>JAZGTN010000064.1:1475000-2760407 GCA_037783415.1 Leptasterias polaris | reverse complement strand
GCACTTTCAACAACGTGCCAGTATCCGAAGTGGCGGCTACGGCTACAGCTACGACTGTTGCTAAGGGTGTTGCTAAGGACGTCCTATACTTCAACGTCCTATACTTCAACGCATAATGACGCGGTGATCCAGTCATAGCCGTAGCTGTAGCCGCAAAATCGGACACGGCCTCAGTTTCTTTAATAGACCCTTTTCGAAACCACGGCTTCGGTTTCAGCTCCGGCTTTCGGTACGATCATTCAAACTGAAGTCTAAGCCAAAGCCAAAGCCAATGCCTTGTTTCGAAAAGGCCAAGGCTAGATAATTTGCTTGTTCACGCAATCGTAACAAAATAGTTTTATGCATTAATAGGAGTATGCAACGGCAACATAATATGCGTCAGTATATTGCTAATAAGGCCAAAAAAAAAAAAATTGTTGAGTTGCCCTCCAGTAAAAAAATTTGAAGGGGTCGGTCGGTCGGGATTTTATTTTATTTTTGTTTTAATTTTTTTTTACCTTGACTGTCATTTGAAGATTGAAATGCATTGGAACTAATCCCAATCAATATACAATGATGTACTAGTGTGCAGAAGTACATAAAGAATGAAAAGACAAGAAACATTTAACTTCATATCTTTTATAATTTGTTTTCAAACATTTTATACACTTTTTCCTGGATCCTTGGTCACACATCCCGCCCATTTCTTTTGAAGCTATAACCATTTTAAAGTGCATTCTCTAAGGGTCATTCGGTGGTTTAAACCAGCTAAATGTGTTCACCTAGCTCTTAGCTTGCCTTGCGTGTTTTTGATGTTCAAACAAACGATCTTTTAAAAATATATTTCAAACAATAATTGTGCGACTTACTCCGAAATACTTTCCGCGATGTGTGCCGGGCGCCGCCATTTTGGAATGATCCAATCATGCCAATCAAAATACCATGTCGTCGGCCGGCTGGTGGGCGGAGCGAGGGTGCGAACATTTCAATGGTTGCTTTACTTATACGCTCCTCCCACAGTCTGGCCGGCCGACGTCGTAGTTTGATTGGCATGATTGGGATCATTCCAAAATGGCGGCGCCCGGTACTCATCGCGGAAAATAATTCGGAGTAAGTTGCACAATTATTGTTTGAAATATCCTATTGAAAAGTTATTTGTTTGAACATCCAAAACACACAAGGCAAGCTAAGAGCTAGGTGAACACATTTAGTTAACACAAGTTCTAAAAATGTCCGTTTGATCTGGTACTCGCGCTCAAAACAAGTGTTGGGTACCACCAGTGAATCCGCTTCTTGGCTCAAGCGAATTCGGGCTGTATGCCAGCGAATTCTGTCTGCAGGCAGTTCATGTCATGTGCTATTGCGTGGGATCAATCCGAGGTACCGTAGATGGCCGGGCACGTTGCGTACGACTGACTACGAGTGTAGCGGCACACAAAACACATTCGTTTTAGATTGGTTAAACACAGATAATGTGTAAGTTTCATCAAAAATGAAAAAACGGGGGGGGGGGGGAAACGACCCGAGATTTCAGCATTTTTGGGTCGGTCGCGGAGGGCAACTCAACATGGGTTTTTTTTTGGCCTAATACTAATAATAATAGCACAGTATAGCCCATCACACAAAAGTCTCGATGCGCTTTACAACAATAATGGCAGTTAACAACAATAACACAGGCAATTAAACAAGCAGGTAGATTTTAATGAGCGATTTAAATACAGCTTGAGTTCTTGCAGTTTTTATGTGAAGTGGAAGAGAGTTCCAAAGAGAAGGTGGTGAATGCACCGATGTCCGTAAGTCTTAGTGCGAGTGACTGGTGTATTGAGCAGCAATGTTGAGCTAGAACGGAGGGTGCGTGGTGGTTGATACACTTGAATGAGTTCCCGAAGGTATGCTGATGCCGAGCCATGGATGCATTTGTACGTGAGTGAATACATTGACAACAATCTGTATTATTGTAACACCCAGGTGTGTGAGCTGACGAAAAGTTGAGTGTTTTAGCTCTTGGAAGGTTGAATTAAAAATGCAAATGTCCGAGCGAAATCGCGATGAGGTGAACACCTGCGCCAACCTCTTCCCCGGGGGTCTTTGAAAGAGTGCCCCAATTTCACCTTTGTCTCACACAATGGGTTTCTCCTAGATGGGTTGATGGGCTGGACACATGATGGACTTCAAAGTCCCATACACACACACCGTTTGAAGTTTCCAATAAACTCCAAACAACTTATAAGCATAGTTTAGTATAGTATAGCGTAGCAAATCCTAGCATGGTGTGTTATAGTACAGTATAGTATAGTATAGTATAGTATACTCAAGTTGTTGGTTTCCAGTGATTTCTTTTTCTGTTGACGAACGGGAAAGAGCAGCAAGACTTGATTTTAAAAACGCGAAGACTAATGTTGGAATATTGAAATAACCCTTTCCCCGGAAAACTATTGAATTTTGTGTGAGCAGATCTTCCAGAAGCTGAGACAGGAACAACAGAGAATGAGATCGCATTTTCCCATCAGACCGTTACAATATGCACGGGTATTTACGCAGCATGTTCGCTTCTCCAGAGTAATCGTTTTCTGCTCAATGTGACGTCAAACCTTGATAAATGAAATTTATCGTGTTATTAAAGACTGTTGAGCTGTAACTTTACTTGCGTGTCGTGTTCTGCTTGTTTAAAGTGACATGGGATGAGATGAAAGTCTACCATTATCCCCATCTGAACACGGCTTCGTCGCGGTCATTCCACCTAGCCCAAAGTGTTCTGCACATTATACAATTTCCAGCAGTGAATTTCCCAGCGTTTCTAATGGCAGGGGGAAACCATGTTATTGTGACAACCGCCAGCTGTAGCCATGTGCAAATTTTTGGTTTCGGGACTTTACGAAAGGAAGCTTGGAGGGGACGAACAGGCGAAATGAATGCTTCGGAGGAAACAAGCAGGTCACTAATGGAGTCTTGGGTGGCGAGGGTGAGAGGAACTGCGGGCATTTCACTAAGGGGAAAGATGTAATATCTGCTACATCGGAAGGAAGGAGGCAGGAAAAGCAGTGGAGACTCAAGCACCTGATGCATCTGTAAAATGAAGCCAATTCGCCTAAGGGCTAAGGGACACCCGGCCCAGAGCGCGCTAAAACTTACATGTTTGTGTATGAGTGTATATAGAGACGAACAGTATTGTGTTTTATACCGTGCCGCTCCAGGGAAATGATGTCCATCTTGCATAGTGTGTTGGGGATTCATGCATAAATAAACTAGGCTATCTTCTACATTATGCGTTTAATTCATCGACATCGTCTCGCTTCTCTCCTGCACTGGCATGTTTCCCTATTATATGACACCTCTGTGCTGGGTAATTACCTTGAGATGTAATGATGTGATACATCATCCACCCATCCATCATACGCTTAAAATACTGAATATTGAACAAGAGCTCTTTAATATGCCTAACCTACAACATACAACTGCTTTCAAGTTTAAACTACGGCTCTATTTACGTCAAGCTGACTCTTGAAATACAATGATCTATTATTGAACGGCGGTCGCATCTTATAATATTATTCAAAATTAGTGTTGGCGGGCTCTGCGTGAGAATGTAGTCAATAATACATGGGTTCTTTGTAAAAAAGGTCGTGAGACATGTAGGCCTATTTGAAGAAGAATCGCCAGGAAGTGCTTTGAGAGGCATAACGGACGTGTATCTGGACGTCTCGAGCAGTATGCCTGAGCTCTCTTTAAGACGCGTTGACAAGAACTTGTTATCTGTGACATAATGTTTAAGAAATATCCACAGAAATTGGATCCACTGTGGTAGGCACAGTTCACTTCAATGGAAGAAAACACACCTGTACATGTTTTATATAAGGTTTGCAGAAGAATGTGTTCGATACTCGCAAACTACACTCTAAAATCCTGGGTCCGAATTGACTGGGATTCCGGTTCCAGGGGGGGGGGCTGGACCATTTGTATGCTGACAAAGAAACTGGTAAAAAATATGATTTTACCCTGTTTTGCGTAAATTCGAACTATTTGTGGGTCACGTTGACACAGATTCCGGGTCATACAAACAGAGAAGTGGGTCAGGCCTCAGGGAACCCAGATCTGGATCAATTCTAAACCGGGAGTTCTTATAGTGTTTAAGTAACGTAAGAGTCTTGTTATAGTAAGCTTTAATATACCAACCAATTGTGAGTACACATTTTTATATTACTGTGATGATGTAACAGATCGATTGTATTAATTCAATGATTGCTTTATACCGAGTCTCCCATAGTTTAAGTTGGAATGCTTTATTACGTAATTGAATACCTTTTTGAATACCTTTAGCAGTATAAAACCCATTGGGCACACACCCTCGTGGTCTGTCGTCCAGAGGCGTGTGTGTCAGGGCATCATGACTATGTACTTGTTCTTATGTTCAAATGCTTTACCGGTGAGTGTTTGGTCTCATACCAAAGTGGGAGATTCGGCAACCCTTGTAAATAATGTAGCAATTATCTGAACACGGAGATTGTGCCTGGATGTGTTTACTTCTTATGTTCATGTTGGTCAACACGATCCCGCGGATGGTTGGAAAAAACCCAACCATCACATATGGTGGAAGATCCGAAGTTACTGACACACGCGGACACAGCCCCGCTGGCTTGGTGATTTTGGTATGTATTTTATATTGCCAGTGTATTTGATTTATGTATCGTTTGCTTAGTATCATATGAAACTTTTCGTGTTCAACAATAGACCTTATGCATTGACGTCACCAAGCCGCCATCTTAGAGGTAAACTGATGATGAAACAATGGAAACGCGCTGATTTGTACGCGCGGCGCACAGGACTGGCCAATGAACATCTTCCTTTTGACCTCTAGGCGAGGGCGCCCTACTCAAATGACGTCATATGCATAAGGTCTATTCTAACTGTATTATTATTATTGTATGGTAGTACTTGTAGAAACAAAAATGGCTAGTAAATATGAGTGTCAATTTAAGAACACATACTCTGGAATTGAGGACCTTGATCTCTTCCTGGGTAGGTTTGAAACTTATGCCAAATTGCGTGATTTTGCTACCGACAAAAAAGTCTTAGCATTGGCACTACGCCTAAAAGGGCCCGCTGCCGTTTGGTATTCTGGTTTGCCAGACAGTGTTAAAGATGATTATTCGAATTTAATCAGTGCGCGTAAACAAGTGTATGAAGGTGACAGTGCACGTTGGGTACGCGAGGCAAAACGCGCTGACCGTTCACAAGGCGAAACAGAATCAATCGATGCCTACTTAACTGATATTATTCAATGGAGTCGACAATTAAATCGCTCAGAGGATGAACAAGTAGCCAGATTTGTTCGTGGACTAAGATCCTCCTTAAGAGCATTTCAAAACAGCCAAAAAGTATTATTTTAAAAAATACTTTTTTAAAGAAAACTTTCGCAAGTCAGTGACCGCTCTCAGATTGTGTCATTTTAAACTAGTTCCATCTATTGCAAACATCTATGAATAAAAACCTTCCAGCAATGTTGTACTCTGTAGTTGTTTGGCAATAAGTTTGAGCATTTGAAAAAAAACACGAACAACAATTTCTAGAAGGCATCAGGCGAAATGCTTTCCTCCTCAATTTGTATTTTACTGAAGATGTCATTGCAAGATTTCAACCCAATCGCCTGGAACTGGATTGGTGTACAAACGTTTTTCATTGGGGCTCGCTTTATCTCCAGCGTTAAGCCCCCTGAACAGCTTCTATAGATACACATGGGATGGGGGTAGTTCTCGTGGAGGTGTGAGTGACCGCCATCTTAAAGGTTAGCGTGTATAAGCCATCTCATTTTCACAATCGTCGCATCCCTGGGGAGACTCCGGAGTAAGGAATCGCCCTCCTTCAGATGGTTCTTTATGCTGACCGAGTTACGGGCGACGATCATGGGGTTAAGGAACGCCAGGGTGAGAGATGAGACGGGTCTGTGGTGATGCAGTGTTTTTCTGTCCCATTTATAAAGTTGATCGGTGTTACCTGTCCCTTAATGTTATCCGTCATGTCATGTTATCCCACCAGAAGTTCGAGTGCTAAGATTCAGATTATTAATAAGCCAATGCGTGAGACTTTCATCGTTCATAGCACAGTTTGAAACAGTCAGTCTGCGATGTAGCCCTCGTGAATCATCATTGGCGTGAATCATCATTGGTTTTGCACTTACCATTTCAAAGTATATAAAAATAACTCTGTTTTCCAACTATTAACGTAATTTCCCACAGTGCTGTTGCAGCCCGTATTGTAACACCGCCTTATAATGTAATCAAGTTTGCTAATGCACTTGTGTTTACGCACTAATCTCCAACGTGAACTATTAAGTCTCTGATCCAATATGTCCTACAAGCCATAATGTCCGACCCATTGTGTCCGATGAACCCATTGTGTCATGAAAACCATTATGTCCGACCCAGTGTGTCCGACAAGCCATTATGTCTGAAACAATGGGTCGGACATAATGGTTCATTGGACACAATGAGTCTGACATACGGTAATGGTTTGTCGGAAATTGGGTCGGACGTAAGGAACATTCACAATTTAGTTGTTTAGTATAACCATATTGTATTGGTTCAATTTTAAGCTAAGCACAGTCATGGTATCATACAGGTTTGGAAGGATAAAAAACACAAATTTAAATTTTTAGTCTGAAAGAAGCTTATTACTGGTTATGAAGTTCATACTAAAACCATTTGTGTGTGAAATACTTCCCTCTGTACCTGAAAATTTAAAATGTATTTATTTGAAAAAGCAACAGTTGATTTCGGTTATTACAACCATGTACAAACATGGTGAACATTGTGCATGGTTTTTCACTATTTTCTCCTGACCCACACAACGGATTAAACCCAATTTCCACAAGTTTTTTATTATGTAGGAATGATCACACAACATTTGAATACTGTCTGCGATTATTTTGTCAGCTTTACCATATATGATATCTATATGATATCTATATGATATCTATATGATATCTATATGATATCTATATGATATCTATATGATATCTATATGATATCTATATGATATCTATATGATATCTATATGATATCTATATGATATCTATATGATATCTATATGATATCTATATGATATCTATATGATATCTATATGATATCTATATGATATCTATATGATATCTATATGATATCTATATGATATCTATATGATATCTATATGATATCTATATGATATCTATATGATATCTATATGATATCTATATGATATCTATATGATATCTATATGATATCTATATGATATCTATATGATATCTATATGATATCTATATGATATCTATATGATATCTATATGATATCTATATGATATCTATATGATATCTATATGATATCTATATGATATCTATATGATATCTATATGATATCTATATGATATCTATATGATATCTATATGATATCTATATGATATCTATATGATATCTATATGATATCTATATGATATCTATATGATATCTATATGATATCTATATGATATCTATATGATATCTGGAGAGTTGTTATTGAATGATTGATTGTTTATAATGTGATCTTCTTGGGCATGTTGATTTGGGTCACAGTACGGTCCGGGATAGCCCAGGACACGTGTCTCATTTCTCATCTCAGCTCTCCTTTACCCGATCCCGTGATCGCAGCTTGATACCCGGTCAGCGAAAAGATCATCTAAAAGTGTGATTGCTAGTCCACGTCTAACCGGGAGGCACGATTGTGGAAAAATGAAAGAAAAATGGAAAAGGCTTATACTTGCAGCCTTTAAGAATGTGGTCAGTCACACCAAAGTGAGGGATAATTATATCCTCGTCCCCCGAGGACTGTTAAAGCTCTTAGGCCGTTCACCACTGGCTTAAAGGGGACCCAAAAGTGTTCGTTAGTCAAATACAAATGTTGTCTCTCGCATCCATTCTGCTCCTGAGTTTAATCGAGGTATTAAGAAAGTCTGCATATGAGACTAAAAACGGATTTTCTTACACTCGGCAGTTATTTGATTGCTTTTTTATATCATAGCAGGGGCTCAATATCATTGCGATTATTTCTACATCAGAAAGAGAAAGTTACACTAACCATGTTAAACAATTTGTTTTGAAAAGATTATAGGCATTACAGAGAGGCTCCAATGTGAAATGCACCTTTGTGGTCCACTTCCAATAAGCCCTTTTGAGACACAACACTATAATTCTATTACTTTGGGTAAATATTTATGATTGTATACATTCAAATCAAACAGTGCGGTCCTATTAGTGTCCACCACATATCAAAAAGGCCGATAGAAAGACTCCTTATAGGAAAATGGGGGGAAAAAACAAGTTTACAGCCCCACAATATAACGGTGTAAAATGCGATTATATGTGTTTCCCCTACTTGCATTTTTTGTCAAAATCCAAAAACGTTCGATGACGTCACATTATCAAATAATGGTCTGCAGATTTTCGCACCGAGAATGTTAAGTTTATTCCTGAATGTTGATGATATTCAATCAAAATGGCATTGAAGTTTATCCTTTTTAGTGGCGCAAACATTCTTCTTAGGAATGTATAGACTCGTTTGTTTTTGACGTCCGATTACGTCATGTTTCAAATTTCGTTCTGAAAGAGAGTCAAGTAAAGTGGATTTTGCACCGTTATAAAGGCAGAGTATACAGCATTCCTTCACCGATCTTGAACTCTTGGTGGCAGCAGATATGACTCCCATTACTGCGGTGTACCTGGGTGGTACTGCGATGCCTAGCGACTGGTATAAGGTTTGGGCTACACGGCGATCATTTGATCAGTCGCGGGTTATTGGACTTTCACTTTGCAAATCGCTTAAACCCGTCGCTAGGCAGCGCAGTACCACCCAGGTACCACCGCAATAATGGCGGTATCTGCTGCCACCAAGAGTTCAAGATCGATGAAGGATTGCTGTATACCTTTGGTTTTTGGAACCGTTAGATTGTTTTAATCATATCTTATTTTAGATATATACAAAAAACTAACCTATGAACATTTCACTTCAAAAGGTGGTCGCGTTTTTGAGATATTGCCGAAAATCCGGAGCGAATATGTCCACACAGGAAGGATAATCCCCAATTGGAATACACAATCCCAGAAACGTTTCTCAGATTCAAATTTTGGGGCATAAAAACAGACATATCTTTTTCCATAACTACATTTCTTCGAAATGAAATATTTCTCAAAATGCTTTACACTATCGAAAGCTGCAGTAGGCTTCTAACTAACACGTTTTTATTGCCATTAATTTTAAGAGTGATTAACAAACGTATACCTTCCCTTTAAAGTGAGGCTGGAGACTTGTAAATTTTCCCAACTTTAGTGAGGACTTTGTAACACAAAAATGAACTTGACCTTGAACCCCTCTTTAATGCCTTTGAACACTCAATCGGTCAACGATAATATATTTTTTTTAAAGCAGTTAGTACAATATATCTATATCGACAAAACAGTCCATGTATATTTGCTCCAGCAGTGACGCCACCTGATACAATTAGGGCAAATTTATTCGAAATGAGTTATTTAAACATCCACAGTCCGTCGACAAATTTCAAAATCTAATGTCATTATAAATTGCCGATTATATCAAATCAATTCGAAATTATTTATTTGAAGATCCTTAACGGTAGGGTCATGCTTCGGTAATGACCCGAATTCGGTAATTTGTATCCCAAAGCTTCCATGTAATCAAGATGGTTATGGTAGCAAGTATCCTGCGACATTTTTCGTCTGAAATGCCCCCGTTCATTAGAAATCTATAAAAACATTTGAATTCTGTGAAACGATTTATGCATGAATCGTTTCTCATATCGTGGTTCTTTTCCGATCGCGAAAGCTGCGACCAGAAATGTGGTTGGTACCCGCTGCCACCTCACTAAACATGAGTCGATTGACATTCGTGTGAAAATACCGTGACGTGTTTTTGTTGTTTTGTCAAGAATAATACACTGTATTCAGTTGAAACTTTCACATGTGACTTTTGTTGTATCTGTCTTTATCTTGTGTTGACAAAACCAGTCTATGACCTTAACTTTAAGTGAATAGGCCCTTTAAGATGAGACTTGTTTTCCATCTTGTTTTACACGTGATGGATTCAACTTCAGTTGAACCATCTCTCCCTCAAACTTTCCAGCATATTCCTGATCCCAAATCCTACCATGAAAGCCTGACATTTTGGGGGCGAGAGAAGCCTGTGTTGAGATGGAAAACACCACAATGCTCTTCACCGAGGAGCAAGACGGTTGAGCCTATCCGCGTTGCCATTCCATAATGATATCTTTAAAACTGCTCGGAAAGATCCCTGTCATAAAATCCTCACTTGAGGCTATGAATCTTGTGAGGGTGAAAGAAGTGGTGCAGAATTCTTGATGTTGGCAAAACTACTGCTTCGAGTATTGGTACTCTCATTCGAGGTGTTTCTTTTTTATGATAGATAGGCCCATATGTCATCCAAAAGGTTGGCCTGAATTACGTACCCAATCCGCGATTTGATCTTGTGTACATTGTTGTGAAAGCCCGAAGGAGAGGCTAATGTTTTGACGTTCACTTTTTCAGAACCTACTCAAGATCGTACAATTACACATGAATTTGGTCCCTCCTGAAAATTGTTGATTCCTCGAGAACTGATTTCGAAATGATTTGATTTATTTGGGAAAATACATTCAAAATGAGACAAATTGACAGAAAACAGCAAGGAAATAAATTTGTTTGCCGATGATTTAAAAATTAGAAAAGTCATAGACTTATTTTTATTGTGGTCCTCTGAGTTGAAATCAAATTGTGCAAAGTCAATACAATGGACAAAACAGTCAACTTGAAGGACTACAGCTAAATACAAGCAAATACTGGACGGGGCTGTAAAAGCAATCTCCAAAAGCACAATACTTTTTTAACTCAAGTTCCCTCGGAATGTTGTTTGTAAATAAATTGTGTGGGTTTGGGTTTTTTTAATTTTTTTATTGCAGTGCTTATAATAACATGCTTTTCAAAGAGAGAGAGAAAATAGTAAAACCTGCTCGACATTCCTGCGTGCAATTCGCTCATATTTCAATGATTGGTAATTTAGTAAACATTGCAGATGCTGAATCAGATATTCATTATAGTGTACATGTACATTCTATTAGGCTGTGTGCAGTTCATGTTTAATACATGTACATGTATTTGATAAGTGTACAGCGTTGTCTACAGTTCAAATAACCGAATGATAAACGCAAACCATAAAGGAAGACCGGCGGCATTTTGTGCAATACAATATTGTACATGTGTGGCTGTGCCACTGTAAAGCTAGAAAGAAATAATGTTATGCGTGGTGACATTTCGACACCTATCCTTTAAACTTGATCTGTCTCCAGCGAGTATCCCCTTGACGCGCCAACCGTGCGTAACGATGAGCAGACCGTGAACGCAACGACGGTTTCATCGGGTCTCCACGCGGCTGATCCCCCGCCGAACCATGGTATACATTCTGCCTCGTTGGGAGATTATTTCCGGGGCGTGAGATTCTACACGTCTTGTTAATGTGGCACTCGCACTCTCCTCAGTTTTGTTCTGTTTTTTAGGGAAAAGTCTCCCGGGGGAAATCGACAAAAATGAAGGCGTCAGTCAGTCTGCAGTGATTCCTTTGGAGCTGATTTAACATAAATTGTTGTAACGTGCAAAGGATTGTAGAACAAAGAACTTCGGTTGTCTTTATGTGCTTTAACATGATTTATTAATAGACATATTCGTTAGTAGAGATGAAATATAAATGCCTATATTTGGCCGTTGGTGATTTTGTGGTGTTGGGGGTTTGTTAGTTTGTTTGTTTATTTGGGGTTTCTTTCTTTTTTCTCTCTCTCTATTTTTTGTTTGACTTTTGTTTGTTTGGCTGATTGGGTTTTTTCCCGTATGAACGTGCTCTGTCACCTTAAGGTGAAAATATTTTCCACTAGAATATTGAAGATTTAGCAAAACCCTTGCGAAGTTATTGTCTTTACGTATAATCAAAGCGACAACCATTTGTCTCCGTTTCTGTAACGTGGACAAAAACACACAGTCTTTGCACATTTCTTCCCTCATACTCACATTCATATTCTAAAAACAATAAGTATACTACCTGACCCCTTCCTGGAAATACTGGTAAGCGGCATGTGCTATTTGGGACATGTCCCAGCCTTAAGTCAAGTCAAGGTCGATATCTAAGGAGCACTGTCGCGACTAGGATGCGAACCCACTACCAGTCTTTCACAACACAAGTCCGACCCTTTTGTTCAATCAGAACTCGAATTGACTGGTTTCAAGATACAGCAGGTTTGTTGCTCACAAAGAGAAAGAACATTGTTGATACTAAGTGCGTAGTACGGAGGCTCTATGGTCAAATTGAGTTTGCACTCATTTTCCAATATATAGAGTCCGCATGAAAGTAAGAAAAAATTGTATTTCTCGAACGTTTTATTTGATATTCTTTCGGACGAATCTGGAAACATGACGTCATCGAGAGTCACAAATTAATGGGTCAGCCGTCGATTTCACCAAACTCTTCCTAACTTAGGACTAGTCCTAGGCAATGCTAAGAGATAGGACTAGTCTTAAGTTAGGACGAGTTACTCGTCCTAACTCGAGATAGGATTAATCCTAGCGTTTCGTGAAATCGGCTGCTGTACATTCGAAAGAAGACATTCTGTGCAAATTTATTGCCTTTTTGATTTATCATCACAATCCGGAAATGAACTGAAAATTCTCTGTAAAAAAATGGAACATATTTAAGATGTGACGTGGACAATTTTTTTTCCTGTAGACCCCACTCTCCTTGCAGCGAGTTTGGCTGTCAAAGCGGCTGTCACAAGTCAAGAAAAACATAACACCACCCACGTGGTAAATCCCAAGCATGCGATAGTCCATGATATCCTTAGCAGTACCATTAGACACAGTCTGAAAGTGGTGTCAATCAACAGGGGTCGGTGACTTGGGTCAGAGGAGCTGAGAAAAAAAAAAAAAAATCCTCCCATTGCGCCTGTGCATTGTTTTGTACACAAAGCAATGGCCGCCTGGTTAATGTCAATGACACCGAAGTCACGCGAGTGGTCGCCAAAAGTCCTGGACCCATTGAGTTGATTGAAAACATCTGTTCCCCAACTAGCTGGGAGTCCTTTGATGTCTTGTCGTCATTTCTGCGGTTAGAAAATGGGAGATAAGCCCTTTTGCAAGCCCTCTCAAAGTGATTTATTACGTGTGACAGTCAGACTGACAGCCATAGGAAGGGACGTGAACCTGAAACAGGTGCCTCCTCTGAGGGTTTTAAAGTGACCCTGGGTATTTCCATTTTTTAAGCTTATCATCACAGAAAGACATACAACCATTTACGATTTCTCAACCTTATAAGGGGGGATATTGAGGCCTTAGATTGTAATTTATTATCCAAATTTGACATCTTATAACATAGGTTAAGCACGGAAACGCGGAGATTCTGATGGTCGTTTAAAGCATCCGTAGTTTGGGATCTGTAGGGGTAAGAGCGTAAATGTTGCCTTTTTGTAACGAGTTGGAATCTTTACCGGTCTCTGTCATTCATCAAGATGTTCCTATTCACGCTGTTTGTAACTACATATTATAAACAATACATCTGTTTATACTCTATTGTCTGTTTACATCATTTTGTTTTAAAGTGTGTTGATTAATTTATATGTATACCTTTGACATAAATCCACCAAGAGACGTTAAAATGACCCAGAAATGGGTCAAACTGACGTATAATTCGACTTAAAATCCCATTTTTAACCACTTTCCACGGTTCAGGGCAGGGAGTGTTGAGGGAATATATCAGACTGTGTTTGGAACGATTCGTGAATCATGATGTGTGCCTGCTTCTGACCGGAGATCACTTAATGCAATCTATAATAAGACACGCACCGTTAAAGCAAGAAAGGTTAAACTTCTCCTTTGTGGAACTTTTTATTCGGATTGCCAGAAAATTCCATGATAGGTTGGTTTGGTTTTAGGGTTGTATACTTACTATAGGAACCAATAAACAACAACGTAATTATTGTTTTTACAATTTTCAACTTTAAACTGAAGTTATATATAGAATTAAAAACAAATAACTTGAAACAGTTCGTGAAGATAAAATTTGTTAACTTTTTAAGATGGTACTAACTTTAATCCAAACAAGATTTGATTCCCCACTGCGCAGACGAGACTTTGGAATTCTACCACCGCTGCAACTCCCCGTAGAAGTGTGCTTCGACAGACTACCATTTCAAATCCCAAGTTCGGTATATGTTGCTAATAGCCCTAAGTGATACATTTAGCCGTCATTCCTGCTGCCTGTCAGCCTGGGGTCCCCGTGCTCTTCGGCGCTTGCATCAAGTCCCGCCAGGCTTTATGGTAAAATTTAGTATTTCCGTAAATTTTCTGGTTTAGGTTTTAATCCGAGAAAAACAAATTGAAATGCGAATGCATTCACCATACACGCTCGAACATTTAAAAAGCCCTAGAACGAAAAAAGTTCCCTTCGCTGTAACCACTCGAGGCGAGTTTTTTCTTTGTGTATGGTAATGATTCATATTTAATTAGTTGATTTATTTTACTTTATTTATTCTCATTCCTTTTTTAAAAACTCATTTGGTTTTTTTGTTTCTCGCTGAAAAAGAACGGATGTTTTTGCCCGACATGTTAGCCCGTACAGGCCAGAAGGAATCTGAAGAAAAACTGCGTAGATTTGTGAAGTTCTAGGTATATTAACAGGGGAAAAATCACACGGGAAAATTCCCTGTCAGCTTGGATGACAACCAAATGTACATCTTGTTCGCAGCTTTGAAGGAACTGTAAACCTCATAGAAATGGATAACAGAAAGGAAAAACATACATACCCAAAGCTGAAATATTTGAAATTATAATTCTAAACAGAGATTAAACATACAGCCCTCATCAACACAAAGTTACTTAGCTTTTAAGCCTATATTTGAGATACCAAAATATGTCGTCAAACACGTTATTTTATCTATAGACCCTTCTACTTTTTTCCCAAACGGTTCCTTTTCGTTAAAAAGACAGTCTTCATAAAAAAATAAATAGCCTTCGAGAATAACTCTGCCTTCGAGAAAGACTCTGCTAGGGTCGAAACGTCGGCCATTAACTATTTTTTGCATTTATCCCACAGTTCATTTTGGATGGTAAGCAGTTTGCAACAGCTAATTATATTTTCTTTAACAAAAAGTAAAAATAACAAAGTTACTTATCTTTGAAGCCTTAAACTTTCGAGATGTCAACATCCTGTCGCCAATCACATTATTGTATCAATAGACCCTTCTACTTTACTTCCAAACAGTTCCTTTTCGTTAAAAATGCAGTCCACATACAAAATAAATAAGCCAAAAAGTTACTTAGCGTTGAAGTCTTAAACTTTTAAGATGCAAAAATCTTGTCGTCATAAACACACTATTGTATCTACAGACACCTCTACCTTTCTTCCAAACAGTTCCTTTTCGTTAAAATTACAGTCCTTTTAAAGAATAAATAAATACTAAAGTTATTAAACTTTTAAGCCTTAAACTCTTGAGATACCAAAATCTTGTCTTCAAACATGCCTGTTGTATCTATAGACCCTTCTACTCGTCTTCGGCCTCTCGTTTTACCGGTCCGGTTATATCAATCCCTTGTTCATTAAGATGTTTACCCGCCTTTTCGGTGAAAAGAAAAGGGGCGAAAAGTAAATCAGACTTGAAATTCTACACCTCTGGAAGTTAATATCTCTTTTGGGACTAACGTGTACAACTTTGTTCGATTAGGTTTCCGCATCGTTTCTAAGATTCGGATGGTGATTGTAGCGGCAATTAAGTGTGCTATTGAAATCGGAGAAATCCACCTAACTGTGAGGTTGTTTGACTTTTTAGCTGGTGAAATTCTGACTCGAACCACCTTTTTTATTTTTCTTCCTCTTCTGCCTATTTTTTATTTGTTTTCTTTTTTCTAAATTTAAATCCCGTATCAGTTATCACCCTGTTGCCAATTGTTCACAGAGCGAGAAGGAGAAGTGGGTGTCGCCTTGCACGGGGCACGCGAACGCGTCAAATTAAGCGCGAACCAATAGAACGGAACATAAGCAAAAGGATGCTGTGTCATACTTTAAACTGAAATTTATTTAATAGATAAATCACAATAAACCCCCGGAGGGGGAGTTAAATTGTCCTCGACTTCTTAACTTCAACAATCGGTACCGGATACACTTGTTACTCCATGGAACGAAGGATGGTGAACTTGTAGCAATACAAGTCTCAGGGGATGAACCGTCAATGCTTCTTCTGGTTTCCGTGGGTGGGACTGGGACGATCGATTGCATCAGCTCACCTTCATACAGCAATTCGTTTTCAAAGCGGATTAAAAAAGTTTCAAAAAAATATATTAAAAAGTACCAAACGTTAGTCAGTTAAGATTTGAGGCAACAGAACTTGTTCAGACACTTCTTCGATTATATTCAAATCTTTTCAGGGCCCAATTTCATAGAGCTGCTTAAAAGCACAGTAAGCACAACAAAATTATGCTTACCAGAGTAAGGTTACCAGCCAAACTAGTATGTCATGTGTACAATTTGTGACTGGTATCCTGCTCACTTCTGCTAAGCATAAAATGGTTAAGCAATATTCTCTGCTTAAGCAGCTCTATGAAATTGGGCCCCCTGCAGATCATTTCACCTATATGAACACTCTAAAAGATTTATGGGGGCCTGACTCATATCCGGGTCAGTATGACCCGAAATCATTGTCTATTTGGCCCAGAAACGGGTCAAACTGACGCAGAATCCTAGTGTAAAAAAACCAAATTGACCAGTTTCTGGGTCAAATTGACCTAGAAATTAGTCAGTCCCCCGGGACCCCGAAATCCGGGTCGATTTTTACCCGTGAGTTTTTAGAGTGTGACAAAGTTCTATAGCTCCGTAGTCTGGAAGTGTCACCCAAGAGCAAGTTCGGTTGGCTGACTATAGAGTAAACTAGACTTAACCATAGTAGATCTAGCTGTCACTCGAACGCTGCATGGTTGAACCAGCTATATATATATATATATATATTTGTAAAAGCTGACACGCTGACTCGACAATGTACTCACTTTATATAAAAAAAGTAATCAATTTTTTAAATACCCTAACAAAATTACCTCTTCGTCATCTTCCATTGCAAGATTAAAAACATGTCATGTACACGTGACGATTTGTGATCAGGGAAATAGAGCAAAGGCTATTTTTTACTTTCTATGATCATTCGTACCCCTCATAAATACTCCCTCCGCACGCCCCCTTAGAAAATCGACAATTATCGCAAGTACTTGATAATTTACACGGTGCGTTGTAGTTTGTTTTGTGAGACCCCCAACTCTAGCGAGTGATCCCCTTGGACCGGCAACGCATCAAACAGTAGATCATGACGGGATCAGTCATTCCTCCCATGTCCAGAGCGACTCGTCCACGTTAATGAGTCAATATTTGTCCCTCCGAGTCTCGAATTTAGACGTTTTCTGTCCCGATGGGCTGAGAACAGAGCTGAGAACGCTATCGACTTTCACGAGAAGAGCAGGTGAAATTCCGTGCTGCTCCAACCGTCTTGGTTCATGGACCTTGCTCCTGAGGCCTTCTTTGCACCCCGTCCCGGCAAGGCCCCTCTCGTCTTTCTTGAATTTTTGCGGGGGAAAGATTCTCTTTCATCAATTTGAAAGAAGATGATAAGTTGATCGAACAGTTCTTTCGTTTTAAAGGGAAGATCAAGAAATTGTTATCCTAGGCTACCCTTTCTAGGGTGTGAATTCAGTTCTTAATTCTATAGGCTGGGAAAATAAAGTTTATGTATTTCTAGAAGTCAAAAGTGGCAACATTTTGTGTTGAAACGCAATGAATATTGAAACGGGAATACTGGATTGGTAATGCTTTGGAAACCATGATTGTTATACTCTAAAACCTTCCAAAACATGGGGTATTCTAAATCCTCTTTCCTAACGTTATTCTTATTTTGATCTGTAAACCAGGTCTGATGTCAAAAGTGAATATTTTGGAAGATCATGTGTGTTGTCACATATAGATACCAAAAAGAGAATCAAAACTAACATCATTATGGTGTTAAAATAGCACTAATGTAATTGTGTTTGTAGAAATTAATGTTATTTTAACACTCTATGGTGTAAATGTTTGTTTTGTTGTCAAAATGCGACAACACGGTGTCAGTTTTAACACCTAGGTTTTTGCAGTGGATGTTCGTCTGGTTTTGTGTCCGATGAAATTATGGTACGGCAAAAGGTAATTGTTTAGATCGCTGGCAAAGTATCCTTAAAATGGTTGATGTCAGCTGTAAATTAAATTGAGTCGTTCTGAGCCGCCGATACTTTTGAATAAGTTACGGTTTGCATATGAGGTGTCCTTACGGCCTCTGAGCGCAGAGGAGTGTTTGATACCACCTCTGAAATTGGCCCAAGGTTGTATGATGTTATTAGCGCACAGAACATTCTGCAAGAAACGGTTATCTCGATATTTCCCCGGACACAGATTCATGTTCTCATGCCAGAAGACTCAATTCGTAAAATTAAGCATTAATCATTGGACGCGGTCGGTAATTGAGTTAATTCAAAACGTGCGTTGCAGGAATTTCCGTAAATTGTCTTGTCCCGACACTGGGAAGTCTGCGTCTGAGGGGTAAAACAGAATCAATGTTCGTAAGAATCCATAGCCGACGGAGTGCCAGCACGCGACAGCAATCTCCGTTACTCTACAGCCTTAGGTACTTTCTGGTGCAGAAAACCCTTGACCGCAATAGGTTGGTGCCCGTGACGTAATGACCCACTTTACAGTGACCGCTTTTAGTATCATTCAGGGAGCGCGACTTAAGATGGCCCACTCGGAGTGAAGACTCATTAAGTTTGGGTCATCGGGCAAAATATCCAATCGACTTGTGCCCGATGCCTCGAGTGTTTGTGAAGTCTATGTCTGTATTCGAGATCGAAACTTGTTGTGGGCTGTAAATAACTGATTAAGTATTTGGTGATGAGAAAGTTTTCAGTGGACTATGTCGCCTTTGCAGCATTATTTAATCCTGTCTTTCTCAGAAACCTCATCCATCAGACATAGAAAGGAATGTACACACTATAGTGGCATGATAAAGTGCCATGTTCCGTGGTACGCAATGTTGGGATTGGAACCCGCATTCTTCAAACTTCAAAGATTGGCAAACTGAGCCGAGTTAAACGATTTTAATGTAGTTTTATAAAAACTTATACAGACTTGGCTTCTTGTTTGTTCTTCAACTTCATGCTTTCAAACTTAGAATTTTCGTTCACAAGAGTACCTGTTAAAACTGATTTAAATTGGATTAGTTAAAATAAGTATTCTACAATGTTCTTATAAACTTGTTTTGCAATTGGTGGGTGTGGTTTTTCTGTGTTTTCTTTTTAAAGCAAAGGTCCTCTATGGCGAGTGCGTCAGTGCCTTTATTCAGCCACCAAATTATTATTTTGCACCAGAAATTTAAAACGAAATTCGTTCGACTCGCACAATGGAAAAGCGGCTAGAATTTCATTGGATACCTCTCGTACACTCTAAATATCACAGCACCGCCTACTCGGATAATGCACCAAAAGTAAGTGTACTGTACTGTCTTTGTAATGTTCTACAAAACAAAAAAGTAAGATGAAAAGTTTGTAAAGGGCAGAAGAAAAAGGCACATATTTGATTCCATTATTTCGTTGTCCTCTTAGAATGTGGGCTATTTGCTGCCAGTAGATCCGCTCACGAGCTGGATTTTGATGAATCACCTCCCCTGGATCAAGTTCCTTCTCTGATGCACTTAAAGTGCACCCCCTTTTCACTCTCCTGTCCACCCCCTTATGTTGCTCTGTTCCTCTCATTTTCCGCTCGGTCTTTTACCTCTCATCAGGGTACGGTGTTAAGCCGAGAATTAGACCCGGCAGACGGGGTGGAAATTGAGCTGCACTTTAACCAAGCCTGGGGATAATCATTAAAAAATGTGAAACGTGTGTTTTTCTTGAAACCCCATAATTGCATTCAATGAGTACACAGGAAGATAACTATCGCATTTATAGGGTAGATTAAGCAGAAGACACAAAATGTGCTTGGTATACTCTTAACACCCGGGAACGGTCAACGCCCCGGTGCCCTTGTCCATACGTATCGGTGTAGAGTTCGACTGCTAGAATCGCTTGAGCTTTAACCCATTTCACCGAGTTTTTACACAACTTTCAAAGTGAATTGTTAACTTCTTAAACTTGTTGTTTTATTAATGAATTAATCAAGACGATTGCACTCATTGGAGGTGATACACTGCAAAACATGGGCTGTTAAAATTGACACAAAGAATCAAAAGTTGCATCATAGGGTATTAAAATGACACTAAGTTAGCTGTATTGTAACACTCCAGTTTTTTGGCTGTGTAATTACGCAGTTGTCGTCCGAATAAGCCATTTGCGAGTTAAATTTGAATAATGTCTGGTACAATGACTTGTTTAGTCACAAGTTACCGCTTAAATTTGAATTCCTCAGACTATCGAGACAGTTGCTATGTCACATGGTTCGGGGCAAGCTTTTGTATAGCAACCTCCAGATGAGCAAACCCTGGTACCATTGTGCCATACACATCCATTCAGAATTGTGTATGGGTGTTCACCGTCTCTTACGTAACTAAGCAAAAGCTTGCCCCTAATCATGTGACATAGCAACTGTCTCGATAGTCTGAGGAATTCAAATTTAAGCGGTAACTTGTGACTAAACAAGTCATTGTACCAGACATTATTCAAATGTAACTCGCAAATGGCTTATTGAATTGAATTGAACTGCAGTTGATATGTTATGGAAAGCTTTACGTCACGGTGCCCCGATGGTAAAGTGTTCAATCGTCATGCGTTGTGCATCGCTACTTCCTGAATGCATTTTCGCTAATCAAACACGACACTAGCCATTTATCAGTTAAACACATTGGGGAAGGCTACATCTTTTTATTAATAGCAAGAGAATAGATCCAAGCGTAACCACCCTTGAATTTGCGCAGTGGCGTAACTAAGGGGGGTGGGCACGGGGGCACATGCCCCCCCCCCCCCCCCCCAATTGATGTCGGTGCCCCCCCATTTGAAATCTGAACCTTTGAGACTATAGTAATTACCAGAATATAAAATGTTAAGTTTTATAAACTTTTATGGAGCACTGGTGGCGTATAACTCAATGTTTCAAACTATTTTTCTATTTACACATACTTGTTGTACCTTTGCAATGGACAGTTGTTATTTTTACCAAAGTCTTCAGAGTACGGTAAATCACGTCCGCAAATTGTATGATGACTAATCGCCCGCGCGCGCCCCATTCTGCCAGTCTGCCACGTTAAATACGGTACGGTAGTACAGTGTCACATGAAGCTACACGACGTGCTGGGTGCCGTTGCATTTATCGTAAGTACATGAGGAAAAGCCATTGAAAACTCTTGAGCTGCTGCTGTGAGAGCATTGATCTAAAATATCTGCTTCATTTGAGACATTTCTTTGTTCTTCAGTGTATAGAGTATATTAAATAGTTTGTCAATAATTATGTAAAAATTGAAATTGGGGGGGGGGGCGGATGGGTCAAAACAATTTCGAAAAAAGATCAAAGTTGGTTAGGCCTACTGTGCATGGCCGGCCCCAAGTGTGTAATAAATAAATACTAGTGCCAGTCCTCGAATACATAAATCCCCATAAAAAAGACTCGCAAAAAAAGACTCGCAATTTCTACACATTCAAACAGTAACTGCATGGTTCTAGATGTGCGAAAAAGAAGAGAGAAAAAATTAAATAATAATAATCTTTGTTCATTATGATGTATTTTATAGACCGGAAAATTAAGTTTTTTAAAACTTTCATTGTCGGTAAGTTACAAGTGGCTTTGTTTTTGAAGTTGTTATTTTTCTATTATTTCTTTCCTGTGTATTCTTGTTAAACTGTTTTTTATTTTACAACCATGTCTTTAACTCTTAAAAAGTATTTTACATCTCCCATAAACATATTTTTTAACATTATTAATAGTAAACGAAGCGCTGAAAAGGGCATCAAACATCATTTTGCAAATTGACCATCCCTTTGGTTTAATTGAGGGGCTGTTTGGAACCCGCCATTGCGCAGATTAAGATCCAGATTTTAAAAAGTGCACAGGAATCTATAGTTGATTTGCCAGCAGTGCCCCCCCCTAGAAAAAATGGTGCCCCCCCCCCCTTGTGCCCCCCTAAAAATTTACCTTAGTTACGCCGCTGAATTTGCGAACCTGCTACGGGCGAAGATGACAGCAGTAAACCCAAGGCTCCGTAGAATGTTTCACTGCAATCGTTTTGCATATCAGTATATTCCAACTCATAAGTCAGAACGTGATAAAAATAAACTAAGCACTCTCGGAAACTATTCAGTTTGCGAAAAGTAACCAGTTCTTCACGTGCTTGACTTATATATAAAATCTCCAATATTTCATCTTTTCATACACTGCACTATTGGGTGTGCAGAATATTGGAAAGAGTGAAAACATTAAATGTTCACATATTTGCATACAACTTTATGGTTGTGGTTGAAAACTTCACTTGAACTAATGTTGCCTACAATGCTGCAGTTTTTGAGAATCAAATGAGTATTATAACAATTTGTTTTGATTTCATTTGTCCCAAATTCGATGTAAGAAACAGTGAAAACATATCAGGTTAATTTTTGTCCAACCCTTTACTCGTGACTCCGATGACCAACTGAGCGTAAACTTTCACAGGTTTTCTATTTCATGTACATGTTGTGTCACTAAGGTTTGGGTATACGGGTCTTTGACAATAACCCATGATGTTCACGTGCGTTAAAACTGACTCTGCTTAAAAGTTGATTTAAACTATTTGTCCAATTTCTGCACTACTTCAAAGTATGTGACTGTGTTTCTTTGAAAGAAAAATGTACACTAAATGTTGATTTGAACTTCTTGGGGCAATTTTGAAAACTAACCGACATAACGAATTTGAATGAGTGTCGTGTTCCCTCTAACTCTGCTGGTTGTCGTGTGTACGTTGTCTGTCCCCGGTAGTTCTTCTTGTGTTAGGCATTCTCGTGATTCAATTTATGTGAAACTTCAGAGAATTGGGAAAATCTCTGCGCCATTTCGGTGACAAAATTTTTGTTTGTCGAGTTCTTCATTATCTGCCTGGGGGTAATACGGATGGCGACACGAGTCGCATTCATGTTCTTGCGATCTGATGAATCAAAATGGCTCCGCTGGATACAAACAAAAATGTTCCCGTTGGGTTTGCCCTGGGATCCGAAAGGATTTAGACTTTTTTCAATCTCATTTTTCTTTTAAAATGGGTAAAGATGGGTGAAACAAAGCAATATCAGTCCTTGATATAGCATCCTATTGAAAGTATGCACACCATGCAATGATACAGAATAAGCAATAGGTCTCATTGAAGCATTCATGAAACACATGATTCCACATTCTTAAAGAGCGGTTATAGGATGCTCTGAATTGTTTAGTTTTTACATTTTTCCAATAGATGGAGTTCCCAAGAAATAGAAAACATTATTATGAGTCCCTTACCTCACGCTAAAACAGAGTAACAATGTATTTTCCTCGAAACACTACCAGCCCAAAATCTGAAAACGCGAGGTCAAACAAACCACGCGTAACAGGATTCGTGACGTCATCAGCAGCAAGTAGTTTGGACCTGCCCTATATGAATGTACGGAGCTAACGCAATATAAACCACCAAGCTCCACCATTTGCAATGAATACGGCCGCAAATGTGACTCTTTAATGGACGATCCAACAGGTTAAAAACCAGCAATACAAGCCAATTTACAACGGATTTGTGATTTAGGGATTTTCGTTCTTTGAATAGGCAAGGCGATTCCGCAGCTCGGTTTGATTTTGAGTACATCGATCTACATGCTGCAAGCAGACTGGTACTTTGTTTATGTAAATGTTATTACTATGGCGAGGCGTGAGGACCCAGTCTACATAAATCCATCTAGCTCAAAGTTTTTTTAAAATCCTGTCCGCGGATTGGTTGATAGCGCAAATTATCCCATTTTGGAGCCAATAGTCTTCCTCGACTGTAAGCTGTTTTGAGAATCATTTGTCATAAAAGTTCACTATTTGGTTACACATTATCATTATTCAATGTTTTCTGACTTTTATAGAATAAACTGGAGTCCAGAAAAGGAAACAAAAGGAAAAGAAATATTGCGATAATCTTGGGAAATCGACTATCTAGGTACATGGTAACCACGTGTATAAAGCAGATTGATGCCGTGAACTTACTATCCAGGAAGACTGACTATTGGCTCAAAAACGGGATCTTTCGCGCTATCAACCAATCTGCGGACAGGATAAAACAGATTGACCTGGGGTACGTTTTCGCGGCAGGAACCAATAACTGTTTCGGTCATTGGCCTACAGTGTTAACCGATGGCCAAAATTCAACCGAAGCAGTGCACCGGTGTTTAGGACGACGACTCGACGTGAGTGGTTGATCGTAAATGAAACCTTTTAAGTTTGTAAACAATACACAAAGAAAATGAGGGTGAAAAAACTTATTAATGTTGTCAGATTAACGAAAAATTTGTAATGGGTTTTTTTTATGGAAAGTGAGTCTTTGAAAAAGTAAAAACATATTCATGTTGACACCAATATAAAGCTGAAAAGGTGATTTTCCCCTTCTGAATGCTGGCACGTCACGCGAATCTACTCAGATTTGCGGCGTTCGTCGGGTGCGAATCTTCGCGCGAATGGATTCGCGGAATCGCGTCGGATTTCTAGGCTTGAACTACCCAACATTTACAACAATGAATTTGAAGGATATCCTGGATTGACAGTAAGATTATTTTAATGTATAATATAGGGATTGTTTCTTCTTGACTTTGTTTTATTTCCCCCCCCCCCCCCAGATGAGACGTTTATGTGTGTGTGTGTCAAATGCCGACCGTGTGTTTTTAGCCGCCGATGACGTCAAGGGGTCATTGCATATCATTATCAAATATAAGCAGTCTTTGACTCTCGGTTGAAAAAGCCGCGCGGAGAGGTGCATTTTTGACTTGAATTCTTTATTTATAAATGCAAATGTTATGTGTATATAGTTATTAACTGGTAACTGCAATGTAATTTCGACCATAAAAAGGCAATAAGTACAATTTTGAGAGCATCCTGGAACCGCTCTTTAATTAATTTTTTATTTTTTACATAAATACATTCATTATATGAGTGCATTGTCTCAGAATATAATCACTTGGTGAAATCTGGACGTTGTCATTTCACGAGGCGAAGGTGAAATGGAAAAGCCAGAATTCACTGATAGATAATATTCTGCGACAATCCATGTGAGACGGGATTCGCACCGACAAATCAAGCTTTTTAAGCAGAAAACAACGTGTTTTTGCTTAGTTTTTTAATGTCTCTGTCGAAACTGTCGCTCTCAAAATCATGATTGAATTCTTCAGAGAAAACAAGCTGTATACGCTTTCATTCGTTGAGGCGTTTTTGCGCGACCTCCTTCGCCCCGTCCAAGAAGCATCTTGAAAAAGTGCGCGACATTACGCTGAAGAAACTTGAGGCATTTCATACCCCAGTCCGTCTGAGTGCATTTCCGTCACATATTCAAACATGCTCATCTCCAGGAAACAGCGGAAAGAGTTATTTGCATTATTGGTGCTTAACATTGAAAACACGATGGGCCCAGGGCAAGCTCACCACCAAATCATCGCTCAACTTGGCAAATACAGTTGTGCTAATAACCCAATTTACCGGGCACTTCAACCCTGATGAACGAGCCGCGAAAGGAGTGCTCCAACCGCCCGGCATGCGTGTTCCTTGTCAAACATGTTCCCTGGAATCTTTGACGTGAATAAAATTAACGTCTTGAGTTTTGTTGGCGAAGTTAATTGAGTAAAGCTTACGTATAACAAACATCTCAAATGTCTGCTATTATTATTCGTTTAGTTTCATGGAAGCTATTTGGCTGTCTGCAAGATTTTACAATTTTTAAAGAGTGCCGAAAATTGTTTTAGAGAATGCGGGTGCTGCTACTCTTTAGCTTATTTTGTTTGTTTTATTCTGAGATGTGATCATAATATATTGTAAATATAACGTCGTATAACCGGAAGAAGGACGTTTGGCTATAGTTCAACGCCCTTCTTCCAGGCACACAAAGAGGTCAAACGGCTCCTGACAAAAACAAATTGCATTACAGTTATTGTGTCCTTGCTAGAACTAAACCAGAGACATTCTTTCCCATAGACTGTGCAAGTCTCGCGCGCATTCGAACTTCCGGGACCATAGTGGTCCCAACCATATGGAGTTTTACGTGGGCGAGATTTTGTTTCGTCAATTATTTTAGTTTAACGTAGTTTATGACTTAGAAAATTATACATGTTGTTGGAATGTAATACTAAGTGATAACAAAATATAAAAGTAAAACCAATTCAACAATATAACGACGAAAACCCGATAATTTAACTTGACCTCAGCTTCCGGTTATTGCAAAAAATTAACAATTTTGTGCTCGCCTCTGATCATAAAACTTATGTAAATGCTTGTTTTGGATGCGCGATTATAATCGCCAGATGCAGTAATTGCAAAGCAAACCCTTTTCATTGCAGTATATGGTTGTTGAGGCGTCAGCATCTTCTCTAAACTGTGATACGAGTCAAATTTAAACCTGTTTGACCACCACGAATCCGCGTAAGGGGTTTCTAAAAAGTTAACATCAAATAAGCATCCTTGTCCCAGAGTTTTAATTTTTCCCCAATATTAATCAACACACACTATTGTGTAATTTTTTCAAAAGCTAAAACTTTTTATAAAATTGTAATGATTTATTTTTGTTGTTCAGATTTTGTCATGAGAAATAATTTAAAACAAAGATTTGATTTCAGAAATAAAAATGTTCTTCGTTTGACGTGTTTTCTCGTTCGGATAAGTGCGAGACTTGCACAGTCTATTCCTATGCAGAATTAATTCAACCTTCCTTTAATGAGTTATAAATGGCAGGAAACTGAACAAACTTTTCTTAAAACACAGTTACTTGCACTTTAATTGCCTACGCCTCTTTCGAGCGGCAACACTTTTATTACTCTTTTGTTCCGGGCCCACGAGGATAAAGAATCTTCAAAAAAAAATTTTTGTTCGCAGTAAAGTGGTTTATGATATGTGTTGGCCGTTTAGACTGAAGTAATAAAACTGGAAAATTGAGCTTTATTGTCCACTTAATATTACCAAGAGTTGGAAGGTCCAGTTGAAGTATAGTATAGCTATATGTATGCCTGTAGGATTTCGCACCATTTCCAGAAATACAAAGTCGGTGATTCCTCTCTGTTTTGTACTTCTACCTGTGGGGAATATACTTAAACAAATGCAGTCACTGTAAACAAATGCATGGTTTAACTCCAGTAGTGCTTCATCAGCACGCGAGACAAATATTAACAGGCAATCCCGTTGGTATCTCCGCTGGGCTATATACCGTTATAGCCCTCCATAGCACGCAGAGTCCTCATCTTTCCAACTTGATGGTACAGTATAGGCTGGCGATGGGATTGTGCAATTGACGGTATACAAGCATGGAATTTGGCACACTGCTGCAGAGTTTAATCATAAGAAAAATATTTGGCTAGAGGGCCATCACAGATTTGTCCTTTGAACATTTTTCGGTAGGCCCATAGTATAACAAGCAATGGCAGCCATTTAGCAATTTTGAAAAATGCTCGTTATCTTTGTTGGACATACAATTATCTCCGATGGTACTATAGCCAAACATATTTCTCATTACATACTCTGACTATATCAACCATGGCATTTATACATCTGGATTAATATGAGCAATTACGGTTAAGTGCCTTGCTCAAGGACACGAGCTCCATGACCGGGAATTGAACCCACTCTCCAATGAATCAGCCATTAGTTTGACCGTTCGAGGACTTTAACAAAAGGGATCCGGGTGTTTTCTTGTACAAAACCAATGGGGACGTCGTTTTTAAAAAAATTAGTCCAAACAATTGGAGAACAAAGAGAAGTCCGCGATTAGCGGGATTCACAAACGTGTTTGGCTCGGAGGAGTCAGCAGGTGAGGTGTACCACCCAGGAGTACACAGACACAATTGGGAGATTCATCGCTGCTTCACCGGGCAGAGATGTGAGCAGTGGAGTGTGAGCAGAGAAATGCGGGGGGAAATTTCGCCTCGATTCCTTTACCCGCAACATTGTGTCGAGTTTTTGAAACATTTGAAAACAAGAAAGCCCTCTCTGTGTGCAAATCAGTTGGCGTTAGAAGAAGGGGTTTGGGCGGGAGCTCAAAAGCTCTGCTCCCCTCAGAAACCTTGCCCACCCTACCCCAAATGAGATCAAGCAAATGCACTAATAAATGGTTCGATACAACAAATCCTCCACCCAAATTATGTTTTTTCCCTCCCGCTTGCCCCCTACCAACCTAAAAGAAAATGCCTGGTTGAACCATTGAATGTAATAACTTTCTAAATTTGACTGAAAAAGAGCACCGATATTGCCGTTTCGGCAACTTTCTAACACTGCATTCAATGCACTCAAAACGAAGATTTATACAATTTCACAGACCTACTAGAATCATTTATAAGGTACGCCCGACCACTGATAATAAAGCAATCAAATGGACCATAAAAATCTACTCAAGTTTATGACTTTCCATCTTCAAAAAGTAGAAGCATCTGTTTTTCACGAGCATTTTCGCGTTGACTCATCGACGAACTAACTCTCTCTGAAACCTCGCGATCAAGCACTACTTCGTGCTGTCGCGTACCGCCGCGTACCGCAGGGAATAGTGTAAAAAATCTTCTGTAGAAATGAAAATCCTTTTAACGGATTATAGGTCTTCGTCTGGATGTATTTTGAGAGTTCTCTTTTGGAAGGGCAAACGTCATAACGTGTTACTTGGCGTCTTGCACCGTAGCACTCCTAAACACGAGCTTTTTGGCTTAGCGTCTTATAAGACATTCAAAGTGATGCCTTTAAGCCACTGTGTGGTAAGATTGATTGTGCACATGGCAAGCATCAACTTAGATTCATAACTTGTACAAACAACGCAACATGTTCCCGCACCGTGACTGATGCGGCAGACTTGCCCTTGAGAAATCATGTTATATTTGTCTTTTCCTCCTCCTCCTCGGTCGATTGATGTGTCGTATACATGCATGACATGATCCAGAATTGAGAATACTGCAGGAGTGGCTTTCGTTAGAATTGTATCTGACAAACGAGCTTAAAGTAAGAAAGCTGAAATTGTTTAACGAAACCAGTATCGTTCGTGTTTCGTGCAGAGCCTTCTTTTGTTTGGCGCGGTTAAACGCGTCTTTGGACGCACGCGTAAAACATATTGGTAGCAGCAACCTGAAAACCCTGCAGCGTGGGACCTCTTTGATTGCAACGCTGACAAGCTTTTTCCGTTTTGCATATTTTCAACGATTTTTTTTTTATTTTTTTTTTTTTTTTTTTTTTATGTTTGTGTGTTGTTCACATGTCCAGGTATTTCTTGGGATAATTTAAGCCTATTTGTTTGCTTAATAAATCATGTACTTTAATTTGGTTTATCTATACCATTGACATGCCGATTTCATATTCAAAGTGTGTTAGTAGAGTTTTGTCCTTCCTTCCTGTCTCTACTAACCAAACCACTGTCCCGCAGCTCCAGGACACGTGTGGCATGGTCCATCTTGGGATATCATGGCATATGAGCTGACCGGTGTGTAGGATGTGGTTAAAGGCCCTGTACACTATTGGTAAGATCGAAAAACACAAATGTTCACAGATTCACACATAACTTACATGATTTAAAGTAAGTAATGGTAGAAAGGGTTCCTTAAAATATTTCTGCCTAAAATGCTATCGTTTCTGAGAAATGAGTAAAACAATAGCTTTTATCGCGCGCGATAATAAACTCGATGTTTGAAAAACAGAAAACACATAAGGTCTCTTTTCACTATTTTCTCGTGACCTCGATGACCAATTGAGCTCAAATTTTCACAGGTTTGTTATTTCATGTATGTGGTTGATTACACAAAACATGAACACTGTCTGTGATTATTTTGTCAGCTCTGCCAATCCTGTATAATACCTTTAAGACAAGGGAAAGGTTTAAATATATCAGCACGTGCTCACAACGTCCCCCTTTGCAGGATTTCAATTAAGACGGTGCTGTGGCAAGGAGTAGAAGGGGTTACTAATAGCTAGTGGTCGGCAATGGAAGAATCGGACTGTGCTCTAGATCCCTTGAGGGTACAACCCTTTTAAGAATTTGTTTATGGGGGAAGAAAACAAAAACATGTGAGGCCCTAATAAATTATTTTGGGTGAAACAAGTTTCGTGCATTAAGGCTCCGCTATGCAAGGGTATCTGATGTATATATAGTAAAATTACTTTTCTAGCTTGTGAATCAGCTCCGAGTCGGTCCTCAGGAAAAATAGTCGCGTTCTGCCCATGAGGGCGTTGTCCTATACACCTCAGTGAAGATTATTATGTTGGATGATCGAAAAGGCGGAGTAATTTGTCTGAATGAGGGTCATTTTTAAATGAAAGTGAATTGGTTCTAGTTTTCATTTTGTAAAGGAGTGTCTCTTCAACGAAGCAGTGTTGTCAGCATAACAAACCGTATACCTTCTACATATTAATGCAGCAGTGTTTTGTTATGCATTCTGTGAAACCACTCTTACTGCCGCTGGACAAATATTGACTGCTTCGAGTTCTACGGCATTAAACGACGACTCCTTCAGTGATAACAGGTGCCCATTCTATTTTCCCGAGGGAAAATAGAACGCTCCGGGGATCATTGACGGAGTACTAGTTTTAACCACGTCATATGTAAAAGCAACACATATTTGTTTTATATTACCCCCATGCGATACATAAACCTAGACGTCTAGGTACTGCCGTTGCTATACTGATATAGTAGGCCCTACACTGATTGCTATGAGTATAGTACACTGGTTGCTATAGGTATAGTACACTGATTGCTATGTGTATAGTACACTGGTTGCTACTGATATAGTAGACTGATTGCTATGGGTATAGTACACTGGTTGCTATAGGTATAGTACACTGATTGCTATGTGTATAGTACACTGGTTGCTATAGGTATAGTACACTTGTTTCTATCGGTATAGTATTCGGGTTAGTATGGGCACGGTATAATTATACGGATAGTTCGTATTATCATGCAGTGTGACGCACTGAAACCAATCATATGGCAGGATCTATACATAGGGTGTTATAATAGCGAATAAATAGCAGTTTGTGCCACTTTGCCAGAGATTCGTGATACTGAGTTACTGATATACTGACACTATTCAAAGGTAACTATTGAGCTTGCATACGTGCCTTTTGGTGCTAGTTTATAGCCAACCTACTAGCAATATCTATGACAATGCTACCAATGCTGTGATAATGAATAATGAACTACTTTATAAAGCGCCTTACATCCATGACTGGCCCTCTAAGGTGCTGTACAAAAAAGAACAGCACCAAACCAAGGGATGAAATTATTATAAGAGCGTTAAAAGATGACATAGAATATTAAATCAAAAAACTAATTGTATATAGCCGTTGTATATAACTCTAGGTAACCTACTTTGTATATATTATATTATTTACTTAGTTCCTTTAATAATTAGTAAATAAGCTTTGGTGTTTTGTTTGTGAAGGATGTGATATTTTTGGAGTATAACTCCAATCAAGAGAAACAAAACTGGACCAACCAATAAACTACACACCACTAAAGTGTATTAAGAAAATGCATACCTTCGATCTCTTGATGTTAGACGTAGGTATGGTATTTGTAAGCGCAGCCTATCAAGAATTATAAAAAAAAATACACAATAAGTCACCTGTGAAAGTTTCAGCTGAATACAGTTTCTTGTTGCTGATAAAACAGCCAAAAAACTGTCTCGAAATTTTCATCAAGTAACAACCGCATCTCGACACCACGAAAATTTGACTTTTCAGTCAAACCTAAGAAATCTAAGAAACAATTCATGCATGAATCGTTATGGTTTCTCAGATTCAAATATTTTGGGGTGGAAAATTATTCAAATCATGTTACTCCGAGAGAAATTCTTTCTCAAAATGGTTTATACTATCAACTGCTGCAGTGCTTCTTACCAAGCGAGTTTTTATGGCAACTAATATTTTGGAGTATTTACCGATATGACCCAACCTTTGAGAGAGCATGCTCTGGTCCAAATGCCAAATGAAGACTTTTGGCGCGTGCAAACTTTCAAAATGCCTAGGTGTACTTCAGTTTATCATCAATAAATGATAAAATGCCTTATACTCAGTGAACATGTATAATTTCAACGCCGTCCGACGTAGGCCTATGGCTTTTAGAGTTTTGTGTTTACATGTCTGTTTACAATGTCGGTGCGCATGTGCACTGTGTAACAGGGGACTTCGGAAAGGTGTTTTCTGGGTCAGAGATCGATTTTTGAGTTCACGGGCTAATACTGTGTGTGTGTACTGTGTGTGTACTGTGTGTGTGTATTTGCAGCATTGACTGGTTTATGTGTTGCATTAATATTTCATTGTAAATATTATTGATCGGACGATGTTTGTAAGTTTTACTTTTATCCAATCAGCCTTTGCGGATTAGCGTGGGTTGTACATTTTTGCGGGAGATCCTCACTTTGTCACAGTCAACCAAAGTGTTGAGACATTACATTTTTTCCCTCCACCAACCCCTTTCATCCCACCGTATATTTCATTGCATTTGTGCCGGTAATTAAGTTTGTGCACAGTGAATTGAATTGAACTGATGTTTACCTAAAACACCGAAAGTTTGGTCTTTCAGAAAGTGTCTTTGTTGTTTATTGGGCGGGAAGAATGAGTCTTCCATGGCTGCCCTTGGATGCGGGAAGAATGAGTCTTCCATGGCTGTCCTTGATATAAAAAATTAAAATGTATAAAAACAAGTTGGGCGGGAAGAATGAGTCTTCCATGGCTGCCCTTGGGCGGGAAGAATGAGTCTTCCATGGCTGCCCTTGATATAGTTGGGCGGGAAGAATGGGTCTTCCATGGCTGCCCTTGATATGATTGGTATGATTGGGCGGGAAGAATGAGTCTTCCATGGCTGTCCTTGTTAAAGTTGGGCGGAAAGAATGAGTCTTCCGTGGCTGCCTTTGATGTTTAGTGGGAAGGATTATTTTTCCAAGGCTGCCGATGGGTCGGGAAGTTGAGTCTTTCTTGGCTACCCTTGGTATTATTGGTGGGAAGTTGATTCTTCCTTTATTTAGCTGTTGGTATTTTTATGAGGGAGGATGTTGATTTATGTTTATGTTTATAATGATGTGCCTCTCGGGGGGTGTGGCAAGTTTTCACGGCAAGGATAGCCACCAAACACATTTGTGGCGCTTTTGGGGTCATTAAGCCAGTTGTTTAATGTTTATATCCTAATTGTATTTTGTGATTTGTTTAGTTGCCATAGCGCTCCAGAGTTTCAAGAGGCTATGATTCCGATCACAGGTCACAGTGGTGGAAACGCAACTATACTTTGAATAATAATAATATGTTAAGAAGACAATTTACCGTAATTGGTTTGATTTGGTTTGGTTGTCTTTGTGTCCGGTTTGCCCAAAGTTCGGTATCCGGAATAATTGAATAAAAACAGTTTTCAAAGGCTGTGGCATAAATTCAAACAAGCAAGAATGTTTATTCTTAGTTTCATTATGGAGTCTGAGTATAACATACCTTTATTCAAAGAGACACAGTCGCAGTCTCCAGTATCAATAGCTTTTTCATTGTTTCCAAACGATGTGCCTTGTGTGGTCTAAACCGTACCTTATCTTGGTTTAAAGAGTGTAAGCACGAGTAGCTATAATGTGCTTACCTTAAGAAATGTATCCAGGTTAAAACGATATCAGCAAAAGAAAAAAAAAAAGTTTTCCCACATAACCGATGATGCACCCTATCCTAATTCGAAAGGGGTTATACCAACCACTATAGCTACGTTTTATTAAACATAGCCAACTGCTGCACCGTAAGCTTGAACCATGTCAAACAAACATGCGAGAAACCAAAACGCACGAACAAGTTTGTCCCGATAGTCGATGCCGGATTTAGTATACGTCGGAAAGTTACCATTCACACAAAATGGGTCATGTCAGACCCGGGGCCATTACGACGTGGCCATGTTGCGGAAAATTACATCGATCCGTCACATCAAAGTTAACACGTTTTAGGGCCAAATTATATGGGATTTCCGGGGTAAACTGTTGAAGGACTCAATTTTCCTTCCCGCCCGTAAGGCCAGATTTCCTTTTTTCGCTTCTCCTTCTTGGGATTTTTTTTTCTAATTGAATTAACTGAACTTGTTTTTACTCAACGCGCCTCTGCAATTTGTACCGGCTAATTGTAGTTGGACTGGTTCACTTTAAAGAGGGTCTTCAATGTCAAATTCAGTTTTGTGTTGCACTCATTTTTCAATAGATAGTCTTTTACCTAATGTTAAAACGGTGTGAAATGCCGGTTTATTTGATGCTCTAAAAGAGTAAAATTTGAAACTTCCGTGACTTCATCGCACATCAAAACAATTGGGACTGTACAATACAAAGAGGATATTTGTTGTGACAGTCAACAGGTCAAATCCATTGCTGTTTCGATTGAATAGCATCAATATCCAGGAAGGACAGAAATTCTCGTACAAAAACGTACATACCATATATTATTTGAACGTTTTAGAATTTTGACAAAAACCGTTCTTGAAGGGTTTCAAACACATGTAGTGGCATTTTTCACCGTTTTAACATGAGGTTGGAGACTGCTGTTTCCTTCCATATTCATAAGGACGCTATCTATACAGCAATCCTTCACCGATCTTGAACTCTTGGTGGCAGCAGATATGCCTCCATTACTGCGGTGTACCTGGGTGGTACTGCGCTGCCTAGCGACTGGTATAAGGTTTGGGCTACATGGCGATCATTTGATCAGTCGCGGGTTATTGGACTTTTACTTTGCAAATCGCTTAAACCCGTCGCTAGGCAGCGCAGTACCACCCAGGTACCACCGCAATAATGGTGGTATCTGCTGCCACCAAGAGTTCAAGATCGGTGAAGGATTGCTGTATTGGAAAATGAGTGGATCACAAACCTTGGAGTCCCTCCTTAAGGAGACATATAATTATGTTGCAGTACCCATTAAAGGGAGGTTACCTTTGGTAGTTCCTCCAAAAATCAATGACCATAAATCTTTACATGGTAAAGAGCACTGGGGAGCTGTTGATATCGTAAAACATTGTTAGAAACGACCCACTCTGAAGTAATTTAGCTTTAGAGAAGGAGGTAAATTTTCACCCCCAAAAGTGAATCTGAGAAAGGCTTTAAGCACGTACTTTTGGTACCAAGTGAAACTGTTCTGTTCGGCAGGTCAGATATTGTTTTATTTAAACGGCGAAAAGAAATCTAAGAGTTTCCTCGTTCTTTAACCGTTACTCTGAGTTCTAAACTGAATGTATTTAGTGTTCCACCATAATCTTTAAAACTGTTAGACTTTGTGTGAAGCTAATCTGCCCAGACCAGTTTATGTTTCGAATTAAATTTGTCTCTTTATGCGATAAATGAGACCTGTTTAAAAAGTCGATAATTTCCAGTGCCGACCAGCCATGGAAACAAACGTAAAAATCAAACGTAAAAGAAGTGTTGCCTAGCAACATCCCTTCCGAAATAGAGCAGCTTGAATATAGCGACCTAGTTTTGTCAAAAGTAGAAGTGCGCCTTTTCTGACGTTATCATAAGCAGCGAACACGAACACACGAATCCTTACCACTTTGTGATTATTCGTAATCTATACCATTCACCCTCCATGACCTTTCAAACAGAAGCACTGTGAAGTATTGCTCGGAGAGCTGGTTAAAAAATAACTTCGCATTGAATTGAAGAAAAATAAAATAAAAACATATATATTTTTGATAAACAATTTGTCAAACGATGAAACTGTTTATGCCATAAACGGCTCAAAATCTTACCGGAGCCCAATTTAATAGAGCTACTTAAATCATTTGCTTAACACAATTATCTGGAAAGCAAAAATTAGCAGGATCCAGTCACAGATGGTGCGTGTGACATGACATTTTGACTGGTAACCTTATTCTGGTTTGCATAATTTTGTTGTGCTTAGCCATTTGTGCTTAATTTAACTGCTGTGCAAAATAGAGCCTATTATGTGACTCTCTCCCTTGAGACAGAATATTTCATATTTTCAAAATATGAACTAAAAATGTGGGGTTTTTAAGACAGTGGATGACCCAGAGACTTGTGAACAAACACAGTGGGGTCTAGCATTCACACAGCTGAACGCAACCTAGACAAGTATACAATTTCTCATGTTTTTTTGCGTTGATAAGGAGAATTAAATCATTTGATAAGAAAATCAATCAGCTATTGACATATTCATGGTTTTGTGCTATCAGTTACGGTAGTGAGGTCATGTCATTGTACAGGGTTTCAAAAGTTAGACATTTTGATGGTCCGTGCGGATAAAGCACCGACATAATCGAAGCCACAGCCGAATCTAAAAGCCACAGCCGGAACCAAATCCGCAGCGAAAACATTGATTCAGAACGTGAGAAACATTCAAGACTCGGGGGAAAAAAACCATGCATGAATCTTTCGACCAATACTGTTCTCTTGGGCACAGCAACACAATTTGCCTGCAGAAATGTACAACCCCAAAACTTGTTGCATTAACAATGAGCCGTGAAATCGATCTTGCGCACCCAATTTGGAGCCCAGCACACTCTTTTGCCTGTCCGTGTGTGCTGTGATATCCATAGCCATGGGCGGGTCAAAGGTTAAGATTAAAGACGTGCTGACTTGCTCAAAGAAATGTATAGTGCCGTAGCACCTTTAAAGTCGTTTGAGTGCGTGAGTTTGTAGTGACTTTCAGTACTCCCTTTGTTCAACTCATTGGCAATCGTGGACCTATTATCCCTTTTGTTGTTAGTCCTCGATTGCCAATGAGTTGAACAAAGGGAGTACTCCATTGGAGGTCATTACACACTTGGGTGCGTGGGTGTGAGTAGGTATACACATTCAAACCGGGGACCTATAACAAAAGAGGACAATAGGTCCACGGTTGCTATCACAAAGGAAAGCATTGTGGTCCACGGTTGCTATCACAAAGAGTTGAACAAAGGAGGGTCCACGATTGCAGGCTGTTACACACTTGTATGTGTGCGGTAAGCATTTACCCAAACGTTTACCAATGGCTTCCGCTTTAACGCAAGTGAAGAAAACAACCACGGATATCAGTGTCTCCGGAAAGTCATGAATTGGAGTTGGATTCGTCGAAATTAAAGCTTAATGTGTAATTTAAGTGGGCATTTGAACGCTTGATCATTACGGGAAAGCTCCATTAAAAAAAAAAATCCGAGTTTTGGCTGAAAAACTCGGAAAGTAGCCTACACATCCTTTTCAGAGAGGGTGTGTTTATGTTGCCATTATTTGTTGAATCAACAAACTTCATGGATGAGCAGTTAACCTCCTGGGCGCAGTCAGCAACATAACTGGCTGGCGGTTTTTAAATAATAAATAGGCCTACTACGTGGAACTCGGTTTCCACTCCTCAGATTTCAAAATAATGTCAAAACACACAAAATGTTTTCATATACTGTGCATGAAGATCCAATTATAGATTAGAGTCCACTGTTTGGACAAGGAATTCCTGGAGATAACAGGCAAGACTTGTGGTAAAGACGAAAAGGATGTATAACTCCGCGCCTCTTTCTTTAATGGAGCTTTCCCGTAATTATTAAATATTGAAATGCTATCGGTATCGAAATACGGCCGCTGAATACCTCCGTGTTGTTCATCATTAATGAATCAGATCCATGAAAGAGGCTTATGAAATCTCGAAGTTGCCTTGAAGAAAATACCTTGATCTAGATAGGTTTTGGCACTACATAGGATCGAGTTATTTCTACAAATCAATAAATGTTTTGCCGAAGTACGCAATGCTCTCCTTGTAGTTAAGGTCGGCGGCGTATATGTTGCCGGTCTTCTTGACGAAACAGCGGTTCCGCTTCTAGTTCCGGTTCAATCTCCGGCTAAGACCAATTTCCCCGCTATATGACTGAATCCCCCTACTTGGTGTATGCGGATTTCCAATCATTGCCGAAGCTGGATCCGGTTCCGGAGCCATGGTACCGTTTCTAAAATTACCCCGGAACACTGGGCTGTTTTTTCCCCCTTGAAGCAATATAAAAACAACGTTCTCACATTAGAGTTAAGCATTTTACTATAACCATCAACGTCTGCTCCCGTGTCCTAGTTAATGATTGAAACGTTTTGACAAACGAGTGGTCAAACTAGTTAACTCTTGTCTCAGTTTCCTGACGAGCAAGACCAAATGGCTCAACCTCGTGCACCGGAAAGGGTATTTATTTCCCTCCCGGGGAACGAAGCGCAGTCCATTTCTGAAATTGGTGTCAGTGGGTTTAGTTTTTTTGAGAAATTTTGTTAAATTAAATTATGCAGAACCTCGGCCATATTCCCCTGCAACGATTGTCTAACCTACTTTAAAGCAGTCCATCTAGCACAGATAATTCCAATCACGTGTATGGACAGTTTGTATTAATACTACATGACAAGGCAGACATTCTCTCTCTAACAAGAACCTGAGAAAACATCGCTCCCATACTGAACGTACCACGGATGGCACACACGTTGCTTTGCCCTAATAAAAACGAGGCAGAACACCGACGGGTAGCGGCTAGCAAAAGCTGTACAAATTTTCCCGCCGTGAGGCAAGCTTGCATGGTATGAAGAGATGATCCTGTTTTAGGGACGGGGTTTATAAATTAAGCATTATTAAAGGAGCGTATACGTTTCAGACTTTCTAAAATTGTGGGACGTGGGACCTGATTCATTTCTGGGTCAAGCTAGCCCAGAAGGTGGTATTGAAAAACGAGGTTTTAACTCGGATTCTGCTTCATTTCGACCCTTTTGGGGGTCATTTTGACGCAAATTCCGGGTCCAACTGACCCAACAGGTTTGGGTTGGGCCCCATGAGCCCCGGATCTAGAACATATCTGACCCAGACATTTTTTTAGAGTGTGACACACATTTTCTGCGATTGTATTGATTTCGACTGCGAATTTGTTTGTTTTGGGGTGGTTTTTTTTTTTGTGTTTTTGTTTAGTTTACTCAGTAGGGATGTTCACTCGAAAAACTCACTGGAAAGATTTGACCTGGATTCCGGGTCCCATGGTGATAAAGCTTACCTGGAAAGTGGTTAAAATATTTTGAATTTAACTCATATTCTGGGTCAATTTTACACAAATTCCTGGTCAGCCTGACCCACAAAGTGGTCAGGCCTACGCAGGGACCCGAAATCCGGGTCAATTCTGCACCGGAGGTTTCTAGATTGTAATACAGGACTTTTAACTCCTTTTTTACGGTGTAAGCTCACTGTACTATAAACACACAGGAAAACCTCTTTAGAGAGCACAGAACTATTTGTTGTTGATACTCAACGAGTCATTTTCTCTCTCAAAAATTTGCTCTGAATGGTGTATCAAATATAATGACATTTTACATCATTTTAACTTTAGTATCAAGACTTGTAATATTGTCCACTTAAGGATTCTATCTATTTGAAAAAGAACGCATCACAAAAACCTTCATTTGACCTTGGACCCCCTGTCTAATGAAGTGAAAAGTGAAAAGGAATTTACAGCAGTACGTGGCTAGGTTTAACTCGCATCCAGGTATACAATGTGAAACAATAAACAAAAATGTGTATATAAATAGTATCGAGCTTTTGGATGTCGCTCTTGATTTAATATAAGGAATTTTGGAAAGCTAGCGATCAAAATTGCATTATGCCAACACCCAATCATTGCTATAAATAATGTACACTGCAGCATCGAAGTTACTCATTTTCATCCATGATATAAAAATGTGGGTATTATGCTGAATACATGAAATGCGTGAAGTACTAAGGCTATTACCGAGGCAATCTCCGGCTCAATTGGAAGCCTATATATTGTAGACATAATGGCGGCTGGCAGTGGCCTCCTCGTTATGGATTATGAGAATAGACGCTTGATGTATACAGCCCCCCTATGGAACGTGAAAACCTGTGCCCCGGGAGGAAGCGCCATTTTTATTCCTATACACGTAAAGGTATTTAATGTGCCTGGGAACCGCACAGGGTCCCCCGAAAATGTTCGAAATGCGCGTGTGGGAACCGCACAAGGTTCCAAAAATGTTCAAAAATGCCCGTTAGACTTGCACGGTCAAACCATGAAACAATGACACTAAAAGGAAGCCTGCGTTCTGCCAATCCTATTTAAACGTAACTACTTATAATACATTTTCACCTTATTTCTATGATCTTGTATATAATTACGTACAAATATTTGCTCCGATAAAATGCCTTTTTACATATAAATTTCAAATCAAAACAGAGATTGTATGTTTTTATCAGAATGCAGATTCTAACCGTAAAGTAATAATAAACTCATACTATAAATCGCTGTAGCTGAAAATGGAAATATTAAGAAGTGTTTGAATATATAAAACACCACTTAAAGAGAAGGTAAACGTTTGGTAATCACTCTTAAAATAAATGGCAATAAAACCTTACTTGGTTACAAAGTATAACAGCTTTCAATTGTATAAAGCATTTTGAGAATCATTTCACTTCGAAAATGAGCATAATTATGGAAAAAGATATCAGGTTTTATGCCCCAATATTTGAGTCTGAGAAGCGTTTTCTGTCAGAAACCTTTTTTCAGATTGTGTATTCCTGAAGGGATTGTTCTTCTTGCCGGTTTTTTCGGCGATTTCTCAAAAACGCGACCACGTTGAAGTGAAATTTTCACAAGTTAGTTTTATTGTAAATATCTACATGTGTACAGGATTAAAACAGTCGAACGGTTCCAAAAACCAATGATATACTTTGCCTTTAACGCCCGAGTTGTACCGGGCAAGTTCAGTTCACAGGCATTGAGCCGCATTTGTATAGAAGCGTAATTGTCACCTCCTAATTCACCTGTTTTGTTCAGCAGTCGCTGACATTCACAATTATGTGAATGATTTACACTGTAAAGTGGATTTACGCGTCTCCCCCATCGAAACAGGATTCCGGGATAGATCTGTGTGCGCCGTATGATAAAGTGTTTATGTTCATTTTACCCGGAGTCGTCTCGAAATCGTTTTCAGCACATTTGGGATGCAGTCCTCCTGGAGCGAAATGTCAACCGAGCGGGGCTACCTGATATTGACTGATGGGGGAAATCGCACCGAATCCCCCCGTACTGTCAACACATCGAAACCGGAACCGAACCACAGATACCTTCCATTTGACCAATACATCTCTCCTTTTTGTCCCGGTGTTGTTCTCACCACAAATATTGTCTTTTGACTTTTTTTCCCCATCTTCTATTTGCCTTTTTTATCTTTTCTTTTTTTCTACTTTCCTTTTATTTTATTCAAGGTGAATATTATGCTTGTCGATGCATGTCATAAAACGACAATGCTGTTGGGGACATTGAAGAATCAATTTTAACCGTGCCTTAATTTATAGCGTGTGATATACCTTTTTACATCTTGAATTGACAGCACAGCGTTATGTTGCCGTATTTCACTTTGACACATTGGCTCCTCGGAAGGTAGTTACTGCATTTTGTCAGGAGCAAGATCTATTAGTGGCATGCCGTAAAATGAGGTCATGGTCATCAGTATCGAGGGAAGGTCCCACATAAAAATGTACGTGACTTCATTATAATACAAAAAGTAACATTTTATCAAAGTGAACTATTGTGAAGTGCAGTCTTTCCATAAAACTTATTTAGTATTTGGGGAAGGAACTCCTTTTAAAGACATTTTTGCAGATGTTTATTTCAAACCTGATTGAATGAAAATTACGAGCTTGAACACGATGGTTTTGACAACTATATTATTGGTTTGTTAGCTTTGTCTGATTGATGTAAAGATTATTTGAGGTAGCTGAATAGGGCTCTGTGGATTGTACCGGCGTGGAATGGTGAAATGTATGATAGTATGAAGATCTCGCGAGACAATAATTATTATCCACATCAAAACAATTATTATTTTTTATTTACTTGAGAAAAAATGTATTAAGAAAAATCTTGTGTTTCTGGTCACAATGTCTGCATTGTTCATATTGTTCGCACTCGTTATTTGTTTTGGGGGTTTTTTTTTGGGGGGGGGGGCTGGGAGAAGGGAGTGCAACGATTTACACTCTTCCCAATTTTCATTGCTTGTTACTTTCAAACCCAACATGCTGTATGTCGTCATATTTTACTTCTTCTTATATCTGCCTGCGTCTCTTGAAAGAAATTGTAACACAATGTTGATGTTGGCCAACATCTATCTCCTCAAAATGTGCCTTTATTGCTTACACAAAGGTCTCATCCTCGCAGCACTTATATGCATTTTTGTTTGATCTTATCAAAAGTCAGAGGATTTGTCACGGCTTAGACAGCATCATTCTATTCATGATGTTCATAGCCAATCAATCTCGCAGAGGCTTGTGCTTGGAGATGTTCCTTTTGTCTGCAGACACATTATTAGCCTTCGAAAAAGTCTCGGCTAAATAGGGTCTCGAAACTTACGAAAGCCCACCAGCGCCAACAAACAAATATTATTCACAATTCATTATAACATATTTCGTATCCGTAATAACGGATTGTGAATCCGTTAAAACGAAATGCGAATCCGCATTATTTGATTTAATTATGAATCCGCAAGAATGAATTGTGAATCCATAATAACGGATTGGGAATCCGCATTGACAAGTTGTGAAAGATTACGTATAGATAACGGATTGGTTCGAAGAAACTTGTTAGAGGCCGTTCAACCATTTTTTGCACGACACTATTTTATAACAAACTTCCAATGAAACCAATCAAGCAAAGGCCCGAATCAAACTTAAATGGTCTCAAGTGATGTCTCTATTTGTTTAAAAAAACTATTTCACTGAATTGAAACTCGAAACGGGTCACGTGACCTTAAAAACTGTAAGCCAATGTCCCTTCTTGATGTCAACGCTGATTGTTAACATTAAAAAGCAGATTGCATGAGAATGCGTTAATTCTGAACGTAAATAAATAGTAATTATACGTTATTTGATTGACCTGTTTCTGTGAGTGCCACGAGCTTCGGGCGAACTGCTAAATCAATTGAATCGTTTTTGTATTAAATGAGAAATCCATTTTCATTTCGAGATTGCTATCTTCTTTTCAAAGTCTTATGTTATTCATTCAACCCGTTGTGCTTCAGCAAAAAGCAAAGTGCAAAGGGTGCGGACCAGCTTTAATAGGGATCGCCTGATGGTCAGCATAGCTCTAGCCCAAGTGCAGGTTAGAGGTGTGGAACAGAGTCATCGAAATACTCAAATAAAGTGAAAGAAATGGAATATTTCGGAAATCAAACGTAAAGTTGTTGTATGATCCAGTTGACGTAATTTCGTGAAATAAATTACTAATGAACTAAAAACAGGTTTAAGGTTAAATGTTTTTGGTACAGATGGCAGAGCGCATTTTTCAGAAACACATTTCGGATTAGCTTGGTATTTACTTTAATCATTGCAGTCGCAATTGCAAAAAGACAACTGGGTAACACAAACCATGGAATCAAGTACGCGATCTCGTTGATTGTAATTTCAATTATCAACAGTGAAACATAGAAGCTGTAGAGGCAATGATAATAAAAATGCAATGCAGAGACGCGCCTTTTTGACGACCAAGTCTGACTCTGTATATATCCGTCATGTCATGTATTTTCCATTGTCAGTGATCGAAGACGATAATTGAATTGCAGGTTTGAAATCCCTACTACTGTCTGATATGGTCTTACACTGGGGATTTGGATGTAAAACAATCCATATAGGAATGAAAGTCATCCAAGGATAAACGGCCAGTGTGCCAAGCCAGCAACGTGGTGAATGACTATACAGTGGGTCTACAGGCCCTTCTCGAAACCACGGTTATTTTGAAAGCGTGTACTTTCAGCGTGGCTTCAAGTAGTTGAGTGAAGCCTAAGCCGGAGCTCAAACCCAAGCCGCAGTTTTATGCATAGTTTTATGTGTAGTTTTATGCATAGTTGCGCAAAGACACACAACCCACACAATTGGTTAACTTGCTGGAAAATGTTTCCAAGAGCAAAGGGAAATTTACTGAGGCCTAACGACTGTAAATGGTGCATCAGTATGGAATAAAAAGTACCATCATCGTCGTGGTGTGTTAGGACGAAGGTTGTAAGGCTCCGTGCCCTTCATAAGGCACACGCATATTATTTCCAGTAACATAGCAATAAAAAGGCTCGTGAGAAACAAACATGGCGTAGGCCCAACTGTCATTTAATTATCAGAGTGGTAGAGCACCGATAGATCCCGCTGCAGTCGAATTTTGTTTGTTCATCTCAACGTTTTTAAAAGTGTGCAGATCAGCAAAAGAAAGGTTAGTGGGCCGAAAAAGGGAATAACATTAACAATTTTAAAGGGTTGGCTATATGGAATTGTTAAACACAAAAAAGAAACATTTGACCTGGCCTATTTTAGCAGAGCTTTTACATGACGAAGCCATTGGCGTACGGCAATAACTTTACCATTTGTTGATTAATTTAATTATTACTGCGCTTACACAATATTGCAATTTTTGCATCTACTGCAAAGAAAGGCAGAAGGAAAGAAACTATGTCGAGGCGAGATTTTATTTAATGCACATAGGCATCCAGTGTGAATGTTAATAAATCTAGGACTATATATTTTTCCATGCAGCGATGACACGAGGACATCTCATTAATAAAATTAACAGGGAAATATCAAAGTCGAACATCTGTTTTACTTTTGAATAATACTTGACCAGTTTTGTTTTAAAGCCTTGTTTTTTAATTCACCAAAGCATACGCTTGAAGCAGCTTACAAAACACCATCTACTGTGAGTCTACTACATTTAATGATCCAAGGTCTTAACTCAAACTCTGAAGGAAGGGAACTCTTCTTCCTCCTTATATTATCGACCTGTAGAGACAACACGGGCGATTAGTGAAGCGTGGTCTGCTTTGATTTAGGTCTATCCGTCGACCATGTCGGGTACCGTTCAACCGTAAGATTCCTCGGCGCTCATGTCGGTTATTTTCTCTGCTTCGTCGATCGCCCATGAAGTTATTCTCTATATGCATCTGTTTGTGTTGAATCTGAGTTTTGTGTGTACACGCACAAAACCTTACGTTTCAACCATCAAAATGTGAAATTTAATTGGGGGTCATCCTGTTGCTAGGGGGACATACTCAATTCAAGGTAAATTGAAATTAACAGGGTCAACGTATAGTAAACCAATGAGAACATTTAGCCTATAGTATTAGTAAGGATACGTCCGAGGCCTATTGAAAATATAAATGTTCACAGATGTGCACATAACTTACATGGTGTAGAGATGGTTATGGTGGAAAACTTCCCTTGGATTAGTTTTGCTTGAAATGCCATAGTTTTTAGGAAATGAGTAAAACAATAGTCTTTATCATGCAGGATCAGCGGCGGATACAGGGGGGGCGTGGGGGCGCACGCCCCCCCCCCACCCTTTTGCTTGAGAAAAAAAAAAAAAAAAAAACCATCAAGGAGAAAAGTGAGGGAGAGACAAAATTAATGACTACGGCCCTACCTAGTATTTTATTTCAAAAAAGCTACTAAAAATCCGTACCTCGTACACTTTCATTTCACTGTTTCATTTGTGGACCACTATAAATATAATTATTTCACTGACAGACATTGTCTCACGTGAATCTTGTGTACTGTGTGGAAAGCGTTTTTTTCTCACACACTGAACATGCCTGGCGCGGGGATCTGGGGTCGTACCCACATCGTGAGTCGACCATGCATGCCACCTGTGTGTGTGTACATTGTGCAAAGAAGTTTCTGGATGGAAAGTCTGCACTCGCGCGCGCTAAATACAATGTGACTTTTACAATACGTACTTCGGAAACTAGTGAAGACATAGCCCCATGAATAGGGATAATCTACTTCGTATCCTTGGCCCAGTGCATCCTTTTTTACTGTGGCCGATTTAATTTTTAATCTGGGTTATGAAACGTACCGATCGAATGCTACTGTACTTGTAGAAGGCCCTAATGCTGATTTTTTTTTTTTTAACATCACAGATCTTTTGGGAAAATTGTTTGCTTTTCGAGTCGCGAGTGTGATTTTTTCCCCAATTATTAACTTGCGGGAAAACCATTGTCAGGTTCCCTCAACAATCCACAACAGTTAGACGATCAACTGCTGATATAAATGGGGACCAGACTGATTTAGTCAGCGCGCCGAGCGCAATCAAGGTTTTGTGAAATACGTGTAATGCTGTGCGCATCTCACGCCCGCCGTCTGCGCAAAGATATAGACCTTTCTTTTGTTGATAAACAAAGTGCGCCGGTTGGGACGGCCGAATGTTGGCAAAACATTCAATCGTGTTAAAAAATTGTGTGACCAAATTCAACATTTTCTGTAAAGATTCATGAACGGAAATACCTTCCATGATTGGTTGATTTGTTTCCAACAAATTCAACACTATTTTTGAATATTTTGTGTAACACTGCTACAAACTGTGATGTGGCAATCTGTTTTTGATTTGCAGTTATGGCTTTCCATAGTTTTTCAACCTGGGTTTGCAAAAACTCGGGCTGTGACGTTGCAAAAGAAAGGTCTATACTATGCTCAGCGCGTTATGTAAATCAGTCTGGTCCCCATAGATAGTTTAAATGTTGTGTTAAGGGAACCCAACTAGGTTCTCGCGCAAGTTGTTAATGCGCAAGTTGTTAATACGCGTTATCAAAAAGTTCACTCTCGCGAATAGAAAGGCAATCAATTTTCCCCAAAAATCTGTGATGTTTTTTAAAAAATGTTTAGCATTTGGGCTTTCTACAAGTAGGCCTACAGTAGCATTCGATCGGTAAGTTTCATAACCCGGATTAAAAACTACATCGGGCACAAAAATAGGATTGCAATGGTGCTTAGGCCCAATTGGCGAGGATACGAACGAAGTGGATTGGCCCTACTCATGGGGCTAGTGAAGACATAGCATCGTATAATCATGGTGTCTCACTCTGTTTAGAAAATCACAGATTTTTTTCGTATTCAAGAAAGAGGGTAAATATCCGTTGTGTTTCTTTCAAACTAGTCATTATCAATTGTGCAGATAGTACAACGATGTAGGGCTGGGGGAGGGGGCTAGGCCTCCAGTAGGCCTACCCTCACCTTGTCGTACATTAATGTTATTGTTGCTCGATCGCGCTGTCACTGAAGACAAGCACAGCTTGTTATTTTGTGTCACTACTAATCCTCAAGTATGTGAAAACTAAATGACAAAGAGACCCTATTCGGTTATTTATATTAAAAATTGCACTATCGTTTAACTCGCCAACAGTTTTTCCCCCTGAATAAGTATAAGTTGTAGCCTGCATTTTGATTTTATAACTCAGGATGGCCGATTCAAATCGATGACTCCCAACTCGAAAATAATGTTTTAATAATGATCTTGCAAAAACAAAATTGGTTTAAGTGGTCAGATATTGCATGAGATCGTACCACAGAGCATCTAAAATCCTGTTTCGTAGCATTTAAGCGGGCCCCGGAACCGGCCCATGCCGTTAGGGGTTCGCATTATGCGCTCGTAGGCGCCACAAATTGCATTCACCATTTGCTGCTTGGTAAATTTTCACGCCCCCCCGTTTGGAAAATCCTGGATCCGCCCCTGAGGATAAAATCCGATGTTTGAAAAAAAGTTAAAACACATAATGGGTTTTTTCACTGTTTTCTCATGACTCCGAAGACCGATTTAGCTTAAACTTTCACAGGCTTGTTATTTCATGTATATGTTGGGTCACATCAAGGTCTTTGGCAATTACCAATGTTGTACACACCCTTTAAAGGGAATGTTTACGTTTTGTAATCGATCATAAAACTAAGGGCCATAAAAACTTATTGGTTAGAAGCCTAAAGCAGCTTTCGATGGTAAAAAGCAATTTGAGAAACATTTCACCCCGATGAGATGTGAAGACGTAAAAAGATATCAGTTTGTATGCCCCCAAAATTTCAATCTGAGAAGCGTTACTGTCAGTAACTTTTTGTATACTCTGTATATTTCTACATAGGCCCTATCAGGGGTAATTATTCTTCCTGCGTGGACATATTTGCTCAGGATTTTCTGCGATATCTCTAAAACGGGACCCCATTTTGAAAGGAAATTTTCACTGGTAAAGTTTATTTATAAATATCTACATATGTACAAGATTTAAACAATGGAACGGTTCCAAAAACCGAAGGTATACTTTGCATTCAATACAGCTAGTACGAAGACTTGTACGTTTAGATGTTTTCCAGTTGCCTGGAAAGTGGAGAAAAGTCATCAGTTATGTTCGAATTCTCGACCTCAAATCAATCAATTTCTGACTGAAAGATAAAGTAACTATGAACATGGAGTCCTTCCTCCATGCTATGAAGCAAATAGTTGGCCGAACAACTCTTTAAATTGAGCAAATTGGTCGCAGGTGTACCCGACCCCCGTTGACCCGAAGACATTGAGGCAATGTGTATCATTTCATGAGTCCAATCTACCAACTTCTGACTTCGTAAATCTTTAAATATTGCTACTTTACAAATCTTTAAAGATTACTACTTTACTTAGAAAGCAAAGTCATGCATGTCTGTAGCGGCGGTGTCCTTCTTTCCGTGCACTCAATGTTGACCCATAGTATAGTATTTTATATCGTGACTATTCTTGACAGCACTGCAACTTAATAACATTATACGATTCATACATTCTTTTACATTAGCTTTTGTTTTGTTCAGAGAAGTTTTTTCCCTTTGTGAGATACATTTTTTTGTCATACCTCTTTAAGTAAATGGTATATTTAAAAAATATGTCAATGCTGGTGGGGGATGAATGTGACATGATTATGTCTATATTGATTGAGAGGGGACAGTATTCCAATCCTCTTAATTTTGTTATTGTATTTATTTTATTTTACTTTTCACACTTAAGTGTGTTTGTGTTTTGTCTGGGTTTTGCACACGTCGCGTTCGCTTCATTTGATTCAGCTTTTACCAATTGACAATCCGTCACTCGGTTTTTTTTTTATTTCTATTTCTCCTTGGGTTTTTTGCCGTTTTTCTGTAAGGACCTCAATGAAAATAAGTTATTGGCTTTTTGGGGCTATCATTGGGCAATTTTGTGCAGTTTTTCTTTCTTGTGTTTTATTTTAGTTTATTTTATCTCTTTTGTTTAACCTCCTGATGGTGTGTGTGTATTTTTGCCTTGTTCTTGCTGTATTTGAATCAAATTGTAAATAAAAACCCTAGTATCGGGATGGTTTCTAACCGACACACATGACCGCCATTTTAGTCGGGAATATTTCTCAAAACAACCGAGTTTGAGAAAAGGAAATAATATTCAAATAAAGAAATATGTTATAGATTTTGCTCGATTAAGACTAATCAAAAACATATTTAATATGCGTTTTTGTTATTATTATTAATTGTTTATCAAAGTCAAACATCACAGCCCAAGAGTTGAATTGTGTCTTTGTTAAAGAAAAGTCAACAGCAATCAAAACTTATACGGGTATTCTTTTTAAAATAAGGGCGGTGTTTACAGAAACAAAAATAGTCTTCAAAAACATAAAGTTTTTGTTAAATGTGTGCAATATATAAATGGAAAAATTATAATCCAAATACGCACTTGATGGGTAATATGAATAAATTCCTGACATCAAGTCAATTGAGTAGAAATTGACAATAGTTGTGGCTTATCTGAAATTGCCTGCCGTAGTGGATGATCACCCACTCGACATTTAGAACAAGAAGAGACGTAGCGACCTATTTTCATCTGAATGCTGAACTGAAATAATTGAAGTTGTTCCAAATTTGGGTGAAAGTATCAGCTCTTGCTTTGATCGGATTTGACCCTTTAATTGTTTTGTTTTGTTTTGTTTTTACATTTTCCTAAGAGACTCAATGAAATATCCAACCGAGACTAGGATTATCTGTAAATTGACTTGCATTAAGTATCAGGAATATTGTTTACTTTTCCTTGAGTCCTCGATTTAACAAAAACAGGGAGACCGAGATTCAAATTCAATTTCCAGGCAGATGATCCTTTGATGGAATTATTCATCGGCATCAACATGCATAAACAGGCTTACAGAGTCTTTGCATTCGAATGTTGAAAAATTCAATTGGAACCGACTTATATAGACCACTGCACATTGTTATTAATCAGCGGGGTTTTTGTCTGCTACTGTATCGCATTGCTACACCAGGGAAAGTTTACTATAGTATGCCTTAGATGCGGACCTTGTCCCTAAGAATGTAATTGGGTTTGTGTACAGATCACTAGATGTGGTCATTATATTATTATTATTAATGTTATTGATGGTTTATTCAAACTGAACTTGTAGCCAATGGCTAAACTGCGTAAATTTTTACAATAAAAAGTACTGTGTAATACACAAATCAGCATTACTGCGAGAACACGGTCTTTGGCCTTCCAGATGTCCAACTTTCTGTCTTCAACGCCTACAAAATACTGCTGCTCGTGTGGTCACTTTAACGAAAAAACACTCTCATATAACACCTGTCCTTCTAAATCTACACTGGCTCCCAATATCATCCAATACCATCCAGAGTCATCTACAAGCTGATGCTGATTGTTTTCAAAGCACTCAATGGGCAAGCACCAACGTACATCCTGAACATGCTCAACATCTATAAACCATCCCGCAACCTTCGATCGGGAAATAAATATCTTCTTCAAGAAGTCAAATCTCATCGAACCTGGGGGGACAGATCATTCTCCGTCGCGGCACCACATCTCTGGAATCAGCTACCCCTTCACATTAAAACCTCCAATACTATTCACTCATTCAAAAAGTCTCTCAAAACACACCTCATGTCTAAAGCATTTAGTTCCTTCTAACTGAGTTTTCTGTTGGTCCCTTCCCCTTTTATTTTTTCGCTTCCTTTGTTACAGCGCCTTGAGCACCTTTGGTGGATATGTGCGCTTTATAAGTCTTCGTTATTATTATTATTGTTATTATTATTATTAACACAATCAACACTGCCGTTTGAAAGCAGAAAGACCTTTAAAATTGTATAATTTTGGTGGCTTCATATAGCTCGTGCATCATGAAGTTTAAGAGTTACACAGATTAAAGCACATCTGTAACATTGGTAATTGTCAAAGACCAGTATCCACACTTGATGTTACCCAGCATATACATGAAATAACAAACCTGAGAAAGGTAAGCTCAATCGGTCATTGGAATCGCCAGAAAAGGGTGGGAAAAGACCTTAAGTGTTTTCACTGTTTTCAAACATTGAGTTTTGGGCCCATAAGATCAAAACTAATTGTTTTACACATTTCTCAAAACTACAGCATTTCAAGCGAAATATTTCAAAGGGAGTTGCCCACCATGACCATCTTTATACCATGTAAGTTATGCGTGAATCTGTGAACATTTATATTTTTACTCTTACCAATGTGACAAACACCCTTTAAATACTATTATAAAGTCACACAATGAGATATGGCACAAGTTGATCGATGACTGAAAAGTGACATCGTAATCTGGAATCGGTTGGGGCATTAGTTTGGGGCTAGTGGTTGGGGAACATTTAAATGTTGTCTTCAAAGAGGTGTGGCTGATGAAAGCCACCCGATTGTACAATTAAACTCTTGAAAGAGTGGATAGATTTAAATCCTTTGAAAATATGTGTGGATGACAGACTTGAGTTAAGGCAGGCTGTACTTATTCAAGTTTAGCCCTATAGACCTTATGCATTGACGTCACCAAGCCGCCATCTTAGAGGTAAACTGATGACGAAACAATGGAAACGCGCTGATTTGTACGCGCAGCGCACAGGACTGACCAATGAACATCTTCCTTTTGACCTCTAGGCGAGGGCGCCCTACTCAAATGACGTCATATGCATAAGGTCTATTAGACTATGAAAGTCGATCTCGTGCCTATTCAAACTTCCGGGACCAAGTTGGTCCCAACCATATTGAGTTTTACATGTGCGCGATTCTGTTTCTTTGAGCACTTTAGTTTAAACGTAGTTTATGGCTATAACAATTACATCAGATTGTTTGGAAAGAAAAAATTTAGCCATGAAATATACGAAAGTGAAAAAATGAAATTCAACACACGAGGTTAAGACTTGACCTCCGTTTCCAGTTACTTGTAAACAATTTTAAAATGTGTTCAGCTGCCGCTCATGTTTTCATTAAACCCGTGTAATAGTCAGGCAAATTCGGGCGTTATCGGCAAATGGGGTTTTGAAAAAAACAAAAAACAAAAAAAACTTTAATTTAGTTTTAATGTTAATTTTACAAGTTGTCTGTAATATATAAAAACATTTAGAAACAGAAAAAAATAAATAAAAAAATAAGTAAATACAAATTTGTTAACTATTTATAACAAATTGATAATAGTATTTTCATTTTCAAAAAACTGTAAAAAAAAATTATTTTTAGAGAAGATTGGATTTAACAGCAAAAGTGTATAGTCTTCGTTCTAGTCGTTTTTGATACGCAAGAGATTTGCACATTCATCTGTTGCGATGCGACCATAACTAGTTTATCTCCACGAAGAAGAGGCTAAGTTATAGTTAACAACTGATTTGCCACGCATGAGCAGCCTTTGTGCTGATTGTATACAAGCCTTACATCGCGAAATTATGAATGAGCGTAAACAAATCAGACAAACCGTCGTACTTGTGCCGATTAAATGTTGCGCGAAGCATTTTGATTGCGGTCCTTTACACCATGGAGGTTCACTCTCCAGTCAAAGGTGATGAAATATCTTGTGTCTGAGCAAATTTGACATTCTTAACAATAATGTTTGTCTTTCAAGCCACACATCTTAAGAAGCAATCACCCATTCATTTATGCGCCGTATCAACATGGTCTTATCAGATCACTTGATTCCCAAGTGAATTCAGGTGGCCCGTTGCTAAGCTCCTTCCCTACAGGGGAGCAAATCGCTCGTGGGGGGGGGGGGGGGGGGGGGGGAGCGAATCGCTCATCACGCTTGTCATTTTCTAAATGACTTTCAAGCCAAGAATCTCATCTCAAGAAGTTCCATTATTCCCTGGTCTACAGGACTGATTAATGTAGCCATGAATACACACGGCACACAGTCAATTTACAAATTCACAAATTTGCAATTTACGGTGAATTTGGATATTAAATGCATCACTGTTGTGTACAAAGCACCCATGGTTGTTAAGCTCGCGCGCTCCTGAAGGATTGTTTTGGGGCAATTTTTTTAAGAATCATTTTCTTGTGTTGGCTTTAAACATCGAATACGGAAAATCTACCGCGTGGCGACTTTGATTAAACCGAAGGGCAAACCGCCGTTCCACGATGGGGAGTAGCCTCACAGACAACAACTAGGCCTATTATAATCTGGGTTGTATCGAAAGAGTGTATAAATTACCCTTGAGATGATTGTTAGGGGAAGAAAGCTCGCGTGGAGGGGAAAACTTGAAGAAGTCGTTGAAGATAAATGTCAGCTGTAAGTGATTGATTCTCCATTTTAGGATGGCTTGGGTTATAAAACACTCCACGGAGATTCAAAGCCAAGTCTTTTCTCTCTTTTTTTTTATCAAGAACATTAAGAAAAGTCAATCAACTGATTTGATATCGGTGGGATCGACAAAGTTTGAACAACAATATTGATTCAATGGTTGTGGTCGATTTCGGTTTCCAGACAATTATTTTATTTATTATACATGACTTCGGTCGTCGTCTCCATGTCTTTTTATTGAATTTTATGATGCGATCAAGCTAAGTGAGTCGTTTGTCGGAAATGTCAATATGGAGAAACAAGCCTATAGATAGGTTGCAATATGACGTAAATCGGCCATCTTTACGGGCAATTTGGAACACACAGTCATGCGTTACGCGTGAGAACGGCGTGCAGCACGCGCACATTTCACAAAACTGATTGCGTGATTGGTTAGTAAACGACGCGGCTGCGTTAATAATTTGAGCGCTTGACGCGCCTGCAAGCCAAAATGCGATTTGCCCGTAAAGATGGCGTCTACTGGGAACTATCTATACAGGCCAACAGGGGTGACATTTTCAAAAATATTTTGGGGGTAAATTCAAATGCCAAAAGATATCTATTTTATATTGGCAACTTCCTTCATGATAAATAACATCAACATGGGGTTAAAATTAGCATGGAAGGAATTTGCCGATAAAACCCTTTAAAACCCCTTTTCTCAGTTTCGTTCTCTCGCATCACTTGATATTTCTGCTCTCACATCATTTGAACCGAAGGTTGTATCAATCAACATGGGTTTTTTTAAATATGAAAGCATAGATTATGCTATTTTTAGATGACTGTATAAAAAAACACGAAAAATTTCAAGGGTCGACAAACGACTCATTTTGCTTGTCTTTGTCTAAAGCGTAGTAGAACATTTTTCACAAAGTGATTATTGGGATTATTATACCTTTCTTGTAATGAAACAAAGAGACACTCAAGAGCGACTCGTACTGTAACAAGGGCCCAAACTCATACAGCTGCTAACACAACAAATAGCAAAAGCACAACAAAATTAAGCTTACCAGAAAAACATTATCAGCTTAAATACCATTTTACACGTGGCATCTGTGACTGGTATCTTGCTTATAGTTGCTTAGCAGAAATTCTAAGCAATATTTTTTGCTTAAGCAGATTTATAAAATTTGGCCCTTGTCTGAAGATGTCTGTGTAGAGAAGATGATAACAAAATGTCAGCAATCATACCCAATCCGCATGCAATGCTATAGGTCTGATGTGGGATTCGAACCGGGGTCCACAGATAATGAAAGGAGGGGAAGAAACAACTTGGCGAACCTGATTCTCAGATTTACAAATACATCCGTATTACAGTTTTTCCCTTTTATTTGGTTACTTTTGGTACATGATTTTGCCACTTATTTGGAAAGAAATAAGTTTCCATCTGTACTAAATATAGACGTCTCGGAAAAACAGAATAGCCATTGAGAATTTATCTTTAAAAAGCTTATTAGGCCTAATAGGCAAGCTTCGGAATAATTATTTGTCGGTTTTCAATCAGGTATACTACCGGTGGAATACTGATTTTCGGTCGCGGGGACGAGAAAGCATGTTGGCAGTATACACTATCGCGTGAAGAGGCCGGGCGTGCATTGGACAATTGAACTTCAACGGTCGAAACGTTAGCCACCATGGGGTCGTAAATTGAATTCTTGTTTGGATTCGAGTCCGGGCTATTTCATCCCGAGGCGTTGGGACTCGATCTACATCCAATGATACCCCCCCCCCCCCCCCCCGCCATTCTCCCTGATCAAAAGGCTGTATCGGCTTAATCTTGAGTTTGCCATTGTCTTACTTACTGAAAAAATATATACATATAGAATTAGCCGTTGCAAACTGCTCACCAAGCACAAGGACCTATGGTATAAATGCAAAATAGGATAGTTGCCCGATACTTCGACCCTATTGCAGATTGTTTCTCAAAGCCCCAAAAACTGAACGCGACTATTCTGTACTCTTGCAATTATGTAGTGCGCGGGGAGTGAGAGCATGCAAGTCTCTTGCGTCATCGAACATTTGGGACCACTTTGGTCCAAAGTACATTGCTTTAAAGATGAAGCAAGTAAACTCGCGCTGATTAACGGGTCCCAATGTTCAAATACGTGCAAACTTGCACTGTCATTCCCGAAGGGATGAAAAGCCTATACGCGTGCGGAAACTAATGTGTGCGCGTATGGCGCAATGACTCACCATTGTAATCTATCAAGGAACCAGACTAAAACAAAATTAATGTTGTCTGTTTTCAGGGTGAAAACTCACTTTCAAAACCCAACTCTTGTTGAAAATGAACGAAAGAGTTACCATTATATTGATTTTGATTGGAGATTCATTTCAGAGTAACTTTAAAAATATAACTTTCCAGGAGTTTGACTTCTGAATTCATTTGGAAGCTTGTTAGCTCCTATTTCAACCTGTCCACAGAGTTCTTTCGGCCGGTTACATACCTGCAGTTGAGACGCTAAAGTTCAAACTAATGAGCGACGTTAGCGGCTGGTGTCGGCCTATGACGTGCATTCCTTCTTACGATTCTTCTCAAGTTACATTGATGGGAAGATACATCTCAACAAAGGCACACATATTTAAATCTTTGGTCAATGTTGAAAGCCAATTATCCTCATTCAAGTAAAATCCATGATTTTGGGGGATTTCGTCACTAATGATGTGCGTACCCTTAAGAGCACGCGGTTCAACATTTATAATTGTCAAAGACCAGTATCCGCACTTTATGACCCAACAATATTTTAATCATCAAATCTGCAATAGTTTAAGCTAAATCGGTCGCCGGAATTGCGAGAAAATAGTGGGACAAAACTATTCACTGTTTTAAACTTCTGGTTTTGGAACCGCAATAGACCTTATGCATATGACGTCATTTGAGTAGGGCGCCCTCACCTAGAGGTCAAAAGGAAGATGCTCATTGGCCAGTCTTGTGCGCCGCGCGTACAAATCAGCGCGTTTCCATTGTTTCATCATCAGTTTACCTCTAAGATGGCGGCTTGGTGACGTCAATGCATAAGGTCTATATTATAGAGAACTAATTGTTTGACTCATTTCTGAAAAACCAAAGCATTTCAAGCAAAACTATTTGCAAGCAAAACTAGTTTTCCATAATGACCATCTTTATACCATGTAAGTTATGCGCAAATCTGCGAACATGTTTTTAATCTTACCCATATTGCACCCCACCCTTTAAGGCAGCAAAAGTTATACAATAATGCAATCAGTATGTTTCCATGGAGAGTAAACACGTCAACTATTGTAATTGATTGCACCTTGGATATCTAACAAGACACTTGGCAAACAGAAACTATGGACCAACTACGATTGAATTACCGCATCAAAATATTGTCAAGTGCTCCTGTGACCGGTGCTGAAGTGGTCCACGTCATATTCTTGAGCAGGGCTTTGAAGTGAAACGGGAAACAAGATATATTATTGGATAATTTCTTATACACGAAATATTCCTCGAAGGAGGCGCGGACGGGTATTTTTGAAAAACACAACTCGATGAGATGGTGCGAGCAATCCGAACGGATAATTTTAGTTTTAATTTTAATACAATAAAAACATGCGTTTGTGTAAAATAATGAAACCCTTTTTTGTCCTCAGACAATAGCTGTGCTTTTACATTTCTCATAAAAGACGTGATATTGTTTTGGATTATTAATTGATTTATATTTTTAAAATGTCCTGACAACTGACAGATCCAATCTGGAAAGGAATAGCTTGTATGATGCAATAGTTTTTATTTAATTAAATGATTATTGTGCACCGAATCTTCCACAGGTGAAGTTTAAATGCTTTATTACGTAATTGAGTACCATTTTCCGTATAAACACCCATTGGGCATACACCCTCGTTGTCTGCCGTCCATATTATGTGTGCCAGTCATCACGACTCCCTTACTTTTTTCGTAGGGTCGACTGCTTTACCGGTGAGCGTTCAAGATATGCCCTTGTAAAAGTTGTTGAAAATATATTTAATTATGTGAACACCGAGTTGTTGTGCCTTATGTGCTTTCTTATGTCTCATGTTTGTCAGTAATCCCGGGTGGCTGGACTGGTTGGAAGAGCCACAACTACGCTGCAAAATCTGGGGTGCTTAAAATAACACCATGGGTGCTGTTATAATTTCCCCTTAACAAATAAATAAAATCTAAATTTACATCACAGAGTGTTCAAAAAACACTAATGTCTGCCAACACAGTTACATTGGTCTTATTTTAGCACCGTATGATGTTGTTTTTGATTCTGTCTCTTATGTCTATATGTGACAACAACCATGTAACACCCCAGTTTTTTGCAGTGTATCACAAAAAACAAGAAGCATTGGAAACACATAATTCCTGGAAGAAATTGTGTAAATGTTTCAGGCCTCGAAATTACCAACGGCACCGACGGCACCGACGGCAATCGCCGCCAGTGCCTATGCCATTGCCGCGTTGCCCTCGAAATCACCAACAATTTATGGTAATGTTGCCGTGCCCTTTTTATCTAACTGCCGTCGGTGCCTTTAGTAAAATTGTAAGATGCAAACTAAATATCCGGTTATACGTTTACATTTTTACGATGAGTCCGAAAAGCGTCGAATAATTCACTCGAAAGTTCCTCAAAACACGGACCACATTGTAATGACAATTTACACAACGCACGCAGTCACGTCGTTTCCAATTTTTAGGTTCGTAGTCTTTGAGCTCGTTCCTTTGGGTGCAACAATAAAGGCAGGAAATTTAAAAGGTTCCGCATGAATGCGAAGGCCTTAATGAAATACCGTGACTGTGTTCCAAATTCAATAGGCCTTTCATCAAAGGCACACACAAAATAAATGTCGAGTCAAAAGACTCATTTACGTGAGTCACTTACTTGTCCGTGTGGTGACACACTCTTGGGATTTAATGAGTCATTTGACTCGGTGAAGATGTGTCACATGACTCGGACTGGAATAACACGTGAGTAAGTTGACTCACTTTGCTTCATTTAACTGAGTCACTTTGTTGTCCGCGCAGTGACATGGTTCCTTGTTTAAACGAGTCTTGTTACTCATTGGCTGCAATAGAGATGAGTCTGGAGACATACCACATGTTTACAAGTATTTAAATTACATCCAATTAAATTCTGGTTTATTTGAAAATACTTCCAAACAAAAAGTCCAAGGACTACAAAATACTATTGGTTTACATTAAAAGTTACAATACATCATCAAAAGATTGCATGAAAATAATTAAAAAAATTAATTTACACAAACAAATATTTGCACATACAAAAAAACATTGACAATTTAATTATTTGGATTAGGCCTAAAAGCTAATATAAATAAAACTGCGAGCAGGGTTCTAAAAAAAAAAAAAAACAGAAATCAATAAAACTTATTGAATTTGCTGCATGAAATTTTAAAACTACCATATCTCAGAGACAATAATAATATGCAAATACAATAATTTTTCAGTCACATAAATTTAAAGAGCAACATTTTTAGAGGCCTATATGCATTAATTTGAATTTTTTAAATATGGTGTAAATTGCCGTGAAAAGTGGGTTTCCTTTTTTGTTAACCACCCTGTACAATCAGTGGTGCCAGAACTTCTACTGGCGAGTGTGAATGTAAACCTAGCCTGATGTCATAAATTGTGACTATTCTAATCTGTCAACATCCAAAACTTTAACAACTTGAACTCTGAGCAAACACTTTAACAAGTAGCTCTTCTGAGGAAACGTGGAGCATATTAAACTCAACTTGAAGGTGCTAAACCCAACTTAAAGCTTGTGGCTGTCAATATTATTCTGTACTGCCTCAGGACATGTAGCAACTTTACAAACATTCTGGCAAGATCTCAGACAAACTTATCAAGCGTTAGTTCAAAAATCGTATTTCTCTTTTGCATTCACAGTAAGTACAGCATACATACAACACCCTGACAACTTTTGAAGGAAGGAGTAGGTGTTTCATCTGGAATTTTCAGGATAACTTTCTGTATGAAAGTTAGTGTGTTAACAACCTTTTTGCTGTATGCCAAGTTGAAAACGTAATGAACACACATCAGCAGACAAATTGCTGAAATGAAGTCTGTGGTTTTGCACAAAAAAATTCCTTCTGCAATTATTGAAAATTCTGTCCTCTGATTTATGATGCTCACTCAGGTGTCTTCATTGTAGGTGATATGTGCCACTGGTGTTGACGGTTTCTGAAAAAAGATAGAATTTTATTTGAGTCAAGTAGATAACTTGTCATTTCAATTGAGTCGAAAACTCAAATGCGGGGCTCGAAATTTACACTGGATGCAGCCCTGATGAGCTCAGTGAACTAAATGCTGGAAAAGTTAAGTGTTCTTTTGGGTTTTCAAAACCCAAATTCCAGCCCTTTCTGTAGTGTGAAGAGTGTCTTCCTACAACTACAAAACAAGAATCACAACTGAAGAGGTTCTGTTCCTAAAATGCAGATCTCCAAATGATGACTCTCTTCGACAAGTTTTAATTGACAGCAGTTTCAAAAGAAAACACATTGTTTGCTTTAACGGACAGAACTCTATCAGGGACAAACAGGCTGCCATAGATAAGAAAAAGGAATAGCCTTTTGTCATAATTATTGCCAATGTTAAATGTTTACCTTGATATGAGGACAGATTTTCAACTCCATCTTTTCTCCAAAAAGCAGGGGAAGCACCAAGAGTGATCAATATGCTAATAGAAATAGAAATGTAAAACAAATGTAGTATAATAACAACAACAAGGATTTTAGTGTTTTATCAAATTACTATTATTATAAATTTCTGTTTAGCAGTAGTCCAAGGTACACTCTCAACCCTATCAGGACCAGGCTTTTTTGGCCTAACAGGGAGAGGGGGGAGGGGGTGTGTGTGTGGTTCGTTCCATATTTTCTTAAGTTTTCAAGTGATTTTCATTAAACACACCACAGCCACAAATGTTCATTTCACCATGTTCTATAAGTTGAAGCAAACAACCCCCCCCCCCCCCCCCCCCCCCCCCAGGGAGCGCAAGAATCATGCCATGCAAAACTGGTAAGAGACTGCAAGCAACAAGTCTATCTTGCAAAGATGCGCAATTGCATACAACATGTACTTACAAAGTATACTTAGTCATTTCATCATAGAGGGCACCAATGAGATTCTGCTTCTCTGCATATGAAAGAACTCTTTCTTCACCCAATGCCTTCACTAAAGCTGGACGAAAGTTTTTCCTCGGCAGCATGAAAGGCACTGGCCAGCTGGACAGACCAACCACAGATGTACACTTAATACTGTAAATACATAACAAAACAAAAATGGCACATTAATGTTATTGTTAAGGCTATCGTCAATGAATGACCCGACCTAGGCCTGTATTTATTGTGTACAGCTAGCTGTAACTGTTCATACATCTCTCTATGTCTTATGATCATACATGTGTCATGAATACGATTACGAACAACTGACAACATTTGATGACAAAATAGTTTATAAATCAATAACTGTGGCTGTGCATTTACATGCTTGTTGTAATGCTAGGCAATTGGATTGAGAAAAACGTTCCTGGTAAATTACGCTTGGCGTAGGCTGAACACGGAGCAATTTTATTGCATGGACTAAACGAATAACGTTGTCGTTAGTCAAAACGCCGCGGTGAAAACAAAGTTTAAAAAAATAAAACTACATTACAGCTAACAAGTTCTCTTCTGGCTCGAAATGAAACAGCTGAATAATGAACACACCATTTACGTATTAAAACATAATTCTATTATTTTCTATAAATGTAGGCCTATCATAAGCATGAAAATACCTTATAATCAGATGAAAAGGCTGGCTCCCACTGACGAGTGCTGTACTACGACGAGTGCTGTGTTATGTGCAAATGGCGGACGATCGTTGCAACAACGCAAAACGCCTACGGGTTTTCCGTGAGTTGCCTCAGGGGCGCGGGAAAGTGACTCACCAATGAGTCACTTAGGCAAACGGTACTCATTTTCAAAGATTAGTGAGTCAACAATGAACTGTCAGCGCGAGTCATCTACTTTTTGACTCATTTTGGTTTTTTAAAGAGTCTGGTAAGACGCGTATGGTTCAATGATTGAGTCAATTTTAGTATGACTCGCGAAAATTGTCCGAAAATGAGTCACTTGACACGACAATTGTTTTGTGTGCACAATCCAATCACCTTCTTGCTGAATTCTACTCATTATCTGGTTAAGGCTTCTGGTAAAATGAATGTTTCAAATGAAAAAATATAAAGGAAATGGTTGGTCAATGCTGTGAGTGGTCACAAAAGAGCAACTTTATCACTGTAATTCTTCACAGTGATCTTCCTCTGTAACTCAACAAATCATGTGTGGAAAAGACAGCCCTCGTTTGTCCTAATTGTATACAGGACTTCACTAGCAAATCGCCACCGTGCGCGTCCAACTCATGCAGTGATTCAATGAGGTAGATAAGGCCAGCCGCCGTTGATACGCAGAGGTAATCCGCGCAGAAACACCAACTCAGACCGGAACCACTCCTTAGTAACGGCTCAGTGTCACTTGAAAATAATCTCTGCACGTGGGAAAAAGCTGTGTCCAAACAGGCGCCAAAACCAACACGGCGTGTTCACTCGCCGTCAATAATACTGACTTTTAACCTTGTCTAAGCATTCATGCAGAACCGTTTAAATTGTTGGCGATGATATCAACGCCCTGTACCTTTGTAACTCGTATGAAAAAGTTGGTGGTAAAGCCAATAGCGAATAAACTTAAGTTGTTTACAAGCGATACTAAACTTCACACTCATGTAAAAAAAACGTCGTACCTCGCACGAGATACATCCGGGATATTTACGCACGTAACGTTTAAGTGCTATTTCAGGATGTTTCGCAGTGACACGACACTTAGACAGTTCACTGGTACCGCCACAGTGATTAACGAGAAATTGCGAGAATTCACAACGTTTCATGTCAGCTCTCTTTGTTTTGCCATCATTTTGACGGAAGGGTGGTGCAAAGTTATGTATCTCTTGTGCAGATCTGTTTAAAAGCAAATTGCAACGAAGTCCGTTTTCCAATGTTATTGTAGGATGCTTTCGCATACCTTACAATTTGTTTGTTCAGGTATGGGGCCGTCTGTTTATGTATCTAGGAACGTTCAAAGCTGTCACAGTGGCTGTGTGCAATTGTAGCTAAGAACAACATACCAAAGAATTGATTAGACCAACCGATCGAACAACACGCTTCACTTGTCGCAATTTCCACATGAAACAATCATTTTATAAAGGCCTTAGATACCTAAAATAAATAAGAATTCCTTCAGTGTTTTTGATGTTGTTTTTAACCATTCTAGCTGCCAACTCTTTTTTACAATCTTCAAATGTGAAACCTGATTCTGACTGTAATCTACTACGTCATCACTATCTTGTTTAGAAGGGAGTTGCCACGCATAGACAGAAAACTCTAAGGTCGTACATTTACGTGTCCGTCATGCGTTGTGCATAGGCGTAGTGTGCAATGCGTAAACATGGAAAATGCAACGCACATAATTCCAAGTATCCGGTAAACTGATGTCCGTTGCTTGGTGTGTATTTTCATTTTTGTAGGATTGCGTATGCCCATTACGCACGGCGTATGACGGACACATGGATTTTAAGCCTAATATTATAAAGGGGAAGCTTTGTGAAAGTTTCTGTGTAACTGAGCTAAATCTAAATTTTGTGGGTGAACCTTTAAATCGTTCTCCTCCCCTCCCTGTCCTTGGTAGTAATAGTCATTCCCTTCATAATGACACGTGTCTTTATATGTGCTACGCCGGTATATTTCCTCACCCGTCAACTCGTCTTGAAAGAACCCGGCAAACCTTGCGATGCTCCAGGAGTTGCGAGCGCCGTTCATCGATTTGACCTATTGGTGCATTTGTCACACTTGGTTCGCTCATTGCTCAGTGGATGAACCGGAGCAAGACGAAGATGTGCCCCAATAACAGTATATACAGGTTTTGTACAAAACGAGAGGAAATAAAAAAAATCACATAAGAAAAATGTACTTCTCCTCGAGACGGATGCATGTTAAGATCGCAAACTAGACTTGACAGGCAAGAGAGTTCAAGATAAACCAAGTCTTTTTGGAACAAAGGTCGACTCGTGCAAAAATTTCATTATGCATTTCTTAGTGAGCGTCAATGAGTTTCTGCGCTAGCTGTGTAAGCGGAGGGAATGCTTAGTTACGTACGCACAAGAGCAAACAGAATCATTGCGACATGTGAAATACGCTTACGTCAAGCGCTGATTTTTTTGCTTCAGCAAGCGCAACTTTTTCGCTTACAGTATTAAACGAGAGCCATGACATTGGCCCCTGGTCAAAGATCAAACATTTTGGGTAATCAAAATGCTTGAAATTCCTTAAGGATATCACTAACCAAAAGCACAATTTACAACATCACTGATTATGTACATTATCTTGATTCAAAGAGAAGAATCATACCAAATATAATCAGTCTAGATGTAATACAATTTGGGGGGGGGGGGTGGGGTTTACCCAACACCGAAGACACCAGGGCCCAGTTGCATGGCTCCTCTTTCCAGAGAATGCTGCTCTTATACGGCCCTTTAGTGCTTTGCTGCTCTTAAGTTCGAGGGTGGTGGGTTCGAATCCCACCCACCGAGTAGTATCCGGTAGTACATTCCCCGCAGGACACGGGAAGCACTGAGTTTATACACTGTTTATTACATATCGGTTTATGGCAAAAAACTATATGATAATCGATATGACCCTATTCACCTGACGTCATCACAATCATTTTTGTTGCACCATTAGGAGCCAATGTTTCCATGAAGTGCGCATTATTCGCCCTTTGTACGGATCCGCCATGTGGGAATTGTAGATCCTCGACTTCAAGCATCAGTTGTATTGTATTTATGCATCTGCTTGGATGAAAGTTTCATAACGTAATACTTATATCCATCGACGCCCCAATTATAGGCTCTACAGGCAAATGGCCGACCGCGCCAAGGGCGAATAGGCGATGCGGCGTTTACTTGTTACTTACCATAATGTTTACAGCGACATTATACTATAGATAGGTTGCAATATGACGTAAGTCGGCCATCTTTACGGGCAATTTGGAACACACAGTCATGCGTTACGCGTGAGAACGGCGTGCAGCACGCGCACATTTCACCAAACTCATTGCGTGATTGGTTAGTAAACGACGCGGCTGCGTTAATAATTTGAGCGCTTGACGCGCCTGCAAGCCAAAATGCGATTTGCCCGTAAAGATGGCGTCTACTGGGAACTATCTATACTCCCAAAATGGCATTTTGAAATTTGCAGACAGTTATCACGTGTGACGTAGGTGCAAGGGATAAATACATTTAAAAACGAAAAACAACAATTGTTTCCAGAGTAATCGTTAAACATCGGTATTTACTACATTAAGTAGGCCTACTCGGGAATTATAGGCAGCAGTTTTGGGTAACAGGTTGCTGTACATAATCTTGATTCAAAAAAGACGCACCAGTATTGCCCACATTTCCCATGTCGTACATATTTTGATATCCTAGGGCGAGATCATCGGATGCGTCACGTTACTAATGATATCTTAACTTTGATGAAAGACTGAAACAGTTTCTTTAGCAGAAGCAGCTTTTGCGAAAAAACTAATTAAATATCGTATATTATCTTAATTTAACCGAAAGTTGGCGCACCAAAAGTCACATTTATCCATCTGTGCCAATGATTTCAACATGTTTAAACATGCTATTAATTCGTGGAAACCCAATCAAGCATAACTTTTAATCGAAATAGTTTTTCGCTTGTTTGTTGTGGCATTCTATAGAGCTACCATAAAGAAATATTGATTCATGTAATGATACTCTGATAATTCTTACAATTCCTTTGATATCATATTTTAATGAACTACAATCCTCTGGTAAATAGTTGTACAAACCAGTCAGGTACCATAGTCGTCATGTTTCGTGGTGGTATGTCACAGCACCATATACAGGTCTTGGATCAAGTCCAGGAAGGGGTTAAGGATCGTGCAGCTGCTGTCCCATTTGGAAATCACCGAGTTAATTAGAACATTGTTTGGCTTTACACAAATTCAAAAGACTATAAGTGGGAATTGATTTCCCCGGACCAAAATATGGTTTTTTTCAAGATTCAATACACGTTGTTGCTCTGTGTACACGTGAGTCTTGCTGGAGGGATTTCATATCCGACCCAGCTTAATCCATACCAGATGTCCTGTAAGTAGTTTTTACTATAAAACAAATAATAAATGACATATCATAACTGATAACTGGGGACATTTATAATAATTTGGACATCTGTTTAAGATGCATGGATTGACCTACATACATATCAACAGTACTCGAGTCAAACACCCGTGCTTTCAGAGCATCACTTAAAGTGTACCCGACCAAATATAGGTGGAGTGCACGTACGCGGCACTGACTTTTTATACTGTTTCAAGAATCTGAAAGGTATTCATTTGATTACAGGTGTAACCATTAGCCAGGAAATATAGCTGTTAGAAAGAATATAAAGAGAAAAACAAATCACCGCTATGTATCAATTTTGTTTACTGTTCCCTTTCTTCTGGAAGGTTTGGTTTACAAATCGGAATGTCTCGACACCACGAAACATCAGCGTGAGTTATCGGTGCCTCTGTTCCTCATTTCAGGTGAGGAAAAGTATTGAGGTGTATTCTGTCGGCAGTTTCTAATACACCGTGACCCAGATTGTCATTGAATAATTGAGTAGCATCTTTAATATTCCAGCTCCATCAACCTAATGTCCTTTAGCAGCTACAACGAAGCTTCTACAAATCCGCATCATCTAAATCCGTAACTCTGGTCATATTTCACTCTTACACAAGTCTCTCGGCGCTGATGCGACATCAAGCCCAAGGAGTCTGACGACACGGAACCGGAACAGAGGTCCCTTAATCCAAACCCGAGACCCGGAGCCCACAAATTCCAAAGAGTAACTGTATAGGATGAAATTTTAACAGTAATCAAGTAGCTTCTTTTACATACAGAAATAACAAACCCCCAAAACTTGACCATCTGAAAAGAACAAGGGTTTTTTTCACATTCTGTTTTCTCCTCCTTTATTGTTACTTCAATTGCTGATTGATCGAAGTGTTTACTCTCCGAAGGAAATAAATTACCTGACAGTTGAGTTAACCACGGGTCCCGCACTGAAGAGGCCATGTCTCAAGTTACCCAGTTGCTGATGTATGTCTTGAGATCCGATCGGAGATCTTCCAGCCACAACTTACACACGAAACAAGCTACCGTGTGCTGTTATATCAACATGGATTACATTTAATAAGAGGACAACATCGAATTCCTGGCACGAGCGCTGCTGTTTTACGTTGCTTAATGGCTTGGCACCCGTTTCTGTTGAGCAAGATTCGTTGTGCTCTGTCCAGTGGTGGACCAAAATTGAGTCGTGTTACCATCAGATATTGGCAGGGGCGGATACAGGGGGGGGGGGCGCACGCCTCCCCTTTTCCTTGAGGAAAAACAAAAACAAAAAAAGGAGAGAGACACCAAAAAGGGGAAAAATGAGGGAGAGACAAAATTAATGACATACCTGGTATTTTTTTTCAAAAAAAGCTACTAATAATCCGTACCTCGTACACTTTGTTTCATTTGTTGACCACTATTGTGTGGACAGTTTGTTTCACACACTGAACACAAGCGCAAAACACCTGCACACGCCTGGCGCGGGGGTCCGGGGATGACATAGTATAATTGGGGCAGACAATTAGGTCTAGGATAAAACTCTCAATTTAAAGTAGATCTCACCGAAATAAATGAGATCTCAAAATACCTTTTCTGACTTTGATAGATCCCTTTCAAACAACCCAATCCTTCATGAAACAATTAAAACACGACAAAATCACAAAACTGGTCATGCTCTGGTTGTGATGATCTTATTTTGTGTAGTGCAAATGGAGACTGCTGGGTGTTCAGACATCACTGATATTATTACAGGAACGTTTTGGGGGTTTGTTATTTCTGTATGTAAAAGAAGCTACTTAAAATGTCATCCTATACAGTTACTCTTTGGAATTTGTGGGCTCCGGGTCTCGGTTTTGGATTAAGGGACCTCTGTTCCGGTTCCGTGTCGTCAGACTCCTTGGGCTTGATGTCGCATCAGCGCCGTTTGCCAACCAGTCTGCTTAGCACAGGTGAGTTTCTCTTAGCATGAGTAAAAGTTTACCAACCCAAGTATGTTGTGACTGGTATACTTTTTGTGAACGTAGTACCTCGCCCTACTCATTTTTCACTAAGCAAAAACAAACTAGTAAGCATGATTTCCGCTCAGAAGCTCCATATCGTGAAATTCAATGGCCCGGGGTTTTCGGCTTGTAAAACCTTCGGGTATCGACTGCAACAACATTCAGGTAACAGAGAAAGAATAATGACTGTGTTACACAGGCGCCAACCTATCCATGCCTCCATGGTGAATGTATGTGGCTAAGACAACAATGTAAGTTTACTTTAGTTCAAATATCGACGCCACGGTGAATATCTGGGTCCCCGGCGTTTATCTAGCAATATAGATTTCTGAGCTCAAACCGAATTAAGCTCGCGGGTAGCGAATTAACATCTTTCGGAGCATGAAACGCCAATTCAATTTCCAACACACACTATTAAAATTTAACTCGTTTAGTTTGTTGCCCGGGATTTATTATTGTTTTTAGGGCACTTGCTAAAAAAAACACGTCGCAGATGGGGAAACGGCCACAGTGAGAGTTTTTTCAATGATTGAACATAGTTTTAAAGCCCTTTTAAAAGTGTAAAGAAACCTTAGAAACTACGGGGGTCGTGTGTGTAAAGTTTAGGCTTGATCGAGTGATCTGTATCAAGGTATCGCCCTCAAAATTAACCAGCTTTTTGGACCAGGAGTACCGGTATTCCTGTTGCTAAAGAACAGGGAAATGTCACGGACTATATAGTTACATTATTCAAAAGGGTCTAGCAACTGAAATGTTTCTTAATTTCCGCGAGATATTTTTAAAAGTGGTCATTTGTGATGACCTTATATGAGTAAGGTTAACAACTCGTTATTGTTAAGCATCTTGTATCTTGTTCCTAAGTGTGAAGTAATCCCACTGTATGACACGCCCACTTCCTACAAACCGGCTCCACTGATTACCAGAAGCCCATAGGAGTTTTCAAGCTATTTTTTGTTTTATGATTTTATAAGGACAAACTAATAATAAAAATAGGCAAGGGCTTTCACATACATTCTTCAAAGACTAAGTTAGTCTCAGAATTCTAAGTTCATGTCATTTAAATGCTTTTGAACGATGAAATTGGTGATTTGTTGGTAGACTTACACATCGTTTGCATATTTGAAGCCGGCAGAAGTATATATTGAACAATTCGGGCGTGCGGCAGATACGCACGCCGTGACGCAATTACTTATTTACCCGTAATTATGTCATGGTTTCTGAAGCAGGTTTGGCACTCAATAGAAACAAGTGAAAAGCATTATATTTATAGCTACTTTTGTCCACTTGATGGTAGCAAGGAGATTACCATCGAACTGATTGCAAAGACACTGCCGGTGCGATGTTCCTTTGATGATGGTGACTATTTTTGTACTTGACTTGAAAGACGTCGAGGTCAGGAGACAATCTGAAAATCTTTTAACGAGTTCGAAATCGTGTCTCTCACAACTTCCTCAATCATCACATTTACATTAAAACACAGTCAGACCACTCTTCGCTGTAACTGAAGTCATACCCATCTTTATTTCCACGTGGTAGTCATACAAAGTGGATATCGATTCCATTTCATTTGGCGTATGTTGTTGATTAAGTCTGCTTCCGACACCAGTCTCAGGTGACGGGACAGACGACAGTACTTGTGGAGAAAATTGAGCCCCGTTGTAGGGTCAAACTATTTGGCAGGCAGAAGCTTTGTGGCAGGCATGTGTTAGACGTCATATTCAAGTCGTCAAATTGGACGCGGTGTAACCAGAAAAAACATAGGCCATACATCAAGAATGATTCACCATAAAAATGAAACATTCCATATACCTTTCATATATAGATAGTTCCCAGTAGACGCCATCTTTACGGGCAAATCGCATTTTGGCTTGCAGGCGCGTCAAGCGCTCAAATTATTAACGCAGCCGCGTCATTCACTAACCAATCATGCAATGAGTTTTGTGAAATGTGCGCGTGTTGCACGCCGTTCTCACGCGTAACGCATGACTGTGTGTTCCAAACTGCCCGTAAAGATGGCCGATTTACGTCATACTGCAACCTATCTATAGGCTAAAGTAATGGTCCTTTACCGAGTGTGTGCCAACCGGTGCACTTTGTTTATCAACAATGGAAAGGTCTATACACTATAAAAGCGCATGGATTAGAACTCACCCAGCTTCCAAGTCTAGGAGGCCTGACCCTTTCCCGAGTCAGTATGACCCATAAACTGTGTCAAATTGAACCAAAACTGTTTCGAACCGATGCAGAATTCGAGTCAAAATTCTTTCTTTTTTAAACTAGTTTCTGGATCAGTGTGACTCAGAAAGGGGTCAGGGTCCCCGGCACCTGGAATCCGGAATACTGGTCAATTCTGACCCGAAAGTTGTTAAAGTTTTATTTAGTGTATTGCACCGAAACGCTGTTCTTTATATATACACAACAACCAAAGCAGAACTTAACTAGTGCGTGACTTGCTCAAGTCTTTCTGTAATTTAGTGAATCCGTATTGTGTGATGTCATGTGAAAGTTATTCCTCAACAGGATTCAAACATTTTTACCATGATCATTTTATCAAAAATGCAAACCTGTATTTTTATTTCCATTTCATTAAGAGGCTCTCCCTATATCCAATAGTGTTGTTAATTATGATGATTGAAACCATGGTTACCTGTATTGATTACTGAAAATCAACGCACAAGGTCAGTCGGTGCTGGAAATTCAGTTAATGATAATGAAGGTCTAATCATGGTCTAATCTATTAAATAATTGACGCAACCCATGAGTACGATGCATTGCAAAACTAATCACACTCTAGTTTGATGCGAGTACAAAGAATAAATAGCAGGGAAACGGAAATCCCAAACGGGCCATCTATTATTAGAATTCATACCAAAAGGTGATTATGTATAGAGGTATGAAACTGTGTGAGAGATTTCCATGTGTGTGGGGCGCCCTCAGTAAGCTCTGCACGGAGCGGATACGTGCGTCAGAACTTCTCAGACTTGTCCATCGTCGTTTAGAAAAGTCACGTGAGGAAACTAAATACCCAAAAGTCAGTTCACCGAAGTTGAAGTTCTCCTTCAACGGGTTGTCTTTATCCGTGGAGGTAAACACCGGGGTTTCCCGGTCGGGTGGACAGAACTCTCGGTGGAATTTGAGGCCAGCTCTTCAGTCAGGGCACCAGTGGCTAAGCCCGTGGTTTTCTTGTAATAACAGGAAACAATTGAAAAGGATGCCCAACTCCTGTTCCAAATGCATTCATATCGTTTACGAGAGAGCAAACCCGAAGGATCCCCGGAAGAAGCGGTCATACTTGTTGGTCATGCTCCCGTTCCTAAAAAAAAATAAAGCACACTAAAGGACCTACTTCAACGAAAACGAAAACAAATGATCTTTGCTGTAAAATTCATTTAAAATGTTTTCAATCTTTAAGGAAATTGAGTTCACATGAGATTAATAAAAACAATAATAGTAATAGTGGCCTCTTATAATTATTAGCGCACAATTTTCCGTCACGCAGTGATACTCGAGGTGCTCAACAACAAGCAAAGCGAAGAGCAGGACAACAAATAAATATAATAATATATAAATACTAATTTGGATTAGAGTTTGAACAAATATGTTTAGAGTAATTGTCTGAAAGAACTGGCTGATGAGGCTCGACGAAGGGCAAATGGAAGACTGTTCAAGAGAGTAGGACTTTAATTGTGTAGAAAAACAATCATATTGAATACCCTTCTCCGGTGCTTTTCAGAAAGATTCGCGAAAAGCCCTGTTACGTCATCACTCATGTCACATCATATGTGGGAGCTTCGTTTTGTAATAGCCACTTTGTTGCAGCATGGAGGTATAACAAAGCAACATCCCACACATGACGTCAAACTATTGTCATTTTGACGCACGCCGTCAACGGCAGAAGAGTTTCTAGCTTTTCAAAATCTTGAGGTTGGGGCCTAAATTATAAAGTATAATAGCAGTGCAGTCAAAACAATTTTGCTCAAGTACCTGTTTAACAGTTATACCGAAGTGTTAGGTCAAGCTACAACTGCCTCCCCGATCTTAGTGTGTGTTAAAGGGAGCAGTTGCACAATGATGCGACTGTTTTGCGAAGTGAAATCCGTATACGCAGATATCGAATAAGGGTATCGACTGTGACTCTGATCCAAACTGCCTATATGCTAAGCCTATATGCTAAGCCTACACCATTCATATACTAGTGGAGTGTACACTCATCACACGGCTATCATTGGTGGTCGTGCCCCCCCCCCCCCCCCCATGTATATGTTTAAACCTCTGATTCGCAGACGATAATAGCCCACGGACAGCATTGGACGTTGAAGACCAGAATCGCTCATGTAACCAACCACAATGAACTAACAAACCTGTGGAAGGTTTCAGCTCAACCGATAATCGGAGTCATCAGAAAATAATGAGGGGGGGGGGAGGGGCGTATATGAATTCGCTGTTTTCAAACACCGGATTTTGCACTCGCAATATCAAAAGTATTGTTTTACTTTTTTTATGAACCGTATTATTTCACCAAAGTACTTCTAAGGCCCTCTTTAATCTGTATAAATTATGTGCTAATCTGTGAACATTTATATTTTCAATCTTACCACACCCTTCAAACTGTTAATCCATATCCCATATACTTTTATTTGAAGGCCTGGATGTTAGAAGGAATCCTGTCCCTCTTGCTCTTTTCAAAACCACGGCCTGGGCTTGGGCTTGGGCTTGAGCTTAGGCTCTGTGCGCCATACCTAAAGCGTACGTTTTAAAAAGAGCTGATGTATCCTAAAGACTCGAGTCCAAGCCAAAAAGCCTTGTTTTCGAAAACGACCATTATTGGTTTGCCAGTAAAGTTGTCAGTCATGTGCTGTTCCTTTGTTGTGATTGATTCCTTTGTTTTCTCTCGCTAAATAAGAAAATTAAATTGTCATGGTATATTGTTTTAAAACGAAATTGCGCTCATAGTTTTACTGCCAACGTGTTACTGGCAGTATACTAGGGGGGGTGACACCAGGAAAACGTAAATGACATTTGAGAAGAAAACAGTGTTGGAAATTTATGTCCGTCTATTCCTGAAATTAACATTCCCGTTTTGGGAATACTTATAGAAATTTAATTCATAATTCACAGTCATCATCTACTCCATGTACTCTCCTGTATAGTTCTCCAGAAGCAATTTAGTCCGCGGCGTAGGAAGCCTCTGAGGGTTTGTCGGCATTCCTCGTACCGTTTCAGCCTAGCTTAATTAGGTTATAACAGCGTACACAGATTATACTGTATTTCGGTAACATAACACCATTTCGGCAGACCGTGCACTAATTGACAACCATGAACGTATACACCCGTGCACGCACACTGTTTTTACAAACCAACAAGATCCCTTCAAATCGAATTACATTTTACATATTTTCACAAACCACTTCGCTTTCGCTCTAATCCGGAACACGTGCGCTTAAATTGTCGTAGAAACAACCAGCCAAGGGTTGTGTGTTTTTTGTTTATAGTGTGTGGGTTTTGGGTGTTTATTTTGGTGTGTTTTTTATTTATTTGGGGGGGTGGGGGTGGTGTGTGTGCAAATACAGACAATTGGCTCAAAAAAGCAGCCGGGTTATCAATTAGGTGGTAAATGTTGGGGGCATTTCATGATGTGAAACGCCATCTTTGTTGGGTGTGGGCGTTTCAGTGTTCAGGCTCAAAATTAAACTTGGATACAATTCACTGGGTTTTATTATAATACTCATTAATATTTCATTTCTCTCCACAAACTCAGTCAAATTACACACGATAGAGAAAAAAAAATAACGTAAAATAGATATATGGAGAAGGCTGGACTGATGAGGAAAATGAAGCAAATTAAATGATTTATCCCATGGCTGCCGCTTCCCATGTTGTATCGTAAACATATGGGTGTGATCCTTGGCTACACGGCAGCTAACGGTTGTATGGCTTCTGACTGGCATTGACAAAGATATTGACAAAGATTATTAGCTCAGTTGGTGGCACGTTAATCTGCAGGTCGTTGGTTCAAATCCCGCTCTAGTAATTTTTTCTTTGTTCAACCCCAAATCATTTTTTAATTTGCACAGTCAGTTTCCCTTGTGGTTTTATACTTTGCTAACAGACAATTTTTTCTAAAACGTTTAAAACATCCAACATTTATAGAGGTTATGAAAAAAAAATATAATTAAAAACACCTCATAAATTTGAAACTATACCGTTATCTGAAGTTAAATTCAAGGATGAGCTTGAGGTGATTCTTTAATAATTTTGTATCTATTTATGACATTCCTGGCCAAATATAATTTTCCACCTGACTGCTTCTGGCTGCTCCTCTTACACTAGTATAATTATATGAGTGTGTTGTGTTGTTATTTAGCATTTGAGAAAGACTCTGCTATATGGTCTCCGAGGCCATTTTAGAACATGAATATATATATATATATATTATGCATTTACACCGTAATCTATTTGGGAAGCAGCTTATTCTGTTGTTATGGGTTTGGGTTTTTGTTTTTTTTTTCAATATTGTACATAACTTTATTTAAAAACAATGCAGAGACGTTTTTCAACAGGAAAGTCGATATCGTGTGTGTTTTTCCAACAGTTGCGTTGCTAAACTCCAAAATGCATATTGCTTTGAAAAATGGCATGTTCTAGCTACTCCGGAATGCATTCTACCTTACTGTTTTGTTGATAACAAATGTGTTCGCTCACGTGCACGACACCCAGAGTTTAGCATCATTTACACATGACCGAATGAGCGCACTTTTTTTCTCTCTGTGTACAGTGTGCACCAAATTTGAGACTCAAAACAACACGCGCCTTTTCCGGTTAACACAAAAATTACCATTCTCATTTCAGCGGAGCATTTCACCCACGCCATCCCTCCAGTGGCTAATGGACCGTGTGACAATTATCAGTGGAAACATTCCCCTTAACATCTTCGCAATGTTTTACACAGCAACACAGAGCGCGCTGTGAGACACTCCTTTAACCAATACAGGCCTAAATCCACGAATGGGTATACGCGCTGCTCGATCTTCTACATAGATACAGGGAGCGTCGGGAGTGATTTTAATCATTTATTGATTGAATTTCAAATTCTTTTGTCACCTAGGGGGATCTTATTAAAACAACCAAGCCATGCTCCCGGCAATTCTCCTGTCAGAAATAACCTAATTATCGAGGCGAAATAATAGTGGCGTGAACCCTCCTGAGCGCGACCCTCTACTTTTAAAGCCAGTGTTTTCCCCCTGCGGGAGTGAAGCCTCTTGCTTAAGGTGTATCCAGAAATAGGCCCGGGGAGTTGATACAGAGGCAAGAATCAACCTGTAACAATACATAGAATTAGGAAACTCCGAATGTCCACTCTGGACGCAGCGTTAGGGGCATTTATCCCATCGCAGATGTAAATTTCTCATGGCAAACCTTTTAGGGGTCATTCCAACTACATCCATTTACATGACTATCACGGCACTATAAATAAAATATAAAGATGACTATAAAAGCTCGAATAATTTGCGTTCTGTCAATACAACTCCCCACGGCTTAATCGGCACTTCTTTTCTTTTACAAAGACTGCTACTATTTAAATTTGTAAGTTGCAATGTGATGCAAAAAGAATAATTGTGTATTTGCATCTTTATTCAAGTCAACCACATAGGGAGACGAAAATCAAGGAAAAGCTTTTCAACTCCCTCTGTTTGAATTTAATACGACTCCCTGGGGGCTGATTTACTACGCACACAAACGAGACAGGCAATATCTCTCTTGATTCAAGATTATGGTTCAGTTTAAGTGGATTCGCGAGAGCGCTCCTTGGTCCGGAACACCCTCCTTCCCCCTTTTATTGTTGAGTTATTTTTTCCCCTCCTGTAAATACATTGGGAGAATAGAATTTAAATTCCGTTTATTGGTGTCTTTTGTACGGGGTTTGTGTGGAGAGATACGTGTCCGGAAATTCAACTCTCTCGCAGAAATTATCTATCCGTCCCCCGTCCTCGACCCTCAACGTCTGCATGCAATAACTGGCTGACATTTGTAGATTTCGTTCCCCACATACAGTATTGCTGAGATTGTAATGACTTTTTATTAGCTCATCCAAAAAACATAATATGCAAGGATATTTTCTTTGCATTTGAATTGACTAAACAATACGTCTTTACGTCCTGTGTGCAGTTTTTCTTTCTAAACGTAATCAGTTGTGATGGCATTTACACAGGGATAAAGTCGATAATCTAGTTAGTACAATTGACTTGGGTTGAAGGACAACAATTTACCATGGCTAGTTGATAATCATCAACTAGCCATGAGGTATGGTACATTTTTGAGGATAACAACTTACCGTACCTCATGCTTTAGTTCGGGTATTTGTGGACTAGGTTGAAGAACAATAATTTACTGTACCTCTCGGTTAATTCGGGTAATTGTGAACGAGGTTGCAGAACACTAATTTACCGTACCTCTCGGTTAATTCGGGTATTTGTGAACGAGGTTGGAGAACAATAATTTACCGTACCTCTCGGTTAATTCGGGTACTTGTGTACGAGGTTGGAGAACAATAACTTACCGTACCTCCCGGTTAATTCGGGTATTTGTGAACGAGGTTGGAGAACACTAATTTACCGTACCTCTCGGTTAATTCGGGTATTTGTGAACGAGGTTGGAGAACACTAATTTACCGTACCTCTCGGTTATTTCGGGTATTTGTGAACGAGGTTAGAGAACAATAATTTACCGTACCTCCCGGTTAATTCGGGTAATTGTGAACGAGGTTGCAGAACAATAATTTACCGTACCTCTCGGTTAATTCGGGTATTTGTGAACAAAGGTTGGAGAACAATAATTTACCGTACCTCATGCTTTAGTTCGGCTATTTGTGAACGAGGTTGCACAACAATAATATACCGTACCTCTCGGTTAATTCGGGTATTTGTGTACGAGATTGGAGAACATCAATTTACCGTACCTCTCGGTTAATTCGGGTATTTGTGAACGAGGTTGCAGAACAATAATTTACCGTACCTCTCGGTTAATTCGGGTATTTGTGAACCAAGGTTGGAGAACAATAATTTACCGTACCTCATGCTTTAGTTCGGCTATTTGTGAACCAAGGTTGGAGAACAATAATTTACCGTACCTCCCGGTTAATTCGGGTATTTGTGTACGAGATTGGAGAACATCAATTTACCGTACCTCTCGGTTAATTCGTGTATTTGTGAACGAGGTTGGAGAACAATAATTTACCGTACCTCTCGGTTTATTCGGGTAATTGTGAACGAGGTTGCAGAACAATAATTTACCGTACTTCTCGGTTAATTCGGGTATTTGTGAACGAGGTTGGAGAACAATAATTTACCGTACCTCATGCTTTAGTCCGGCTATTTCTGGACTTGGTTGAAGAACAATAGTTTACCGAACCTCTCGTTTAGTTCGGGTATTTGTGGATGAGGTTGAAGAACAATAAATTACCGTACCTCATGCTGTAGTTCAGGTATCTGTGGACTTGGCTGAAAGAAATCAAGTTGCCGTCTCGTGCTTTAGTTTGGATATTTGTTTTTCTCTATCAAATTGAGAAGCTGATGAAGACATTTAATTTCCAAACTGCGCAATTCCGGTTTGACTTCGCTACCTAAATTGTATCAGATGGACATAAATTCAAACCCAATCATGTCTCTTTGTGAGCAGCAAAACTACTTAACCGAGACTTGTCGTTTTTCCCTCAATGTGATTGCGACAAATGAGTCAGGAATTTCAAGCATTTAACTCAAACTAAAATAAAACAAAAAATCACTAACATTAAGTTTATAGTAGACATTATGTTTTTAAGAATATAAAGAAATAAAACAAGCACAAAACTAGTTTCACCGAACGTGTATTTTCAACCAAACTAATTCAAATGAAAAAAATTAAAAATTAAATAAAATCAAGTACTGAATAAAATGAATGCTGACAAATGGTAGCAGTTGTTGTAATCATGAAGCACGGCCATCGTCCCCGTTAAAGGTAAAGTCATACTTTAGAAGACCCCGGTACAAATTGTGTAATTGTTATCCAAAAGCCTAGGCCTATTTGTAAAGATGGTAACGGTAGTAAACTCGCTGCGAAATTATTGTGTCGGCGTGCCCTCGTTGATTAGAAATCATTATAAGTATTTGTCGACAAATTTGAATCTCGCAAGTCGACTTTTGCAGATGCAAAATTTCCTTGGTGTCCGTTTGTGAATGCTGCGGCCAGAGATGCAGCTGGTACCCGGTGTAACGTCACTAAACGTGAATGGTTTCGACGTTCTTGATAAAAATTACTTTCCTGTTTTTTAAACTGTTTTCAACTGAAACTTCCACAACTTACTTTTATTGTATCTTTCTTAATATTGGCTGTAAGTATAACATTACGTTAAAAGAAATCAAACGATGATGCTGCCTTCAAAAATCTTGTTTGGTACGAATTAGCATAACATAGGCCATTTATAGGCCTATGTCTGATTTCCTGCGTACGTAATATTCCCGTCTGTTGTAAGTGCTTCTTTGGGTATCTGCCAAGAATGAACTGACTCTGTTTTGAAATTTCAGCCTTGGAGGCATTTTTGTTCGAATGGGCAATTCCGGTTTTGGCTCCCTTTGGATCACAATCTCTATCTTTTGTAAAAACAACAGTCATGGTCAAATTCAAAGCCCTTAGCACGTAGCCACAGCCTGACGCCAAAGGCTTTGGTTCCGACTCTGGCTTGGGGTCCGTCATCAATACTTTGGAAGCAGTGTGCGCTGTCCGGGGGCCGGGGGCCGGAGGCAGAGTCGCAGACTGATTTGAGGGTAAAGGTATTACACAGGATTGGTGGAAGTGCCTAAAGCTGTCTTATCAACCACGTGCCTATACATGAAATAACAAACATGTGACAATTTGGGCTTAATCCGTTGTGTGAGTCTGGAGAAAACAGTGAAAAACCATGCACAATTATCAGCATGAAAACACATTGGCCGCAGTTTTCTCGAATATGACTTCATTTCGAGGGAAATATTTCAAAGAAAAAACATTGGTTCCAGTATGAACTCCATAAGCTTTCAGGCTAAAATTATATAAAGATGCTTTTCATCCTTACCAATCCGTTACAATACATTTAAAATCCAAAATATGCAGTTTGCTTAAGATGGCGAGAGTCAAAATGGCCGAACCGTGAAGAGGACCATTGCCATGAACTGCATGCACATGCACGCTGATCGTGAGTAGCATTCATTACTGGTACTATTTGAGAGAAAATCCAATATGGATCAGACTTGGGTTTTTTATTGATATAATATTCATAAAGGTAAATCTTTATTGGATATCTAGTGTATTTCTTGTCATGAGAATTGAACAGTTGTATCCATCAATATCAAGAAATGAAATTAAAGGGGCCCATTGCCTTCAGATTTTGTACAATTAGTTTGACTCCACAAAATGGTGGACCGTTTGTTCCGTTGGTTGTATTTCAAGAGGGCAAAATTGTGGTGTTTTTTCATCAGTCACCACTCACTAATTACAAAACACTGAATGTGTTGTTATGCACGAACAACTCTTGAATAGGGTTAGGAGGGATTCCATTCAGCTACAATTTGGAGAGATTTGAAGACAATGTGTTCATTTAAGACTTCATATTGCAATTCAAGTAGGCTTATTACAACAGCAATAATCCAAAACCAAACACGTAATTCCTTCCATAAATACTCACTGTTTTATTCACACCACAGCCATATTTGAACATGTACAGTTATATTTACACACACGATGTATAGGTTTTCTCGAGAGAAAACACAGTTGTTCTAAACAGGTAAAATATTAGATTATACAATACCATACTTCAACTAATATTAACAAATATAGCAGTATATACGTCATCAATTTTGCCAGATATCGATTTTGTCAACTAAAAACAAACGTAACACATTAGAGGAACGCGTAGTACCATGAGCAAATTAGCAAAGCTTTCGGTTTTTACATCATCACCGTGACTCGCTTCGTCTGGTAATGACAATATTTGTGAGGTGAGAACTACGCTGACGTGAAGACGAAAAATCATTTTGTTTCGATCTGCAAACATGAACTTTGTACCTAAATGTCTTAAGTTCGAGTTTGATCCGCCACTTGTAATTTATTGCACTCGACGAGAAATCACGTCACAAACTTTGTCATACACCGAAAGATCGTTGATAGGGTGATGAAAGTAAGTGAGGAGTTCGACCATTATTGAAAAAGATAGGCCTATCGTCCTATTGTACTCATGGTATCCACCTCGTCACCATAATATTTATACACAGCCTTGTTTCAAAACGCAATTTACATGCACTTAGGTCTCCTCGGGCGAGTTATCCGAAAATGTATTTCCCGTTTTAATTGCACTCTCTCTCAAAAACATTTGATAACAATCTTTTAGAGAAATGTCAAATCTTCCTTTGCGGCGAGGCATTTTAACCGAGGTGAAACCAGTTCACATCACGACAAACAACAAGGATTGTGTGACATCACACTGCCATTCACGCACATCATCTGCCCTTTTTTTTGCGCCACAGCTGTATTTATTTATTTTTTCTCGCGCCAGTTTTGTTTTGTGTGAATGACACCACATCTGTCTATTTCAGCGTCAGGTGTCCACAATTGTGCTACTGTGTGTTGAGTCCGCTTCGTTTTCCATACCGGAGTCTCCGCCATAATCCTCTATCACGGCTTGTCTTTTCTCATAAGAAACATAGGCCCTTATTATAGGCTCCGGCTCTGGCTCCGTCGGTAACTTTGAAAACGTTTACTTTTGGTAGGAGGCTTTAAACAAGCAGACAGAGCCTAAACCGGGGCCTATGCCTAAGCCATGGTTTAGAAAACGGCTACATGAAAATCAAGTCTGCTGTAGAGAGATAGACAGGCTCCTTTTCATGCAAGCACCGCAACGTTATAATGACGTTCAGGATATAAGACAAAGATGCAGGAACCGTGATATAGGTCTATGCCACTAAGTCATATCTCTGTCTCATTTACCACGTCATTGAACCAGTCACTGTTCCCCAAGAAGGAATTCACAAATTCCAATACCGTTATCTTAGAAAATCGAAAGGAAAGAAAAAAGTCAAATACCTTTCAGAAACTGTAAATAGGAACATGAATTGAAAATGTGGTTTAATTTGGGGCCAATTATGTCATTGCGTCCAATTGTCAAGTTAGTGTCATGTTTTATTCCGCTGTCTGTCTGAGTCATTTGAAAGCTAGTTTCATTTTGTCAAATGGGTTGTCATTTTACCGTCAGTCTTTTATGTTTGTAAAGAAATGCTAATCTCTAAGCCTATTTATTTCTTTATTTTGTTTATTGATTTAATTTTGTTACTCTTTTATTTAATTAATTTTTTATTTATTTTTGTATTTATTTATTTATTTATTTATTTTGAATATATATTTATTTTCTAATATATATAGGCCTATATAAATGTTAATTTTTTTATTTTCAGTTTTATGCTTATTTTTGTTTCTATTTTTTTTTGGGGGGGGATTCAGTCATTGTGGTTCAACATTATGAGTTAAAGTAACGTATTAGCTTTTTGTGATTCCATTTAGTTTTTATTTTCAAGACAATGGTTGTTGAGAGGCCAACCGTCGGGCAGCCCACACCTTTAATCCATCACGACAACTTCCCTCTGTTCCAGCCCACCATATCCCACCAAAAAACAAAACAAAGTTTAGAAAGAATCAAAATGTGAACAGAATGAGTGAATGTCTTAATCAAGAGAAAGTAAACAGCTCCACAAGGAAAACGAAAGGACATATCGGTTTTGTCCACTAGAGTGCAAGAGTGGCTTTGTCCACTAGTTATACGTAGTATAAAACACAAAAGTGTGTGTTCCACTTAGAAAAAAGTCTTAGTAGTCAGGCTCGATTCACTCTTTAATGGCAACTATTTTTACCACTGAAATAAAACAAATTGGAATGCCAACATCGTACATTTCTCTGCAAAAATCATTTCTTTACCAATGGATACTTTTATTCGCTTCGCGAAAAACAGAAATTCGAGACTGATATTTGTCTACATGCCAGGTGAAAAGAGGGTTTTTGAGAGCAGGTTGACCGTAATACGATGATGTGGAATACGCCTGGACCGGGAAAGTCATGAAAAACCCCTTTAGAACCGAACAAATCCCTCCGATGCCATTGCTGTCGCTGCCGGAGCCACAAATATAAACAAGTCTTAAATCAAATCTTGAGTATGAAGAGCAATTGTGTAAATTTAACTATTTTCTTCTTATTTCAGTTTTCGTCGAAATAGTTCCATACATGCGTTACTTGCATCATTGTGTTTGAGATAGCTAAATGCGGTCCTTTTTCTGTTATCACCAAACACCTGCAATTCTAAAAGAATTGTTTTGTGCTTGATAGGCTTACGGCATAGTGCAGACATGATGAATTTGTGAGAACTAAATATTGAAATCTTTAAAAACTAATAAATATTGTTAGACTCCAGAGCTTTTAACTCTCCCTGTTTCTGCAGAAAGTTCCCTGAAAATAAACCAATCTGTCCATGTTCTGATGAACAAAATCTTCCTGATAACGAAAACTTTTTCCCTTTTATGTTGAATATAATTCTTAATAGCTCCCTGATTGTTGGACAAAATCTCCCTGACTGCAAGATGCAAACGTTGGCAGCTCCGCGACTCAAAACACTATTGTTGTAATTCCCACTAAGCCTTCTAATTTCACTTCTCAATAAAAAAAGAAGTACAGTCACGGTATCTGCCCTCAAATGGCGATATTGACTAGCCTCGCAATGGCCGAGATAATTAGCCAAGATGACGAAGACTCGCCCCGCGATTCATTGACATTTCCACGACCTTGTCAAGATCGTCGTTATCAATCACACATGTTAACAACCTCACATGATTGACTCTGTGGAATCTGATATATTTCATTCCCAGCCTTGCTCTCCCCCCCCCCCCCCCCCCCCCCCCACAACCCGCCCCGCCCCCACCCCGCTACAGTCAATGATTTTACACCGTCATGTGAGCTTCGGTTAAAACCATCGAACAAAATACAAACCCCACAGAACACAAAACCTACAATATAAAGTCACATCGATAATGTTTCGCACATCTGCTCTTTCTGCGATGTTTCGAAGAACCATCAAGGTCTCCACCACCTTAAGAAAATAGACTCAATATTAAATGTTTGGATAGAGGTTTCGAATCAAAGGGAGATGTCAGGCTTCCTGTAGCTGCACTTCGTGATGGGCTTTTATAAAGAAACACTAACAGGGCAAATTATTTGGAGAAACAATTGACCCGTCATTGTTATTGAATTGCCACGGATTTCTCGTAATGCCACCTCGTGATAAAATGAATGGTGTCGCCCGCTGCAAAGCTTACTAGTGACAAGAGACATGTTTGCCACTGGGTTTTTTTTTTTTTTCTTCTTCAACTCTACGGTTGAGCGTTTTCTCGTGCCACACGGCAGCCCGGAGCACGAGCCGCGGTATACGGGCCTAGACGGTCATGTAAAAGAACTTTGGCTGCTGAAGAGCTTGCGTCAGTAACTTTTATATTTACCCTTACATCTGAAAATAATCAAGACATTAAAGAGGCAGTTGATGGAAATTTGATTAGAAAACTATCAAAATGAAATGCGATATATGTAGCCCTATTATACTGTTTAGGCCTACTCTCCTTCACATGATGACTTTTATACATTTATCAACTCATCTGTATTATACTTTCTCATCGTTTGCGCAATAACTTTATATCGAGGACACTGTTTGGCGTGTGGGCGACGTAATACCAAAAAATACATTTTTCTTCAACTGTTTCATGGCTCGTTTTTCATGACTGACATTGTATCATGATCAGTTCGAGATATTTTAACAAAAACTGCGCGAACTTAGTTAAACCACATTCTGACACCATGAATAGCATTTTGGCCCAGCTCTAAATGTAGTCGCTTCAAAGCAAAGAGCCTTAATCGTTGACCCAGATAGCCAGAACTGAGCCTTTATTGCACACTAATCTAAAATTAAAAAGAAAATTTAAAAAAATCACAAGCCAAAGGTGCAATCTCAGCCAAACATGATACAGCCCTATAGTCCAACCCTGGAGTTTAGCTCTAAAGCTGAAGCTAATTACGTTGTTTATGATCCTCGAATCTCACAATAATGTGGCGTTCTAATTTATTTGAACACAATATTCGAGTTCATCGTCAATCCGCCTCGGAGGAAAATGAATTTCAAAACTTCAGTCTCCGAAAAGCTTAATACCTGGGAGCCAAGGGTGGACTTATTATTACTAAGCGACAGGTGGGGATGGTTCTTCATCCATGAATACTGATTGCACCTGGACCATAGAGCATGGGTTTATATGAAATAACGTCTCCGATCGATTAATACAATTCAACTTGCTCCACATCAGACATAACGGCGTGTGAAATACACGAGTAAACGGACCAGCCTGTTCGGGTTTGGTTTACAGAGACAGAAATTGACGTTTCGTGATGGTTAAAGGTATGGGTCATGTATTGGTTTTTGTCAACCTGATTTGAATTGGCAGAACTCTCAAGAAAGATACGATAACAGTCACATGTGAACGTTTCAGCTAAATACAGTGTCTCTACTTGCTGAGAAAACAGCGAACAACTGTCGAGGCCGCAGCATCCGCGAACGGACACCAACCCTCAGAAATATGAGGGACGATTCGAGCATGAATCGTTTCTCATGTTCAAATGTTTTGGGGTGAAAAAATATATATATTCCAAGCATACACTTCGAAATGAATCCTTTCTCAATAATCGTTTCAATATTTCTCACCATAAGTCTTCATGATCATTCATTTTTTTAGTATTTACCAATCTATGACCCATCTTGTAACACGAAGGCTTAGAAAAATAACTAGTGAAACAAATAGTTGATGGCGACGTTTCGACCCTAGCAGAGTCGTTCTCTTTTTTTGTCTTCTCTTTTTTTTGCCTTAGAGAAAGACTCTGCTGGGGTCGAAACGTCAGGCCATTAATTTGTGTATGCATTTATACCAGGCCTTTTCGGTTGGTAAACAGTTTGCAACAGCTAATTCTATTTTTTCAATGATATGTTATTGTGAGAAACGATGGATTCACGTTTCGGGAGACATACATGATTTGTTTTAAATGTCCAATGATTACTAAAAACTACGAATAGTTCAGTTATAATATTTAAAGTGGTGTGCACAACATTGGTAAGAAAACATAAATGTTGACAGATTTGCAGAACTTACATGGTATAATAATGGTCTTAGTGGGAAAGTTCCCTTAACATATTTTGCCTGAAATACTACTTAAGAAATGAGTAAAATAATTAGTTTGCATCTCGCAAGACCATAACTCACTGTCTTCACCATTGAAAACAAATAAGGGGTGTTTTCATTATTTTTACGTGACCCTATAATGACTGATTGAGCTAAAACTTTCACAGCTTTGTGTTTTTATGTATGTTGGACTACATCAAATACTTGTCTTTGACATGTAACAATGCTTTCCACTTTGATGTTTTGTATGGTTTTGAGATGGCGGCATCACCAGGGTCAAATTTTATAGAGCTGCTTAAACGCAAAAAGTAGCTTAGTACAATCAAAAGATGCTCACCAGAATAAGGTTACCAGCCAGACCACCATGTCACATGCATGTACAATTTGTGACTGGTATCCTGCCCATTTCTGCTTAGCAGCAAACTGTGATGCAATATTTTTCTGCTGAAGCAGCTCTTTGAAATTGAGCCCTGATTATGACTACATTTTACTGCGGGTTGAACATTGCACCTTGTAAGCTAAGTACAACATTTATTATGCGTAAATAAAATGAAAATGATGTGTCAAAACGTGAGGTTGTTTATTAAACACAAGGTCCGCTATTTAACGTTATGGGTTTTTTGAACGTCGGGTCCAATAAGTCTTGTGTATATAGTGTCAGTCATCGTGAAATGTCACTGTTGCGCATAGCAACAAATTAAACGTGTCAAATTAGAAGTCGTCTAAATAACGGCGGCAGCGATTGGCTGAGATAGACTGTACCTATACCGGCTCGCAATTTGCTGGAGCTGAGTAAGCACGCGATTGGGGGAAACAAATTATATCAGGAGAATAATGTAATACAATGAACGCAGACGAACGTCACTAAGTTGATCATTGGTAATTAATTTAGCATCGATCGACGCTGGCTCAAATTATACGTTGACTGTATGTCACATTGGGGGAAGGGGCCTCTGTGTAATGTCATTGTTAGCTCCATTGTTGTTCAGACAATTTCGAGTGAGTTGCGCCCGTTCGTGATAACCCAGAAAACATCGCATGACTAAAATGACAAAGGCTGGTGTTTGAATAGACAGATTTCAGAATCACGGTCGTTAGTTTTTTTGTTTTCATTGTTTAGTCATCAACCTACCTAGCAACACGCAAACTAATTAATTTGACCGCTTTCTAATCACCTTCCATAAAATGGTTTGCCATTATACAACGCAGATGGCCTATGGTTTAGAAATGGCGAGATAATCGTTATCAAATTATTTTAACAAAGACCTACATTGATTGTATAATTAATCTTCCTCATTGAGTAACAAATTTAAATGAAGTTCAATTTAAAGGGTTACAAATAGATTTCCTGTCTTTTTTCTCAACAGTGGCCACTACCGGGTCAGAATCACCTGCGATCTGGGTCCCCGGTTGGTAGAGGCGGCCGGGCTGCAATGAACCGGAAACTGATTGCAATTTTTATTTTTTTTTTCGGATTCTGTGTCACAGTGTTATCTATTTCTGGGGCATTTTTACACGGATTCCGAGTCAAACTGACCCAGACATGGGTCAGATCACACAGGACCTTGATCCGGGTCAATTCTGACCTGTGCGTCTTTAAAGTGGACCGAATACAATTTGTAATCAAACTTGAACTTCGATTTCATTTTTTCGTTAGCAAGAAGGTGTCTTTTGTAGTAAGGTGACGAATTCACAGGTTGTTGAGGCGTGCATACTGCTTACATATATTACCCATGTTGTTCTTTGTCTATTTAAATGGAAGGTATACCGTTGGGAATCACTCTTAAAGTTAATGGCAATACAAACTTATTGGCTAGAAGGACAGCAGCATTCGATAGTATAAAGCATTTTGAGAAACATTTTACTTCAAAGTAATGTGCTTATAGACCTTATGCATATGACGTCATTTGAGTAGGGCGCCCTCACCTAGAGGTCAAAAGGAAGATGCTCATTGGCCAGTCTTGTGCGCCGCGCGTACAAATCAGCGCGTTTCCATTGTTTCATCATCAGTTTACCTCTAAGATGGCGGCTTGGTGACGTCAATGCATAAGGTCTATTTAAAGATATCTGTTTTTATGTCCCAAAATTTGAATCTGAGAAACGTTACGGTCATATACGTTTCTCAGATTGTTTGTTCCTGTTAATTAGGGATTATTCTTTATGCGTGGACAAATTCGCTCCGGATTTTGGGCGATATCTCCAAAACGCGACCACCTTTTGAAATAAAATTTAACATGTTAGTTTTGTTGTATATATCTACATTTAAATAGGACTAAAAACAATAGAACGGTTCCAAAACCCCAAGGTATACTTTGCCTTTAAATCAAAGAACGAAAATATGCAAATCAATCTAATCATTCTGTCAAAAAATACTTATCACTAATGCTACACCACTTGATTCTATACAGCAATCCTTCACCGATCTTGAACTCTTGGTGGCAGCAGACATGCCTCCATTACTGCGGTGTACCTGGATGGTACTGCGCTGTTTAGCGACTGGTATAAGGTTTGGGCTACACGGCGATCATTTGATCAGTCACGGGTTATTGGACTTTTACTTTGCAAATCGCATAAACCCGTCGCTAGGCAGCGCAGTACCACCCAGGTACCACCGCAATAATGGCGGTATCTGCTGCCACCAAGAGTTCAAGATCGGTGAAGGATTGCTGTATAGAGAGATTATAGAATACCACATGACGTCACACTGTGTGAGGTCAGCCATCTGAACGGGCAATGAGAGACAGTTTTGAACGCACAACTACGCGCTTTGCGTAAATGCCGCGCGCGGCACGCGGCAGTTTTGTAAAATTTTGCATTTTAGACCTCTTTGCCTAAAATGACGTCACAAGGCCAAAACAGTCCCTTCATCACTAGTGGAGTTAATGAAGTGCTATCGTTGGCTGAGAATCGTGCGCAACGCGTACGCTTTCATTGTTTGACATCAAAGATGGCGGCCAATGCAAGAGGTTTATTGGTTGGCGAACCAGCTGTGCAGAAAGGGTAGAAACGCTTGACACAATCCGTAAAGATGGCGTTTATCGGGAACTATCTATATATGGATCAGTATAGCAGCAGTATTTGTCAGCATAGACTGTGCAAGTCTCGCGCGCATTCGAACTTCCGGGACCATAGTGGTCCCAACCATATGGAGTTTTACGTGGGCGAGATTTTGTTTCGTCAATTATTTTAGTTTAACGTAGTTTATGACCTAGAAAATTATACATGTTGTTGGGAATGTAATACTAAGTGATAACAACATATGAAAGTAAAACCAATTCAACAATATAACGAAGAAAACCCGAGAATTAAACTTGACCTCAGCTTCCGGTTATTGCAAAAAATTAAGAATTTTGTGCTCACCTCCGATCATAAAACTTATGTAAAAGCTTGTTTTGGATGCGCGATTATAACCGCCAGATGCTGTAATTGCAAAGCGAACCCTTTTCATTGCAGTCTATGGTGTTGAGGCGTCGGCATTCCTCTTTAAACTGCGATACGGGTCCATTTAAGACCCGTTTGACCTTCACGAATCTGCGTAAGGGGTTTCTAAAAAGTTAACATCAAAAAAACATCCATGTCCCAGAGTTTTAATTTGTTTTTAATAATAATTAACACACTTTGGCGTATTTTTTAAAAAAGCTAAAACTAATTTCATAAAATTGTAATGATTTATTTTTGTTGTTCAGATTTTGTCATGAGATATAATTTAAAACAAAGATTTGATTTCAGAAATAAAAATGTTCTTCGTTTGACGTGTTTTCTCGTTCGGATACGCGCGAGACTTGCACAGTCTATTGCAGTTACGTATTGTCGTGATACGTAGATATTAGTAAATATATCGCTAAAGTATTGCTAACATTATGATGATGTTACCTAGATATTAGACAGTGTACCACCACGGTGGCTACGCTAACCGCAAAGTATACTATCTTGAATCGCAGACAGTGAGCAAAATAATTACCGGCACTTTTTTTGCCAACATTAAATACCATTGCCTCTCCCGGCCATCTATGGAAAGTATGTGGTTATGTATCAGATGCAACAATAAAAGGGTGTCAACACACACGATCTACAATTTGTCCTACTCATCATGTTGTCATTAGCAAAATAGACACAACCGGGACAAGTATTAGAGCACAAGAACAACATTTGGTAAAAGACCAGTATCCACACTTGATGTGACCCAACATAATATACATGAAATAACAAACCTGTGAAAGTTTTAGCCAAATCAGTCATTGGAGTCGAAAGAAAATAGTGCACAAACCAGTTATAATATGTTTACACTGTTTTCAAACATCAGGTTTTGGGCTCGCAAGATCAAAACAAATGGTTTCACTAATTTCTCAAAAACTATAGCATTTCAAGCAAAAATATTTCAAAGGAAATTTTCCACCATCTATATTTGTAAGTTATGTGCAAATCTGTGAACATTAAAATGTTCACTCTTACCAATGCTGTACACACCCTTTAACATAAAGACTGTACTCGATAAGCATTCGTTTTCTGCTTACGGAGCAGCCATTAACAGAGTTTTTACTTCCCAACCACTGCTTATCGTAATTAAGCAAAACAAAAGGCACGCTAACTCACCGGCATTTCTTGTAAGCAGATTAGTGACTCAACAACTCAAATATTATTGCTGAAGTTATTGCGCACACCCACGCAGGCTGTCAAATCGTCCCTTGATCGTTTATGAAATACGCGTTTGTTTACGTGCATTTTTTTCTGCTCGGGTGAGCGAATGAAATTAAACCCAGTAGATGGCCGTGCGTTTATAGTGAAGTAGCGCATTCTTTCCCCTTTTGATTTAGCATGGACTTTATATTAAAAATGACACTGCATTCCCATTTCATTGTTACACTCATTAGAAAAAAAATTCCTAATTATTTTGCTTGTTTACGTAAAATGTCCATCAACTTTCCTTATCTGATACCTTACAGTAGTTGACGACAGGTTAAAATGCATGGCTTGGCAATTTAAGCAGGTTGTACATTAAAGGATACAGTGTAGGTACTGTGCGTTTTGACATTTTGTGTTTTCCGTTTGTTCAATATTTAAATCTACTGGTAAAAGTCACCGATTCCCCTTCAAGTGGGTTAGGATTTAGAATAATACGCATGATGTTCTTCCTACTTTAGTCTGATTTCTGAGTTTATTTGCCTCAGAAAGGTCAGCAAAATGGTTATTTATTAAGCATGATAACTATATGAAAGCCTACATCAAAATGTACACGCAGGCCAGCCCTTGTACTATTTTATCCTACTTTTCCCCAACTGCAAAATACCATACCTGGGATATGAGATTTTGCGAACAAAAACAAAATACTTTCAGGGACACACGGTGGCTGTGGACGGGTTAAAAGAGAAATCACACACATGAAAAAGCGGGTTATTTGAAAATAACCATCGTGGCACTAAAGAATTGATCAGCGTGTCCACGTTTCTGCTGGATACGCCATTCGTGGGTTGCTGCCTGTTTGTTTTACAAACTGACCCGTCTGCAGCTGTGTCCATACTCGGCCACTCAGGCTCCCATTTTGACCAAACTGACTGTCTAAAGATAGTCCAACTTGGATTGGCATCTAGTGTAAGATTATGAATGCACGACAGATTTTTTTTTCATTTTCATCAGTGCTGTATCGCGGCTGTGGACATACTCGAAATAATCAATAACAGACATATTGTTTGGTAATTGCGATCACACATGTTGAACTCACAGATCAATGACCAAAATAACCCGCATATACAAAATACTAAACCAACCTTTTAAACATTGTTGCTTAAACAAAAATTATGGTGGAGATCAAATAAGAGCGAGGCCCCCACTTTGTAATTTCGACCATTAACACTAAGGGCTGTAATGAGCTTTATACAGCGATCTAATTGATGCAATTTCTGTACAGTTTATAGTTCCATACACGTCATATTCCACAATTCCAAAGTATATACTCAGTAGCTAGTGCGTTGCTCGATTTAAGCCGTGTTTGTTTGTTTTGTATACAACATGTACATCATGCGCTACAGCCATTTACAATAGTCTTATTATAAACATACTGCGTACAATATTTTACAAATCACCCATGGATTATTTATAGTAATACAAAGTAGCGAAAATAGCTTCAACAGTGCAGATTACCTCTAAAGGGTGTATGCAATGGAATAGTCATTGTATAGAAAACATAATGCACAAAGGTTTGTTGATGTATAGGCTATTCATATGTTGTGTGCATACATTGATGTTTCCTTTAGCTCGTTTTTGTACTTAAAACAATTAATTGTAAATTTGAGTTGTGTTATTTGATTGTTGTTTTGTTTTGGAATCTGTCGACAATTTACGTGTGTTTTTTCCCATTTGAAATTGATGTTTTTGGTGTTTTGGGGTTTTTTTTTTTTCCTTTTTTCAAATTGAAAAATTACATATCCGTGAGTCTTTATGTATGTCCAGATGAAAGTTTTGGTTTGTTTACACCAACCATTTTAAAGTTAAACATTATCGTTGTGTGCATTTAGTTTTGTTATAAACATTTCCAATGCTGTTGTGATAGCAACTTTGCAGGAGAAAACTCCAATTTGTAAAAACTAAGCTAGAGCATTTTTGTCTCCAAATTTTCAGACAATCCGCTAATTCCGCGCCTCGTGTAAAACATACCTCAAGCAAACGTACAAGCGTCATGACTGCCTGCGAAAGTGTGTAACTACAACATATATCATTCCATACACCCTTTAATAAACGTAAACGTTGTTTATCTTCGAGTTCATTTAAACTCGTGTATCCATTAAACTGTATACATTTCGTGTTTTCTAACTGGACCGAACCCTCAACAGAAATCAATGAGTCAAAATGACATTATCACACTCACTGCGTCGTTCGCGTTGGTTTGGTTTGGTTTGTCAAGTTATAAAGATTTCAGATCAAACACGATACAAAAAGACCTTTGTTTTGAGTTATTTGTTATTTTCTTTTTTCAGGTCACTGTTTTCGGAAAGTACAACGCTTTGAGGGGATTACTAAGTACTATTCTCTCAACGTGATTTGGCATTTTTTTTAAACCATCGCGAGATGACGTCAGCTGGTTCTGTCAGCTGTAGAGCGAACGTGCCGCTGCACGTCAAACACGCACGGTATACACATAACCAAATATATGTGTTTAACTGGAGTGACAAAGATACTCTTAAAATATTGAACAGGATACAAAATCGGCCGAGATCTTAGCGAAGGCTTCGACTGTGCACGAGTCGAGATCACCAGCCTTAAATAGGAGATCAGTACTCTGTTTTTTTATCTGAAACGAAATCACTGGCAGCGGATTTATCGAGCGCCTCATGCGAGAAATGAAAGATGCCTAGCGATCCTCAGGGGTGAGATTTCGATGAAAGGTGCGACGCTCTTCATTACTGAGCGCGGAGGGCGACGGGAGGATGCGGTGGATTTCTCCCTCCGTCTGACGTAACTAACCCCACGTGCCGATCACCTTTTTTGAAATTTTTCCCTCTCTCACTCGTTGTTTTCAACGGATGTCTGGTAGTGGTTCCACCGCCTTTTTTTTGGTATACTCACCGTGTTGAGGAATGATGTGTGCTCACATGCGGGTTGACATGTCCGTGGTGACAACTGATGTGTTTTTGGAGTACCTCTGCCGTTGCTCATTCCGGCTGAAGGTGAACGCCACGTAAAACGCGTGCCGGTATCTCTTATTTGTGACCGTGTAAACAAAGGGGTTGACCACGGAATTGAGGTACGTTAAAGTCCGGCAGATGGCCAAGATAATTGTAATGTGTTCCCGCGCGAATGTTTGAATGTTAAGCTCCCTCATTATCAAAGTTGCGAAGGAGGCGAACTGGAAAGGGGCTAGGCAGATGAAGAATAGCGTCCCGTTGACTATGAGCATTCTCGCCACCGTGTTCCGGATCTTGTGGCTCTGGGTCGGGGCGGCGGGGGTGTTGGTGGCCGAACCCTGCCGGGACGTCGTCTGCTTCTTCTCCTTCGCCGCAACCCTCTTGTTCAAATTAGTAATGATTACGATGTAGAGCAAAATGTTCCCTACCATTGCGATGGCAAAGGGCACCGTCTGTATCCCTAGCGAGACGGATAGCATCCACTCGTGGGACGGAGCACATATTGCCGTCACTTTGGAGAGTCCCTTGAATCGCTCCATATCTGGCCACGTGACACAATTTACTTGTATGTCTGAGTTAGCTGGGACCAGACAACATGAGGATATCAAGGCGAGTAGCCAGCAAACGCCCACTAGTTTGACCGTCCGTCCCTTGTCGCTTAGCATCCAATGTTGAACTGGCTTACAGATAGCGTAGAAACGTTCAAGCGACACTAGTGTCACCAGGAATAGGGACGCAAAGAAAGTTATTAGTTTGAGGAGGTTGAAGGCGATGCATCCAGAGCGTCCCATGAACGAGGCCGTGTCCACCTCGATCGGGGTTGCCCAGTAACCCCACATCTTCTCCCCGATCGCAGCAACCAGGAAGGAGATATCCGCCACAGCGAGATTGGCCAGGTAATAGTTGGTGACTGTGTGCATCCACGAGACCCTGACCATCACGAAGAGGAAAGCCAAGTTACCCGCTAAACCCACGATGAACAAGATGGGCATAATCACTGTTAACATGACAATGGTTATATTGTCCCGAAACCAACCGCCGAGGAGGTTCATGTCTGTGATGTTTCCAAGATCATGGAAAGCAATGCAGTCCGACTGTTCAGCTCCCATTTTGTAACTTTATGACGTCGGTGTTATCGAAACGAAATGTTGGTTTTTTGTGTGTTTTTTAAATCAATCCATACAATACACAAGCGCACTGAAAAAACTTCACTCGGGAGGCTTTTCAAACTGCCAACACTAACAGATCGATCAGTCCGTCATGACGATGTGTGCTCTCAAAAAACTAGATGCAGTGCCTCTTCGTCTTCCCCGCATCAGGTGTGCATTTCACGGAGAATGGCTGAACAACCCCGCCGCTTATTTCTGTATTCATCGGGCGAGTCTGGAGCACCAACTGGGGCCACTTGTAAACTCTACTCCCCGTGTCATCTCCATCTCTATATATGCGCTACTACGGATCGTGCCGCTCTGCATCCAACAAGCCGAGGAGAAGAAGTGGGCGTGGTTAAACGGTGGCTGATGCTCACTCCGCTCGCGCCTGCGCGGTTCAATCTAACAACGAAGAGCCTTACATCCCATGTAATGCATGTTCGATTGTCATTTGCGTGGTCTGCGTTGTAACTGCACATGAAGGCCTACTAGATGGTTGTGTGTGTGTAATACCTTGATGCCACCGTGATTTGTACGAGTAAACTCTTCGACAATATCAAATTAAACCGAGCCCTAGTTGATAAAAGCTCAAGTGTACTGGTTGTAAAGTTAATAAGGGTTAAAAACGAAAGTAACCACAAATAAAACACTGTAGATTTTACAGAATATTAAAGAATTTCCAGAAAGCTTTTCATTTCAAACTTTAAATGGACATTACTATTATCACTATTATTATTTACTTGCCTGATATCTGTAGATCGTGTTTTGACTGTGCAGTCGAATGCATCGGACTCAAATTCTGATGACTGAATCATCGGAGTGTGGGTTCGAATCCCGATCGTGACATTCATGTCATTTAACAAGGCAATTAACCATAAGTTGCTTCTCTTACTCCATGAGTGTACATAGGAACGTGCGAGGGCCGAGTCAGAAACAGGCTGGAGTGAACTATTTAAAAACAGCTGGGGTTGTTGTGCTCCCCAAGGAATTGAGAAAGTTTCAGGAGTATGCCTGATGAACAGGTATGAAACAAATTGCTACTGAGATATACATGACAGAACCAAACATTTTTATTAATTAATTGTTATTATTGTTAGGTTTTGTGAGTGATTAACGAGGACAGGTGATTAGTGGGTTTTTTATGGCCTTATAAACTTTTAATCAAACCCACGTACGGGCTTATTAGCTGGTTGATGACTGATGAAAAGGCTCGTGAAAACGACAGATTGCCTGAGAGGCAATTTTAATCGAGGCAATTTTAATCATACGCCATTTTTTGTTTTTCCTTTTTTGTTCTGACGTTTTCAATGTAACAAAAAACCAAACATTATTGGTATAGTCTGCCACTTATTTTTATTCCGTAGATGTGGACGATTTCGCTGGGATTTCGGGGGATTCCTTCTTCTTCTTTTTCGTTCTTTTTTCTTCTGTCTCTTCTTCTACTTCTCCCCCCCCCCCCCCCTTTCCCCTTTTTCTTTGTCTTCTTCTTCTTCTGCGTCACAGCTATACATACACATCCTCTTCTTGCCTTCAGGCACATATCAAGGCCTCCATCACGCTGTTTCCACTTTCCTCTATCTTTTGCATAGTCCTGTGTGCTTCTGTCCATATTTTTTCAACCAATTTTCTGTGTTTCCTTTTCAACAGTTCTTTTCGGACTTGAGTTACAGCTTTATGAAATTAAGACAATCATCAAATAAATACTGTGAGGTAAAAAATATGTATATAATAATTCAGTCAAAGAGATGTTATCACACACAAAAATAAGATAAGAGATAAGATAATATATAATATTTTTAATTTGTCCGCATCATAAAAAATACAGAAATGTGGCTTCCTTTGGCTATAATTACACTAGAAGTACAAACTGAGTAGACAATTGATTACACTATAATAATGAAAACAAACAATATGAAAACAATGAATGAAAACAATTAACAATGAAAATTACAAATAAAAACTAAAAATAACAATGTGATTGATGTATATGGCACTTGCGTAACTACCAGTAGGAAAACACTGAGGGTGACCTTTCCTCCACTTAACGTCAGAAAATTACGATGTAAATTATTACTGACGTTTTTTAATTAGTTTTTTACTTGAAAAACAGCCAATCATTGCTTGTCATCATATAACTCTCTAATAATTTTTTTTTTTTAATAAAACAAAAAGTATAATAATGGATTGATAGAGCTGACAAAATAGTCGCAGACAGTGCTCATATAACACTGCGCATGAAATAACAGACATATTTCGGCTTATATCGTCACACGAGTCAGAAGAAAATAGTGAAATGCTATGAACTAATTTCAGCATGTAAATGCATTGTTCTTATTGGTTGTGACAATCTAAATCAGCTGTTGAATTGGGTTTTTTGGGGGGGGGGTTTGTCGTTGTTGTTTTTCAGATACAGTTTTCTTTAATATGACTTCATTTCAGAGATAAATATTTCATAGAACTTTATAATCGGTAGGTTTTCGGGCGAAAATTAAACAATGATGTTTTTCATATATACCTATCCTGTGTATAATATGATATCTTGAAGTGAAATCACTATACAATGAAGGCATTACGCTTCAACTTTTTGCGGGGTTATTGCAAATTAAGGGTTCAAAAATGTAATCTGTGCAGTTTGAACAGCAGATAGTTAAAACCCTTCCTCAATGATCACTCCGAAAATGTGGTGTTCTGTTAAACCACAACGAGTTGTGCTATTCGTCATGAAAGCTGTGACACCACAAGTTTATTAAAGAGCCGCAGAGCCTGGACTTCATGTAGTAGACACAAATGGACACAGCAGTATGGACGAAAACACACATTATTTTATTGCATGGAGATTGTACTGTTCCGTTTTGTTTTGTTGTTGTTTTTTTTGCTGTTCTTTTATTAACTCTTGAATTCATGTTGAAGTTATGATTCGAAATGTAAAATAACCCATTATGACCTCTGTAGTATCTTGCCTGCCAAGAAGACCCTGGAATGTACTTGTACATTTTTTTTGTAAACATAAGTTGTTGGGTTTTTTTACAAAGGGTTCTCCCAAGGGTAACAACAAATACTGATGACAGGTGCAATCTTGCGTATGAAGTGCTGTGTGATGACTAACAACAGAGCAAGTGCTTTTTCCTAATCACCACTCCGCGTGATGTTTCTTCTCTGCCTATACAAGACTAAGAGCCACCTACATGCTATGTATATTAGTTACCCAGAGGGGAATCTTCATGAACATTGGAAAATAATTCGAAAAACAATGAAAACATCACACTGGGGGGACACTGCAGCAGCTAATATCAAGCCCCAAACCCAATAAATGAAATGACACATCGCTAAACGTCTGCTACATTTCAACCGATAAAGATCAGAAATATTTCACTCGACCTGCTGATATTATTTAATTTCACCGTGCAACTGATATGCCAAATTAAGCCCCCAAATTTAATATTGGTAGTGAAATTTCACAGGTGGACAGTTTTTCATCAGTGACAACTCGCAATGCTGCAGCCCCGTCTGAAATAAAAAAATTAGCGCTGTGTTGGTTTGACGTTTCGAACACAATCGCAACATTTGACAACTGCTCTTTACTCAAACTGTGTATTGACCTCATAAGCACGTTCAATCTTGGAGCACTGCCCTCTTGTAATTAAATCGTTGCTGAAACCAAATCAGAATTGAAATATAGTTTTCCCCGTTAGGGGTAAACATCTCGCAAACGAGAAGGGCGTTAAGCAAGCATTGCACGGCAACCAGCGGCCGGCCGGCTTTTTGAACAAGGGTCGATGAGTAAACTGCGACTGCACTATTTCATTGATGAATTGCGTGTGTTCATACCATCTAGACATGCATGGGACGGCCTTTGATGGTGGCACGTGAAAGTTTGTTTATTGACTAGCTTAGTTTTTAAAGGGAAAATTGTTGGAACACATATTTGGGGAAATCGTTTAGTTGAGTGAATATAGTGATTAAGATTTGTAAACTTGTGTGAAGCCAGACAAGTCGTTTGCGCCGGGGAGTGGCGGGTATTGGGAGCAATACGTGCATGTCATATACACACTTCTGGGCACTTACTCCCTCTGCGGCACCCCTTCAGGTGTGCCTGTTCTACGGCAAGGGTTGGCTGCTAATAAATACGGAACAGCTTTGTGTTCGTCCAAAGGACAAATACTTTATGTCTAGTTATTTTTTGTTATTATTACGCCTTTGTCTTACTCATTTAAACTGCATTTGTAAACTTTGGGGGGGTATTTACAATCAAAAATCAACCGTCCCAAACGAGATGTACACATAATTGCTAATAAACATGTAAATATAGATATTCAAATAATTTATTTTAAAAATGACATATCAATAAATGTTAAGTTTTGCCTTTCATCTATGTGGATACCGGTTTGAATCCCTCATCACACCGGATAATTGAAAGTGGAAAACGGTCTTTAAGTTTTGATTGCCTTGGTTTCCCCTACACGGGGTTTTCCTTGTATAAACTAAACATTGTCTTCGTTGTAGTTTTCTCTACACAAACGAAAGCCTACGGGTTATTGGGCTATTCGCCTACCAGAAAGATTGAAAATAAGATTGATTTGACCCTGACCAACTTCTTGATCAGGCTGAACCACGACATTCTAAAAATGTGATTTTATAGCTCGGATTCTGCATAAGTTAAACCCATATCTGGGTCATTTTGACCAGTGGCGGCGCTACGGGGGGAGCAAGGGGGGGGGGGGGGGCAAATGCCCACCAGTTATTTATTTTTTGCCCCCCCCCCTCCAGTTTGCCCCCCCCCCCAGTTTTTTCCCCGATGGCGGAAATTGAGTTTAATCCCAAACATTGCACCCAACTTGTTACAATGTTGTTTGCGCTGTAAATAATAAACTCAATTTCATCCATCATAATTAGCTGGCACCATCAAAAAAGCCCAATACACTTTCCATCTCCGGCAATGTTAATAAAATGCATTTATTTATCTGTACAAGCTTGGAAACTTGCTATAAATAGAAATGCATTGTCTACCCAAAACCGCAAGCAGCCATTGTACACGCAGTTCGCGCAACATGTCAAATTCACACAGTGCAAAATCTTATTTCTGGAGTGAATTGTAGGCTTATACAGTACACACGACATAAACTTGATGTTCACGTGGATTGAGGAGTGCTGTTTATGCCTACTGCTAGTTGTTGCGCTTAAACACGTTGGTAAAACAGTTAGTTAAAATGGATATTAGAAAGTTTTGCAAGAAATCCAAACAACCTCCATCCCATGATGATAGGCACAGATCTGATTCTGAATCTAGCGATGAGAAATCAATCCTGAACCCAAACACAAACACCCCAGGATTGAAGTTAATATTGACGTAAATGTCCCAGATACCCCCACTCAAGAATAACGCTGGTGTAAGTCCGTCAAAGTGGTAAGTCAATGCTTTTCTGCAGTACAAAATTACATTATAGATTTTTGTTTGCCCCCCTAAATTTAAGTTTGCCCCCCTCTTGGCCCCCCCCCCCCCCCCCCCCCAGATTAACAGGTCTGGTGCCGCCGCTGATTTTGACACAGATGCCAGGTCACACTGACCTCGAAGTGGGTCAGACCACCCTGGAACTCGGTCAGTTTTGACCCGGTTTGTAGAGTGTGAACCCTTCTGGTATTTTTGTGATCGGATTTTCAAGACCTTTTTTGTTTGAGATTCAGTGATTTCTAGGAGCAAAATCGATCAAAACACATTGAAAGCATGCTATGTCAATCCAGAGGGCATGATGAAGCTTGCACTCCGAGAGGATAAGACGGAAAGATGGCCGACCTTATAGACTATGACCTGTGACATCTTAAATGTTTGCAAAATTAGCCACAGAGCCTGGGCTCAGGCACGACTATAAGGGCACAGTCCAATGGAAAGAACATGGACTTATGGACACAGTCCGATTTGTATAAACTGTTGGTATGAAGAAATGGGGCACAACTCAAACTTGTTCAGCTTTTATTTACTTGTTACTTTATTTAAGTCTTTAATTTATGGGCATTGGGACACGAAATGTAAAATTTCCCACATAAACAGTGATGTATCTTGCCAGAAAGGCCATGCAAATAATGTAGAGGGTCACTATTTTTGTAAACAGGTGTTACATGGTCTATATAATAGACCATGTAACCCGTGACATCAGTGTTTACAGACCATGTAACCCGTGACATCACATGTTTACAGACCATGTAACCCGTGACATCACATGTTTACATACCATGTAACCCGTGACATCACATGTTTACAGACCATGTAACCCGTGACATCACATGTTTACAGACCATGTAACCCGTGACATCACATGTTTACAGACCATGTAACCCGTGACATCACATGTTTAGAGACCATGTAACCCGTGACATCACATGTTTACAGACCATGTAACCCGTGACATAACATGTTTATAGACCATGTAACCCGTGACATCACATGTTTACAGACCATGTAACCCGTGACATCACATGTTTACAGACCATGTAACCCGTGACATAACATGTTTACAGACCATGTAACCCGTGACATAACATGTTTACAGACCATGTAACCCCTGACATCACATGTTTACAGACCATCAACCCGTGACATAACATGTTTACAGACCATGTAACCCCTGACATCACATGTTTACAGACCATGTAACCCGTGACATCACATGTTTACAGACCATGTAACCCGTGACATCACATGTTTACAGACCATGTAACCCCTGACATCACATGTTTACAGACCATGTAACCCGTGACATCACATGTTTACAGACCATGTAACCCGTGACATCACATGTTTACATACCATGTAACCCGTGACATCACATGTTTACAGACCATGTAACCCCTGACATCACATGTTTACAGACCATGTAACCCCTGACATCACATGTTTACAGACCATGTACTCCGTGACATCACATGTTTACAGACCATGTAACCCGTGACATCACATGTTTACAGACCATCAACCCGTGACATCACATGTTTACCAAAGAGCCACAGATCCTGCATTTCCTGTAGGCACGACTTGTATTGCTCAATGGTGGAACAAATAAACTGATATATTATTGTATGAAGATTGCACTGTCCGATTGTTATTTTTTTTTTGTATGTTTAGCCGTTATTTTGATAACACTTGAATTAGTGTACAAACTGTGACACGGAGTGTACAATTTTGCATAACCAGTGTAGTATGTTGCCTACCAGAAAGGCCCTGGAATGTACAATGTCACCCTTCTTTGTAAAAAAAGTCAACAAGGTCTATAATTTAAATGAAGCGGTGTTGATGCGGAAATCTTAACCATTTGGTAGGCACTCTTATCCTTTAAAGTCAACCCCGATGGCAGAAGGCTTGAACGCGCTCACCGGCTTGTGTGGATATTCTCAAACATTTCTATTTGGAAGGTTTTGCGGGCAACCCATTGACGTGTTTGTAACTGGATACAATCTCGCTGGATAAATGCCGTAGTGGGCGGTGATGGTACTTACTGATAACCGACCTCTTTCAGTTCAATCTTTTACTTTTTCCGTACTCTGGTTTGTTTTCATTTGTTGTCAACATGCAAAGTATATTCAATAAATTTCATCGCAAAACGATTGATACCGTTAGTCCACATTGTTGTTTGATATATATGTGTAGGATACATTTTGTTTATTATTAAGTTCTAGATCATTTTACAATTGAAAAAATTGTTTTGCGATACACGCACTTAAAAGCTACGCCGGTTATCAGAGCCACATTTCGGATAAAATGACCCGGAGTCCGAATTTTATATCCGTGTGTGTGGACAGTTTTACCGGGTATGGTGTCCTTCCGACCTCGGCAGCAGCGAAAAAGGAAATGTTTTTAAGGGGCACGTGGGGTGCACCATAATTCTAAGGATATGGCGTGACTAATAGCCAATTAAAAATGTAGTTTGCGTTTGCATTTTTCTCGAACGAGATCCTAATCTATGCACTGACCTGTATGCACTTTTTCGGTTTTTTTTTGGGGGGGGGGGGGGGCAAATAGTATTGTTGCAAACTATTTCTTTTGGGGGGGGGGGGGTACAGTTGTTTTTGTTTCTGTTTCTGTTGGGGAAAAGTCAGCAAAATACCGTTAGGATATACTGCAGATAACGCATGCGGTGTTGATTGTTTTTTGTGGGGTTTTTGGCGGGTGGGGTTTTTGTCCATTTACTACACTAAATTGTTTTGTTTTTGGTACAGTTGTTGTTTTGTTTCTGTTTCTGTTTCGGAATAATCTACGAAATACCTCTTGGGTATAGGCCTACATCACCTTAGACGGCGTTCTTAAATTGTGCTGTTTTAAAAATGCATATATCTGGGGACTTTGACCTGATGACTCGCAAGCACGTTTTCATATATTTATATACAAAGAATACGTGTTTTCATGAGTGATGTATTGTTTGACTGGCGCATAACCATGTTGTGAACATCAAGCTATTGAGCCGACTCATCCTCAAGTGTTTTCACCGAATTCTGTGAAGAATACATCGCCCTTTCACTTAACACTGACAGGAAGGCTTCCTTTATTGTCCCCTGCCGAAACAGCCATTAAGAGTCTCGTGATTAATGAGGGAGTGTAAATGGAAAGTTACCAGTTTGGGGGATTTAGATCTATTTTTGTGAGTGAATTTTTCTTGCATGTATTTATTTATTTTACTTCTTTTGTTTGTCGAAGGACGATCTTAAGTGCTATTTGCCATTTGCCGAGTTGTTGACACTAGTTATGGCAAATATTAATATGTTATACGGCCTCCAATTCCCATGTCTCTGCAATAATAAATAATAATAATGAAAACTTATAAAGCGCACAAATCCATCAAAGTGCTCATGGCGCTAAATACAAACAATAGCATACACATGTACAATAACCAAAATTGAAACGTAAGCCTATGCTAAGAAGAAATCCAGAACATGTGGTAGAGAAATACAATACAAATGCAATATCTAAGAAAAACATTGAAGGGTAAAAATCAAACCATTTACTCAAATACTTGATTGAAAAGATGTGTCTTAAGGTTTGTTTTAAATTGGATTAAAGAAACAGATGATTTTACTAGTGCTGGCAATTTGTTCCATAGGCGTGGGGCAGCATGTGAGAAAGATCGGTCTCCCCATGAATGATTGGATATGGGCTCAATAAGGAGGCTAGAATTGTAAGACCGGAGTTTGCGAGGAGGATTGTAAGGTTTGAGAAGATCATCAATATATGCAGGGGCATTGTTGGTGAGTGATTTATACACAAAAAGCAGGAGTTTATACTTAATCCTATACTGCTTACTGATAACCAGAAATCGGCGTTATATGGCAGGACTTTTTAGTCAAGGTAATAACACGAGCAGCATAGTTCTGAATACGCTGAAGACGTTCAATTTGAGTACAAGGAAAGAACCATAATTATAGAAGTGAGTTACACATGTCAAGTCTGGAAACTACGACCGAGTGGACTATCTGCTCAGTTGCATTTTTGTGTTAAATATTTCCTTACTTTGCCTATATTACGAATGTGAAATGTCGTAGAACGTGCAATACTATATGCGAACTAAGTGTCATGGAAGAGTCGAATATCACACCCAGATTATGAGCTTTGGTAACAGCGGTAACTTCGGAGTCACCTATATTAATATGGGGAATAGTAACTTTAGAGAGTTGTTGGCGTGAACCAAGTATCATAAATTCAGTTTTGTTGTCATTAAGCTTAAGGACATTTTCTTACATCCAAACACGAATTTCACCAACACATGTTTCAATACGACTGATGCTCTCATCAGCAACATTTTTGGATGGTTTAAAAGAGAAATATAACTGAGTGTCATCAGCATATACATGATAGTTCAGTTTGTGTTTCATGATGATGCTATGAACTGGGTAGGTGTACACTGTGAACCACAGCGGTCCAAGAACCGACCCCTGAGGGACCGAAAAATCATGAACAACCGGATCCGATGTGGAATTGCCAATGCGAACATGTTGTGGTCTGTTTTGCAAATAGGATTGGCACCATTTAAGGGCATTACCTTGTAAACCAATAATATCACGTAGTCTCTTGAGCAAAATAGTGTGATCCACGGTGTCAAAAGCCGCATTTAAATCAAGCAGAATCAGGGCAGTCACATGGCCTTCATCCATAGCACATAAAATGTCATTTTGCACCCGCAAAAGTGCCGATTCAGTGCTATGCTTGGACCTGTATGCTGATTGAAATTTATCAGCAAGGTCATAGATAACAGTATTCAATCTGGAGGCAACAATGCGCTCAATGGTCTTGCCAATAAACGTGTAGTTAGAAAAAGTCTCAATATCTAAACCTGGCTTCTTGATTACGGGACGAATGAAGCTGTCTTAAGACTGTCTGGAAAATTACCTTGCTCAAAGGACTGGTTCACAATAGTAGTAATAAGAGGTGCTACAACATCAATATACTTTTTTTAAAGATCTGTAGGTATGGGGTCCAGTTCACATGATTTAGAAGGAGAACTACTTATTAATTTTATAATCTCAGACACAGTAGTAGATTCAAACTGGGAAATATTTGATACATGAGCACACACAGGTAAATGGTTAGTTGGCAATATAGTAGAACTGATGTGAAAGTTTAAGCTCAATCGGTCATCAGAGTCACAAGAAGTTAGTGTACAAAAAACATAGGGGGCCTATATGTTTTTACTGTTATACAAAACATCCTTGACGTAGCCTGTCCGGTGGCATTGTGGTTTTTGTTCACATGACGAAGAAAAGCTTTTGCTACTTATTTGCGATCTTGTTCTAAAATCCGGGAAAACGTTGTACATAAACTTGTCAAATTCAATGCCTTCGTTTACTAACATTGAAACACAGTGAGATTTATGTGGACACAGTCGTGGTGACCATCTACCTCCTCCAATGACCCCGTCCTCTTGAGCCACTTCAACTTCCCCTGCGTCCGACGACAGCAAACACAAAATCCACACCGGATGCGAATAAATGATCGATTATCGGGTGCAGAGCAGCGTTACTTAACAGTCAGCATTGCTCATTTTGGACGGCTATGGTAGATACGATGATATTAATCAACGTTCCTCTCGGCAGGAGAAGAAAACAAAATACAATGACATGTCCGAATAATTGCATCCGGTGTTACGTATCATACAAGAAAAGCCCATCATTTATCGAGAGGATGAACCACTTCAGGTTTGTTTGGGTTGTTTTTTGGGGGGTGGGGGTTCTTTTCTTTTCTTTTACGTCCTATGTGCGCACCTTTACTTTAATTTTAATTCGAAAATTGCCTTTTCGACTTCGTCAGGCTTAAGGAAGCTATTAACAGCAACGGTTGAAATCCTTGTTGAAAGTTACCTCCTCGACAGGAATGGAACCTACACTGCAAAAATGTTGGTGTTAAAATTGGCACCATGTGAATTACACCAAAAGAGAATCAAACTTGTCTGCCAACATAACTACATTTGTCTTATTTTAACATCTATGGTATTAATTTGTATTCTCTGATTGGCATCTATATGTGACAACACGTGTCAATTTTAACACCCCAGTTTTTAAAGTGCCTGAAGTCTAGTCTGTGACTATCTGAACGTAATTCCAATGCCAAAGTAATCGACAATATCTACCCACGTATTATTGATACAATGGATCATGACTTCTTTAAAGTAAAGCCGTCTTGTGTTTTCTTATTGCGAAGAAAGTACGCAGGCAACCATGTTTACTACAGGCATGACACTTCACTCAGGCAACGGAGGCGACCCCTTGACCATTGCCTTGGTGCGCTTTACTTATGAAAAACTTCTTTCTCAGAACAGCAACGAAGTAAAGGGCTTGATGAACTCTCACTGGCTAAAAGCGAAATTGTCTGTGTGTTTTTTCTATCTCAGTTAATGCTATAATAATCAATTATACAAAACATACGAAACCTGGACGAGATAACTACGTCACGCTGCCTATAAAATAACCCGTTAATTATTATAAACGTTACTCAACTGCTTGTTGGTAAGGATAATTTAAAACCGTACCCGTCAGCATTTGAGCCGATGCTACGTTCTTAACCGACAAAATGTGCCGTACAGGGCCACTTGAAGCCCCTCTAGAATATCGGGGAGTCGCGACGTGTGCCCGCGGCATGTCGTGAGGGTACACGGACAGCACCGGTTATCCACTCAACGAGTGTGTCCGTCAGATAGAGTTTCATTTCAAAAGGACAAACGTTAAGTTCAATGTTAGTTTGCTCAAAATATGGGATTATTCTTTGAACAATTGGGAGGTATAACAAGTTGGGAGATAGCCTTAATGGTGCATTTGAAGTTATTAAGTTTGAGAAATGGTGTGTTGGTTTTTTGTGTTTTCTTTTTCTTTTTTTCTTTGATTTGTACTTTAATGTTACCGAACAGATGTCGATATGGCACAATGGACTCAGCGGCCAGCGGTCATTAATATTATCCACCTTACGTTTAGCGCTATGTGTATTTTCCGTAATGCGTATTATCCGTATTACGTAACATCCGTAAAATTTATTTGTATTAGCCGTATTGTGTATTATTATCCATATTATCCGTATTACATACTAATGTCGGTATTACGTATTCGTTTTATCTGTATATCATGTTCGTTAAAACCGTATTACATATTAAATGTTCGTATCACATATAAAATTTCCGTATTTTATTCGTATTTTCACAAGCCTTTCGCGACTTTGCTCCAAAGCTGTGAATATTTACGTCAACTTTGCCCGAATTCACGACTATTGAAGTCAAAATTCACACAATTGATACAATTGAGGCGTCAGCTTTAAAGTTCCCACCTCTGTAATTATGCACACATAACAGCTTCGTGGTCAATTTCGCACATTAAAGACACAAGTTTGTTGTAACTTGGGGCAAAAAGACGCGAAGAAAAATTACTTTATTATTTTATGGAGTGCATGATTGTAAAGCCACCGGTACTTTTGACCAAACTGTGGAAAGGAATAATTATGATAATACAAGTAAATAATATAAGGCCGTGAATTCTTCAGTCGTGCTACGAAGCGGCGTATCTAAAATATTTGACAACTTTTATTTTAATATATGCTTAAATGTTTACATTTTGACAAAGATATACGGGTTATAGTAAATATCATCAACTACCAGCGACAAGACAGCACATTACGCCATAACGCGTGGGACGACGTGAAGACGCCGAGCTGTTGGGCTTCCACCACCTAGCGTACCCTGATACGCCTTTTTCCGCGTTGTAAAAACAACTTATTGAATAAAATTTCACTCAGTGACATAAATTATATCTTCGACTCTAGTTTAAAGACTAGGGAACTTAAAACGAAAAAAATTCATTCCGTGAATATTTTTGGCCATAAACATAAGCTAATGCAGGTCCATCACAGTATAGACCCCTTGCATAACGCGGAACGCTAAATGGACCCTGAGGTCACGCACACTATTTTACGCACAAAGAACACCTATCGTCCAATCATCTGCCTCCTTTGACCTCAGTGAGGGCGCATTTTGGCCTCAGTGAGGGCGCTTTTTTAGCGTGTGATGTCATATGCAAGGGGTCTATTTATTTGATCGTGATTTTTAGAGAGAAGAGTGTAGTCGAGGCAGTTGCTATTTGTTCTGGAAGGTTATGTTATCAAGAAAGTGATATCGTTAATCCTACACTCTAAAATTTAGTTTGTCATTTGGGCTTATAAATTAGTCAAAATGACAAAGTTTGCTCAGTCCAGAGTCTTTGACGAATTTGTTGTGTGCAGAACTAAACTGTTTAGTACGTTGACGAATCCGCCATTGTCAGAAGTTGATAGTTTGGCTAAATTTTATTAGTCATATGCTGTTACGAAGAGTAATTAGTCAAAAACAGCGGTTTTGACTAATATGTTGAGTTTTTCAATGACTAATCGGAATCAGTCAGCACCTTATTTCTGACTAGGTTTTGTAAGTCACTTTGTGTGACTGAAACAAATTAGTCACAGTCGTGCTTTCGACTTTTTTTGACTAATATTTATAATCATCTTCCCGCCTGATTTACTCCCGCGAAAAAAGTTGGACGGAACTCAAAAGCGACCCGCCGAATTTTTCACCAAGCTGGTACTCCTCCAAAAGTGGTGTTCTGTATCCCTCGAATGGGTCTTACTGAAAAACAACAACGTTTACACAAAACAAACGTATGCACTCTCCAGCAGCGCTGTGCAGCTAGCTGTTATGTTTTGATGCTGTAAAAAAGTTCTTACTAGTGTAGAGACTAAACAGGTAATAATTATTTATCGTTGTTCAAGGGGTCTATAGATTTAAATGTAAAAAATACTGTATTATGAGGGAGGCCTGTGTTTGTGTTAAATAAACATTTTTAAATTGAATTAACTTTTTCATGGCTTGTCACACGCACGCACGACCGTTCAAGGTTCATTTATTTTCCACGCACCAAAACCAAAAAGACATTATCACTCAAAAGAGATCATTACAAAGAATACAACTTTACAGTCCGACCACAGTATAGATTTCAAGAACTAGATGAAAACATGACACTGCATAGGGATCCATTTTTATAGTTAGGAGCAGAGCTTACTTGTGTAGGCATATGATATGTTGCATTGTGAATGTAATTACTGTACAGGTGTCATGCTAAATAGTATCTAATTTATGTCATTTTTCTATAATTACAGTCAGAGGGCAGACCATCTATCATAATTCAAGGGGAAGGACCAAGTCTACTCTCAGTCTCATCAATTTCATTTCATCTTGAATCTTCTGAAGACCTGCTATCCACTTTAGTATCAGCAGGTACCTTGCGGGATTTTATATCTTCAACCTGGCCCACCCTTCCTATCTTAAGAAAACTTTGATATTCTACCAAAAGGTAATTCTAAACATTCAGGATAATTTGAAGCCTGAGGGAGCTGTCGTATCTCTGTTGGAGAAACTAGACCATAAACAAAAGGAACAATAGAATTGAAAATTCCACAAACAATTTAGTCTATAAGTTAAATGGAATGTTCACCCAATAAAGAAAATTTCATTATAAAAATAGTGTATACTATCTATCATAGTTCAAGGGGATGGACCAAGTCTACTCTCAGTCTCATCAATTTCATTTTATCTTGAAATTGATGGTGTTCTTGTGTGTCCTTCTGAAGACCTGCTATCCACTTACAGCATGAATCTTGCTGGGTTTTATATCTTCAACCTGGCCTACCCTTCCTAAAATAAGCATGATACCAGTCACAAATTGTACATGTGACATGGTAGTTTTTTCTGGTAAGCATAATCTTGTTGTCCTTAGCTACTTTTTCTGCTTAAGCAGCTCTATGAAATTGGGCCCAGGTCTGCAATTAGTCTTGGACGCTTTTACTTTGTAAAGAAGATTCCACACTTAAAACTTAAAGTTTGTATGAGGATATTTGTTGCATCCACATTTGAATAGAGCAGAATTGGAGAGCTGCTTGTATTGTACAGTGGGGGGGGGGGGCTTGTAATAGGTTGGTCTAAAATGTAATGAAGTAAAATCTCAATCTTATCGCACTTTCTGGAGAAACACCCTTTCGGTGCTGTACAATTTGTTGACTTAACATTGTAGACATTGGTCCCATCATTGGTAATTGAAAATATGTGATTTGTACTGATATAGTTGAATTTACCAGAATTTTATTGATTCATTTTACTTTTAGAAAAATGTGATTTGTATTGATGCAGTTGAAAGAACATTGAATTTTATTTATTAAACTACTTTTATGAAAAGTTGAACCATTTGTCCTATTGTCTTGTTTACAGGCTTGAGTACATGATCATCAGACCCACAGGCAAATCCCAGGAGCAGCATTTGTGGTTCTGCAATACCCTTCACAATCAGCTTTCTTGTGATCCCTCGTTCAACCTCATTCACCTGAAGTCAGCAACACCCCCCCCCCCCCCCCCCCCCCCGTCCAGTTCCCTGGGATTTGCCACTGCTATTACTAATGTAACTTGTCAGGTTTTGATATGACTAGTTTTAATTTGTTGCAGCTAATTATTTTAATGACTAATATGTAATTAGTCAGACATTGGGTTACTAAGCGCGAAAGTCACCTGACTATGAGATTAGTCGTATGAGACAGGTTTCTCCTCTTGTCACATGACAAATATTTTCAAGTCAGATCTGACAAATGTTTACTAGTAATAGCCTCTATTTGACTTGTTTTAGTAAGTCGTATGAGACATTGCGCAGGACTAATTTTTTTTGGTCAATTTGACAAATTAAATTTTAGAGTGTATGTCATAATATTTTTGAGGACATTCTCTCGTTCTCCCAAGATTCGAGCCCAAGGGAACTTTCCGAGGAGTGAACACATTGTGTATGACTTGTGAGGAGTGTTTTGGTATATTTAAGTGTACGGGAATCACTTAAGGGTGATGATTTAATGCAGAATTCACAGCAGAATAGTTTCAACGAGCAGTCCTTAAAAGTATATTTTAATTGCTTTGCCATTCCAGCCATATATAGTGTGTCGGTAGAGGCCTCACAAAGGTGATCTCAAACTTGTTCAGCTGTTACTTTTATAACTCCTTAATTTATGTAGACATTCTGACACGAAATGTAAAAGTTCCCATATAACCAGTAAAGTATTTTGCCTGCCAGAAATGCCCTGAAAAGTAGAAGTAGACCATGTAACCCGTGACGTCACATGTTTACAATAGAGCCATAGAGCCTGGACTTCCGATCATGATGGGATGTATTTCTTTTAATTTAAAGTTTGCAGAAATCTTGAATTTGGTCACACTATCTCCAACACGATTGAATATTTTGCTAGCATTCGATCGTCCATGCCAATTAGCGTGGTCTGTTTATCAACAATAGACATTATGCATTGACGTCATCCAGCCGCCATCTTAGAGGTAAACTGATGATGAAACAATGGAAAACGCACAGATCTGTACGCGCGGCGCACAGGACTGGCCAATGAACAATGTCCTTTGGACCTCTAGGTGAGGACGCCCTACTCAATTGACGTCATATGCATAAGGTCTATAGAACAATATACGTAAAATTAATGTGTTTTTCCTGTTAGTTATATGCTTTGCCGTTTCAGCCAACAACGGTTTGATCGTCCAGCCAGCAAGCGTCGTAGCTTACACTGCAAAAACGAATGTGTTAGAATTGACACCATGGATGTTGTCACATAACTACAGATACCGAAGAGATCAATATTACCATCATACTAATATGGCGTTTAAATAACATTAATTTCTGCACAAACAGTTACATTGGTGTTGTTTTAACACCCTATAAGATGTTAATTTTGATTCTCTCTTCGGTGTGACAATATGGTGTCAATTTTAACACCCTAGTTTTGCTGTGTAGGATGTCCTGTCAAACCCTTAGCATGCAGCCATTATGAACACGGCTACAGCCAATGAGAAGGCGCATGCAGATTTGCGTTGAAGAAAAATCAAAATGGCCGCCCTGTGAACTATATGTTTGTGTAATCCTATACGGGGTACGTCCATACAGGCTAACTCCCGTTTTGCATGAACCATGTTGCCGCAGGTGTTTCGAGAAATTCCAGACCCCCCAAAAACCCGCCTTTTACATATCTATACACTTGTTTGCGATAAAACATGTTTTATTCAGTTTTCTCTCCATACGAAAACGGACAAAGGTCCGGACAGAATTACAATTTTTAAAAAGACTCACGTTAAGTCAAAGAGGACTTACGAATGCACATTTTGCCCTTTTGTCAGGCTTAAGTCGAATCCGCAGAGATTGAATCTATGATTTGTTTTACGGGTTTTCCGCGAATGGCAATTTTAAAGTTCAGAAATACTCGATCCAGTTTCAGCACCAGATCTTATTGTTTCAGCAAAAATGACCGATCAATATTGAAGTGTAAAAGAAGCAGCTGAATCATGATCATTCACATTGTTTAGTTTGTTGTATAATTGTTTGGGGGTTTTTTCTTGGGGGTTTGGGGTTTTCACTTATTATATGGGGGGTTGCTTTTTTCCCCTTTTTATTCTAATTTTTTACGGTTGCGAGTCAACTTCAGAGCGCTACTTACAACTTCATTTGTCTGCGCTTATAGTGCCCCGTATATACGCTCTAAAACTCACGGGTCAGTACTGACCCGGTTTCCTTGTCGTAGGGTGTCAAGTGACCCTATTCCGGGTTAGGCTGACCCGGAAGTGGTTAAGAAGTCGGATTTTTAACTCGGATTCTGCTTCAGTTTGACCGATTCCTGTTTAATTTTGATACAGATTCCGGGTCATATTGACCCAGAAATGGGTCAGGCCCAGTCGGACCCGAATGCGAGTCAATTCTGACCCGGGAGTTTTTAGTGCGTTCAAGCACGAGACTCTTTATTGGGCCGTAAGCGCGCTGCGGTAAGCAGCGCCAAGAAATTGGACTGCGATGTCTTGACTCCCTTAAGCTTCTTCTGGTAAATGTAATTACTTTGGACTGGATGTTTGCATTATTCACGTCAACAATCTTTTAGTCGGGAGTTCTTCAATAGCACCAAATCTGCTGTCCCGCGGCAGTTTTTATAATGTCATCATGTGAATATGAATCAATGAACGGACAATTTCGGACCCTAGTATTCTGTCGACATTAAATAACCGCTGTTGCCCACATTGTTTGACTGCTCAAGCGTGAAGCACACATTCTCACACAAAGCTTCAAGTGTTCAAAGGTTAATTTTAAAAACTCTAATATTATCCTGAAAGTTCCATTTTAGAGCATGATAAGTTTTTAAAAAAACATTTTTTAAAAAAATTAAAAATTGCGTATTGAATTTCCTGTCATATAATACAAAAATCATTGAGATTGGGCAAATTTTTTTGAACATGGCCTTTGTTTCCTCGGTGTGTTCTACACAACAAAATGGCGCTCCGTGTGGGTGAGTGGCACTTTGGATCTTTCACCTTCATTTTTACCATCATTAGAAATTATTTGATCTTTCTGTTTCCAACAATGATACCATCGTTGGAAACAGAAAGATCAAATGGTAACCTTTATGTGAGAGAGCAGATCCAGAAATTACACAAATAACTTTGTCAGTGAGAGCCAGGGTAACACTACATATATGGCAAATGTTGATTATTTCACCATATCCAAACAACAATGACCTGGAGGTGGGAAGTCATTGAAATCACAGACTGGAGCATTCCACATTATGTAAGAGGGGGGTTACTTCACAGAGTTGTGTATTTCGTTTTCTGTTTTTGAGGGGCGGAAGAAAACAAATTAGCGTGCACGTACTTTTAGCGCATAAATCTCACATACCAAATACAGACCTGCTTACAAACAGGTCTAACCCTGAGAAGTGGAGCCGTCTGTTCTTCGTAATAATATAGTGCTCATATCCGTCACTTAGTGACGCTCAAGGCGCTTCAACAGTCAGTATTTTTCCTGCAAGGTATATTATGTGGAGCTACCTTTACATAGCACCATGTATTGGTTTACAAGGTGCTGTGGCGCATAATGCAGCCAATCAAACCAGGAACACCGGGGCGAACCTCTTCTCTTTTCGATAAGTGCACTGGGTTATTTTACGTGCATTACACAACACACGGGACCAAAGGCTTTACGTCCCATCCTAAGACGAAGCAATAATGGTTAAGTGTCTTGCTAATTAAGGACACAAGTGTTACGACCGGAACTCGAACCCACACTCTGCTGAACAGAAACATCAGAGCTTGAGTCCGATGCTCTTACCCGCTCGGCTTCTGATGCATGCATCTACCCCCCCCCCCCCCCACCCCCAGCCACCACCTTCACCACCATACTTGATATGAATTGTAGAAAGATGTCTGGGCAATAAATTAGTCCTACAATGCTACATGCGGGTGCACCCCACTATAGTAAACTTCTTATAAAGTGCAAAATGCTAAATAATCCAATATAATTTTGAAACACTTCGAAGTCTCACAGCTTTTTACAGTAAAGGGAAAGTTATTTATTGACTCTTGAACTTGTATTCTTTGCTCAATTATTTGTTATGTCGAGTTTTTATTATTGCTCCATGCTCCAACATAAACACCCCTACACCGGTGTAATTTTCCAAACGTCCGAGCACTGATCAACCTGTACCTCTCGGCAAAGGGCCTCTTCCGTCAAAATACCTCAAGTTGGAAGTCAACAATCGCCAGGTCACACACATCGAGGCAAACTTGAATCGTTACCCTGTGTATTCCTTTTATTTGGCTCTCTAATCTGTCTAATAAATAAAGACAATTTTGAGGGCCTCCAAAATATCAATGAGGCCAACGCTTGGGGTGCACCCATTGTACCTGACTAAAGTCGCCATTTGGGGGCTGAAGGGTTATCAAATGACTGTGAAAAGGGAAAACAAAGTGATGGTAAAAACATATGGCGTCAAAAGTATTGAAATGGTGCTTATTAACGGTTATTAACAGTTCCGGTGTGAAAGGCTGCAACATGCCGTTGGATGTATGGAACGCCCATCTGCTTGTGTTAAAATAAAATAAAGTAAAGGCAGGCGTTTATGTATATTCATGCTAATTTGATCCCTTACTAATTCATATACAACCTAATTGAAAGGTTAGCTGTTGTTCCAAGTTGCCGAATCTACTGTTATCGATCGATGCGCCCGTTTATTTATAAACCAAATTGCCATTGTCTTTCATCATGATGACGAAAACTATTGTCTAAGCAATTAATCATGATGAGCTTTGGTGCCAGGTGTCAACAATGTGCTCGTAGTGTGTTAATTCACATGAGCGACACTCAATTTTCTTGAGAGGCAATTATTCCATTGAGGAAATTCATCTTCTATAGAGCAAAGGTATGAAAATAATGAAATATGCCTTAAAATGGTACTATTTGAACGACGATTTTGTCAATTTACTAACTTTCAACAGATTCGGTGGTGTATGGACTAGAACCACTAACTCTAAAATCTCCCGGGTCAGAATTGACCTGGTTTCCTAAACCCATTTCTTGGTCAGGCTGACCGGTAAAGTATTTATTTGAACAAATGGAATGTAACTCTGATTCTCCGTCATTCTGACCCATGTCTGGGTCAAATTGACTCAGATTCCTGGTCACGCTGGCCAGGTCAATTCAGACCCGGATCTGGGTCAATTCAGACCCGGATCTGGGTCAATTCAGACCCGGATCCGGGTCAATTCAGACCCGGATCCGGGTCAATTCAGACCCGTAGAGTGTAGGCAAATATACTTTGACTAGAAACTTGACTTGTTTCTCCCAACTCAGGTGGAGGATTTGTATAGTTCCAGAACAAAATGCTTGTATTCGTACTCGAACAAAATCAAATTAAACTCTGGATAAGATCACTGAATTCTGCGTATACACCAATCCTTCATCGATCTTGAACTCTTGGTGACAGCAGATACGCCTCAATTATTGCTGTGGTACCTGGGCGGTACTGCGCTGCCTAGCGACGGGTTTAAGGGTTGGGCTACGATCGCCGTATAGCCCAACCCTTAAACCCGTCGCTAGGCGGCGCAGTACCGCCCAGGGGTGCACCACACTAAATAAGCCAGAATTAATGCGCCAAGCTACTTATCATAATTTGTAAACCCACAACTTATTTTTAATTATAACGTTTTGGGGGTCATGCAATTAATAGATTGTGTAAATATAAAAATCTATCACAACCTGGGGGTTCTGTGCTTCAACTTTTGAGGAGACTTGATAAATTTAGGCGTTAAAGTTGGCCCTATTTGACCGGGGAAGTGGAGAAGTGCTTCACGAAAACTGGCAGCAAGTCGGTTTTGGAAAAAAAAAAAAAATCGTGTTTTTTTCTTCTGGGGTAGTTAGCAAAAATTCCAAACGGCTGACCTGCCAAAAATTGAAAAGAATTCTGAAGTTTAGTTGTCCGGAAATATGTCTGATTGGTTTTCAAGAGGCTGAGAGACTTACACGATTTTTTGAGTATTTTTGAATAATTATCATTTAGCATTGGTTCCTATGGGAGATTATTTAGAGGGGTGCGCCCTTTATACAACATGGTGGCGCCCTTGCAGCCATTTTTGTTGGGATTTAAACATGTCTGCCGTTTGTTTACAATTGCAGGCGTGACAGAAATGAGTTGTTTGAGACTTCTTTCGTCAGTTATCGCCGGTTTTTTTTATTGTTCGTGAAAACATCACTCCTCTGGCTGCAAACAGTAATTATAATAAAATATAGATAGCAATAACATTGTCACTTGTTAACAGAATAATTCAACGTTTTCAAAGAGTGGCTTGCTTTTTTTTTAGGCATCCTATTCCTACACACTTAACAGTATACACTACAGTGTGTAAGACGGGACAAACTACGATCGACGGTACGACTATCGTGTATGACTATTTGATGAGACTGTGATGGTAAGTCACTTTCAAGAAAATCATGGGTCAACAGCGGCTGGTTGCTTCCTCAATTAGGAAGAAATAAACATGTTGTAAACATCATCATCATACATTACATGGCATGGTTGGTATTAACTAATAACTGAACAAGAAGAGTGGGGGAGGTGTAAACATTGCATTATTATGAATGTCAAGTTTCCGGAAAAGTCAAGTGATTCAATTAGAGTTACACTCTATCGGTTTTTCCATTTTGAGAACATTCTGCTGTAATTGTGCTCCTTGTGAATCTTTGGCCCCTCATAGTTATACGATGAGTTAGTGTCCTGTGACTTTGGATTTAGTTGGCCAGGTTGATACAAATTTTGTTTAGCATAGTAAGTGTGATATCGTTCAGCTCGACACTGTGCTCGTCGCTTTTTGTAGATCTTTCCCATAACACGTTTTTTGTGATATTGTTGTTTTTTGTCCATTGCATCGAGGGCTTTTGCAGCGGGTGATCCAGCAGTAATGGGGCAATGAGTTGCCTCACACTTTTTGATAATAGAGTTTGCATGTTGGTTGTTCACCAGATGGATGGCGCTGTGATCTCTTGAAGCTCCGTTCCTTGAAAAGGTTAGTGTTCCTTTTGGATTTGTCATGGCGTAGGCATGATTCATGGATTCAGACTTCTGGGAACTTGTTCTGTACTTGGTTCTCTCTATCGCTTCGTCTCCTATGCGTTTTTCCAAAATTGTTTTTAAGATTTCCTCATCTTTAGATGTTAAAATAAATCTGCCGCGGACATAGCGAGAGAGGTATGGGTACTTGTATTTACCGTTGCAAACATGAGAATTTTGTTTGCATTTCTCATGGTCTCCCATGTAGCAGTTCGGAATTGCATCAATCGCCTTTGCAGCCAGTCTTTTCATGCTTGCTGTGTCATTTCCGCATTTAATGGAAATATGGTGTGCCTCAGCCTGTGCTCTGTGACTCACGTCATCAGCAAATCGGTCCTGTACTCTGTTTCGGTCTCTTGCACTGTTCCCAGGGAACATGTCACTGCTAAAGTTTGCTCGGCTGACTGCCGCACAAAGCGAGCGGTTCAAGTGGGATGGGTCCAGCAGACTTTCCATTTCCTTTCCCGTTCTTCTTCTCATGACAGAATTCATTCCTTTTGCTAGACAGCCGTCAGCGTCTGTTGTTATTCTATCCACAAGAACTGGTTCCGTGCACTCCAAAAGTTTAGTCGCACATCGAACACCCCCTTCTCTCTCATCTCCCATATTGAAATGCGCTGGACGAGTAGCTGTGCACTTGTCGCCGTGCTTAGCGGATGTGCATTGTTGACCGAATGATGATGGTGACATTTCACCACTTTTACAAAGCTTGTTTTCTTGATGGTACATTATAACAAACTTTGAAGTAGTTGCGTTCTCGCACACGGTGTCTCTTGTCTGTGTTGCAGGAACAAATGGGGTTTTTTTCCTACAGTTGCGCAGGGGATTATTATACTGCCTGTCCATTTCAACTGCAATTGGACTTTCTCGTTCAAAGCCTTGGAGCTCACGGATGTCTTTCACTAGTTTCCTCTTGTCTGCCATGTCTCTGATATTTTCATTTTTGATAATTTCACCACATTTGTTCGAAATTTTTTGCAGCCCACTAGTGCATGGTACAGCTGTGTCCATTGATGTCAAGAGCCTCCTCGCACCTGCGGTTGCAATGCCAGTGTTCTGCAGGCCAACTTGGAAAGACATGTTTGGGGTTGCAGTGCGTCGTCCCCGCTTCCTACCCTCGTTAGCTATCTCACTGTAAAGTTTTGTCTTTTGTGTTTTAAAACCACACTTTTTGCAGGACATTACCTCTGAGACGGCTAAACCTCTACGCTCTTCTGCCTCAGCCAATAGTTTAGGTTGACCATCACACTTAGGATGTGTTTGTTGATGATCAAGTACAGCTTGTGCACCCAGCTCTAGAGCTGAGTTGATGTCTACAAAACGATAACCTCCTCCTTGGTGATCAGTTCCTCTCTTGGGCAGTGGCTGGCCACATTTGTTGGCTATTGGGATCACTCCCTTGAGCTGGATCTTGTCAACTGGAGCCATTTCTACAACTTTTGGGCGAAGGAGCATCACATTTCTGCGGTTGTCTTGTTCCATCTGTGCTGCAATGTGGCAGAAATCTCCTCGCTCCGTATTTGGGGCGGCTAAACTCAACTGCTGATGGGTTGGCCTGACATACCGTGGTGTAGGTATACTTTGAGTTTCACTGCCTTTGTCTTGTAGTGAATTAAATTTATTTTTCGGCTTGAACCAAGTTTTTTGCATCTTGAAAATGCCGCGTCTAGCTCTACCCATTTTTATGGCAATGGATTTGTTACAAACATTGAATGGCATCCATCATAAGTGATCTCACATTAATTGTGGTCTAAAGCAAAAATACTTTTAGAGTTCTCCCGATGCACAAGCTAGCGTATCAGGGCCGACACTACGCTGAACGCACAAATTTCGGCCGATATGCCAAAATATATATATATTTTTATTTTTATTTTTTTTTCAATTTCAGATAAATTTCACAAAAATTCATCAAGATAAAACCATTGCCAATGCTCCATATTGGACAGTAGGACCTGTGAAAAGGCCCCCATCCCAGGGGAATTGTCTAAGATAATAGCCATCTGTTTCTGGATAGAGTTATAACTTGTCCCCATCAACCAGAAACAATCATAATGGTTTGGCCTTTTTCAACATGCCCCGCCCACGCCCCGCCCACCCTTTCCCCCTTTTACCCCGTTCCAGAGGTAGAATACAATTTGAAAGGGCAGTTAAATGTACAAAAAGTGACCTATGTGTTTTCTAGATTTTATAAAGCTCCCCATTTTAGACTAATATGAATGCATGGTTAGAATAATTTAAGGGAAAGCAAAATGTGACCCCCCCCCCCCCCCCGGCCAGCCCCCTTCCATGTTTACAGCTTGTTCATGCCAATTAACCCCTTCTTAATGATTAATTAAATAACTTGTAAGGTTTTTATGATCCTGTGATAAAAAAGAGACATGTTAATAACTTTTTGAGTGAGGACTTGGATATAACTTCTGACTTGTCCTTAGAATGTACACAGTGTGTCGTGCAGGTTTTTCTTCTCGCATAGTGCTTAGAGTACATGTAAATGCTCCAACATGTTTGACCTTGTTGTAGACGAACGCAATAACATTTCACTTTTTTTTTTCCAGATATCAAGTCAGTGACTTATTCTCAACAATTTAAGCATAATTTTTTAACCATAAAGAATAATTAAGTGCCCTTATAGGGTGCACCACACTAAATAAGCCAGAATTAATGCGCCAAGCTACTTATCATAATTTGTAAACCCACAACTTATTTTTAATTATAACGTTTTGGGGGTCATGCAATTAATAGATTGTGTAAATATAAAAATCTATCACAACCTGGGGGTTCTGTGCTTCAACTTTTGAGGAGACTTGATAAATTTAGGCGTTAAAGTTGGCCCTATTTGACCGGGGAAGTGGAGAAGTGCTTCACGAAAACTGGCAGCAAGTCGGTTTTGGAAAAAAAAAAAAAATCGTGTTTTTTTCTTCTGGGGTAGTTAGCAAAAATTCCAAACGGCTGACCTGCCAAAAATTGAAAAGAATTCTGAAGTTTAGTTGTCCGGAAATATGTCTGATTGGTTTTCAAGAGGCTGAGAGACTTACACGATTTTTTGAGTATTTTTGAATAATTATCATTTAGCATTGGTTCCTATGGGAGATTATTTAGAGGGGTGCGCCCCCAGGTACCACCGCAGTAATTGAGGCGTATCTGCTGCCACCAAGAGTTCAAGATCGGTGAAGGATTGGTCTATACGTTATGTACTGTACATCAATCGCGTATACGTCGTGTACCCTGTACTTTCGGTGTGTACTTTAGCGTACTCGACAGCAAACAGACTCAACTACAACTCTAGTGTCCACTTACACAGTGTTGTATAAAGCATGTGTATTTGATAAGTTTTGAAAAATTGCTTGTAAAAAAACAGGTTAATTGCCGTAACTCTACGAATGAAATAAAACCGCCTCTGACTCTAATTTTTTTTGGGGGGGACAAATTTACTTTTACATTTTAGTGCGTAATATCCGTTTCATTGTACTCGTAGTCGTAGGTACTCATACAGATGCGCACAAGTTCATCACAAGATTGGAGTCTATTTGTACTTTTAACATATATTTTCTGAAGGGAGTAAATTTAAAGATATCTTTACAGCATTGGTTTTGAAAAAGAGAACATTTATTCCATTCCTCTGGTTTTCTCTGAACGCCACAATAATTTGATAATAGCCATTGATAAAAGCCATGCATGGTTGCTGTACTCTCTGTTTACACAATGATTATGAGTGGCTGTTTTTCTTAGACGAGCGAGGTGCTAGACTAGTTTCAAGTTTAGCCTCGGTTCAGTTGTACCGTTGGTGGTTGATACATTGTTTGATGTTGGGTTGTGTTTGAGACTATTGGCTCGTATGATCACTAATTACAGAGTGTGTTTTGAATGTCATAATTTTGTCTTTGAAAATGTTATTTTCAAACAAGAAAGTTGCACACAAATTTCTGCTGTAATATTGTTAAATGTGTAGATGCGATTGTGTTCTGCATGGACTCCGCTTCTCTCGTCATCTCGTCGCGAACCTTCATTGGTTACCCCCATCCAAACCGCGTATATCCATCAAAAATCCTTTTGTTTTATGCATGTGTGCTATGGTGGAGTGTAAATTACTGGTTCTTCCTCAGAAACACCACAGCTCATATTGAGATGTATTACAATGTCTCCGCAAACCTCACTTTATTATATCTTCACGCAAAGTTTTAAATCCTTTGCTCCTCCCTACACACTTGTGTGATGTACTCACTTTGGTATCCATGCAAAGTGGTATTCAGATCTTCCAAAAACGAACTTCTTCTTACTTATAAATCCATCGTCGACACAATTCTCTCAGTAGCTGGTCCCCAAACTTAGGAACACTGTTCCCATCAAAATCAGGGATGACCCCCATCTATCACCATTTGTCAGAAAATGTATTAAAAACGTATTACGACACCTGACAACTTGTTACCTCAGTTGTTCCCCAAGGGTCAGTCCTCGGTCCTTTGTTTTTTAACTTGCTTGTGAATGACATCCCTGAAAGCTCTATCAGTGATAAGCATATATCATTTATTCCTATTCGTGTACCGTGCTTTGATCACTCTTATAAAGAAAGGTATTATAATGATTATATACACGGACGTTTTAAGCGCGCAGCTGTCGTCAGAATCCATCAGTTAATATAAAGCTCTGAAATCCACTTAGAAATACAGAAGTAATACATTTAGTTTCGATCTCCAGATAATAACTTATCCATTTTTGTTATTTGTCAACTTAATGCTTGTCTAGCTGCTCGTTGCTAGTAAGCGCAAGCTGAGCAAACAGCACACGTCCACAGGATACTAAAATGGAAATGTCAAACTGGTGTTTGGTTTTAACCGAGCTGGTTCGACCGTAGGTTGCGTGTGACAATAATTGCTTCGGGATCAATATCAGCTTTTCATTGATTGTTTTGCTGATCTAGCAAAAGCTCAATTTTCCACATGTTCGTGTTTTTATATATGTATATGTTTTACATCGATTATCTCTAATTACCAACGTTGATGAAATGGAACCACAGCTCACTGTAAAACATTTCTTATAACTCTTGAATCTATTTGGAAATTAGGACACAAAATGTAAAATTTCACATAAGACCAGTGTAGGTATCTTGCCTGCCAGAAAGACCCTGAACTGTACAAGTGTACTATTTTTGTACACAAAAGGTTACAACCTTGTTTAATACACACACTGTTTGCAATATCCTTTAGGGAAGACATGGAAGAGACAGCTTCACATTTTTTTATATTTTCTCCATAATTTATGTTTTGTATAATTTTGGAGATGAAGATTGCCTCTTTACAGCGGTCACGAGGCATTGGTTTATTTTAATTCTCATTCGGTTCAGAAAATAATCGATCCCGTTGGACCCGATTTCCTGACCCGATTCTGACTGAACCCTGCGTATAATGGAATTGTGTCCTTAGCAAAGTTTTTTCATTCAGTTTGTTTTGCCTGGCAGAGAATTTACCAACAAATAATAATAATAACGAAGAAAAACATTGGCACGTTTTGCTTGTCAACAGAAAACTGCGTTCGGCTCAACAACTGGCCGCTGACTGGCAGGAAGAAGTGTCGCGGCGAGGCTCTCAGACTAATTTCAGATCGAGTGTCGTGTTGAGAAGGAGGTTAACAAAACACATGGACATGATTGAAGTGTGAACATTTTGCTTCAACCCCAATCACAACATCGTTCCGTCTCGAGAGGGTTGAATGTGGGGAAAGCAGAGCTGTCCAATGCAATTGTACAGTAATTCTCTAAAAAAATTAAAGTGACTGTATGTACAGGTCATCGGTAAAGCACGTCTGGTTCAGTAAAGAATGTTGTTATCAACAAGTAAGTTGTTATCATGCTCATTAATGTTTTTAGTAATTACCAATCCATGACCCTACCATTAAGGGTGTGTACAATATTAGTAATTGTCAAAGACCAGTATCCACACTTGATGTGACCCAACATACACATGAAATAACAAACCTGTGAAAGTTTTCAGCTAAATCGGTCTTCGGAGTCGAGAGAAAACAGTGAAAAGCCCCATTATATGTTTTCACTGTTTTCAAACATCAGATTTTATCACCAGTGAAAAACTAATTGTTTTACTCATTTCTTAAAAACTATTGCATTTTAAGCAAAACTATTTCAAGGGAAGTTTTCCACCATGACCATCTTTATACCATGTAAGTTATGTGCAAATCTGGGAACATTTATAGTTCAATCGTACCAATGTTGTACACACCCTTTAAGTTTGTATCTGTCACTGCCAAATAATAATGAAAATGCATCGATGTTCAAAGCTGTCCATTCATAGTCACGCGAGACTGCTTTTGGTATTGTGTTGGTTGTTGGTCACGTGGTGTAAATCACGTCGGCAATATCCTTTAAAGTTTGTGAACGAAAAATCAATTGTGGCTTTTTTGATCGAACTGCGGCACTGTTCCACACAATGTCTCAAAGTTGCATGGCCTGTTTATTGCCGAAAGAGATTTTTTGGTTAAGAATTTTGTTTCTGAACGTATTTTGACAGATGATGTTGTTTCAAAACGCAAAACATACACAAACTTTCGCATGTGCCACAAACAATGCTCGAAATGCACCGTCCAACATTGATTGAACTTAGCCAATGGACGTAAAATAATGTCGGGTTTGTGACAATAATTTATTTTAAACATTTAATTAACTATACCAATTAGGCCTATCATTGGCAGGGGTTTCGTGCAATACCTAGAATGAAAGCATAAAACATTCTCGAATTTATAATACTATATTTATATAACATTTAAATGTAAATTTCCGGGTCAAATCGGCTCAAAACAGAACTAGCATCTTTAACCAAGATGTTGATTAAAAGGCTGTGACAAAATTTTTATTGAAATCAAACCAAGACCTGCTGGTATACTCCAATAAAAAGCAGAATCCAGCGAAAAGGGCACAACCAATACTTGTATAAACTCTAGAAGGAGACGTTGTATGCATGCAAGAATACAGCAAACTGTATGCTTTAATAACTGGAAAACGCATATGGTGTGATTTCTCCCATAAACGTTCAGAAAAACATCCCGAAGTACGTAATATGATGTTGCGAGCCAGCGGGGAGAAAGCAAAAATCCATTCTGACTGATGGTAGATAATGTGTTTTGCTATTTAACGCCAGACGGTTTGTTTGTTCGGGCTTTCTGATGGGACGGAAATTGCACCCGAGGGATCCTTCAGTACGGCCACCCATTGGCTAGGGAACCTACTGTCAGTTATGATGAAACTCAAGAGCCATTTCTCTTCTAATTTTGTTCTTCTTCTTCTACTCTTCTTCTTCTGTTGCTAAGTGTACGCGAATAATGTTGGTGTGGTGGTCTTACACTAGATTTTTTGTACATTTTTAGCCTCAAGCGCGTGCCATACTTGACATCTTTCAGGGGTCACTTGACACGACCAAGTTTCGATCGATTAATTTTTTGCAAAACACTCTTGTTAGCGGGCGTTGTTTAAAAACAAGCAAATGAAGCCAAAAAACAAGCAAGAGTAAGTTATTCCCAGACCTTTTACGCTCATTTCAATGCACTGATTCATCCCCAAGGATGTCAAATGAATTATCATTTACCTATGACTAAAACATTTCGACTTCTCTTCGTCCGCTCCTAAACTATTGGGAAGACTTTAATAAGAACTTTGAAGTTATCCGAAATGGCATCTTCATTTCAAGATCTTTCAAATGATTCTGCACTCTAAACATTTCCCTGTCCCGTGGGGCCTGAACCATTTACGGGTCAGTGTGACCATGCAGAATCTGTCTCACAATGACCCAGAAAATTGTCAAAATTACGCACTGCAGGCTCCTAGTTAAAACCCAAATAGACTGTGCAAGTCTCGCTCGTATCCGAACGAGAAAACACGTCAAACGAAGACATTTTTATTTCTTAAATCAAATCTTTTTTTTAAATTATATCTCATAACAAAAATAAATCATTACAATTTTATGAAATTATTTTTAGCTTTTGAAACAAATACACAATAGTGTGTTCATTTTTATTGGGGAAAAAAAATTAAACTCTGGGACAAGGATGCTTATTTGATGTTAACTTTTTAGAAACCCCTTACGCGGATTCGTGATGGTCAAACGGGTTTAAAATTGACCCGTATCGCAGTTTAAAGAGGATGCTGACGCCTCAACAACCATAGACTGCAATGAAAAGGGTTTGCTTTGCAATTACAGCATCTGGCGACTATAATCGCGCATCCAAAACGAGCGTTTACATAAGTTTAATGAACGGAGGCGAGCACAAAATTAATTTTTTTTTGCAATAACCGGAAGCTGAGGTCAAGTTTAATTCTCGGGTTTTCTTCGTTATATTGTTGAATTGGTTTTACTTTCATATTTTGTTATCACTTAGTATTACATTCCCAACAGCGTGTATAATTGTCTAGGTCATAAATTACGTTAAACTAAAATAATTGACGAAACAAAATCTCGCCCACGTAAAACTCCATATGGTTGGGTCCACTATGGTCCCGGAAGTTCGAATGCGCGCGAGACTTGCACAGTCTATATTGTAAGCACTTCCGGGTCAGCCTGACCTAAGAATTGGTCAAGCTTCCTGAGACCCGGAATCCGGGTCAATTCTGACCCGGGAGTTTTTAGAGTAGACACCTGGTTTTACCCGTGTCTCGAACCTATAGTCTTGCTCGAGTAAGGATGAATAGCCTTATGAAGTTTGAAAATGTCTGAAGAGTTCACTTGATTGTGATGCTATACAGCAATCCTTCACCGATCTTGAACTCTTGGTGGCAGCAGATACCGCCATTATTGCGGTGGTACCTGGGTGGTACTGCGCTGCCTAGCGACGGGTTTAAGCGATTTGCAAAGTGAAAGTCCAATAACCCGCGACTGATCAAATGATCGCCGTGTAGCCCAAACCTTATACCAGTCGCTAGGCAGCGCAGTACCACCCAGGTACACCGCAGTAATGGAGGCATATCTGCTGCCATCAAGAGTTCAAGATCGGTGAAGGATTGCTGTATACAGCCTTTACCTTAAATATCCTAAAAACAAGGAAGATAGTGGAAGCACTTAAAGATTAAATTGTTACATAAAACATTTTAAATGGGCTTTCGTAGCAACAACATAGGCCCTTCTTTGTCCTATGCAGAGAAGTATAGTTTTTGCTACGAAAGATCATGCAGATTTTTAATGTAATATTTTTGTAAACGTTGCCACTATCGTCCTTGTTTTATCAGAATAACACAACTATTTCTAGCATTGTCTTAATTATAATTATGACCAGTTTAGCTCTCAGAGCTAAATAGTAATAAGATCGTCAAGGTTCACTACAGCCATCCAAATCCGACGGTATTTTGCAGCTGATGGGGATCCGCGTAGACTGACACCATCTTAGTAGCAATGCAACCAGCGACACTACACACCTCGACTGTACTTTCCATAACAAAAGCTAAATATCTAGAGATTTGTGCAAAGAAACCAGGCACATGAAGCTACGTAAGTTTGCATATTGTATCACATCCACACGTATTGATCGCCGCACGCCAACTGATGGCATTTCCAAATTCGACGTCACGAATTTGTCCCCTGTAAGGGGCTCGGGTTTCACCACTTCATTTTAGTTTACAATCTTTGCGATGTGAACCTATAATGTTGAACGAACCTGTATTGCATTTATAGGTTAATAAGTGCATGTTTTATAACTGAAACTGGAAATCGTTTGAAACAAAATGTGATGTAAGGTCTACTAGTTCTGCTCACCGAGTCACGATAAAAGCAAAAGCAACACATTTTGAAGACAGTATTTTCCCAGACGTGTTTGTTTACGTCATATTTCGCGCAAACGCAACCAAATATTATTAGACAATTTTGACTTCATTAATACGAGCGCACTTGTTTCATCTGTGCGGTTTTGTAACAAGAAGACGGATGGTCCCTTGGGTTAAGCATGGCGCCATTAAGATCAAACCTCGCGTTATCAAGCAACATCCATCTAATGCAATAAGGACGAATCCATTTGTCCGTGCATGTCAGACAACACGCGGCCAAATTAACAGATTGGATAATCACTCCCGATCCCGCCAAAATACGAAAGGCGTAAATGCACGGTTGAAAGATCACTGACGACACAGTCGGTTCACACCGGGCCGTTAATGTAATCGTATCCCTTAATGTAACCCATTAAACTCGGTCACGAGAGAGCCGATTCGGGCAGCAGTCGATCTTTATTGACTGATTTGGACAGCTTAATGTGTCATTGGTAGACAAAGCATGTCGATACTACCTTATTAGACAGCTCAATGTGTCATAGGTATAGACAAACATATCAATACTACCCCATTTTGACAGCTCAATGTGTCTTTGGTAGACAAAACATGTCCCTACTACCCCGTTTTGACAGCTCAATGTGTCTTTTGGTATACCAATCATTAATACTTCTTGAGTACATAATCTCAAGGGACAACGCTACTGTCTATAATATAGACAATTAAACATGTCCGTCTACCCCGTTCAACGGCGCACCCAGGATTATGGTGGGGTTTTTTTTTTTTTGGGGGGGCTCAAACCAATGTATTGGGTGGGGTCCAGGGGCCGGCCTTACGGCCCCTGGGGTGGGGTCCGAAGCCTTCTGGAGCTCTGAGCTTTTGGCGTTTTAGGGGTGAACAATCAATCCTCTTTATGCATAAAATTAGAAGAAAAAAATACATTTTAAGCACTTCTGATCCATTATCTTTTTAAGTTTATTTAAAAAAATTCCTACCTACTTTTCATCACTGGGCGGCAAATTCTATGAATAAGTGGGCGGCAAACCCAGATCCTACAGATAAACCTTTGTTTTGCGAAAGTGGTGTCACATAATAATAATTTATATCAGATTACTGTTCAAAAATGAAATTATAAGTTTAACCAGAGCATAAATGTGATGTGTAATTTGGAATGGGTAGGATTGCAGACCTTTTAAAAACATCGCGGGTAAAAAAAACATTACTATCCGGCGTTTCTCAAATTCAAGTGTAGTACTATACAGGCAATCCATAAGGGAGAAAAACCATTGAATGCCGGAACGACGTGAGATATATTTTATCCTGGACAAATTAGCCCGTTGGTTTCAAATGCTTAATATGTTATTGTTGCAAGTTTAAACAATTTACAAGGGAGTTGTCATAAAATGGTGTTCAAAATCTTTCACCTTACACCTCGCACCTCGCGTTATCGAATCTCCCGTATAAAAGAGTAGTTTGGCAGGGGGAAAAAATGCGAATGGCAAAAGAAGTAAAGAAAATACTGCCACCGGAAATAAAAACCAAAAGCTACACACACATTTGCGACTTTTCTCCCTCGGCTCTTTTTTCCTTCTCCCTTCCTCCCCTCCCCCATTTTTTTCTTTTTCTTTCTTTCCTTCCCTCTTCCTCTCCCGTTTTTATTTTTTTATTTGTTTACCCTCTTGGGGGGGGGGGGGGGGGGCTCAAGCCCCCCGAGCCCCCCCCCCCCCCCTTGGGTGCGCCGTTGCCCCCGTTCAGACAGCTCAATGTTTCATTGGTATAGACAATACATGTCGATACTACCCCGTTTAGACAGAATGTGTCATTGCATGGTATAGACAATACATGTCGATACTACCCCGTTTAGACAGATCAATGTGTCATTGGTAGACAAAACATGACCACACTACTCCATTCTGGATTTACTTTTGCTCCCACTGGAACCCAAGAGGATATCAATGTGAAAACGTCAACTGCATTAATATAAACAATTGTAATAAAATAACGACATCTTATTTAATAAGTGCGAGGCCTATTATTCTGATAAGCATCGGGAGAAGGTGGGGCAGCTTAAATGTAAAGGGCATTTCAAACATTGATCTTTAATCCAATTTTTTCAGTCCTGCCGAAAAATCATAGACTTTTAACGCTGACGGACTTACCCAGGGTTTTTCTTGAGCTGGGGTGACGCGATCAATGAATTAATGTGGGTGCACTGGTTTGGGGGTTAAATTTAATAACTGCCATTGGGGGAAAACTGAGGTTGGAAATGGTAGACAAATTTGGGGAAAGCGAGGACAAATTTGTGGAAAGCGAGGACACATTGTTCTATTGGAGTCTTGTTGAGAAACACAATGGGCTTTTGGAACATTGTTTGTACTTTTGTCTTCCTTTTTGTGTAAAGTGGTATTTCTGCTAGGGAGTAACAGGGATTTTGCCGCCGCTGCTTCGAACACACCCCCGTGCCCATAGAGCATGTACCTCACTCTACGCCCTGCTCTACAAGAGCAAGGAAGTAACCATTAATACTTCTTGAGTAAATATCTCAAGGGACGACGCTATTGTCTTTACTCCCCATTGTTTAAGTTAACTTTGTAACTTTAATACCTTCGTGAATATTTTTTTCATATCATCATTAAATCCGCGTTTTACGCGACGATGCAATGGGTTTGCTTTAAATGCACACCGCAATGTTTGTAGATCACGATGTGCGACTTGTGCGACTTGTACGTCTTGTGTTTAACATGTCAAGAGCGGCTGTGTTATTCGACTTCTGCCCTACACGTGCTGTATGGAGAGCCTCTTGATTTACAAATTTAAAAAAATGGCAAGATACTATAATTACCATCAACTTTGAAAGTTGGTTTCATAACGAGTTTGATTCGTTTTTCTTACCAATGATAAAAACCATTCCTTTAAAATGTTACTCCGTCGTCGTCGGCCATGATTTGAACACTATAAGTGGGAAACAGTGTACAATCTGAGAATACACCACGGGCATGGAATCAATTTCAAATTAATTGCAAATGGAACTCTCCGCAGAGCTTAAGATTTCACTCACTGCGCTCTGTGTGGATATCTGGATCTTAGATCCGAGGCTTTGCATGGTGAAGACGGAATGACGGATAGATTTTATTTCGTATGGTGGCCCTGAAGGGACATCGCATATCGCAAACGTGTGCACATACGTATGCAATGTCGTGAAACAATTCGCGAATATGTGCGCACACGTATGCAATGTCGTGAAACAATTCGCGAATATGTGCGCACACGTATGCAATGTCGTGAAACAATTCGCGAATATGTGCGCACACGTATGCAATGTCGTGAAACAATTCGCGAATATGTGCGCACACGTATGCAATGTCGTGAAACAAATCGCGAATGTGTGCGCACACGTATGCAATGTCGTGAAACAATTCGCGAATATGTGCATACGTATGCGCACACGTTTGCGATATGCGATGTCCCTTCAGGGCCACCATAATTTCGGGTGCTGGTGTACAACATGCCGCAATCTCCCTCTTGCAAGACGAAACGGCTCTGGGATGAGCTGCTCAGGTTGTTCCAAGGGTGTCTTCCGGACACTGGGCGATGGTTCCTGTGGTCCGGCGAGGCGTCTGTCAACCCTGTCCGCCTTGATTACTGTAAAGGGGCATTGACTCTATACAAAATACACTCCCCTTTTAGCTTGCACACCCTGCAGCGTGGGATGTGAGGGTCGTGGTTGTCGAGTCGCCGTCTCGTTTCATTAGTAAGCCTAGATAGTTTGCAAATGAACGGATTCACCACCAGATGTTTTGTAGTGAGAAAGATCCACGCTTAATTCCAACTATCACTGAGATTCATTCCTTTGCCGATCCGGAAGCTTGCCACAGCTGGTGCAAAATGGAGTTCAATTAAATATTTTAATAAAGATAACATGAATTAAACCTGTAGGAAATAAAGTGGAGCTCGTGAGGCGGCAATTTCCTGGATCGAAGATTTACCCGAGTAAACTGGCTGAATTTACTGACCAAATTTGCTGGTCAAAACATATTTGTTTGTTAAAATGAACATTTCAAAACTCCCAGGTCAAAAATTGACCCGGATTCCTGGTCCCACGGGACCTTACTGGGTCAGGCTGACCCGAAAACAATAATTGACCCAGTTGGGTCAGACCCCACGGGACCCGGATCCGGGTCAATTCTGACCCTGGAATTATTCAGGAATTACCAGGGAGTGTAGGTTTCATTGATTGTTTTCTTTTCTTTATCAGCGACATCTTGGTGATTTCAAAACTCCCAGGTCAAAAATTGACCCGGATTCCTGGTCTCACGGGACCTTACTGGGTCAGACTGACCCGAAAACAATAATTGACCCAGTTGGGTCAGACCCCACGGGACCCGGATCCGGGTCAATTCTGACCCGGGAATTATTCGGGAATTACCCGGGAGTGTAGGTGTCATTGATTGTTTTCTTTTCTTTATCAGCGACATCAATTGGTGATGAATTGTATGCACTAAAACTAAGTACCGCTGTAGTGTTGTAATAACATAGCAATCTTCACTTTATTAAATAATGTTACTTTCCCTAAAATAAATCTTTGAAAGAAATGTAGTTCTTTTAACAGCATTTAGAAACATCCTTTAAGCAAAGTTTTACTTCCGTAAAAAAAAAAAATTATTCAGTATATCGCAGGGGGAAAAAGAGTCATAACTTAGGCCTAAGGAGAAATAGCAGATGTAACAGAAAAATCAATTTCCTAAAGGAAGAGCAATCGTTGACACAGACTTCCGTTTGTTTGACGGGTGGCCTTCGATCGCCGTATAACAAAGTGATTCATCAGTACAAAAGTTCTTGTGGCACCCCTCAACGAAAGACTGAGGTCGATGCCGTATCCAAATGCCCAAATAATTGAGACCATTGCTTGCAAATGCTTTGCTATGAATTTACGTCTTGACGTCACGATTTGCGTCGACAATGATTCCGCTTAAGCACGGCTAAACTTTATTACGTCAACTTTACGTTGAGTATTATGACTTCCAGTGCATTGTAAAAATTATACCGAGGTACCAAAACAAAGCGCACCCCTTCGTCAAATGCTGTTTATACACTGTCATTATTGTTTACAAAAATTAACATATTTTTTTTAAAGCTCATTATTTACCTGTTCAGTATTTGTTTGATTGTTTTATTTTAGCGGGTTTTTGTGGGGTTTATTTTGCTTTATTTATCATTGTTCTGTTTTGCTATGCGTTCTGTGGTTCCATATTCCAAATTTATCAAATTATTAGATTTTGCGGCACCCGATCATACTTTATAATCCATAATTAGGCCTACTGATGTATGACAGGGTTCACGTCTGCACTCTACTGTGTAAATCGTATCGACTGGGAACAATAAATCAATATATTTAATAATTGACCAAAAATGTATGTCTATATATTACTCAAACCGAGGCTGCAAGGGGAAACAGCCAGGCACCTTTTAGAAGTAGAATTAGGAAAGGGCATTCGCAAATTAGTTTGTAACTTATGCGGTATCCTTTCGATGATGCTACATCAATCCTCACTTGAATTGCGATAATGTACTTTCCTTTACAAAGCAAAAGTATGCAGGACCTTCGTTGTAGAGAATGTCAACATCCGGGCGACCTTTTTAAAGTATAATTCAAGTGGATAGGTCAATATTTCCCCCAAATGATTCGAAGTGCTTCTCCGTAACGCATGAGTTGAGGTCAAGATACAAGTAGAAAGCTTCAAGTACATGTAGATCCGTGCCATTCCATGCTGATACCATCGGGCTGAAACTGCCCTTTTCAACCTTAGTGGACTGGTGGCTTGTGGGTCATAAGTGCGGCTCACTTAAGGCTGCTTTTTGGCCTCAATTCAGCGCTTTGTGTGAAGATATCGATGGGGAAAAGATTCCTTACCAGAGCTTGGATATTAAATATCATTTGCAGCTCAGTTACGGTGCAAACTTGGACGAGTTCAAGCCTGTGTAAGGCGCGTGTACTCACCCCCCATGAATTGGATTGTACTGAACAACACCGGTTGAAGTTCTACAGTAATCGGCGCCCCCATGACGTTTCACAGTGCTTGGAGTTTAAGTTGACTGAGAAAAGTGGGCCAGTGATCTACCACGAGTGCCGTAAGGGTGTGACACCCTACCCTACCTCAGAGGTTTTTGTGACGGGTGGGCTGCTTGGCTAGCTATTGCTCTCAGCCTCCTCGAAAGGGTTTTATTTTTCCCGATTCCACTTAGAGTATACGGTAGATTTCGTATCATTGAAAATATTTAAAAACACTTTTAAAACCATCAGGGTATTCCTTCTCGGCCTCGATACTTCTCGGCACTTCTGAGATGAACTTCACGGTATTTTCTCGTGGTTTTTATTGAGTGGGTATCGACGGTTATGGCGCGACTTGTTCCCCTTTTGAGGTGATTTGAGGTCCTGAAGCAAACAACAGCACAATAGTGATAGAAATTCAATACATCTTGCTGTAGGTGTTAGGGGATATGGTACTTTCAGGACCCAGAATTCACTTGTAAAGTTCATACACTTGCCTGGAAGTTTTGTTGTTGTTGTTAAATACAAAACAGGGTTTTTTTGCCGAGTAATGGTCTAAAAGGTCCCGTCGATAACTTTTAACAGCTTCGTGGAATTCCCTTGAAGTCATGGTGTTCTTTTAGATCAAGTTATCTCTATCGTAACGACAATTTTTAAAAGACAGTTTTTACGATGATTACAAACAATAGCGCATACCGTCATCGTGTTTCGAAGTTTGAGGAACTGTTGAACGTTCGCGTTTTTCGACGCGGTACATCGAAGACATCTCCTTGTTTTGCTCCCAATGAAATAGGAATAACTCCCTGGTTTCAAATATGGACCTATTGCAAAGAAACGGTATTTTATCAAGAAGTATCAGAAACATATAGGTCTATAATGCAATCTTTAATTCAATTCAGGTTTTACATTTCATGAATTGAGCCCTTTGAGATTGTATCTTATAAACCTTAATAAAACTCGATGAAGATATTTTTCCCCGGTGCAGAAGTTTGAACTTTTGATGTACACTCTAGAAACTCCGGGGTCAGAATTGACTCGGATTCCGGGTCCCATGCAAGGAACCTGACCCATTTATGGGTCAGGCTGACCCGGAAACTGGTACAAAAAGATTATAAACTCAGATTATGCGTGATTTTGACCCATTTTTTGGTAATGTCGAGACAGATATATAGTCACCCTGACCCAGAAATGAGTTAGGCCTCCCTGGGACCCGGAACAGGGTAATTTCTGACCCGTAAGTTTTTAGAGTGTAGGCGTAATGATATTCAGAAATCATTCGTAACTAAATTTGATACCGTTGATTTGAACCCGTGTCTCAACTGTCCTGTAGACTCATTGCATGTCGACAAACTTACACTTCAAAAACAGGGGTGTTAAAATTGGGTTTTGTCACATATTATAGATACATTTTTTTTAACTGTAAATTTACACACTGTGTCCTTCTCACAGAAGCTAGAAAAGTGTGTCAGCCTTTACTCAATTGCAGCGGAATGGATAGATGGTATAATCCGAAGACGGCAATAAGGCAACGGGGCCGGAGATCCATCATGCGGAAAGAAGAAAAAAATGCTTTCTGAAAGTGCAAGAGCGCGAATGGCAAATTTACATTCGAAAAAAAAATCATCCGGTTATTTGTGTGAAAGGATCGTTCTTAGAACCGTGCACTTCTCCACGGGGTTTGAATCTGAAGTCATTAATTTGAAGGCCTTCAATCAAAGAAAATGTACTGAAATGGAAACTTTAGGAGATGTAAACCTAGTTTGTCAGGAAGGAGGAAGTCAACCTGTAAGCCAGAATATACTAAATTATTGGATCTAGGAGTGCTCTGGGTTTTTTCAATCTAGGTTTATTGGAAGGGACATGACACACAGTGAAGTCTCTATTTGAACAGTTTTGTGTGTACAATTTTTTTTTTCTGAGAGAAACATGTAAGAATCTGATATGATAATTTAATTGTATTGTTGACATTGAACAGTCGTGTGGCACATTTTCTATATTGGGAAACATGAGATTAGAGCAACTTGGTTTGAACAATCTATATTGATGTGATTTATACATTACTGATGGTAACTCTTTAGAATAACACGTACAGCAAGATTTTATTTAGGTTTTCCTTTTTAATGTGATTAGGGGCCCACATTCGTAAATCTGTTCTTCGATTCAATTCAATTCAATTCAATTCAGAGACATTTTTCAGACAGTTTAACTTCACGTTTTGTATTTGCCAAGCAGAAATCACGTTGTCGGAGCTAAAAGCTCCTCTCTGGTATTGACTGCAGTGTTTTATGACATTATTCTCCGTGTTGATGCTATGTCATATGAATTGACATCACCCACTTAAATGTTCCCCGTGCAAGCAAAGTTCTGGGTCAAAAGCTCTCAGTGCAGCTGAACCAATGTCTTGGACCATTCTTCCTCCTTCCTCCATTGAGGAATCTGTTTCGTAAAGCTTCTTAACTTCTAAGACTTACTCTTACAACTTTAATTTCCATCATGCGCTACGATCCTGATGATGGAGTAGCGCCTTGAATTTTGTAACTATGTTTACGATATGTTATTTTAATTTGCAAGATTTCCTGCGCTGAGTATATCTTTAAGCTGAGGTGTTTTCTGGCTGATGCCCATGACTTATTTGCATGCCACCCGCTTCAAATCCGTATCTTTTCTATTAAAATGTTCACATAACAAAAACTGTAAATGTTTAAGAACAGTATTTTCTATATTCACGCGGATAATGTATTTGTTTTTACGTCAACGTCAGATACAAACAATTAACTAGTAAATTCCATAACAAGAGTGATGAAAGGGGTTTAAGAAAAAATACAAACGCAAAATACAATTTTCATTTGCCAGAAGTGCCCTTCAAAAAACAATTGTTATACACCGTTTTGATCCCCTAGAAAGTTACCTTTCACTGTTGATTTGAACCCCTGCCTCAACTGTCCTTTAGACTCATTGTGTATTGCATGTTGACAAACTTACACTGCAAAAAGGGTGTGTAAATTGACACCCGGGTTTTGCCTCATTATAGATACCAAAAAAAGAATCAAAATTTACAACATAGGGTGTTAAAACAGCCCTAATTTCTGCAAAAACAGTTACATCTGTGTTATTTTAACGCCTTCAGGTGTTAATTTTGACTCTCTCTTCAGCATATATGTAACAGCGCCAATAGTGTCAACTAAAAACACCCGGGTTTTGCAGTGTAGATATATGTGTACACTGTAAACAAATTGGGTAAAATAATGCCCAACTTTTTACCCAATTAAGGGCGAATAGTCAACTCATCCAACTTTTGGGCAAAATATTACCCATTCACATTGGGCACACTTTTTGCCAATTACTTGGGCAAATAGACCTCTCCCAACAGTTGGGCAGTATTTTATAACCAACTGATTGGGTAAAATTTATTTAACCAGGTGATGAGCACAATTTGCCAACCGTTGGTTAAAATTAAACCAAATATTATTTAACCCTTCGATTCACAGTTCCTCCTGTGATACGTCGTAAAATCAGGCATAGAAACGATCTTTTCCACAATGGCAAACGGTGGCGAGCTGTGACCTTGGCGTCTCTCTGAAAAACGTGAGGGTGCCCAGTGGTTTGTAGATGTCTTGGAAGGTTAGTTTTTAACTAATCAAAGTTTGTTTATCGTGACAGTTGCAGCGCAAGCAATGCAGTGATAGTTCCATGCATGTATTGTCATACATGTACTACACACACATACAACACAACATACACGCATACATGCCACGGGCCGCGGCGTTGCACATAATGGCATGATAAAACTGAAAATAATTCAACGGTAGTGTCACCGTGTTGCTTGCTCTGCAACTGTCACGACGACTATGTACGACTGAATAGGAAAGGATAAAATAGAATTAGCTGTTGCAAACTGCTTACCAACCAAAAGGACCTGTGGTATAAATGCAAAAAATAAGTTAGTGGCCTGACGTTTCGACCCTAGCAGAGTCTTTCTCGAAGGCTAAATGACAACACACAACACACATACAAGCAGACAAGAGTTGCAAGAGTAGTCAAGTGTAAATACATGAATAGAGGGAGTGGAGGGAGAATAGGAAACACAACTTCATTTTTAGTTTAAAACTAACCTTCAATGTGGATCTATAACCACTGGGCAACCCCGCTCGTTTATAAGAGAGACGACGCGGTCTCAGCCACTCCTCCACTCGCGATGTTGGAAAATATCGTTTTTATGTTTTTATGCACACCACGGTTGGCGGGAACAATGCCCAACTTTGGGGTAAAATGTGCCCAATTTTTGGACAACTCTTTGATCGTAGTGCGCATGATCGGACGATTTTGCCCAACTAATGTGCATAATTTTAACCAACAATCGAGTTTAATTAACATTACCAAAAAGTTGCCCAATACATAAGCAAAAGTGTAACCAACAATTATGATGAATTCAGATTACGAAATATTTGCCCAACACTTGCCCAACTTTTGTTCCGCTTCTTATACAAAAAATGGGCAAACAAAATGTGCCCAACAACACCAATTATTGCTTTCGTTGGGCAATTATCGACCAATAATTGTGGAAGTTACTTTGCCCAACAAATGATTTGACCAACGTTTTTGCAGTGTAGATGAGTCATTCTTTGAAATAGTTTAACCTCCTCGCGACATCAACATCATTTCACCCATTACTTAATTTGGTAATTGTTTCAACATACAATTAACGCTTTGAGGTGTTACATCGCAAGTTGCTAAACTAAATGAAAATGTTTTTTGTATTATTGTTATTTAGAAACTCTGTAAAGTTGTAATACCCGGACGCCACAACGAACCTAACTCGGCATAGAAAATGAAATCAACAATTAACTTGCTTTGTTTTCCAAAATGGTTGTTGCTCGACAGGGTTTCTGTATTAAAGAACACTTTAAAAATACAGAAATTCAACAATAAACTATCAATAATTATTTTATTATCTCTTTATATGAGTTCAAAACGCGTATTCTGATATTGGTTAGGGACTTTTGCGGAAGAATTCCCAAGTGCATGGTATTTTCATCAGCAACTCATGCAAACTCAATTTAAAATGTTGCGAGCTGGAAATGGATTTTGTTTGCACCTGATTATCTACCAACCTCCATTTCCCGTGACTATCATCTGTTGAGCACTTTGCGTAAAACTCCAGAAAGCATTTTTTGACCTGAACAATCGTTTCGTTTTTTCCATTGGCGCCTCGCGAGCTAAACATTCAATACCACACTTGATTATTTCTCTACATAAACAATGAACAAATTATTTCCTCGCCGTTTGAATTAAGTTATCCTTAAACAAATCAGTAGCGTACAATACAACGAATACTCCCGACTAATATTGTGGTCAATATTTGTGACTTTAGCGGCAAAATTCTCGAACTGTGACATAGAAAAAAACGTCAATTTTGTGAGTAGTGGGTAATTCGCCAGTTTTAACTTAAAACTCGACGCCAAGTCTTGGCTGCTCAATTAATTCCTCCCCAGCCAACGGATGTAGAGATTGCTTCAACAAGCAGAAGAACATGTAGCTGGTTCCATTTCATAAATATGTTAAAATGTAAGAGTTTCTGAATATGACAGACTCACGTCTAAGAATATATCTCGAATTCAGCAACGGCTGAGAAAATAATCCCCAAGTCGGTTTGTCACGTCACTTTACTCGCTCAACGACAGACTAAATTATTGTCTCTTTACACATTCCCCGTCCATTTTCTTTACTCTCTATCCCCCTCCCCCCCCCCCCTGCATGTTTCCTTCCTCCTATAGCCCCTGAAGACTAGGGATCTATTCTCTGTTAATAGAAGAGAGTTGTTTATGTGTATACGGGCAGGTTAAAGTGGCATGTCTTGAAGCCAGCAGATGGTGAATTTCGGGAACTATTGAGATGGCTTCATGACGAGGATGAACATAATTTTTTTTAAATCTCCGTATAGACGAGATCTGTACATGCATTCAGCCAAAAAGTGGCTAAAACAACACCCACAGTAATGACACGGAGTAACATGTAACCGACATCTGAATTCGATCTATATATCTGTTACAAAATACAGGTCGGTAGCTGGATTGAATTTACATCCAAATTAACACAAAAGCGCTTGGGAAGGTTTCATATTCCATTATTGTCACTGTACGTCAGTATTCATATTAGTTATTCCAGATATAAGAAAGACAACCTTATTTTTCGTTGGAAGACAAAGTACAGGTTTGTTGGTAGTTATTGCAAATTGCTATAGATATTGATATACCATATACATTGATTGATGTTAATCTGCAAGCTCAGAACCAATCAATCAATCAATCAAATATATCAATCAATCAATTAATCAATCAATCAATCAATCAATCGATCAAGTGTCAGCTTCAAAGCTAGTGTGTTCTGGCTATATGTGCACTCGAACTTCAAAGAGTATTTAGCAACCTGTGGAAATATCGTATTAATAGAATACCGTTTCTACCAGCTCCAGAACAGTCTTCCCATTTTCCAAATCACTACAAAAGAAATTAAATGGATTCTGTCATTTAGTTTCTTTCCTTTCTACCATGCCGTACGTCTAATGGCATTGCTTTTGTGTTAATTTGGATGTAAATTCAATCCAGCTACCGACCTGTATTTTGTAACAGACAGGTCAAAGAAAACTAAAAAGTTACATTAATAGACATTTTGTGTATGAATATAGTATTTGCTTTGAAAATTCAATCAATCAATCAATCAACCAATCAATCAATTAAAAGTCATTTAGAGCCAACATCTAGAGTTTGGTCTCTGGCATTGAGACATACATGCATGGTTTAATCCTACTGGGACAGGTGAGTTTTGATGGGTTATTTGAATGTGTTGAATGAACTGCATCTCTTATAAAATGTAGGAAGCTTATTCCACATCTTGGGGCAATGTGGAGACTGATATATCTGCATAAGTAGAACATTGAGTTCTAAACTCAACAAAAAGGGAACGAGAGGTAAGTGATGGAAGTTGTCTCTGTGAAATCTTATTTTGAGCATGTTAGTACTGAGAGGCTTGTTTATGATGACTGAACATTGGAATGATGACATTGGAAGCTGATCCATTGAGATATTGGAAACCAGTAAGGTTTTGAGATCATACCAATTAATCCTCCAGACAAATTTTTTGTCCAGAAAATGGTTTTGTAAGCTCTCCGTAAACCATGTTTGCTTACTTCGCTTGCAACAATAATTAAAGTATAGAGCCCGATGCGAAAGTGCATGCATCCGAACAGAACAACAACAACAACAACAACTACAACAACAATGAGGTAGCAATATGATATTAGGCCTATACTGTCGACTCAAAATTTTGTAATCAGGTATAAGGTTTCATGTTCGTCATTTTCAATTCAGTTCAATTTAGTTTGACGTTTAGTTTCGTGATGGTGAAAATAAATGAATAGGACAAGTGTTTTGATCAAAGACGATTTTAAAAGAACTATTTGAAAAAAATGGATTGGGAGCAAACCTATATGGGGGCATTTTCAGGAGCCAAAAGGAGGCTTGATAGCAAAAACAAAAGCAACAAACAAACAACCAGACAAAAAAAAAAAAAAACAAACACATATTAATAATCTGACACCAATTGGTTCTAATTGTCCATGAACTGTCAGTCTTAGTAATTTCTGTACAATTATTGTATATACATACCGGTACATAAAATAGATAAGAATTAACAAAATAATACAGATTTAGGTCTTCACACACAAAATTGAAAGTTTGAAGTTATGTGCATGACTTTGGTAAGATAGAAAATAACATTTCACAGATTTACACAGAAGTTAGGCCTACTGGTGTAAAGACGGTAATGGTGGATAACTTCCCTTGAAACTTATTTCAGCCTGAAATCTTTGGGGAAAGAGTAAGAAATATATCATTTTTGATCTCGTGAATCCGAAATCCGATGTCAAATACATTGAAGAGGAGTTTTTCACTATTTCTGCGTGACTCTGGTGGCCGTTTGAGCTTAAAACTTTCACCGGTTTGTATACTCCGTGTGTGTTGGTTCACAATCACAGCGGATACTTGTTTGTGACAATAATTATTACCATTGTTGGTTGGGATCGCATACCTTAAGGAACAAAGAAAGAACGCTCAATCTACGCAGGAATGAGACCAAATGATAACGGGTTATGGAAGTCTTTGTTTTAGATCAAGATTTGATTCAAATAGGTACATTTTGTCAAATAAATTGTCTCTAAAGATGTTTCACTGTTACACGCAAAACATGGCTAAGAATGTATAAAGTTGATATGTTTCGCAACTAAGATTTTGAGTTCAATTAAGACGTCTTAGTTAAAACAAATAAAATTGACTTACTTTGATGGAACCATGTAGGCATAAGCCATGGCGTGTCGTGGTCGAGTGGATAAGAGCACCGGACTCAAGCTCAGCTGGTGTTTCTGTTCAGCAGAGTGTGGGTTCAAGTCCCGGTTGTGACACTTAACCATTAATGTTGCGTCCTTCGAATGGGACGTTTATAAGCCGTTGGTCCCGAGTGTTGTGTGATAGTAATGCACGTTCAAGAACCCAGTGCACTTACCGAAAAGAGAAGGGGTTCGCCCCGGTGCTCCTGGTTTGATCGCCAGCATATTGCGCCACAGCACCGTGTAAACCATTACATGGTGGTAAAGGAATAGGTCTCATACTTCAAAACATAGCTCCACATACCCTTCATGAAAATTCTTAATGTTGAAGCGCCTTGAGTGTCACTGAGTGACGGATATGAGCGCTATATAAGAAGCCATTGTTATTAAAAGCTATGTCCAAATTGATGGCTTCGGCAGTGGCTACGACTGGCACGCTGTAAAGTCCCATTCTTTCGCCGTTATCTGTAAGTTGTAGCCAACAACTATAGCCAAAACCAAAGTCGCTTGATTCGGACACGGCCAAAGTTTTTACTTTGTCCTCTCCTCAAGTCTTTGTCCTCTCCTCAAGTCACTGCCCAATTTCATACAGCTGCTTAAAGTACAAAGAGTACATAAGCACAACAAAAATGTTTACCAGCCAAAATACCATGTCATGTACCATCTGTGACTGGTATCCTGCCCATTGTTGCTTAGCTGGAAATCTTTGAGCAATATTTTGAATTTGGGCCCTGTGTAGTCGAACAGTACGTTATTAAGGCCGATTGGCGGTTTAACCGTTATGGCTGGTGCTTTGGGCTTCAGGTTTGGTTCTGTCAGCAGCTAACCTTACTTCCACTCTTTTGACCCCGGTTCGAATCCCACACCGGAGCCTTGCATATTATGGACGGTTTTCAGTCCCTACTTGATTGCATGATGTATCCGTATGTGGTTTTCCTCCCACATTTATTCACTGTCCTTTCCATTCCAAAATCCTTGGTGAATGCACCAAGCTTGAACAATTCAAAGCAACAACTGCTCCAATAAATAGGGCCTACCCATACCCACAAGCCAGACACCGTACTCTCATCGAGTCCAGCCAGTGTAAGAGTGAAAGTGACATGATAGTCGCTTGTGAGGCCCCTTGATTCCATTACCAGAAAGCTACAACCTTTATAATTATGCGTCAACGCTTTTTAACGTGGCCATTAGCTGCTGAGACTATAATTCGGCCACTGTTAATAATAAATAGGCATGCACAATCATGTACAATCACTTTTGTCATTTGTTTTTATTCCCGGGACAAGTGTATAATTGCAAGGGGTGAACAGTTCAACTTCTGCAGATATTTCATTGCCGAACTTTCCGATAATGATACATAAAAGTAAAACCTATAATAAGCTTGCACAAAAAGAACTAAACGCTTAGATTCATGGCAGTCGTTTTCTGAACAAGTTTTAAAAGTTTATTTGGATTAACAAATACAAAATGTTTACGGTGCAACATCCTTTAAAATACATCAATTCTTGTAAATGAAAGTCAACATATTAAAGAACTGTCAAAACGGATCGGGGCAGAATTTCATGGCTCTGTGTAAACTGTAGAATTCTGCGTCTCGGGCCTAAAGAACCACCCACTTTAAAAGGGCGCCGCAAGCGCAGAATTGTGCGGTAAGCAGCGCCATGAAAACGGGCCCTATGGGCTGACAGCACTTTCTCGTAGGCGGGATAAGTATTAATTTTTCCCGCCTCACAATAACAGTATCTGTACCATTGGGAAGACGTATTTATGCCATCATTTACCTTCAGCGTCTCTGTGTTGTTTTAAACAAGTGAGAAAACATTGCTACAAGCACTCGAATTAATTTAATATAGTTGTTAAATTTGCACCGGGGATAAAGAATATTATTCGTGTTTTACCTGATGTGTGTTCAGCAATGTATACTCGGTACTTTCCCGAGTCCTGTGCAAACAGGACTCGGAGAAAGTACTGAGTAATATGGTGCTTAACACACATCGGCGTATGGGTGAAACACACATTGTACTCTAATTCATTGTTAGAGAAGTAATTATTTTGGGAAGCAGAAACACGTTACCGTACGAACCAAAACACCGAATAATGTATAAAACTTGGTGTTGTGGCGTTCCCTGCCTCGGTTTTCACACCGTATGAGTCTGTACAATACAGTCTGTACATTAGAGTCTGTATAACTACCCCCTTGGAACAGTTAAAGAAGGCATCCATGTTTTTGTTTAAACTATGGAAACACTCACTTTAAACCATCTGTTTTTATTGCGTTGATGAATTTAATGACACGAACATACCCAGAGCTTCAGGTGCACCATTTTCAATAGAGATAGTAACTGCAATAATAATATCACTCAGGCGCCACAGGGACCACTATATTAAAGTAAAATCTTGCCCATGGCTTCTATACACAATGACTATGTTATGATACAGCGTCTGCTTTGTCCCCAGGGCTAACATAAATGCACAGTACTTCCTGCTTGCTATCACTCAGTCAGTCTTAATCCACTTGCTGGGCCAATAGAATTTGTTAATAACTTGGCGGTCATTTTGATGCTGCTCAAAACAGACATTGGTGAACGATGGCGGTGAGGCCGATCCTGAGGCTTCCACAGGGACAACATTGGATGAGTTTGGAACATCTATAAGTGAGTTTCAAAATCGAGGCTTGAATGAAAATACATGCAGGCCAATGGTGGCCATAAAACTGAGGCAATCAGGAAACATGGCCGACCCAAGGATTGTATTTTGCATCTGCTCTACATAAGCACGTGGCATGATGGAGGCTTGTTATTGACCAAATTCACCTGACGTCATCACACCATAATTCTTGCTTGGGCCATTTTGGGAGTTTGATTCCCGGAGTGTTACCATGTGCAGTACGCATTTTAAGCCACCGACGTGCAATTAGACGCTAAGCCTAATTTAACATGCTCCCAAAATGGCAGACCATGGGCAGACAGCAGCTGCGTGTGACGTCAGTGCAAGGGAGGTCAATAAGGTGCGCTGTAATCTTTGAATTGTCATGTAAAGCTCAAAACGGCAGCAGTGGGGTCAAGTTGTAAGTCAGAGTTTCTATTATAACCCGCAAACTCTCAGCATCATTTTCCATTCAAAACCATTCAACTGCACCAGTCGTGTATGGTGGAGCAACTGTGTACTGTGTGGATGAATTCACAACATGATCACATATTGCTCGCTGACTCTTTTTATCTATCAATCAAAACCACCGTGGATGGTTAGAAAGTAGGAGGGTTGACTCTGTGTTCTGTGTAGATGAATTCACCACATGATCACACACTGTACGCTGACATAGTTTATATATCAATCAAAAACCACCATGGATGATATTGAATGGTCAGACAGTAAGAGGTTTGACTCTGTGTTGTGTAAATGAATTCACCACAGACATGATCACATATTACACGCTGACATGGTTTATCTATCAATCAAAAAACCCGTTGATAATATTGAATGGTCAGACAGAAGGAAGTTTGACTCTTTGTTCTGTGTAGATGATTTCACAATATGAAATAGTTGATGTATCATTTAATACATCATGGATGATATTGAATGATCAGACAGTAGAAGGGTTGACTGTGTACTGTGTAGATGCATTTACCACATGACACCATCTTATTCAGGCTAACGTAGTTAATGTTTCATTCAACACAACATAGATGATATTGAATGGTCAGACAGTATGAGTGTTTTAACACTCCTACTGTTAAAACTGTGTACTGTGAAGATGCACTCAGCATGCCACATGATACCATCTTGCAGGCTAATCATTTAACACCACTATACCATTCAATTACTACGGAACTATATGACAACTTACATCAACAATCTATATTATCAGCAGGGATTCACGTTTAGCTTTACATTACTTTCCTATTCTGTTCGTCTCCCATGAAGATGCTTGTGACAGTTCTAGGGCAAACCAAATAAAGGCTCGGTGGGAAAACGGACGGTCGCTTTGTATGAAATTAGAATTCTAACTGTGCTTGTATGTGGCTTATCGTTTGGAAAATTCACAAAGGGCTCGTAGAAATAGAGTGACACCGATGTGTACCATGGCGAAACTTGGCAGTTATAGTCACTGTCGGTGTTTAATTTGGTTTAATTGTTTCAGGCGTTAATGATTAACGAATTAATAATCCCAGATCATGACAGTTGCCTTAATGATGGATTGGTTTGTCAACAAACTGGAGAGAAACTAATCAAGTCACTTTGAGGTCAATGAGCCGCAACCCCGCGGGACACTCCAACCCCCCCCCCCCCCCCCCCACCATGAGAAGAAAGCAATAGTTATTCAAACTCGGCTGAATTAACTTGCAAAGCAAATGGATTGAAGTCTTCAAGCTTTCTTCATTAAAGCATCCCAATCCTTCAGCCGGACAATACGTCCCTTCATCACTATATACGGACATTATTTTCTCCCCCAGTATTAATGACCAGTATGAGGTTTAAAATATAATGAAAAGAGCTTGTTAAGTCAATATTAAATAAAATCCATCAAAAGAAATTTCAGGGTCAAAAAAGCCAATAACAAATGCGTGTAATAATTAGGCACGCTTCTATTTAATTATGACATCAATGCAGTCGTAGGTCCATTAACATTTGAGTCATTAATTTCCCTGTGGACGGAACTTTTTATTTTATTTTATAAAACGTAAATACTTTAGAATAGACTCTCAGATCCCGGTTGAAGGATGATTATCTACGACGTGACTTTACCGAGCCCTGGTTGCTTGAGGTTGAATCCACCGCCTGTGAAACGAGGGCCGTCTGTCCGTTGGGGCTGGATGGGTGCTGAGCCGGCCTGGGCCATTGAACGATCTTTCTCTCTGCATGGAACATGATCAAACAAAACATTCAGAATGATGTAAACAGTCCACTCGTTATGACTGCTCTTTCTGATTGTAATAGTTGAGGTATTAAAGACTGAGGCTGCGTTTGAATTAGCGGCTTTGGCTTTGGCTGTGGCTTGATTGTTACGTGTGAAGCATAGGGCATAGCAGCACCCGTAGCAACAATCGAAGCCGTAGCCGCTAATTCCCACATGGGCGTTCAACCTTTTTCCCCCCACCATCGCTTCTTTGGCCAACCCTGATCCCCTACCCAAAAACAAATATAAATAAACACACAATAAAAATAAAACAATTTGAAAATGAAAATGAATATAACATGTAATATCAATACAGAGAGATGGAAAGTAAATATTTATTCAGAACTATATCAAAACGGGCGAAACCATCTTGACAAAAATGTCCCACGGATATCTATGCAAATCAAGGCAACCCTGAAACAAATGTAAATATGACTAGATCTAAAAGGCAGTGACGTATTAAGAATAAACAAAAAAACGTTCTCCCTGTTTCTTAAAGAAAACGACAAAAACCCACCACTATCCCTCCAGAAAATCAAGATTGTTTATACAAATCTTCATCTAAAAAGTATTGGATGAATCGATGAAGCAGGAAACCCACTTAAGTGTAAGAAAAATCCGAAGAGTAAAATCCACAAAAGGAACGGCATTGTGGAGATGTTCTGATAAGAATACTCGTTCACACGTAGATGTAGATACATCTGCTTCAATAAAGAAATTGTAAGAACAACTGACGTGTATACACAACAAAACAAGTCATGCTGATGGAGAAAAAGAGACTCCGTTCCCAGGAAAAATGGCACCCATGTCGGGGGAAATATAGACGCAAACAGGAAGAAAAAACTCTGTGGGAAAACTCTGTTCTAGACAGTAAAATAAAATTACAACACAAATAATTGAAACAGTTTAGAGACCAAATAAGACAACTTATCGAATGTTTGATTTGACAGGGACATAGGTTCAAAAGGTTGACTTCATCCAAACTACCCTCTTCGGGATATATTATTTGCATATCGAGGTATATGTAAACATGTTTTTTCTTCCTGTTTGCGTCTATATTTCCCTGGTGCGATTGTCTATTGAGTTGCTTGCGGTAACCGCCGTTAACTACAGAGTTCGAACTATCCTCTCGTCACTTGGAAAGCTCAATGGTCTAGTGGTTAAAATAAAAATTAGCTCTAGAAAATGCGAGGATTGATCGTGGGTTCGAATCCCACCCGAGTAGTATGCTAAATTTTTCTTCCGTAGGATTTGGAAAAGCATTGAGTATACTGTGCTTATCACACATCGTTTATGGTAAAACCTGAACAGTTTCAATATGGATGCCAGGTGCAATTTTTACATCTGTTACTAGATTTATTAGTTGAAAAGGTAAAAGCTTATATAGGATAAATGTAATCTAAATTATCTGCATTTGCCGAAATTAAATGAGGAATTTAACAGGGTAAACGTGACACAAACTACCCGCACACCAGAGAAAATCTGGATGAGGTAAGGGCAAAGGCCAAGAGAGAGTCAATGACACCCTCAATAGATTTCTCCTCATCGGTTGAGGACCTCATGGTCCTCAGTTCTGAAGCCTTCGGATAAACATGACGCCTCCTGTCAGTGCAAGACGTGAGGCGACTTGGAAAGAGTGGAACGTTCATGCACTTCCAAAGGTCTTTAAAGCATAGTTGTGTGGCACTTAAAGATCATGCAAAATGTATAGAGATTTGATCATGTGCGGCTAGGCTATACTCGGAAATAATATCTCGACCTAAGAAAGTGTGGATACTAAGCTAGCACCTTATAGGGAGTGTACACCTTTGGTAATCAATCCAAAAATGAATGACCATAAAAACTTATAAAGAGCACTGGAGAGCTGTTGATATTATAAACATTGTTAGAAATGACACTCTTTGAAGTAACGTAGTTTTAGAGAAAGGGGTAGTTTTTCACCAACAAATGTTACTTTCATTATTTTCTTGCAACTTCATTGACCAGTTTAGCTCAGGCTTGTTAACTTATGCATATGTTGGGATGCACCAAGTGAGGATACTCATGGCCTTTAACAATTATCAAAAGTGTATCCTGCCTTTAAGTAATAATGTGCAGAGGGTAGGACCTCAACATCATCACTGTAGTTCTTTGAATAGAGAAAGGGCTCCCATCAGTGGATACATACAATTTCTATATAACGGGCCAAATTTCATAGAACCATGAGATGTTATCATTTATGAATATAAAAATGAAAGCTGTGTGGAGTGGATTTGCCATAAATTATATGCCTGAAAAAGTGTTGACAAATAAGGAAACTGTGCAGGGGCGGATCCAGGATTTTCCAAACGGGGGGCGTGAAAATTTACCAAGCAGCAAATGGTGAATGCAATTTGTGGCTCCTACGAGCGCGTAACGTGAAGCCCTTACGGCATGGGCCGGTTCCGGGGCCCGCTTAAATGCTCCGAAACAGTTAGGATTCTAGATGCTCTGTGGTGCGATCTCATGCAATATCTGACCACTTTTGTTTTAGCAAGATCATCATTAAAACTTAATTTTCGAGTTGGGAGTCATTGATTTGAATCAGCCATCCTGAGTTATAAAAATCAAAATGTATTCAGGGGAAAAAACTGTTGGGTGAGACAAACGATATTGCAATTTTTAATATAATTAACCAAATAGGGTCTCTTTGTCTATAATTGTTCACATACTTGAGGATTCGAATGTGACATGTTACTACTGATAAGAACAAGTTGTGCTTGTCTTCAGTGACAGCGCGATCGAGCAACAATAACACTAATGTACGAAAATGTGAGGGTAGGCATATTGGCCTAGCCCCCCTTCCCCAGCCCTGCATCGTATCGGTGTACTATCTGCACAATTGATAATTACTAGTTTAAAAGAAACACAACAGATATTAACCCTCTTTCTTGAATACACACAAAATCTGTGATTTTCTGAACAGAGTGAGACACCATGATTATACAATGTTATGTCTTCACGAGCCCCATATACATGTAGGGCCAATCCATTTCGTTCGTATCCTTGCCAATTGGGCCTAGCACCATTGCAATCATATTGTTGTGTCCGATGTAATTTTTAATCCGGGTTATAAAACTTATCGATCAAATAATGCTACTGTAGGCCTACTCATTGTAGAAAGCCCTAATGCTAAACCTTTTTTGTTTAAACATCACGGATTTTTGGGGGAAAATTGGATGCCTTTCGAGTCGCGAGAGTGAATTTTTTGATCACGTATTAACAACTTGCGCGAGAAACATACTAGTTGGGTTCCCTGAACAATTTCACAACATTTATACGATCTAATGGGGACCAGACTGGTTTACATAACGCATAATATCTTTTGCGCAGACGGGCTTAAGATGTGCACCGCATTACACGTATTTCACAAAACCTTGATGGCGCGCTGAGTGAATCAGTCTGGTCCCCATTAAATATCAGCAGTTGATCGTATAACTGTTGTGGATTGTTGTGGGAACCTGACAATGGTTTTTGAGCAAGTTAATAATTATGTGAGAAAAAAATCACACTCGCGATTCGAAAAGCAAACAATTTTCCCAAAAGATCTGTGATCATTAAAAAACAATTAAGCATAAGGGCTTTCTACAAGTAGAGTAGCATTTGATCAGTACGTTTCATAACCTGGATTAAAAATGAAATCGGGCACAAAAATAGGAATGCAATGGTGCTAGAGCCAAGGATACGAAGTGGATTGGTCCTATTCATGGGGCTATGTCTTTTTTTTATCTTAATAGTATAATACTAGTTTCCGAAGTTCGTATTGTAAAAGTCACATTGTATTTAGCGCGCACGCGTGCTGACCTCCAGCCAGAAACTTCCTTGCACAATGTACACACACAGGTGGCATGGTCGACTCACGCTGCGGGTGTATGATCTTCACGCCCCCGGACCCCGCACCAGGCATTTGCACGGTGTTTCGCGCTTATGTTCAGTGTGTGAGAAGACACGATGTCCACACAAGTCACAGTCAGTAAGTCAGTGAATAGTGGGTCCACAAATGAGTGTACGAGGTTCAGATTATTAGTTGCTTTTTTGAAAAAACAAATTGGTAGGGCCTATGTCATTATTAACTTTGTCTCTCCCTCATTTTTCCCTTTTTTTTTTCTCAACCAAAAGGGGGGGGCGTGCGTCCCCACGCCCCCCTGTATCCGCCCCTGCTGTGGATTTATCGTTAACTATAGTACATGTGCAGATAACATTTCCGTGGAAGTTTATCGTAAACCTGTGTAGATTGTGCACCTGTTAGGCCTAGCCCACCCTGAAATTACACGGAGGCCCTTGTCTCTGCTGCCCTTGTCTTGGCCTTTGTACCCCTTCAAAAGTTTCCCATAGACTTAACGATCTTCAAATGGAAGTACTTTTTGCAAAATGAAAATTGCCTTGCCCTCTCTAAGTTGAAATTCCAGGCCTGCCAGCTCCTGTAAGGACAGTATCAGGTCATTGCTCCGTGTGGAAACGTGCATAAAGTCTTCCTGTGACTCAAATCTACACATCACCACAGTTGACCCATCATGGCTTTCCATAAGCATGCACTTTTCAGGCAATAAACCAATATTACACGATCCCCCCGGTCAAATAATACCACTAATAGTCACCCATGAGCTCTTGTTTGTTGAAATGAGACACAGGGCACAGCCATACCTGTCCAAATAGCTTTAGCGTGACCCTGTCAACTACAGAAAACCAGTATTGCGTTTGTGTACCGGGGCTCCCTGAGCTATTCAAAAATATCTTAATGGCATCTTGCCGATTGCATTCTGGGTTGTATTTTTTCCGGGGGGGGGGGGATAATTCCACGGCACAGTGATCATAATCTTGATGGAAACCAATTTCTGCCGTAGCCTGTGGGAGAGTGAGCATGCAGAACAGAGCAATCCAATCTGGGGTTTCATCCGCTCTGCCTTAGAACTGGATTTGAAGATGAACATTATGAATTGAGCTGGTAAGCACTTATCTCTCATGAATGGCTGGAAATTTCTTTTACCACCATAAAAAAAGGAAAAAAAGAAGATGACATTTTGTTTTCTTAAATGATCAGTACCCACAGCACATTCTGTTTCGACGACAGCCTTCACAGCTGAAGTGCTGTTCCTATTTTGCCCCGGCAAAAAGCAAACAGATGTATAGACTTTTCGCAAAACTGACAGATAGATCATGGATAATTAATCTAAATTGATGTCTCAATGACAAACATACAACTCCGAGTCCATTTGAATTTTCTTCCGTCGTCAATAATAATCCGTCACCTTAATGATCAATACCGTGCTCTTCCTGGCAGAGTTAAAGGGTTGATGCACCTCTGGTTTTCCCGTGGGTTAGTTTTACTTATCAGTCAACCTTCATGAACAAACCAATCTTTATAAGTTAGACTAAATACATACCTGACTTGTTGTTCCTTTCGTTTCTGTGTGTAGTACTTCTTTTTCACCTCTTGGAGTTCTCGAGCGAGGCGTTCTATCTCGTATTTGTACTCCTGAACTTGGGACTCGTACATGTTGAGCTCCGATGCCATCCCCTAATCAATGAGTTTAAAAAAAGACATAGTTTAAAAATCAGGAGTGTGTGCAGCCTAGCAGGAGATTCCGCAGAGTCCAGACGCCCGTCTTATAGAGGCACGAATGTTTTGTTCTTTTCTTCATTCTAGTGAAGGGCACCTGTACGAGGAGAACAGGGCCCAGTTTCATATACCATGCCCGATATGGGGCAGAGGGAGGCCCCCCCAAACTAACCCTAACCCTAACACACTCTTCCCTCTTGTATACAGAAGCACCCCCCCTAAAATTCTCAAAAGAATTCCTGAGATTCCCAGAACACAATGAAGACACAATAGAGGGGGGGCCTCCCTCTGCCCCATATCGAGCAGCAATTGTAATTTCATAGAGCTGCTTAACGGGAAGCACATCTGCGTAAACATAAATTTGTTTAGACCAGGGCACTAATGTAAAGCGCATTGATACGTTATTGAAAAAAATGCGCTATATAAGAACTAGTTATTATTATTATTATTATTATTATTATTAATATAATATTAAAGCGTATTTCACAGGCTAGCAAGAAAACAAGGCGGCCACCTTGCGCGTTCACTGTGGATTTGAATTGTTACGTCATTTATTTCCATGCAGTAAGCACCGGAAGGTTAGCATGCCTTTTCGTGTGCTTATTATAGCAGCACGGCTATAGCAGCACTTTGAAATAAAAACTCGCACAGTGAGCACAAAATCGGCCGTTACGCAGCTCTACTCTATGAAATTGGGCCCTTTCGTTTTGGAAATTTGTAGATTTTGGTTGTTGTTGTTGTTGTTGTTGTTTTATTGATTTGTATTTGTTTTGTCTGTTTAGGGGGAGGGGTTGGGTTTGTTGGTTTGCTGGTTTTTGTATATTTGGGGTGTATTTAATTTTGGTTGTTGTTGTTGTTTTGTTTTATTGATTTGTATTTGTTTTGTCTGTTTAGGGGGAGGGGTTGGGGGTAGGGTTTGTTTGTTTGCTGGGTTTTTTTATATTTGGGGTGTATTTAATTTGCTTTGAATAATTGGATAAGTATCTCGGACTTGGAGGTGAAGAACCTGTGAGGTATGAAGTTGATGACTCTATGACTCCTGGATCCTCCATGTCTTTGTGCTTGGTGATGAAGTCAACGCTATCAAATGTTGGAACAGACAGACACACACTCCCAGTTTGAGTGATATCCGAACATGGTTATTGCACTCGAGATACCTAACACTGTAACAGCTTGATATAAATGCACGCGAATCTAAAGGTGAATGGTCATCTCATCAGTGGAGTACAGCGTCCCCCAACGTCTTCTGAACAGGCATCTTGGAGTTCCTATTTCCTAATTTAAATATTGTGGTACTCGTGTTGAGATTGGGTTTTTCTCTTGACATTTCCAAGTCGACACATACTAAATGTGCTATCATATTGCACTTTCTTGGACTGCTAAGGGGCATCAAATTGTTACCTCAGATCGGAACTGGACACTACCTGTATAATTAATGAGCTCTGAAACAATTCATTTTGACAGCTTTGACTTTAAAATGCCTAACAGTAGGAAAACTTTGGGTTGGAATTTGACACAAAGAGTTAAAGAGGAAAGTGCGGGACTGACTTGAGAAACTGACTATAGGCACAGTTTAATTATTTTTGGGTTGCATACAGAAAACTTGACTACAGCAGGATTTGAACCAGCAATCTTTCCGTAATCAAGTGCAATACAAATAGATACAAAAATAGTCCTATACCCTATTTTGTTAGTATTTTAAATCAAATGTAGTTTTTCTATCAACATGTTTAATTGTTTAATTGGTTAATAATTAATGTTATTGGTTAATGTTATTGGTTAATGCAATTGGTTAATTCTTTTTGTTTTTTTGTTCAGCTCCGTGTTTTTTTTGTGTGTAAACAATGTAGCAATTTAGCCCTTGGGCTACTAATGCATTGTGTTTTAATAAACCAGAAATAATAATAATAATAATATTGACGTACCGGTGCTCTACCAACTGAGCCATCTATGGCCCTAATGTTGGCAATCTCCCTATTTTTGTCAAAATCTTTGTTCGGTCGAGTGACAATCAGAAGCCATTAAACATGTAACTGCCGTTACTGTTTTATTTTGTAAGTTTACATTCACTCTCATTTATTAAAGACTGATCTTATGAAAAAAACTTTTCCATGGATAAAAATGCGAAAGCATTTAGAGAACAAAGATAAAAATGAGAATTTATCTTCCGATTGGTGTATAGTTTTACTAATTAAACAACAGCAGCCAAGTGTCCTATATTTGAACAAGTTGACAATAAGATAACTAAAGTGCCAATGGACCCACTTTTTGAAAGCTCAGCCTCAATATTGGCACTCAGTTTGTAATTCCAACTTCCGCAACTGCTTTGGGTGTTTGCTAAATCTACCATTCTATACTGAGTACAAATCGATGGTGGTGAAAGGACATTTTATTCTCACAGACTTCTGACCGAGAATCTGAGACTAGTAAACAAGCACTCCTAGCAATGGCTTTGTCGATCAAAACTGTTTTATTATTATTTCAGAACCCGACCTTATTTTGACTTTCCGAGAGGACCCACACACAAAAATAATAATAATACAAAATAATAATAATAAAATGTTTTCGGCCCTAGGCCTAATAATAAAAAAATATTTTAAAAATATAGAGAATTTTTTTTTTTTTAATAGTCCCTAGATGGAATAAAATGGAAGTAAATGGTTTTGTAAATGGGGCAAATGGAAAATGGGAATGTAACGTAAGTGCATTAAATTCAATGTGTTCAGGCTATGACTGAGAGCAGTACGTCACTACCGTGCGCGTTTGCACAAGCCATAGAGTGCAAATTATCCAGCACCGAACGTTGATAAAGAGACTTGAAAGGACTGTACATGCCTCCCAATCCCGGTATTTTCCCCCCATCCTCCGCACTCTTGACAACCCTCAGGGACTCGACTGAATTGTAAAGGGTCAATTGAGGGGAATTTAATAGACACCCACCCCCAAAAAGGAGGTGGTTGGCCACTAAATCTGCTGAGGAAGAAGTAACATTTCCAGTGATCACAAAGAAAGAAAAATGTGACTCCTCGCTAGGTCTAGTTTTCGCCCAAAGGAGAAGGTGACTCAACTGTCTGGATGAAATTTCTACTGAAAAGGTTCCAGTGGGAATTGATTTGTACAGGCAGCTATAACATTTCCTTTTTAAGCAGTGAAGGCGCTTGTTACAGTAGTCCAGGAAAAAGTTACAAAAGATACTTTTGCTAGTTTGTAGAATTGTGTGTGGGTGTGAAAATAGTCTTTTAACAGACCCTGGTAGACTATTAGCACTAAATCCACCCATAAGCTTCCTGTGGGATATATGCTTACCACTAAGTAATATGTATCAAAACAAGCTTTGGTTTCAACCAAAATAGGATAGAGCTATGACCAACCAGGGCTGCCCAACGCACAAGAAGTAGGCAAGTACAAACAAACAAAAATACTGAACAGAATAAGGTTACTAGCCTATCATATCACATGTACCATCTGTGACGATATCCTGCTGAATTGTGCTTAGTAGAAAATGGTTTTCAATATTTTCTGCTCATCTAATCTAATCTAATCTAATCTAAAAAAAAAGTAGTAAAGTAAACAAGAAAATGCTGAAAAGATCGAGGTTACCAGCCAAAATACCATAGCACATGTACCATCTGTGACTGGTATCCTGCTTATTTTTGTACTAATAGTAGAAAATGCAATGTTTTCTGCTAATCTAATCATTCACTGTTGTTAGTGCACAATCTACACATGTACAATTATCTCAGCACACTATACTGAGGTGCTTTTTCGCGGTCGTAACCAATAACTGTTTCGGTTGACTTGGCCATTGGTTTATCACATGGTCAGTGACCGAAACAGTTTTTGATTACAGCTGCGAAAACGCACCCCTGTCCACTTGAAAAAACCCAGACAGTACCAAGCAGAACCAGTAACAAGTTGAAATTGTAAAATGTTAACAATTATGCTTATCAGCAGGTCTATCAAATTGGGCCCATGGGACTTGAACCAGCAACCTTGTGACTCAGAACCATAGCATAGTTCAGACGACCTTTGTCATGCTTCCACCATCTTTGTCCTGTACCTAGTGTGCGATAGCATCAATAAATGCTGGTATTCAGTGTATACCAAAACGCACCAGACTATTTTCCCCTTTCAGCTGATTTTGTTACACTGAATTCTCGGGGGGGGGGGATTCCAACCAACAAATTTGCAGAATTAATGTGGGGGAAAAACAGTTCCACTCAACTTGAATGATCGCTCCTTTAAAAGAAACAGTTTTGCAAATTAAACATAGGTACATAGATCCATGCACCATTATTGCATGACACACCTAGGCCCATAGTTCAACAGTCAGGCCATGCCAACCAGCCTTTTATTTCTAAATGACAACAAGACTACGAGCTCATCTGGCCATGTTTTTGGCCCATATCTTGTCTTCCCGGGAGCAGGTTTAGCCCGCGCCGCTCTCCCGCCTTGTTCAAACACCAGAGCGCTTGGGACCCCCGTGTTTGCTCAAGATCGAGTGATACTTCCGGCGTAAGAACAAGACATAAATGTGATACATATCTTATGGTTTAATATCTTTCCTTTAATAAAGACAGGCAGTATATATATGACCATAGTAATTGGTAACTGGGTAGCAGCCGATAATTACCAGCAGTCAGGTAGTAATTTCTGCGATAAAATCGTCAAATCTCTTGGAATTAATCACTTGGAATAGGGTTGAGAAAGTCACTTAAAGTGTCACTTGATTTTATAAATTTTATTCCGCAATTGGGTGTTGGGCACGAAATGAGAAATGTTTTTGGTTGTAAATGTTCTTGTAACGTGCTCATAAATAGCTCATAAAAAGCTTGATATGCAGGGAAGTTTTAATTCACTAACTTGATTTACTTGTGACTGGTGCCCCAAACAAAGATTGACAAAATAAGGAGACCACAAACATAAAGCTCAGTTGGTACAGAATCGACACATAAACCGAAGGTCACATATTCAAATCTCTTTCTAGTCATTTTTTTTTTTTTTTCGTTCACCCTAAAAGTGTTTTGATTCACCCAGGACATTACGACTAATCTTTCCTGTAGAAGATTTTATAAATCAACCTGTTTTTATGCCAAGTACCTATATGAAATTGGCACAGGGCCAACTTTCGTACAGCTTGTAAACACAGCCAAATCTTGCTTAGAAGAATCGGGTAACCCGAGCCAATATTCCATAAAGTGTTACATTGTTGGGACTTGTGCCCCACTCATTTACTGCTAAGCAATAAAACTTGCTAAGCCTTCATTTCTACTCAACAGCTTTGAGTGGGCCCAGTTCAGGCGCAAGAAAGAGCACTTGGTGAAACTGAATGGCTGTTTTAAGGCACCAGGCGCATTCAATTTTGCGCGAAATAGAGTAACATTTGTTAAAACTGGTTTTTTACATATATAGTCTTTGATTTGGAAGTAGACCCGAGCTCTTTTGCAGGTCTAGAGAATGACTACTCGTTATCATGGTTATGGCATGATGGTATCCTTGATGCAGGGTTAATTAGGTTAGCAGTTTGAGCCTAGGGATATCACCAGTAAAAAGGTTCGGATGAACGAACATTCGACATGCCCCCATCGTAAAAGATAGGTGGGGAAAAGTCGTGCCGTCTTGTTTAATGACAAAAACAATCTATGGTCAATCCTAATTGACCGGTGTAGACATGTGACTCATAATATTCAAACATTTTGGGGAATCTTTTGATTACTCCCGTGATAGAAATACATTTGTGCACTTCATATAATGGGCTAATAATATTCAACTACGAAAGAGGCTTGCACGCACTATTAAAGCATAGAGACATAAAATGACTGCTGAGTATTGTTTGTGTTGTTTACCCAAGGTGTTTCCTTGCCATAGGATCTCAACTTGGAGCACATCAACAGTCGATCATCATTAAATCAGTGCACACACAAAAATATATATATAATAATAAAAAAATTGAGGAAAAGGGGGAGTGATATTGTTCACCTCGTCTACCAAACAATATTGTATGACCATGAAGACGGGTAGATAACATGGCCGGGTTGATGAATGTGAGTGGCTATTGATGGAGAGGATTGTCTGGGTCTGTAACACTATTCTGGCAGTTGAGAATGATTCAAGAAGAGTAATCAAGCCCCCCCCCCCCCCCCCCTGCTCATTAAACCGAGATAGCAATAATGTGATACGCCTTGGTTTTCATGCTGCGATGTATTCATCGGCAATGTATGGCGGGAAGAATGAGAGCGTGGCCAACAATGGTAATTGACAAAGGCCATGTATCCCCACTGTATGTGACTCAGCATCAATTAAATCGCAAGCCTGTGAAAAACTAAGCTCAACCGGTCATTGAAGTCACGAGAAAACAGTTGAACCCCGTTATATGTTTTCACTGTTTTCAAAACGACAGATTTTGGACTCACAAGATCAAAACTAATTGTTTTAATCATTTCATAAAAAATATTTGAAATTTCGCACCATGACAACGTTATGTGTAAATCTGTGAATTGTTATAATCTTACAAATTGTGTGCATACCCTTTAATGACTTCATGATTTGTTGTGTCGTGGCCGAGCGGATAACAGCACCGGACTCAAGCTCTGGTGTTTCTGTTCATCAGAGTGCGTTTTGGCGACCCCAACCAGAAACTGGTTTGCGCTTTGGTCATTGGTTGAGCGTTTTCGCGTGTTCAGTTGAACCGCGGTGACGCGGCTGTTCCGACCAAACTGTAACCGACTTGTTGGCTCGGTTAGGCTTGGTTTCAAGATGGCGGACTAAAACTATCGGAAAAGGTCAATGGAATTCTTTTTAAAACAAAGAAGAATGAAGCATAGTAATCAAAAATGTTGATAAAATTACAAAGACCAAGTTCCATTACTTGAAAATAAAATAAATGCTGTAGGCCTATACTTTTAGAAAATGAATTTTCAAGAGATGTACCTACGTCACAAACTGTTTCTGGTTACCGACCCGTTTTCGCGTAGCTCTCGGAAATTGTTTCGGTCAATGAATTTTACGTCAGAAACCTGTTTCCGGTCATGGTCGCCAAAACACGCTCGTGAGTGTGGGTTCAAGTCCCGTTCGTGACACTATTGGCCTTAAGCAGGACACTTATTAACCATTAATGCTTCGTCCTTCGGATGGGACGTAAAACCTTTTGTCCCGTGTGTTGTGTAATGCACGTAAAAGAACCCAGTGCACTTATCGTAAAGAGAAGGGGTTTGTCCCGGTGTTCCTGGTTTGATTGGCTGCATATTGCGCCACAGCACCTTGTAAACCATTACATGGTTAAAGGAATAGGGCTCATACTTCACAACGTATAGCTCCACATACCTTGCAGGAAAATACTGACTGTTGAAGCGCCATGAGCGTTACTGAGTGGCGGATATGAGCGCTGTATAAGAAGCCACCATTGTTATTATTATTTCTTCACTAGGAAGGAAGGGGGAATAAAATCCCACAAAGGTTAAGTCAGGTGCTGTGTTCGTGTGAGCAGCTAACAACTCTAAACAAGAGATAACCTGGAATGACATGATGAGAAAGGATGATGGCGTATGAACTTGCGAGCGTGATCATAACGATTTGATTTGATTTTCAAAATTTACTTTATTTATTTCACTTTACTTTGAATTGGTAGACTACGGAGGCAACGGGAGAACAGAGGCCATTTGACAGTCAGATATGAATGTCTGGTACAATGACTTCCTCAGGGGCGGAAGGGGTGTTGCGCAATCATTTGCGATCGCAGTTTGGGTACACTCCATTTAAAAAAAAGGTGATAACCATTAAAAAACAAAAATAAATCCATGTATACCGTAAACATTTTCTCTTTAACAGCACTGAAAACATAACAATGTATATTGGAAGAGTATTTTCAATTGTTGGGGTGCTTAGTTTTCAAATAAATGCGTAAAAATATTACCGAAGAATTTCCGTTGGTTTATTGCAGCGGCAAACGTGTATGAATGGGTCTAGGTGGGAATTTCGTTACAAAACGTCTCCCCTATAAAATGGCTACAAATATCGACATAATGTGAAAAAAATTATCGTTCATCCTCTGATTTTTTTCCCAATAACGTAATATTTAGGAATAGATCTTTCGTTCCTGAAAGTTTAAACAAAATCCCTCGGTACATCCTCTAGATATTTGACGATTTTTAAAAGTATTTTTTTGACATAATGGTCTCTGCCGATACTAAGTTTGCGTTCAAACGATCTCTGTTGACGGACGGGAACATTTGCCGCAGGTAATTTTAATTCTGAGCCAACATACACATCTTAAACAGATATGTTATACATGTCGTTTCTGTTAAATATATGTTGTTTACTAAATTGTTAAATTACTGAAGCAGTTGGCAACGCAAAAAACCAATTTACAAATGTTTTCTGGTGTAACATTTTTGTGAATTTACAACATTTGAAGATAACAATACCCTCTGATAAAATGGACTCGTCCAGGCAGTCTCAACGGCACACGCAGTCGGAGAGCAACCGTAATTCAAATAGTGTCACACATCCGTTTGTACAATGGTTTTTGTGTGGGGAGCCCCTACCAGTTGACTTCGCGAGGGTCGAATGAGATTATTTTCAACGTAGGTGGCGCGCTGGTGGCGCTACCCCTTCCCCCCTGGACTTCCTTAATCACAAGTCACCTCTTAATTTTGAATTCCTCGGTCGATAGAGAAAGTTGTTATTTCACATGATTCGCGGCAAGCTTTTACGTAGTCATGTAAGAGTATGGCGCGCCGTCTCTTCCATGACTACGGCGGGTTCACACACACAATTTTGAATGTATGGTATCATGGTTTGCTCGAGCTCAGTTTGGAGGTGGTTGCTACACAAAAGCTTGCCCCGAACCATTTGAAATGACAACTGTCTCTATAATCTGAGGAATTCACATTTTTAGTGGTATCTTGTGACCAAGCAAGTCGTTGTAACAAACAACTCTTAACTCGCGAATGGCTTCCTGCTTTTGTGCCCCATGTCACCTATTCCTTGGTGCCCCTTGAATTAAATGTTCTATACAAGAAAAGGAGGCCCATTCCAACAGAAGGAAAAAGTGCTATGGCCTTTACAGGAGATCAGGCCTGCTATTTCCTGCAAAAAAAGGGATTCACGAATGACAGGACCACTCCATCCTGTAACCACACAAATAACATTCAAGCATTAGGTTAATTTGACATGCGAAAGAAAATAACAGTAACTTGATTAAGGCATACACTGAAGGCCAGAAGTACTTTGTGAGATCGACTTCATAACTCCAACATGCTCTTATTACACATACACAGTGAGAAATGCAAGAGACTCGACAAAAGACAGAAATTTCAGTGAAATGAAATTGCAACTTGAATAGATTGACATTCTTGCATGTTACGACCAGAAGGGGGTATGGGCTAGGGGAAATGATTAACGAGATCAATGGAGGCTACAGTCTAGACCAAGAGTGCGTGTTAACCAAATACTGCATTAGATTCTGCTCCGTGCATTGATCAAAAGTATTTCATGCATGCATTAAGTAGTTCATATTTTACTCCTTTCCCCGCTCTACACCTATGCCTCGCCCCCCTAATCTCTTTCTAGGCAATGTATTCTCAAGAACTCTTATTATAAACTACTTAAGTTCTGTCTGTCTGTTTCAGTCGCCCTTGTACGTGCCTTCCTGTGCATGTGATCTGTCCTATCCCCTCTACCCCAGGGCTCCACTTTCCCATAAAATGTTTTAAATGCAAGGGTCTGAGAATGGATAAAAAAATGATCCGTAAACTTCGGATAATGTGCCATTCTCTGAACATTAAACCTTAAACCATCAGAATTTAAACCCATTTGTATAAATGTTTTTGGTTTCAGACAACATCAATTTCTGCGAAAATCATTCCCCCCCCCCCCCCGAGAATTTTATCTGACTTGTAGTTTTCGGGGGTGGGGGTATGTAAAATTGTCCAATAACGTATTTTTTTTAAATGGAGGTAAAATGTTATCTTTGAAGATATTTTTTAAAGCTGTTTTTCCCCTCAAAAGAATGATAAGCTTATTACATTTTCAGTTTTTGAAACATACGTCAGACACGTAAACAAAATACTTCATCATTGTAGTCTTCACAAAACTGGAATGAAAACATGACGTAAATTTAAACAAGATTAATAACCACTAAATAATTAATACAAAAACTTTGACAAAATAATCACAACATTCAGGAAAATCTAGAAAAATAAGGGACCCCACACATAACAGTTTTTGTTATACGCAAGTAACTAATTAGTGTCATGTGTGTGAGACCTTCAAAGGCGCATTGTCTCTGCACACTAAACACTTTGTGTACCTTAAATGCAGGATTAATTAGTATCCAAACTTTCTGATTCTGAAAATACCTTTCTTCTGGACACTTATGAAAAACATATTCTTGAACATGATGTGGACCTCTTTTGTTCCCAGGTCCACACTTAAACAGGACAGATAACTATACATTGAAGGTGGTTGAGCCACAGGTACGTAGAGGTGGCTTCAACCAAGACGAGACCATGCAGAGAGTACAACCAGGGCCCGGAGAAAATCATTGTGGCACAGAAGAAATCTAACGCACAACTCTACTCACATATAGCCCTAGCCGGGAATCGAACCTGGGCCACAGCGGTGAGCTGGGAGAGTGGTGAGAGGTGGGAGTGGTGAGAGGCCACAGTGGTGAGAGACAAGCGTTTTACGTAGCCACCCATGCCACCCACTCACTGATGTTTTATCTGCGAAAGCTATAAATTGTCTTTGTTCCAAAACAAACTACAACACTATTAATAACCAAACCAAGACGACTTGGATAAACAGTTTGTTTGCCCCGAGAGAGCCTTCAATTCCAAAATTGAAGACCACACTCAACGGACGATGATGAATTGGTTTTCCATAGACACTGTGCGTAACGCCCAGAACTGATTTCCCCGAACGTAATCTGTAAATTTACCACACGGAGAATTTCAGACCGAGGGTTTACTTTGTCCATTATGTCTACTTCAGGTACAGCATTTTGTAAAGGTACGGACATCACCCCCCCCCCCCCCCCCCCCCAATATCCACTCAGGATCTTGTATTGACAGAGACAATAATTTACATTAGCAATCAATCAGGGCTGTGTCCATTACAGACTGTTTTCATGACATCACATCCAAGGGTTTATCAAAAGAAAAGCCATCAAGAATAACACGTGGTGGTTGATTCAATGGCGAGGAGAGTGGCCCTAACGTAAACTACAAGTGAACACGAGGACCGTGTGCACAAAAGTCAAATCCCATCCTCTTCTGCTAATTTGAATTCCGAAGTTGAAGACCATTCCCGCTGTTTCAATCTTGAAAGGTAACAAGCACAAAAGCTTTAGTCTAGGAGCATTGGTGTGCTGAAGACGTTGTCCACACAGAGATGCCACTTTTAGAAATTGTATATTATTTTGCTGACAACGTGAAGTCATTATTTTCTGTCCATTTGCGTCAGACATAAAATGCTCTGCGAGCGGATCTGAAGACCATTAGTGGAACAAACGAATAATTGCCCTAAACTGAAGTGGATGGCTCTCAGAGTAAAAAGCAATTTTTGTTTTTTACGATTCTCTCAGGAAAATGATCACTAATTGTGGTAAAAGCCCCCAAAAGTTTTTATGCTGCAATTTTTGGAAAACAAATGTTAAGTTCTATCACAGAACGTATCTTAGTTCCAAATGATCATTTATATATTTTGGAAAGGAACATCCCACTTATACAAACCAATGATAAAAAACACACAATAAATATAAGACAGATTATACTTAGCTCAGCTCTTTTTGATTTCCTATTCTGTTCCAAGTAAAATTTTAATATGATTCAATGAGCTAATGTCTACCATGTTGAACTACTGTCTTAGCAATAGTATAAACAAAGATAACAAAAGTGTAAAATAAGATATAATAATAATAATGATATATTATAAATCGTTTTTACAAGAGAGAGAAAAAGCGCCGAGAATAGGAAAAACATTATGGTTTCGTTATAAGAAGTATATAAGACGTTTCCTGAAAATTGTGGCGGATGGTTGGCATCCCTGATGTTATTGGGAACAGAGTTCCAAATTGTTCCTCACTGTTTAAGAAAATGCTAAATCGTACACTCTAAACATTCAAGGGTCAGAAATGACCCGGATTCCACGTCTCAGGGAAGCTGACCCATTTTGAGTCAGGCTGGCCCGGAAATTGGTAAAAAAATTGACTTCAACGTCAGTTTGATAAAGTTCCGGATCATTTTGACAAAGATTCCGGGTAATTCTGACCAAGAAATGGGTCGTGCCCCGTGGGGACCGGAATCCGAGTCAATTCTGATCCGGATGGTTTTAGAGTGCTCTATTTTGAAAATGATCAGATAATCATGTTGCTTTTTATGAACTTAGGCCACGGCAAGCGAGCTACACTTCCTTATTATGTTACGGGAATGATCTGAATGACTTGGAGAAAACTTTAATTCTATATAGAGCATGCCCTCTAGCAGGGATGCAATGAGCTGCTTAAGTAACAGCTGTTTTCAACCGGGTAGAATCCCGGTGGCCGTTAATGTAACTAGATTTGTGACTACTGCACTATACCTATTTAACTTAGGTCAATTTGGCTGATTGTTGAACGAATCACTTCGGCGCAGTAAGGTAGTCCCATTATAGCTGAGCCTTCAAGACAAATACACTTTCTTTTACGTACTGCTCCGAAGTGGTTCAGTAATAGAATGCAAAATTGTAATGTAAAAATGTAAAATATGGATGTCATAATGTGTAATGGTCACTGTCTTTGTTATATTTTAATTATGGAGACAAATAAAAGGGTCCGCACTTCTGTCGGTAGTGAATCCCAATGGTTGAAGAATTGCGTCACTACCGGGTTTGACCCATTTCCGACCAAAACTCTAAAATGTCAACAACAAAAAATCAGTTTCGGTTCAGCTTGACCCACAAAGGGTCACGGGGGACTCGGGATTTGGGTCAATTCTGAACCGGAAGTTTTTAAAGTGTATATATATTTTTATGTGAAGAATGGACAAACAAAAAATCAGTCAACATAAACTGCTACGACAGTTGGTTGTATGAGGACAGTAAACAACAGGAAGGAGCAGTTTGGCAAACATTTCAAACGCTTCACCTTATCTTTCATAACCTTTTCGAAATGAAACGGAGAATTCTCTTAATACCTATCATCTGAGGAAATCAAGTTTTGAATATTGGGTACACGTTGAGTGAGCCGATGATCTATATAGATAGGGCTTGTCCAAGAATCTTTCTACGCTGACAATCTGAGCCGTTTCTTAACTGGGAATGACTTTGGCTTTACTAAGCTAGAGGCAGAACATTGTCCCCGTGTTTGGTTTTCATCAGTTAACATCCCAGGCCAGATACATATCTGTGTTTGCTATTGACGGACTTAAGCCATATCTGTGTGTTTAAAGGGTACACAAGAATATCAGTACAGTTTCGGAAACATCGGTGCTTTTGCTGAATGAAGGTAGACCGATGTCATGTCTAGAATTAAACTGAGGCCACTGAGGCCATTAGCCTTTTTGAGGTATGGCGGACACTATAGGAGTACAGACTGTTTAGTTTGGGTGTATACAGACAAATTTACCCAAACCAAATAGTGTTGAAGCATTGTGTCCGCCATAACTCAAAAAGGCTTATGGCCTCCGTTACTTGGTGCCCCTTCAAGCTTCCCATAGACTTTAAGGTTGTACAATGGAAGTGCCCTTTGCAATATGAAAATGGCCTTGGCCCTCTCAAAGATGAAATTCCAGGCCTGCGATGTCGAATGTTTCAAGGGAAAGTTGTTGTTTTGACAAGCCGAATCCGTGTTAAGGGTATATGGTCATGGTTTGGTTTCTGTCAACGTAATGCTGATTTAGAGGCACAATTATCAAGTAAGGTACATTAAAAGTCACCTGTGCATGTTTCAGTTGAATACACAGTGCCTACTTCCTTGTTGAGAAAGCAGCAAACAACAACTGTCAAGGTATTTTCAGCAAGATCGAAGAATTCATCCGCGTTTAGCAACGAAGAGACAGCGGGTATGCCGCTGCATGCAGACGACCGAAAGTGCACGCTGACATAATTACATCACCTCGGACCAATCATAACATGGAAAGCTTATGTCACATCACGTTTATCCAATGAAATCATTGTACCCAATGAAATAATCGGGCCTGTAAGACCAGTGCCTGTCTTTATCCTTGCGATAATGACAGGGGACCAGTCTAGTATCGACTGCACCTCTGACCGTAGAGGGCAGCATTCAAGCGGACATCACGGACATTTCCAAAAGTCGCCTGCAGGTGATCTTTGGAGATTAACATTTTTTCGACATTGATTTCTAATCAACGGCGGCACCTTAACAGAAATAATTTCGCGGAATGCTTACTACCGTTACCATCTTTATAACAAGTAGATTATAGGATAACAATATAATTATTTTCTTTTAAATTAACAAAGTATGACCCTGTCTTGTTTTAGGGACATTTTTCCCCTAGAAATGTTTGCTAGACACACGCCACAAAAAAATAACAGACCAAAGCTAGGCTTTCACGTAGTAGGCCAACAAGAAGGTTGTCTGCCCTACGTATACGCTTCAACAACATATTATTTCATTATGGACTATGTCAGAATGACATTCAATTTGTCAGCGAAAGCTAAATTTGTTGTTATAACAGTTTGTTCCAATATAACCAAAGAGACATATTCTCTTTAATCTATGTGAGCCTGTCGTCAAACAGACTCTCCCCCATAGATTACAATGAAATCCTCTTCATGTGTTTCAACATGCCCATTTTGTCTCTGGTTGGGAAATATTAACGAGTGATTGGATTATTGGGAAAGCTGTTTCAGATTTGAAACACATAGGCATGTAACTCAATATAAATCCCCTCCTAATGGAGTCTTGATATTTCATAATGGCATTATCAAAAAGTTGTTTCCTGATGTAAGCTGCACTCTTTCAACACTACAGATGACATTAAATCTTTGTCTCAGTCTATTGTACACACACAAACTCTCCTCTCCTGACACAGTGTTGCAGTTTCTTCATATAGTGGTGAATATTACGTTTTGGTTTTTTTAGTTTTTTTTAATGAGATATCGCCTAACTCACAAGGCCACGGACGGCCACTCAAGGTGAGGGCTACACATAACTGATTTGGGCTATCGACCCAAATCAATTGACACCAGGGGCACGTTGCCTCCTACTCCTGGGACTGAAACAGGATTACCCCCTTCACAGTCCTTAAGGATGTAGGCATGGGTATCATCCACTAGGAGCCTGTCTGGTAGAGCAGAATGCACTACCTTCCCAACTTTTTCGAAGCAATTATGGTTAAGTACCTTGCTCAAGGGCACAAGTGTCATGACCGGGTATCGAACCCACACTCTGCTGCTGAAAACACCAGAGCTTAGGTCCGGTGACCTAGACCGCTCAGCCACGACACGCCACGTTAAAGTTTGTTACTTAGTTTGTTCTTATAACACTTTTTTGTGCTTGTTATCATCTGGGCTTACGGTACACTGAAAACCACCCCAAAAATGTTAACAGCTTTTGCATGGTTAAATTTAGTAGTTGTAGATCACAAAGGGAATTTCCACAGCTAGATGTACATGTCAAAATGCTACCACTTTTATATACTTCCAGAAGTTTGTTTTAGTTCATCTACTAAGACAGATATCCCCCGGGCCTTTGTTATACACTATTTCATCGCCATTTAAACACCAACCAACACGCTAACTTCTAATAATTATGTACAAACGCTTCAGGCATGTCGTATAGATAACTATATAATAATATCGAAGTCTTATATAGCGCACGTATCTACCAAACAAGGTACTCAAGGCGCTGAGTATATACATACTTTCAGAAAGATAGGTTATTGCAGTGATGAAAATCTGAGACCCAATTATTTAGCACCTTATAAGGGTTTACAAGGTGCTACGGCGCATTAAGCAGCCACAACCAGGATGAATATGAATGGATATATCAACCTTAGGATGAATATGAATGGATATGCTGAATAACATGTTTTTACCATGCTGAAATTTTACTTTTTGAGATGATAATTTTGTTTTATCTCTCGGTGTTTCTTCTGGTCGGCAATAATTCATGCAAGTCTCCATCACAGCGTGTTCTTTGAAACTTGGGGGTTTGGGACCGAGGTGAAAACTTTAAAGCGTTGGTAGACACGCTTCTTGGTTCTCCCGTCTCCCCGATACGCCATGATTATACGGGTGATTATTGCTAATGGAGGTGTGCATTTGAACATCTCTTTTAAAGGCTTTGTTTCATTCTTTTGTGGGTATCTCCCGGCCCCAAGTCTTCTGGGCTCTACACACACAATCACATCTGAGGATTCCCCCCGTTTTCATCAAGCAACAATAGTTCAAAATGAAACGTAGACAAGATTGCACAAAGACATTTCTCTCTACATTCATCAGATTTTGATTGCCTCTCTCTCTTCTCGGAAAAAGAACACTGTTGTCACAAAAAACAGCCTGTTGGCATGAAATAACTCCACACGGTTAGGTTGGGATTGCAGACAAACCAAATGTCAAATGACGTCACAGTTGAACCACAGCTCATCACAAAATGATGAAAAAATTTAATCTAACACCAGTCCCCAGTTTGTCTTAAAAGCTACGCATGTAGTTGTGTCAATATTGTATCTATAGTTTGGAGTGGATTATTGAAAGTGCACTGTGAGTTGAAGCCAAGACATTTGCTCTTGTCCAGTCAGCTAAGACACGATGAGCTCTTCTTTACCGAGTTAAAAAACACTAACATTTCTCCCTCGTGGGTTTTCTTTATGTTGCTCACTATTTACACTAGATACAAAATCAGAAATGTTTCTCAGTTGAACTTTGGTGCCTGTTGACCTGATTCACGTGGTCATAACAATATTCTTAGTTGCGCCATTCCAGGAGTGAAATGTCCCTCAGTGAACATTTAAGGCCATGTGACGTTCATGATTTTTACCTGCAATTTGACTCCCTATAGATGGCAAGCGTAGCAAATAGTAGCCACTATTACGTTGGCGAAAGGGAGTCAGTTTGCACTTTAAGCAGGGGTTAAAAGCAGTTTAAGCAGGGGTTAAAAGCGATTTAAGCAGGGGTTAAAAGCGATTTAAGCAGGGGTTAAAAGCGATTTAAGCAGGGGTTAAAAGCGATTTAAGCAGGGGTTAAAAGCGATTTAAGCAGGGGTTAAAAGCGATTTAGGCAGGAGTCAATTGCAATGTACATGTAACTCTTAAGTGAGGACTGGTATTAAACACCAAGTCATAGCACAATGCCCTGGGGAGTCAAAAACCTTGATGTCCTAGACTTGACAATCCAACATATAAAAGTAGTTTTTGTTCTTTGTTTAGGGGTGAGTTGAGTTTGAGGGGCTGATTTTGTTTCACTCGTATACTTCGTCCACAAAATTGCACAGACACAGACCGACCCATCTGAACCCTCTGATAAGTGTAGCCACCTGTTCCTTGTAGCAGCCTTCCAGATTTCTTGCTTACAGCTAATGTAATGTGGTTTCCTCCCCCTACCAACCAAACTTTATTTTGGTTCACTGGGTGCCAGTAACTAGTTGAACCTCCAAGCATTTGTGTAATTCATGTGGGGTTACTCCCTAGTTGTCACATTTTGATGAACTTTGTTTGTTAGAAATGTTTCACATTCACATTCGTTGTCAACAGGCATTGTTGTCAATCATGTAAATAACCAACAAATAAGACAAGATAAGTGAATATTTATTTACCTTCAGCTGTTTGGTCTTGTCCTTCATAGTCTGCTGGTAGATTTGCAGTTGCTCAGCCACCTCGGGACCAGGCTGTCTGGCCAGTATGTGTTTTAATTCGATATACAGCTTTTCTTTCTCCTGCGCAAGACAAACAAATAATTCAATCAGAAAATAGTGAATCACCTTTGAGGGGTTTGACGAAGTGAAAATGTGTTTTTCAAAATGATCCGTCTTTTCCTATGGAGCAAAGATTGATTTTCTGTTGCAATTTTGTTTTCACACGTACAGAAGCGTGTACAGAAGCGTGCGTAAGGTAAAAAGCGCCTAGTCACACAATGGAATTAATTTGTGTCACATGGTCCAAAGAGCATGGGACGAGGCAGTCATGTAGGCACACACTATGCAAGCCTCTTTACGTCAGAAATCCATGTTTCGATAAGAGCGAACCCGACTCTCCCGTAGAGCAAGGAGGAATTTGTCAGTTGTAAGTAAAGGATACATTAGAGTAAAAGTATAATAAGCAAATCTGCAAGCCTCGTAGCTCTTTCCGTCAGAAGTCCAGGTTTCGATAAGAACCAACCCACCTCTCCTGCACAGCGATGTTTGAGGCAACCATTTTGGCGAGGGGGGATTTGTCAGTTATATGCGAAGAAATATATTTTGTCAGGTTAAAGCTACGAGCCTCTTGCCGCCAGCTCTCCTGCACAGCTATTTTAGACACATTCAGTCTAGAGGGTGAACTTGTCAGTTGTATGTGCATAATTAAATTCAGTCAGGGCTGCAAGCCTCTGTCCGGCAGAAGTCCAGGTTTCGATGGAAAACTAAACCAAATCTCCCGCACAGCAATGTTCGAGACATTCAGTCCAGAGGGTCAATTTGTCAGTTGTATGTGAATGAAGAATTTTAGAAGAGCCACCTCTTGTTTAAAGTCAATGGTCTCAATTTTGTTTCGGTGCTTCTGAACACACGTTTGAGGAGATGCACCTTTAAAGGCCTTGCTCAAATAGAAAGTATTCTGACAAGTATGGATTTGATAATGTCCGATCTTCTTGATTAATGTCATGTTAGGGGGTTGTCGTTTTGTTTTTGTTTTTTGTTCCTCCAACATATGGCAAAAAGCACTGAACAGAAACATACATAGTGCAACTGCAATGAGCTCGTGCACTATTTAATTTGATATGCTGTCCGTTTCTATTTATTTACTCGTTTGATGACTTCATCTTTCACGTCAACAAAAATCGTCTTGGTTCATGTTTCAAGGGAAATGTTAAGTTTGAGGCGTTCTTATATTCAAGGGCCAGTAGCTCACCGCTTGTCTTGACAAAGACAAATCCGCTGGCAAAAAGACTGGATTTTAAAAAGTTACAAATGTGTGTATTTTTTTCCAATCCGCATTGTTACATGTATGTCCTTGAAATATACATTTGACTTGTATTGAATTGAAATGCTGTCCATGCTGTGAATAACTGCTTCATTTGGACATAAATACTCCAAAACCACCAAGGTGTGCGAAGATAATGTATACAGTTATAACTAATGACATTTTCATTGTACATGTATATAGGATGTTAAATTTGCATCGGAAGGATTAAGAATACCAATTGTGTTTTACCCTTACACCAATGAGTGATAAGCACTGTATTATAGACGGTGCTTTCCCGCGAGTCCTGTGAGAAAAAAAAAGTCTGTATAATCGAAATCCACAGGCATACATTCTTAAAAGAAATCTGGATTACAATAGACCAGGATTCTTGGTCCCAGGGGGCGTGACCCATTTCGGGGTTAGGCTGACCCAAAATCTGTGTCAAAATGACCCAGAAGTGGGTCAAACTGACGCATAATCCGAGGTAGAAATCACACTTTTTGACCACTTTTCGGGTTACCCTGACACAGAAATGGGTCAGGCACCTGGAGACCCGGATCAGGCACCTGGAGACCCGGAATTCGGGTCAATTCTGACCCGGGTTTTTTTTTTTTTTTAGAGTGCCCTACTTGAGTGGGATTTGAACCCAGGACCTTCGTCATTCTATCAGAAGAACAGTTTACAGGCTGATTATCTTCTGTGCACATACATATTTTGATTCGTTTTGACAAGTTTTACACACAGAGGACCCATTTTCATGTTCTAACAAAATGAACCTTCTTCAAAGGGGCGTATCTTTTCTGTCCACTTCGTTGAGCATAACAAGCACCCTACGCATGACACTCCCCATACATCTCCTTTGTTCCAAGACGGCAGCAAGCCTTTAATTACATGTAGCCCCGAATCGTTTCAAACAAATACAATATCGCAAATAAACGGCAATCATAACCGCCGGCCATCATGTAACATGGGAAATCAAAGCTTCACTTCCATCTGTCCTGCTTGTGTCAACAAGACAAAAACAGGCTGATATGAACCCAAGAAAAAAACTAATGACCCGTTTCTACATTTTTATGTCTGCCGTTTTCTTCTTTATGTGTACTCCAGTCTTTGACACAGCCCAGGTAAATATGTCCCACGAAAAAAATAACAATAATTGATACAATGGCTGGCGATATAACAGACCCTGAACAACACCATTAAAATAACACTGCAGGAAAAATAACAATGTCTAAAAAAGGAAAAACAAATTCCCCCACTTAAATATCTTTCTCTATGTTTGGACAAAACTTGAGCGATGTTTGATCTGAAGATGCTCAGTTTCATAGTTGTCTCAGCTGGAGGTATTTCTAAAACCTTCTGTAGTGAATCAAAACATGGGTTTTGAAAACAGGCAAAATTTGTAATTATAAGCAGTATTATTTTTTTACCGAAACAACATGAAACGTGACGTGAACAAAAAGAGCATACAAGGTAAAAACACAGCAATGTTATAACAAAAACATGATGGAAAACTTAAGATGTTGAGCAAAACGAGTCAAAAACCCACAAAATAAACACAATGACAACCGTAGAGGGACATCGCCCCCAAAAAATTGAAGTAAAAAAAAGTGTCATTGGTTGATAATTGAAAAATGTGGGAATGTTTGGTTACTCCCACATAACTGACGATGCAAAACAGAATGTGCCACAGATGGCGTGGATTTTTGATTTTTTTTTAATGAAAGTGTATCGGTACAGCAGCACTGGATGGGATAACTTGTCAGTGATTTACTTCGATTTGGATGATATTTATTAATATTTCTTTAAACAATGTTCTGACAGATTACAAGAATGAGTTAACTTTTATCTCTTTCACATACGAGCTGGATGACATTTCCCGTTTGAGTTTCATGTAAAATGCAGGCTGCACAAATGAAGTTTTTAATGGCAGTACAGTCAATTTTGCTATGCATTGTGAGCAGTCTCTTTGAGAAGAGATTGTTAATTGAATACACAAGTGTGTTATAATTGCATCCGATTTTCACCACATGGATTTATTCAAGAATATGTCTTGCTTTGTATTTTAGTGTCCAACCATGTCCATGCGGTAGGCCTCGCTACTAAAATATAGGATTCGAACTCCCTCTATTGGGCAAGCTCAGTGTTCTCCTGGTAAGACATCTGCTCTAGAATGACAAAGGTTGTGGGTTTAAATAAAACAATCGTACATTATTATTGACTTGGAACAGCTCCCCAGGCCAGGTCACCCAAAAGATTAAGAGTTCAAAAAATTAGGTCAGTAGTCATCAAAAGCTCCTGACAACGAAAAACAACCAACAACAACAACAACACTAACCTGAATCAGAAGTTCCTTTTCCACCACCTCCTCGGTCTTCTGGATAAGACGCCGCTGCAGCGTCTGGATCTTTTGAATCATCTCATAGGTGCTGGGGTCAGAGCCCTCCAGCTTCCTCCAGCGGTGGATGTTCATGGGGTTTTCCAGTTCCTCCTCTAGCGCCTTGCAGCGGGTTCTCTCCCGTAGGAGCTCCCGCTGGAGGTGGTAGACTTCTCGTCTGGAGTGGCAAATGGTCATTGATTAGGTGAGCCGGGATACATTAATAATAATAATAATATCATGCATTTATAAAGCGCCATCTATCTAGGTAGCCTATTCCGAGGCGCATATTATTACCCCTGGTCACTGGGCCATTTTTATTCCAATCCTGAACCATCTCAGCTCCCTGGGGAGTATACAGCCTATGCTGCAATATATGCGCTACTAGGCTAAATCCATCACAAGAACCATCTCTGCCCTCACAGGTACCCATTTTACCCCTGGGTGGAGAGAAGCAATTATAGTTAAGTGTCTTGCTCAGGGACACAAGTGTCACGACCGGGACTCGAACCCACACTCTGCTGAACAGAAACACCAGAGCTTGAGTTCGGTGCTCTTATCCACTCGGCCACGACACCCCATATAAGTTACATCTACATCAAATATAGGTACCTGCCGTCAGGCCGAAATGTGAAAAGGTTAATCTAAGCCACATCACAAACCAGCACAATAGATCTACTTTCCCACATTAAATTGAAAGAAATAAAATTCTTGTAGACTGTCGAGTAATACATCCGTAAGTTATCTCAGAAGACAGGCTCCCAAACAAGCCCAATATCATAAATATGCATAAGCATAAAAAAAGTTGCTATAAGTTCAACCAGCCAAAATACCATGCCACATGTACAGTTTGTGACTGCTCATTTTCGCTTAGCAGCAAATTGTTAAGCAATATTTTCTGCTTGAGCAGCTCTATGGTTGCACCCTACTAAACACACTTCCCATAGCAATCAATGTATTTATGCTAAATATTCAAAAATACACAAAAAACACTTCAAAGTTTCACAGCTTTTTGCTGTAATAGGGAACTTATACATTGACTCTTGAACTTTTATCCTCTGCCCAATTTTATATGGGGAGTCCCTGGGCCTGTCGAGTTATTCCCCGTCAAAATAAAAACACCCCTGCACCTGTGTAATTTTCCAAAAGTCCGAGCATCAATCTTAAAAAATGTCCCTAACACCTCTCGGCAAATAGGACAATTTATTTCAGGGCCTATGTCATCCAAAATACTTGGAAGTCAACAACCCCCAGGTCACAATTTTTGGCAATTTGTTTACATGCGCTGTATCCCTTTTATTGGGCTCTCAAGTCTGTCCAACAGAGAATTTATAAGGGCCTACAAAATATTAATGAGGACGACGATCTGTTTTCTCCCTATTTAGTGGGGTACACCCCTATGAAATTGACCCCAGTTCGACCCAAGCAGTTTTGGTGTCATGTTTCTAAAAAAAAAACAGAGTCCAGGATCTCCACCATTCTGTCCTTGAAGATGTTTCACCTTGAACAAAAAAAGTCACATCTACATCAAATATAGGTACTTGCCGTCAGGCCGAAATGTGAAAAGGTTAATCTAAGCCACATCACAAACCAGCACAATAGATCTACTTTCCCACAATTCATCACTGTGTTTTATTATTGATGATTTTCTTCATAGGGTTGTACTTTTCGGACCCATTAGATCTCTCCACAGTATTGTCTCTCGCGTGCTTGACGGCCCCCGTTTCTGCAGTTTATCATTGTTCATAATTACAAGAACCTAACAAAGATGGAGGCAGAGTGATAACAGTGACAAACGATAATAAATTGTTCAAGGACGTTGGTTGCCATGAGATGACGTTTAACAGGAAGGGTGTTTATAACAAAATCAAAAAATATCAGTTCTTATATAGCAATTTATCTATGGGCATCTCAAAGCACTAATGATGTTTAAGACTGGTGAGCCAAGTTTTTGAAAATGTTTTGACTCATGTACTACAGTACCTTATCAGTAAAGCAAGGTGCATTCTGCAGCCAACCGTGCCAGAAACACCGGGGGAAAACCTTTCTCTTGACAATAAGTGTAATGTTTTTTGTTTGTATTACACATCACATGGGACCTAAGGCCTGCGTCCCATCCGAAGGACGAAGCAATAAAGGTCAAGTACCTTGCTTAAAACGCTCAAGTGAGGGACCTCTTTGGTTGAACTGCCCTCATGGTACGAGTCAGCACATGCTGCCAAGCTTTTTCCAAAGGTTAAAGAGGGGGGTTTTTTTCCTTCTTTTTCAACGATATAATATATTTTTCTCTAAATGTCTTGTTTACATGTCCAGGTATTTCCTAGGTTAATTTAACCTTATTTGTTTGCTTAATTAAGTAAGTCTGATAATTTGGTTTCCCCTTTTGACAAATGACATACTGATTTTGTACACAAAGGATGCTGGTAGAGTTTTGTCCGGCCCCTGGCCCCTGTTGAGTGACACCCCCTCTAGGCCATGTGGCTTGGATGACCATTGGACATGATGTGGTTAAGACAGTGGAAATATTAAAACATCGTACTGACAGCGGCCCTCACTGCGGGGGTTTCAAGGACGCAAGTGTCAAGACCGGGACTCGAACCCATCGCACTCAGCTAAATAAAAAGCACGAGAGCTTGAGTCCAGTGCACTAGAACGCTTGGCCATTCAATATTATTTCTAATGGTTTATTAACATTCATTCTGGGCTGAATTGCATGAAGTTAAGATAAACAAGATAGGAAGATTATACACTGCTGTAGGTATCATGGCATCTATTTTACTTGCTATTTTGTTTTACTTTTTATTTAAACTTTTATATTTCTGTGTATTTTATATTCTCAAGTTTGATTGTTTAAAGGGTGCACATTGGTGTTGTTGTCAAAGACCAGTATCCACACTTAATGTGACCCAACATACACTGTACATGATATAACAAACCTGTAAAAGTTTCGGAGTCATGGAGTCATGAGAAAACAGTGAAAGACCCCATTGTATGTTTTCACTGTTTTCAAACATCAGATGTTATATCACCTTTAAATACTCATTTCCTAAAAACTATGGCATTTCAAGCAAAACTATTTCAAGGGCAGTTTTCCACCCTGACCATCTTTATACCATGTACGTTGTGTGCAAATCTGTGAACATTTTCAATCTTACCAATGTTGTACACACCCTTTAAAATGAGGGTCTGGGAGGGCCAACTCTTTTGATTAAAGTTTTTTTGTTTAAGTTCTGCCCTTCCCTGGCCACTTCTGCTCGTAATATTAATAATAATAATAATAATAACTAGTTCTTATATAGCGCATTTTACAATAACGTATCAATGCGCTTTACATTAGTGCCCTGGTCATTGGGCCAATAACATTCCTGTAATCTTTCTCAGCTCCCTGGGGAGTATACAGCCCTGGGCTGCCGTGGCGCTCCGAAGGCTTTTTCAAACACAATATCAACCTCTACCCTTGCAGGTACCCATTTATACCCCTGGGTGGAGAGAAGCAATTATAGCAAAGTGTCTTGCTCAAGGACACAAGTGTCATGACCGGGACTCGAACCCACACCCCGATGACTAACTCACCAGAACTTGAATCCGATGCTCTTAACCACTCGGCCATGACACCCTACATTGTATTGTATTGTCCAAAGAATTGGAAAATAATAATAATAATAATAATAGTAATACAGAAAGATTCCTAAAAAGTACCTCAGATCATCGACATTGGCAACACTCTTGTTCAAAATATTCTTCTCCCTTCTCAGTTTCTTGATTTCCAATTTCAGGAGACGTACATCTTCCAGGCGCTGCCGGTACTGCATCTCTCCCTTGGCCAGCGTGGACTGCTGAATCTTGATCTTCTCGTAGAGTAGAGCCAGCTCATCGTTACGGCGCACGAGTTGGGTACCAAGAATGTCTCGCTCACTTATTACCTTATTTCGGAATGAGAAAAACAAATTGAACATGATCAGGTGGGTGTTTATTTTTTCTTCTTAAAAAAAAAAGGGTTTTTAATTTGTTATTTGGGCCTGTTGAGCAGTCATTGTGTCACACGCCTGCGTTTCTGCTATACATACCCAAAGTTTGAGCTACTTCCAGGGCCCAATTTCATGGAGCTGCTTAACGGCCGATTTTGTGCCTATACTGTACGAGTTTTTGTTTTATAGCGCTGCTAACCGTATAAGCAAACGAAAAGGCATGCTAACCTTCCTGTGCTTACTGTATGAATATGAATGACGTAACAAGTCCATGGTGAACGCGCAAGGTGGCCACCTAATTTTCTTGCTAACCTGTGAAATACGCTTGTGCTTACAATTTTTTTGCTACAGTTAGCACAAACATTTGCTCACCGTTAAGCAGTTCTATGAAATTTGGCCCAGCTCCAAAGCTGGCATATGATTTGACGAAATTACACCAAAAATCACACTTAGTCGTTCAGAGACATTTTTAATGACAACTTTTAATTCTGGGAAGACCTCGGTCTTTAAAGATCACATGTAAAATCTAAGTCCAATTATGTGCAACTTTTGGTGCATAAATCAGCAAAGAAAAGAAAATCTAGCTCAATGCAACTCATGGGCTTCTTTTAATCAGTGCTTCCAGTTTGTGTGAGGTGGGCGTGGCTTACTGTGGTTCCAGACAGTATATGGTTCTCAGTGCAGTTTGTGTCGACTTCATTTAATTTCTTTTCTGTATTTTTGAGCTCCTAAATTGAGTTTTTGAACAAAGGTAGTCTCCACAATAGATGTTTGGCCAGAACAAACATTAATTTTCCAAGAATTTTTTGTTGTTGTGGATTTAGGACTTTTTTCCAGATTTCTAGACGGTAGTTTCATGTATTGTAATGCCCTTTCACGGACATGAAATTGCAAATAACTACCTTGTAGCACTGAACTGACGGTTTTGTTATTTTTAAATGATGCAATACGTCAGATGGGGATTTTGAACTGTGTATCTGAGCACTTAGGCGTTTTCTCTGTACGTTGTCTGTGTATGCATTCAGTGTCCAAGGAACGCATACAGAATGCATTTGCGCATAATTCATTCGATAGCAGTCAATGCCCTACTGCAGCCAATTCAAATATTGTAAAGCCAATTAAAGAAGTATTTACTTTACGACTGAACATAGACATCAAACAAAATGTTCAGTTCACATTTCGAAGAAACAATTCCTGTTGTGTGTTTAAATGCTACGGCACATAACATACAATCAAACACAAACAAGCAGGTGCCCGCAAAACCATCTGGGGCCCAATTTCATCAAGCGGTTAAAAGCAGAAAATGCATGCTTAGCAAGGGGTTTTTTCTGCTGAACAAAATTAGCAGGAAACCAGTCACAAACAATATACATTAGCTTGTTTTTGGCTGGTAACCTGTTCCTGCTAAGCAAGATTGTTCTCAGCTAAAGTAGGTCTAAATTTGTTTGGCTTGAGAGTTTTACAAAAATGCCCCTCGTGAAAAGCAGAGGAGAGCGTTACAAGCTAAAACTAAGCATCCTTCCTTTTAATAGGCAGAAAATTGGACCACCAGCTTAACAAACAGCTTCAAAGCAGTTTTAGATAAATACAGGCGTCGGGCTCCTTTAAACAGAGCCCCACCCCCTCCGGAAAAAAACACCGCACAGTGTGATGAGGCCACACACCAGCTGGCTCGCTCCTAAACATATACATCTTATCAATTGGTGCACTCGTTCGTGATCTAATCATGTTGAAATATGTTCACTTGAATGCAGTATACATGAGGGGGTGTACATGTACCATCTTGACAAGGCCGTCAACACCCGGTTGTTCTCATCGCCACAGATTTGTATGTACTCATTACTAAATGTATTGCAATCTGGGCCTTCATGTTGCATTAAAGAAACTAAACATGCGCGGCAAATTGAGGAGTGTCCGCAAAACAAATGTTTTCAAAATGAATTCATGATTGACTTGTTTTGGATACATAAGACATCTTGTTAAATCTTCTCTAGGCCAACCGGCTCCAAGTACAGAGCTACATGTGTAGTTTCATTACCACCAGAGAGGTGATAATAAAAACGATATTCTAATGAAATATTGTAGTCCTGTGAAAAAGAAAAACATCTAATGTCCACGTACGCTTTCAATACCAAAAGTGGTTTCCATAACATTTCCCACTTTTTGTAAAGCAAATAGTTTAACATGTACGAAATCTTTTTTTTTAACTGTGATTGTGGTCCTTCCATACATTGGAATGCTACACACAAGCCTTGGTAAGTTTTCTATAAAGACCTTTATCAAGCATCCACTCCTTTTTCAGATTCTATTTACACCAACTTACACCGATGTGTGATAAGCAATTTACTTTCCCATTTCTGCATGGGGAAAAATACAAGGGCATACTACTCGTGTGTGATTTGCACCCACGACCACCGCATTCTAGAGCAAAATGTCAAAACCCATGTTTTCAATGTAGAGTTAGGCATATTGATCATCGCTACACCAAAAGGGAACCTGCCTCGTTTTGGTTGAATTGAAATGTTTCCACTATTGATCAAAATTGCTTTCTCGAAAACTTTTCTTCGAGTCAGTTGACCTGATTTTGTTACAATGCACTGTGACACGATGTCTTTGAAGATTATACCCCGAGGGTAGGCCTACCGAGTATGAAAACAGTTTCTCCGCAAAATATTTATACAAAAAACTGCAACTTGATACGGCAGTTGAGATACTTTCCAATCTTAGAAACAGCTTCATCCCAACTCAAACGACCCCATATTCCGGTGCCACAGACTTGAAAACCGACGTCAAAACCATTATCCCAATGTAACAGCCATGTAAGTGTCGTTTTAGGATTTAATTACAAATCCTCTATTCTCTCCATATCACGATCAGATACTGGAATCTTTGTCCGGGCAGGTGACATTTGAGAATGACTTTCCATTTTATTCCAAAACATAACAGTTACTCCGTACTAGATGGGATGCCCACGTGTATAGCCAGCCCATCAATCAAACGTACTTGTATAGAAACATAATCCACCAAGTGCACTTTTGGGGCACCCATAATATAATATCTTGCATATTTGAATGTTACAGGGGTTTGTTGTTATACATGGGTGAGTATGTTAGGCCCCATGGATGAAATCAATGCCATGCACTTCATCAACGGCTTCGTAACGAATGGGCCTTTTCGAAACTACATCTTGGGCTTTGGCATGGTCCACATTTTTGAAGCCCCATAAGGAAAGTGTCAAATTTTCTCAATAACCGACGGAGCCTAGTTAAGCCCAATACCAATCCGAAGCCCAAGGCGTCGTTTGGAAAAAACCCTATGTCATCTAACGATCTGGGTGCAATTTCATGGAAGCTGTTAAAGATGGACTACAACGAAAAGTCACACATTAAAATTACTATCGAACCTTGTTTATGTTGTGTTCAGGTAAAAATTTATTGTTGTGGTCATGTTTTTCTCTAAATAATTTTGTTGCAATTTGACCGAAAAAATTAGACCTCGATTCTTCGATTTTGAGATTTCCCGCCCTGTACTGGTTCCCGGCAAAGATTCATTGAAAACCACAATGAAATCCACGATATAGTACCAGCGGGTTCGTAAACCAGCGAAAGTGATGACGTACTACCCATGAGCAACCGAGAGTAAACAAAAGACGCCATGTTATTCCGTGTTCCTACCTCCATGGTATTATGTATGCGTTTTCATGCAGAGGCATGAAGTTTTTACGAAGCTTTTTTTTTTTAGTGTATCAGCTACAATAATGCCGTCTTCATGTGTTGTTGGTGGATGCACTAGAAATAGTTCTAAGAATCCAGAGATTCATTTTGTTCAATTTCAATTTCAATCAAAGGAATGGGTGAAGTTCGTGAATAATACACGAAAGGATTTCAGCCATACCGGTTCGAGCCACTTGGCGGTGCCTGCTGTAACAGCCCGGTGACGGTGATCGTCAGGCCGAAGACGACGAGCCAAACCCTGATAATCGACGGCTAAACACAGACTGGTAAGCCCACAAAATGATTCATGAATAAAATACTGATTGATGCTTCGTTTGATCAGTTCATCTCATATCTGCTGTCAAAAAAAGTTGTAGGCCATACTTGACAAAAACATGAACGAACATGATTTTCTACCTCCATTCATGTACATAATATAGTGCTAGTGTAATACGTGTACAATGAATACCCTTTCAATGTAAATGTGAACATAGAGCAGGAACAACACATGCATGCAGTCAGTAGAAATGTGGGGGGTGGGGGTTAATTACTGTCTTGCGTTTTATGACTTATTGGCAAAATTAGCCAGTATTTATGAAGACATGATGGGAATCACTGCTCAAAATTCAAATAAAATCATGATCTTTTACCATCATGCTTTAATTTAAGCATTTTGACAATTTTATTTTGTGTCTTTTCCTTCAAATCAAACTAAAGGTTGTACCCCCTGCATGTTTGATCTGTCCATGGAAAATGTATTCCTTCAAGATGTACCGGGTACCTGTCCTTGATCAGTTCATGGGGGGATGTATTTCAAGATCAATTTTCATACTATAAACAAAAATGATAGCACAAATTTCACACTGAACTTATCTGAATTTGGTAATGTAGTTTTAGTAACTTTGTCACTGGGGTTGCACTTCTTGAAAATTGATCTTGAAATACATCTTTTACCAAATTCCAAAAAAAAAAAATATATATATATTTCCCCCCCCCCTCCCCCAATATACAACTGATTTTGAACATTGCACTTTGCACCCACAGGCAGAATATTAATCGCCAGTTTTATACAGCAGTTTCCGAGAGGCATTCAAACCAACCTAATTCATTTGGGCACGAGAAATAAACTTCAGTGCGTCGAGCTTGTTATAGAATCGGGAAAATAGACTGCCTGATTTAGAGAGGTGAATTACCCTTTCACTATACTGCTGTGGTACCGAGCGAGCACACAGATTTAATGCATGAAACACTGACTTCAGAGTTTGCATTCCTCTAACTGTCCCGATTTAGATGAAGACACAAGTCTACAGCGATAAAAATTTTTCAAGAAAGAGCCGTACAGTGAGCACATTATCATTCCCTTGAATGCGCAGAATCTGGATTTATTTCTCTTCCGAGCCATTGCTCGACAGAGAATACTCGTCATGTTTAACATCAACTGAACTGTGAGGAACATGAAGGCAATTACACTCTCCTGCCCCCTGTAGTTGCTATGTGTATGCCGAGGACTGAGTGCCCAGACGGCCGGTTCTGATGTGCCAAAGTACCCCTGATTATTGTTTGCAGGCTAATCAATTTAAAAATTAATCTTTAAATGAAAGAAAAAATGTTGGATGGTAAAGATACATTTTCATTTTTATTTTGTATTTCTCTTTTATTTCTCTTGGAGGAGGGAATAATAATAACCGAATGAACCGACACATCGATTGTATGAAGATGTATTGATGTAAACATCACGATTTACTTCTATCCGAAAGATTTGAGTGATAGACTGGGCTTTTTTAAGGAGGATATACCTTTGGTAATTACTCCAAAAAATAATGACCATAAAAACTTACATCGTAAGAAGCACTGCAGCTGATGGTAAATGTATAACATTTTGAGAGCAATTCCATTCAAAGGCATGTGGTTTTAGGCAGAGAGATTCAAAAACATTTCCAATCTGTGAGAAACGTTTCTGTATGAAGCGTTTATCAGATTGTGTATTCTAATAACGGATTATTCTTCCTGCGTGTCCAGAACCACTCCAGATTTTCAGCGATCTCAAAAACACTACCATCTTTTGAAATGAAATTTTCACAGGTTAGTTTTATTGTACATTTCTGAATTATATAGGATTAAAACAATCGCACAGTTCCAAAAAGCAAACGTATACTTTGCTTTAAGGCATAGTATGGACTTTATTTTTGTCGTTTGATTAAGCTAGGTGTAACGCCAGTTCCTACGATGGAGCTTGCAATTTAATACCGCAATTGTGATGGGTCATGCTGCATGGTTTCAATTCAACTGTGGGAGTACTTTGGCATGACTCCCGCCAAAAGTGCAGACAGATTAGCTGCCATTAAAATTCCATTTGAGTGTGGAGTTGGCGGTGATAAGTATCGTTGTTACGACAGAGACAATTTACCTGTGTTTTCGTTTCTGTTCTTCTTCTAATAGGCCCTAGGCAAAACGTACAAACAATTATCGTGAACAAACTCCTAAATGTTTGCCATTATCGCCAGTGTCCACCAAACAGTGATTGATTCTGTAATGGATGCACTGTGATATTAGTGAGGTAATTATATACATGTACGGTAATAATTGCGCGAAATAAACGAGGCAGATCATGAACGTGAAAGCAGTTTGTTAAGTTCAACGCTTGGAAAAGGGAAACTGCTGATGTAGATTCTTTTGTGTACAGTTCAAATGAAAATGGTGTGAATGCTTACTACATGTGTGTATAACATAGAGCAGTTTTTATTAAGTTCTTTATCCCAACTCGAGGGCATCTCAAAGTGCTCATTATTTTTTCTACAAGGTATGAATGCTGAGCTATACTGTATGTTTAAAATACAATACCCATCTATTTGTAGCACCATGTGACGGTTTACTTGCTCTGGCCCAATCTGCAGCCAACCATACAAGAAAACACAAGGCAAGCCCCTTCTCGTATAGCGATAAGTGTGTGTTATTTTATAAGTGTATTACACAACACATGAGACGTACGGCTTTACGTCTCATTCGAAGGACCGTAAGCAAAGTGTCTTGCTCAAAAAGACTCATTTAAAGACACAGGACTATAGTGTCATGATCGGGACTCGAACCCTCACTCTGCTGATCAGAAACACTAGAGCTTGTGTCCAGTGCACTTGACCATGCTTTACCACTCCCCCAATAAAGTTTAGTTAAAAGGTGAACCAGCTTACAGTTCTGCCACGTTTTTCCTTTGAGGAACTTTCAAAACAAATAATAGCTTATTGTCTTATGATCCCCCTCTAATTTGGGGGGAGGGAATCTTGTTCTTCTTCCACCCCACCGCCTTTTTTTTAGCACGCGGACAGAATTGGTAGTTGTCAAAGACCGTGTACTCGCACTTCTTGTGACCCAACATGATACAAAAACTGACAAACCCGTGAAAGTTCAATCAGTCATCGGAGTCACGAGAAAATAGTGAAATAACCCCAAAATATGTTATCAAACATCGGGTTTTGGACTCTACCAACTTTTTAACCATGACTGTGTTGAACTCCCTATTCTGCCAATATATGTTACTAATTATATCGAGAGAGTGATTAATCTTTTTTTCCCTCTACTTTTTTTTAACGCATACCGTAATTAGCGATTCGGTACTTTTTCTTGGAAAGAATCTCCCTTCAGCATTCCCAATGGCAACTGCCATTACAATCGTGCCAATTTCCGATCAGATATTCATTAAATTTGCAATGTCAACATCATTCTGATACAAATATTCAGATATTTTTCTTGAGAGTAAAACTTTGCAATTTGTCAATCCAGAACTTGGCGGCAATAAAGGACTGACTACATTGTACCACTTGCCCTTGTGCAGGTTCATGCAGATGCATGTATTATACACAGAAATAGGACCGTATTCAAACAGCAGATACGGGCAATCAAACTATTCAAATGAAACAGGGCTTTCAACTCTTTGTGGAGAAATGCCGCTGGAATTCCCGGACTTCGAATTAGAAACTAAACACCTTCTCTTGAAGGATTTGTGACAAGAATGATACCTAGGAAAATAATAAATAACCACAAGTTCAGATGAGATGTTGTCTTATAAATATTTCCCTTCAATCAGAGAGTTGTGTTTTTTGTTATTTTTATCGCACACACATTCATATGTTTATGTCCTGTAAAAAACGTAAACTGCAGATCTTCTATCAAACTGCTTCTTTCAACACCAAAGCCAAGTACTTCTTCGTACGGCGAAGGAATAGATCGATCCATTAAGCCCCGCCTCCTTACGAGTTGACCAATCACAGCCGCGAAACCCGATCACCATTAGAGCAAAGATCACCAAACGGCTCAAATGGTGATCAGATTTCGCAGTTGTGATTGGTCAATGAGAAATGGGCGTGGCTTAATGGATCGGTGTATTATACGGAGGCCGCGGAGGTCACAGCCTCCGTTGCCCTGGTCTTGACATTGGTGCCTCTACAAACGTTTCTCATTGACTTTAAGATTTTTTAATGGAAGTGCCATTTGCAAAATGAAAATGGCCTTGCGACCCTCTCAAAGATGAAATTCAAGGCCAGCGGCGACAGGGCTTTTTCATCTTCTACACCCAAACCGATGGAACTATTATGTTCGTATTCGCTGTTTTACTAACTTCAATTATGTTGAACAATAAGTTAAAGACTTTCTTATTCCGGCCAATTTCAAAAAAGTTCTTTCAATTTAAAACCCGTCTCATTCAATTTTGGCTGAAAATTAACGCTCCGTCGCGTCAGCATCACAACAGTCAAAAGGAGTAAGATGATTTTATCATTTTATTCACTGGTCAATTATGGTCATTCAAATTTCACAAAAGCCAAGAGCAAGAGGTTGGTCAGCCATTCAATTTCATCAAATGTACATAGGATAGAAGAAATTCAACTGAAGAATTGTAAAATATAGTTTTGGATTACTATAAATCAAATAGAATGATTGAAACAAACTTGAATAAAAGAACGAAATCATGTGTGTGCCCAAAAACGAATTGAATGCACTAGTAGCTTAAACGAAACCCTAGTTCAAATGAATTCTGAAAACATTTTCGGCCGGGAAAACTAGATTCACTGAATTTTCGCAGCAAAAAAAATAGCTAATTGTATATATTATGATCCACGAGTCACATGCTTCTCTCAAAAACTGATGACGTCATTATTAAGTGCTTCGATTTCTAGTTTATACTGCCTGATGTGTAAAGAGAAAAAAATATCTGCCAATCTACTTCAAACATCTAATATCTTACGTAGCAGCCATTCAGCTGAACTCACTAACTATAAGCCACTCCAGGAGCGGTGATTGCAGTCAGATGATCGGGGATGATATGGTGCACGTATGAAAAATACAAAAGAAATATTGTGCCAACTACGTAATGGTGTATGCTGTACTCTGCAAAAACTGGGGTGTTAAAATTGACACCAGGGTGTTGTCACATTCAGATACCCATCAAAAAGAATCAAGATTTACATCATCGGGTGTTAAAATAACACAACAGTCTAGAGGCACTGGACACGTTTGGTAATTACTCAAAATATATACTAGCATAAAAACTTACTTGGTAACGAGTAACGGAGAACTGTTAACATTGTGAGAAACGACTCCCTCTGAAGTAACGTAGTTTTTGAGAAAGAGGTAATTTCTCACTAAAATATTTGAATCTGAAAAAGATTTCAGGCCTGAAGCCTTTTTCAGGCATCTGAAAGCACACAAATTTGTGCAACAAGGGTGTTTTTTCTTTTATTATTTTCTTGCAACTTCGATGACCAATTGAGCCCAAATTTTCACAGGTTTGTTATTTGTTGCATATGTTGGGATACACCAAGTGAGAATACTGGTCTTTGACAATTACCAAAGGTGTCCAGTGCCTTTAACTAGTTTCTGCCAACACAATAGGTGTTAATTTAACATCACTGTGTGTTAATTTTGATTCTTTTGGGGGATGAAATAAATCAGTAAGTTTTATTATGTTTTATTTTCAAGAAAATCTAAGTAGCATTTCTTGACAAAAACGGTTTTTTTTCACAGGATTTTGAAATTCAAAATGTGTATTATTGTTGTTGTTCTTTAACATACAGGATATATCACACAGTGCATCTGAATCTGTACATATGTATGTACACATGTATCCAAACCATGGGTCATCATTTGACTGTATAAATGCGATTTTATCCACAACAAATAATCCATGAATCTCGCAGTAAGTTGATCGTGACATCGTTTCATTATCGTGCAATAATTTTCCCCCTCTATACATGACGTATACATTTCATTTCCAATCTCAATTTCCAACTTTCATTACCTACAGGAAGCACACTGTACACTAAATCAATGTTTCCTCAATTTGTTATTAGCGTCCCCATTCTTTGCGGGGTGGGTGGCTGTAGTTTTCAATTTCGCAACAATTTGTCACCTAAGTGCAAACAATGCCGACAGCTAGATATCAAATATTTGCCCATGTCTAGGAATTAAAAGTTAGTTTTTACCCCTGGGTTTATTGACGCAGACAACCGTTTCCCATGACATATGGATCACTATATTCAATTTAGGACCAGCTGAGCTTATTCCGATCAAACGAGGAAGCGGATTTCTGTTGAATGATGATCGTTGCTGAGATGGAACAAGTAGCATCTAAGTAAAGATCAGGGTGCCTGACCAAACAAACGTGACAGCACGTTCGAAGACTTTAGTGCGGCATGGGGATTGTCCAACATGTGTGTTTGCCCTGTCCACTCCCCCTTCTCTCTATCCGACGAAGCGCCACAAGTACCAGCGGGCTTAAACTAAAGGAGAACCACCATATGAAATGATGTCATACATTGTTTGTGCTCCTAAAAAGTAAGTGGATATTCTGAGTTCGATATTAGTTATGGACGTAAGTAGGGAAAGTGATTTGATTTTGCAGTGGCGTTGATATAGCTGGCAAAACATTGGTCCCCATCGCCAGCGTACAGTTTGTGCTTAAACTGATATCTTATTCCTGATCATTTGACGAGCATGCTGATTGCGACTTGTATCAAGCCTAGAGAATTAGAGTTTGACTGATTTGAAGCATAACACTATTTTATAAAAGACTCGAACGAATCAACGCAAAGCAAACATGATTTGACTTTATGCACGTTTGCAACCTGGATGTATTTTCATGGAATCCAAATCCATGTAATAAAGTTTGTGTTTTTTAGGTCTGTTTGTACAGCAAACCCAAACTCTTGTTCCTATACTGTACAGCTCCACTCCCTCATGGCAAACTGAAATACAGCTTGCCAACATTTCAGTTTCGCTGTATTCGGAGAAGTGGGCGAAATACAAATAGTGCGTAGTCCATAATTCATGTAATTTGTGAAGTTGTTTGTGCAACCCGGCACTATTGTCATCTAGTCTTATTTTCATACCGATTTTTTTTTTTTTTTTTTTTACGTACAAGTACTTAAGAGATTTACATGCTGCATACTAAATGGAGAATAACAACGGACATGACAGACTTGATGGAGAGGACTGTTTGCACTGCTGATGTTAATAATACCCGATCACTGCAGGTGAATAACTTATTGGAATCAAGTCTAAAGGGGGCACCACATTCTGGGGAAAGCAGGTAAATTAATGGAGCAGTCATGAACTTAACAGCCGAGGATTTACAGCTTCGCATACTGATGTTTTGTTATTGGATCGTTTGACCAGGTTAAAATAAATGGTGTGACATGTAAATCCAGTCTTTTTTGGCAGGACAAACTTTGCAGATACCATCGGTTTGAGGCTGAGAGTTGTCAGTTGGTTCAGAAAACTGAAAAACCTTAAACTATGGATAAGGCACCCATTTAACCCTAAGTGATTGACCGACAGTTTTTGGTCTTCTCCCTTTTCAACAAATATCCCCCTTTTCAGTCTGTCTCATTCACTAACCATCCTTTTTCTTGCTCTCACCTTTGATTCTGTCCGTTGTGTTTCCAGCCTCTTGTGCTCAAACGAGCCTCTTTCCTCTAACACCCCCCCCCCCAACCTTTGTCTTCCTGTTCATTGCACTCTTGCTTTTTATGTGTGCCTTCTGTCTCCCCCTCTCTCTTAATACTCTCTTTTCATTTATTTCCACTGCTTTTGTTATCAGTATACCTGTTTATGTGTGTTGTATCGTCTCTAGCCTTTGCTCAAAACCTCAGGCCTGTAACTATTTTTTGCATTTAACCCTAAATTTTGTCTACTAAATGGTCTGGAATTTTGAACTCCTTATTTGTCCTTTTACTTATTTTTTCATAATATCACAGGATGCTGAGATGAAAACACAGTGTTTTCGGGTTTTAACAGAGTTCATACTGCAGAGCCCCTCTCCTTAGGTATACGACTCAATAGTATTCTGTTGACTCGCGTCCCTGAGGGACACAGACAAGAAATGTATTGACCTCATTCACCTGACGTCATCGCCACAATAAATCTTGGTTGCGCCATTTGGGAGTCTGTTTCCCTGTATGTTATAACAGGCGCACGTTAACATGCTCACCATATATTTACATACAATATTGACTCCCAAAATGGCAGACCGTGTGAGCAGACAGTAACCGCGTGTGACGTCAACGCAAGGGGCCAAGACAAAGAAAACACCCATACTTTTAGCTAAAGAGTAATGCCAAGAAGAATTGTTGTAAAGGAAACTCCAGTGCAGATTTTCAGGCCTGCAATTTATTGTTTGAGAGGGTAGGGCCTTGATCATTGAATTGCAAAGGGCACTTCCATTGGGAGATCTTAAAGTCTACGGGAAACTTTTGAAAAGGCACTGAGGCAAAGACAAGGGCAACAGAAGACAAGTGGTATCCGTGTTACCATTGACAATGTGTAAGAAACGTAATGTCTAATGAATCAGCAACAAAAACTTTTGAGAAAAAAAAATATAATAAAAAAGTTTACCAACAACAAAGCTGTATGGTGTAATGCTGGGCATGTGATTCCCATCAAGTTTTGCGAAGCAGTTATACTGGTTTAGCACCAATGCCAGTTTTATAACTCTGGCTGCCTTGCTACATACGGTATACAAAGTTTCAGAACGATGTTTTGACATTCTCAGGTTTCATGCAGGTGCAGTTTGACGACTACGATACCACGCACCCAAGAGAATCAGCAACGTTCCATTTTCATACAATACACTACGCGAGTATACGATCCATCCAATCAGAAATATTTTCATTATGATTTGATTCTACCTGATTGTTGTTCATCAGACCCCACCTGGAAATTGTGATACTTACAATGAACATGGAGGAGACTGTGTCTGTTTGTACAAATTGTGTGTTTCAAATCTGTTCTGGGAAAATGATTGAGCAGAAGGAACCCAACCACAGAAAAATGGGTTGTTCCCATAATTGTACTTCAATACATTTATAAAACTTCATTTTGTACGTGTGCCCTACATGTATGTCACATTCATGAAATTATGTATTGCATTTTACCACTCAAAGGATTTTTTTTTTTTTACTTTCATTATTTTTTCTAACAGCATTGATTTTAATGTTTGAACTGACGAGTTGCTGGAAAGATAATTGCAGGGACGAGAGTCATCGCTGACAGATTGTCTGAAATGGGGATCACCATTTTATGAGGTATGTTGAAATGATAGCATTTCCACCTTTGACAACCCCTAGAGTTATAGGTTTTAATCAGCTCTGGCGAATTACAACAAAGAGTATGCTGTCTTTATATCTTAATAGAACATTTTTTTTTTTTTTTTTTAACCACGTAAACATTTTTTTAAAGTCAGAATTCAGATAAAAGTTTGAAATTTCTCATTTCTGAAAAGCTGAATAGTTTGAATTCAAGTTAGCACACGCGTCACATAAACCAATCCTGTGCACGTGCAGCTGTCAGACTGAATGGCTAATTACACTATGTAATGGAAAATCACTTTTATGCTTAATTTCATATTTTGGTGGCGACAACAGTCATGCCGTGTCTTGCTGAAAAGTGTAAGGTAACTGTACCATAAATTGTTATGTGGTCATATTGAAATATAGAGGTGCCCTCAACGACAAAAAACAACTACCGGGTACCTTGCCCTTACAAGAACAAGGTATCAGACCCGAGGCCGTAAACACACAACGCATCCATTGCATTGTAACACATCTCATTGACAGAAGACAATAGTTCCGTACTGTCCTAGGGGGATGGCTGACCAATTGATATTACGTTTCCTGAGAAGAGTGAATGTAAAAGTACATGTACATTGTACTAAGGAATGTACTAAGGAACAGAACAGTGTAGTTGTATAACACCCGAGATACAATCGAAGACATTCTAAAACGTCCTTCAGATTTTATGGTCCGGCATGTACACACGCACAGAAGCAACCCGAGTAAGATTCAGATAACTTAGTAGTTAGGGGCTTTATACAAAATAAAACGTAGAATTACACTCAGTTATTCAGCTTCTGTTCGGATTACATGTAAATGAATGACAGAGTTTCCTCTTGCCTGTACATATGATATGCAAGTTGTGCTCTCACAAAGTTTAACAAGTGTCTCACAAACGTTTAGAGTAGATGCACGTTGTGCGAACACAAAATAGCGAAAAAGTGACACAGGCTGCAATAAAAAGCATAGATATCAAATAAAAAGGTGCTGCAGACACGAGCTCTTCCAATCTATGGAACAACTGATGTGACAAGAAGAAGAATAAAGAGTAGCCCTACCACTTTTCTACCGTCACGTTAGAAGTTTTCCCCAGTGGTTGTAACTTTTTTGTTCAGTACCTGAAACCACCCACCGGCTTATACCGACAATAATTTGAATTGATTAGTACAATTGATTTTATAATAACTGTCATATTTCAAGACGAAAAATGTACTCTTCATCTATTTCAGATGACAATTTGAGCGAGGGCATTTTAAAAAAAATAAAAATACGAACTCAAATTATATCTAGTATAAGCCTGCATGTCCATTTACATGTTGTAACACTTTTGGGTGGTTTCTGGTACTTGAAAAAAAAATCACAATTATTGGAAAAAATGCTATAGTGAATGATGCAAGTTGTGGTACCCTTTCATGTGTTTCTTTTGTTGTGTACACTAAAGATGATGCAAGTCTAACCAAGTGAATTATTAATACAAACTAACTGCTACGGGGGATAAAAAAAATACTCTTTTGTGTTTGTTTTGTCATTATCCCCAAACCCCATGAATTATTGATTGGACCTTCGCCATGTGATGGTACAAAGCTAAACAATAGTGAATAGTGCATGATGCTAAACATCGATTAGCAAATGACTGTCATTCAAAAGCGTATGTAAAATACGATACCCAGGAGAAACAAGGGACAATGGTTCTGAGAAAAATCACGATTGTCCCGGCCTAATCGTGTAAGGGCAAGGGGTAAGGCACTTTAAACATTTCACCGAAAGGATATGTCTATGACCAAAATGGGCATTCTATTAGGTACTATTAAAAAGACGGACTTAAGGCAATGACCGGGAGCAATGTGCAAGGTCTGTACGTCTCTTCATTCAACCCAGACAACTCCCCTCACCGTCCGTCTACATGTATTTTTTAGTCTCCTGAGTGTTTGTGTTTAATGCATTGTGTATACACACACACAAAAATTGTCTGGATAAGCCTAGTGCTTAAAGGCAAAGCATACCTTTAATTTTTTAATAATTCAATTATTTTAATCCTATATAAATGTAGAGATGTACAATACAGCTAACCTGTGAAAAAACAAATTTCTAAAAGGTGGTAGCGTTTTTGAGATATCGCCGAAAATCCGGAGCGGTTGTGTCCACGCAGGAAGAATAATCCGTTATTGGAATACACAAATCTGAGAACCGTATCTGACAGTGACCTTTTTAGGATCCAAATTTTTGGGGGGAAAAATTGTATCTTTTTCCATAACCACATTACTTTGAAATGAAATGGTTCTCAAAATGCTTCATACTTTCAAAATCTATTGTACTTCCAACCAAGTAAGTTTTATTGCAATTAATTTTAAGAGTAATTACCAAACGTAATAAGCTCCCTCTAATATCAGATTCAAGTATCAATTATCTTGAGGTTGCTTTTGTCTGTGTAATTTTGTATGTCATTTTTGTCTCAGATTTGTTTATGATGGCCCATTGAAAATCTTCTTCAGGTTGACATGACTACCACCAATACACGAAGCTATTATTGTTATAATTAACATTAAGAGCTTTTACTTTGCTCAGATTATGTGCATTACCGATAATTTACCAAAAAACTGACATTTCTGTTGATGGAACTGAAGTAACACCTGAGTGTATATGTTACAGACCTTTTATAGTAAGTGCAATGGATCTTTCATTTCTGTTAAGCTTGAAAACATAACGTACTGACTGACTTTATACCTACACAAGGTAACTTCATCAACATTCTTTAATTAGACTTCCCAATTGAATGTTATGAATAAAAATAATTCACATTAACACAAACACTGTACCGTAGCTCAATGCTCAAAAGCTGCTGCTTTTGTATTTTTTGAAAACATTGTGGCTAACTTTTGAACAGATCCTACCGCGGCTCAATTCCATCAATACTGTAACCGCTGCAAGCCTGCACTTAATAGTTTCACCATCATTTGATCATTTGAAAGTATGTTAATCTCTTTGCTGGTGGCCACACTGGAGCCGTATGTCCTATTTAAAATTCTGCCAAGAAGACCAGCGTCCTGCACAACCCCCACCCCCCCCCCCCCCCGGCATATCTGAGGCAATCTATGGCCTATAAATGATGAAGCCGGCCTATAAATGATGAAGCCAGCCTAGTGGTCAGCGAAGGCTTCCAATTACACAATTGGCGAGTTTTGGGTTGCTCTTAAGGCTCGCAGTCATGCCATTTGATCTTTCACTGCCCAGTCCTCATCATGGAATGAGTGACTAATTAATCATTTGATGCGGAATAGCCAAGTACTTTATTAACATCCACAGAATCTACAATTCAGAAATCTGTTAGGGACAGGTCGAAGGGTTTGTACGCTACACTACTAGGGATGACACACTGGCGACGAAATCTGTTGAATCATCTTATTTTGCTCACATTCAAGTCACAATGTAACCTAATTAAGGCTTGAAGGACAAAAGCATGCGATCAATATTTTTTTTCAACAATATAAAGCCGTAGCAAAAATTCACTGTTTAGTAGTGCCCCCAAGTGCTGAAATATGTAATCATTCAAATGTACCCATGGAAAAATACAGGATTTTCACACACACCAATTGATCATGTTCCTCTGTGTTACAAATTTAATGTTAGAACAGAACATTTCTCACTTCAGCATCCCAAGTCACATCAATGAGTTTCACATTACGATTTTCCAATAGGCAAGGGGGATCCCTCTTGATCCTCAATATATCATGTGTCCTTCCACAGTTTAAAATCCAAGCCGTAATGCAAAAGGAACTAACTATTAAGTGTCCTCTGATTGTTTACCACATCAACAAATCATGCCGCGCTCCATCTATCGATTTACGATTTAATTAATGCTAGCCAACTGAACCGGTTTCGGGTTTCAAGGGATGACACAAACACCTACCTGATCGAGTTCCTTCTTTTGGCGGAGACGCTCCGCATCTGCCTCAGAGATGATCTTGAGGAGTTTACGTTCCTCTGCTTCCTGGGCCTCAATGTAGGACTTGCTTTCAGTCGCCTGCTGCTTCATGCGCTGAAGCTCTCCCTTCAGGGCCTCTTTCTCCTTCTCAACTCTAGACAGGAGGAACAAACAAGGAAATCCATCTTTAAGAAGGTGGACAAGCAGTTTAGCGTCATGCAATGTCACGTTCATCACTCTGAGTTTGCAATCTTGAATAATGGCCTCTTACAAGCTGAACCAAAGACACATTCAGATACAGATGCAAAAGGAACACATTGCTGGGGGGAAAAAATTACATTTACTTCACATTGGTGATGAGTGAAAAATTCAAGAGACAGAAATGTTTTACTGTGTTGCCTTGTTTTTCCGCTGAGACCAGTCATTAATTTGTTTTGTAATCTGGAAGGATTTCTTATAGTTAACTTGTGAAATGGAAGTGGAGGACACTGTTAAAGAAGGGGGGGGGGGGACTTTTTGGCTGTAAAGGAGCATCTCAAAAGTTGGAACAGCAGGAACTTTCTAATTGGATTGGGTAAGTATTCCAGCACTTGCTCGTTGACTAATCCGTTGGTACAGTGCACATATTCACTTGTGTCAGATTGCTCCCGTACTTCAGCACAATGATGCGGTCCGGACTCACACAACGGATTAAAGGCCAAACTTTCACAGGTTTGTTATTTCATGTACATGTATGTGGTTGATCACACAAAACATGAGCACCGTCGGCAACTATTTTGTCAGCTCTACCAATCCTGTATAGTACCTTTAAGAAAAGGAGCTGACCCCAGTGTTTCTGGCAAGGTCTGGCAGCAATATGTACAACCTCTCCTTGTATCTCTTTGAGGAGGTCATATACAGGTTGCTTCACCCCATAAAATTGTTCTTAACAATCGCCACTTAATTTGATATTTAGGCACCCGGGAGTGCCATTTATTATAGAGATGACGCATTATAAATGTACACTATTGTTTCTATTATTATTACTATTATTTCGCTTTATCACAGCATGCACAAGATTGATCACATTTTCCTATGTGCCAGTAACTCCTTGAGTCGGGATACGTCCCGTAGCCTTAGATCTCAAGGGTCTTTCTCAGGATCCTTGCTGTTACCAAAAAGCACCGCCTTCTATAACAGATCTACCCTCACAGTTGGCCCTATTTCTTTAAGATGTTTTCCCAGTGCTTTGGGAAGTGTGCTAAGTGCTCTAACCACCACGGGGACTACTTAGTATTATTATTACTATTACTATTATTATTATTAGCAAATAATAAACCACAAGGGAAACTGACTGGGTAAATTTGTTTAAATGATTTTGGGTTGAACAAAGAAAAATTTACCAGAGCGGGATTTGAACCATCGACCTCCGGTTTAACGTGCCGGCGCTCTACCAACTGCAGACCTGCCAACCTTGTAATTTTTGTTTGAGTACCACATTAGCGCAGCGGCATTAAAACCAGAAGCCCGTGCACGGCGGCATAACCCAGAAGCCCAACTACAGTGAGTCAAAAAAAAATAATAACCAGTTCGACTGTTGGCACTGTATGTTCCAATTGCCTAGATCATAGATGCCACTCAATGGGCAAAAAATCTATTTAAAAAATCTATTAAAAAAATCTTTAAAAATAAATCTTTTAAAAAAAATCTTTAAAAAAAAATTGCCAAGGGTTTCCCTACGGGCGGTGAGCCCATTTTGACTCATTTCTATTACAATAACATAATTATATTAATTTCTATGAAAAGCACTGTTGAATAATGTTCCTAAATTATTAGTAACTTACTCGGCATGCAAATAACTTGACAATAAAAAATTATAATGCGAAAGGTTCCATCTTTGGTTGCCCAGTAAACGGACAAACGAAAGCCTATCGTAGAATTTTCCAGTTCCACTTCAATTCATCGTTTGTTTCTCTTATACAAAGATCACAGGCCATTAAATTCCCATTATTCTCCCCTAATAAAAGTAAAACTAACAGAAACGATGTATTAATCTGACACTTCGATCGGCGTCCATACTGTACACTCAAGTATTAATCACACGGCGATGCCGAACACGTGCGTTGTGTGCACGTACATCCATGCATACAGTTATACAATGTACTGTACCAGATTGACCGAAACTGGATTGCGCCATTCCCACCCCCTTTGTTACGCATTGGTTTATTAGTTTTCCAGCGGAAGTAAGAATTTAAAATATAGTTCTAGGCACAACCTCGTTTTTATCGAAGTGCATAATAATCACTCAGATGCAGGGTGTCTTTGTTCGGTTGTTTTTGCACTTGGGGTCGAACGAATGACAGTTGAAGAAATTGAGAACAAAATTGTCCGTTCGTGTTGCAGTTTTTAACACCGCGATTTAGATTTTGCGTCTTTTGCGTATTTTCTGCATATATTTCGTACCACCGTACTCAGATGTGAAAATGCGTGCATGGTACGCAAAATGCGTACAGGTTGGCAGGTCTGCAACTGAGCTATCTAGCCAATATGTTGGCGGTCTCCCTATTTTGTCAATATCTTTGTTCGGGGGGTGCCAGTCAGAAGCCATTCAACCGCAAACTGCCGTGTAGCCAGGGATCACACCCAAGTATACGATACAACCTGGGAAGCGGCAGTCAGGGGATCACCTTAAGGGGATGCGACTTTTTATTATTATTGTGACAATAAGCATACAGGAAAGCAGGGTCTTTCAAGGGCTCATAAAATATTCAGTAATTACCTTTGATGATCAAGATGCTCCTTGACCAATGCTGCTTCCTTTGCAGTAATCTCCTCCTTCAGCTGATCTATCTGATGGTTCATAATCTTCAATTTACGTTTCATCTCCGTAATCTCATCCTACAGATCAAGTCAGGGAGTAAAGAATTCATAGCAGTCAATGTAATGACTGGGGAAGTCTCCAGGGGAAACTGTAACCAATGGAGTACAATGGCTGAATATTTGATTCATACACCAAGCTTGTTGTCTGATGACTGAAACCTCTCAAGGTGGGTTTGAATCCAGGCTGTGGTGCCTGTGACTGACTTTACTGCTATTAGCTTCTCCCGTCAACAGATTTAACTATTATAACTCGTCAACTCAGTACTATAAGATTGTTAATTGCAATTAATATCCATAATGATCAACAAGGCGTTAACTGAAAAAGGTGTTTAAATGTTTTTTTAAATAATCAAAATCCACAAATAAAATGTTTTACTTTTTGCCAAACAGTTACTTTGAGGACCACTCTTGATCATAAACTCAATAGATCGATCCATTAAGCCCCGCCTCCTTACGAGTTGACCAATCACAGCCGCGAAACCCGATCACCATTAGTGCAAAGATCACCAAACGGCTCAAATGGTGATCAGATTTCGCGGTTGTGATTGGTCAATGAGAAATGGGCGTGGCTTAATGGATCGGTGTATTTACCAGAAGCTCTAAAATATACAAAACAAGAATTATCAAACCCTTTACAAACTGCACTAACTACCTTATAGTCCTGAGCCAACAAACTGCTATTGTTATCAACTCTACTCAATATTTGAGGTTAGAACATTGGTGACTAATATCAACGAGTTCTTTTTTCAGATCAACCTAGGGAGTTTTTTTGTTAATAGATCAAGTCACTTTTTAAAAAGTAACAGCCACTTTTTATTGTCAAATTTGCTTTTCAGGTAGGCAAGATAACTGGGCCAAATGTTTGGGTCTCAAAGAACTTCAACAGAAAATGTTGCTTCACACTATGCAAGTTGCAACCATTTGATTTTTTTGTAATTTTTTTTTGTAATCATTGAATGGTAGAACAAGTTAGGCCCCTTTGTGTAACGAATTACTAGTACTCATTATTGTAACAACATATAGGGAGTATGACGCATGCTTGATTTAAAATCTCTACATTTAGGAAAAGTCAGCAACTAAACTTGCTCATTGCAATGCGTAGCTCATTGGTATAGCAACATGTCATCCAGTGCCTTTAGGGTAAGGGTCACATTTACTAGAGATCAGTGGGTCTTCCTACCTGAGACTCAATCAAGTTCTTGCTGTACAGGTTACGATCACTGCGCACTGCTTCGTACAGGTTCTGCTGCTGCTTCAACTTGGTCTCTGCCTCAGCAATCTTCTTCTTGTAGTCAAAGATCTGCATCTCACGCACTTTGACATCCTCCATGTGTTGAAGTACCTTGTGGAAAAAGAAGAGACAAAATCATGACATGATTGTTCTGATACAAGGGGCGTGTTTAGGCGGCCCGTACCAGAAATAAGTTTCTGACATAAAATTCACTGACGAATGCTACATTTCCGAGAGAGCTACATGAAACTGGGTTAAGTATAATCAGAAACAATTCATGACATTGGTACACATGTACATCTCTTGGAAATTATTGTTCTCAAAATATGCAGCCCTTATTTCATTTCCAAGAAATGAAACTTAGTCTTTTGAAATTTTGTTTCAAGCTTTTTCCATTTTTTTAAGAATTCTGTAAACATTTTTCGTTAGTTTGTAAAATCCACCATCTTAAAACCAAGCCAAATAGAGCCAACAACTTGATTACGGAACTCGCGAAATGACTAAAGTTTAAACATGTTTCTGGTTGTGGTCAAGTTCATGGGTACACAAATAAATAAAGACCAAGTAACCTGTGACATCATGTTTAAAAAAGAGCCACAGAGCATTGACTTCCTCAATGACAGAAAACGTAAAATCTTCCATTTTATGGAGATTGCACTGTACGATTGTTATCAACTTTTGAAAAGAAGAAAGGGGCACATAACAAAACTTGAACAGCTGTTATTTTCATCACTCTTAAATTTATGTGGAAATTATGACACAAAATGTAAAAAGTTTCTGTATGACCAGTGTAGTTATCTTGCCTGCCAGAAAGGCCCTGGAATGTACAAAATCACTCAATTATGTTGTACACAAAAGTTACCGTGTCTATAGAAAAAGTAGTAAACATTAAAATTACTTTTTGAGTAAGATCACTGGCCTCGTTGATGTATCTATCTCTCTCCTTCTCCAGCTGGTAGATGATCTTACGTTGTTTCTGGGCCTCATCTTTATAGTTCTGGATCTCCTGCTCGAGGTTCTTCTTGGACTGTTCGTGGAGCTTGACCAGATTGAGCTGCTTCTGCGTGGCATTGGCTGCTTTCAGGAGGTTCTTATTAAGGATGTCTCGTTCCCGGACGAGGTCATCAATCGCCTTACGGTCCATCTCAACTTGCTTTTTGTTGGTTTCGATTTCTGCGAGAGGAAACAGAAATGACGAGACACTAACATTTGGAAGTGTGAGAGATTGATATGAGAATAGTGGATTTTTTAAATACCCTTTATACCCAAACCCTACATTTATACCCAATGGTGCACCAACTTACTTGTTCAGCACAATTGTCACCCAATCCAGTGAATTCTCTTCTAAGGTGGGGATACTGTCTGAGTTTCTGACACCATATTTTTGACGTCTAGTGGCCCAGTGGTCAAGGGCATTGAACTCAAGCTCTGGAGTTTCTGGATCAGCAGAGTGTGGGTTCCAGTCCAGCCTTAACACTATAGTGTCCTTAAGCAAGACGCTTAACCATTATTGCATTGTCTTTCGGAGGGAAGATTACCCAAGCGATTATTTAAGCGTTTGTGTAATGCACGTAAAAGAACCAAGTACAGATGAAGTACACATAAGAGGTTGGCCCATGTATTTTCTGGCAAGGTTGGCTTTAGATTGCACATGTAAAACCCTTACAAGGTGCTTTGTAAATCAAACTCATAACTCAAAAACATAGCATACCTGTCTTAACTCTTTCAGTGCATGCTTATTTTTGCGTTTTGAACCTAAAATGCCCAGCTTTTTTAGTTTTTTGAAATTCTGCATAAAAAACTTAAAACATCTTTCTCACCAAACAAAATTTATCTTGCTGAGTTGTGTTGCCTTGGTACATTCCAAAGTCAATACTATTTCTTGAGTGAATGCCCTCTTGTGATAACATGTTTGTCATGGGTGGTACATGTCAGTTGTTGACACTATTTGTGTACATAAAAAAGATCGTACAAGTACAAAATGGCACTTTCGGAATACATAAACTATATCCTACACGTACGACCTTGGCACTGAAAGAGCTAAAAACATATTAGTATGTGCTTTTACTTTATCTATAAACGGGTCTCTTCTTCAACCTTACCTCGTTCAAGTGCCACTATCTGTGACTTAAGTGTCTCCTTCTGTTGCTCTGTGTCCACCTTCTGCTCCTCCACATTGCGGAGTTTACGCTGGATCGTCTCGCGCATCTTGGTAAGGCGTACAGTGTCTGTCTTTAGCGCTCCAATCTCATCTTCCTTTGCCTAAAGGGGCAAAAATCATTGAACGTTTCATCACATAAAAGTTTAGTAGTAGCATCGTCCTTTGCTTTGCTTACTTATTAATACTTACATAGCTCCAAAAAGCAAGTAACACCTACCTAAACTTAATGGGTTTTTTTTTTTACTATGATCTTAACCCAAAGGTGAACGTGCTGTGACAAAGAATATATTGTCAGATGAATACTTGTATTGTCCATACCTCAGCTATTGCCTATCACGCTTAGTGTGAATTTGTGAAAACCTGACCCAATTCATTACTAAATGAAACTATCTATGTAAACACTTGTAAAAGAAGTGTCAGTACTTTTTATAAGTTAAGTTTTTATGACCTTGGTCAACTTTCAACAGTCAAAAGAGTTATCACTAATGACCTGAGATTGTGAGGCCTAATACTACCAGCAGAGTACAATGTACCTCCATGCCTTGTAGATGTTTGAATCATAAACTTCTGCATCATTTCCATTCATCCTGCCTTCCTAGATATCTTAGCAGCTTTGACAGCTCAACTATTTCTTGATTTATGTATTTTCTGTTAAGTACTTTGAGTCCTTGCATAAGGCAACTCTACAAATGCTTTTGTTATTAGTATTATTATGTTGAACCTGCTGTTTATGTTCCAGTCTGTTAAACAGAAATAACTTGTTAAACTGTTTAAGTTGAGGAAAGTTGTTAATTTTTCAAGAATGTATCCTTCTAAATAAACTCCCATCAGCATCACTGACTTACTTTGAGAGACTTACTGTAAAAAATAATTAACTATTTTGAAATAACGAAACTGCCAGTGTTCTATTTTACCTTCCCGTCTTCTTAAACAGATTGGAAAACTTGTTTCAGGAAATAATTCAGACATTCCAAAGAAAAAAGCTTCATGACACTGACCTTGAGTTCAACGACCCTAGTCTGGTTCTCCTGAGCAAGACCGTCACAGCTGATCAGCTGCTGCTCGTAATCTTGCTGAAGTTTACTGAAGCGCTGATTCAAAACATCGGTGTCTTTTAGGGTACGCTCGTACAGAATCTGCAGTTTGCATAAAAACACCAAATAAATTCTTGTAAGATTGAAAATATAAATGATCACAGATTTACCAAACATCTTTCATGGTGTTAAAATGGTCATGTTGGAAAACTTCCCTTGAAATATATAGTTATGCATAAACATAATTGACTTGTGCTTGGCTCCTTTTCGTGCTTTAAGTGCTACTGTGCTGGTTAAAACACACACACAATTCACATATCGACATCATGTAAAGAACATTTCAGCACTCTGTATCCTTTTGCAATTAAGTACTTTATGAATTAAATTCATTGTTGCTCACAGTGTGGCAAATATCACGGTTCAACAAAAAACGTTTAGTCATTCACTTTCAAATTTTTGACCATCATGTTTCTGTCTCGTCCGAGGACAAGACATTTCAGTGAGTACTCCCCGAGACAGAGACAAGTTGTTAACCTTCTGTTCTTTGAGCTGGGTCTCCAAGCGGCCGATATCATCCTTGTAGCGGCCAGTCTGGAGCTGCATCGTCTTGATGTCACCTGCTTTCTGCTCCAGCTCCACCCGTGATTGCTTCAGCTCTCGATCAAGCTTCTCCTTACGTCTCGTCTCCCGCTGTGCTTCATTGCTGCGGACTTGAATATCTTGAGCTAGCTATTTTCATTAAAAGAAAAAAAATAATACAATTTGAAATGGTTCACTGCTTGTGATAGAACTTTTTTTCGAGAGTTATTCATATTTTCAGTCATGTTAGCAATGCCATGGTTGAATGAAAAAACTGAAGATTATGGTAAAACTTGATCCAATGACCGGGGAAAAAAGGGACGAAACAGATTGGAATTTATTTTAATCAACATGGTTCACTGCTTCTCTGCATTGTCACACTCTACCAATAAATAATTGAAATATTGACACGGTGAATGACAAAAACTCACTGGAGATACTCTTCAGAGTTCAGGTTTGACCTTAATCTTCTCAAAAGAAAAAAAAAATGTGAATAGTTTCCACGTTGGATAAACTGAACTGAATTTGAAACTGTCGTTCAATGTCTCCATGGGAGTTGAGAAAAGTTGCAGACTTGATTTTAGAAGCTCCATGGAACTATCTTTTATGGGAACCTGCAAGCTTGATTTTAAAGATTGCACCTTGTGAACTGGTTAAATTTTCTAGTTTTTTCTTAACAGACATTTTTTTGAGTTTGTAAAATACAGTGTGATGAATACAAAACATCATTCAGAATGGTTCCTTGTTTTTTGGGAATGAAATGAAGGTATTTCAGTGAATTTAACAATATTTTTACATAAATTGAACTGTCACTTCACACATATATTTTTTAGTCGTAGGAAAGTTCACTTGAAAAAAGAGCACCAACTCATCACCTACTTATTTTTTGCAAACAATTGTTCCGCTTCTTGTCCCTACTCAAAATTGGCAATTACTCAAAATTGTCCCCCACATAATTTGCCCTTTTCTTGTCTTTCCCTTCACACGCGACGGTTTTGTTTTACCTCAGCAATCTTGTTCTCAGCCTCAGTCCTATCTTGCTCAGCTTTCTGTTGATTACTAGCGCTCTCTGTGAGTGCTTCACGGAGTTTGACAATCTCGGCAAGCTGCTCATCCCGCTCTTTGGTGAGGTCTTCCTTGGCTTTCAGCAACTCGTTCACACTGGGGCAATTGACACAAACATTTCTCAGGTTTCCAGATAGTGTTTCTTAGTTTATACGTTGGCAGTGACATAGGTATGCGGCCAACCCTCTAGCGTAGCCGGTAATCGAGAGTACTTTGGTTATCTGAGTATGATTGGACAGCTACGGCTGTGGCTTCTGACTAGAGTTGTAGCCAGAGGGCCATATCAAAGCTGACAATATCGCTCTTGCATTACAATGGGCCCTCTACAGTTTGCCCAGGAGACGCACATTTTTGCAGTGCACCATAGCAGGGCTCGAATTTTACACTGGACCACAGGCCCGAGGCCAGTAATTTTAGTGTCGGGCCAGTAAACTTATGACCTAACAAGTCCGATGGTCTTGTGTTTTTCAATTGAATAACAGAAACACATTATGTTCAAGTGTTGACTTTGGGTCTAATAAATTATCTTTCAATGCTATGAGTAATCAAGTATACTCTTCCCTTACTTGTCTCAGTTCTGGTTCATATAAAAGCAGTTAAATGCATGTTAAACTGTGGCAGCAAGTTTTTGGTTTTTTTCACATTTTGAATCTGGTCTTGTAAAAAAATGTCTGGTCCAGTAAAGATTTTGAGCTACAAGCCCTGTAGTCTTGTGGATTTTCTCCCCAAATTCGAGCCCTGTATCATAGGAAAAGGTTGACAAGTTTCAAGTCATCTTTCAGGGCCTGCTGTATGATCCCATTTGTTTAAGTTTGTTTGTGGCTCACAAAGCAGCAAGGTTCTATTGGTCTTTGTTTATGGTGTAAGATGATATTTTTGTGATACAGGTGAATGTTTTTCATATTCAAGTAATTCATTTAAAGGTCCCAACCTACAATATACCTGTGCCAGTGCCAAGTTGAAAGAGCGATGGTTTTTAGTTGATCCATTTCAGGGGGAAAAAGCCTCTCCAATGAGGCAAATTAATTATTGTATAATCTGCACAAGGAAGGCCTCAACTAAACAAGCTCAAAGGAGGAATATTAAATGATCCAAACAAACAAACATATTGAACTCCATCTTAGACATGTTAGAATACCTTTAACCAGGGCTTTAGCCCTCATACCACCCGCAGGCGCCCTGCGTATTACTCCGCATACTGCCCGCAAACGCCTTTGTATTTTTAGTTCTAAACATGCGATTAAAACGCAGCAAACGGCCGTAGATAAAGAACTTTCTCAACATGACAATAGTCCAAAAATAGCACATGGTGCCCGTAAGAAAAAATGAGGATGTCCACCTCCAAAGGTTCAAAGGTCAGAAGTCCTATAAACCAATGCACGTGAAGCACAACAAGTAGCTGTCTTTTCTCTGTGTAGTGCAGGCCGTATCATACGTACCACGTGTCACACACGCAATGTACACAGTAATGGCTTGGCGACCTTCTCTTTCGCGATAAACTTGTTGTGTTTTTACACACGGATTACCCTGATTTGATAGGATTTTAAGGGTTTGAGGTACAGAAGTTATCTGTAGGTAACAGAGGCACTCGTATTCATTTTCAAAGGTACAGTGTATGTTGTGATTATTTTCAATCACTTTTGTAGTTTTTTTTTTATTGAGAGAACTTTCCATGTAACAAACGCTTGCTTCATAAGCAAACAATGTTTTCAAATTTTTGTTGATTTCTCTTACGTTTCCAACCTAAAAGCTTTAATTTGGCAACACAAACAAAACAACTTGGAAAAACATTCAAGAGATAATTTCATCCTCTACAAAATAAACTCAACTTGTAACACAAGAAAATAATCACAACGAAAGTTATTTGAGGATTGCTAGGTACAACCGAAAATCGTGTGAATTTCTGAGGCGCTGTGAGGAGTGAATGGCGCTACGTTTAATATTGTGTGGGTGCTAAAGGGTTAAAACCCATTATTTTTTACTAAGGCTGGCATATTTTCCCTTACAGACCATTTATTCACCTGGCATGGACCATAGTAAAATGAATGACATGGGTTAAGGACTGAACTTTTGTTTAATCCATTAACCGAGGTTTGTGTGGGTTTTTTTGGTAGTTGTTTGCAATTTTCGCCAAGCTATTTTCCCAATATTATTAAAATCCTGTCTGTTTCAATTCTTCAAATTAACCCGCTACCATGTTGCTTCCATGTCAGATGGAAATAGAACTTAACTGGCACTGATTTCTCTCAATGCTGACAAGGCCTGACTTAAAAAAACTTTTATTTCCCCAAGAATCTTGACATTCAGTCTACAAAACAAAGACTAACTCACCTGTGTTCCTGCCCCATGGTCAGCCCAGCTCCCTGCTCAACGAGCTTACTCAAATTGGCAATCTCGAGTTTTAGTGATTGGATTGTCTCGCGAGCTCTCTGCTCCTTCTCGTGGGATGCATCCACCATCTTCCAAGCCCTTTCAATTTCCTGACCGGAGCAGAAAATAACAACAGTTAATATCGATGGAAGGAAATTATTTTCTAAAAGGTACACCAAAGGGAATTAAAACAAGTACTTTGGAAAAACCAACAATAAGAAAAGGGTACAATGAAATCAACAGCAATAATAAATGGAAAAGCTATAGTTAGTAAACCTGCGGGTACAACAATGTATACAAATCTTTTGGGAGTTGTTGTAGCTCTGAGAAGAGCCGATGCGGTCTCGACATTTCGAACAACCACTCTACTCGTCTTCTGGAGAAAGCTGGATTGCTGATAATGCTGAGGTTGAAGAAGGGCTGGAAGGATGCACATTTTGGCGGGAATATATATTTAAAGTGGGTTTATTATTCAATAAGTAATGAAGAAATGGGCTACCCACACACACAACATTTTTCAACTTGTTTTCTTAGGACAAAGTGAGTTATAATTTCACTAATGATGTTCCTGTACACATACATGCAGGCACACTCTTATACAAAGAGTCAAGGCACTTTAGTGCACTGTGATAGTATATTTGGATTTAAAATGGAGAGATAAACCAGGGTTGGATATCGGTCATTTCATTTATTAATCTCAAGATGTGTTACCAATGATAAGGTATTGTATTCTTTTTTATTTATGTTCACATAGGCCTACAGTTAGCATCTTCTAATTAACTGCATCAAATGTGAGATCTCAAACAAACAAAATTAATTCAAGATAATTCACATTAAATGACGGCAACATTCTAAAGAGATGTAAAAACATCGGTGATTTGCTAATTTGTAATTACTGCACTACCACTAACTAAGCAAGGTTAGCAAATAATTATGTTAAAAGGCAAGTTTGTGTTTATCCTTAAATTAGCCACTAATTAAATGACCACCACAGCTGGTGGTGGGTGGCTTGTGTGTACAGCGCTCGTCTCTCACCACTGTGGCCCTCTGGTTCGATTCCCCCCAGTGCCATATGCGAGTAGAGTTGCGCATTGGTATCCCCTGTAATACTAAGATTTTTCTCTTGGCCCTTCGGATTTCTTCTGTCCGGAAAAATCAAACACTTTCGATCTCTGGCTGTGCTCTGTGGTCATGTGTCGATGTGGCTGGCTGCCTTTATACTAAGCCTGTGACCCTACGTTTAATTTACTATCTGTTTAAAGGCCCTATACACTATTGGTAAGATCGAAAAACACAATGTTCACAGATTCACACATAACTTACATGGTTTAAAGTAAGTAATGGTAGAAAGGGTTCCTTAAAATATTTCTCCCTAAAATGCTATCGTTTCTGAGAAATGAGTAAAACAATGGATTTTATCGCGCGCGATAATAAACTCGATGTTTGAAAAACAGAAAACACATAAGGTCTCTTTTCACTATTTTCTCGTGACCTCGATGACCAATTGAGCTCAAATTTTCACAGGTTTGTTATTTCATGTATGTGGTTGATTACACAAAACATGAACACTGTCTGTGATTATTTTTTCAGCTCTGCCAATCCTGTATAATACCTTTAAACGAAACTTTTCTAAACGGTTAACCGTTTAACCGTTAGTCGGCGGCAAGTGAATTTGTTCTAAATACACGAACAACAAAGACGATTTATAAGGAAGCCCAAATGTTTTGACAATTAACATCGAGACTGTACCTGTCAGGCATGAGAATATGCGATGATAATAAAACCGGAAAAATTTTTACGCTAAAAATTGCATGTCCGGATTTTGGGTAAAGTCCAAATGTGACCCGCTCTGCGAAAAAGGCCCTTATTATGCAAAAAATTATTTTTGAGTTAGATACATGGTTGGAAAGGGCCTTTTCTCAGCTTTAATTTGGTGTATGTTAGAAGTCTGTAGCATTTTGCAATCCAGAGTTATACCATAATTTGCATACAAATTATTGCCATTTTGGTCAAAATAGGTTGAGGAGAAACAGCCTTGTAAACTTTACACTGTATTTTAATTTATTTAAGTACAAAGTTCTTATGATAGACCCTAACAACGAGCACATTCCCAATACACTATTCGTCTGAAATTTTCACCAATTGTTGAATATGACTTATTAAGTTCAAAATATTTGTTCTTTTTATTTAATGGTCTATTTCGCACTTTTTGGAACTAATTTGCATATTGTGCTTTTTCGTAATCTTTTTCTTATCTTTAAAATTGCAAACACACACTACGTTTATTACTACGTTTTTATACCAGTTTGGTTAGTTTTACTACTTTTTGAAGTAATCCTTATGCCAACTGGACTTTTTAGGAAAACCATATGATTTTAAATAGAATATTTTTGGGTGAAGAGCTTTTTGGAAAAAAACCAATAAATCCCACTTTTTCGTATTTTTAAAGCAACAGCTTGGGCTGATTCATTTAACCCTTCAGCTAGCTTGTATTTTCATGATTAAAAGTATTTTTGGGGTCAAAATGTAACATTTTGGGGGAAAAAAATACTTTAGTTTAAAACCGGAATATTTCCTTTAAAATATAACAGTCAAGGTAGTTTGCCTTCTTATTGAAATCTGAAGTTGATTAATCTACTTTGAAATAATCTTTGCGCTAAAAACTTGCTTTTTAGTTTTAAAAAACACACAAATAAATAGAACAAACAAATAAACACAGAGAGTTCCGTTGGCATCGATGTCATCTCCTGCTGGGATACCTACAACAACCAAGGGGCCATCCTCTTCATCATTGCTGTCAGGGTCAATCTCTTGGTTATCTTCCGCTAAAAATGGCGGTATGGAATCAGATTCCGAATCGGTTTCTGATTCCACATCGTCATCTTCACATCGGAAGTTAACGAAGTAATCTTCCACGAAGCCAACCATGTCTCTCTCCTCCCTGGCAAGATTGGCATCACGGAGATCATTCAAAGCCTCAGCCAGACACTGATCCTTTGAACCCATATTAAGCACAAAATAAACGAAAAATATATAATAGCAGTTGGCCAAGGTTAAGTAAAATGATTTGGCTAAAGTGGTAAATAATTCTCAAAATCTTTTCGCTCAGAGCAGTACAAGTCAGTTGAGTTGAACACAGTTAACAGGTAATGCGCTTTATTTTTGCGTGGCACGCACATCATAAACAGTCACATGACAGTCACCTGACAGAGAATAAACAGCCGATATAATTCACAGCGCATGCGCGCACTGGATCCTTGCGCACATTGACCAATCGGTGCACTACACTGTGTGCACGTGATAGAAAAGATCCACGCCCCTAGTAACAAGCGCTCTGTCTACGTGTCATTAAATTACCGACCCTGCTTTTAATTTTGACCTCTAACCTTTTCTATATCAAAATTTAGAAAGACGACGTCCTCCGCTTTCAGATGATACCAAATTTATAATAGGGGGGTTCCAAATAATGTCGTGTCAGATGTGTAAAAGACGCAATTTTCCACTGACTCCACGGACACTGATCGTACAAACCACGAACAAATTGTACACAAAACACGGGTTTTTTCCAACTTTATTGATCAAAATGAACATTCAATCTTACAAATTATGAAAGAGTGGACATCAACGATGTCAAAAATGGGATAAAAAAAAATCACATCGAGTAAGAAATTTTCACCTTTTCAACATTGACGAGCCCTTTGCGTGCTTAAGAGATAGCGCGACTTAAGGGCCTTTTTCGCAGAGCGGGTCACAAATTTGTGCGTGTCCGGAATTTGGGCAAGTTTACCTATGCCCCATGCGTCAGCGTCGCACTCAGTGAATCCCTCTGGCATTTTGGGGACCATTTGTGGGATCGAGGACATGTTAATAGGAGGAAAATACTTTAAAAAAAGATGAAATCATAACAGTGCTAGACGTATATTGTCTTAAAAAGCTCAAAATAAAATGATATTCGGAACTTCCACGAAAATAAATGATTATGAACGGAGCAGTCAATGTCATGCTTTTGTTACAAATATTGATTTTTGGGGGTCTTTTTACCTGTGATAGTGAATAATTGTGTTAAGTGTTGGCCCCCTTTGGCCATTGAAACTTGTTCTTCAAACACCTTTTCGTATCTCCAAGATCCCGACAGTTTATAAACCATACCATTTTGGAAAAATAATGTGAGACGTCAAACGTCAACGAATCTCCCCACACGTGTGTCGCACACTCATGCATTGTCTCGAAGTTTCTTCCAGGTCATAGTTCAATGCGTAAAAATATCTCCAGCTGTAAAACACATTAAACGTATCGAAGAAACGGCACTTAAGACTATGAAGGTTCGTACTGACGACTGGTAAAAAGGTATAACGATGCGCGCGCATCCAAAACACCGTGCGTTGTTGTCAGTAGACTTTTCAATGTCTCCACGAATGTTCCTTTGCTGCAACAGTAAACATACAAACCGTACCGTGAATGAAGCGGGGAAAGACTGAAAGAAGTCTACAGATATCAATTGAACGCGCTGCATGCACATGGAATAAACAAATCAACGCATATTGGGCCGGCCGCTGCCGGGCGGCAATTTATTACGAACGGAAGCGTGTAAACTTACAATTTCTCATAAGTCCAAGAAGAGGGATTAGCGAGATCCAAATGTATACCCCAACAACTCACCCCCCAAATTTTACATCAAATTCACATTGAACTCGAAGACCACAAATTTGAAAGGGAAAAAACCGGAATTCCGGTTTAAACCGATAGATTCTCATGCCTGACCTGTGTCAGTATATTTTGTAAATCCTTGTTGTTTCATGTTGTTTCCAAAAATTTACCGACCGAGAGATAATCCTTCACGATCTTTATAAGCACAACATCCCACAGAGTCGAAGTCGTGTGAATATCCCCCATCACTTCCGTGTGTATTTGAGTTTAACAAACGAAAACTGTGCAGTATTGCTCACGCACGTGTAAAAACGTTCCTCCGACGTTTCCCGACCACGCAGTGATTTCTCACCAAGGGGATTTCCCTTGCCTTATCGCTCCCACAGCTACACGCCATTCCTTCGCCCCCTAACTATAAAGTTGACCACGTTCAAGCACATCCGCAGGATCAAGGTGATGAATACAGCGCTGTGAGAAGCACTACGTCATAAATAATTATTCACACGATCGGCCAATCGGAAAGCGGCCAGTCAGGAATCAGCCAACCAGCCTGTGTCAATTGCGTGTCAATATTCGGTGATACCATGATGAAGAAAGAAAACCATGACTAGAATGGGAAGTCTTACAGGTCGTACCACATTTCCTTCAACGACATAACAGGTCGCGACACACTTCGGTTTTAAAGCTATCACATAATTTTATGACTGTGAAAAGCTTAACAAAACAGAAATTGTACGGCAATTTCCCTTGTGGTTTTTTATTTGCAATTTCAACTAAACTAAATTTCAAACTAAACACAGTAAAATACTGCAAAGATGGCAGTGAATAAAACGAAAAGCTTTCATTTTGAATTTGTTTCGTTTAAACGGTCCGTAATTTACTAAACGGATAGTGATTTTGTAAACGGTTAACCGTGTAAACGTTTAACTGTCACAGGCTTACTTTATACATACTGAGACTTGACCACGTTGTAACCTCATCCTGTGCAATTCAGCTTCTCATCTGCGAGATGATTAGCCTCTCACATTATTATAAAGCGCAAGCAAGCGACAAAGAACCTACCTTCTTAAGCTGCGCAATGGTCGTCTGGTCCTCTTGGGAGAGCCGTAGCGCCGTGGAAACCTTTGCCGAGTTGGCCACAATCTCGCTGTTCAGCTCCCTGCATTTGGTCATGAGTCTCTTCTCGCTGTCATGTGACTTACGCAGGGCTCTGTGTAGCTTCTCATACTCAACGCGGAACTTCTCCAAACTACGATCACCCATCAATTCATTTAGCACCTCCTGAAAGTCTTTCTCCAGCGACTCAAAGGCACTGTCCTCTATAGCGCCTTTGTCCTTACTGGGACTCTCCACCTCTGGTTTCTTGTCCTGTTTGAGATAAGAAAGGAAATGTCATTGTCATCTTTTGAACAATTTTATTTTATTGTGATGTTAGTTGTCGAAGGCATGATGATCAAGTATCAGGGCTCGAATTTTTGAAAAAATTCCACAAGACCACAAGTCTTTTACCTCAAAATTTGACTCAAATTCAACATATTTAAAACATTTTTTTTTATACAGAGATTACACAAGGTGGTAAATTGAACAAAAGACCACAGGACTTGTCCAGTTGTGAGTCTACTGGCCCAACCCTAAAACCACTGCCCTACTTAAGCCTGTTTGTTACTACCCTACTCACAAGACTTTTAATGTTTGGTTTCACATATGAAGGGACAAGGTATTTTTTGAAGTGGGAGGGGGCATCTCAACTTCTCAGGTATGTCAAGGCCATGGGTATAGGGCTAAGACCAGGGCAACAGAACCCTTCAACTCCCAAATTTATCAGAATGTGATGCTGTTTATTCAATAACATCAGCAGTCTTCAACGTGACAAGACTCACTATTTTGAATTTAACAAGAATGGTTTAAATTTATGTTTTGTGAAAATAATTTTGAGTACAAGTGGATAGTATGGCCATGTTTGGATGTAGATGAAATCCTAAGTGAATTGACACACTATATCATTATGGGATATTATGAAACCCAAGTATTTCATGCAAATCAACATTTGTATTATACTGTTTCATTTTGGTTTTAACCCTTCACCGAAATGTTATTTATAAGCACTACTCGATGCTTTCCAAACCCTTCAGGAAAAAACACACAGGCATACTACTCGCGCGGGATTCAAAACCAGGAACCCCCCCCCCCTTCCTTAAAAAAAGATATTCAGCAGATTTTATGGGCGTATCTTGGGACTCCATGGTTAAGGGAGGCAGAGGGTTTGATTTGCTTTCTCTGTCCAATTTGTTTTCTTCTTGCTGTGCCCAAATTTTTCCCATTGTTTTGCCTGGGCTGTATGCCCCCCCCCCCCCCCCCAACCCCGGGTCGTAGACCTTATGGCAAATGTCTTAACCACTAGAACTCCGAGCCTGACCAATTTGAAGAGACTAGTTCAAATCCTGCAATTAGCAGTCCAGTGGGTTCTAAGTCTAACACTACAGTTCAAATCCTGTAATTAGCACTTTAATGAATTAAATAAAAACAAACAAACAGAAACAAAACCAGATCAACACTAGACCCAGTAACTGGGGCGCTGTACTCCTTTTTTCGAAATTTTGACATCATCGGTCGTACTAGCGCCCCAGGAAGGCGTTGCACATATCAACGGGAGTCCCTGATATCGCATCATTTTGAATACGGAAGCCACACAAAATGCCTCAGAACGACAAAAATCCCCAACAAAATAGCTTTAAAAACGCCTACTGGTTTCTTGATATGTCTAAGATGCAACAACAGGTATTTAAATGTACTCACGATTTTGTTTTGTGCTGAAATTTTACGTTTTTTGTCCAGTCGATCGGAGAAAATGGCAATCCTGCTATTAGCAGGATCGGGTCAACTATGATCTGCGACTTTTTCATCGTCGCGATGCATTCTGGGTAGTAGATTTAATCAACGACTGTTTACAGTCACACTTTGCAGAAAAAGAAATGTGCAGAAACCGTAAACAGAAGCTCTATGAAAATGGACCCAGGCCTAACTAGTAAGGGGCCAGGCGGGGGTTGGGGAAGCCCCCCCCCCCACAAAACAAAATAATAATAATAACAATTAATTAATAATATTCATAATAATAATAAACAAACAAATAAATAAATAAGCTGTGATAATATATAATAGGCGTATTAGTAATAAATAAATAAGTTACTAAAGATAAATAAAATAATAAATTAATTAAAATTGTACAAAAAAATTGGGCTGCCTACACACAAATTGGTCTCACACAAAAAGTATGAGTTTTATCTTTTATAATAAAATAAATGCAAAGGAAAACAGCTTATAGTCCGAGTCACCGAAATTGTGCCTCGAGACGGACACGAGTACTGGAGTCATACGAACACTGGCGAAACCTCGGGCTGTGACGTTGCAATATCGCCCCGTCGACGAATACATTGCCCATGCACACTGTGTGCACTCACTGTAAACAGTCGTTGATTAAATCTACTACCCAGAATGCATCGCGACGATGAAAAAGTCGCAGATCATAGTTGACCCGATCCTGCTAATAGCAGGATTGCCATTTTCTCCGATCGACTGGACAAAAAACGTAAAATTTCAGCACAAAACAAAATCGTGAGTACATTTAAAATACCTGTTGTTGCATCTTAGACATATCAAGAAACCAGTAGGCGTTTTTAAAGCTATTTTGTTGGGGATTTTTGTCGTTCTGAGGCATTTTGTGTGGCTTCCGTATTCAAAATGATGCGATATCAGGGACTCCCGTTGATATGTGCAACGCCTTCCTGGGGCGCTAGTACGACCGATGATGTCAAAATTTCGAAAAAAGGAGTACAGCGCCCCAGTTACTGGGTCTAGATCAACACCAAAATTTGTCACTTTTGGTAAGTGTTTGTGTAGGCCTTTAAAGTTTAATACACAGCAATTGTGAAACATTTGAAAAGCTAAATAAAAACGTTTTGGCTTGCCTTGGTTTTTTCTAACTAAAGTAGGCTTACTCCCTAAACAGCTTCAACTTATTTATTCCAAAGTTTGCAAGATTGAAAACAATTACATAGATATACGACAGAGCCAGTGGCACTGACACTATTTCTACCTCCATGCTGACACTGACACTGAGTGACAGTGACAGTGACGGTAGTGACTGACATAGTGACACTGACAGTGTGAACCTCTGTAAAGAGTAATGGCTATTATGCCGACACTGACAGTGACACTGGACAGTAGTCGACCACAGCACAGGTGCCAGGTCACACCAAATTCGGTGGATTCTAAATTTCTTCTTACCTCTGACATGATTTCAGTGTTGCTTCACTGCCACAGATGTAGCAACTGTTTTAAAAAGAATTGAAAACAAATACAGGAAGTGGTTGATCAAAATTCAAACAACATTCTAAATGAGACGACGTTCATGAACTTAAATTTCCTAGCTGAATTTTCAGATCATGCAAAAACTGTTTACACGGGAAGCTCCGTTACTAAGCCAGATAATTTACTCATCTGGAAAAGTGATAGCACGTTAAAAAGTAGTTCCTTTCTGTTAGTTTACATTGATATTTTCCAACTTGTGGAAATATTTTGTATTCAAAACCAAATAATTTAGTTTTTGGGGTATCTTGTACAATTGTTTCTTTATCTTTTAAGTTAAATATAAAGAAAAAAGCTCTTTATACATTTTATTTTAATTCTGATATCCATGCACCTTTGCAAAGGATTCTGGGATTAGGTTCAAAGGTGACGTAATATCCAAGATGGCGACGACCATGCAGCTGTTAAGTCTACGGACAGTTACTCGGCAATTTTTAACTAGAACAAATGCTCAAAGTCTCTGCAGAAGTAATGCTCAAAGGTATGGTGGAATAGTCATTTAACTTTTAATTTGTATATATTTTGTTTTGTATTAGGCCTAGGCCCTATATCATTATCAGATTAAGCGTTTTACCAACGTCCGTCGTAGTCCGTGGCCAGCGGCGCAGCACAGCACCAGCAGTAGTGCGGCACGTTTACGCACGCACACACAGTCACCACTGTACACGGACGGACGGGCGGTGATTAGCATGATGATGTAATCAATAGTAATAATGATTTGCTATAGTTCTATGCAGTTCTATTTCTACCTCCATGGTTATACCCTGGCACGTAGCACTGCATTACAAATGCTATGGAAGGGTCATACATTACAATCACAGACAATTCAAGAAGACAATAAAAAGGGGCCTATATTAATATTATGTGTGATGATACAATAGTTACTGTATGTATAGTTAGTAGGTACAACATTTTAGATTACATTTGTCTTTGACTAAGAACATCATCAGACTCCTACAAAAAATACAGCTTCTTTCCTCGTACAAAATACTCAGCAGACTGGGGGATGGGCTTCCTCAAGACATCATCGAGCTGCCCACCTTGGAGCAGTTCAAGGAGGCCATCAGATGCGAGTCGAGTAGTCATCCAGTGTCATGTTTTTACTTGCACATATTTCTATTTTTGTATATATTTTGGCACCCAAGTACACAAGCCGTCCACCGTCGGCAGCCGCACTCTTGTCTAGATGCTGAACAGGCTTTGACAAGTAGAAGAATAGATGTAGATGTAGATGAGGTTACTAATTGTTTAGCTGAATATAGATCTCTTTGAATACATCAATTTCATCAAAGGTCATTTTTTTTAAATTCTTTTTAATCGTAAAAACATGTGACCCCCCACACTTTGTATTAAACACATGCTAATTTAAATGCACAATAACAGTCAACACTAATTACAAAATGTGTACATCATGTTCACTGGACGGACATGTACATGTTTAAGATACAATCAATGCATCCGTAGGTTCAAGATGGATGTGGGGAAGATGTCCGAGTAACCCATTGACCTTCAACTTGACCCAAAGGTCAAATTTGGGGCAGGCAGAGGTCAAAGGTCAAAAAATGTTGTTCTGAAATTTCAAGTAGTAATATACTGTGGCGAAAATCGCCATGTGTAATTAAGATAGACAACTATTTATTGCAATGTTTCATTTCTATTGTTCTTTCCTTGCAGTAATATTTTTGCAGGCTTGTAACACCCAGCTACGTGCCGTTCCGATTCTGTGGCTGCGCCATGTTGTGCTTGAGTATTCTTTATGAGGCACACGCGTGACGCAGGATCAGAGTACGGGCGCGCGCCAGCTGAAGTGGAGCAAGCTACCGTAGAAAGGTGTTTGTGATTGGTCAATAATTTAGTGCGCATTGATCACCGCGTATGTAACAGAAGTGTGTGTTGCGCATACGCACTTCTGATGGCTATAAATTCAGCTGCAAACTCATTTTTGGGGGACTCTTTTCTTGGAGCTGTCCTCACCACAAGACCAAAGACACAAAGACCATTCTATTCAACACGTAATGCCTATAACTATAGGGTTGAAGTCCACGCTACCAATACAATTGAGGCCGTAATAAACTATACTCATGTACCATTAGTTTCAACATTAGTTTACAAGTGAATGTTGTATGAATAAGGAGTTGGAGACAATAAATTAATACAGATCTTTGGTTGACAGTAACCCTCTGTTTTCAACATGTCTGATTATGTCGAGTAGATAAGGTTTTCCCCCATAACATTTCTCCCTGGAGTTTCATCGGATGATACCGGCTCCTCTCCCCTAGGTACAAGAAAAAGGGGGGTCGGAATCGTTACAATACAGATCAAGAGAACGAAGCAGGCCCATTAACAGCCTTCAATTAAGAAAAAGATAATGGCCAATGATATTAAACATACTACACGAAAGTGAGCATTGACTCTGTCCGCCACAACAGGTCCAGAAAATCAACTCCGCCCCCCAAAATTGCAAAAAACAATTAATTCTCATAGTTTTTCAGAATCCTTGTGTCATAATGATGACGTCGTTGGTGTTGTTTCGACAATGTTACATTTAAAACAATATTTCATCCACTAAAACCATTGTTTAATACCTGGATAATGACCTCACTCAACAGAATCCAATGGCAATCAACGGAGACTCAAAAAGTAAACGATTCACCGTCATCAGAACAGACGAACGGTCAAGCAGCAAACGAGGGTAAAGCTGCAGACGGGGTGAGCGCATCGGAGAAGAAGCTCCTAGAAGAGAATAAGAAACTGCAAACACAGATCGCTGAAGTCACTGTAAGCCAAATTCACTTTACAGTCATCAATTGAATCAATTGAATCAGCTTGGTTGATGTTCTTTACAGTCACTAATAACCTTTGTTAAACTTCACCGTTGTAATTTTTCCATGTTTCAATATTGTGTGTGTTGAAAGGTGGGGTCATAGATTGGTTTTTGTCAAGCTAATAATAATAATAATAATAATAATAATAATAATAATAATGGCTTCTTATATAGCGCTCATATCCGTCACTCAGTGACGCTCAAGGCGCTTCAACAGTCAATATTTTCCTGCAAGGTATATATGTGGAGCTACTTTTTGAATTTTGAGGCCTATTTCTTTACATAGCACCATGTAATGGTTTACAAGGTGCTGTGGCGCAATATGCAGCCGATCAAACCAGGAACACCGGGGCAAACCCCTTCTCTTTTCGATAAGTGCACAGGGTTCTTTACGTGCATTACACAACACACGGGACCAACTGATTTACATGCAAAATTATCAAGAGAGATACAATAACAGATTACCAGTGAAAGTTTCAACAACAAAACCTGTCACTGTATTTTCATCAGAACGTTAAACCCATCCACGTTTAGCAAAGTGACGGCGAAGAAGCTAAATGCATCTCTGGTTGCAGCATTCACAATCAGACACTAAGGACATTTGAATCTCGAGACCAAGACCACAACAATTTGGTATAGAGACTGGTCACCAGGCCAAAACTAGTCTTGACAGCTACAACACTGCCATTCACACACTCCACTTTTATAGATATTGATTTACTGTCCTAAATACTTAACCCTTACACTGTCCCATCCAATTGCCAAATGGAAAGGATTCAGAAGGACTGGGGCCAGTAGGCCCAAACAACAAGTGTTTGTCATAGGGTCCAGCATACCATTCTTATCAAAGTCCAAACAATTTGGTATGGAGTGACATAGGAGAAGAGGATATGGAAAGAATTAGCCCACACCCAAGTCAAACTGCTTAGTCTACATTCATGACACTTGCCTCGAATGGAGCATATATTTAGATCACTGCTGTCCCTGCTCAGGGCTGGATTTCACAGAGAGTTAAGATTGATCTTAAGCTGCGAATCAATCCTAATTGCTAAGCAAGGTGTGATGTCACAATAACAAATCACTAGCCATGGCGATACTCACAACTCATCTTAAGATGAATCTTAGTGCTTTGTGAAATTGAGCCCAGGACGTTTCAATGGCTTTTCCAGACTTGCTTCAACAGTTTTTAAGGACTGTGTAATGGACTTGCAGTTTTGTGTAGTTCAACGTGTTAGCTAGCGAGCCGTGCAAGCCGTGTTAGCACGGCCAGTTGGGCTGAAAACACGGGCAAAATTTTGATGCACGGCTTGGTCATGTTGGTTGAAGCCGTGTTGTCTAATTTTTGATTTTGGGTTGAACAAGGAAAAATTGACTAGAGCGGGATTTGAACCAACGACCTCCGGATTGACGTGTCCTATTACAATAATAGGAAGGCGATGAGGGAAACACACAACTCGAATTTCCAGTTTCCCTTGTGGTTTGTTATTGTCTAATTTTTATAATTTCAGTGAAAAGTGGTACAAAATTGTTGAGTTATAAAAATAACTTTACACCCACACGGTTTGACAAGAAAAATTGTTTGACAAGTCTTGATAACTGCTAGATTTAATGTGGCCGCGATCGCGATTGCGATCGTTTATTTCCAGTAAAACTCGCATGCATTATTATTAGTCTGGCTCTCTCCTCCATGTTCGTTACAATAATAGGAAGGCGAGGAGGGAACCACACAACTCGAATTTCCAGGGGCGGAAGACGTGTGTTCTTTGTACTCTCATTGAGCATTAGTTCTTTTTTGAACTCACATCAACAGTTTTTAAGGACTGTGTAATGGACTTGCAATTTTGTGTAGTTCAACGTGTTAGCTAGCGAGCCGTGCTAGCACGGCCAGTTGGGCTGAAAACACGGGTAAAATTTTGATGCACAGCTTGGTCATGTTGGTTGAAGCCGTGTTGTCTAATTTTTATAATTTCAGTGAAAAGTGGTACAAAATTGTTGAGTTATAAAAATAACTTTACACCCACACGGTTTGACAAGAAAAATTGTTTGACAAGTCTTGATAACTGCTCGCGATTGCGATCGTTTATTTCCAGTAAAACACGCATGCATTATTATTAGTCTGGCTCTCTCCTCCATGTTCCTTACAATAATAGGAAGGCGAGGAGGGAAACACACAACTCGAATTTCCAGGGGCGGAAGACGTGTGTTCTTTGTACTATCATTGAGCATTAGTTCTTTTTTGAACTCACATCAACAGTTTTTTAAGGACTGTGTAATCGGACTTGCAACTTTGTTTGGTTATTACCTTTTAACCCAACTCACGATTTCAAAAAGAAGTCAATGTTTGTTAACATTGGTTATTCTGAATTTCAATGTCATGTTTTCACACAGGATAAGTACAAGAGAGCACTCGCTGAAACTGAAAATGTGCGGACAAGATACAAGCGTCAGCTTGATGACAGCAAGCTGTACTCGATACAGGGATTCTGTAAAGATCTACTGGAGGTGTCAGATGTCTTAGATACAGCAACTAAAAGTGTCCCCGATGAAGAGCTTAAGAGAACAGAAGGCAACGGACTTCTGAAGAGTCTTTACCAGGGTCTGCAGATGACAGGAACTCAGTTACAGACGGTAAGACTAGTAACAAATTGTAGAGCTTTGGTTGATTCATATGGGAAAACAAGATTTTAAAAGGGGGTTTTGAGATAAAAGATAGCGTCCTAATGAAAGTGTTACAGTAATAAACCACAGGGGAAACTGGCTGGGTAAATGTTTTTAAAATAGTTGTGGTTTGAACAAATAAAAATTGACTGGAGGGGGACTTGATAGCTCAGTTGGTAGAGCGCCGGCACATTAATCCGGGGGTTGCAGGTTCAAGTCCTATTTGAACTTGTCAATTTTTCGTTGTTCATGCCAAAATTATTCCCTTGTCAAAGTGAAACAAGAATTACAAGTCTCTAACCTTGCATTAAAATGGTGTATTTGATACCCTTCCAGTGCAAATTTTGTTAATAATCCAAAAACATAACATTTTGCAAAAATAGGGGTCTGTACATTTAAGTGCAGAGATTTTTTAGTTCATTCCTGATTTGTCACAAATTCAAAATGGGGTTGATTTTGACCTTTGACTGACAACAACAAAACCCTTTATGGAATGTAAGAACAAATGTGCGATGGTCTTATAGCCAAGTATCTTTCCCATTACATACTCTGACTGTGTGTCAAGTTTTATGCTTGTATTATTTAAGGCACAATTCAATCACTTACCACCATTACTATAAAGGCATTGATACCATAATAAGCCTGATGTTTCAATCTTGTAAAGGTCAAGCCAGTTTTCCTAAGCAAAGGGAACCACTATGAGGAACAATTCAAGGGTACCAAGGTAATGACCAGGGGCATGAAGGCAATTGCTTCGGTTGCCTCAATGAAACATCAGGCCTACAAGGGGCACCAAGGCAATGACGAGGGGCACGGAGGCAATTTTCTCCTTTTCCTCCATGAAGTATCATGCCTGCAAGGGGCACCAAGGCAATGACCATGAGCATGAAGGGGATTGTAGCTATTTGTGAAGTTATCAGCCCTGATATAACTTAAGTATTTGAAAGTATGAACAGATTATTTTCACTGGAATTTTATTGTTGTCTGTATTGGTTTCAGGTATTTAAAAAACATAACCTTCACCGAATCGACCCCCCTGGAGAGAAATTTGACCCCAACTTCCACGAAGCTTTGTTTGAAGTTCCTGCTGCCGAAGGGAAGAACCCTGGGGAGATTGCTGTGGTCACCAAGGTCGGCTTCAGACTCCATAATCGGACTTTAAGACCTGCACTGGTCGGAGTTGTAAAAATATCATGATGGGGGGAGACTTGTAATCAGTCAGTGGATGGGTTGGGACGTTGGTGGATCAAGCCAAGAGGACCCAAGGAGTTCAGATCATGAAACGTACCGCAGATTTGGAAGGACTGTCAGCATTTTTCAATCAGGAAAAGTGACAACCACTGACAACCCTTCAGAGAACATACCGACCAGAAACGGCTTGTACCAAAATGCCAACAAAATGCCAATAGTGGCTGCAAATGACTGCAAGGTCTGGGGTCGATTTCACAAAGCACTAAGATTCATCTTAAGATGAGTTGTCGGTATTACCATAGTGATTTGTATTGTGACATCACTCTTTGCTAAGCAACTGCGATGGATTTGCAGTTACGATCAATCTTAACTCTTTGTGAAATCGAGCCCAGACCATGACCTGAATTGATATTTTCCAATGTTTTCTGTGTTAACAAATTTGTTCTTATACATATTTTATGTCAGACGCGTCTACAAGAAAACAATTGTTTCATAAAATCAACAATGAAACCATGTTTGTGTATATATGGTGGTGATAGTACAGAAATGAATTGTCTCTCAAGGGTTAAACACTACACTGTATAGTAAAAATTGTTATAAAAACTACTTTATGTAAATATAGGTCCTTTTCAAAACCACGGCTTGGGTCCGGTAAGTCAGTATGGAGACTTTCGGTACCAGCTTCAAAAAGGCGAACAAAGTCTAAGCCTTGATTTGAAAAAAATTACCATTCAGTACAAGAACATCATTGTGCTAAGGCTTAGATAGTCAAAATCCCTAGCCTAATTAGACTCTTCACAAAGCTGCAATAAGCAATAGCTCGCATTTTAATGTAAGTCTGCGTACGCGTTGACGCCTCTCTGTGTGGTGTCGGCTAAATCATGTTTGGGGTTAAACAAAGAAAAGTAGACTTTTGCAGGTTTAACGTGCCGGCGCTCTACCAACTGAGCTATCTAGCATTATGTTGGCGGTCTCCTTATTTTGTCAATATCTTTGTTCGGGGGATGCCAGTCAGAAACCATACATACCATGTAGCCAGGGTTCACACCTAAGTTTACAATAAAACTGGGAAGGGGCAGCCAGGGGATGCAACTTCATCATGAAGGTCAGTAGAATCACAATCAAACTTTGCCCAATAAATTAGACTCGTTTATTTTTAGGATTTATAAGCAAAATTATAAAGCAAGATACAATAAAAGTCACATGTGAATGTTTCAGCTGAATACAGTGTCTACTTGTTAAGAAAATAGAAACAAAATTAGTATTTTCATAAAAAATTCAAATCCATTCATGTTTAGCGAGGTGACAGTGGGTCCCAACCGGACACAACAGATATTTGAATTTTTAGTCAACCTCAGAAATGTGAGAAAGATTCATGCATAAAATAACCATATTACTTACCAGGGAATCATTTCTCAAAATATTTTACACTATCAATAGCTTCAGTGCTTCTAACCAAGTATCAATTTACAGCCATTCATTTTTGGAGTATTTACCAATATATGACCCCTACCTTTGAATGAGTGACAGCTGTCAGTCTCTGTCACCATAGCTCAATGTAGGAGTTGATTCTAATTACTTGATTGTGTTGGCAAACTACAAAATAGGAAATTGCTTTGGGCAGATCATGCTACATTATGCATTATTTTCAATCATATTCGTTTTTTGTAATGTGTAAAATCACCAGGGGCAAGTCCAGCATTTTTTTAAAAGTTTTAACCAAAAAAACAAAGCGGAAGTCCAACATTTTTATCAACTTTCAGGCAAAAATAAAAAAGATCACAAGGGGTTGTTCAGCATTTTTTTTCAATAAACCCAGTTATGACTTAAAGTGTCTGGTTTTGGCACAGTGCGATACATTTTAACACCTTATTGCCTTCAACGCAATCCGATTTCCATATGAAAACTTCATCAGTTTTTTATTAATTCAGGAAGTACATGTTCACATTATATCACAAACAATACAAGGTTTTATTGTTTTCAGATAAATACATCTCTCTCACCATTGCTTTGCATCCCTTTCTGCAATTATAATCTACACACAATAAGGAACATGCTTTACATGACCTAAGAACTGGGTTCAACACCTCATAAACCAGGATTTGAGAATTTCTCGTAATGCCGAGGCCACTATCATGCAGGGTGAAACAAAAATTACAATATGTTGTTTTGTGTTTTACCATCAATGTGTGTTAAACACGATGCTTCCTTAGTCCTGTGAAAAATATCCACAGGCAAATTGCTCGCAGGTGTCTTACCACTTGACCACCCAATTAGTAAGCCTCTAGATTTATTATCACAGGACACAGGGAAAAAGAACCGGGTATACAGTGCTTAACACACAAAGGAAGTATTCTTTACCCTGATGCAAATTAAAAATATATTGCTCAACAGTTGTAAGTATTTTACACAACATGAAAGCTTGGCTGCCAAACGGTCTCTGCTTGCACAACGAGGCAAATTTGTGTGCTCACAAATTTAGCTTCTACGCTTTGGAAAGGGATCTGGACAATGTATTTCCATGAACATCTCTGGTGCCTCCTGGTTCAGAGATGCAATAAGGTATTATACAGGATAGGTAAGGATAAAGAACATCATTGTTTAAGTTATTCTGAAATTCATACTAGAACATTATTTTTCTGTGAAGTATTTCCCTCTGGATTGTCCTATTCGAGAAAACTGCATCTGGAAACCTAACAAAACGCAACAGCTGATTTTGCTTGTTACAACCGAAATTAAGGACAAAGTGTTTGCATGGTTTTTCACTATTTTCTCCCGACTCACACAACAGATTAAACCCAAATTTCCCCTCATGTATTATGGTTGATCACACAAAACATGAACACCGTCTGCAACTACTTTGTCAGCTCTACCAATCCTGTATATAACCTTTAAAACAAAGGTTGTGCTTTTTACAATTCAAGGAAACCAATGTTGCCTCGACTAAGAACCCTGTATTGTGTTGATAAGTAAAATTTATTTACAGCAACACTGCCATTGAACCAATTCAACAGACGCCATCACAAGTGATAAATCAAAGTCACATTCCCTACTTGTTAATAAGCAGCACACATTTTAGGAAAATCCCCCTCAGATTTCAAAAACACTGTTCTCATATTTTCTCATTTCATTCAATAATTCTGGTTGTGAAGCCAAGGACTCTCAGAAAAGCGAACTTAATCACTATACTAGCTGAGAAGACAATGTGGCAGGGAAAACCCACGCAGTCAGGTAGGGACTGAAAACCCAATCCACATAGTGCCCCTGGTGGGATTCAAACCGGGGTCCCAGAGGTGGAAGGCGAAGCAAGATATCATTACACCAACCTGACTGCCCGAATTTGCATTATCTAGCGCTCATTTGTGGCACTTCTTATGTTTTGAAGTAACAAGACAGCCTCTAAATTGATACCCTTGTACAGCATCTTGAAAAAAATTAATTACAATTCCACAACATGACCCTTCCAATAAATCATTTTCCAAATGTTTCCCCTGCAAAGACAATTTACCATTCCAGCACAGGCAACTGTTAATCAGTCCATAAAGTCAGCCTTGTGACCTAGGGCAGTGTACCTATGGATTCCTCTTATCACTAACCCCTGGAAGGGAAGCACTTAAAAGTGACTGATGTGCGCTCAGGCTCGTTATAAACATTCAACCGCTTGTAGGGCACTTTGTAAAGCGCATCTAAAAATAAATGTATTTTGATGCAGTACATTTCAAATGAATCACGTTTTTACGTGTTCACCCTAAACTGCATACACTTAGACGTATCACAAGTTCAAAAAAGAATGAGAGGGGACCAGTTGCCCTATGACTTTATGCTTCTTTTGGTAGTGCGCTCTGTGTACGTCTCTAACACAGAATGGATCAACCAGTAATTAAAATATGCAATATATTTGGATAATTCAAAGACACACTTCCAGGGGTTACAATCGAGCAAGGCATTATGGGAAAGAAAGAAAAAAGACGCGGTGTGATTGTACACCACTGGGAACGAGGTTGCCGAAAGTCTATTTTGAACATCAAATTGAATTCCAACGAACAGAAGAATTTAAGGGCAATTCCACAGCTGTGATATAAAATTCCTGGGTACAAAGATTTGTGTACACAACACTCAAGTAAAAAAGGTTCACCTCATAAGAACCCAATAGATAGAAGAGTAAAAATGTACATGTAAACAGTTGGAGGGTCAATCAATCCATGTTCAGTGGAATCAAAGAGGTTTTTGGGTTGTTTTTTTTTGGAGGGGTGTAAAATGTGATGTGAAAAACCTGTTTTGATGGAGGGGCAAGGGAATATCTAATTTCCACTGTATCATTACCGATGACGGCAAGATTGGTTAAAATACACAGGTCACTGGTAGTGTGGAGATTGTTTTGTCTAGCAAAGTTTGTTATAAAACAAAAGGTAATGATATTGCACATCAACTGCATGCAAAACCAAAATTCTTTCTACTTAAAACTCGGCTTCATCCTGTGTGTGTAGTGGGGGTGGGGCATGGCAAAGGAAAAAATGGCAAATTTGCCACCACTTGCCATGTTATCATTTCTAATGGACACAACTGGCGACTGGAGTCGCGTGACTAACAGTAGGAATACAATGTAAACGAACCAAGCAAGCGATAGAAGTAACTATAACTATAAATGTAAATAGTAGTGAACTTGCGGGTACAACCATGTGTATAATCTCTTTTGGGAGGAGTGTTGGCTCTGAAAAGAGCCGGTTTGGTCTCGACGTTTCGAACAGTATACTCTGCTCGTCTTCAGGAGAATGCTGGACTGCTGGTGGTGTTGCAGCTTAAGTAGAGCTAGTGGGGTGCACTTTTGGGCGGGAAGTATCCAAGTTGTTGTTGACCGGTGATGCATGGTAGTTGGCTGCTGGCTGGATGTGTGTGCGCTGGAGTGTGTCAGTGTTGTGGTGAGCTGCTGGTGGGAGGACTGGCTTGAGTAGAGGTGACCAGATGTCATTGATGAAAAACCCGATGTCTTGTGGAACCGTGTTGTGTGACTTGATCTCGATCGCTTCCCTGACTCTGCGTTGGTGCCAGAACTTGACAGGTGCGATGAGCTTGGCTTGCTTCCATTTGATGAGATGATCTTGTTCTTGTGAATGTTTGATGATTGCGGATTTGTCCAGGTGTCCCAGTCTGCCGTGTGCTTGATGTTCCTTGATTCTTGTTGATACGTTGCGGCCGATTTCTCCGATGTATACTTTACCACATTCACAAGGAATGCGGTAAACGCCGGCCTTTACATTTATAGTTATAGTTACTTCTTACTTTCAACACCATGCAAAGCTTCAAACACCACAAGCAAGCGATGTACAGTGTGCTTGGAAAGCTCCGGCAGCTTCCCACTTTTCGGCAGAAGCACTTGGAAGCAGCAGCCATGCTTTTCCATGCAAACTGCGCAGTGCTTGCTTGGTACGTTTACATCGTATACCCACCATGAGTCACGTGACTGCAGTCGCCGATTGTGTCTTTCAAATGTGCGATGAGCCAAAATTGACCCCATTTTATCAAATGTTCACCGTCTTTATCTGAACCACACTTTCAACCTCCATCAACCGTTCCCAATTAACTGCCGAGTCTATACCCGTGTATTTCTCTACATATAAATTGTTCCTTGTATACGTATTGCTGTGGTTAAAATTTCTTATTTTAAAACAAAAATCCGTGAGCAAAATATAGACAATTTAAAACGGAATCAAAAATTCACGTACAAGTATTATAAGTACAGTGCCGACAAATCAGTTAAAGTTGATTTGTTTTTTCCCAACTTTCCTGAAAGACAGCTCTTTAGATCTCTGATAAATCAAACAGAGTAAACCCTTTGGTGGTATATAATATAATGTAATGTGACACTTCTAAACACTGCCACACTCGCCCCTCCCCGGGCCCCCTCTCGATTATAATGGCCCCTTACCAAAATAGCATAAATATAGTTTATCATTATTTTGTAACCAAAAAGCTGCCTGAGAAATCAAGATATTTACTTGCCAAAAATCAGTCTGTATGTTAATTTGACAGACAAATACGTACCATAGGAACAGAGGTGAAATTTTTGTCTGACAGCCGGGTTTTTTGAAAAAAAGTTACGTCATGGCGTGTCGTGGCTGAGCGGATAAGAACACCGAACTCAAGCTCTGGTGTTTCTGATCAGCAGAGTGTGAGTTCGAATCCCAGTCGTGAGTGTCCTTAAGCAAGACACTTACCCACATGCTTCGTCCTTCAGATGGGACGTAAAGCCATAGGTCCCATGTGTTGTGTAATGCACGTAAAAGAACCCAGTGCACTTATCGTACAGAGAAGGGGTTCGCCCTGGTGTTCCTGGTTTGATTGGCTGCATATTGCGCCACAGCACCTTGTAAACTAATACATGGTGCTACGCAAAGGAATATAGGTCTCATACTTCAACACGTAACTCCACATACCTTGTAGGAAAAATACTGAGCGCTTTGAGACACCCATCGGGAGTATAAAGCGCTATATAAGAACTGCGTATTATTGTTATGCCACAGATGGTTTTTTCCAGGCCCTTTGGTTTTCCTCCCTTCGGAAAAAAATCAAACACTTTCTATCTCGGGCCGTGCTCTGTGTTCATGTATGGGTTGATGTGGCTGGCTGTCAAAGTCACCCTTGCATGCCTGCAGCTCGAACACGTTGTAACCACCTCCTTCACAATTCAGCTTCTCGGCTGCTAGTTAGGATGATTAGCCTCCCAGACTATCAGTATTAGGAATGCGAGTTTGTCATACAGATATGTCACACGGTATCGGTACACTTTGCCCACAGTACACAGAGGCGACAATTGAGATGAGCATTCTCCTTGCTCTATTTCTATGGTACATACCTAATTCTTACGAAAACATTTACCCAGTCAGTTTCCCTTGTGGTTTATTATTTGATATCTGATAAAAAAAAAAGTCGCATCCCCTTAAGGTGATCCCCTGGCTGCCGCTTCCCAGGTTGTACTTGGGTATGATCCCTGGCTACACGGCAGTTTGCGTTTGTATGGCTTCTGACTGGCACCCCCCGAACAAAGATATTGACAAAATAGGGAGACCGCCAACATTGGGCTAGATAGCTCAGTTGGTAGAGCGCCGGCACGTTAAACCGGAGGTCGTTGGTTCAAATCCCGCTCTAGTAAATTTTTCTTTGTTCAACCCAAAATCATTTAAACATTTACCCAGTCAGTTTCCCTTGTGGTTTATTATTCAGTTTCCCTTGTGGTTTATTATTTGATATCAAAAACATGATTAAACACACACCTTTCATGTTTCTTCTTAGCAGCATAGGTTCAACTTTTATAAATACATGTAAATCACTCCTAATGTTACTACATTGTATTTCATCATTTTACACTTTTAATATTCTCATTATATTTACAGTCCACTTGCAGCAGTCTCTTGCAGCATTACCAATCCTAATGAATGATTGATCACAAGTATAACTGTTGACGTACGTACATCTCACAATCTAAAAATCAAATTAGTCACATTTGAATTTAGACCCATTTCATGGCTCTGCTTACTGTAAGCAAAGAAGAAATTCCATGCTTACGCCAAGCCAAGTTAGCAAGGAATTTTTTTCTAGTACGCGTGTGTACTTCATGTTGGGCACCTTATCAAAACTATTCCGGGGTATTTTCCGGGAAATCTGTCCCGGTCGGGGTTTTCTTGTCGGGATGAATTGTTGTTTAGTTTCTTTCCCGGTCGACTTCATCCCGGTCCCACACCACACTGTCCCAAGTTTGTTAATACTCCCCTGCTGTGCTCTGCGGTTTGGCCAGTGATAAGATCTCACAACACTTGCGGGTATTCTATCAACAAAGAGCTTGAAATCTAATCAATGGTGACTTGTTTGTGGGGAGGCCATAAAACATTTGTGCTGTTAATTTTGGAATGGAAGGATGGTGTTTAATATTGTAATACAACTGACATACAATTGATCCCTTATTGTGAATATCAATCCCATCCTGATTGCTGCAGTAATTGTTTGAGTAGGCATGTTAATGCAATTCTACATCATGGCACAAATAATACCTGCGGTGAAGGTTTGGAATAACCTATTGGCAAAGACCAGACAAAGCACAGGTTTTCAACATTCACCAACTGCCGAATGATAACTGCATAAAACATGTCTATATTTTCTTTAAAATATTGCAGTCCCCAGTTAATACTCCAGTGTTGGCTTGATCTTGTCGAGAAAACCACAAACATTTGACCTTGCTCGGTGGTAACCACAAACCTGGCTTCCAGTAGATAACCAGTAGATAACGTTCTAAGTGCTTGCGCTCTAATCTTAAAGAATGTAAACATACAGCTCAGCAGTCAGTTAACTGTCCTGGAACAATCCCGCAGTGAGTTTGAAAGCAAAACAATTTGAAGCTGGATGAAAAACGACCCCGGGTGAAGTTGTCCCGGAACCTACCCCGGAATAGTTTTGATAAGGTGCCTTACTAGGCATGATTCGCTTACACAGGTAGACTTTGCCTGTAAGTGAAGAATGGTGATCGCAAGCGTAGACTTTGCTGGTAAGCAGAGCCATGAAATTGGGCCCTGCTCTTTCTTGAAGGCCACTTCTTGGGTCGATTCTCTGAACTTTGCAGCCTGAATCTACAAATCACATCAATTTGTACTAAAGAGTTTATTTCGAGTAACACAGTGGCCCCAGAGGTCAGGAGGTCATACCTTTTTGCAATCGTTAATTTTCTGAACAAAATTTACACTAAAATAACACCTTGGAATAAAATATATTGACAAAGCATGGATACAAGAACATGCTGCATCTTGTTCTGATAATAGCTTTGATTTGCTTTGAACGATAAAAAAAAAAACTGTTCTATAAAGACTTTTATAAATATCAAGTTTAAAACATTTTGAAGAATATTTATCTCTGAAAATTCCTTTCTATTCATAGAAAAACAATTCATTCAAATCAGTCAGATTTCAATTTTTGGAAAATCATCTGCAAGCTTTTTTAATTGCCATTGTCTGAATTTCTTTTTAAAACACACCCATGCCTGAATATTTGCAAATCCACACCCATGTGGATAATTCAAGTATACAATATTAAAATCACATCATTTCCTAGATCCATCATAAAGCTACTGAGGGCAATACTTGCTCTGTCAGCGCAGAGCTGTGCATTGAAAGAGTTGCAGCATAGAAGGGCCAGTTTTCTTTGGTCATGTCGTTGCTGGACACCATTTTCGGTCCAATTACAACACAACCCAATCAACAGACTAGTCTGTCACCCATGCAGTATTTTTTATACACACAATGGCTTCTAATTGCAAGTTGTCGCAACACTCTCAATAAGCAGATCTGTGTCGACACTGTGCAGAAAGGGCAAATACAAAAATAGCCCACACACCTTGTGAATATCGCCAGAGACCAGCCTCTAAAACCTGGCGTTTACCTGCCAGCTGTACCTTTGACCTTGCATGCCATAATACTGTGTGTACCGTACATCCCACTCATGTAAGGAGTAGTATAACTACCAGTCTGGTAGCTATGCATCATTGCATGTACATGTCTATCCAATGAAACCGTTATTTCACTTATTAATTCATTTCATTTCCATTTCATCTGTTAATTCTGGTTGTGAAGCCAAGGATTCTCAGAAAATTGTTATCCCATTAAGTTTTAGTTTTATAGGTGGGAGAATTAATCTAGGAACAATCCATGCCATTAGGTACGGACTGAAATCCGATCCATATAGTGCCCCTGGCGTAAAACAACCGGGGTCCTGGAGGTGGACGGCGAGGAAAGAACCAACCTAACCTGGTTTGTAAGACCAGTTTTCTGTCGGGGACCAGTCTACTACATAATGGTCCCCTATTGACTTGCAGAGGTTTACCAACACTCAGGAACCTACGGATTCCGTTTCATAACACCTGCCCCAGCATCAGTAATCTATAAAGTTATCCATTCATGCATATTTGCTTAGAAAAATATGCGCATACAAAGTACAGAATTTGCATAACGTATGCACAACTAACCAATCCCAGGTGAAATGATATTCATACTCTGTGTATCTTCCCACCTGCATGACAGGATGTTGACACATACTGCAATGAGGCAAACCGGGCTGCTCCTGCTCTCTTGACCCGTCACATGACCTGTGACCTCTTAGATCTTCTTCTCATCGGCGGTTGTTTCCGTGGCGGTTTGCTCTTCTCGCTCCACTGCCTCCTCCAGTTCGTGAAGTACCTCCTCCTTAGAGACGAGGTCCATGATGTCAGCGACATGCTTGGTGCTCAGTGCAATGTCCTCCTTGGCTATCAGCTCAATTACCTAATGCCAAACAAACCAAATATGTGAAAATAATAGGTCAAATCCCTTAAAAAAACCTGCAATGTTATATCATGAATTGAATGCATCTACATAGTTTACGATTAGCCCTCCTACTGTTTGACCATTCAATATCATTCACTGTGGTTTGAATGATAGATAAACTATGTAAGCCTGTAACACAACATCAAGCGGTGATATATCTACACAGTACACAGTCAACCGTCCTACTGTCGGACCACTCATTATCATCCATTGCAATTATGAACAAGAAACAAAATTATGCAAGCCTGCAAGATGATGTCTGTGGTGAATGCATCTACAAAACTCACACAGTACTTTAAATTTCTATACACTGTTGTGTCACCATACACAACCCATGCAGTTGAATGGTTGGTCAACTCAATGGAAAAATGGTACAAATAGTAAGAGGGTCAACAGTGAGTAACATCAAGTGCTGACAATAATCTTGACGTTTCAGACACAACCGTAAGAAGGTAGGCTAAAATGCCAGTCTACTCCTCATGTACAAGCACTGGGCCCAATTTCACAGAGCTGCTTAAGCAAAACATATTGCTTAAAAAGCTTCTGCTATATAATACTATGCAGGATACCAGTCACAGAAGTATGTGACATAGTATTTTGGCTGGTAACCTTATTCTGGTAAACATGATTTGGTTGTGCTTAGCTGAGCAACAGCACAAAAGCTCCATACACAAACACAAAACGGTGTCAAATAGAACAACCATGTTCAACTTTTTGCCAAATTGTTTTGACCTAATCACCCCAATTTTCCCTGAACCAAACAAGTTTGAGTGTTGTCCTTTTTATTCCGACCCCTCTGACCCCTTTTCTTTTAAACACTGGTAATCCTGAATCGAACCTGAAGCAGTAGTCCTTTGTGTGTGAATCTGAACCATTCTTACCTTGATGGCATCGTGGATGTTGATCACACCGTCTTTATCTTCATCTAGTACCTGTACGATGCGGTGAAGTCGATCCTCATCAGATACCTTACCGAGCTTCTGTATGGCTTCCACCAGCTCTTCCACTCTCAGTATGCTCTTCCTGAAAATGAGGAAAAATAAGGAATGACACAAAACACAACAAACCTTGAATATTGAAGGAAGATCAACAGACTACTTTAATGCATAGTTCTTATATAGCGTTTTATCAAACCTCCCCGCTTAGAATCCTGGCAACCCCCTCTCTTGCCTCCCCTCAATGAAACTTATGGCAGTTATCAAGGGAAAATTGTCTTCCGAAACAAACCCCTACAGGGGGTGTGATCCTACAAAAAATAACAAATCCTGAAAAATGGGAAACAAGTGTCTTCTTTGTCTGGAGTGAAACCACCTGAGCTTCCTGGGTTTTAGGGTGTGTCCCGCTGCGGCTGTTGTTAAGGATGATTCTAAGGGCAGCCTATGCTTCAATGCATGTTGCTGAGGTGACCGAGCCACAGCTGCTTCTTCAGACACGGCCTTACATTATTTAGAGCATTTACCGTCTCCCACATCATTACAATGGTAACGGTTGGGATGTTGACACAAAATTGGCCAGCACTGAGGAGCTGCATTCTTGCATGCTGGACCGGGTCATCTGCACCAAGACCACTGGGCAGGCTAAAGATGCTGTAAGGCCTTGACTTGATTGATTGGTTTATCCCATTGATGGCCAGATCAAGAGACTTGGAAGTCAAGGGGAGATCTATTAAAATCCTGACAAATCCACAGGTCTGATATCACCATCAAGTTACAAAAAATAGAAGAAAAAAAACTTTCAAAAACAAAATGCCTTACTTCTTGACATCAATCTGGCTCTCCATCTTCTGCTCAGCCTCCGTGTCTATCTCCAACTCCTCCTCTTTCCTGACCGCCAAGTCATCCTTCAGGACCTCCTCCTCCTTTACCAGTGAGATCTTCTCGTCCTCCAGCTCCGACACGATCTTCTCCAGGCGACCCACCATACGGGTGACACGTTTGCCGAGACGTGCTGAAGACTTGGACTCGATGAGCTCGGGGACGTCTTCGGCAACCTCCACTTCTTTCTTGAGGTCTTCAAGATCCTGGAATATGAACAAGATATTAATCAATATTGTATGATGCCAGACCTTGCGCTTGAGCATTCTATAAAGTTGCCGACCGGGTTAGTAATCTGTGCGTTTTACTTGCTCTCAGGAAGTTTAATAAGTTTGTCAAAACTTGATCTTTCTGATGTACTAATGGTAGCGCTCACAAGCAGTTTATTGGTCAATAGGAAATTACGTCCACACACACAAAACATTTTTTTTTAAATTTATTATTCACATTTGAAAAGGAAGAAATACGATCCACTATAAACAAGTAGGTTGCACTTTTCTTAATAGCTCACGGGGAAAGTTAAGAAGTGGTTTTCTTACTAGCCCGTAGCAGTTTTTACTAGAAAATGTACGCCAGGCTAGTGTTAAGGGTGAGCCCTGAATGCATTTGCATACACAGTCCAAAAAATCACTACAACACATTTTGCATTACCGTAATCTTCGGAATATAGGCCGCGGCTTATACATTGATTTTGGCCCTTTTAAACATTTCGGCGGCTTATATCCCGGGCGGCTTATACACCGAGCAATAAAACTTGTTTTTAAAAAGATCGTTTGTAAAATATTTCTGCAACGAAACAATTTTCTAAAACGAAAAAAATCCCACCAAAACATGGCCTGTGTGATATAGTGATAGTTTTTACGAAATGTTGAAAATCCCAGCTTATCTTTTGAGCTGCGAGGAGTCGTCAAACTTGCGTCCACCATGCTTGCTTCGACTTTCGCTGGTGATCGCTTGCGTGTACCATACTTAATGCCGTGAAGAAGCAGGCCGCTTACCATCCCACTGCCATCCCATATTATTCATCACCTTGACCCCGCGGATGTGCTTGCTCTTTGCTATGCTTTATTATCGGGGGATGAAGAAACGGCATATAGCCGTGGGAGCGAGGGTGCAAGGGAAATTCCCTTAGTGAGAAATCACCATGTGTTCGGGAAACGTCTAGTCTCGGTTCCAACACGCTCCAGTCGTGTAGTCACGAAAACCTAACCGCTCTCCTGTAACCTCTACCACACCACGACCAAGACGCTCCATTTGTGTAGTCACGAACCAAGACTATGAAACGTCACGTGCACGTGTTTAAGAATAAAAAGCGAGGCACTAGCTTTCAGAGACCCCGCTCAACGTTCCTTCAATCGTGGAGGTAGAAACCATTAATTAATTGAGTCGGAACTAGTGAAAAAAGGCACATAAAAATGTAAAGACGTTCTTTTGTCATGGAATATGAATATTAAATTCAGTGATTTTACCTCAGCAGTTTATCAAACAGTCAAGTCTTGTTTGTTTATAATTGCTCACTTCCTCCCTGCGGGGTAAAAACGTTTTCCGCGTTCGAAAAAACTTCACGAATATCGAGATCTCGGCAATATTTACCCCAAAATATATCACCATTCAAAATTTACGAAAAGAAAATAGACCCACTTAACTGCAGACCATTCTCATAAATTATTTCAATAACGATCGATACATGTTACTTCAGTACATTTTTACTTTAATGCAACGCAAGACGCACTTTGTGGCGATGTACAGTGGCTGTTGTGCCGTCCGCTAGTCACTGTACATCACCACAAAGGACCGCCAACACGCACGGCCCCCATGTGCGTGCGGTCATTACTGCGGCTTATACGCCGGGCGGCTTATACACTGACGCATAAATCTTGTTTTGACAAATTCTTGGCATAGCGGCTTATACCGCGGGCGGCCTATATTCCGAAGATTACAGTATGTCCTTGTTATGAACAACAGATTTCGAAACCACTTTGAAAAACACTTTTTCTAACATTTTTAGACATCAATTATCCAGCGCAGTAAAAAAGTCTGTGACATGGGATTCCTGTAATGTTTTCTCGGGTGAATAATCAGAGTTCAATATTCCTTCATTCGGTTTTATCAACAACAAAAACTTCAAGCATTAAGGTGCAGCAAATTCTCAGCCAATGCAGGAGAAATTTGTTTCCCCTACATAAACTAAGATTTCTGACCTCTTTGTACTCCTCCACATCTTGTCTGAGTTCCTTCAGGTCTCCTTTCTCTGACAGCATGCTCTCCTTCTCCTCTGCAATCTCCTTGATGATGTCTCCAAGATCCTGAAGGTCCTTCTTGGTCAGCTCATCGTCAATCTGACGAAGAAAGAAAACATCAGAAATAAAAACAAGAAGATGGCATGGAAGGGCCGAGCGATTAGTGCATCAGACTCAAGTTCTGGTGGTTAAGTCATCAGGGTGTGGGTTCGAATCCCAGTCGTGACACTATTATTGCTTCTCCTTCACCCAGGGTAAATGGGTACCTGTAAAGGCACAGATGGTTCTTGGTGCACTCAATACTCCCCAGGGAGCTGAGATGGCTTAAGAAATGAAATAAATGGCCAAGTGACCAGGTGTAATAAAGTTGGAGCGCCATGAGCATCACTGAGTGATGGATTTGAGCGCTATAGACGATGTGACCTCTGACGTCATTTGAAAATCATAACATGATGCGCGCGCATGTCGCCGGGCAAAACCTTTGTGTACTTGACAGCCAGCTAGAAAGTACACGCAATATTACCATGACTACGCGTCTTTTTGCCCGGCGGAACATGACTTGGACTACAGACTTGTCAACAGAGGGCGGTTTGAATGTAAACAGAGGTCACATCGTCTATACAAGAAGCCACTATGATTAATACTTTTAAGATGGCATGGATTTTAGGATTTCCTGTGATTTCAGAGTTGGGGGGAGGTGAGCCAAATTTGCGTGATGCAGTCAGTAAAACAAACTGGTTTTCATTGTTCTTGTTGTTATTATTTATTTGGCCAGTGATACGAGAGAACAACAATTAGGCAGTGAAAATAAGAAAAAACTGTAATTGTGATGCAAGAAAATTCGCTGATGAAAGTGCCCTCATCAATTCAGTAAAAAATACAGGTAAATTGTCTGTGCTTATTAACCCTCCTACAGTCGGTGTGTTTCTGGAGTCGACCAAACCATACCACACTTGCCACAACAGCGGCATAGTCATAATAGTGAGGCACACACATGCTGATGTAGAGAGTAGAGTCATTGCCCAAAAGTGCTTCAATGAGAGTGTTTTTTTTTTTTGTTTTTTTTTTTTATGAGATATCGCCTAACTCACAAGGCCACGGACGGCCACTCAAGGTGAGGGCTACACATAACTGATTTGGGCTATCAACCCAAATCAATTGACACCAGGGGCACGTTGCCTCCTACTCCTGGGGCTGAAACAGGGTTACCCCCTTCACAGTCCTTAAGGATGTAGGCATGGGTATCATCCACTAGGAGCCTGTCTGGTAGAGCAGAATGCACTACCTTCCCAACTTTTTCGAAGCAATTATGGTTAAGTGCCTTGCTCAAGGGCACAAGTGTCATGACCGGGTATCGAACCCACACTCTGCTGCTGAAAACACCAGAGCTTAGGTCCGGTGACCTAGACCGCTCGGCCACCAGGGGCCAATGTCATGGCTCTGCTTACCATCAGCAAAGAATTGGCGCTTACGGAAACAGGGAATTCTGCGCTTGTGTCAAGCGTATTTCACGGGTTAGCAGAGAATTGTTACTTGTGCGCCTGCGTACACCACGTTACTAGGCATTTTTAGCTTACAGAGCTAGGGCAGAAATTCGGCGCTTGCACAGTAAGCGAAGAATGGTGATTGTAAGCACAGAATTCAGCGGTAAGCAGAGCCCTGAAATTGGGCCCAGCTGTGCTCAATTCAAATTGGATTTTGGGCCACTGGAAGAGGTTTGGTTCGCAACTTAGGCACTGATCGACCATATATCCTCGTATCCCCATTATTCGCGCACGTAAGAATTGAAATTGAATTTTGACTTGATTACAGAATCAAGAACAACTTTTAGCTTTAATTTTAATTGTCTGATGTCAAAGCCCACCTGAGAGGAGAATTTGAAGCCCGCAGAACATCGTCAAAGCACAACGAAACTCGTCGTCTGCAATCGACCCCGATTTGTCAAGTTTCGTTTTCCGTCACATAAATTCGCGCACTTGGGCTGGAACGTCACTACGGAGTCCCTATTGTCCCGCCTTTCTTCTAAATGCTTTAGTCCGTGCGGCAGGGAAGCTGCCGGTTGAAATCGGCAGTGATAATTATTTACGGGAAGGGGTGGTGGTGGGGTTGGCGAGGTGGGAAATGGACGTCTGCGCTGTTATCACAAAGTTGGTAAGCCCCGCGTCCAGTTAAATGCAAACAATTCGTAATTTCTGAAAAAAGGATTATAAGGCGCACGTCCACTTCAACCTTCCGTAGTATTTTGTACGCCCTCTGTTGTTAAATGAAAATCACGTGTTCTTGTAATTAAAGTATTGAAGTAAGGCAGACGACATACATGTACGCACGAAACTTTCAGTGTTTTTTTTTTTTTTTATCGACCATCTTATCTAGCTATGTTTTGTATTTAGTCTAAAAGGGTAAGATTGTATACTACATTTGTAGTTTATCTAAAATCTTACCGGAAAGGCTTTGAATTTTCACACTTTTGCAGGAAATTGTTTATTAGGCTTTATACTTCATGAAATAAAAAAATTGAGTCACTGCGTATTGTAAACAAAATTATATGCGTCGGGAAAGGTACCTGCGCGAATATTTGTGACACGCGAAATTGGGGTACGGGAGGATACATACAAATGCAATAACGGGAAAGTGTGGCATGTGTGCATACATGTAGCAGATGGGAGATCTTGAGGCATCTTGGAGTATGCACCTACATCTGTACATGTACTTAACCTTTGTTCCACACTAGCAGATAAAAAATCTTGCCAATATTTTCTTCCACATTTACTTCAAAAACATGCGATGCAAAAGTTGCAGGCAGTAGTGTGTACAACTGACTATACGCAGAAAGTAAACGTACATTGATCTGCTAAAGGGTCAGTTGCCTTCATAGCCTGGGGGGAATTTTGGTAGCAGTAGTAAGTTAACAGCCAAAATGCTAAAGCAATTTACTTATTGTCACTAGATCAACTAAGCAACTTGCTAAGCAACTTGTTAAGCAACTTGCTAAGCCGCTTGCTAAGCAACTTGTTAAGCAACTTGTTAAGCAACTTCAGGATCGTCCGAAGTTTTGAATAACCTGAAGTTAATACACAGAGTACTACTTGTAAGACTCTCATTTAAAATGTATTTATTTCTTAATTGCCACTGACAATCAGAGCCAATAACAGAATGAATAGGAAACGAGACAAAACGTTCCCTTTAGGAGGACCCGGATGGGGGAGACCCACGCAATCAGGACTGAAAATCCAATCCACATGAAAGGCTCTTGTCTGAGGTGGGATTTGAACCGGGGTCCACAGAGGTGAAAGGCAGGGAAAGAATCACTAGGCCAGCCTGATGGTGTTTAAGGGGCGAGGATCATTTTTGACGAAAAAAGTATGAAACTTATGATCTAGATCAAAGGTAGCACATTAAAAATGATGGCATGTCCACCTTTTGATCACCTCTGGAGTTATAGATTCCAAGGAGCTTCTGGGAAGTATCCCCAGTGCTACAGAAGAGGATCAAAGAGCATGGCTTTTTTATTTTGAAAAACAAAATTGTTTGCTCAGCAGACTTTATAATGTCTAAATTCAGATACAAGTCTGAAATTCCTCATCCCTGGTACTTATTAACTTTCTTTATGTAGATATGTATGTCAGTATCAATGTGTAGTAATGTAATGTTCATATTAACCCACCCCCCCCCAAAAAAAAATAATAATAAAATAAAAAAATGCCTCATCAACCCGAGCCTGAGCGCCAGCATTTTCTTTTCTTCTTTGCATGTTTTTTTCTTTTCTTTAGAAATTCCTGTCCATGATTAGTATTAATCTTTAATGACTGTAGCAATATCAACATTTATGAACAACTTTTGAAGTTGTACACAGCCTCTGACAACCCCTCAACCTATGTTTGGATGACCAGGAATGTTTTGAAAACTTTGGACAGCCCCCTTCATTTATCAATTAAGCAAAGTACTTCGGTTTTAACCGTCTCTTCGGAATCGTGCGCTGGCTTAAATAAATTATACGCAAAAAAACCAAACAAAAGCACAACGGTATGATAATTGTTTAACAAGATCACAAGCAATACAGACAGAAACAGAATAAAGATCTCCGAACACATGCCTGAATACATGCAGCTCATGATATGTCCTCAATTATAATTTTTTTAAAGCTTTTTACTGAACAAAAGGGCTCTAAAAATACTTGTTAGAAATTTAAATTCAGAAAAAGAACATCGTTCCTGAGCATGCTGTAGCCAATTGTTCAGACACAACAGGGAAATATACATGGGTCAATCACAACAAAAATTAAAGGTTTAAATTTGGATAATGTTTTATTAATATTTTTGAAAAATTTTGGCAGATGGATCAAATAAAAAATAAAAAATAAAAAAACACAACACACAGAAACAATTTTCACAATTGAAAAATGGATGGGCGAGCAAGCCAAAAATATTTTGGACAAAAATTATAATTCTGAAGTGTGCCTATAAAAAATATGTATCATCTTAACAAAACACTAGAGACTGCTGTGTAAACTCTACAGCAAAAAGGAGTTAGCCAAAACAAAACTAGCATAAATGGTTCAGCGAAAAAAGCAACTAAGTCAGGAAATATTTCCCTGAAAAATCTCAACTAACCTCAAGACTTAAATTGGTAAAGGAAATAAACAGCAAGTGAAGCAGCCACGATTGTGGCAAACATGAAGCGATTCAAGCAACTTGGAGGATTTTCTTTCGAAGGGCAAGCAGCAGCAACAAAACAAAACAAGCCTAATGTCTGCTGCAATGAGGCAAAGCAAATGGACACTGAATCTTGCCAATAGGAATACGTACCTCTGGTGTTTCTGTGGCTGCTTCAGTCTAGGGAGTTTTGAAAATAGCCAAATAGGATAAAGGTAAACACAAAAAGCATCCAGTGATTTCTAGGTGGAGGAATGTATATCTTTCAAGGTTTGTTGTCAGATTCAAGTTAGATCAATGAAAATATGCAATTTAATTGATGTAAAAAAAAAAAAAAAAAAAAAAATTCTATCAATAATAAAAAAAAATTTGGGTTTATCATCCTTAACCCTTTAGTCACTGTTCCGCCCGAAACCGCCCAGCCATTTACTCACTGGACCGCCCAAAACCGAGATTAAACAACACTTTGTATCTTGGGTTTTACACATGCTAGCAGGTTGCAGCAAACAGCCGTCGAAAGAGCGTGATCTAAAGATTGCGCTAGTCTAAAAATATCCCGTGGTCACCATTGACAAAAACCAAGTAATCTCCTTCCAAAGGTTCAAAGGTCGGCAATCTAGCACGACGTGTCAATGCTTCTCTGTGTGTGCGTACCGTATCGTATGTACAATGCATTACACGTACACACGCACTATAATGTATACTACGAAAGCGACGATGTTTCGCTGGGCTTTCGCCATGTTTTTCACACATTATTGAAAGGAGTTTACATTGTAGAGGAAATTTATTGTTATCCACAAGTAATATAGACAAGATTGTTCATTTCTAAAGATATGTTTTGATATTATTTCAATCACTTTGTCAACATTTTGTTCTTGTTTGAAACGATAGCAAAGTTGAAAAAGTTGTGTGCACAACTTTCCGTGAAACACTGACGCTAACGTAATGCAAACTAACAGTTGTCTATTTTCGTTGGTGTGTCAACATATTTACAATCTGAAAGCTTCAATTCAGTAAAAGCAAATACATATATGTGTGAATCATTCGAAAGATAATTTTATCCTCTACAAAATAAACCAAACTTGTAATACAAAAAAATAATTACAATGGAAGTTATGATACGACTTCCAGATAGTGCATTAATTCGATGACTTTTCCCCGCCCTGCTCAGTGAGTAAATGACTTTGTTGAATTTGCTCGTAAGTGCTAAAGGGTTAAGCCCGGTTCATACTTCCTGCGAATGCGAAGCGAATATTGACGTCACAACTCTGTTTTCGCTGCGAATAATTCAGCTCAACTGCTGCGAATTATTCGTTGCGAATTTGTGATGTCAAAATTCGCTTCGCTTCGCATTCGCATTCGCATTCGCATTCGCAGGAAGTATGAACCGGGCTTTACTCGCAGCTGAAAAGCTAAATTGCAAAAGACGTGGCTGTAGCATGTTCGAGCTGCAGGTATACAAAGGTGCCTTTGGCAGTCAGCCACATTGACCCATACGGAGCACAGCCTGAGATCGAAAGCGTTTGATTTTTCTGGAGGGAGTAAGACGGGAGGGCCCAGAGAAAAACTCTTGTGGCATAGGAGAGAACCGGGAATTGAACCAGGACCACAGCGGTGAAAGGCAAGCACTTTACGCACAAGCCAACCATGCCACCCAAATAATTGAATCAGGGAGAAAGAGTATTATTTTCAGCTTGTACCCAAGTTACAACGATGTGTGATAAGAGCCCAGCTTTCAGAGTCTGGTGGATCTACTCAGGTGGGATTTGAACCCATGACTCCCACATTCTAGAGCAGATGCTTCAGCTTGCTACTTATATATGGTCCCAAGCAAGAATAGTCTCCTGTACCTACAGTACAGCTACATTATGCGATTCAATTTGTAAAATTTGAGAGTTATTTTTTCCAGTTTTCAAAAAAATGCCAACAAACTACTGTGAAAAGATGGTAATTATGGTGCCAAAAATTGCTTTAATGTACAATATTCCCAATGTTTACCTCATTCGAACTCAACAACGAAAGCTTCTTTACCATACCAGCCAATGTCATTTTGAATGATAGAAAAACTATGCCAGTCTGCAATGTGATATTATGTAATGAATGCATCTACACAGTTCAGTCAGCCTTCCTACTGTCTGACCATTCAATACCATCCACTGTGGTTTTGATTGAATGATAGATAAACTATGCCAGCCTGCAGTATGATTATTATGTGGTGAATGCATCAAAGTACCACACCTAGAACACAGATACATCTGTCCAAAGTTGCAATAGCAAAACCAGCGTTGAGAACTGCGTGGAAGATATTACCAAGAATAGAAGCATTTAAAAATGGTCAAGCACCACAACCAAGACGATTTGTGAAATCAGCTTTTTCAGAGGTAACTTGGTAACCACGTTAGCTTTCCAAAATTTCGCTTTGATGATTTGAAATGATTGAATTATAGGAACATTATATCTTACCTTTTGTGGTTCTTTGGGGACCATAATTACATGCTGTCGCTGGACGTCGGCATTGTCTACCAACTCTTCAGCGGCCATAGCTTCTGCAATCTTGGGGGGAAAAAAACAAAGAGAAAAATTCTACAGTGCTCTGATAAACATGGCTCTCCTTATGTTTAAATATTCCCAGAAACTAGATCAGCAGCCCAATTTCACCAAACAATATTGCTTCCTAACTGTAACTGTCTGAGGAGAAATAGGCGGGGAACCAATCACAAATAGTACATGTGACAAGATGTTTTGGTTGGTAACCTTCTGCTTAGAGGCGAAATTGGTTTGTGCTAGTTTTTGCGTTTGCTTAATGAAATCAGACTAAGGCTGTAACACTTGTAAGGGGATACAGACACTCTACCTCACCAAAAATGCATATCTCACCACACATGCATATCTCACCACACATGCATATCTCACCACACATGCATATCTCACCACACATGCATATCTCACCACACATGCATATCTCACCACACATGCATATCTCACCACACATGCATATCTCACCACACATGCATATCTCACCACACATGCATACCTCACCACAAATGTATAACTAGAGGTTTTGGCATACATTAGACTACGTACTTTATGGCATGTCATGGACGAGCGGTCTAGTGCACTGAACTCAAAATCTGGTAGCCAAGTTATTGGGGTGCGGTCATGACACTTGTGTCTTTGAGCAAGAAACTTAGCTATAATTGCTTCTCTTCACCCAGTGGTAAATGAGTACCTGTGAGGGCAAAGACGGTTCTTGTGATTGAATTAGCTTGGTATGCTTCATACTTGGCAGCACAGGGCTGTATACTCCCCAGGGAGCTGAGATGGTTTATGGAATGAAATAAATAGCGGATACTGGCACTTTATAAGTGTACCCCCCCCCCCCCCCCCCCACAATAGTGCCAGTATCCACCACTATATTTTCTATAAGTGTGCTCTGTAATGAAGATGTACGAACAATTCTGAAATGAGAATTTTTCTACAAGTAATTCTAAAACAAAACACAGGCCTCTTTTAAGTCTGTACATCTCCAAGTATCTACCTTTTTCTTCTCCATTTCCTGTTGTTCGGCTCTCTCCATCATCTCCTTCTTGATCTCCTCTTCTTCCTTGCGAATGATGTTCAGCCTGTCTGTGTTGTCGACCTTCTCGCCCTCCAACTCGGCAAGTTTCACCTTGGCCTCCTCCGTCTGACACAAGATTAGGAAAATTACAATGACAACAAAGAGATGCTTCAAATTTCTTTGGGTTTAAGTGAACAGAGAAATATGTTTAGCTTCATACGTCTGTTTGGTTATATATTATCTTGACGGACCACAGACATATAAAACCAGCACCTTGGTAATTACTTCACAGCACCTTGGTAAATATTGCTATTTGTCATCCAAGTAAAGTATTTCACAAATAATTTGTCCTGACATTGCTGGGAATTTTCTTCAAACTTTATATTTAAGTTTTTCAATATAACCTTTTATTTATTTTTTTTCATATCAATTTGTTTCTTTTATTTTAGGACCAGGGGGGGGGGGGGGGGGGTAGTTAGCAAAGAGCAATGGTCTTAACCTAAACCCCCTAGGTAGGTTAAGACTTTTGGTCATAAACCTCCCCTACCCTTGTAGTTTAAGACCTTTGGTTATTAACCACCCCTCCTTGTAGGCAAAGTCTTCACCTACAAGGGAGGGATAGTGACCAAAAGTCTTAAGCTACAAGGGTAGGAGGAGGTTTATGACCAAAAGTCTTAACCTACTGGCGAGGGGGTTAATGACCAAGGGCTTCACCTACAAGGGAGGGATAATGACAAAAAGTCTTAAGCTACAAGGGTGAGGGGGGGGGGGGGTTAACAACCAAAGGTCTTAAGCTACAAGGGTGGGGGGGGGTTGACAACCAAAGGTCTTAAGCTACAAGGAGGGAGGGTTAATAACCAAAAGTCTTAAGCTACAAGGGGGGGGGGGGGGGGGGTTGATGACCAAAGGTCCTAACCTACAAGGAGGGAGGGTTAATAACCAAAAGTCTTAAGCTACAAGGGGGGGGGGGGGGGGGGAGGTTGATGACCAAAGGTCCTAATCTACAAGGATGGGGGGTTAATAACCAAAGGTCTTAAGCTACAAGGGTGGGGGGGGGGGGTTTAATAACCAAAGGTCTTAACCTACAAGGGTGGGGGTTGGGGGTTAATCACCGAAGGTCTTCACCTCCTAACAAACAATTGTACATTGGCTCCTTGAAGTATGGACACCACATACTTACCGTTGCCTCGGGTAGTGATGCAATGGTGGCCTTGAGCTGATCAGGGGTTGACAATGTCTCAGGGAGGAACAGAGTTCGTGACAAGAGAAGAAGAGATGTAGGAATCTGCTCGCTGATATGTAGATCCAACCACTGCAAGAAAAAATATATAAAAATCCCCCCAAAAAGGGATCAGAAATTACAAAATTTTCAGCGCAAGTTTCTATTTTTTTAATCCTGAGCACAGCAATCCATTCAAACTTCCAGCCACCTATTTGACAGCCTGCACAGAATTTCGCATGACTTGGGGCAGCCAGTTCAAACATTGCCTGCCCTGCCTAGTCTAGACGGCTCTGACTAAAAAACCTCAAACTCTGACTGGTTTGAACATCCCGCAATCAATAAAAACCTTTGGGAAACAAAATGTGGCTAGCCTTTTCATTCCAAAATGAGACACGGCCAAGAATGACTGTCTCCTGTATAAGTTCACAGCATGGGTGATGCAAAGACTATTTTTTGACTACGCCTACCTGTTGCAGTTGTGACTTGAGTCGCTCAGCTGGAACCCCAAGTGCCCTCATACCACGAGCCTGGCAAGCACCCTGTAACTCAGACACATTCAGACTGTCCACGCCTTCTTTCTGGATCATCTAAATCACAAAACATAAAAACATTGTTGTAAAGTATGACAGTGTTCTCCCTTAACAGCAGTCCAATGGCCAATTGCCACTTCAAACTCCTGAGGGCCAGTCAGAATCCAACCGGTCCAGCTGGCTAGTTCATTGCTTCCATAGAAATAGAACCCGGAGAACGCTGAGCTCGACCGCCCTCTGTGTCGTCTGTGTATGGCAAAATGATCATCACGTGACACGCGTGTATGGCAAAATGGCAACGCACATAGACCGTTTCTACGTGTTTTCATTGGTCAATGTTCATGACGTCTACTGTATGGCAAATATTATCACTGGCTTATCACTGACCACAGCCTCGCTACCATGGGCAGCGCGCCGTAACACCCGGCGTACGTCTCTAGCCATACACGCGTGAACAAAAATGGCGTACGCGCGTCCATAAAAATGGTCTCACAACGAAATCGCACGCACAATGACACACTAAGCGTTCTCCGGGTTCTATTTCTATGATTGCTTCCCACTGCTATGAACCACTGATTGTTCATAGTCTATGCACAAATATGGACAACTAAAAAAGCTTGCGGACCAATAAAATGACAAGTTAACTGGTCCTTCCCGATAGTCACTAAACAAAATTCAGAGCAAACCCTGCATGGTAGTTTTCTAGACTGAAGCACATTCATACAGCTGCTAAGTCGATTCCATAAAACCTGTAAGCGGGCATTTTCTGCTTACAGAGCATCCCTTAGTACAGTATCGATTTCATAACTGCAGCTTAGGGAGCATCTCACGCTGGGCACATTCTTGATGCGAAGAAACAGTCCCCTTGGCATATGCCCCCAAACCGGAGAACCGCCCCCGAAAAACTAGTGCAGTTTGGCGCGTTGATGATGTGGCGATCAGGTAAGTGGTGGAATGTTTGTTAGAGAGCTGGGTTTTTTTCTCGCAAAAGTGACATCATTAGTGCAGAGCGCTATTGTTATTTGAGCAGGCAGTCCCATATTCTACAAAGTCAGACAACTTTTTGAATAGGATTTTGGTGGCTTTAGGTCTGTTAGAGTTAAAAACTTCCTTATACCTTATCATCAGCCATCAAGGACCTCAGTTGCATGCGTAGCTGGAATCGAAGGAAGTTGTTAGTCCCGACCGGTTGCATCCTGAGCAGACGACACAAGGCAGTCAGCTGCTGGCGACTTAGGTTGTCTAATGTCAACTCGTCCTCAAACAACTTGGAGAACTTGATGATCTCTTCGTTGCTTGCCTGTTGGCCACTTGTGCGGACCTACAGAAAACGTGATACAAGTATAAAGAGATATTCAATGACTTACATTCCAGGTATAGACCCCCATGCCCTGATGGCTGTTATAACACCCCTTAAAAATATTCTACCCTTGATTAGATTATTTTTTATTAGACACCGCACAAACGCGACGTGCTATACACATAGAAAACAAGGTACTATACCCATAGCAACCAATGTACTATCTCATAGCAACCAATGTACTATCACATAAAAACCAATGTACTATACCGATAGCAACAGCAGCTTCTTGGTAACTAGATGTCTAGGCACAATATATTTGCTTGGGGTGTCATTAAATCAAGTATTGACTGCTTTTACTTGTGCTATGGTTAAAACTACAACTCCCTGGGTGATAACCCGGAGCTTCAAGAGGCAAAGCCGAAGGAAAATAAACTGCGCAGAGGATCACCTCGGGCATCATAGTTTTAACCATAGCACTCAAAGCAGTCAATATTTTAATACTGGGTGCCCATTTTGGGAGTCAAATTGCATGTAAAGGTACATGTCTTAACATGCGCTCGTCGCCTTTAATGCACACTGCAAAGTAATACACCGGATATCTGACTCACTAAATGGCACAACCGAGGTTTATTGTGGGTGAATTGGATCGATATCTGATGTATGATCTTCACCAGAGGAGAGAGTGTGAAAGTCTTGTGGATTCTGCTGTGAATTTTCACACCTTGCCTTATCTTTAATTACATACATAAGTAAAACAGAACCCTTAGTTTTCAACAAAAGGTAAATCAGGACACTGGTGAAAATTCTGGCCAAAACTCTTGTTCTTATCTAGATTATAATGCATTTATTTTTAAAAAATTAGAAGGAAAACAATAATAACGCAACAGTACAAAGCTGTTCATTTTCAGGTAGTGACATGTCGTGGTCGGGTGTATAAGAGCACCGAACTCAAGCTCTGGTGTTTCTGATTAGCAGAGTCTCTATCCTAACACTTGTGTCCTTAAGCATGTTAAGAAAAACTTCGTTCTTCTGATGGGACATCAAGCCGTATGTCCTGTGTGTTGCGTAATGTACATAAAAGAACTCAGTGCACTTATCGCAAAGAGAAGGGGTTTGTCTCTGTGTTCCTAGTTCGATTGGCTGCATATTGCGCCACAGCACCTTGTAAACCATTACATGGTGCTATAAAGGAATAGGTCTCATACTTCAACTTGTAGCTCCACATACCTTGTATAGAAAAAATACTGAGCGCTTTGAGACGCCCATCAGGTGTGATAAAGTGCTATATAAGAATTGCGTATCAAAATTATTATTATTTAGTAACCTTTTCTATGAAGTGAGCAAACTGTTTTGCGCTTTCGGATGCCTTGGGTCTCTTGCTCTGTAGCGCCGTGTCTTCAATAGTGTCTTGTAAGAACTTTGCCATCTCCAACTTCACCTTCAATTCTTGTTTCAGTTTCTTCTCCTTGAATTGTGGAAAATATATTGAGAAAAAGGAAGAACATAATTTGTCACTGTCAGATCAAGAACAGATTAATATCTCAACTCGAGATTAAGAGGCATTGATTATGATGGTTGTTCCATAGTTCTGATAGTCAGCAGAGTGTGGGTTCAAGTCTGGGTCTTGACACTTGTATCCTCAAGCAAGACCCCTAACCATTATTGCTTCATCTAGTTCCAGTATAGTTCTGATACTCAGCAGAGTGTGGGTCCGAGTCCCGGTCTTGACACTTGTATCTTGTATCTTCAAGCAAGACCCCCAACCAGTATTGCTTCATCTTTCAAATAGGACGTAGAGTTGTAGGTCCTGTGTGTTGTTGTGTAATGCAAGAGAAGGGGTTTACCCCGGTTTTTCTGGCAGTGGCTGCTAAATGCGTATAAGGTTCTACATCGATCTTATTATTTAAAAATCTAAAAAAAGTTTCTTAAATTAAGAATCTCTTTTCTGTGACACATTTCCCACTGAAATGAAGCCAAATTCAAGAAAACTATTTGAAAACTCCCCCCCAAAAAAAAATTAATAAAAATAAAATTAAAATAAACGCAACAGCTTATAATTTCAAATGATCGTGTTTCTTTACTATTTTCTCCTGAATAACAAATTAAAACCAAATTTTCACAGGTTTATTATTTCATGTACTGTACATGGTTGATCACACAAAACATGAACACTGTCTGCAACTATTTTGTCAACTCTAACAATCCTGTATTTATACACCTTTAAATGTGTAATTGCAACAGTTGCAAATTAATTTTCATTTTGATAAAAAAATTATTTTAACAAATTGAGCACAACTCAAGATCTCACCTTGTCGGAGAGTGACTGGAAGGTACTTGGCAGCATGTTGGGGAACAGCCAGAGAGCGATGGGTAAAAGAAACTCCATGAACGGGATGATGATGAAGACGGAGAAAGGAACGATGCGGAATAAGTCCGACACAGTACGAATAAACTGACCGATGGAAAGATGGAGAAAAAGTAAATCCCATGACAAAATCATACAGCAGGCATACTGACAAGCTTTGTTTTAATCATTTATCCTTCAAGAAAAATTCAACCAAGAACAGCTGCATTTTCTCTTTTCCAATTAAGTGGTCTGCTTTACCTACATGTATTGATGTAAAAAACTTTCTTTTAACTGATAATTTCAACACTTTTAAAGGCAAACTAAAAGTTGCGGTATATTCCAACTAGATCCTTTTCCGGCAGTTTTGTAAAAAAAAAAAATTGTTTTCATCCTGTCTGTTTTTTCTTGTTGTCTTGTTTCCATGCTCTTGTTGTTTGTTTTTTGTGTTTTGGGGTGTTTGTTTGCTTGTTTGTTGTTCGTTCTTTCGTTGTTCTTCTGTTTGTTTTGTTTGTTGTTTGTTCGCCTGTTTGTTATGTGCCATTATTTGTCCTTTTGTCCCTTGTCTTATCCAGGTTGGACTGACACACCCCTTGGTGACAGTGCAGGCACTTTTGTCAGTCCTGGCAAACCTGGATTGTTGATGTCTTTCTGTTGTCCTCAGTCTTGTAGTACTTTGTTTTCTCTTTTACTGCCTGCCTCTTTTTAAAATCTTTATTGGGTTTTTTATTTTCCATTCCAGATGTATGTATAAATTACTTGTATTTTTGTATTTTTATGTGAAATTGCCAAATAAATAATAATAATAATAATAAATAATTGATTAGTAAATGATGGCACTGTCCAATTCGGTGACGTTCAAAATCTGTTGACCTCAAAATCACAAAAATTGTAAAAATATGATTACATATTTTATGGGTGAGGTCCATGTCAGGGTATTGTACTCATATTGTGTCACATAGACTGGGGATACTAGCAAACTTAGATGACCAGGCCTCGATTTCACAAAGAGTTAAGATTGATCGTAACTGCAAATCCATGGCAGTTGCTTAGCAAAGAGTGATATCACAATACAAATCACTATGGTAATAGTGACAACTCATCTTAAGATGAATCTTAGTGCTTTGTGAAATCGAACCCAGGCCTCGATTTCACAAAGAGTTCAGACTGATCGTAACTGCAAATCCATCGCAGTTGCTTAGCAAAGAGTGATGTCACAATACAAATCACTATGGTAATACTGACAACTCATCTTAAGATGAATCTTAGTGCTTTGTGAAATCGAGCCCAGGAACCAACATGACTATTTAGTCAGTGATTTTAACTGGCAGTTATGAGACCGAGAATATTTGTTCAGATTCTCAAGTACATGTAGCAATGTTTTCATGCCTCAAAGTATGGACAATCATCAGTTGCAAATAGTTGATCCGAGACGAATTGGTATTGTCTCGTGTCTCTTATGTAGATGCTAGGGTTGCTTTAAAGTTGGCTTTGGTTTAAAGTTTAAGCATAATTGTAGTCCGTTTAGGGACGATCATTTTGAGTGAGATCCTTGTTTGTTTGTGACTTGTTTCTCCAATAAGGAGATTAGGATTTTAGTGCTTTTCATGACCTTCGCCAAAAACAGAGTCATCGGCCTCAATATACATCTAGGCACAGCATGCCACCTTAAAATATTATCTTCTTGCACACCCTTGAAGAATCAGAATTGTTCATATGATTTTTCTTCCTAAGAATCCTAATCCCCCAATTTTTCATTTTATGTTGAAAATTGAAAGAGGTTTATTAATAAGCAATTTGCAAGTTGGATTTGAGCAATGTCTAATACACTGACTTGCTTAATAGCCACAAGTGACGGCTCCTTAGACTAGAGACAGTTGCTACGTATGTATGTCACATGGTTCAGGGCAAGCTTTCTCGTAGTTATGTGAGAGACGATGAAAACCCACACACAATTCTGAATTAATGGGTAAACGTTACATATGAAGTGTGGACCTGAGATTGGAACAAGAGAGGTCTAGTTACAAGGCAGGGTTTACACACGTCCACACAGTGTTGAAGATAGGATTTTCATAAAGTGTACAGAACAAAGTAGTGTCCACAAAAGGTATGTATGTAACACAGAGCTCTGTGTTTATGGCACAGTGGAAGCAGAACTTGCCTGGAGGTTGCTACATGTAGTCTATAGATAAAAAATACTTGCCCCCAAACCATGTGGCACAGCAACAGTCTCTGGTGTGAGGAATTCAAATTTAAGTGTTCAATTGTGACCAGGCAAGTCAGTGTACCAGAAATCATTCAAATCTAACTCACAAATTGTGTACATGATTTCCGCATCCCCCTTCCAAGCAATATGCTACAGTGTTACAAGTCAATTCTATTTATGTACTATCATGAAATCATGGACAGTCCTGAAGGTAAGCATGTTTTGAATTGTTGGAATCATTTCTACCTGTTTGTATTCCCTTCTTGTTAACGAGTGTCCGTGCAAAACCCTCCATAGGAGACGAGCAGAGATCTTAAAATCCACTCCCAGTAATCGGAAGCCGTTCCAATAGTGCTTTATCTCGTCTATTATCCTCTGCGACAACGGCTTCTTCGGGAGCGTGATCTCCTGTGAGGGCGCCGCATCTGCCTTCTCTAACGTCGGTGTCGCTGTCTTGATGGCTTCGGCACTCTCTTTTTCTTTCCTCTTCTCTTTTAAAACTTTAACAGTTTGCTCAATTTTTGTGTCTGTTTCATCAAGTTCTTTCCAGAGACCGGAGGATATATGAAACCCCCGATCATGTTGTAAATTAGTCCTCCAACTGTTTGAAGTTGGGACGGCCGTGTGACGCCATAGAGACTGCTGGAGGGAGACATTGTTGTGCGTTTGGTGAAGACTGGAAAAGTTGGTCGCGGACTGTGCTGATGAAGACCACATATACCGAGGCTCATTGGGCGGTGCTTTGTGATATATTCTGAAGATATTAAAAAGGATAACTTACATCACTGGAATTTGGACGAATAAAATCATTTTATCAAAAAACACACATCAAACCAACATGTAAAAACATCTTCAAATAAGGTGGTCCTAATTAATTCAGCAAAAAACAACTCAACAATTTATGGCCCTTTTCAAAAACCAGGACTTTGCCTTGGGTTCTGGCTAAGGCGCCTTCCAACTGTTTGAAGCCTGTACAAAAAGCGCAAAGCTGAAGCCCGAGGCAAAGTCCAAGCCTTTGATGTTTTGTCAGTAATAAATATTAATAATATCTACCAAGCTACAAGAACTGTGATCTGTTTATGATGTTAGAGGATGTCTTCAAATTCAAGTTCAAATCTTAACAACACACAGGGTCAAATTCCATAAAGCTGTTTATCGGTAAGCACATTTTGTGTGCTTTTGTATCAGAAAATCATGCTTTAAAGCAAAAGTGTAGGCTACATATTTCGTAATTGATGAAGAAGATTTAACAGCATGTACCATTCACTAACTGCATCACTCATCTGCTTACAGAACCCCCTGCAAGTTTGTGTGCCTTTTACTTTGCAGTGTTTACGAAATAGAAATTCTGCTAAAATGGCTGCTTTGTCAGCAGAAAACGTCTCCTTACATGCATTATGAAATTGGGCCCAGGGCTTAAATTTTGGGATATATCCACAACACAGCAGGGCTTGTAGATATCAAAATATTTAGCAGACCGGAACACTTTTTACAAGACCGGAACCAAATTGACAAGATCAACCTACACAATTCAAAGAGGAAGGGAAATGAATTATTCAATTTTGTGATGCACCCATTTTCCATTAGATAGAGTCTTCATGTGAGTGGGGGAAAAATTTCAAGTCTCTAAACCAACGTTAAAATGGTGTAAATTGCCATTGCATTGGTACCCTTCCAGTGCAAAATATGTCAACATCCAAAACATCTGATGTCATCATTCTGAGAAAAATGGGTCTCTACATTTTTGTGCAGGATGTTTTGGTTCATAACTGACTTTCAATAATATTCAATCCTTGACTGACCAAAAATTCCTCCTAGGAATGTTAAAAATCCATTATTTGTTGAAATCCAATGACGTCATGTTTCAAATTTCGTTCTGAAAAAATCAGTTATGAACCAAAATATCCCCCGTACAAAAATGTAGAGACCCATTTTTCTCAGAATGATGTCATCATATGTTTTGGATGTTGACAAATTTTGCACTAGAAGGGTATCAAATACAATGGCAATTTACACCATTTTAACATTGGGTTAGAGACTTGAAATTTTTCTCCACTCACATGAAGACTCTATCTATTGGAAAATGAGTACATCACAAAATTGAATTGCTCACTTCTCTTCCCCTTTAATCATTTAACGTACTGTGTTTGTTTGAAAAAGCACGTTGAGAAGATTCATCCCATTTTATCTTATGGGCAATATTCCAACAGAATTGAAAAAATATCAGAATCACAGTCAACATTTGAAGAAGTAAACAATATAATTTAAACATATTCCACAGTCAGGTACTGTTATTCAATTGGAAAAACACAAGACTGCCAAACTTGTCGGGTCGTGAGCTTACTGGCCCCACTGGAATAGACCAGGGGCCGATTTCACTAACGCGTTTTGATCATCGCAAACGCCGAAACCGATCGCTAAATCCAAAAACCATCGCAACTTAGCGATGGATTTTGAATAACGATTTCACTAAATCTTTGCGACGAACTTACTCATCGCAAAACAATTATTAGCGATGAGCAACTTGCGATGACTCGTTAGTGTCCGCAAAGTATAAGTTCATCGCAAATTTATGATAAATTGCGCCGTTTTGTGCTTAGATGTTATTATTGGTGTACGTCTTGACGGTAGTTTGTCCGTGAATTAAAGTAAAATTGCGTTATTTTCATTCCCAGTCTTTTACTGGGAGACTCGGGAAACCCTTAATCTCTTAACGAGAGAGCTTAAAATCGGTAAAAAGGAGATCTCCATCTATTGGGTTCAATTATTTTAGCCAGCATTTTGGCCTAAAATTAATGTAGGTCTATTGATATTGCATCAAGAATTCAGCCTTTCCAATTTAATATCATGTACCAATTTTCGGTGACAACACTTTTGACGTCATTCTCATATACATGATTTAACCAGTTTTGTCAAATGTTCATAAATCTCTACGGTTACATTATTATTATTTACAAAATGTTATAAAATTAATTATATTAATAGGCCTACAAATGAAACAAGTTGAATATGATTTCATGTGAACCTTCAGTTTAAACATTAATATAGTCCACCTGTTGTTATTTTTGATGCACCAGCATGAAAATTATTTACATTTAAACTGCAATATTTATGCATTTCGTTTTTAATCGAACCGCGGCAACAACATTTTGACATTAAGACGTCCACCATGCGAGGACCGACGATTTTTTGGCGGGCTATGTCAAAGGTCACTACATTTAGCCTCGTACAAAACATTTATTTTCCTTTTAATATCATCGCAACTGCGATGACTTTAGTGAAACGCAAAATCATCGGCGTCGCAAGTGCGATGGATTTGCGGTTTGCGATCTCATCGCAAGTGCGATAGCGATGATCGCAAATGGGGACTTTAGTGAAATGGGCCCCAGGTCATGTTGACACAATCTCACCTGTATTGTGCATGATGTGTTACTGCTACAGCTGGTGCGTCTGGAATCCACTGACTCTTCCAAACTGGAAAGAGAGATCAAGTCAATATCAAAACATTAATAAAATCATGACTCATGCATTTATTTCATTTCATTTATAAATTCTGGTTGTGAAGCCAAGTACTCTCAGAAAAGCGAACTCAATCACTATATTTACTAGCCAAGAACACCGTGGAGAGAAGACAATGAAGGAAGTTCCAGTTTTAGTTCTAGGAGGAATATTTCAGGGAAAACCCACGCAATCAGGCAGGGACTGAAAAACCAATCCACAGAGTGCCCCTGGTGGGATTCGAACCGGGGTCCCAGAGGTGGAAGACGAGGCAAGATACCACTACACCAACCACTACATTCAGTTGTTCCTCAGATTTCTGAGGGTTGGTGTACAGCCGCGAATGATGCAGCCAGACATGTGGTTGGTACTCGTTGTCACCTAGCTGGTGTACAGCTGCGAATGATGCAGCCAGACATGTGGTTGGTACTCGTTGTCACCTAGCTAAACATAGATGGATGGATTTGATGTTCTTGTGAAAATATTGTGATAATTTTATGCTGTTTTTCAACAAGTAGACACAGCACAGCTGACACTTTCATATGTAACTTTTTCTGTATCTTTTTCATAAAAGTTTTGCCTATAAATAGAAAGCGTTGACAAAAACCAATCTATAAGGACCCCTTCTTTTAATCATATTCTCACACACAAAAACTCTGTGGAAGTAAGGTATTTATGCATTACTAAATGGTAATTCCAAGTTTTTATTTATAATGTACCATTAATATAAATATGAAATTCATTTACAGTACAAGTAGTAGGCCTAAATCTTTGTAACTCCATATTTAGAAAAGATCACAAATCTTTTCATCCATTTTTCACTCATTATGGCCATTAAAAAGATCTTTGATGAAGAAGATACAATTTTAATCATATTGAATGTAAAAGTACTTTGGCTGTAGTAACTTGGCATCTTTTCCCAATTTTAATGTTTAATAATTTTTTTTAAACCCATTCCTTACTTAACCCTCCTACTGTCTGACCATTCAATATCATCCACTGTGGTTTTGAATGGTAGATAAACTATGCCAGCCTGCAATGTAATATCATGTGGTGAATGCATCTACACAGTACACACATGTTATGTGCACAGTTGTGCCATCATACACAACCAGTGCAGTTGAATGGTTTCAAATGGTTGGTCAACTCACTGGAAAATGTTACCAAGAGTAGGAGGGTTACATGTAAGTTACTATGTTTTTTTAAGAGACAATTCAATTATTTGGCAAAAGTTTCTTTGAGCCAAACACTTGAAATTTTAGTTGAATCTAGCCATGGAGCATAGAGCAAGGAACGTACATGTATGTCATAAAATATAAGACAAAAACCGACAATATAACTTTATAAAAGAAAAACAAAAACACACAGTGACAGTGCAGTGTACTGACTGACCAGATAAACTTCATGATAATCAGATAATGCAAAAAAATAAGTAATTAAATTTAATTTGTATCATTTTATTTTGCCTGTTTTGTAAAAATTGTATACATCCCGGGCTATTACTTCCACTAGTTCCTGTTGGTCACACTAAAAGCCGACAACTGACGACGCCGCACGACAACTGCCGACAACAAATTTTAAATGCACTTTCAAACAATGTTTAAACAAAAATAAACCGTTAAATATATGTGTATTAGAGTCATATGTATCCAAATCACCTTCAATCTGTTGAAAAAGTTTTGTTTTTGACTGTAAAAAAAGGTTTTATTACCACGATTTAGTAACGAAAAGAAGTGTCCGCCATGATGCATCTGGAACGCACTTGGACGATACCATTATGCAAAGAGTAAGTTCTAAGGGCTTATTTTTTGTTCTCTCTTTTTTTACTGCTTTTTTCGTTCTTTCTTTATTTTGTCCTTTCCTTTTTTAAGACATAGAAATATTAACTGGCTGTCATTTTACTACTCTAGTACCATATTAGTTTTTCAAATGATACCGTTAAAATAAAGACAACTTAACTTGCCGTTTTCAGCACCCCCTGTAGTATATTGGTAGCCCTGGTAGGACGTCAGTCAGTGCCACTGCACTTGTATGCAACGGAGGAGTCCAACCTGGGCTAGTATATTGGTATCTTCTATTACGGTCCAAAAGCAACAAGGCAGACAGTACTACTACTTGTCGTTACTAGTTCGTGGTAAAAAAAACCTTTTTTCACAATTAAAAACAATTCTTTTTCAACAGATTGAAGGTGATTTGGATACATATGGCTCTTAAACATATATTTTACAGTTTATTTTTGTTCAAACATTGTTGTAAAGTGCATTTAAAATTTGTCGTCGGCAGTTGTCGTCAGGCCTTGGCAGTTGTCAGCTTTTAGTGCGACCCGTTCCAGTTGGACTTTTAGTTTTAGTTTATACTACATTTGTTTTGTAATTATTATTCTAATTCATTTTTAAATTAGAACTTTATTTTTAAAAGTGACCTTTCCTTGTTTTTATCCTTTATTTATTGACTTGTCTATGCTTTACCTAATTTGAGTCACCCAGCCAAAGTACATGTTTATGTAGGCCTATGATGTAGTTCAAGTTCATACTCAGAAAGGACTGTAATGATGACCCATGGATGACCCTACATTGTGCATTGTGAAACCGCTGACCACGATGACGTAAAAAGTTTCCTTGAAATCAATCCAATTCAATTCAAGGACAAAACGCCGGCAAGAGATCGGCTGCATAATTACTCCTCAAGTTAGTTAGTTGCGATAATCGTAACCCTCCTCTCCCGACAGGCTTTAGCCCGGAGGATGATGGAGGGAGGATGATGGAGGGTTACGATTATCGCAACTACAGTCGTTTGACCAGTTCCGGATCACTTTTTGAATTCACGATGTTTTTGTTGCATTCTCTTTAACATTTTAAACAAACAAAAGTCGATCAGTTTACCTACACATGTCATAACATTCACCAAGTATCCATTGGCAAAACATAAGTAATACTTTTGAAGTGGCTTCGAGAAAAGTATCGTCACCCGTTTGACCAGTTCCGGATCGGTTGAATCTATTCCGAATCGGTAGCGCGCCCTCTATTGCAAACCAATACTCCCAATCCGTTATCGACGGCTGTTGGATGAATTACATGTAGTTTTACATTCCTTGAAATATAAAAATGCACGCTTCCAGTGCAACTTAAATTACAAACTTTCTACAACAGCCGTATGATTTTAACTAACCGAGTGCGCCCCCATTTAACATACCAACATATTGAGTGATCCGGAACTGGGCAAAGGTACGATGCCTCCCAACAAACGATTTCGGTAATTTTATCTCATAAAAAAACAAAAACGTCTGCTCAGTATTTATGGGAAATATGTTTTACACATTCTTACCATTTTACATAAATGCTATTCGCCCTGGCATTCAAATTTGAAAGGTGAGTAGTTTTAACAGCGTTTTTCAACCAACAATTTCTTGGGGGGTAAATAATGATCATTATCGCCGACAAACTTAAGAAAAATTACCATAATTTATCTGTCGATGATGTTTGTCATCTTGGGTTTGTTGGTTTATTGGATGTTATTCTTCACATGTATCAACAGGAATTGGTAATGTGAGAAGTAATTTAATTATGTGGTTGTTGCAAAGTTTAAGTGATCCGGAACTGGTCAATGATCCGGAACTGGTCAAACGACTGTACAAGTTAGTTTAATAGCCTAGCACTAGCGCTGTAGCACTAGCAGCAAAAAGATTTTGCAACATTCTAAAAATGAATTTACGGTGTTGTTCTTACCTGTCGATCTTGAACCTGAAATATTGTTTTCGAAATATTTCCGTCCACCATGTCTCAGCATTACACACTGACAAAATCGAGACATAGTGATGAAAAGATGTGATTCTTCGTAGAATTAGAATCAGCAGACGTCAGTTTTTCCTTCTCTACTGACTGAAAATGGTACGTTCGTTCGATCGTCTGGCTGGCTGACCGGCAGCAGTTAGTGCTTGTACATTGATGTACATGTACATGTGGATGTACAGTACATTACACAGTACTACTACTACAGATATAGTATAGTACATACAGTACATGTACAATGTACATGTATGGGATATCGTGTGCGCATAGCCGTGACCTCGAGTGACCTCATTAATATTGATAAGGATTACGTCGAACAGGTCACATGCATTATTCATCTACACAGACCAGCCGATGCTTGTAGCGCTTGCTCCATGCGTATACTGTACACGGTTATGGCCAACTTATTGATAATATTAATAAATGGACTTTGTCAGCAGTTTTAACATGACGTAATAAACCACCACAAGGGAAAATGACTGAGTAAACTGGAAATAATTTTGGGTTGGACAAAGAAAATTACTTAACCTGAGCGAGTTTTAATATAAAAATATCAAGTTCATCCAATAAAGAAGTTGTGTACAAAAACAAAGTTTACTGGTTAAAAGCAAGGGTCATTTTGAAAAGAGTTTTACTTTCTAAAAATCACTGCAGAAGTTTTAAGGGCGCCCTTCTAGTTGAAAGGAGACTCTATGGGTTATAGACAATTCTTATCTAATAAAGCTCTACAGGTTTAAATGGTGTGTACAACTGGTAAGAATGAAAATATAAATGTTCACAGATTTGCACATAACATACATGGTATAAAGATGGTCATGGTGGAAAACTTCCCTTGAAATAGTTTTGCTTGAAATGCCATAGTTTTTAGGAAATTAGTAAAATAATAGTCTTTATCCTGCAGGATAAATTCCGATGTTTGAAAAGAAGTTAAAACACATAAGATTTTTTTTCCACTGTTTTCTCATGACTCTGAAGACCGATTGAGCTTAAACTTTCACAGGTTTGTTATTTCATGTATATGTTGGGTCACATCAAGTGTGGATACAGGTCTTTGGCAATTACCAATGTTGTACATACCCTTTAAGGGGCACATTGCCTTCAAATTTCTCAAAATGTTACTGTTAATTTGGAATCACTCTTAATCCTTTATAAGAGTTTGTTCATGAACTAAAACACACACATTGTGTTGTAATTAGGAACTAGCGACAAACAAACATAAGTTTGACTCTGGAACAACCACCAGAAGAACATACGGTCCGCCATTTTGGTAGAGAAAAATTTGGTTCTACAAAAAAGCAGACTGTGTTCCATCACTCAAAAACCACAATATTTCAAGGGATATCTATGTGAATCATTACATTCTACATTATAAAAGATACCTTTTCCAACCATATTCATTTCATAACGAACACTTCATATAGCCCAAAGCACCCAATCCAAAGTTCCCCTTTGAAAAGTTATCTAGCTGAAGTTGTAAAAATTACCTATTGGTAAAATAATGCCGTCGCAGTTTAAAAGTGATTCAGAGATTCTAAATACTCAGAACTAGTTTTTAAAATGCTCTAGTATTTAACACAGTATTCAAAAATCCATTCAAAGATACTATAATCAAAGAAAACAAACCGAAACAAATACTTCAAAACAAACCAAGATCAAGATTTACATAAACTTTTATTACACTTGTTGTTTTTGAAGAGTTTACACTGGTATGTTAAGTTCAAATAATCATGCGATAGAATTCTTAAACCACTCCAATGAACCAAAGTTTTATTTACAAAAAGCTGCATACTCATGATTTAGAATAAAAAGTGGACTAAGAAACACTCAAAAAACCACAAACTTCAATCGAATACACAAGAACTGTCTGTTGCATGCTTAGTACTATAAGACATAAGTCTTTACCATTATTATTAATTAGGTGTTATTATCCAAATTCTGTTGGTAAGTCCACACCAATGTTTCACCTGCCCATATAAACGCAAGGGAGACTATTTCGCTACTTTCACACAGGTTCCATTCTTCATTGTAATGCACTGCGCACACAAAGCTCAAATGTGAAGAAAAAAAATTCACAAACTGACAAAAACCTTGTGAGTGTGGAACGCACGCGCAGACCTCCGTTTTATGAAGTAACACACATGCAGTGTTGCTATATATTGTAAGGTGTCACTTTAGGAAAACGGTAATTGTCTGTTTTGCTTAAATAAATTGTTTTGGGTTGGGTTTTTTACTAATAATAAAACTCATTCAAAGGTATTTCCATTTCTTATGACAGAAATTGATAATTCAGACAATACTCTTTGCTAAGCATGTGAAAGGCAAGTCCAAATTGATTAGTTTTTTATCTTAAAGTTTTTGTTTTCTTAAAAGAGAAACTAGCTCTTTGTATTTCTGTGGACTTTCGGTAATCATTGGAACCAGTAATAAGGCGATGTTGGCATGGTTAACGTTGAAATTATATAACACTAATTTGAGCATGACACCTTTTTATATCATGTAATTGTGAACTAGACAGAAATAATTTAGTAAACAGAAATCATCCGGTAAACTTTTTGGGGGGAGAAAATACAGTTTTTCGCTGGTAATTTTCCCATTTCAAACCACAATATCTTATTTTTGGTCCTTGTTGAAATGCACGGTGGATACATAACTAAAGAAACGCAGTTAAAATAGCACTTAAACAACGAGACATAGAAAAGTTGTCTGTACATGTAGAAGGGTTTAAAACGAGTGACTGAGTGATTTGCATGTTCAGCCAAAACTTTAATTTTTGACAACACTAAGTAGGTTGGCAGCCATCAAGCATTTTTCATAACACACCCCTTTGGCAGTTGGAACATCCATGAATTTATCAAATTCAGAGCAACCCCATCATTAATAATTCATTAACATAGATTGTTGCCTGTGTACTTCCAAGACTGAAACAACAAACAATGCAGTACCCGGTGAAGCTGTACAAATCAAAGCAGCAATGACAGTAATCACTTTCTTTTATCCTGGTTAGGGTACAACTGCTTTTTCACACACACAAAACGCTATCCAGCTTCAAGATAAATACTTGGTTAAAAATCCAACATAACCCTTCCTTCACTGTCAATTTGGAATACCCTAACCTCTGGATGAGAACCAAGTAGACTTTACAGATTAGAACCATATGATTCAAAACAGTTTTGTGAGAAGTGATGGTTCCGAGAACAACTGGGGTTGAGATATAGTAGAGTCTCGCATTTTAACTTTCTACACCACGCAAATCTTCCTTAAACCTCAGGGTGTTTCTGTCTTGTTTCCTGTGTGCTACAGCACTCATGATTACTGGTTTTGTTTTACACATGACAGGAGACTGACTATTTTTCTTTTTTCCATCCACAGTTCAGATAAAATGATTTGAATAGGAATAGACAAGTTGCCTGTTGACTCAATTCACCTGACGTCATAACATGTTAAATCATACGAGCAAAGTTTTAGAAATGTTACTATGCAAACCATAGCCCAAATATTATAAGAGCCGCTTCAGCAGAAAACAGTGTTTCTGCTAAGCAAAAGAAAGCAGGATACCAGTCACAGATTGTACAAGTTGGTATGCAATTTGGTTGGTAACCTTATTCTGGTAATCATAATTTTGTTGTGCTTTGCTACTTTTTGTGCTTAAAGCACAAGGAAAACATCAGTAATTGTCAAAGAACAGTATCCACAAACCTGTGAAAGTTTTAGCCCAATTAGCCATTGGAGTCACAAGAAAATAGTACACCATTATACATGTTTTCACTGTTTTCCAATATCAGATTTTGGCCTGGCAAGATCAAAACTAATAGTTTTACTCATTTCTCAAAAACCGTAGCATTTCAAGCAAAAATACTTCCAAGGATGTTTTCCACCATGACCATCTTTATACCATGTAAACTTTTGTACAAATCTGTGAACATTTCTACTTTTACTCTTACCAATGTTGTACACACCCTATAAGCAGCTCTATGAAATTGGGGCCACATCTTCAATTGCATTTTGACTCCCAAAATGGCAGAGCATGGACAGACAGTAGCCGTGTATAGCATCCAGTGTAAGGGGTCAATATCACAAATATCTGTCAGCCAGAGGAGCGTCTGAGCATCCTTTTTCCAGAAAATAAAATACTCTTTTAAATTAAGAAATTAAGCTCAAAGGTATTATACAGGATTGGTAGAGCTGACATAATAGTCGCAGACAGTGTTCATGTTTTGTGCGACTAACAATATACATTAAATAACAAACCTGTGAAAATTTGGGCTTTATCAACTATGTGAGTCAGGAGAAAATAGTGAATAATGCCACATTTACATCATGTAAAAAAAAATTTTCTATTTTGGTTGCAACAATCAAAATCAGCTGTTGTGTTTTCTTAGGTTTGCAGATACAGTTTTCCCGAATATGACTTCATTTCAGAGGGAAACATTTCACAGAAAAAAGGCTCTAGTATGAACTTAATAAATTTGACATTGGTGTTGTTTTATCCTTTACCAATCCTGTATAATACCTTCAATCAGTCATTTACATGTAGAAGTACTGAATGTGAACAATTTGGATGTCCTGGTTTTGAATCGTCAGCAAATCTACACAACGAGTCCCACAGCTATTTAAACACTGGTGGTCCACAAAATTAGGATCCAAGGTGGATTAAATAGTTGCTCTGTTACAGTTGGGTTAAGGTATTTTATTTTTTTACGTTTTAAGGCATTATGCTACATTTACAATGAGAATACAAAAAAGGGGTTATTTTTACACAAATTAAAAACTCAATTCTGGAACATGATGATTTGCTGATCAACCCGAGAGATCACTCGAGTCGAACTTAGCCTGTGGGTAGGACTCTGCTTTGACCATGTGACCTCCAAACCATCTACCATTGAGTGCATCAATTGCTGCTTCTCCCTCTGGGTATGACAAAATGGAGAAAAATAAATAAATAAATAAATGTCAAGTGGTGATGGATGTAGTAGGATTTGCAGTGGCTGGCCAGAGGGAGGGATGATTGAAAATGAAATGGCATCACACTATCAAAAGTTAACATTGGAAAGCTGGGCTTTGACGTCCACCTGCATTTAAAAAATATTTTTCTTAATGACCCAATTTACCTGACGTCATCATCACAATAATCTGGGTTGCGCCATTTTGGGAGCCAATGTCCCCATGTGTTATACAGAGTAATGCAGCATTTACACACCCTTACGTGCAATTTGACTCCCAAAATGGCGCCTGTGGCAGGCGGGAGACGTGTGTAACGTCAAGTGCAAGGGGTTAATGCGCACTTCAAGAGAAAGTCTTCAACATTTGAATTAACATGTATTTTAATGCATGATTCCAAATGATAAAGTTATTGTCCAATTAAAATAATCATAGTCCCCATTAATAAACCTTCAACGACCATTCATTTCTGTATAATCCTCACCATACATGTACAAGCTCAGACATGAATTTATTGCCGATTTCTTTAAAACATATATATAATTATTATTATTTTTTTTTTTTTTTAAACATACATTACTATGTTACCATGGGAAAAATTAGAAAGTGTCAATTCAGATTATAACCTCTATTTTGATCGTTTTGGTTGAGTGGAAGTAGGTCAGAACTTGCAGCCGTTTTGGGTTTTTGATACAAGCCGTCTCCGGCCACTATATGGTCTCTATAGGGTTAAACAACCAGAAGGAAAGAAATTTAAATGGTTTCATGTCAAAATCAAATTTTTCTCCACTTTCAGTGCATAACTTTTTTAAAGACTAAGGATACCGACACAGTTACTCCACCAGTGGATTGCAGTGCCTTGACAAATAGAAAGGTGGGTGGGTAACTCACCGCTTTGGTCGCTGAATTCCACAAAGATCTTAACAATGACCTCTGCATCCTCTTCCTCCCCTTGCCTCTCCTGGTAGATGACCACCCTGTTGACCTGGCCGAATTTACCACACTCCTCAGTCACCTCGCCTTCTAGGTCATCATCGAGGTCCTCGATGCCGACCATGTTACGTAAGACAACCACACGGGACTGTAGTTTAAATAAAATATAAACCATCCATCAAGTTAATGGTAGTGGGGTCATAGGTTTTTTGACAACTAAATGCTGATTTATAGGCAACAGTACAAAGAAAGATACAATAAAAGTCACATGTGAAAGTTTCAGTTGACTACAGTGTCTTCTTTCTGAGAAATCACGTTCTTTTACATGCATTACACAACACACGGCACCTAGGGCTTAAAGTCCCATCCAAAAGAACAAAGCAATAATGGTCAATTGTTTTGCTTAAGGACACAAGAAACAAGAATCAAAACCAACACTCTGATGGTCCGAGACACCAGAGCTTGAGTCCAGTGCGCTGGACAGTACGGCCACTGCACACCAAGTAAATTGTTGGCCAATGAATACTGGCCAACATCATGGAGGGGTTTAAACCTACCTCAACCTTTCGTAACAGTTTCTGCATGACCATGTGCCGGGCACTGGTTCCTGATATGGTCATATTCTCTTGCTCGCTGATGGTCTGGGGTAGCTCGCTCTCCAACTTTTTCTTGGCATCATCGGCTTCCTTAAGGACCTTCCCTGCAGCAGCTGCAGCCTGACTGTTAACCGCGTTGGCCTGGGCCATGGCTGCGATGGCCGCCGTGAAGGTCGGGTTCATCATCAGTGAAGATGTGGTGACAGTGATCGTTGGGATCGGCGGGCGGATCGGAGTCACACCTGTTAAAGACAAAAGTACCAAGATATTGTCAATGGGCAGCTTCTTAGAGAATGTGCATGATTGGCAACTTGTGCACCCATTTGGTTTAGGGTGCTGCGTACTCTAAAGGAGTAAAGTGGTCTCAAGAATGCTTAAGGCCTGATGAACAGGGATAGTAAGGCGCTTTTATAATTGGTTTTAAGAGCCCCTAATAGGTGTCTACTGTATTGCTTACCTGTAATGATGCCCGGTGCATTTGATGCCATGACTGCTTGGGGAATATTGAGCAGTCCGAGCTGTGGTGCTGTGAGTAGACCAGGGCCTGGCATGGCCTGGGAGACCATGGCGGATGGGTTGAGACTAAGGACCGCAGCGGCTGCAGCCGCTGCTGGTGCAGCGACAGCATCAAGGGCCTGAGAAGCAAAAAGGTATATGAGACAAATGCAAGGAAACACTTCGAGACAAGACGTCAGGATTTGTACGATACAAACCACAGAATAATTTTGTATGATAAAAACCACAGAATAATTTTGTATGATAACTCAACCAATCTCCTTGAAAAACAGGTTTTTCAGAACTGCCTGATAACAATTTTAAAATATTATTTGGTTTTACCCCTACACCGATATGTGTTTAGCACTGTATACTCAATACAAGGGCTTTAAACACACATTGGTGTAAGGCTAAAACCAAATAATATTATATAAGCAACTATAACATATTTTTTTAAATAACATTGAATAATTATGTCATTAACAAAAATTTGAACAAAAAAAGAAAGAAATTGTAAGCTCAACGCTTTCAAATCTCGCCATGGTAAAGATGAACCAAATTAATGATAAAAAAAGACCAACACTGGCAATAATGAAAAAAACAAACCTGTATTTTGGCCGTTGCAGCAGCAGCTGCAACTGCAGCAGCTGGGGGTAGACCCCCTTGTGTGATGGCTGTCGTGATGGTCTGCATTTGTGGAGTAATTCCCTGAAGAATAATTTGTTAAAGAAATCATCTCCTTAAAATGAGTACAGGAAAGCAGTTGGAAAGTTGTCATCTAGTTTTAATATCGTCATGCCAGTGCAAAAACGTTGTATCTCCTAAAAAAGCCTTAACGATAAATGTGAGTTTGAAATTTTCAAAACGTCTTTAAATCTCAATTAAAATAGCCTGGATGTCAGACACAAAACAAGCAAACGCCGTGATACAACGTTTTTGAACAGAGCATTTTCGTGCCAGATACAAAGTTTTTGCAAAATGGAGAAACAGCATTTTTTGCACTGAAGCGACAATATAAAGTTCAAACTCAAGTTAAAACACATGAGGACCGGTCAAAATTATGTCCAAGTGGTCTGGGTGGCTATTTTAGTGTTAAAGAGCACCCCTATAGACTGTGGAAGTCTCACACATATCCAAATAAAGAGAAAACAATATGAATGAAGACTAATTTTGTTAGTTATGAAATCAAATTTTTCTTAAAAAATTTGTTTCACACAAAATTATTGTAAATATAATTACTCATAGCAACATTGTATAATTCCAGTTATATATAGAACAAATAGTCTGATAAAATTAACATGGAAACAAAATTAAAACATTGAAAGAGGATAATTTCCTCCAGACAAATAAACGCTATAAACCAGGCATTGTAAGGACGTTAAAAATGAATGGTTTTTTAAACCACCCCATTTGTGAATCCCGCCCGAATGTGTGCAACCATTACATAGGTTTAATGATAACATGAACACCAGTTGGGCAAATTTCTTAATTGTTTACAAGTAACCAGAAATGGGGGTCAAGTCTTATTCTCAGGTTGTCTTTGGTGATTTGTTAAATTTATTTTACTTTTAATGTATTTCATTGCTAAATTTCACTTTCCAAACAATACAATATAACTTATAACTGCCTCTAGCCACCGGGCTAGCTCTGTGGTCATAGTGGTAAGACATCTGCTCTAGCGTGGCAAAGGTTATAGGTTTGAATCCCACCTGAGTGATATGCCTGTGGATTTTTTTTTATGGACTCAAGAAAGTGCATAATACGCATCGGTGTTAAGGCAAAAACCAATTAATAAAGATTGAAACTTTTTGTTGAAACTTATGCTTCATCCTTACATGAAACTGACTTTTTTCATTTTTTTCCAGACTGGGAGGTTTTGCCCATGGCCACTTTGAGAAAGGTCCATAATCACACGACCAATCAACCTGAGATACACTCGTTAACAGAGGATTTACACTTACCCGGCCAACTCTCAAGTACTGACCACCGAGATCAAACAGGTTCATCGAAGCGATTGCGTCTTGAGCTGACTGCATCGTATCGTACTCAATAAAGGCGTACCCTCTGCCAAATAAAAGATACAAGATATTTGGGGGGTTTTCAAGATTTGTTGTTTCTGAGAGTTCAAATCCCATTCATGACACTTGTGGTCATCGGCCAGGACACTAGTGGTCATCGGCCAGGACACTAGTGGTCATCAGCCAGGACACTAGTGGTCATCAGCCAGGACACTTGTGGTCATCGGCAAGGACACTTGTGGTCATCGGCCAGGACACTTGTGGTCATCGGTAACTATAGCTTCTTCTCATCACACCAAGAGAAAATGGGTACCAGAGGCCATTTTCACAAAGTACCAAGATTCATCTTTAAAAAATATTGATTCAGATTTTGAAAATTCTCATCCATGATGAATCCAGGACACTAGTGATTTTTTTTCCGACATTGCAAAATGGGTTGATGGGTGATGATTTTGTTTAAACTCTGACCTACTCAAAAATCCAGGAGATGACACACGACCAGAATGTATCTTTTGCATTTGGACTATCATAGTTTCCCATAGTGTCTATGTATGTAGTTAGATGAATAAGACAAGAAGAAGACAAAAATCATGCATTGGTGTTCTAAAATGAAATGCAATAACTCCTGTTCATGTACAGCTACAAAAAAAAGGTCAAATAATTAAACTTTTACGAATTCTGCCCAAGGAAGTTATGGGACTATAGTTACAAAAAAAACATTCCAAATTTTGCAGTACTTACTTGTGTTTGTTCGTTGCAGAGTCTATCGGCAAGTTACAGCTGATAATTTTCCCAAAGGCTTCAAATACACTGTAGGAGCAAAATGTACAGCATGTTTGAAGGTATGTTGAGAAAATACAAATTGCATCATGCACACACTATATCAATCTTGTTTGTGGTGATTAAGGCTTAATTCAACAAACTGGCTCCATTTATACCAGAAACCTTCATAGGAGTTGCATTGAGTACTTTTTCTTTGATGATTTGTGCAAGAAAAGTTTTAAAATTGGGCTTAGCTTTTACATACGTTCTTCAAAGACTAGCATTAGGTCTTCTCAGAATTAAAAATTTCTGTCATAAGAAATGATTTTGAACAATGAAATGGGCGATTTTGGGTAACATTACACCCAAAATGTTTGCTAGCTTTGGAGCCGGCGTAATATGGAAATCTGTCCCCCATGGCATATATGGAAAATTAACATGGGCTGGAGGAGGATGATTCAAAAGAGGGCGCTATCAGAAGCAGTTTGTAGACAGTTCGCCATATGGGGGGACAGAATCTCCTGCCACACCAGAAGTAGCGTAAACTTTGGGCGTGCAGCAAGGGATAGACCCCTTGCTTGGTCCGCCATCTCAGCAATCGAACAATGGGAACATGCATGTGTGACATGCAATGCACAACTCTCCATAAGATCTTCTGTTGACCTCAATCAGAGCTTTGTAAGATGCCAGTGATGCCAGATGCAAGAGATCTATTGGCATTGATCAACCGTATACTATAGACGATGTGACCTCTGTTTACATTCAAACCGCCCTCTGTTGACAAGTCTGTAGTCCAAGTCATGTTCCGCCGGGCAAAAAGACGCGTAGTCATGGTAATATTGCGTGTACTTTCTAGCTGGCTGTCAAGTACACAAAGGTTTTGCCCGGCGACATGCGCGCGCATCATGTTATGATTTTCAAATGACGTCAGAGGTCACATCGTCTATATGAACCGTCTTTACAGAGTACCAAAAACTTCACCTCATCGGTGGAGGCTGGAGTGTTGATGAGTGAGGTAACGACAGGGGTGTGCTTAAGTAAATCATCCACACACACTTCTCTTGGAGCCATAAAATCAAGAACTACATTTGGTATCAAAATTATTTCAACTACACCGAGTGTTACAAACTTCGGGCAAACTTTTCGTGAGATGTTTTCCTTTTAAGGCATACGAAAGTCTCCTCTTACCTCTTAATGTCCTCTGTGGAGAGATCGGAGTGGATAGAAGCGACGTAGATCCGTGGGTGATTCTTTGATTCTTCCATGAGCTGATCAACTACAGGTTGGGCCTGGGGCATGTTGCTTGGTCGACCAACCTGTTAGTTGGAGAAATATTTAAGGAAGAATTGAGAAATAGGGGCAAATTGAGTAATAGGGGCAAATTCAATGCTAGTAAAAATGTCTTAAAGGGTGTTTATAACATTGGTAAGAGTAAAAATGTAAATGTTCACAGATTTACAAATAACTACATGGTATAAAGATGGTCATGGTGGGAAACTTCTTTTTTAAATATTTTTGCTTGAAATGCTGTATTTTTTGAGAAATCAGTAAAACAATTAGCTTTGATCCCGCCAGTCAAAAACTCAATGTTTGAAAACAGTGACAGCATTGAAGGTATTTTCCCACTTATTTCTTGTGATTCCAATGACCTATTGAGCTTAATCTTTCTCAGGTTTGTTATTTCATGTGTATGTTGGGTCACATCAAGTGTGGATACTGGTCTTTCACAATTACCAAAGTTACAAATGTGCTTTAAACTAGGATCCAAATTTTAGGAGGCATGTCCGAATGACGGCATTTCCTCCTGCTATTAAACCCCACAAATTATAGATTTTCAGGGACTTTTTGGAATAGTGAGTCACTGGATTTTGAAAGAGTAAATTTCCACTCCCTAGTTTTCAATTAATATGCAATACAACCGATCTATGAAAGTGACATTTGGCTGTTTGGTTGGGCAAGGCAGCCTACCTTTATATTTCTTCCACCTATCATCACTCCGTTCATCTGTTCCAAGCCCAGCTGAGCTGCCTCAGGCAGGTCATACTCCACAAAGGCAAAGCCCTTGTGCTTCATGGTGATGGGATCCCAGGACATGTTGATACTCTTGATGGGGCCGAAGGGGTTGAAGGCCTGCCGGACGGTGTCCTCTCGCAGCTCAAAGCTGATGGAGCCTACGTAGACGCGGCACATGAGGGCAATCGCTCGCTGGCGTTGGGCCGCCATCTGGAGATTGGTCATTTGCTTCAGGAAAAGAGGACAAAAACACTCCACTCAATTCTCTATCCGTTGAATATTATTAAAAACTCTTGAATAATGCAAAGATTCAAGGACTAAATAATTAGCATGATGCATTGATGTCATCTCACAGAAAATCTTACACTATAATGAAACAGTAAATAAGGGAAAGTTATAAATTCGTGGCACACAGATTAGGTTATTGAGCAACTTGCTTTTTAAAATCTGCGAGAGGGCGTCCTAGTGCAGTGACATCTGCATAAAGATATTTACAAAACAGGGAGACCGCAAACACAGCGCTGGGTGGCTTCAGTTGAGCACCAGCAAACAAATCCAGAGGTCACAGGTTCAATTCCCACTCTAGTCACCTTTTTTAGCAGGTATAATTGCTCGTGTATAGCAGATGCATCGTTATGCCAGACACTAGTCAAAATAACTTGTAAGTGGCTTTTTCTTGCTTGTGTGTTAAAGGCAGGGTATACCTTTGGGTAATTGTCAAAGACCGGTATCCTCACTTGGTGTATCCCAACAAGTGAATAAATTAACAAACCGGTGAAAATTTTGGTTCAATTGGATATCAAAGTTGAAAGAAAGTAAGGAAAGAAAATAACCTTGCTTTGTTGCATAGAGCATGTTGAACTGAGTGCTTTCAGATGCCCAAGAATAGCTTCAGGTCTGAAGCCCTTCTCAGATTTTTTGAGTGAAAAAATTACCTCCTTCTCTAAAACTACGTTACTTCAAAGGTGGTCGTTTCTAACAATGTTTTATAATATCAACAGCTCTCCAGTGCTTTTCACCAAATAAGTTTTTATGGTCAAAAACTTGTGGACTAATGACCAAAAGTACATCATGCCTTTAATTTTCCTTCTCTTTTCTGGTTGTGATACTACTCAAACAAAGAAGGTGAGTGAACAAAAACTCTAATAGTCATGTGGTAGAGAGATCTCACCTGTTGCTGATGTGCTAACGTCTGTTTAACGAGGACGCTCTTGATGTTCTGCTCCATGGCATACTTCTTGGCCCTGTTCAGTGCTTCTTGCTGGTCTGCACCGAGTTTGGTTAAAACCCCCAGGAGTGACGACATCTCTTTCTTGGCCCCCGGTCCGGCCAGCACGGGCCCCATCTGCTCGGCCATCATCATTGGAGACGGGCTTCGAGCGGCTGCGAGGTGAAAAAGGACACTGAGAATGTTAGAAATACAGAGAGTGGTGACCGGGAAGGGGGAGGAGGGATACCATTAACTGTAGATACACATGCAAACTCCCTTCTGAACTAGCCAGGGAAAAAGTGTCTTAGTTTTAGAAAAAGGGCAAACAAATTTATCTGTATGGTACATTTGCACGACAACAGGCAAAGTTAATGTTGATTATACCCAACTGTAAGTTCGACAAGCTATAAACAGTAGAGTGTTTATTGCTTCTTTTAAACATTTTACTGCACAAAAGGACAAGCCAACTAAGCACCAGACAACGCTGGTTAGAAAAACAATTTAACAGGTGTGACTTGAACTCCCTTCCACTTTCAGTCAGTTTTTTATTAGCATTTGGAGACAGCAGTACTTTTTTTATATGTGGTGATGCTATCATGAATGCACCAAACACATCTCTCTTGAACTTAACCGTCTTGCTTAAAAGTCTTAAACATGTAAATTATTCCCTTGCATTCGTTGCCGACACAAACCAACCCAAGTACATGTATTGCTTGTTAAGATTGGGGCAGTATAAACAAGGACACTTCCAAGCTTCCAACAGCTACATTCATCATGGCTAGTTACATTTCACAGCGTTAACATTGGCATCATATCAAGTGATCCAAATAAATAAAATTTCAAAAACTCCAACCAGACTGCCGTGGCAGTAAAGCTCTATACATGAACAAACAACTACTGTTTACCACACTCGTTGTCAAATTGAACGCTGTTGCCCCATGGCTACAAAGTGCCATGGCGCCCTCTAGCCCCCACTGGGCCAGGCGGTAAACTACATGGTGCGAGGGGGGGCCGTGTATGTGGGCTGCATTAGACTGAAATCTTAAATACACAAAATGCACAGAAAAAAAGGAAGAGAGAAGAGAATGATGGGAGAGAAAAACGGAACAATTAGTGAAGCGTATGGCTTGGTAGCCTTGGGGTATATGTTAGGGATTCCATACAGTGATGTAACCCTTTCACTTATTGATTATAACTACGCAATAAAGACGGTTTAAATCATTGGTGAATGCATCTAATACCATTAAACTGAGCACTAAAACTAGTGCACACAGTACAAGTGTAGAAACAAGAACACCACCAAGGTTTACTTTTTAAGGTTTAGGGTAAAAATATTTTCTTTCTTTTTTTGTTTAAAGTTTTTGAATGCTGTTTTTAATCTTTCAGTGTTTGCAAACAACCAATGAGTTAAACTTCCTTTAGGTTACAAACAATGACTACATTGATTTGCAAGGCATTTCCTGTCTGCTTTTCGTATTTCTTGTATTAAAGGGTGCAACCCAAATTTTCAAACTGTGAAAAAAAAAAAGGTGTTGTTGACAAAATGTTTAAACAAAGATTGTTAATGGCCTAACCACAAAACTGTTTGAATTATGCTTGAATAATATTCGGGTCTTAGTGACAGGCCATTTTTGTTAATATTATTGTTTTGTTCTTTTCTTCTTCTCCCTAAGCTGGAAAGAAACTTTTCTATTCAGCTTATTTGGGTGGATTTGGCAGATTCAAGTTAGGTAGGGTTTCAAAAATCATTCCAAACAAGGCTGAAACATTGCAAGTTTTCAGAACAAATTTGTGGATTTTTTCCAATTTCTTTCTTCTTCTTCTTTTTTTTTTTCAGGGGGAGAGGGGGTTGTGAAATAGTATACTATGACATCATGGAAAATTTACATATAATTTTTAGGATGGGTTGTTATTGCTACACAACAGTCTCTTGACTGCATGAGAATCAGAAATGTCACAGTTACAGATCAAATACAAAACCTAATGTCTTACTCAACTTGTAAAGTGATCACTGAAACATAAGAGAACTGCTTTGAGTAAAACAAAAATTTCATTTTAAAAGGGGCAATATTTGTCTTCAATTATGGCTGCTTTGAAGTTAATTATCCGAGTTAGGATTAGATTATCCTAAATGAAACTAATTAAGGTATAAAATTTAACTTGCAAAGTTGATTTCATACATAATCAATAAATGGTTGACAATCTGAATCAAAAGTTCCTTGTGATTTTTGTTTTTATCTTCTTAAATTGAGCTGCATTTTGCACACCCTGCTCAGTCGTCTGGGTTTAAATCAAATCAGTCGTTTCTGACGTCAGCGTCGTTTTTCCCGACAAGGCTTTAAATAATGCACAAAAGAGGAAAACAAAAAAGAACAGAAAGAAAAATTTGTGTCAACACATGGGTAAATTGAATGAAGTTATTATCCAATATGGTACCTTAAATTTGAATACAAAAACTGTTGCGTCGCGTTTCGACCCTAGCAGAGTTGAGAAGGGCTCTGCTAGGGTCGGAATGTGAAGCATTAACAAATGTTGTATTCATACCACAGGTAAATTTCAACAGCAAATTCCCTTCTTTTCTTTTAAATTTTCTTAAGGAGGGGCTTCAAGGTCAAATTCAGTTTTGTTATTCACTCTCTTTCCAATAGATAAAGTCCTCTTGAAAGTGGGGAAAAAAGTCTCTAACCTCACGTTAAAACAGTGTAAAACGCCACAGTGTTTGATACCCTTCAAGTGCAATTTTTGTCAAAATCCAAAAACATTTGACGTGTGACATTTCCAATTCAGGCCTATAGTCTGTACATTTTTGTACTGCGAATGTTTAGTTCAATCCTGAATTTTGATGATATTCAATCAAAAAGGCAATGAGTTTGATATTTTCACTGGCACAAAGTTTTCTCTTTGGAATGTACACAATTTGGTTCTGATATTCGATGACGTCATGATTCAAATTTTGTTCTAAAATAGTATAAATTAAGTGACAATTATTCAATTTTAATGTAAGGTTAGAGACTTCTAATTTCTTCCCATTCTCATGTAGACACTGTTTATTGGAAAAATGAGTGCATCACAAAACTTAATTTGACCATGGTGCCTCTCTTTACATAAGAAATGGCTATCATCTTGAAACAAATTTAAATTCAGTTCATTTCATTGATTAGTAAGAATGCACCTTTAAACATTTTATGATTAGAAAATTTCAAAGAACTCCTTTTTAAATCTGAGAACTGACTTAAATAAACCATTTGCAATAGTCGAAATATTTACTTCCATTTTCTAACTAATTACAAATTTCATTAGTTTGTGGGTTGGGTTAGAGGTTTTTGTGTGCAGTTTTTAAAACATATTTTGCTGCAAATACATGTTGATCAAAGACACTAAATGTCTATGCAAGGCAAAAACAAACAACAAAACCTGTCATCCTGTATGGAAAAAAGTGGGATGGGAAAGAGAGAAAATGCTAGAAAGGCAATTATTCAGCAGGTGGCCCTAAGACGATGTCATAAATGGTACGTTTTCTTAGCTGAGTGGCCTTGCGCATCTCTGCAAAAGAGCATGTAGGTGAAAAAAAAACAGGATTGAATGGGATGATAAAAGTTAAATGGGATGGGGGAGGGAAGTGAAGTAAATGTCAATTGAAAAAAAATATAAAAATCTTTTAAATTGACCTACAATAGTTTTAATTATTTTATTATTATTATTTTTAGAACATTCGGGTAAAAAAAATGTAAGGTTATTAATTATTTATTTTTTACAGAACTTTATATATTTGGGGGAAATTACTTTACTTCTTTCTTTTTAAACTTCTGTCAAACATTTCTATTAATATAAATGAACCCCAATCGACGTAACTCTGCACACTGGCCTATAACATTCTATCAAAGTGTAAATGTTTTTTCAAATATCAAAATCCACTTCAAATGTTGATCTTGTCAATATCGGTACAAATAACCAAACAAAATGAACTTATGCCGAATAGTCAATTCATTTGATAAGCTTGTCTCTACTAAGCTATGATGATAATTTCTATGTGAATTCAAGTTAATCAAACATTGCTTGGGAGGACTGGGGCACCAGTAGCTACTTGAGGTAGTACAGATTCAAACCACGACGGTCTATTAAGGTTTTTTAAAGACGGCAAAACGAAAGAACATGAAATAAGAAGAGTAAAAAAAATTCACACATTTGATTGTGTCTCTTCACTCCACAAAAAAACAAACCAAATGAAATCCAATTTGGAGTCAAATATGGCAGAGCTTTCAGCTCAGCGTCCCTTGTGCCGGTCTCTGAAAAAGGAAAAGTACAAAAAGACGCATTTCCCGCCCTCCCTTCCAGATTGAAAGAATAAGTCCAGAGAAAAAGGTATGTCGAAATGATCATTATACCGAGGTGTGTTAGGTTTTGGCATGCCGTACGTGACAAGACTCTCGTTTATAATCTACAGTTTCAAGAGGAAAGTATTTCATCAAAAAGTTCATTTCTGAAACAAGTGCAAGCTAACATCCAATTTGAATGATCCTGTGGTTTCCAGCAAAACCAAAATTCTGGGAGCAGAAACGTTAAAGTCATCCCAGCCCCAACAAACACACTTTGTATTTCAGTTCATTTTACAATCAAGCCAATGAGTTTTCAAAGAACAGTTTTAATACGTATGTACCTGGAGTCCATTTTTGCCTTTTAACCTTCCTGCCCCCTGGTAAACTTTTCCAGTGGGTTGACCAACTATTTGAAACCATTCGTCTGTATGGATTATGTATGTCATTATGCGTTCACTACATGATATCACATTACAGGCTAGCATTGTTTACCTGTCAACCCAAAAACCACAGAGGTTAATATTAAACAGTCAGAGAGTAGGAGGGTTAAAATGTATAAAATGTACCACCCTGGTCATAAACCATCAAAAACAAAATGAATCCACTATTGAGAAAGTCTTGTTTCCGCTGAAATCAGGTCAACAACTCATGGCCAATAGAAATAAAATGTTCACATACACATGTTTGTCATGCTGCAGGTAAAACATGTTCATCCTCCGCAATTGATATACACTCCGCAAAGCCCCGAATGAAAGTTATCCTTGTTTAATTGAAACCGCACGAATTTGAGCACTGTTTATGTGTGACATAAGTTCCTATACTTGAATGAGTTCTTATGCTTCTGAATAAAAAATAATTTAGTTTCCCCCCCCCCCCCCCCCCCCAGCTTAAGAACATTTTTGATTGCATCCCATGGCCACACTCATAAAAGCACAGATACCAGGTTTAGTTTTGGATGAGATTCAGTAACGTGTCCGTATGATTCTTGTCGGGTTTGGCCAGGCCAAGAAAACTGTGCTGATGGTGAATCTGCTCTGCAAACAAAACAACTCAAAACAGAGACAAAAAACAAAAAAAGGAAAAATACATTAAAGTTGACATTGTGATTGAACAGTAGCTGCAAGGGGGAGGGGAAAAAAAACGGTTAGTAAATAATTGAGGTCAAGACACAATTTATGTATATCGTTCAACAATCCATCACTATACCCAAGTTATATTTGCACAGATGTGTCAAATTTGTTTTATGTGTGAACTGTTAAACAAGGTAAAACAAAAGCCATGGGACTTCTAATTGACAAACCTTGCACAGCCTTTTTTATAAATAGCAACACATCAAACTATGACCGGAAAACTTTGCATGACAACAAATTAACCTGATCTCAGTTCAAACCAATTTACATTTCATAGTTTTTGAAAATAAATATGTGTCAATCCATTTTGAGGTTTTACCAATTCTCCCTGCAGCATACATATCTTCAGCATACAGGAAATATTAGGCCAGGACATAATTGGGTTTTTATATTTCGTATGTACACTTTCACAATGTTCACCAATGCCCATTCTTGCATTTAGTTTAGACAGGCATGATGTTGGTCCTTAGAAAAAAAGTAGGAATATTTTATTGAGCACAAGGGCTGACCTACTGATGTACACAAGGTGTGGGCTCTAATAGACTTTTGCAGGCCTTAATACCATTCACTGTGGTTTTGAATGATAGATAAGCTATGCCAGCCTTGCAATATGATACCATGAGGGAATGCATGTACACAGTACACAGTTAGTTCTGTGCACAGTTGTGCCACCATACACAACTTTGGCAGTTGAATGGTTTCAAATGGTTGGTCAACTCACTTGAAAATGTTGCGAACAGTAGGAGGGTTAATAACAACTTTTAACAAAAAATCTTTAAAAAGACTAAAGTAGGAAGAATATCACGCCTGTTCAGAATAGAGCTAAAAGTTTGCAACAATGACATCAACTGATTTAGAAAGTAACTTGATTGACACATATTTCGCAAGCAAGACTGTGCAAGTTAAGGCAACAAGAAAGCCCCTTTGAGTACAATCCTACCTTCCGGTATGATGGACACAGGAACTCCGACCATCCCTAGGTCTGTCTTTAGTTTTTTCGGCGACGGTTCCCCTAGAAGGAGAGATACAGCATCTCCTGCAGCTGAAGTCTGTAGATGGAAGTCGATTCAATGTCAAAAGTCTGAACGTTCTTATAGAATGAAAATTAAGTGCCACTTTAAGTTATATTGTACTTGTGCAACTGGGGGGGAAATCTCAGCCAAAAATATGGGTTTCTATTTGAAACAGTATCTCACCTCCTGAAGCTACTTCAGGGCATAGGGCCAAGAAGCGGAGGGAGTCCATCGTGTTGGCACTATTTATGGGGCTACCCCTATCCCAACCCCACTCCGACGTGGACGATCTGCCACCAGACTACAGAGGTACACCGTAAAAAGACCAAACAAAATACCCCCCCCCAATCAACCCTCTCCATTTTAAACATCATGTATGAATTATTAGTACATTACTTTAATGCCAGATTTTTTAACTTTTCTTGTATTGTAAAAAAAAAATACAAATAATAATTGCGGCGAAAAAAACACTCCACAGAAAAGGCGTTCAGAAACATATGCGCCTGTTACTGTTAGTGTTACGATGGTGTGATGGTTGCAGCAAATAGCTGGACGTGGTTTTATGAACAAAGGCCTACAGTATATAATCCATGTCAGGCTAGACAACAAATACATAAGTTGACTGAAGTAGCACAGATTCTACTCCCCCCCCCCCCCCCCCCCAGCCCCAGCCCCAGCCCCACCACCCACTTCAGCACATGACTTCACATAGGTATGTGGAAATCTCTATACAACGGCAATGTAGACTTCGTGCACAGCCTTGTTTTCGGGTTTTTTCGCCGGGCAGAAATTCAGAAGCGTTGTCCCGCGGATGGGAAAATACCCACTTATAAAAATAGGCCTAAAAGTATCAGAAGCCCCCGTTGACGGTTGTTTTTTTGCGCAGAAGTGTGCACATGAATTCATGACGTCATCAAAAGTTGCCACCTTTAAAAAAACTAAGCTGGAATCGGAGAAACTTGCGCTAAAAATTGTTAAATTTGCCCACCAAGAAAGTCATCAAAATCGTCATAAATTTAATAAAAGGTGATTAAAGACTTTCTTTTTACTATCATAGGATGATTCTTTGATTATTTGTGAGTTAAATTGTGAAGTTTGATGGAAATCCATCGACGCCCACATTGTTTTGTTGGGCCCCCCAATACACCCACCTAATGTGAAATACACATGGACATGTGTAAAATGCTGTGTAGGTCGGTCTGAAGCAGAAAATCACACACGACCAACATGAAATTTCGCCTGGACAATGACGGTAATTAAGTTGTTTTTATTCCTTCTAACTTGACTCAAATGATTTTCTTATATGTCAAGATGTATTTTCACTTGATATTTTGATTAAAGGGACATTCATATTTACGATGATTTAAGATAGAAAAAATCCCATCGCTGCAATTACAATCCAGTGAATCCAAGCTGTCTGCTAACTTTTGGTCACATGACAGTAGTGGTGCTTCCTGATTGGCTACATCCCGTATTCAGTCTGAACTTATTGTTTTAAAATGGAAAGTTGCATCAAGTCAAGTATCATAAGCTCACATAAGTTATTTATTTATTTATTTGTTTATTTATTTATCTATTTATTTATTTAATTATTTATTATTTATTTATTTATTTATTTATATTTTTATTTTTTTATTTAGTAAAAATTGTAGTATATTTTGGATATTTCTATTTCATCTTTTTATTCCTAATTTATTTTCTAGGCCTAGACTAGGGCCTATTTATTTCTTTATTAGCCCATTTTAGTTTTGTATTTTCGTGATTTATTTGTCAACTTTTTCTTTCTTTTTACTTAACTTATTTATTTATTACTGTTGATGGTTTTATTTTTCATTACGTTCCCTTTTTATTTTTGAGTGTGGAATTTTTTTAATTTATTTTATTTATTTCTGTTTGTATTCATGTTTGTTCTTAATTTTCTTCCAGTTGAATAGTATGAAGAAGAAGAGATCTGCTCCTCCAGCAAAGCCTGGAAGAACTCATCAGCATCTTCTTGATCTGTACAGTACCACCTCAAATGATGGAAACCTGAAGATTGGACACATATTGTATATCTATTGTGAAAATAAAAAAGTTGTCATAAAGACAGTCCGCGCTGTTTGCTCTGTGCTTCAAGAACCTCACACCACTAATACCAGTCAGATCAGAACAATTAAGAACAGATACAACACCTTCAAACACCCAGGCTGAGAGACGGAATGGATCAAATTTGTCAGCTTTTGTGATGACAAATTTGAAGCCCTTTGTCCCATGGATACCCGTGAATCAGATAACACATCAGAGGAGCCACCACATTCCCCCCCATCAGGAATGTCTAATCCTTATCCGTGTAAAACACCAGGACCCTCCCTATGTTCTTCGGTTGGCTCTGTCATAACATCATCACCAGGATTGCTCCAGTTTTCACCTGTTGCCTTCACACCATCACCAGGACCGTCACATTGTTCTTGTACTCCTGTAACACCCTCCCTATGTGTAAGTCTAAGAGAGAGAGATCTGACTCCAAGAAAGCGAAAATTGAAGCAAAGACTCACATTCGTTTCAACGCAACGAAAGATTCAGAAGGAATCTTCCCATAACCGAATAAGACATCTGAAAGCCAAATTGAGTGTTCTGAAGCTCAATGAACTAAAGTGCCTTAATCAAGATATTAAGAGAAAAAAACTTGCGATGAAGGTAAAAGATGCAAAAATAACACTACTTAAGAAACAAATAAAGGAAAGTGATGCCGGAATTTATGTGGAAGATTTTAAGAAGGAGCAGATAAAGCATAAACGCTTGAAACTATCACATAAGACTAAACGAAAGGTGAAGAAGTCTGAAAGCCCCTCTGTAAAGAAAATCAGTGAGCTAAAAAACACGCTGAAAGAGATGGACATAATTATTCGTAATTTGCAATCAGAAAAACTAGAATTGGAAGAAAGGATCGAGGACCTAAGATGCAAACAAGATGAGATAAAAACCATGAAAGATAGGAAAACGTACAGCACCAATACTCGCATGATGGTATATGATTCACTTGTTAATCAGGTACCAACCCAGAACATTCCACCCCTCATTGAAAGCCATTTCAAAAGAACTGGACATAAACTTAGTGCAGTTCCTCACAGGACTACTGTAGAGCAAATGGCAAGAGAATTGGATGTGATTGCCGACTTGAAAGCAGCAGAGATGGCAATGAAGACAAACCACCTCACATTAGGTTTTGATGCAACAACACAGGAAGGGGTCCACATTAACAGCATCCATTTGACATCAAAATCTGATTGTGAGGTCGTGGCCATAGACGAGCTTCCTGGAGGAATGGCAGAGGATTATTGCGAGCACATCTGCTCCTCCATAGATAATCTCGCAAAAACCTATACATCATTTCATGAAGATGAGTTTCAATATTGTCGGGCTAGAATGACAGGAAATATAGCAAATACAATGACTGATAGGGCTGCCGTTAACCATAAAACTGTGCAAAAAGTGGGCTCAAGATGGGACAAAACACTGAATGAATTGAACTGCCATTTACACCCACTTGACACAATTTCAACTGCATGCCGATCGGCCCTCAAGTCCCTCGAAACAGCAAAAGGGCAACTGTACGGAAACGATTGTGTGGTTGGAAACATCGTTGTTCAGGTGAACAAATTTAGGTATAAAGATGGCAAAGGAGACCCAAAAGGCTTTGTGGTTTTCCTAACAGACAATAACCTACCTAAAGGTCTCATCCCACGCTACCGAGGAAATCGATTGCATGTTTTATTCCACATCTGCGGAAAATTGCACCAATACCACGATTTGATTCTTCAATTCTTCACAGATGGTAGTGTGTCCTGCGGTGGGCTACGGAGTAGCACACGTACAGATTTTGGAAGTGAAACAGCCAAAGATCAAATGCACTGCTTAGGTCTCCTTGGAAAACTTCTGAGCGGTCCATGGACCTTCTACATGTATACCGGGGTCAACGATGAAGTTATTAACCACATTGAAGGAGTCAACATAGTGCGCTCTGTCCTCAAAACTTTGAAGAAGGCTACAGAGGACCCACTTGGTCTGTTGAAGTGCAGCTCTGATTTTTTTGGAAGGTAGTTGGATTTTGAAGATCCGACCGTCGTAAGTTTGCTGATGCAGCCTGCGAACTCGGAGTCCTTCACAGATATGATGCGTGTATGTTTGAATGCTGTCATCGTTGTCTTGGAAAGACAATACAAGAAATATTTTGATTTGGACATTACACAGCAACTTCAACAAGAAACACTTTCAGCCAGAGCCCACAACATAGATGCAGAAGAGGTCAGGGCATGTTTAGTGCAGGGAAAGAACGCGCCAAGAATGCAAATCTGGATTTTCTAGTGGCCAGGATGCGAGCCAAGAAGAATAAAGTAGTAGCACTTGGACAATATGTATGAAGACAAGAAGGAGCGTGTGATAAACTGGGCAATCAAAAGGGGAAGGCAGAAGAGGAACATTCATAAGCAGAAACAAGCTGAAGTGAAGAAAGAGCTATCCAGAAGAGCACAAATGAAAAGGCAGAAGAAGACTGAACTTGCGCAAAAACACTTGGAGAAGAAATTGCGAACTGTTGACATTAGCAAGATTGGTACAGTGTTCCCTGACCTTTCAGATGAAACGGCTTCTGTGTTAAAGGAAGTTTTAACCGGTTCTATCATTGGTCGAGACATATGTCACACTGACTTTGTATGACAGTGTGTCCAATACGCACTCTACTTGGTCTGGTCGGATTGAAAAACTAAAAACCCAAAAGAGCGGTCCACGTTACACTATAGCCTATTGGGCCGATGATGGATCGTATGATGATGCCACAGATTACGACGTATCCAAATGGTCCCTTGCCTAAGATTTTATATATAAGTAAAATGCCTATATTCAGAGGATCTTGTTTTTCGCTAAGACTCGGTGATTTCAGAGACCTAGTTTTAGTAGGCCTAGTTTTAGGCGAGTGAAATTTCATACGCTGTATCCAGATGTTTTGACATTCCATGTTCTCCAAAAAGTAAAGTTTTATCGTCGGCCAACAGCTGCATCACATACTGACATCTTTGAAAAGGCTGCCTTGTGTGATTTTTATTATATTGCAGTATTTCATTTCAAAATAATTCTTTCTTTTGTGAATGGGATTGTAATTTGTGACAATTCTTCAAAAGTTAATGCTAATTTAAACTGTATAGTGTACATTGTATCTCGTCACGATTAGACGGCAATGGTTAAAAGTCACACAAGGCAGCCATTGCAAATATGTATAAAAAAGGTTGTTGACCTTTTAACCTTAAGCCTTATATAGTACACTGGAAACACATGGTTTCATAGACTTTATTAATCTTTGAGGTCAATATACATGTATGTTTCACCAAAAATGTCAGTTATGACTTTCTTGCATTCGATTCACATGACGATATTACCAACTTATTAATTTATTTATTTATTCAAATTCATCCACCTCACCAGGTAATTAAAATATGATTAATCAACATTATTACTGTTTTAATGTGAATTATTGAGCCTTTTTCTTAGCTTTCCAATGGTACAAAATTCATGAAAATTGAACAAGAAATATGAAAACAACATTTGTTTTGGTTGAGCTATTATTATTAAATATGTCATTTCGGTCACAAAGTCGGTCATTTCGGTCACAAAGTCGGATCCACAGATGTATTGTATTTAATGGAAGTCCAGTGGACGTACGCAAATTATGAATTGAATTACTTTACTTACTATTTTATTAGTACTTAGGTAGGTAAAACCACAAAATTTTAGATTACATGTGATGGACCTGTGACCAGTCTAGTTGGAAAGGTCTCTTCGAATCGTTCATTTTGACACCAAGTTTGTAGGGATTGGTCGATGGGATGCCGAGTTACGTCAGGTCAAAGGTCATTTTGGGGGGTTAATATTTCCATACAAATAAAGTGTGACCCCCAGTGTATTAAAATGCACTATACAATGTGTACAGGTCAGGTGTATTTTGGGTATGTTTACAGGAAATCAAATTGGAACCTAAAGTAAATAATACAATGAGAAAAGTTCAACCTATGATAAGAACAAGAGCAAAAACTTGACCTTTCTCAGACTCAAGGTCAATGATATAAGGTCAAACACTTGACCTTTATATGTCCAAAGGTCAACTAATTAAAGGTCAAAGAGTCTGGAATGAGCGGAAAAGAAATGAGGCCAAACATTATTTTTTCTCTTTAGTGTACGTAGGCTTCTTTGCATTCAGATGTGATATGTTCATAACTTTATACTTTTAAATAATTTGCATATGTTGTAGTATAAACCAAGCTTAAAAACTGAATACATTTTAAACAGGTGTGTATCCAAATGTTTAATTTATGGAAAAAAAAAAAATAATAAAAAAATGCTATTTAAATCATGTTGTCTCTTCTTTTGTTTGCTTTGATTAACCATATTCAAAGTTATAATGACAAAATCCTGAAAACTATCGATTATATTTTAATTATAAGGATACCTTTTGGGGGCTTTTAAACTTAGAAAATTAATTATTAGCCAACTCAATGTTTTACTTTTATTACTTTAAGTTTATTATTAATTATTATCCTAGTCCGTTATAATAATACCGGCTACCAGTTAATTCCTGCACAATTCTAAAAGCCATACCCATAACACAAGAGTAACGCCATTGGTGAGTGCTGTCGGGAACCAGCGCAACCAGTTGTGCGTCAACGTTTATAACCACTGATACGTCGCGGCAAACCGACTCTTCGGATTGCTTCGGTCCCCGGTAGCCCATACTGAACAAGTTCGCGCAGGAATGCGAAACAGTCTGAACAGTTTATTTTAAAAATGACTTGTTGGTTGAATCCTTAAGAAAATTCTATTAAGACAGCATTAAACTGCACAAAATCAGTAATTAACTATGCTCACCTCCGGTATCTGCTAAAACAATGGACTTTTCAAGGTTTTCTGATGAAAGATTTCGACAGTTTTACTTCTAAATGTTAAGTCAATCACGATATCAATAGAGAGAGCACATCGCCATCTTTAAATTAGATCCGGTAAGTTTTATGAATGAACCGATTGACAGTGTCTGAAACTAATATCAATCCGCCCATACGTCATGCGATTTTACAATGCACGAGTCGATGGGTCACGAGATCTCATTCACAAAAAACGTTAACGGACAAACAGCGCCCTCTAGCGGTTGTGGTGCTCGCTAACTTAGGCTAAAGGAAAAGTAATTGGACGACACAAAAATTATCATACCTTATTATTTGTCATAGAAAGATGATCTTGGTGTCATTTGAAAGGAAAGGTGTATTCAAGAGCTTTCCAGCAATATTAGTTACATTGAAATCCATGGACTTTTAATTTTTTTGCCACATACCTACACACACACGTACACGCGTACACAAAACTTGGATGCAAAATAAAATGGCCGCCACGACTTCGTCCTGCTGAACTAAATCGTAAATAAAACAATGTTCACATCCTTTTAGTAAGAAAAACTTGAGCCAGAATATTCCTGACTTATTTAAGATATTACTTTTTAACTTACATCATTAAAATTGCCATTTGCAGCAGCTTCTAAAAGTTCCATAGCAGTGGCCATCATCATAATAATTCCCTTGTTCTGCCTGGATCATAGAAATAGAACAATCAACTGGTTTACGTTTGCGGACGTTTTACACTAATCGATTTACGTTGAGTCTACATAAAAAATTATGCGTGGGTACGGCGGGTACCAGTGTTATTAATCCATTGCGTAGCGCCCTCTAGAGCTAGACTTGCCTCACGAATATTGAAATAGACGGATGAATGGGTGTCTGTGGTGGGTGGGTGGGTGGGGGGGGTGGGGATCAAGTGCATTATTCATCAGTAGTGACTGGCCCATTACTTTTTGATACATTGAAGCCCCCCACCCCCCATGAAGCCCCAAACCATTTAATTATGAATGGGGGGAGGGGAGGGGGGGTGCTAAAATAAATTTTTAACAAAATACAGGTTCATATAAACCGAACTGCTCTGCTCAAAAGGAATTTGGTCAGCTGTTTTTCTTATGGATGGTGGGTTTCCTTGGTGGGAAACTTGGTAGAGCATGCAGATGTGAAGCAGGGTTCAAAATCAACAAAATGGACGAGTGATTTAAGCATCAGGCCAGTACTCGCGGCTGGACGTGTAATTGTTTTTCCCAGGAGAGATGAGGCCACTTAGCATAAATTTGCGTGTTTTCTGCGAAAATCTTTCTTTTTAAAATTTATTACAAAAATTATTATAACACGCAAATTTATGCTAAGTTGCCTCATCTCTCCTGGTTAAAAAAATTACGCCGGCTGGACTGGTCTTGTGTTTTTCAATTGAATAATAAGAGGCTACCTGTTATGTCTTGGTGACAAAAAAATAGTTGAATATGAATCTTATATAAAGATTTTTCACTTGAATTCTCTTGAGTATCGAAGTACACTTGCTTACACATAAAACAAATGAGAAAGACTTTACTCTTAGTCGCGGCTTGCTCAACTCATTTTGATTGTGGTATTGTAAAAATAGATTCTGGTCCAGTAAAGATTTTGAGCTAAAAGCCCTTCCCGAATCTTCATGTAGATAAAAGTTTCCCAAATTTGAGCCTAGTCTTGATTGGCGACGTTCATTTTGTTTAACGTGGTGCGATATCGCAACACGAATTACTGTCCGCAACACGAATTACTGGAGAAGAGATATCTGTATCACACGAACATCTGGATCAAAACGATCCAGATTTATAGACTTGCCCAGTCCTTCTGAGTCAGCCTCCCAAACAGTCAATGTAGCGCCATATCTATTGGTAGCTAGTACAAAAAACAGCGTCGCCAATCAAGACTAATTTGAGCCCTGTGAAGCCACAACTTGGAGCCATGTTGCTACTCATCTCCAGTATCTAACATCTATTTGACATTAATTAAAGCTACTAGATGCCTTCCTTCCTTCCAGGCTTGATATTCTTCCTACACTTAACTCCAATTTCCGATTCATTGTTGGCCCTCCCAGAAAAACGAGCAACTTATAAATGTTATTAAAATAATAGCCTGAAATTTAAATAAAGCCTGTATGTATATGTAGGTCAGCCTTTGTACTGCATAAAGTTAGTCCTACATTTTCCCACTTAAGGGCCAAATATCATGTATGTTTCCTTCCTTAACTCTTTCAGTGCAAAGGTCAGACATGTACGATCTATTTTTATGCACAAACAAATTGTAATCAATCGTACATGTATGACCCATAAACATATGTTATCACGAAAGGGCAATATCACCACAGGCAACACAAATCAGCAAGTTAAATTTTGTTTCGGGAAAAAGACATATTATTATTTATCTTTTTGTACAGAATTTCGAAAAACATAAAAAAGCTGGGCATTTTAGGTTCAAAATGCAAAACAAAAGCGGGCACTAAAAAAGTGCAGACTTCACTGTGAGAATATAAACGCACTGAATGCCATGCCACTTCTCTTTATTTTTAACTTACACACACATAAAAAAAAGTAAAACACACAACAGTCGTTCAGTTTATTTTATTATATTTCATGATTTATTCCCCCAAAATTTTGTTTATAATATTTAGTATGATAAGAATGCATCCCAAAATTGACCCCAAAAACCTGGTTGGACAGATAAAAACTTATCTTGCATATTTTAAATCCCCTTGAAATATTTTGATGAGCTTTTTCAAATTTACATGTTTAGAATTTAAGGTTCAAGTGCAGAGAGTTCTGAATTTAAAATCGTCTTCTTTTTTTAGCGATTACCAGTTTTATCTTCTATTGAAACTTGGTCGAGGAGTAACCCAGTGGTCTTTCCTCATTCTGCCAAAATCCTCTGTTATAACAGCCAGGAACCCACACCCAAATTGAATTGAATGAGGTATGATGGTTCGGATGTTGGTGGTAGTAGACATCAGGTAAATTGTTCACTTTTGCATAATTCAGAGCATGCGTACATTTTCAAGAATGCTGGAATTGCCCAGTCAGTCTGCCACTACATAAAACAATTTCCATTGATTGAATTGAATTAGTCCAGAGCTACTAACATTTGCATCTTGTGATCAGGGAGAATTTGTAAAACCAGGGAGATATTTAGAATAACATTAAACATAATAGGGAAAAAGTTTCCATAGGCCTAATCAGAAAAATTATCAAATTTGTTCATCAGAACATGGAAAGATTGGTTTCTTTTCAGGGAACTTTCTGCAGAATGTTGGAAATTGACAGCTCTGATTGGTCCCATGCTTGGTATGGTTTGCTACAATTCCGGCCAAAGTGGTTGGGACACTGTCCCCTGTCCTCCATCAACAATGTTACCTCTAGCTGTAGCACAGGACAGCGCAACGACAACCAACATTGACCAGAGGGAGGGGGATGGGGATCCAGCAAGATTTAGCCGGGATTGAAGATTGAATGTTAACTGAATCCACCAAAATCACCCAAATCCTTGGGGAAGAAGGATTGTCTAGGGTTTTGGAAAGTTGAAATTATACCACTCTAAATGAGGTCCTCATTTTCGACAAAGAAAGAAAGAAACACAACGATCTGAAAATGTTAATTTGATGACTGAACAAATTCCCAATCAAAAATAACATTTGTTTGAAACTTACTTTGTAGTAAACTTACGTTGACCTCAAACCTAAAAATACTTACAAAAAAATAATCTGCATTTTATTTGCAAAGTCACACATTCTTCATCTGAAACAAGTAAACTCTTTACAATATTTACAAAGCATGCAATTTCAAAATTGCTCTTCTTAATTTTAAAGATAATTATGTTAATTACATTTTATAATTATTTAATTCAAGGGGGGAGTCTTTATTTGTCAAGCTCGACCTTCAACAAAAGTTTTAGATGATCATATCATCTGTGAGATGGCTAAACTGAGATGCAAGAGGGCGGGGGTAAAAACAACAGAACTGCCAGAGTTGCAGTTCCTTATTACCTGTAGTATATTCCTACATCTATATTCAAAGGGATTTATGTTGGGGGTTTGTTTTGGGGTTTGTTTTTTCAATAGCTTCGGTATTTACTTCTTACAAAAATTTGTTTCATTTTTTCAATTTTGTTTTCTCTCACCCCCTTGGGCAAAATTTACCTCCAACTGGTAATAACAGGTCTTAAACTCAATATAAAAATCACACACCCAACCACAGGGGTTTGAAGCACAGAATTTAAACTGGACTATAAGGAAGGGCTCCAAGGTCTAATTCTGTTTTGTGATTCACTCATTTTCCAATCGATAGAGTCCTTCTGAAATCTAATAAGAAAATTACAAGTCTCAAACTACATGTTAAAACGGTGTCAAATCCAACCGTGTTTGATACCCTTCAATACAATATTTGTCAAAATCCCAAAATGTTCGATGACGTCACATTTTAAATTATTGTCTGTACTTGCACTATGAGAATTTGTAGTTCAATCCTGAATGTTGATGATATTCAATCAAAACCGCATTGAATTTGACATTTTGAGTGGCACAAAAAAGCATCTTTTGGAATGTACGTACAGAACCATTTGGTTTTTTATGATCGATGACGTCATGTTTCAAATTTAGCTTTGAAAGAGTATCAAATAAAATGACATTTTTACACCATTTTAAGTGAGACACGCGACTTGTAATTTTTTTTCCCACTTGCCTTATTGGGTAATTTAAGCTGTGACCTCTGATGTCATAATTGAAAATGTTCATATAGTTTAAAACAATTCCCAATTTTCTTGAACACATTGAAAGCAGAAGACCAACAACATTTAAGATGGAGATACAATCTAGTAAGGTTTTCGACAATACCACATTCATGACAATAATCTCCTTAAAGGCACTGTACACGTTTGGTAATTACTCAAAATATATATTAGCATAAAAACTTACTTGGTAACGAGCAACGGAGAGCTGTTGATAGTATAAAACATTGTGAGAAACGACTCCCTCTGAAGTAACGTAGTTTTTGAGAAAGAGGTAATTTCTCACTAAAATAATAAAAGACTTCTCGCCAGAAGCCTTTTATTCCTATCTGAAAGCACACTAATTGTACAACAAGCGTGTTTTATCTTTCAATATTTTCTTGCAACTCCGATGACCAATTGAGCCCAAATTTTCACAGGCTTGTTATTTTATGCATATGTTGGGATACACCAAGTGAGAATACTGGTCTTTGACAATTACCAAACGTGTTCAGTGCCTTTAAATGAGGTTTGGTGGTTCTGAAAAAAACGAGTGGTGTAACAACTCAAAGTTTCGATCAGTATGCTCTGATCATCTTCAGCAGAAGAAACTTGAAGGGGAAATTATCAGTCAGTTTGGTCTTAACATTGTAACACATTATAAACCCTTATAAGGTGCTACACAAATGTGTCTCATAATTCAAAAACTTCAAAAACCTGTCTTAAAATCAGGGATGAGAGTCATTGCTGGCAAAAAAGTTTGAAACAACATGTTGGATCCAAATTTTAGGACGTAGCACCTACATGCAATGAAATGATGGCGTTTCTACCTTTTGGTAACCCCTAGGGAGGGTTTGGAATTCAAAGGGCTTTTAGGAACAGTGTCCTAAGCACTAGTGAAGTAGATTAAAGGGCAGTCTTTCTTTTATGCGGAAAATGAAAGGCTTTTTTTATTCACCAGGCTGACATAATAGTTTGAAATCAGACAAAAGTCTGAACAATCTAATCCCTGAAAAATGTTTCCCTTTATTTCAGTGCCTTGAGTACCTTATTGGGAGGAAAGTGTGCTATACAAGACTATGGTACAATTAGAGCTCCCATTAAAATTCTTATGTATGAAATCAGAGTGAGGCTGGAAGAGCTGCTAGTATGGTCCAATTTTGATGCAATGAAAATTCAACAGTTATTGTTATTGTGTACTCGAAGAACCAGACAAAGCAATAACAAAATCCCACAGCCTAAGATGCTATCACTTGTTTTTTGATACTTCAGATCAAGCACATATGTTACTCTGCAATAATTCTTGAGAGGGGGGGATATTGATGATATTTTAGCCAACTATATCTTGACAATATTTGATTTAATTAACAAATCCATATTCACAATTTCAGTGAAACATCATTCTTGATGGTACAAATACCAGTACAAAACTATACCAAATGAAATTGTGTGAAAAACACAAGAAAATAATTTGATAAACTGTAAAAAAAATGTTGCTTAGCACATTACAAAAAGAAGAGAAGAAAAATTGTCTTCAACTACTTTGGTTTTAGAGTGAACCAACTTAAAGCAAATATGTCCAGAACTTTAGTGATCTGCCAATGACAAAAACACACACACAGTTAGAACTGACAAACAATGGACAGCATAACTGGAAGTATTGATGATTAAAACTCTAAACTGCCAAGACACTCCCAGCTGGAAACAGCCTCAATCAATCCTCCAAAATCAACCGATATGAATTTATATAGGATCCCTACTGCCTCAATCCTCCAAAATCAACCGATATGCGCTTGTGTAGGATGCCTGCAGCCTCAATCCTCCAAAATCAACCAATATGAATTTATGCAAGATCCCTACTGCCTCAATCCTTCAAAATCAACCAATATGAGTTTATGTAGGATCCCTACTGCCTCAATCCTCCAAAATCAACCAATATGAATTTATGCAAGATCCCTACTGCCTCAATCCTTCAAAATCAACCAATATGAGTTTATGTAGGATCCCTACTGCCTCAATCCTCCAAAATCAACCAATATGAATTTATGCAAGATCCCTACTGCCTCAATCCTTCAAAATCAACCAATATGAGTTTATGTAGGATCCCTACTGCCTCAATCCTCCAAAATCAACCAATATGAATTTATGCAGGATCCCTACTGCCTCAATCCTCCAAAATCAACCGATATGCGCTTGTGTAGGATGCCTGCAGCCTCAATCCTCCAAAATCAACCGATATGCGCTTGGGTAGGATCCCTACTGCCTCAATCCTCTACAATTGATATGAGTTGTGGGTAATCCCTCTCAGGTAGGTGAATCAAAAAGTACCCCACTCCTTAAAAATCCTAGAAAATCATCCGGTTGATTTTGGAAGGGTTAGGGTTTTTAAAAAAAATTCAAAAAGAGTTGCTCTTCTGATCTCTCAATATTGTCCAAATTACTACAGTTTGAATGATGAACAAACAATCCAAAATAGCAACAACAACAAATTAGTAACAAATGGAAAAGGGTCATCACAGGCCTAGAATCTCATCTCTGAGAGGGCAGGACTTTTCAACTGGAAACTCTTAAATGTCTACGGGAAACTTTTCAGGGGGCACCAAGACCTAGACTTCAGCAATGACGGCCACGTCCTCAGTGGTGTATGTGTACTTCAAGGCCTGCAGCATATTCAGTTATGACAAAATCATGACAAATAATATTTTACCACAGAAAAGCATTCACTCCTTATTTTGTTGATATTTATAATTAGGGGTTTTGTCCTGTAGAATGAAAGCAATGCACAAATGGATTGATTTGTAGAGACACGTTTTTTACTCTTTACCAACTGAACTGCTAATCAAGATTGTCATCAACTTTGTCACCAATGTTGTATATTCACCAAACCACAGTCTGCAAGCAATGGTTGAAGTCCAGTACCAAAAGTGCATGAAAAGGGCCTATGTCTGCAGTGACCCTAAACAATTAAACCAAAGTGTTGGCTTTCTATGAACAAAAATTTGTTGCAATTTTTGTTATTTTATTTTGGGTTGAATAAAGAAACATTGACTAGAGTGGGATTTGAACCAACGACCTCAGGAATAACGTGCCGGCGCTCTACCAGCTGAGCTATCTAGCCCTATGTTGGCGGTTTCCCTATTTTGTCAATATCCTTGTTCGGGGGGGTGCCAGTCAGAAGCCATTCAACCGCAAACTGCCATGTAGCCAGGGATCATACCCAAGTATACGATACAACCTGGGAAGCGGCAGCCAGGGGATCACCTTAAGGGGATGCGACTTAATTTTTCTTTTTTGATAGACATTTTTTTTTTTTCCCACGGAGCGAAAGCCATTTTAGACTGGATGACTTGGAAATTTGTACAAGTATTATTTTATATGTGTAAAATACGTTCTACCCTGTGTGACACTGCAAATAATCAAAACAATCAAAATGAACCATGCGTCAAGGCGGCAGCTTTTCTTTTAAATGTCTTTTTGAATCAAATTCCCTGCCTTATTTACCAAAACTAAACAAAAACATTACTTCGCAATTGATAATGTGCTATACTTTCAGTGAATAATTTGAGGGTGTGGACATTTCTGTTCTTCCATTGGGTCAAACAGTGAGAAATACAAGGATTAAATTTGGCTGCCATGTTAAATCAAAATTTTTTTTTTTAAATAATAACAAACAGTTTATTTATGTTGCTATTGTTGCCTTTATCAAGATAATTATCTCAAAATTATTCTTACATTTGTTTGTAATTTTCTTTTCTTCCCAAAAGAATCTTCAGATTGTCCTGATTGATTTCAAGTTTTATGATCATACAAAAGTCATATTTATCACAGTCTTGTAGTTGTGTGAGGGAGAAAAACCCCACTATTTTATCATTTTGTACAGTTTATTCTACAAAACCTTGGGGTTGGTCTTTGGCTAGCTCATCATGTCTGCACTATTCAGAGATGACACTAAAGAAGAGGAACCCGTTGAGGTTTTCAGCGAATCGTTGACGTCACGACGGAACACAGACAGGTTCTGGGTGAATCTGCAAAGCAGAGAAGAAGGGGGAGGACATCAACAAATGAAATAAGAATTGGGATCGTGTTAATGATCAGCAGAGTGTGGGTTTGAGACCCAGTCTTGAGACTTGTGTCCTTAACTCTTTCACTCCGGAATTTAATTTTTGAATTTCGCGCGTTTGTACGTAATTAATTTCTGGAAATTCAGCAAAAACACGGAAATGAAGGTAAAGCAGTGCACAATAAGTTCCCCCAAAAATGTGTCTTTTCTGTGGCTCACAGAAAAAAAAAATTCTGTGGCTCACAGAAATGTCCCGTTCTCTACGGAAAGCCGCTCACAGCGGCTCGTTGACGTCAGTGTAGATAATTTGTAAACTAATCATGCTTCACTTGGGATCAGGCACCCAGCCATAATCAACAGTTTGGGTGTTGAGTTACCATATGATCTTGGATTTTGAAGGATTCCACTTAATCAGTTTTGGGTTTTTTTTCGTTTTGTTTTACCTGTCTCTGTTTTTTGTTCGGAGGTTGGCTTCGATGCCGTCCATAAGGTTCTTAAAGCACATCCTCATGTCTTCCTGCTTCTCTACTGGCTGTGAGTTGATGATGCTCTCTCGTAACTCTGTAAAGTACTGGAACGGAAGAAAAATTATATTTATTAATCGTTTTGACAGTCTACAATCACATCTTTATTGAGTAGTACAATTTCAAATTCATCAACCATTTACCAAAGTTCACAGGATTTTTCTGAGGAGAGCTTTGTAAATTTGTTGGTTGTTAGTCTACACTCACAACTTCTTCATCTTCTTCAACTGTTTGGCAAAGTTTACAGGGTTTTTTTAAGGAGAGCTTTGTAAATTGTTGTTGGTTTGTAACCTACACTTGCTTCTACATTGAATAGTACAATACCAGGACCCTAAGGGCACGAGACCCAAATAACAATTGCTTATCACTGGGTAAGGCATCACAATCTAAAGTCCAATCAATTTGTAGTGGAGTGACATAGGAGAGGAGAATAGACCTTATGCATTGACGTCACCAAGCCGCCATCTTAGAGGTAAACTGATGATGAAACAATGGAAACGCGCTGATTTGTACGCGCGGCGCACAAGACTGGCCAATGAGCATCTTCCTTTTGACCTCTAGGTGAGGGCGCCCTACTCAAATGACGTCACATGCATAAGGTCTATATTGGAGGATTGAGGTCACATGCTTGCACAAAAGGCCTACGGAGTAAGAGTTAATCGTAGAAATAAAAAAAAAATCAAGCATTTCATAAACCGTTTGGCAAAATTCACAAGATTTTTCAAAGGAGGTGTTTGTAATATTTTGTTGTTTTGTAGTTTATACTAACATCTTCATTGAATAGTACATTAAGTACATTATCACAAATTTCATCAACCTTTTGGCAAAGTTCACAGGGAGTTTTTGTAAATATTTGTTGGTTTTTAGTGTATACTTACGTCTTCGTTGAGTAGTACGAGCCCCAAGAGTGGTCTGGACATAGACCACTGGTTACGACAATCCTCAAACATGATGATATTGAGCACTGATGATAACATCTGGAATCAAAGGGAAACAAATGCAAGACACAAAATTAGAAGCACAGAAGGCTGGGTACAGTCAACCCTCGTTCTCAAGTCCTGAATCTCATTTCTGCTTTGTGTTTCTTTGTTTTGCTGTCCTCTTATAACAACGTTCCTGTTATAAAGAGGTTATTTGGCCAGTCCCAGCGATCTTGTTATAATGAGAGTTGACTAAACATACATCTACAACAGCACTCTCGCACCCTTGAGTCTAAACCTTTCAGTTATAACTATGAAATATCAGTTATCATATCTAAAACATCTGGGCCCAATTCCATGGCTCTGCTTACCGCCGAATTCTGCGCTTGCAATCACCACTCTCCGCTTACCGAGCAAATGCCGAATTTCTGCGCTAGCTGTGTAAGCGTAGAATGCCTAGTAACGTGGACTACGCAAAGCGCACAAGCAATAATTCCCTGCTAAACCGTGAAATACGCTTGATGTAAGTGCAGAAATCCCTGCTTCCGTAAGCGCCGATTCTTTGCTTACGGTAAGCAGAGCCATGAGATTGGGCCCAGATAACTAGATTAAAACCGTCCATTAAATCTAGAATACATTGACTAGGTCATCCAGCTTTTGAGCCCTTCACCAACCTCACCACCAACCACTGTCTACCTATCATGATTGCCATTATGGGAGTCAAATTTCACATAACAATTAGTATATGGTAAGCGTTGCATCGTCTAAAATGCACACCACACTGTATAAGTGTATAACACATTGACACACGAACATCGACTCCCAAAATGGCACAACCAAGATAACGTGCGAATATTCAGACATATATTTCTCAATTATTCCCAAATGTAGCCTTTTGTCAAGGCATCGTGGCTTGGACAGCTTTGTAAACAGTGGAGCGACTGGAACGAGAGACCACGCGCGCGAGCCGAGTGGCGAAGCCACGAGGGCCTTTTCCAACTTGTTTGCGGTTTTTTTAATGAATTATTCATGAAGTATGAAACGTACGTTATGCACTTCTGATTGGTTTGGACTTTTGCTACCGTTTTGGGTAGCAAAAGTCAAGATTATTAAAGAAACACTTAAGAAACCGCAAACAAGTTGGAAAAGGCCCTCGTGGCTTCGCCACTCGCGTGCGTGGTCTCCCATTTCAGTCGCTTGGGATCGCGGCTCTACAAAGCTGTTCAAGCCACGAAGGCCTTGACAAAAGGCTATCCCAAATGCTGCTCTCCTGTCAGGTGTCAATCCTAAACAATCTGATCCTCCGACCCCGCCCTAATTTGACTTGACAGGTGCCTGATGTTTGCAAACAAATTTCTCTCTATACAGTCCAGCAAAAACAGTTGGCTCATTTATAGAATCTGCCGTTAAGTGCATATTGATGTTGTGTACCCACTCTAGCATACCCATTCTGTATCACATAATTAATGGTACCTACTTTATCCTTTTACACCCATCCTAGCATAACTGTTCTCTGGAATCTATGTTAATGTACCCAATGGCACCCACTTTACACCATCACACCCATCCCATTACCCTAACCAAAAGCACCTAATGGAAGTAACTTACCCCATTACCCCATTGATCTTAGTATATTCAATCCATGGAAAATCTAAATGTACCCAACAGTACCCACTCTATCCCATTACATTCACAAAGAGTATCCCATGTACCCATTTTACCCTATAACACCCATTTACCTAATCTATGGAGCCTATCCTAATACACTAATCCTACCCATTTTGTCCCATAAGGCTTAAAATCCATGCGTCCGTCATGCGTTCTGAGTAGTGCGTAATCCTTTAAAATGATAATACATACCAAGCAATGCACATCATTTTAACGAATGAAGCCCAGTGCATACTTCCTGTGAATGCGAATGTAAAGCGAATTTGACGCCACAACTCTGTTTTCACTCCGAATGTTTCTCACAGCTCAACTCTTGCGAATTGTTTGTTGCAAATTTGTGACGTCAAATTCACTTCGCATTCGCAGGAAGTATGAACCGGGATGGGCGCAGTACGCATGACTGACTTACACCTACAAGTATTTTAGTGCCTGTTTGGTGGCAAATTCAACTACCACTACTTCTATGTTTTCTTTGATTATCACCTGTTGTAAAATGGCCGGCGGTACCTCCATGATTCTAGGGAAGTTGTCGTTTTCCTTTTTGGCTTTCTTACTCGTCGATTTGGATATTCTCTTGAAGAGATACGTCACAATAGAATCCAACGTTGCACAACATCCCGTGCACACCATCGTGTCTGACGGAAACAAAACAACTGTGTAGGTTTATGAATGCTTGTCATACAAACCGAGCTAATTGGCATTGACGGCTGAATGTTAGTAAAACATTCAATCGTGTCAACAGATGTTTCACCAAATTCAACCTTTTCTCCAAACTTTCAAACAAACAAAAATACAAACCATGATGCGTTGCTTTGTTTCCTAGAAATTCAACACTTCTTTTGAATAGTTGTGTTACATTGTTACGGAACGTGGCTATCTGTTTTTGTTTTGCATTTATGGCTTTCCATAATTTTCCATCTCGGATGGCAAGAACTTGGGCTGTGACGTTGCAATAGAAAGGTCTATACACACTCAAATTAATTTGTTAACATACATGGCAGCTGTAATATTTTGGGGGCAACGTGCCTTTAGATTTTTGTTAATCTGAAAATTGAACCAACAAAACATCGGGTTAAATTTCATGAAGCTGACAAGCAGGAAACGATGGTGCTTAGCAAATTTGTCTGCACTAACTGGTGATCAGTCACAATCAATACACATTACATTACATTGTGTTTTGGCTGGTAACCCGTTTCTGCTAAGAAGATTTTCTTTTATAAAGCAATTTACTGTGTAACGAATGAAAGCTGCTCATGCACAAAAAGCAGCTAAGCACGACAAAATTATGCTTACCAGAATGTTGTTACCAGACTAAATACAATGTCACATGTGCCATCTGTGACTGGTGTCCTGCTTATTTTAGCTGAGCAGAAAATTGTTAAGCAACATTTTCAAGAACCTGAATTAGTTCAGTACCTATCAATGACACTTTGACTTTGTTCTTCCTTCGATAAAACTGCTGTTATACACTTACCTAGTGCTGTGAGCCCCTCCGATATCGAGGACAGAATGTGGAGGAATACACGGGGTTCCAGACTGCTCAGAAATCCCATGTGATCTTGAGCCAGACATTCTAGTAAGCTGTAGTAATTCAAGCTGAGCTTGGGATAATCCTGTGGGGGGGATTAGGATATAATCTGATAAATCCTCATTGGATTGACTTGGATGAAATTTGTTGAAACACTTTCTGATTGTTTAATATACTTACACAAAAATTACAACCACTGGAGAAATCGCTAGTATGATGGATGCAAAGTGGTATACTTTATTGTGTTTCTTGAACAAATTATTGGACGTGACAGGATTAAACTTACCAGTAAATCACTTAGAGGTATCGACAGTAGTAACTTGACAAACATCTGAAGCACCTCTTCCAGGGAGCTGTCGCCGTAGAGTTGAAAGACCCCAAAGTTGACATAACTCCCCGACAGCACCGCCTTCAGCATACCGAAGCATATCGATACCCCCTTCAGCTTGAGGTCAAAGGTCAAGGAAACATAGCCTAATGGGTCGGTGTGACATGAATCCATCATGAACCACGTCCACTTCATACAAACTGGCTACTATGATTATCAGAAGGTCAAATGAAGTGCATTGGCCTGGTCTCTATTTAAATAAAAGGGTTTACTCAAGGAAACTTCAGTGCACTAGACTTGTCTTTCAGAAGTGCGTTGCAAATACACAAGGTTTAACATATTTTCTGTCAGCAGCTTTACATTGGGTGCGTTCGATTAGCTTCCCCGGGTCGACCCAGGTCTGACCCCAGTGCGTTCGAATAGCTCTGACGTCATTGCTGTGGCTCACCCGGGTGAGACCCAAGTGCCCTGCTTGTGGAGCGGGTTACTTGGGGCTGACCCTGGTTCATGACGTCACAGCGAAAAACTTTCTCAATGGCCACCATTTTGTTTGTAATTCAGCGGGACATTTTAGGAAGTTTGAGACAAATTTTCGCCATTAAAGCAGCGTTTTGGTGAGCAGTAAGTATTTTTTTATTTGAAACCGGGTACTTTTGTATCACTGTGGGCTTGTAAAATTGTTTAACGTTGCAGCTTTACCTTGGTAATAATTTGTTTACGATCTTTTCGTGAATCCACGGAAAGTATCGGATGTACGGCGCAAAATGGAAGTAGTTCCGGTCGGCTGTCCCAAGATGCATCGGTGTGAATGCTGGGGGAAGTTGGCGGTCGATTAGCTCATGGTGAGGGGCTCACCCTATGAGCATACCGGGGTCGACCCGGGGAAGCTAATCGAACGCACCCTGTGAATGGTAAACTTGGGTTTTAGGTCAACTACTCTTCGACTATTCATTTTCATCCACTGTTAATTTGGTTGACAGATGCACTGCGCCATCCTGCAAAATGATATCATGTGGTGAATGCATCTACACAGTACACAATCCAATAGCATCCACTGTGGTTTTGAATGATAGATAAACTATAACAGCCTACAAGATGACATCATGTGGTGAATGCATCTACACAGTACACAGTCAACCCTTCTACTTCCTGATCATTCAATATCAGTTGCATTTGATAGGTAAACTATGCAAGCCTTCAATATGGTCTGTGGTGAATGCATCTTCACAGTATAAATGTGAAAACAGTAAGTTCTTTGGGCACACTTGTGCCACCATATATAACCCATGCAGTTGAATGGTTTCAAATGGTCAGGCAACTCACTGGAAAAATCTCATAAGAGTATGAGTGTTAAATGAAACACAAACATAAGTCTGAAATCGTCATTAAGAACCCATAACAAAATTTTTTATTTTTTTTTTTAACTTTCTTAGGGTTCTGATTCCAATCTTAAAGACAAGGGTGAAAGTCATTGCTGACAAAAAGGTCTGAAACTAGAATCCACACTTTAGGAGGGTTGTTGAAATGAAGGCATTTCCACGTATAGACTGTGCAAGTCTCGCGCGTATCTGAACGAGAAAACACGTCAAACGAAGAACATTTTTATTTCTGAAATCAAATCTTTGTTTTAAATTATATCTCATGACAAAATCTGAACAACAAAAATAAATCATTACAATTTTATGAATTAGTTTTAGCTTTTTAAAAAAATACGCCAAAGTGTGTTAATTATTATTAAAAACAAATTAAAACTCTGGGACAAGGATGCTTTTTTGATGTTAACTTTTCAGAAACACCTTACGCAGATTCGTGAAGGGCAAACGGGTTTTAAATTGACCCGTATCGCAGTTTAAAGAGGAATGCCGAGCCTCAACACCATAGACTGCAATGAAAAGGGTTTGCTTTGCAATTACAGCATCCGGCGATTATAATCGCGCATCCAAAACAAGCTTTTACATAAGTTTTATGATCGGAGGTGAGCACAAAATTCTTAATTTTTTGCAATAACCGGAAGCTGAGGTCAAGTTTAATTCTCGGATTTTCTTCGTTATATTGTTGAATTGGTTTTACTTTCATATTTTGTTATGACTTAGTATTACATTCCCAACAACATGTATAATTTTCTAGGTCATAAACTACGTTAAACTAAAATAATTGACGAAACAAAATCTCGCCCACGTAAAACTCCATATGGTTGGGACCACTATGGTCCCTGAAGTTCGAATGCGCGCGAGACTTGCACAGTCTATTGGTCGTCCCTGAAGTTATAGATTGTAAGGCACTTCTAGGAACAGTATCCCAACACTAGAGGAGTAGATCAAAGAGCAGGATTTCTTTATATCTGAATATCTGAACCAGGCAGACATTAACAAAATCTGGACTCAGAAAGTCAGCAATTTTTAATCCCTGTGAAGAGTTTTTTTTTTTTTTTAGAAAAAGGATATTTCATGGCATAGACTTGGTCCTTTGGAATGTCCCCCAATGTTAATATTCTCGATCCTGTGAGAAGAGTGGGGGGGGAAAAAGTTTGATTATATTTACAGGCGTTTAAAGGGCTGTGTCGTTTTAATCAAAGCAGGCCTGTGGCTGTCTGTGGAATTATAAACTCTCAGCCAGTTCCTCCACGCGCGCACGGCTCACCAAAGATATGATACGGAGGGAGGGTGCACACATGTAGTAACGCGCCCTTCTCCAAAGATATGATGTGGAGGGAGGGCGCGCACATGTAGTAACGCGCCCTTCTCCAAAGATATGATACAGAGGGAGGGCGCGCACATGTAGTAACGTGCCCTTCTCCAAAGATATGATACGGAGGGAGGGCGCGCACATGTAGTAACGTGCCCTTCTCCAAAGATATGATACGGAGGGAGGGCGCGCACATGTAGTAACGCGCCCTTCTCCAAAGATATGATACAGAGGGTGGGCGCGCACATGTAGTAACGTGCCCTTCTCCAAAGATATGATACGGAGGGAGGGCGCGCACATGTAGTAACGTGCCCTTCTCCAAAGATATGATACGGAGTGAGGGCGCGCACATGTAGTAACGCGCCCTTCTCCAAAGATATGATACAGAGGGAGGGCGTGCACGTGTTGTAACTGGGTTCATAATTCTATGTACAGCCACAAGCCTGCTTTGATCAAAATGACACAGCCCCTTTAAGAAAAAGTTACCAACAGAAAATAAAATGAGCAAACAGCCAAAGAATGCACTTATCAAACGTACCTTGTCCAAGACAAATTCCAATGTGCTTGAATGTTGTCAATGTTTGGCAAAAACAATACATGAACAAACATTAAAATGGTTTAATAGATGCTCTCACCATTAAGAATTACTGTAAGCAGTTAAGGGGGATGCTGCCCCCCCCCTACCCCAAGGAAATGAATGAATGAATGGTTTAACAGATTAAAAGCCCCCAAAATTATGTTTCTGCCCCCTATTTTGATTGGAAATCAATTTTGGAACCCCTCTCGCATCGTCGAAATGTATCTTCATTGAGCCTGTTTTACAGATACTATCACGGCGTGTGTTCCAATGGTCTTTCGTTGGTCGTCCCTGTTGACCGTCCCGCACAACGAACCACTCGCACCTCTGTCAAATCCCATCCTCATACAGTCGTGACTCCCAAAAGCAGGACCAAGATGTACGCTACGAGTTTCTTTCCACGTACTGCCTCACTCTGGAACTCCTTGCCTGCATCCTGTTTCCCTGCTGTCTATAATTTGTCTCAGTTTAAGCGCAATGTGAATAGGTTTCTGTTCTCATAATTCTCTGCGCTTTCTTTTCCTTTTCTCTTCTTTTTTTAGCCCTCACCTCGAGTGGCCTTTGGGCCTTGTGTTGGGCGACTTCCGTAAATAAAATAAAAAAAGGAGTAACCCAACAAATTTGAATCTCCAAAGATCACCTGCAGGCAACTTTTGGAAACTTCCCTGGTGTTTTTTTAAAGGCTGCCCTCAATATGTCCATAGATGAAGTTAGCACCCACTGTCACCTTGCTTAACATGGATGGATTCATTATTCTTAATGAAAATACCTTGAAAGTTTTTTGCTATTTTCTCAACAAAAACCATACCATGACCCTGGCTCTAAAAGAATACTATACACACAGAACACAAAGTGTGTGAAAGGGCACCAAACTATTCTGGAAGTACACCAATAAAGCTGAATTTTGGGGCAGAAAGTCTCTTGTACGAGATACAACGTTACTGCAAACTCAAAACACAATATGTTTCCACTGACGCTACAACATAAACAATAACCCTACCGTACGCTACCAGCATCTTGCTTGTCTCTCTGAAGAGCAGAATCCCGTTTGGTGAGGACACGTCAAATTGCAGCCGCTGCGACCGGTTCTGAACCAGCTCTGCCATCAGCTTCAGGATAGGGGTGGTCACCATGGGTTCGTGGTACCATAGCTCTATAGCCCTGTGGAGGATCGGGGTGTACGCTGGGTAGCTGAGAGATGGCTGTTAAGGACCACTCAGAATAAATCGCAGTCCAATATTAAGTAATGACCAGTGTCTCAAGGGCCATTAACATATCATATCAAAATGTTCTTCAGTTTTCCTTTTTTCACTCTTAAAAACTGGTTTTACTCTAACATAATTCATGCTTTTAATGTTTTGTTTAAAATGTTAACCTTTAATTGATGTACATGTACATATGTTTATTTATAGTTAATTTATTATCTTTTATTTTTCACATAAATTGTTATATATTTTTTACTCTACTTGTTTACAACCAGATGTGGGGCAGCAGGTCCACGGACCACAGTAATTACTTTGCTTTTGTTTCTCCTAGCCCATCTGGAAGTATTTTTGTATTGTTTTGTATCGTTGTGTGTTGGCTGAATAAATAATAATAATAATAATAACAGAGGCTATGGCCCCACTTGTGCTGCAGACTGTGCCACAGCACCTTCTAAACCGTTAGATGGTGCTACGTTAATAAATGGGTCTTATAGATTGTCATGTGTCTCATTTGCGTATTAACTTAATCCTATGATGTTACATTACACTTGTAGGTTCCTTACATAGTACTTCCTTAACCCAGTTACATAAATATTAAAAGGACACGTTGCCTTGGGTCGGGCGAGTTGGTCTATGAAAAGCGTTTAAAACCATTTGTTATGAAATGCATATGGTTAGAATGATGTTTTAAAAGTAGAATATAATGATCCACACAAATATGCCTCGAAATTGCGCGGTTTTCCTTTTACATCATGAACTAACACGGCACGCCATTTTGTGGAGCCAAAAAATTGACTCCACTAAATGGCGGACCGTGTTAGTTCGCAAAGTAAAAGGAAAACCACGCAATTTCGAGGCATATTTGTGTGGATCATTGTATTCTACTTTTAAAACATCTTTCTAACCATATGCATTTTATAAAAACGGTTACAAACGCTTTTCATAGACCAAACTAGCCCGATTTTTACTTAGCAATATCATGTTAGTTTTCAAGCAGATATTCTGTTAGCAGCTTAGTACTTTAAAATAAACCCCAATGGAGATATAGTTTAGATCAGGAGTGCAAACCAGCTGGAAATCAGAGTTCTAATAATAAATCTCTTTTGACTCCCCAGTTACTAAAACTAAGTCCTATGGTTCCCACTCTTTCCAATCTGCTGCTGTTCAGTTATGGAACAATTTACCAGAAGTTGTCAAACAGGCCAAAGCATCAGAACAATTCAAAACCAAGGTTAAGACACAACTGTTGCATTTGTATAATTGTTAGTTGTCAATTCACTACAGTCATTCCCCGGAATATTTTGCTGGGGTCTTCCTCCCACATCTAAAACTGAAACTTCCTTCCTTGTCTGCTCTACATTGGGTTCTTGGCTAGTATAGTGATTAAGTTCACTTTTCTAAGAGTCTGTGGCTTCACCACCAGAAAAAAACTAAATGAAAATGACATTATGAAATGAAAATCAGCATACATTTGAAGGATACATCCAATCAAACAGCATCATGTAACTGGCCTTGGTGTTGAAGGCAAAGGCAATCCCACGGAGATCTCTGGACAAACCGATTAACGTCCTCTGCAGGATGAAAAAACAGACAGAAAATGTATACACAAAATCATCAAGGGGTCTCAAGATAATTTGAAGTACAGTCGACTCTCGTTAATACGAGGTCCGCCGAACTAGCCCGTTTTCCTCATAATATCCAAAGCTCGCAATATCCGATCGCGGTAATATCAATGCACTATGCACAAAGTGCATGACATAATGGCCGCACGTGTACACAGATATGGCTGCTGCATGCAATACAGTGGAAAACTGTGTGCATTGTGTGCATGTAGTTAGTTTAGCTTGAAAGTCAATTTATAAAATCAATTTACATTTTACATGATTGAACAAATGTCTGAGATTTTAACTTGCTGTTCTTGTTTAGCGAAGTTTCCGTGCAAAACTTCGGTCGCAGCAGTCAACAAATAGAATCTTGATTTTCATTGGTAACCACCACTGTAAAGCTAGATGGTTCATTGCCAACGCGGGATACCAGGGAAATCTTGCTGTTGCATTAAATATTGATCGCGCAAATATTTTAGCTTTTAGTTGCGGTGGGGGTTTTTTCTGCTGAAAATGCACATCAAGCACTTTTAAAACTCAATGGATCAGTATGTTTTGTGAAGATTTCACATGAATTGATGAATGCTGACTTAGTATTGAATCTGCTCAGTTGTTTGAAACATGCAAGCCTCCTAATCCCACCATTGTCCGGAGTTTGAAATTAACAACCTGCTCGCTGACTCATGACTGAATCCGTCAAACCCAAACAAAACAAGGGAACAGATTTTGTAGGAGTGCGAGTGAGTAGAGATAAACAATTTATCATTTGCGGATTGCATAGCGCATCCATCGTACAAAATCATGTGGACGATACTAAATGGTAGAATAGTGAATCATTCGGTACTCGATATGGGGCATGGTGGTAACCCCCCCCCCCCCCCCCCCCCCCCCCTCTATTGTGTCTTTATTGTGTTCTTGTAATCTCATGAATTCTTATGAGGATAATAGGGGGATACTTCTGTACAAGAGGAAAATAGTGTGTTAAAGTATGGGAACATAAGGGGAGGGGGGGCACATTCTACCTCCATATTTGGTATGGTATACAGTGAATGGTGGTGTTTTCAGACAAACAAACACATTTTGCAAGCTTTTTTTTGTACCTTAGTCTCTGCTTCATTCCACGCAGCTCCCTCCGTGGCGTTAGCCAGCTGAGCTCCAACGAACTGAAACGCCGAGGTAATGGGAAGCATAAAGGACTCAAACCGGTCTTCATCCTCACCGAGATCGACCATAAGGAGCCTCCCGAGGGCAGTGTAGAACGTCGTCCGACATCTCATGTCGCTGACTGAGAATGTTCCGTTGATGCCCAGGAACGGGAAGTGATCACTCTGAAAGGGAATTCAATATAGCTTTACATTTAGAGATGCTGCCCCATGAAGACTTACAGACAATATAGCTTTACATTCAGAGATGCTGCCCCATGAAGACTTACAGACAATATAGCTTTACATTCAGAGATGCTGCCCCATGAAGACTTACAGACAATATAGCTTTACATTCAGAGATGCTGCCCCATGAAGACTTACAGACAATATAGCTTTACATTCAGAGATGCTGCCCCATGAAGACTTACAGACAATATAGCTTTACATTCAGAGATGCTGCCCCATGAAGACTTACAGACAATATAGCTTTACATTCAGAGATGCTGCCCCATGAAGACTTACAGACAATATAGCTTTACATTCAGAGATGCTGCCCCATGAAGACTTACAGACAATATAGCTTTACATTCAGAGATGCTGCCCCATGAAGACTTACAGACAATATAGCTTTACATTCAGAGATGCTGCCCCATGAAGACTTACAGACAATATAGCTTTACATTCAGAGATGCTGCCCCATGAAGACTTACAGACAAGAAAAACACGGGTTGTCTTAAAGAGGGGCTCCAAGGTCAAATTCAGTGATGCACTCATTTTCCAATAAATGGAGTCCTCATGAAAGAGGGAAAAAAATTACAGTAAAATGGTCTAAAATGATACTCTTTTGGAGGAAACATTTAAACATGATGTCACCGGACATCAACAAAATAGGTGTGTACATTCGAAAGAGGACTTTTTGTGCCAGTCAAAAGGTCAAATTCAAGGCTGTTTTAATTGAATATCATCAAAATGAAGAATATCTGACGTCCAAAACCCAACGCAAAAACAAATGTATGCAGCAGCCATGGAAAGTTAATCCAGTGAGATTATTATCTTCGTACAGGGAGGATTTGAATTACGGAGCTCTGAAAATTATCCACCACGGAAACGGACCCTCATATATCTAAGACTCTGTATCATTCTGTGCACAGCACAGAGAAAGAGTTCTACATAGAGCCGAGTAACACAATGCTTACTTACCAGTAACACATACACTTCTTATTAGACACCCCGATGCACTTTTTACTTATAAATAGCAATGCATTGCTTACAGGGCTCAATTTCATAGAACTGCTTTAGCCCAAAAAGTAGCTAAGCACAACAAAAATATGCTTGACTGATATATCAGTGACTGGTATCCTGCTCATTTTTGCTGATCAGAACATCATTCAAGCAATATTCAGTGCTTAAGCAGCTTGATGAAATTGAAAAATTTGCTTAAGCATCAGCATATTTCACAGGTTAGCAAGAAAATTTGGCAGCAAGCTTGGGCGTTCACCATGGATTTGCATTGTTACGTCATTCATTTTCATACAGTAAGCAACGGAAGGTAAGCATGCCTTTTTCGCTCGCTTACAGTAAGCACAAAAAACGGCCATTACGCAGCTCCATGGATTTGAGCCCTGATAAGATGATAAGACACAAACTGCTTACCGTATGATTCCTGAGCATGAACTGCACGGCATCAAGCTTGACAAGCTTACGCACGCTGCTGTACCCGATGGACAAATCGCTGAGAAGCTGAAGGGTCTTGGCAATGATGGGCTCACTCCTACCCCAATATTTCAGGTTTGTTATGCTGTCGGGGTAACAGAGGAAGACAGAATAAATAAAGCAAATTTCAAATAAGATGTCGGGACAAAAACCTTTGGGTTATCTTAAAGAGAAACCCAAAAGTCAAAATCATTTCTGTGATGTACTCATTTTCCAATAGATAGAGTCCTCATGTGAGTGGGACAAAAATATTCCAAGTCTCTAACCTCACGTCAAAACGATATAAAATGCCGTTGTATTCGATACCCTTCCGTGCGAAATTTTTTCAACATCCAAAGCATCCTATGACATCATTTTTGTCTACATGGGTCTGTACATTTTAGTAAGTAGAATTGCTGGTTCATTCCTGACTTCATCAGAGCAAGATTTGAAACATGACGTCATTAGATTTCATTAACTGGTGGGTCTTTACAATCGAATGAGGAAACTTTTGTCAGTCAAAAGGTCAAATTCAAGGCCGTTTTGATTGAATATCATTGAAAGTCAAAAATTCCCCATACAAAAATGTACAATGACATGCTACAAATAATATTTTTTTTGAACCTACATTTTTCCAATGAATACACTTAGCACCGTTGACTCATCCTGCAGGCCTAACACTTGCGATAATGTTCTATAAAGCTGTGAAGTAAATACAGAAAATATACAGGAAATATTGATTTTAGGTAAAAAATTAATAAAATTGGAAAAAGAGAAATACCATAGACCTTTGAACAAAAAATTATGGAATAGAAAACAAATAAATTAAAAATATTACAATACTGAGGACATACCACTATGTTAACAAGGTACCAATCCGCACTGGTTTCCCAGTATAAAGACCCCTTGCATATGACGTCACAAGCTCAAACACTGCCCTCATCGAGGTCAAAACAAGACCCATCATTTGGCTGAGAGCTGTGCATGGTGCGTACACACGTTCACATTCTAATTGTTTGACCTCAGTAATGGCGGCCTATGCAAAGGATCTATTGAATCATGCACTGCAAAATCACTTGCTTTGTGAATGAATGAATGCATTAATATTCACAATAAATCTTACAATATACAAAGTTTTTATTTTTTACAGGCTTTTCTCCGGCTCCCGGTCTTTCCCAACATCAAACAGAGCCCCAAGCGGGAGCCGGAGCCCAAGCCAATGTTTGGGAAAAGCCTCTTGTCTTTGTCAGAGACCCTTAATCATTTTGGGACCGAATGTTCAGACCGAATCAAAATGGAAACAGGACTTCAAGACAACTAAAACAGCTCTCGAAGCCTGAAAATTGAGATTTTTTTTTAGACTACCGTCTCATGTTTACCTTTGACGATTTTTGGACTTGATTGCCCAAGTAGATCTTGGTGAACTGCTCAAAGAAGCTCAGCATTGCTAGGTCTAGTTTCTCACATCCTCCCTGTGCTAACTTAGCATCAGTCAGGTTCATAAGCTGCAAAACTCTGTGAATGACAAATACGAATGAGACAACCGGATCTTCGGAAATGAGTCTTCAGTCAGCAAAGCTATTTTTGCGTGATTGAACCCTAGGCCGAGAATCCATGTGTCTGTTAAGCGTTAAGTGAAATGAAAATGTACTGTAGGCAGCTAAGGTCCCAGGTCCACCAGGTTACAACCATCAATTTCATAAATGTTAACCATGAATATAAAAAAAAGGCTGTGAGCTGTCCAATTTTCCACCAATGCTCTCGATTTCAAAGCGTTAGTAAGGATGTATCTGAACACAATGAAGACAGGTGTTTTTTAACTACAGTTTTGTTAGGTGGAGACAGAAAGAAGAGTGTCACCTGCACACAAGCTGCCCATCCAGTGCGTCGTGCTCCTCTGCACTCGTGAAAGATACCCTGCCACCAATTTGAGCACCGATAATGTACACCAACCACGTCAACCGACCTGGAAGTACACAGTGCAATTGTCAATTATTTCCATATGTATAAGAAAAAGTTAATAATTCCTGAACCGAGGAATACAGAGTACAGAATTGGTGGTTATTCAAAAAGAAAAAACAAATCGTTTCATTTTAAGAGCTTATTGATTATGAGGTTCAAACCAGTGCAGGGTTCTCCCCAGGATTTTCATCTGAAATGAAGCAAATATGAGCATTATAAATAAGTAGGTTGCACTGTTTTTAGTAGCCCACAGGGCAAAATGAAAAGTGGTGTTTACTAGCTCGTAGCAGTTTTTACAGACAATGTATGCCAGGCTAGTGTTAAAGATCGACTCCGTTGTCAAAATCAGTTTTGTGATCCACTCATTTTCCAATAGAGTCCTTATGAAAATGGAATTTGTTTTTTTACAAGTCTCTAACCTCACGTTAAAAAGGTGTAAAGTGCCGCTGTGTTGATACCCTTCAAGTGCAATATTTTCCCCCCCGAAAAAAAATAAAATAATAATTTTCCTGAATTCTGATGATATTCAATCAAAACAGCAATGAGTTTGACATTTTCACTGGTGCAAAAGTTCCTCTTTGGAATGTACAAACCCATTTTTTGTTTTGATGTCCAATGACATCATGTTTCAAATTTTGCTCTAAAAGAGTATAAATAAAGTGACATTTTTTTATTTTATTCAATTTTAACGTGAGGTTAGAGAGTTGTAATTTTCCCCCCACTTTCATAAGGACGCTTTCTATTGAAAAATGAGTGGATCACAAAAGTTAATTTGATCTTGGAGTCCCTTTTCAAGGGTGAGCCCTGTGTGTAAAGACGTACCCTGTTGGGTTGCCAGCTCAAACCCCGATACATTGTTCCGGATCAGTTCCTGGTATTTCTGCGCTGAGGTGTCAAACAGCTGGAAGAGGAGTGTGCAGGTTTTCTCGTACTCACACCGGCCAATAGTGGACAACTGAAATAAACAGATCATTGTCGTTATTAGAATACACTTCGGAAAGACCATGCAATCTCTGACATCAGATCTGTGCCGGCACAATTTTTTCACAGATCAGTGGAAGAAAACATGAAATCTTTATACAGATCTTTATGGAGATTGCATCTGAAGTTTTCATAATTTTGGGGTACAAATAAAAGGTGGCACATCTATGAAAAAAAATTACAAAATCTTAACGAAAAAACCCCCGAATGGAAAGATCTGAAATACATGGCCTGAATGGGAAATTCAGGACTGGAACAACCTGTATACATGTAGGATAACATTAAAATGAAAATACTCTGAATGGGAAAACCAGGAATGGAACAACCTGTACAGGATAATCTTAAATTGGAATACTCTGAATGGGAAAACCAGGAATGGAACAACCTGTACAGGATAATCTTAAATTGGAATACTCTGAATGGGAAAACCAGGAATGGAACAACCTGTACAGGATAATCTTAAATGGGAATACTCTGAATGGGAAAACCAGGAATGGAACAACCTGTACAGGATAATCTTAAATGGGAATACTCTGAATGGGAAAACCAGGAATGGAACAACCTGTACAGGATAATCTTAAATGGGAATACTCTGAATGGGAAAACCAGGAATGGAACAACCTGTACAGGATAATCTTAAATGGGAATACTCTGAATGGGAATACTCTGAATGGGAAAACCAGGAATGGAACAACCTGTACAGGATAATCTTAAATGGGAATACTCTGAATGGGAAAACCAGGAATGGAACAACCTGTACAGGATAATCTTAAATGGGAATACTCTGAATGGGAAAACCTGGAATGGAACAACCTGTACAGGATAATCTTAAATGGGAATACTCTGAATGGGAAAACCAGGAATGGAATAACCTGTACAGGATAATCTTAAATGGGAATACTCTGAATGGGAAAACCAGGAATGGAACAACCTGTACAGGATAATCTTAAATTGGAATACTCTGAATGGGAAAACCAGGAATGGAACAACCTGTACAGGATAATCTTAAATGGGAATACTCTGAATGGGAAAACCTGGAATGGAACAACCTGTACAGGATAATCTTAAATGGGAATACTCTGAATGGGAAAACCAGGAATGGAACAACCTGTACAGGATAATCTTAAATGGGAATACTCTGAATGGGAAAACCAGGAATGGAACAACCTGTACAGGATAATCTTAAATTGGAATACTCTGAATGGGAAAACCAGGAATGGAACAACCTGTACAGGATAATCTTAAATTGGAATAACTCTAAATCTGAAAACCAGGAATGGAACAACCTGTATAGGATAACCTTAAAGAGTGTTCACAACATTGGTAAAGATTGAAAATATAAATGTTGACAGATTTGCACATAACTTACATGGTATAAAGATGGTCATGGTGGGAAAACTTCCCTTGAAATAATTTTGCTTGAAATGCTATAGCTTTTAGGAAATGAGTAAAATATTTAGTCTTTATCACTGGTGCTAAAATTCAATGTTTGAAAACAGTGAAAACGTAAAAAAATTTTTTTTACTGTTTTCTTATGACTCCAAAGACTGATTTAGCTGAAACTTTCACAGGTTTGTTATTTCATGTATAATTATGTTAGTTCACATCAAGTGTGGATACTGGTCTTTGACAAAAATACCAATGTTGTACACACCCTTTAAATGTAAATACTCTAAATGGGAAAACATGGATTGGGATAACATGGATAGGATAACTATAAAAGGAGTCACCCTAAATGGGAAAACCTGGATTGGGATAACATGGATAGGATAACTACAAAAGGAGTCACCCTAAATGGGAAAACTTGGATTGGGATAACATGGATAGGATAACTATAAAAGGAGTCACCCCAAATGGGAAAACTTGGATTGGGATAATATGGATAGGATAACTATAAAAGGGGTCACCCTAAATGGGAAAACTTGGATTGGGATAACATGGATAGGATAACTATAAAAGGAGTCACCCCAAATGGGAAAACTTGGATTGGGATAACATGGATAGGATAACTATAAAAGGAGTCACCCTAAATGGGAAAACCTGGATTGGGATAACATGGATAGGATAACTTTAAAAGGAGTCACCCTAAATGGGAAAACCTGGATTGGGATAACATGGATAGGATAACTTTAAAAGGAGTCACCCTAAATGGGAAAACCTGGATTGGGATAACATGGATAGGATAACTATAAAAGGAGTCACCCCAAATGGGAAAACTTGGATTGGGATAACATGGATAGGATAACTTTAAAAGGAGTCACCCTAAATGGGAAAACCTGGATTGGGATAACATGGATAGGATAACTATAAAAGGAGTCACCCTAAAATTTAATGGGAAAACTTCGATTGGGATAACATGGATAGGATAACTATAAAAGGGGTCACCCTAAATGGGAAAACTTCGATTGGGATAACATGGATAGGATAACTATAAAAGGAGTCACCCTAAATGGGAAAACTTGGATTGGGATAACATGGATAGGATAACTATAAATGGAGTCACCCTAAATGGGAAAACCTGAAAATGGAATCATCTGAACGGGATAACCTCAAAGAGGGGACAACCCCAAAGAGGGGACAACCCCAAAGAGGGGACAACCCCAAAGAGGGGACAACCCCAAAGAGGGGACAACCCCAAATCAGAAAGATTACGACTAGATCATTCTACCATCCATCTAAATACCTGGTCTAGCTGTTGTTGTACCATCCCCGCATCGTCAAGCGGATCCTCCAGCCCATCTCTGAGGATAGCAGCAACTGCCTCCATTCTGGAGGTCACATATGCTTTGGTCACCTCAGGGGTATATACCTCAAGTAAATGAGGCTCAGTGGCTTTGACGTATGGTACGGATGCCACCATGCGCTGCCACAGAGTCAGTAGGTAATGAATACTATTGGGGGCAAACTGCCACACCTACAGTAAACCGAAAAAAAACCGAGCAGAAATATTTATTTTTATGTATTTGGATTTATAATAAAAACAATATTATTCGGTTTGCATTTAGCGCTCAAATCCTAAAATCTATATCAAGGCGCTTAACAACTGACTTTACCTGTAGACTTGTAATAGTGAACTTGGCAATGAGGGCAATGACGTCGGAGTAGTTATCGACCTTGACGAGCTCACCCAGCTGATAGTTTGACTTGAGTCTTGCCAATAGACGACAGAACTCGTGATAGTTTCCGGCATCTGAGAGGCTCTGTTGATTAAAAAAAACAAAGGACGTGTAACTTTTCTCCCTTTTTTCCATAAGGACTACATGTATATCTACTAGAAAATGAGTGCATCACAAAATAACATTGTAACAATATGGGAAATTTGTTTGGCACTCAACAAAGAACACACCGCCTCACAATCAACAACAGAATTTAAAAAAAAAAATATATAAATAAATACATCAAAACAAACAGATCATAAGCAAGGAAATAGATAAGTTTTGAATTGGCATGAAGGTTGCAGTAGTTGTGCTAGTGATACCACACTGCAGCTTGTTCCACTATTTAGGGGCAACAACAAAGATAGAACTGTCCCCAGCATTCCTTTTGGAACAATCAGCCGGGTGACATCAGAAGAGAAAAGAATCCCCCTTCAGAAGTTATACTGCATGAAAACACCTGGAGTAGCTTTCTAAACATGCAGATATCCAGGCACATTTGTTTTGTATACGGTGAGATTGTCAGAAGTATACAGCAATCATTCACCGATCTTGAACTCTTGGTGGCAGCAGATACGCCTCCATTATTGCGGTGGTACCTGGGCGATACTGCGCTGCCTAGCGGCGGGTTTAAGGGTTGGGCTACACGGCGATCATCTGATCAGTCACGGGTTATTGGACTTTTACTTTGCAAATCGCTTAAACCCGTCGCTAGGCAGTGCAGTACCACCCAGGTACCACCGCAATAATGGAGGCGTATCTGCTGCCACCAAGAGTTCGAGATCGGTGAAGGATTGCTGTATAAACTGAATTTGATCTTAGAGCCCCTCTTTAAGGAGGGAGAGTAGAGGGTTTGCTTTTTTGAGTTTACCTGAGGGTTTTCGAGGATGCCTCTTACACCATTGACAAGATGAGATAAAAACTTCGCTCTCTCTGCATTGTTGAATAACGACCGACGCACTGATGCGATCTGGACTAAACACGTCAAGGCCTGAATAATAAGGAGAGGTTCTGAAAATTAGAAACTTATGTTTGCTGAAAGGATGTACGGTGCAGGGCTAGACTTTTGCACTTGACCGCAGGCCCGAGGTCAGTGATCTTAGTGTCAAGCCAGTAAACTCACTATCAAAATGTCCAGCGGTCTTGTGTTTTTCAATTGAATGTTTAGTGCTTGTTCAAATAGTAACGGTTTATTTGTTAAACTGTGTAGACAGTTTTTTTCTCTCAAAATGCACGGTGAATGACATAGTAATGGTTTGCTCAATGATTGTCACATGACCTACAATCCTCCAATCAAATGATCAGGATCTAACAAAAATATTAATAATAATTCTTTTGTTGCGCAGAAATCCTAGATTCTAGATCAAGGCACTGTGAAGATGGAACACAAGTTAGAATCGATACAGTTCAGTTTTGAGCAATTTCTTAAATTTAGGAGCCGAGGTAGTAGAGTGGATGTTGTTGGGAAGATTGTTCCAAGACGGGAGCCAATATAAACAAAGACACCTTGGCCAACAGATTTGGAGCAGGTAGCAGTATTCAAGGTGAGTGGATCACGAATTGATCTTAGTCTACTGTTACGGTGATAAAATTATATGAGCCTAGAAAGGTAAGATGGAGCCTGGGAGTTGATGGATTTCCAGATAATCAGGAGGATTTTGAATTTGATTTGCTGTTGATCAGGCAGCCTGTGCGTCAAGAACAGGGGTTATGTGGTCATAGAAGGAGCCCTTTGTGATAATGCGTGCAGCCCAAATCTGTATTTTCTGAAGCCTTCTAAGGATCTACTTGGGTATTGTCTAAAACAATTTAACACAAAGAAATGATAAAAAAGACTGCAACAGAACATATCTTTTATTTTGTAGATTAATCACGGCGTCTACTCACCAATGGAGCTAGGACAGAGGGAAGAGATTTGTAGAGTTCAAAGAAGAGGTCAACTGTGCTGAAATCAAGGAAAGCTGTGGACACAAGAGAACAAATATTATGATTTAAAAACAAACATCACCATTGTTTTCCGAAATAGCTTCGTAAAAAGTTGGGAAAGTAGTGCATTCTGCTCTACCAGCCAGGGTCCTAGTGGATGATACCCATGCCTACATCTTTACAGACTGTGAAGGGGGTAACCCTGTTTCAGCCCCAGGAGTAGGTGGCAACATGGCCCTTGTGACAGTTGGTTTGAGTCGACAGCCCAAATAAGTTAAGTGTGGCCGTCTGGCCTTGTGATGTAAGGCGATATCTCATTTAAAAAACACAGGCTGAAGTACAGTGGTATTTAAAAACAAAGGTCAAACAAATTAGTTATTAAGATACATACAAAGATTGTATGTGGGGACCCATGCTTGAAACCATTTACACAATATATTTCCCCGATCATACATTTACTCCAATAAAGTTCAATTGATAAACCACAAAAGTAAGTGAATGGGTAATTGTAAATTTTTGGGTGAACAGAGAAAAGATTTACAAGACAAGATTTCAGGTGCTGTACCAAATAAGGTTACCTGGTCATATGTTGGCAGTCTCCCTATACAGCAATCCTTACCCGATCTTGAACTCTTGGTGGCAGCAGATACCGCCATTATTGCGGTGGTACCTGGGTGGTACTGCGCTGCCTAGCGACAGGTTTAAGCGATTTGCAAAGTGAAAGTCCAATAACCCGCGAATGATCAAATGATCGCCGTGTAGCCCAAACCTTATACCAGTCGCTAGGCAGCGCAGTACCACCCAGGTACACCGCAGTAATGGAGGCATATCTGCTGCCACCAAGAGTTCAAGATCGGTGAAGGATTGCTGTATAGACTGTGCAAGTCTCGTGCGTATCGGAGCGAGAAAACACGTCAAGTGAAGAACATATTTTTTCTGAAATCAAATCATTGTCTATGAAACAATCTGACCAACAAAAATACTCATTACAATTTGCATAAAATGAGTTTTAGCTTTCATAATAAACACACAATTCATTTGTTAGTTTTTGTTGAAACAAACTAAAAACTCTGGGACAAGGATGCTTATTTGATCTGAACTTTTTAGGAAACCCTTTTGTAAATCCATGCCTGAATACGTGCAACCACTAAAGCAGGTTTAAACGCAGACGCGCGATGATCGCACGGGTGTAGTAGAATCATCGTGTGACGCAGTTTAAAGAGGACGCTGACGCCTCGACAACCGTAGACTACTGCAATGAAAAGGCTTAGCGTCTGGCAATTACAGCGTCTGGTGATTATCATCGCGCGACCAAAACAAATTTGGTGATCGGAGGTGGGCACAAATTCTTAATTTTTTGCAAGTAACCGGAAGCAGAGGTCAAGTTTAATTCTTGGGTTTTCTTCGTTGCATTGTTGAATTGATTTTACTTTCATATTTTTTATCACTTAGTACTACATTCCCAACAACATATTTAATTTTCATGGTCATAAAGTACGTTAAACTAAAATTATAGACGAAACAAAATCTTGCCAACGTAAAACTCCATATGGTTGGGACCACGATGGTCCCGGAAGTTCGCTTACGCGCGAGACTTGCACAGTCTATTTGGTCAATATCTTCTTTATTCAAATTAAAGTTAACGCGGTTCATTTCAGTTATTTCTGATTCAATAATCTCAAATACACACATATAAACTTGAATTTGGAGTACAATTTGAACTTTGAACTATTACCTGTTCTCCAGCCAGTGGGTATTTGCACGGTGCAGTTGTCGTCTGTTGACTCGTCTGTTGAGGTGCCGATGAAGTCAAAGGTCAAACAGTTCTGGGTCAAACGCAAGAGCTGGGTCATGAGAGAGTGTTTGTTTTCGTCGTTGAAGTCAACGCCTTCCTTTGACGCCTGGATGGACACAACATGGGAAAAAGCTTTCAAAATTGGAATGTCAAAGGGGTCCGCCTTTTCTTTTAAGGCCTCTTTGTGTGTTAAAATGAGGTTGGAAATCAAATTCTTCTGCGTTATGGGGTTGGTATGGGGTTTTTTTAAGACAAAAAAATCAATGATTTCCTACAAAATAACAGCTTAGGTCGCCATTTCAAAACTATAGACAAAGTTAGTGTTCCCTTTTCCAAAGAAGTCTTAGGCTATCAAGAAATAAACCACAAGGGAAACTGATTGGGTAAATTTCAATTAATTTTGGGGTGAAAAAAGAAAAATTTACTGGAGCGGGATTTGAACCTGCGACCTCTGAATCAACATGCAAACACTCTACCAACTGCGCAATCTATTCCTCATGTTTGTGGTCTCCCTATTTTGTCGATATCTTAATTCGAGGATGCCAGTCCTGCCTGGCACTCCAGAACAAAAAGATATTCAACAAATAGGGTGTCGCAGGAGGTCGCAGGTTCAAATCCTACTTTAGTAAATTTTCCTTGTTCAACCCAAAATTGACGCCTTAGGTTATCTATTAAAAACATGATAAGTCCACTCTAACCTGATGATACGATAAAGAGATTGTTCTGACTTAATAAGAAAACCATATTTTGGTGGGGATCACTGACCTGCTTGAGGAGGTTGCAGGCAAGGGTGAAGATATCGAAGAGGACAGAGTCACGGAATGAAGATGCAATCTTCCTGTGTTTGGTGAGTGGTCTCACAGTATCAGGCTGCAGGGAAAATGAGACAGTACATATCAATACATGTTATGTCTATCTAAACAATAAGGGAATCAAAGTACAGTGAAGAGGTTTTAAACTAGTGGTTTAAACAAGGTGAGGCCCGGTTTTTGATAATTTTACCGAGACAAAGTCAATGTCAAATTATCAAGAGCCAGGCCTCACCGTATTTAAAGGGAAGGTATTCGTTTGGCAATCACTCTTAAAACTAATAATGGCCAGGGTTCGAAATTAGCGGTCGCCCGTCGCCAAATGCGAGTGAAAACAGCGGCGGGCGAGTCAAAACCCTTCCTTTACTAGCCCGCCGGGCGAGTTAAATAATTGTTCTTGTTCACAATAAATGAGGGTACGGTTGTAAAATCCCAAAGAAAGTTTTTATTAAAGCTTTTAGTTTGGTAAGTTTGGATATTTGCTTGATTTAATGTGGCCGCGATCGCGATCGCGAACGGAATTGCGATCGTTCATTTTGGTATACAAAAGTTAAAACACCATGCACATACACTGCTGAGTATCCACACAGCACGTGCATCGGCCCCACACATAACGTTCGGTCACCCACGGTACACAACACACAGTACATGTACAACACAGTCGGTCCAAAGTCCAAGCTAACCAACATTCCACACGTTGTGATTGGTGATTGATGGCCGTTGATAATTACCATATTCATAAGAGCTTGGCTAGACTTCAACGCAGTACACGTTCACGAACGGAGTAAAGAATTGCCGCACAGTGTGCCGCACGCATGCAGATTGTGTACAATACACAGCCTTGGATGAAGTCTAATTAAACATCGACAACTTTTGCCGATAGAGGGCGATGCAGGGCAAAGTTCATTGAATTATTTCTCAATGTGCGTTGTCGAACGATCGTTGATTCGCGAAGATTTTATTGCAAACGAAGTTCAAAACAACCGATCTTCAAATCACGAATCCATGAAAATGGTTGATGATGGAAAAGGTATGATTTAGGACAAAAATTAGGGGATAAAATCATCCCAAAACACAATTTTGCGAACTTCACTTCCGTGCGTTTTTTTTGGTTTTTGGTTTTTTTTTTATGTTTTGAAAATTGTGTGCGTCACGTCAATACATGCGGGCTAGTGAAAAAACCTGCGGGCGATCCAAAATTTTGGTTGATTCGCCCAGCCGGCGAGTGGAAAAAAAAGTTAAGGGAAACCCCTGATGGCAATAAAAAACTAATAGTATAAAGCATGTTGAGAAACATTTCACTTCAAAGTAATGGGGTGATGATGTAAAAAGAGAACAGTTTTTATGTCCCCAAATATGAATCTGAAAAATGTTACTGTTGGATACATTTCTCAGATTGTGTATTCCTATTAGGGATTATTCTTCCTGCGTGGACATATTCGCCAGGGATTTCAGCGATATCTCAAAAACACAACCACCTTTTTAAATGAAATTTTTACAGGTTAGTTTTATTGTATATTATTTACTTTATGTAGGATTAAAACAATCGAATGGTTCCAAAACCAAAGGTATACTTTGCCTTTTCACAACTAGCATGACTAGTTGAAAACCTCTTTACTGCACTTTGAATCCCTTACAACTGATTCAACACACTTTGATTCTCGTTCATGAAAAACCTTTCCGCTAAAAACATCTACAAACCTTGTAAAAGTTTAGAACAAATCTGACATTTTAGCCTCAGCTCAACTCCACTCTGCGTTGACTTTCTATGCATGCGTTGAGAGCTGAGTAGCTCCTCACACAAGTATCTAACTCGCACGCTTAAGTTTCAAACTATCGCACCCAAGGTTTTGGTTTTCAATTTGGAACTGGGTAGAATTTGGTAACAAAAGGAACCGCCCAAGCTTACTGTACAAGCCAGTCAAAGCAGAACTGAGAGGTACCCACCTGATTCATCTCGTTCACTAGCTGAGACATTAACTGCACACCGATGACAAAATGGTCCACAGAACCCTGTAAACAAACCAAATCAAAACAAGTTGCTTGCGTTATAACGACGCACTAACCTCAACAGTGAAGAAAGTCATGGGCACAATATCATAAAGCCTAGGAGCACACAAATTTGCTGAGCAAAACTTGCTGAGAAGAAACGGATTACCAGCCAAAATACAATGTAATGTACATTATTTTTGACTGGTTCCCTGCTAATTTGTGCTCAGCGGACAAAATATGCCAAGCACACATTTCTACTTAGAATAGAAGCTTTAGAAAACTGGGCCCAGGTATGGCACCCTCACGAACTAAGACAACATTACTCAATATACAGACATGGAACCAGACTACTTTCCCTTCCAGCCTCCGTTTGGTTGCACTGATTTTTTAAACTGAGGAAGACAAAACAAACATGATGGTGGACATACCTGCAGGAATTTGGAGACATCATCGATCACATCTCTGAAGACCCAGTTGTCTTTCTCACTATCAAACCATCCCAGCTTTGTTATGCGGGACAAGAGCTTCCGAGAAAAAACAAAAATTATTATAAATTTGTGAGCATACATCGTAACGAAGACTGCGAACCTGTAAATTGTGTCGCAAGGACTGTGTGTCGCAATGTGGTCTGCGTTTTGCAAAAAAAATTTCGAGTGAATTTTGTTGACTGTTAGGCCTATCTGAACTTACGTGCAACCGGACTGTGTGTATGTATGTATGTCAGGGTTGAATGCCTTACGTGTTAGGCTACTAAAAATCAAGCCGAGCTGCAGAATCGCCTTGCCTACTCAAAGAACAAAAATCCCCAAATCACTAATCTGTTCTTGCTGATTTTTTTACCTGTTGGATCATCCTGTTATAGAGTCACATTTACAGCCGTATTGATTGCAAATTGTGAATTTTGGCGGTGTAGTTGCGTTTGATCTGTACATTCCAAACTAACAAAAGAAAGTACATGAATCAATAAACAATTTATAACTGAGATACTCACATGGATAAGGGCTTGTGCCACAAATGTAGGCAGCTTGGGCCTGTTGGCTAGGTAGTTCAGTACATAGTTTTCTGTTGGTACAAGTTAATGGTAAAAACAATTAATCATATTATATTTTTAGTTACATGCAGGTGGCACAGTTTACAGAAATGCATTAAAATATAAAGCCCAGTTGCACGAGAAAAAAACAAGCACCCTTGGTGGGATTCGAACCCCTTCCCCATTCTAGAGCAGATGTCTTAACTGCCAGACACGCTAGACCATCAAACTCATCCAGTGAAGAACCAATATGAATACTATGATAGGCAGTACTGCAATCAAGTTTAACGTATGTTATTAACTGATTTAATGTAAATAACAGTGTTATTATTGGTTTTACCCTCATTGTGTTTACAAAGTAGCGATTTTTATTTTATTTTGTTTCTGCAAGAGCGAACAAGCTAACTTTAACTGTGAAAATAGTTTGGAAAACATTGGCAATGTTGTACATGTACAATGCCACTGAACAAGTATTTTATACTGCATTTGATTGGATAGCCAGAGCCAGTGGACACCGTATTATCAATTTGGACACCGCGCTCTGTCAGTCTCTTACATGTACACGAGATGGCGTGTTGTGGTCAAGAGGTTAACTGCACCGGACTCAAAATCTGGTGTTTCTGATCAGCAGAGTGTGGGTTCGAATCCCGCTCTTTTCACATTGTGTCCTTAAACATTACTGCTGTGACCTTCGCATGGGAAGTAAAGTTGAAGGTCCTGTGTGTTATTTAATGCAGCTAAAAGAACCCAGTACACTTATCAGTACAAGAAGGGGTTCACTCCAGTGTTTCTGGCATGGTTGGCAATTTCATGCGCACAACTAACCCTGCCCTTGTGACCTCTGAGAACGGGTGTTGGTGTACATGTGTAGTACCCATCAAGACAAGAAGACAAGACAAGAGAAACCATTGGAAGTAAACAAGTCGGTTGCTCTGATGTATTCTTATTTTCTGCACACTTGGACACCCAGTTTCAAGGTCCGGATTAATTATACACACGTATGCACTGACAATGCAAATGCATACACAGTATATGCATTGGTGTCAACCCAAATATCAATGTTTACTGATTGTCTTTGCACAGCTACAACCATGGGTACACATTTTCTTGGTGTCCATGTCATGAACAACAGTTTGAAAACCATGCCTCGGTGATTATCATGCCTGCAAGGGGCACCAAGGCAATAGCCTGGAACATGCAGGCAATTGTATCCATTGCCTCCGTAATGTATCATGCCTACAAGGGGCACCAAGGCAATAATAGCCTGGAACATGCAGGCAATAGTATCCAGTGCCTCCGTAATGTATCATGCCTACAAGGGGCACCAAGGCAATAGCCTGGAACATGCAGGCAATTGTATCCATTGCTTTCACGAAATGCCAGGCCTGGACCAAGGCAATAGCCAGGGGCAGGAAGGATATGATGGAGACGGTTGCCTCCATTGCTTCTTTTAAGTGACAGGACTGCAAGGGGCACCAAGGCAATAGCCAGGGACATGGAGGCAATTGCCTCCATTAATTCCGTTAAGGGCCAGGACTGCAAGGGGCACTTAGGCAATGGCCAGGGGCACGGAGACAATTGTTACCATAGCCTACTTGAAGTATCAGACATGTCTCCCTTGTTTTGCAATACATTGGCTGTGTGGTATACATGTACAGGGAGCATGACTGAACATGGCAACAGTTATTCCATAATAAAGGTTTATGAACCTTTAATAATATTGCAGCCATGTTACCATGTTGGTTTAAATGCACACACAATTGTAACCACATTGAGGATGCGTTACTGAATCAAGTATGGTGCCTTTTTGGAATGATGAAAATCAATACAGATTGCTTTTTCTATTAAGGAACACAACACAAATGCCAGCAGCATAATGACATGTGTCTAATATGTGACATTATCAATTGTTTATATTTTCAATTTTGCTGTACTAACATGTAACATGAATACATCACAAAAAGATGCTTGTGCCACATAGCAATAGAAAATAAGTAACAGTTATGGAATGAAAATATTTTAAAAATTTTGTTTGTAAAATCCTCAAAATGCCTGTCAAATCTGTCTCCATCATTTTGTCCCAAGTCCTATTGGTTTAGTGACTATATCAGCTAACTGTTTATCACAAGCGCCACAGCAGCTGTAATGGGACAATAGACTGTGCAAGTCTCGCGCGCATTCGAACTTCTGGGACCATAGTGGTCCCAACCATATGGAGTTTTACGTGGGCGAGATTTTGTTTCGTCAATTATTTTAGTTTAACGTAGTTTATGACCTAGAAAATTATACATGTTGTTGGGAATGTAATACTAAGTGATAACAAAATATGAAAGTAAAACCAATTCAACAATATAACGAAGAAAACCCAAGAATTAAACTTGACCTCAGCTTCCGGTTATTGCAAAAAATTAAGAATTTCGTGCTCACTTCCGATCATAAAACTTATGTAAAAGCTTGTTTTGGATGCGCAATTATAATCGCCAGATGCTGTAATTGCAAAGCGAACCCTTTTCATTGCAGTCTATGGTGTTGAGGCGTCAGCATTCCTCTTTAAACTGCGATACGGGTCAATTTAAAACCTGTTTGACCTTCACGAATCTGCGTAAGGGGTTTCTAAAAAGTTAACATCAAAAAAGCATCCTTGTCCCAGAGTTTTAATTTGTTTTTAATAATAATTAACACACTTTGGCGTGATTTTTTAAAAAGCTAAAACTAATTTCATAAAATTGTAATGATTTATTTTTGTTGTTCAGATTTTGTCATGAGATATAATTTAAAACAAAGATTTGATTTCAGAAATAAAAATGTTCTCGTTTGACGTGTTTTCTCGTTCGGATACGCGCGAGACTTGCACAGTCTATGGTTAACACAGGTCTAGAGTTACAGAGTCAGATCACAGCCTCTAAGGCCCCCTGGTCTTGACCTTGGTTTCCCCCTTCAAAATATTTCCCATAGACTTTAAGATTTCCCAACGGAAGTGCCCTTTGCAAAATGAAAAATGGCCTTGCCCTCTCAAAGATGAAATTCCAGGCCTGTAATAAATGAAAGACTATGACGGCAATATGCCTGTGATTGAAGAATTCCCTAAATTTGCCACTTACTTATGTCAATCCGTTGCTCGAGGGGGAGCACTGTGGTTGAGCGGCAGATGAGTTTTGTCAGAGTTGTTGCAGCGAGGAGCTGAGCATATGCCGACTGTAAAAAGTAAACAAATTGAAGGAGTGAGGGAATTCCTGACACAAATTAAAACCCTTCTCTATATTCTTCCCACATGTTCATTGGGAAATGCTGTAAATTAGTTTTACTGGTCAGGGCTCGAATTTTGGATAAAAGTCTACGAGACCGCAGGGCTTGTAGCTAAAAATTATACCAGACAAGAATTATGTCACATAACCAGAATCTACAAAGAGTTAACATGTAAACTGTTTTTATTTGAACAAGCACGAACAGGCGATTAATCTAACTTGTTTTATGTGTGAGATGTTTACTAGACTTAAAGTCAACATTTGAATATCACTTTTGTTTCTCTCTCAATTTAATGTAAGAGTGAGGCATTATTTTTCAATTGAGAAACCTAAGACTAACGGACTTGTCCAGTTCTGCGTTTACTGGCCCGATGCTAAAATCACAGGCCTCAGGCCTGTGGTCCAAGTCTAAAATCAGAGCCCTGCTAATTCTACTACATGTAAGGACAGAAGATAGTCAGGGTGTGAACAAAATAGGATTTTTAACTTTGCATGGTAAGAAATCAATCTAGTGCAGTTTTCGGTAACAACGTGTACATAAAACACTCTCTATGACTTGTGGTGGTCCTGAAAAGAACTGGTGGATTGACAATCTGTCAAACCACCAGGTCTATTTAGATCACCACAACTCATAGAGAATGTAATGGATTCTCCGTAAATCTCACCAGAGAGTGTGACTTGGCACCCCCCAAAAAATATCCTAAAAATTTGCATGATTGAATGCCATGTCGCCTGAAGCAATTACAGGCAATTAGTTCTGAGCATTCTCTGAGAAGAACATTCATTTTGTTCAAAATAATTTGTTGTTCATATAATTTTCTGAAAGATAAAAGGCAGTATTAGCAGAAGAAACAATGTCTCACTCTCATCTGAAACCAAAGATTTCCAGTTGTTATCATTATTACTAATTTATGAAACCAAGGATGGTTCATAAGTGAACTTAATCATTGTAGCTCTCAAACCTGAGGAAACCTGTAAGGGTGCTTGCAATGAGCCAGAAACACCGGGATTGACCCCTACTCTTTCATGGTAAGTGTTCTGGGTTCTTTTACATGCACCCTTAGTACAAGGGACCTACAAATTTGAGTCCCATCTGAAGGACAAAGCAATTATGGTGAAGTATCTCGTCAAGGACACAAGCATCGTGACCAGCCAGGCCAGGATTCGAACCCACACACTGTGATCGACAGAACTTAAATACAGTGCTCTAGGTCACACGGCCAAAATGCTCCACAAGTTGGTTGCTTATAAGCCCTGCCTTTAATTTGACTTTGGGATTTGAGGCGAATGAAAACTTAACTGCATGTATTCGCATCATTGCAAAAATGTCATAAATGTGTATCTCGAGTGAGCAACAACGTCGTATCTCACGTACAAATGCTTCACACACAAAACGTCAGATATCTGCGCCTTTTGGTTTTGCTATACATCATGTTATTTTAAGCATGATACATGTAAGACATTTTGCCAATTTCAAACTCAAGCGTAGCGTAAATGCTGTTTTAAGTGATACAACGTTTTTGCACTGAAACGATGACTTCAGCATTCTCCCTTTTAACAGTGGTCCGATGGCCAAATGCCAGTTAAAATATTGGAGGACCAGTCCAAATTCTGTCCAATTAGTCCAGGTGGCTAATTAATTGATCTCCCACTGTTACATGGAAATCACTCATTGGTCATATTGCTTCAAATTACAAGTCACATAGGGTGCGTTCGATTAGCTTCCCCGGGTCGACCCAGGTCTTCCCCCGGTGCGTTCGAATAGCTTTGACGTCATTCGCGGGGCTCACCCAGGTCAGCCCCAAGTGCCCTGCTTGTGGAGCGGGTCACTTGGGGCTGCCCCTGGTTCATGACGTCACGGCGAAAAACTTTCTCAATGGCCACCATTTTGTTTGTAATTCAGCGGGACATTTTAGGAAGTTTGACACACATTTTCGCCATTACAACAGCGTTTTTGTGAGCAATAAGTATTTTTTATTCGAAGCCGGGTACCTTTGTATCACTGTGGGGTTGTACAAATTGTTTAATGTTGCAGTTTTACCTTGAGAATAATTATTTTACGATGTTTTCGTGAATCCACGGAAAGTATCGGACATACGGCACAAATGGAAGTAGTTCCGGTCGGCTGTCCCAAGATGCATCGGTGTGAATGCTGGGGGAAGTTGGCGTTAGATTAGCTCATGGTTAGGGGCTCACCCGGGGTCGACCCGGGGAAGCTAATCGAACGCACCCATAGTGTTGAAAGGGAACCAAAGAATATGGATCAGTGAAAATGCTGGCTGACCAGTGAAATGACAAGCTAACTGGTCCCCCTTGCTAGTCACTGAAAAAGTTAAGGGCAAACTCTAGATATGAGTATGGACAGAGTTTGACTCATACAGGGTTACCAAGGTTCTTTCTACTTACTCGACTTCTTTCCAAAAGCAGTTGGCATTTGCTGAGACAGTCCGGTGAGTTGGTGAAACTGACCAGGGCCTTCTCGGCCTGAGCTCGCTGACTGGTGTCGGTTGTTTCATAGAGCTGTTTGCACAGCACCTCAAGCTGTGTGATCTGTAGTGGAATGGCAATCAGTAAATATTTATAATAAAACTGAAATTACAGACAATACAAACACGGATCAAAATTAACACTGAACCGCATGCCCGAGGCCAGTGATCTTAATGTCAGGCCAGTATTTACTCAGGAACAGACAAGTACGGCGGTCTTATGTTTTACAATTGAATAATATTACCTGCATTATATATATCTTAATATCTTTTTTTGCCTTTTTTTTATTCATCTGTGGAGCGCAATCAACAGATTTGCACATCGAATTGGACAAACTTTTGCGCAATCTGACATTTGGTCCATGAACCTTCATTTTTTATTTATTTATTTTTTTATTTTTTTTTTAAAGCCGAATAAAAGGTTTAGGGTCGCGGCATAAAAATAGGGTCGGTCGGGAAACCGGAAACAAAACCCTTTTTTTGTTTGGCCTAAATAGAATTCTGGTCCGGTAAACATGTTGAGCTACAAGCCCTGTGGTCTTGTAGTTTTTTCCCCAAATTCAAGCCCTGACATATATTTGTTCCTTCCTAACTATATAATTTGTATACAGTTGGGATTAGCGTAACTGTAGTTGGGGTCGGCCCAAATCGCCAATACTATAGTTTGTTTAGATGATCTTCCCAACAAGGGAACTCGACAAGGCTCCCACAAGTCATGACACTTGTGCCTTGAACAAGGCACTTAACCATAATTGCTTCGTAAAAAGTTGGGAAGGTAGTGCATTCTGCTCTACCAGCAAGGCTCCTGGTGGCTGGTACACATGCCTACATCCTTACGGACTGTGAAGGGGGTAACCCTGTTTCAGCCCCAGGAATAGGTGGCAACGTGTCCCTGGTGACATGCTTGATGTGGTCATAAACGGCCAATAACTGTTCTTAGGGGAATCGCAAGACCTCTTTTTAAAGTCTTGATGTGTACTGCACCAACACCCCTTCTCGGGGTCACACGTTCACCTGAGCAGGTAGAAGTCCACTTGGGAAATCAAGACACCCTCTGCATCGAACAGAGTAACCTGGCAAACCTGCCACCATCAAGCTTCTAAAAGGGTCATACTTTGGTAAGTACTGTACTCCAAAAATTAATGACAATAAAAGTGTACTTGGTGAGAAGCATTGCAGCTGATGATAAACTATTTTGAGAAAGAATTCCCTTCGAAGTATGGTTTGGGTAATTTCTCACCCCAAAACATTTGAATCTGAGAAATGATTCAAGCATGAATTGTTTCTCAGATTTCTACAGTTTGGTGTCTGTTTGTAAATGCTGTGGCCAGAGATTATTATTATTATTATATCTGTGAAAATATCATGACAGTTTTTTTGCTGTTTTCTAAGCAAGTACGTAGAACACTGTTTTCAGCAGAAACTTTCACATTTGACTTTTAGTTTTATTGAATCTTTCTTTAAAAATTTTGCTCATAAATTAGCATTACGTTGATAAAAACCAATCTAGAACCCTTCCTTTTGTTCCGAGGAACTTTTGAAAATCTCTTATAAATGGATTTTATTTTGCATTGAAATCTGAATAAAAAGTATTGGTTAAAGTGGAAAATGAATTGGGGGGGGGGGCAAATGATGATTGCAGATGATTGAAGCAAGTTTGTGAAAATGTGCAAACAAAGCTCCCTATTCCTTCCAACAGTGCCTTTTGACCATCGTAAATCAACCAGGAGATATTTGCGATGGACCTTTATTTCTGTCCGCCTTAAAAAGGAGCGAGCAAGGCGAAAGCAGCCCCTTTTTCATCTCCATCTTTTGCACTTTTTAATTTAATTATTTATCTGTTGATTGTAGATGTAAGATGGGGATCATAATCAGTAATTACTATGTCCATGACTAAAATCTTAAGCTGTGATGGCAGCAATAGGGATTGACGCGCGACAAGGGGATGCAGTGGACTTCTTTGAATCGTGTCTTCACAGAGATTCATTGATTTGAATTAGACGTTTTGATCTTTCGCGGTCACCCACTCAGTTTCAACAGATTATTGCTGCAAAGTGCAAACATCAACAAAACAGTGAGTATTTCTACATAACTACATTTTATTGAGACAGGCCACAATTTCAGTTGAACTTGACAACATATTTAAAGATATTTTGCCTAATTTTATCCTCCTTTTACCTCAAATGAATCGCTGATAATTTTGAACTCACCTGTTCTAAATCCGCCATGTTGCCTATCTGACGATGTTTTGATCAAACGTTTGTCTGCTGAAATGAAGGGCGCCCTCTCTAATAATATTGCGTGTGCTTGTCGTTGAGGCACTAAGGGCTGGCCGGGTGTGGAACACCCCGAGGTGACAGCTATGTGTGTAGTGTGAATCCCCCCCCCTCCGACTCCGCCCCCTCCCCCCCCCCCCCCCCCCCCCACCCCACAACCACACAAATCACCATCAGTCACTACCATCACATGTACCTTTACATCCCACACCCTCCCTATCACGAGTCCCCCCCATCCCCCGTCCCTTTTTTTTTAAATGATTATGTTTTCCCCAGGTAGGCCTATAGACTGTGTACGCATGCAAAGAAGATGTAAGTATGGAGGAAGGAAATCCTCCATGGTGTAAGTAAGTTGACGTCGAGAGCGTACGACGGTTTTCGGGAGAATGCCGCGCCGACGCGTCTACAACACTGCTCGCAAGTGGAAGGGCAAATATTTTATTATATTATTGGCCTACTTTGCACGGGTATCTCCGCCGCCAGCGTGGGTACGACTTTGACTTTAAAAATTATAGGCCCTATGGAAACAATTCCAATCAGCACTTAGTGTTGTAGCCCGGCGAAAGATAAGATTTAGACAACATGCATAGCAGACAGGTGCGAAAATGGAATTCGCGAAAATTGCCCGTTTCATCGCTACATTACGCGAACTCACAAGAACTTGTGAATTTGGGGGGTTTCGAATATAAAGAAGACATCAGATAGTGGCAAAGGGAAGACCAACAGTGCTAATCAGAGAAAAGTTGCTTAAGGAGAATTATTTTACGCTGGCCTAAGGGGTCACTAGAATTAGTTGCATATAACACTGCAAAACTTGGGTGTTAAAATTGACACCATGGATGTTGTCACATAATAGTTACCGGTAGCGAAGAAAGATTCAAAATTAACCTCATAATTATATGGTGTTAAAATACCAATGTAATTGTTTTTGCATAAGTTAGTGTTATTTTAACACCATGGTGTAAATTTTGATTCTCTCTTCGGTATCTATCTATATGTGACAACACTAGTGTCAATTTTAACATCCCAGTTTTTGCAGTGAGAGTTGAAAATGCAGTTCGAGAAGCCGCAAAGGCGTTGACGCATTGGAATGGTCGGCAACTCTATATACGTTGGCACCTGCAGCAAAGACCACACCCAAAAATCTATAGCACATGTGGGAACAAGCACACGGCCGGCAGCAAAGTCAGCTTTACAGATGTCATTCAAGTTGCCTTGCTATAAAGACTTAAAATCAACATGAACCATTCTGCCAACAGAATCCGCGCAGTGTGTCGCCAAACTCCAAAAATAGTCCGAGACCTCAAAGGACAATTCAAAGTCGTTTATGTCCAGGAACAAGTTCATCAAGTTAGTTTTAATGTCACACAGCAGACAACCCCAAACCCACTACTGCCAGGTGTGCGTAAAATGATGTGCCTTTCTTAGTTTAGATACAGCTTGGCTCGGGTGTCACCAGATTATAACTATAAGCGAACATTTGGGGAAAAAAACTCTTAAACGATGCTCTTCAAACCGCGAATGAACTACACACATTCTCGTAATTTTTGTATGAAACATAAGATAAAAGTTGTTTGATGTTTTATGTAAAAAAAAATCACCAATCTGTCCACGCTATAATGCTGAGGACCTCAGGTCATACCTGATGTGTTATGTTGGAGAGTCCTCGCTCTAATAAATAGAGGACGTAGACCATTGGCAGAGACACATAATTTAAAAGTGCGGACCTTCCAATCATAATGAGTCCCTGTGGGGTCCCGTTTGCGACCGCTAGTGGTGATGAATGTAAAATTAAGTAAGCCTATTATAGTGGTCCCTATCACTCAAGTGATACGATGGTTTTCGTGGTTGATTGGGGTAGCGATTATGATGTACAAAATATGAAGTAGACAATGATTAGCCATGCAGTATACACGATAAGCAATTATGACGCCAAAAGTTACAAATGATTTTGTTGCAGTGTTTATATATATACTATACTTCAAATGAGCTGCCAATGTGTGAAAGGTTTAGTTAATCTTTTTAAAGAAGATTGACAGACTCTGCCGGTAAGCCAAAAGTTGCGTCGTTTACCGCTTGATGGGTAAAGAGGAAAAGTAAAATCTGCTTTTCTGGTAGCAGAAAAGCAGAAAATTGGAAAATGCATTCTCTCAAAACGTTCAATCTCATTTTCAGGTAGCAGAAAAGTAGAAAAGTGGAAAAATTCATTTAAAAACAACGTTAAATCTGACTTTTAGCCACTTTTCGTCCTTCATAGTATGCTTGGGGCAAAAGAGAAACTATTCGAACTTGAAAAACTGGGAGAAAATAGAAAAAATAGATTCCTCATTAGTGGGTTTAACCCATTATTGTAGCATGGAAAAAACAGGTGATGTAAGAATTTTCGTTGATCTTAGACAGGTAGTAGCAATAGCACCCGATTAATATCCCTTTTTCCTAAAAGATAGATGAGCGGGTTATGTGTGAACTACGGATTTTGTCCGTTTTTCACAACTTGAGCGGGCCTCCATTGCAGTCTATAGGCTTACATACACAAAGAATCTAGACTGCTTACAGCATTTATAACACAGTCATGAAGACCAGCTATTTATTTACAAACGAATATGTATTCAGCATTCCAGATTTCTTTTTTACTCATAAGCCGAACATTGTGAAAACCTGAAATTTTGTTGTTCTAGTGTGAAGTCGAACCATGTGAGTGTGATCGCAAAGAAAGGCATAACATTCCTGGGTCACTCAATCAGTGAAAAGGGTATACAACTCGACGACAAATTGCGAGCATTTGGTCGATGCTCAAATTTCTCATGACAAAAAGTAATTGAGGTCTTTCTTGGGACAAGCAGGGTATTTTATTCCCAAGTTTGTTGACATTGTTGAACCACTAATAATCAGAACAGATCAATTTGAATGGTATGATTTACATCTGCAAAGTTTTGACTAACTATATACACACGCTTATGGTTAGCAAAAGTCGATACTTTAGAGATGTATGACCCAAAGCTTATTCGCGTCACTACAGTAAGCCTACAGATGCACCTATAATATGGAACTTTAGGTGCTGTGCTTACACAATTCAATTTAAACTTAAAAGATGGCGTTGAAGTTAAAGTAGAATGTGCAAGCCGTATACCGAACACTTTCTAAAGCAGACAAGAAATATTCAGTCAGTGAAAAACAGGCTCTTGCATGCATGCGTTTGGGCTTGCGAAAAACATTACCTATGGGGCAGAAAAATTTACGCTAAAAACTTATCATCGGTCTCTACAACATTACTTAGCAATGGCACTGACTGGTAGACAGGCTATGCGTATTGCACGCTATTATGAATTCGTACATTTTGAAGCTAGCTACAAACGTGGTGATCAAATCAAAGTTGCTGATGGATTATCAAGGTTACCAGTACAATAAAGATAAATATGATAAGGAAGATGAAATAATAAGTGACTTGAAATTTGAGTATAAGAAGACTGATTAATAATAATAATAATAATAATATTGAAAATTTATATTGCGCCTCTTACATACAAAATGAAGCAAGCAGTAAAAAACGATGCGGATGTGTACAGAACATTTTACACTACGAATTGTTGGCCAAGAAAATTAAATGGATGATGAATCCTAAGGAAGGGGAAGTTTTGAAACCTTATCACCCAGTCAAAGATGACTTATTAGGGCAGTATGTGATGATATTTATTTATTTATTTATTTATTTTTTATTACACTTCACACTGGCAAAACACTATATAAAAGGAATGAAAAGTTACAATCCTAAAAATAGAACTATGACTGAGAATATAAAAATAAGTACAAATATTTAAAATTGTATAAAATACCGAGCCAGTGAGTGGCAAGGAGGAACAGGTGACCAGCACCTCTACAAGGCCGTCCTTCAACAAGTACCCCGCCCTTCAGATTAACCTCTGAGAAGAAGAAGAAAAAAAGGCGCGTTCAGGCTAAACAGACAATCACATACGACAACAGGGGCAACAGCAGTGCGACACCCACTGGTACACACATCATCTGCTGAGAAACTAGCGGCAACGGGTGTAATTTGTCTTTTCATTTTACCTCCTTCCCTTCCCCTCTCCCTTCCTCCAACCCCATCATTATTCGTGGTAGGATGGCTCTGGGCTCTGTAGAGGTGCTGGTCAGACGGGGAGCAAAACTAATTTCCTTCTGTTAGAAAATGTTCAAATTGATAGGCCTACTGTACATAAAGAAAAGTAAAAAACATGTCTTACGAGCAGAGTTACCGCAACTGAAAAGTTCATTATCGCAGACCCGGGTTCGAGTCACTGGCTCAGACACAACAACTAACGGTCTGTTTTCTAAAAACAATTTCAAACTCTATATAGAAAAAAAGGGTGGTGGGCAGTAACTTAGCGCAAAGAGTAGACAAACAGACTGTAAGAGCAAAGGTAAGTGGTTCGAAACACGCGGCAATTGTGAAGGAAGTATAACTTTGAAACTTGAAACTTTAAAAACGCAATTAACGAAGGTGAGCAGACTGTGCCCCTGCTTGGAATTGGAGCTGTAACAAGTCTTGCTGTAAAGTCTATCAAAGTGCTCTATGCTTCAACAGAAGTACTAATTAGTTTAACAATATGAATTTGGTTCATGAATTTACGATTGAAACTGGGAGTCAGCCACAACATTTTAATTGCGAGAATCTAATACACAGTATTCTCTGAACAATCGTCGGTCCCAGTAAAGGTGTGGTCATACTGAATTATAAGTGCCCCAGTTGATTATAAATCAATAAAAGGATGTCGAAAATTAACAAGGCTCTCAAGATAATAACACCTTGACAGACTTGTTACACTGGATTTGAGGGGACTGGGTGAAGTTTAGTAATTGCTCGAGACGCACGTAGTACTTCGGATACTTGTTGGTGCATGGGAGAGCAATGAGGATCCCTCAACGTTTTGCGAACACAACGACCGAACCTTCTGACTGAATGTGTGCGGTGAGTCGAGTACGTAATAAAACTGTACAAATTGTTAAATTATGTGTAACCATGGTAACGAGCAAGTTAGTATTAAATCTGCTCATTTTTTGGGGGGGAAAGGGTATCCACTGGCTGAATAAATTAAAACTGATTCCGGTAACGGGAAAATCGTTCAGCAAGATTTGAGTTTAAAAGCTTGACGAGTGTGTATCGTAGGACGCCCTGTATCGTAGGACGCCCTGTATTCAGGGCGTCCCTGAAATCGAGGCAAATCTTTTACCTCTCTCTGTGCACGATGTAAACAGTCCCTAGATACAATTTTTGTGGTTTGACTTGCCAAGCAAAGAGTCTCCTCTCATTTGACCAAAACTTAGAAACATGTAAGGCTCCACTGGTTAGTTGCACTTGTAAATGCAAAAAGTTGTGGTATTTTAGGCATTTCTGCAAGGTACAAACATGACAAAAATATGTCATACTGTCGGGGCCATAAAAAAAAAAATTCCCACCGAAAAGGTTTCATCAAACACTTTTTCAATTCACAATTCACGATGATCAAATCATGTGACTGAACATTCTGCTGAGCATTCTGGGGGGAAAAAATACAGAGGCTTAAAGAAGCCACGTGCCTTATATCATTTTCTAATAGTCTGGATAATTTTTTTTTGTAACACTCTATCATTTTTGTTATTAATATTAAAATTTTAACATCAGCTTTGTGATTCGATTATCACTGTTTATTTATATGCTTTATTATAAATGTTAAGAAACATAAAAAAACATAAAACTAAATAAAAATAAGATTTGAAAGCCAAGAATTATTTACATTTTTTTTTTTTTTATTTTTTTTTTAAGTTTTTGAAAAATACCATGGTTATTTTTAAAACTAAATACATTTTTTTTGGAATAAAATGAAGAAAACTGCTGGCTATAGAGTCATACACTAAGTCTCACAGAACACTTGTAGTCACTGCAGATGTTTCTTCCACGTATGGCTTCACCCGGACACCATACTTTCTTGTTTGCATCGAAAACAGGTCAAACTCAAAACAAATGGGACGCTATTGAAGTCATCGAAGATCGGTGCGTGGTGTGAAAGTTTCAATGTCCATCATGTTTTAATATATGTTTGCATATTTCTTATAAACAAAAGAAGGTAATTTAGGGCATCAGTTGATTATGGAATATAAAAAAAAAAATTCAATTCAAAGAAAAAGGCATACTACATCGAAAACCGGACAGGGGAGGATATATTCAGGGCGTCCCTGAAATCGAGGCAAATCTTTTACCTCTCTGCGCGCGATGTAAACAGTCCCTAGATACAATTTTTGTGGTTTGACTTGCCAAGCAAAGAGTCTCCTCTCATTTGACCAAAACTTGGAAACATGTAAGGCTCCACTGGTTAGTTGCACTTGTAAATGCAAAAAGTTGTGGTATTTTAGGCATTTCTGCAAGGTACAAAAATATGTCATACTGTCGGGGCCATAAAAAAAAAATTCCCACCGAAAAAGTTTCATCAAACACTTTTTCAATTCACAATTCACAATGATCAAATCATGTGACTGAACATTCTGCTGAGCATTCTGGGGGAAAAAATACAGTGAGTTGCTCTTTTGACTGGAGTGGTTTCCACTCGGCAACTGACAGACTACTGAGATATGAACGAAAAATCTGTGATGAGTAGTACTACAACATTTATGTAAAGATATAATAATAATAATAATAATAATACGCAGTTCTTATATAGCGCTTTATACTCCCGATGGGTGTCTCAAAGCGCTCAGTATTTTTCCTACAAGGTAAGCGGAGTTACGTGTTGAAGTATGAGAACTATTTCCTTTGCATAGCACCATGTAATGGTTTACAAGGTGCTGTGGCGCAATATGCTGCCAATCAAACCAGGAACACCGGGGCGAACCCCTTCTCTTTACGATAAGTGCACTGGGTTCTTTTACGTGCATTACACAACACACGGGACCTACGGCTTAACGTCCCATCCGAAGGACGAAGCATGTGGTTAAGTGTCTTGCTTAAGGACACAAGTGTCACGACTGGGATTCGAACCCACACTCTGCTGATCAGAAACAAGAGCTAGAGTTCGGTGCTCTTATCCGCTCGGCCACGACACGCCAATAGGGAGTTCAGCGAAAAAAGTAAACACAGCGATCCTATCTGTATGCGTGTGGAAACTGGTTGCAATTAAACTTCCAATATTTCCACCTTTGCTCAAATTCCACACATAACTAATTTTTAAAGAGATAAAACTGAGCTACCTAGTCCTAATGTCCTAGCTAGTCCTTTCACTAACTCTGCCCTTTCCTACTATTATATAGTATCATTAGTGTATTCTGTTTTAATATAAATCATCATTTTGTATGTTACTTGCACACATATTATGTTAAATGGAAATAAATGTTTTAAAAAATCTTGGTGGGCGCCCTATTTTGTCAATATCTTTGTTCATGGCTGCCAGTCAGAAGCCATTCAACCTTAAACTGACATCTAGCTCTAGTCTCCTTTGTTCAACCAAAATTTTTTGTTATTTTTGTCATTTTTCATACAGAGCTCCACACCACGTCTTTTCAGTCAACACAGCCTTGCTCCAAGTCGCCATGGCAGAAGAAGAAGATGAGTTTGATGCTATCTTCCAAGAAGATGGAGGTAGAGATGACCGTTCTGAAGGAGTGAAGGCTGAAGCTGTCAATTACTACAAAGTGTCTATGGACAAATACCAAGAGGTACATTTGCTCCTAGAGCAACAGTGTAGGTATTCTTGACGTGTTGTGGCCGAACGGTTTAGTGCATTGAACTCAAGTTCTGGTGGCTGAGTCATCAGGGTGTTGGTTCGAATCCCGGTCATGACACCTGTGTCCTTGCGCAAGACACTTAACTATAATTGCTTCTCATCACCCAGGGGTTAATGGGTACCTGTGAGCAGAGATGGTTCTTGTGATTGATTTAGCTTGATGCCCTACAAATTTGGCAGCACAGGCTGTATACTTCCAAGGCCGGGGAGCTGAGATGGTTTAAGGAAAGAAATAAATGGCCCAGTAAAGCGCCATGAGCATCACTGATTGACGGAGTTGAGTGTTATAGGTCTATATTAAGAAGCCCCTTTTATTATTAGGTAGTATCTTTTAGCCAATGCAATTAATTTATGGGTTTTGTTTTTTACCAAATTTACTGTGATACAGGGTGGTACATAAACCTTTTTGAACACATGTAGGTCACCAGTACATGTAACTGTATGCAGGTCGGTCACCAGTAACTGCACTCAGGTGGTTCTCCAGTAATTGGCCCAAAACAGAATCTAAAAAATAGACTAAATTTGTGCATTCAGACATTATGAGATGTTCCTTTTGTGCTGATTCGTATAGGTGGACATATTCAATACTGCAAGGACATCGGAACCTCTCCCCAAAACTATAGAAACAGAGAGCAAAGGTAGCAAGTACCAGGTGATTCTAACTGAGAATAACAAACAGGTCAGTTATTTTTATGTATTTTTCTTCACCCTACCAGGGTTCTCCCTGTGATATATTTGCTAATGTCAAAGGTCACACCATGACCTGCACTTCCAGGGTTAGTAATAGTAAATATGGTTTTTTCCCCAGTATGGCAGCTCCTTTGAACAGTGTGTGCATTTATTGTCAACAATTCCACGCGAAATACACCATACTCCATGCACAATCTAGCGTTTCGAGCTGAAACGTGCAAATTGCAAGTCGATAGGTACAAATTGCGGCCACCCCCAAACCCCTCAACTAAAACAAACAAAAGCCAGAGCCCAAGCTCAATACACTGTTTTTCTAAAAGGGCTTATGTTTGTAAATTGATAAAGTTTGGGATCTTAACCCTCTATTATGACACAATAGTGATAGCCAATGATTCTCTTAGCAGGGCCACATTCAGGACTCTGAGCCTCTCAACGCAAACAACCACGGCAACATTGAAACACACCAATCAGAAACCAGCGTTGGGAAGCCACCAAGCGCAACAGAGCCCATAAAAAGTGATCAAAGTACAACATCACTGGAAAACGGTGCCGTGAGGGATCAACATCAGGCAGGGTACCAGCTTAAACCATCCTCTCCTGTAAGGAGCGAAGACAAAAGCAATTCCTTGGAGAAGGCAGTTGGAAATGACACGAGTGAATTGGGTGATTTATTACGAAAAGAGCCCCCTAGAGACAGGTCAGGGACAGGCAAAGACCCAACAGAGCAGCTTCTACGAGCAAAGGCAGAATGGGAAGCACTGGGAACGATACAACCAGGTAAGTAGAAACTCCCAAGTTATGCTATTTTTTCACACAAAAAAACTTCATTACTTCATATTAAAATCTACAACCTTTTTGTGTTAATCGTTGGCTGATTTGCAAAGCAACAGTATGTTTTTTATGTCGGCTTCATTCAACTCGCACTCAAATTCATCCTTGCACGGAACTGTTTTCATTTTCATACCAATTTATTAGTTATGTTTAGTGTGCTGATAAGGTAAAGAAGCAATTCAAATTCTAGCTTTCATCAGTTTCCAAAGTTGGACAAGCTCAGCCATACAAACTCAACTTTTCTGATCAAAAATTATTTCCTGTTAAAATAGTTTTGCTTTGCTGTTCAATACATTATTTACAATATATAAACAAAAATTACAATTGGTATAAAACAGAACTTTTCCTTTCAGAGATTTAATCAAAACAATATTGTGATTTTCTAATTATTTTTTTCCTATCCATACTTTTACACATTAAATATCAGCAATTTGACATTTTATTGTATTATTTTTTGCCCTCATTTAAAGGAGAAGACATCACAGAAGGTAACATTGTCAAAACTTCATTTTCAGTTCTTGAACCCTCCTGCTGGTTTGGGATTTGCTTTGTAGAACATATCCAACAGGAGGAGATGGGAGGAGGTGCAAAGTGCATGTGTCCTGTTTTCTGGAGGGATTAACACTGTGCCTCCACCCACCTCCTCTACTGTTGTATGTATGGTAGATTTGTATGTATGTTATCTAACTTGTGTTGTCCTTGCACATAAATATTTTGATTGTTTGTGTGAAGTTTGTGATTGCGACTTTAAATTTGTTTTTTGAAAAATCCAATTGGTTTGAAAATCTTTGTCAGTTTGACAAAAGAAAAAAAGGACAAGGTCTTCAATTGTGTGCTGGTTTTTCATTTGCCCTCATTAGGGAGTTTCTCAAAAGTCAGGCATGTTCTAGGTACAAAGGAACGTTCCTGTGGGCATATGCCCACAATCAAGTGGACCGCTAGAACGTTCTTCTGGACTGCAACATTGTGCCAAACTACAAGAGCATTCATACACCAGAGAATATGCGCGTAAGCATTTTGAATATTCCAGGGGTTCCAACACACCAGTCCGTGTATACCTGACCAGTCCAATTAGAACTTGCCTAACATTCCGCCTGTTGAGATGCTCCCTTGAAAAGGACGCAAATATCGAATATTTGTTTGAAGAGAGCTGCTGGTTTTTTAAAGACATTATTCTTAGCAAAAATTAGTCAAGCTGGAAAGAAAATAATTCTTCCTCATAGCTCAATGTACCCATTAGACACTGGCCACAGGGTGCTGATACATGTAACCCAGCAGGTGAACATGTCCTGCAGTCTTCCTAGTGTTATTGGAAACACTTATTTCTGAAGATTTAGTAATTTACTACTTTACATGTATACTTCTAAATGTTCAGCAAATTTAAAACAATGTTTTAGATCTTGTAAAGATGCCCGTAGATAAAGCACCTTTCATTTTATTAATATTATCTGATTTTGCGAATTGAGACTTTTAGTCATTCAAATTTTGATGTGTTTTTTTGCAATAATAATATCTTGTCCTATAAGTACTAGGAATAAAGTGTGTTGCTAAACTGGTAATGGAAAGGAAGCCTTTTTTGTTGGTGAAGGGCACCTCTGTGTGGGAAATTTAACTATCTATTGTGATATTTTAACCAATTACCAACAAAATATCCTAAACATGTCTGTGCTCACGGGCGCAGGGGCAGGATTAAATCTCTGAAGTTCTCTGAAGGAATATTTATTTATTTATTTGTTTATTCTTTGGTGGTGGGGAGGGACTTTTGTTGTCACAGTGAAACCATGACTTAACCAAAGACAATATACATTCCTATAAACAGTTTTGGGAAGTCTTTTTCTCCTTCCGAGAAAATGTGGCTTTTGTTCACTGTGAATCGGCCCAACCTTGGGCGTATGCCTCGGCAGGCAATGGCATGCTGGAATCTCAGACTTGCCTCTAATGCCCAATACAATGTGGCAGCGGAATGATCTCTCATAATCCTGGTCTGTGAAACAAGTAAGATAAAGGTCTGGAATTGGGGTCTACTCATTAGTACCCAGCATAAGGGAGAAATCTGAGCACGAATTCCAGTAACAATTGTGCACTGTGCACGCTACACCATGAAATGTCTAAGCGTGTTAACACAGCTGCCGGAAGCATCCCTGGACATTTAAAAAAAAAAAAAAGTTTGTCTGACTTTTGTATCTGTAAAAAGTTTACTTGTGTACACCTCTTCTTAATCAAGGGGCACGAAGGCAATGACCAGGGGCATAGAGCCAATATTGCCTATGTGAAGTATCAGAGCTCGATTTCACAAAGCACTAAGATTCATCTTATAATGAGTTGTCAGTATCAACTTAAAGATTTGTTGCTTAGCAATTAAGATTAATACACTTATTAAGATAAATCTCAGCTCTTTGTGAAATCAAGCCCGAACCTGGTTATTGGTTGCAGTTACATGTCATTATTAATTTCATTTTTCATTTTGTATTATTTGAGTGTGTTATCAATCTAAGAATTACCTCTCTTTCATATTATTTTGCTCTTGAATTGTCACAAATTGCACCGTATCACAAGCACTAGGGTTTCTTAGAGATGGTTTTCCCCCCAGCTTATTAGAGGTGGTTTTTAATAAAGTAAAACTTAAAACTTTGCATGTTTGGGACTGTTAAAGACAGTTTTTGGTCTCACCTTGTAAGAATCTCTTATGGAATTAGCGCACAACTCAATGTTCTCCTCAGGATTTGTCAAAACCGTGGAGCATTCTGGACCAAAATTTTGCAAGTTTGGCCGAAGCAAGCTGGGTTAAAACGAGTTCCTCTGAATGATTTTTGACTTGATTTTTTATGTTTTAAATTTAAAAAAAATTAAAAAATGCTAGCTTGTGCATGTATGGAAAGATCCCTGGATAGTCTACTGGCTCTATTCTGAATTCCTACAACTCATGAGGATGGTTTTTACTTGATTAACCCTCCTACTGTTCGCAACATTTTCAAGTGAGTTGACCAACCATTTGAAACCATTCAACTGCCAAAGTTGTGTATGGTGGCACAACTGTGCACAGAACTAACTGTGTACTGTGTACATGCATTCCCTCATGCATTCCCTCATATCATATTGCAAGGCTGGCATAGCTTATCTATCATTCAAAACCACAGTGAATGGTATTGAATGGTCAGACAGCAAGAGGGTTAAGGAGTTGCTGCACCACTGTTTCTTCTCCAAAGAGCGTCAACACCTGTCAAGAAAATCTTACACATTGCTTCCACAAACCTCCCCATACACATACTGGTTTTTTATTTGTCACACAATGAAACTGAAAGCTGAAAATAAATGCACACATTTGATTAGACTGATTTTTATCTTTACAAGTTTCATAATCCTCCGGAAATCCATTACGTCATTTTGGCCTGAATTTGATGGATTGAGGAATGCATAATATCCAAACCAAGCATGGAGATGCTAGGACTGTCATTCTTATCAAGTGTTAAGAATACCAGACTCAGTCTCTGATGTTTCTGATCAGCAGAGTGTGGGTTCGATTCCCGTTTGTGGCACTTGTGTCCTCAAGCAATGCATACCATAGTTGCTTCGTCCTTAGGATGGGACATTAAGCCATTGGTCCTGTGTACTAAGATTGGTAGTGCACGTAAAAGAACCCAGAACACTTAATCGTGAGTGAGTAGGGGGTTAACCCCGTTGTTTATGGATCACATAGCAAGCACCCTTGTTAACAGGTTTCCTCAGGCTTGCGAGCTACCATGATTAAGTTCACTTATGAGGCATCCTTGGTTTCATCACCAGAGTTATACATGATGTTTGTGAGTTTGTTGTGTGCAGTGGAATTCTGATAGATTCAGAAATGTACCAGAGAGAGAAAGTTATGGCTTCATCTGAATCTGTTTTTATTTTATTTTGTCTTGAAGGAAACGAGAGTTCCATTAACATAACACCTGTTATCTCCTTCAATGAGACCCTGGCATTCTTTCAAAGGATCAACATGCAGCCTTATCTTGTAAGTAAATATCTCCCATTCGAAGCATGTGGACAATATTTGGAGTTATCACACAAGCATGAGTGGAATACAGAAAAATATAGCACTTCTGCATCCCATAGCCTTCGACCTTGTTGGATGTGGGAGGCAAGCGCGCTATATTTTTTCTAGTTCCACAAGCTCTCGTGTTTATCTTCAAGCACGCAGCATAATTCAATATACGGTATTGGAACAGTTGAACGTTTTGCGTATAGCTTAAAGTAGCACAATACACAGAGTTAGGGCGTGATATGGGCTGTGTGATATAGGTTTACATTACACCTCTTGTTACTACGGGTCGACCATTCAGAATCGAGGATTCAAGTTTGCTTGAAGATAATAGTAATTGTCAAAGACCAGTATTCACACTTTATGTGAACCAACATATACATCGAAAAGAGAAAAAAAAAGTGAAATTTGTTAGCTCAATCGGTCAGCGAAGTCATGGGAAAACAGTAAAAAACCTCTTAAATACATTCTCACCGTTTTCAAACATCGGTTTTATAGTTGAGGCTTAATCAAAGGAATTGATTATTTTTGATTGTTTCAGAGTAAGATAAAGCCAACGGTGCATAGGTCAGGCTTTGCAGCTCTCAGACACTTAATCATAGGCCCACCTAAGGTTAAATCTTCACTAAACGAAGAGAGAAACTTGGTGTTCGGCATAGCACAGTGTAAGTAAAAATATTTTGTATACATGTATATACGTACAACTTCATTTATTTGCCTCAAATCCCATATTCATTTATTTTGATGATTACAAAAAGTTGCATCCCCTTAAAGTGATCCCTCTGCTGCCACTTCCCAGATTGTTTTGTAAAATTTGGTGTGATCTCTGGTTATACAGGCCCTTGAACCTGCGATCCTTAGATTAATGTGCCGACGCTCTACCAACTGAGCTATCTAGCCCTAATGGTGACGGTCTGCCTATTTTGTCAATATCTTTGTTCGGGGTGACAGTCAGAAGCCATTCAACCTATAACTGCCGTATAGCCAGGGATGGAACAAAAACTTATAATACAACCTGGGAAGCGGCATCAGAGGGATCACATTAAGGGGTGCGAGAGATGCGATTGGTACCCGCTGTCACCTCACTAAACATGGATGGATACAATGTTATTGTGAAAATACCGTGACAATTGGTTGCTGTTTTTTTCAGCTGAAACTTTCATAGGTGACTTTTATTGTATCTTTCTTGATAACTTTGACAATAAATCAGCATTTCGTTTACAAAAACCAATCTGTGACCTACCTTTAATACTTGTTTGTAGGTCCGTTTGACGACACAGAAGAGGTACACCGACGTGTCTTACAAACAATCTACAAGCAGCTGACAGGAAGCACACTGGATTGTCCGCGATTCGGAAGTCACTGGGAGCAAATAGGTTTTCAAGGTAACACAAGAAATTTGACAAATATCCTAAGATCAGAAGAAGAAAAAAATCATTGTCAAACTCTCTGTGGATGTCTTGACTGACCGGATAGTGCTGCTGTCGTCAAGTTTGCCTTTTTGCCTGATTCTTGACCTAACCGCTCCTGGTACTTTTGTCCTGGAGCAAGGCTCTTCAAAGTAATTACTTTTCCCTTTGCATAAAAGCATAGGCTGTAGGTACTGAGAGTACTAGTATAAACGGTGCTTATAATGGAGCACAGAGCTCTTGTCATTGAAGAGTAAGGGTTTTCCCCCAGCGTATCCTTATTCTATCATTGAGCAAGTTCGGTTGCTGATATTTCCTCAATTTAAAGTGTAAATCACGCATGGGTGGTCTGTCTTTTCCTCAAACACATCATTCATTATACTTTATTTGGCGGATGTTCATCCTTTAGTAGAGAGAGGATCATTCCTTCTTCCGTCCTCTTCACACGAGGGGGTACCTCTAAATTTATAATCGTCCTTGTTGATTAATCTTCCCATAGGGGCTGATCCAGCGACTGACCTGAGGGGCTGTGGATTCCTGGGACTAATGATGATGCTTCACCTCGTTATGGACCCAGTCAGGCTACAAGTGGCTAAAGAAATCTACAGGTTGTCACAACATGAAACTCAGGTATAAAACTTTCGAGATTACCAATTGCATGTCTTGTCTATTCCCATAATCAGACTATTTTAATAGGTTGCTGCCGTGGTATTTTTCTTCCATCCATTCAGATCAATTGAACCAGTCTGGATTTGAGTCTTGTGTCATTTCATTGAGTCCAAGTCTGAGTTTCTAGTCACTGGGGTTGAGTCTGGATTTGAGTCTTGTGTCACTTCCTTAAGCCCAAGTCTGAGTTTCGAGGCTCTTGGGTTGAGTCCAAATTCAATCTGAGTTTCTAGTCACTGGGGTTGAGTCCGAGTCTTGAATCACTTAGGTCATGTCTTTGTCTAAGTCTCAAATCACTAGGGTAGAGTCAGAGTCTGAGTCTTGAGTCACTTGGTTTGAGTCTAAGTCTAAATCCGAGTCACAAGTCACTTGGGTGAAATTTGAGTTTGAGATTCATGGCCAAAATTGAACTAGAGTCAGACTTACTTAACCCTTCGAGCGCCGCCAACATTCTGAAACGTCACACTGAATATCCATCCACAGGCCACCAACGTTCCCTTACGTTCTCCTACTTGACAAAAATAAATAAAAAATTGCCCTGTGGATAAAGAATTGCCAAAACGCTGCCAGCACTGTAAGGAACCCTTCGAGCACCGCCAACGTTCTGAAACGTCATACTGAATCTCCATCCACAGGCCGCCATAGTTCCCTACTACGTTCTACTACTACTCGACCCCCCCCAAAAAAAAAAAATGGCCGGCCTGTGGATACAGCATTACCAAAACGAGGCTGGCACTGTAAGGGTTAAGGAGAGTCATAGTCTAAAAGGACATGAGTCCAAGCCCCTGGTCTCAAAGTCCTGGACTCCAGTCCGAGTCCTACAATACGAGGGAAGGGCATAACAGTCTGACCCCATTTTGATATTGATGAAGTTCATTATTCAAGACAGCTTTGCGCACAGGAAAGCACAGCGGCTTAAATGATAAAAGAGGTTCATTGTAGCACCATGGAAATATCCATTGAGAGAAGACAATTATGAAATTCTAGTTTGAATTCACACAGTTGTTTCTTTACTGCTTTTCATCTTTTTATTTCAGAATTTTCCTTTCTCGGTGATGTCCATCAATATGACAAGAATTGCCTTACAATGTCTCCGCGAGGACTGTCTCTCGAGGTAAAAGAAATCTCCCAGCAAGCAAGCCTGGTTATCTAGTTTATCTTTCATTGATTCGGATAGTGCTTTATTGTACTATTGTTACACACAGCAGACAGTAGTCTGCCATGTTAGCCATTTTGGGAGCCGATGATAAACATGTAAATGCCGCGTGGCCACAACTGCACACTACAATGGGCTTTGACTTCAAAAATTGATCCGGATGCTCTTTTATTGCACCACAGTCACACCCGGCTACTGGAAGTCAATGATAAGCATGTAAAACCGCGTGGCCAAAACTGTGGACTACACTGGACTTTGACTTCCGAAATGGTGCAACCAAAATCATTGTGATGATGAGGTTTGGTGAATTGGGTCAATAGACCATGTTACCTGTGCCATCAACAACCAGGGGCCGATTTCACAAAGAGTTGAAATTAATTTTAACTTTGTATCAATCTTAATTGCTAAGCAAAAGTGTGGTGTCACTATACAAATCTCTATGGCTATATTAATCTCATCTGAAGATGAATCTTAGTGCATGATTTGTGTATAGCTTAAAGGTATTATACAGGATTGGCAGAGCTGACAAAATAATCACAGACAGTGTTCATGTTTTGTGTAATCAACCACATACATGAAATAACAAACCTGTGAAAATTTGAGCTTAATTGGTCATCGAGGTCACGAGAAAATAGTGAAAAGAGACCTTATGTGTTTTCTGTTTTTCAAACATAGAGTTTATTATCGCGCGCGATAAAAACTATTGTTTTACTCATTTCTCAGAAACGATAGCATTTTAGGCAGAAATATTTTAAGGAACCCTCTCTACCATTACTTACTTTAAATCATGTAAGTTATGTGTGAATCTGTGAACATTTGTGGGCCTTTAAAGGGACACATTACATTCAAATCTCTCAAAATGTTGCTGTTTGGAATTGCTCCTTGTCCTTTTCAAGGGTTGTTCATTCACTAAAACACCTACAGTGTGTCGTAATTTGTTAGCAGTTACAAATAATGTCTCTTGAAATACAACTAGTGGAACATATGATCCACCATTTTGGGGAGTCAAAAATTTGGTTCTACAAAATAGCAGACCGTGTTCTGTGACGAAACTACACAAAAACCACCCAATTTCAAGGGATATTTATGTGAATCGTTATATTCTACTTTTAAAATATTTTTCAAACCATGTTCATTTCAAGACAAATGCTTTTTATAGCCCAAAGTGCTCAATGCGAACCTAATGTGCCCCTTCAATGAAGGAAAATGTACTCTATGATTGTTATCAACTTTTGTTTGGAAGGCACATCTCAGAACTTGTTCAGCTGTTGTTTTCTACAATGCTTGATGTTATGATGTGGAAATAATACTGTCAAATTTCTGTTTATCTCCTGGTAAAGGGCTCCTGTCCCTCCCACATCCACTTGTAAATAAAGTGCACTGTTAAATTGTTATTTATTTATTTTTTTACCAGGGAGTGTAACAGACGAAAGCAAGTCTTTGGAGTAATCAATGATTTCTACGCAGGAATATTCTTGCAGGTCTATCAAATCTGGAAACATAAACAGAAAACCATTAAGGATTCTGGATTTGTCATCAAAGGTATCATGAAAAGAATTCAGTTATTTATTTGTTCCAGTATGTTTGAGGCAAAGAAGGGGGGGGGGGGGCGATGTGGCTGCGTATGCATCTCTGGATCTGCCACTTTTGGTTTCTTTCCCCGCCTTTAACCACTGTAGAACCTCTGGTTCGAATCTCACCCCATACTGGAGCCTTGTATGTGGATTTGCTTTCGAGTCCCTACCTAATTGCGTGGGTTTTCCCAGTTGGGGTTTTCCTCCCAAATCTAAAACTGAAGATTCCTTCATCATCTCCGATACATGCTGTTATTTGCACTTGAGCTGTTGGATGTGTAAGAAAACAAAAAATAATTGAAACTGTTTGCAAACTTACCAATTTAAATTTTTCTGTTTCACAGATGTTGAGCTGGAGGCTAAAAAGAATCCTCGCGATGTTATCAAATCCCTTGAGACGTACCTACAGGGACATACTGACAAACACGGTGGGAATGTCCGACCGGGAGAGACTGGCGACACCCTGGTGTTTGTAGGTGTGCATGAACTAGAAACAGAAGACGATTGAAGAAGGTGGGACACCAGACTCTGACAGTGGGTGTTTGTATGCCACAAAGCGTGATGTCTTCTGTTCCACACGAAGCATGTTGAGGGCACTCGAAGCATGTTGAGGGCACTCTTCATAATACCACACCTCTTTACCACGAAGACACTAGTAAGAAAGCGCGAAAAAAGAATGCGTTTGACATTTATTGTCCGACTCCGTTACGTGGAAAGATACCTGAAAATTAACCTTGCCAGTTTGACACCCTTGGGTGTCTGTAGAGTGTGTGTTGTTTCCGATAGCTAGTCACTTTTAATGTAAACTTCTTGTTGATATTTGTGTATGAAAAAGAGAATAATATAATTAGTTGCAAGTTGCCAAACGTGTCAGGATGGATCATCTCCAAGTTGTGAAAATGCTTCTTTGCTTTATCGCAAAACTCCTTCACCAGTGACTGGTCCTTCAATACTCTTATCAGTTATCACACAAGCATGAGTGAAATACAGACAAATATAGTGCTTCTGCATCCAATATCCAAAGGGATTTTGTGTGAATCATTTTTGTTCTACTTTTAAAACATCTTTCCAACTATATTCATTTCATAGCAAACACTTTTTATAGCCCAAAGCGCCCATTAATATCATGTAGAAACACACACAAACGTATGCACTTGTTGTACCCAAAGCCATTTGTTTTTTATTAATTAATTAAAAAATATACACCTCTATCAATTTACATTCCAGCAATCCTCAAAATGTCACACATAATTTTATAAAATATAACATTTTTTACTTATAAAACAATACTGTTTATGTATTAAACAGAAAAACGAACCCAATCCTCTAAACTGCCAATGACACACATAGGTTTACAAAATATAACATGTTTACTTATAAAAAAATAATGTTTGAAAAACAAACCATACATTATAGATATCATTTGTGCTTAGACAGTACGGATATTTCCAAGATTGATACTTCATGGAAGCAATAGAAACAATTGCCTTGGTGCCCCTTACAGGCCTGACACTTTACTCAGGCAGTAGACAATTGCTTTTATGCCCCTGGTCATTGCCTTGGTGCCCCCTGCAGGCCCGATACTTCACAGAGGCAATGGAGACAATGGCCACCATGCCTTGTTTCAACTTGCAGGCCTGATACTTCACATGGAGGCAACAGAGAGGTAAACCCACCATGCCATTAGGCCCTATACTTCACTGAGGCAACACTGGGGCAATTACAATTACCTCCATGCCCAAGATCATTGCCTTGGTGCCTCTTGAAATGTTCCATGCCCAAGATCATTGCCTTGGTGCCTCTTGAAATGTTCCAAGTAGAAATTTAATTCCCCTTAATACAGACAAATTTGAAAGCTATCCTGCCTGCATTCAAGTTGGGTTGACATTCAATTCCTACCTCCATGATATGACAGTCCGAATTATGGGTAACCTGCAAACCTACTCAGTTTATAACCTGGGCCAAATTTATTAGAGCTGCTTAAGCAGAAAATATTGCCTCAACAATTTTCTACTAAGCAAACATGATCAGGATACCAGTCACAGACAGTAGTACACAGGACAAGGAATTTTGGCTGGTAACCAAACCTTTTTCTGGTAAGCATAATTTAGTTTGTGCTCAAAGCAGCTCTATGAATATGGAACTTAGAAATGTGGACCACCGAATTTCAAATGAACAATACATTTTTGGGAGATTCACTTACCAACCTTCCAAATCTTACTTCATTTTTCAGTATTTCGAAACTGTGGTCTTAATTCAAAGCAGTTACACTCTAACAAAACTCAAAAGTGTTAATTTTTTGTATCAAAATATATATGTAGGTGAGAGGACACTTTCTTAATTTATAAACAAATATAACTTGTGATACAATTATGTACCTTGTTGTAATCAATGGAAAATAATACAATTTTTGTTCTAAAGCTTAATTTCGTGGTGACTTCTTGCATACTTTTACTGAAAAGTTACTATTTATTGACCCCTTGCACGCACATCACATGCAGCGACTTTGCCACTCTCGCCATTTTTGGAGAAGACAAGTTAACGCCTAATTACCTAAACTTCGCACTACACTGTCAAACACACAGTGACATTGACTCCCAAAATGGCCCAAACCAACATTATAGTGATGAAGACATCAGGTGAATGGGGTCAATAGATTCATGAACTATTATACAATTTGTTTAAAGTGCATGTATCATTGGTAATTGTCAAAACCAGTATCCACTCTTGATGTGATTGAATTAACAAACCTGAGAAAGTTTTAAGGCTTAATTTGTCATTGGAGTCACAAGAAAAAGTGGGAAAAAACCTTATATGTTTTCACTGTTTTCAAACATTGAGTTTTAGTTTTACTAATTTCTCAAAAACTTACTCATTTCTCAAAAACTAAAGCATTTCAAGCAAAAATATTTGAAAGGGAGTTTCCCACTAAGATCATCTTTATACCAATTGAGTTATGCGTGAATCTGTGAACAGTTATATTTTTACTCTTACCAATGTTACAAACAGAGGGTTACGATCCAGTTCAGTTTTGTAATGCACTCATTTTCCAATACATGTAGATGCAAGTCTGTATGAAAATTTTGAACAAGAAATTTTACAAGTCTTAAACCTCAAATAAAATTATGTTTTACACCATTGAGATAAGACACTTGTAATTGTTTTCTTACTAAGTCACTTTCATAAGGACTCGAGGATCACAAAACTGAATTTGACCTCGGAGTCCCTCTTTATTAATTTAAGACTTTTGAAGACAATTTGTCAACAATTTTTAGCTAAATTGCATTCTTTGAAAGACTGAAAATTAATTTATTGATAATAAATTAAATAATTGAAGAAATTACATCTTTTCAGATTTTATTTTGAGCAGGAGAATTTTTTTTGAATTTCTTCAGCAAAGTAAAATTCAGCATTGAGAGACGCATGGGTAGAAAGAGTCCTTGAAAGAATTTGGTCATACAATTTTGAAAACAAGGTTGTTATAAAATTTGATCAGAACACTGGTATATAACACAGTTATTATGTAATTAATTGTAAATTTGAAAGACAATTCAAAAAAATTGAACACTTGGGAAAATTGTGGGACTAATACTCTTTAAACAGTGATTTTGGATGGGGAAAAAAGAACATGTTCCATTACTTTACATCTGCACTCAGAACGTAACTAAACCACTTCAGGCATGACTTTTGGTCCTTGGAACAAAATAGGCATTATGCCATCAAGTATAAGGGCTGCAAAACATGTACAATGTTTAGGCTTTTATAGACATTGCAGACTATAGTTACAATTTTTCAGATTTTTCCTACAGCGTTCTCCCTCAACAGTGGTCTGCTGACCAAATGCCAGTTAAAACAACTGAGGACCAGTCAAAATTCACTCCAAGTGGTCCAGCTGGCTAGCTCAGTTTTGAAAAGCATTCGTATTCCATATGGATTATGGACTAGTGAAAAAGCTGACAAACTAGTGAAGCCACAAATGAACTTAACCTGCTGGCCAGTCATTAAAAAAGTTAAGGGCAAATCCTGTCCCAGGGCAAAACAAATGGGAAATCAGACTAAAGTAGGAAGAATAAACAATGTCAAATATTAACCACACCGGGACACCTTGACCCCAGCAGATAAATCCTGCTACATTCAGTAGTTCCTCAATGGACCTTAGTACTGATGACGTCACAGTTTGTTAACCACTTTACAGAAGACTGTCTTTACGGAATTACTGTTGGTAATGTAGTACCCCGTTACAGCACTAAAAGCAATATGTAGTAAACAAACTGTGACGTAATCATCAGTACAGGGGTCTCTTCCTTCAGCTGTTTACCTGCAAGAGAGATTTTATGCAAGCAAAAGTCTATTTCATGAATGATCGAGAAGATTTTGATGCATAAGTGCAAAAGCGTTGTATCTCGATTTTGAAAAAAAGTATCTTGCACGAACATGCTCTGTGCAAAAATGTTGTATCGGGGCACATACTTGTGTGTACATCGTGGCAAACTACACTTAAGCAAAATACGATGCTTTGAGAATGTTAAACTCTCGCGCAACGCAAGTGCTATTTTAGGATATAAAGCGTTTTTTGCACTAACACAAAGATTGACAGCACGTGTGAGTGCTCATGTCGAACATGCATTGTTGCATCACTCATCTGCTCACACAAAAATAGCCCGCACCTTAGCGTGACTTTTGCTTTGCTTATGGTAAGCAAAGATTATGAATTACAAACCGTGCCAAGAGTTGCTCCATTTTACAGATGTGAAATTGGCCTCAAGTTACAGTTAAATCAGAACAAAACAATAAAGCGTTTTCAAATATTTGTTTTGTTTGCAATAGACTGTGCAAGTCTTGTGTGTATTTGAACTATTTTGGGATCACTTTGGTAACACGTACATTGCTTTTATAATAACGCATGAAGGAAACAAAACTGCGTACTTTAGCAGGTCCCAATGTTTGAATAAGGGTGAGACTTGTACAGTCTATTCTAATCACTATCACTAACGATGGAAACAAATATCTCTTGGTACTTCGCAAGTATTTCTTTTGCAGTTGGTCTCAGCGAAGGGTCCCTTTCTTTGCACTGTTTGTGAAGCTTAAATAAATGCAGCCTAACAATGTCACTATGATCAACCTTCCCAAGAAGTAAATCAGTTACATCTGGTACTTTCCAGATGTCTGTCTTCTCGTCATAAGGTGGCATGTCTTCATCTCGGAAGGCCTTGTCCTGGAATGGCCAAAGCTGTTCCGGTGCAACAAAGTCATCGTAGAGTTGTCTGGGGCCGCATTTAGCAAGCAATCCTCTGGTTCTGTCGACCAATGGGAGGGCATCCAGGTCGTTGATGACCAGACCGAGGTCGTTCGTTACCAAAAACTGGGAGAGTGTTTTCGTTGGGTCGTTGCTATCGCACATGATGCGTGTGCCAACTGGGCTGGAATGTAAGAAAGAAAGGATTTTGGCGTAGTCCAAGCACAAATGGAATCGGGTCCTGAGTGTGTTTCTGTCGGCAAGGCCACCCTGCTGTGAGAAGATGTCTTCTATCTTTTCAGCAGATCCTAGTTCGTGGTATTCTGTGATGATGACTGGGGGGTCGATATCAAGGCATGAGCCTAGAAGCTGGACAACATGTTTGCTGACCTGCATAGCTTGAAGCATCTCAGCACCGTGGAGAAAGTCTTCAAGATATCTAGGATGGCTCAGGTTGGCGTATGCAAACCTCATCTCTTGCCATCTTCCGAGATAAACCTACATGTACAGCAAGGAAAAATACCTCATTGATTACAAATTATTGTTGAATGTCAAGTAAAGTTTAACCAGTTAATGCCGAAAGCATCTACTTCCCCAAACTTGCACGAACCAGAAAACGGATGACTGATTAACCTGTTTTTGTATACACCTAGAACATTGTTTTTTGTACGAGGTCAAAGCCGAGTGAGGTCTTTATACACCTGGACGTTCAATACTCAAAGACCTGATCAAACCAAGCTTAATGCATTTAGAAGTGAAATTACCCCTTTTAATATTTCGGAACAAAGGCAAAGAAATATGGAAGTTCTAATACGAGTTGTTGATAGTTGCAATGTGAATACAAGAAGATGCTTGTTCTTTTATTGACCTCTGAACTTTAACCTTTGACATAACAATCTTGCATGGTAACTTGTAAACAGAGGGCGCTATATACAGATGCTACATCTCTTGGGCACCTTCGGAACACCAAGGACAAAAACACGGCAAAAAGCCATTATAAATGTTGGACACGCATCAAATAAACACTGAAATGTAAAACTAGACCCAAGTTAAAATCAGGGTGGCATGGGTGGCTAGTGCTTGCCTTTCACCATTTGCCCTGGTTTGATTCCTAGCTAGGGCCACATGTGAGTAGAGTTGTGCGTTTGTTCTCTCCTGTTGCCACGAGGGTTTTTCCTCCCTCTGGATACCTTTGATCTCTAGCTGTGCTCCGTGGTCATATACGGGTCGATGTGGCTGGCTGCCAAAAGGCAACTTTACCAGAGCTGCCAACTCTCCCCAATTCTGCAGAAAGTTCCCTGAACCAATCTTTCCACGTTCTGATGAACACATTTGAAAATCTCCCTGATTATGGAAACTTTTCCCCTAATATTCCCCTGATTGATGGGCAAATGTTGGCAGCTCTGCTTTACATGCCTGCTGTTTAGCCGTGTCCTTCGCAGTTCAGCTTCTCTAATGTAAAGGATGATTAGCCTCCCAAAGAACCAGGAGCCGATTTCACAAAAAGCTAAGATTGATCTTAACTGTGTGTTAATCTTTATTGCTAGGCAAAAGTGTGATGTTACAATACAAATCACTCTGGTGATATTGGCAACTCATCTTAAGATGAATCTTAGTGCTTTGAGAAATCTAGCCAAGGTTCACAAATTTTTGCCAAAGCAAAATCATGGACTAAAATCTGACTTACTTGTTTGACGAGACCTTCCCCGATTTTCTTCTCCAATGTCACTTCCGCAATTTGTCCACAGTTAAGAAAGGGCTTCCAGTTGTCGTGTCTGTTGTCATGGCAATCCGTGCCTCTGTCATCACAAATCAAGGAATCTGCTCCTTTCCCAATGTGTGGGTTTCCCACCTTGGGCTGATTCTGAACGGACAGCGTCCGCTTGGGAACATGTACATATTCTTTTAACTTCCAAAGTTCCTCCGGAGAGGTCAACTTTCGACACCAGTTGTAACCAACAACTATTCCAACAGTCAGTAGGGTGAAGCAGATGGCACATCGCCACGGTAATTTCATACTCTGCTAATAATTCTGCACAGTAAGAATAACATGAATTACCTTTTTGATTAAATTTTATCTTCTTGGGAAAAGCACTGATTTAAATCTTTTACAAAAAAACCTACTTTTGCAATCAAGTTTTACTTGAGTGCATAATTCCAAAAAGGTAGACCCAACAAACTTAAAAAGCAAAGGCTGGCAAAAATACTATATCCGACTGCCACTTTATATCCCTTAGTCATCCTTACCTGTAGCTGTACAGAAAAATTGCAAAACAGAGAGGAACAGGCACTTTGAGAGTGTCAAAATCATAAACAGTTTTGGGGTCTACGACAAGTACATGTAGGTCTTGAGTCTTGACAACGCTACTTTCTAAACACCATTTAAGTTCTTTCGTCAAGCAGGAGTGAGTGAGAGTTCCAGCCGTGCAGTGAAATATTGGCTTGAATTTTCTTTTTTTAAACGTTAATATTTAGCGTTTACCTTTAGATACCAGTACCAATTCCTCAAGAGGAATATTAAAAAAAAGGCATGTTTCATTACTCTTCATGTATCTGCACTCAGAACGTAACTATAACCACTTCGTCAGGCATGACTTTTGGTCCTTGGAACAAAATAGGCATTATGCCATCAAGTATAAGGGCTGCAAAACATGTACAATGTTTAGGCTTTTATAGACATTGCAGACTATAGACAGTTACAATTTTTCAGATTTTTCCTACAGCGTACGTTCTCCCTCAACAGTGGTCTGCTGACCAAATGCCAGTTAAAACAACTGAGGACCAGTCAAAATTCACTCCAAGTGGTCCAGCTGGCTAGCTCATTTTGAAAAGCATTCGTATTCCATATGGATTATGGACTAGTGAAAAAGCTGACAAACTAGTGAAGCCACAAATGAACTTAACCTGCTGGCCAGTCATTAAAAAAGTTAAGGGCAAATCCTGTCCCAGGGCAAAACAAATGGGAAATCAGACTAAAGTAGGAAGAATAAACAATGTCAAATATTAACCACACCGGGACACCTTGACCCCAGCAGATAAATCCTGCTACATTCAGTAGTTCCTCAATGGACCTTATAGTACTGATGACGTCACAGTTTGTTAACCACTTTACAGAAGACTGTCTTTACAGAATTACTGTTGGTAATGTATGTAGTACCCCGTTACAGCACTAAAAGCAATATGCAGTAAACAAACTGTGACGTAATCATCAGTACAGGGGTCTCTTCCTCATGTTCCTTCAGCTGTTTACCTGCAAGAGAGATTTTTGTGCCAACTATTGCAGAGGGTTTATAAAAAGCCATGTTCCCAAAACAGATTTGATATGTGACAGGTGAAAAATGTATGCTTTATAAGTTTTTGTCTGTGATTTTACCGTAGACCTCCATGATTTTACTCTTTTATAAAATAATACACACACAGCGCAGGTCGGCTGCTGCTGCCTGCTGCGCGCACGCGGCTTCCACTGTGGACAAATTGAAATTAAACATATTACATACACCATAAAGCTGTTTTCCCGACTTGATGTTTTTGAGCATGTTACACATAATTATGTCCATATCCGTTATTTATTTTTCATAAAAAATGTTTGATTGATTTATGCCATGAAAATGAACTTACCGCGTACAGAAGTTCCACAGTTGGTTGTTTACGATCAAAGTAATTAAACTTTAAGGGCGCCCTCTCTTGTTATAATGAAAAATATAAACAAACACACGCTGGCAGTATGTTATGTACAATTCATGTATGTTGTATTGTTTTGTTGGATTGAATATTGAACATGTTGAATGCAATGTCATGCATTTGAGCCATGTCTCGAAAAGGAGATCCCCTTGAATTGTTCGATAAAATTGGCAGTCATGATCCTCAGCTGAACCTGGATAAATGCCTGGTAAATGCTTGCATCGAGGGTGACATTGACACTGTGATTGATCTGCTGCAAAAGGTTGGTATGGATTGGGATGGCACTCAGCTGTATCGGCCTCGGCTCGGTAGATAGAACTTTTGGCTTGGAGAACCTGGGAAATTAATGGCTTGGTGATTGGGGGGGGGGGGGGGGGGAGGGGGCTCACTTAAATATATAAAAAAAGCAGGTTTATTATTGTATTTTTTTTGCCATCTCTTTTCAATTAATTCTCAAAAATGCTCCTTTTTCCGTAAGGATTTTCCTTCCCTTTAAATTGTTTTTCTCGATGAAAACAATAAAAACAATGTTGGTAAAAATTGGTTGGACCTGGAATTTTAGAGGTTGCTTGAACCTCTCTTTCTTAAGCCTCTACCTTTCTTTGGTACGCCATTTGGCACAGAAAACCTTGCATTTACAAAAATCGTTTACTCAAGTTGAGTAGTTTGCCCTGTCTGTTCTAAAGACTGTAGGACTCCAGTAGTAGCATTCACTGAAAGTGGTTTATTTATAGCTCATGACATCTCATAAAGCAAGGCTACGGTGGCCTATTAATGCCACTCCATAACACTGTCAATATCATTGTTTCCAGCAAAGAATTGAGCTCATTAATAATATAATAATATTTTATTTGTAGCTATCGACCCTGCATTTGGTTAAATTTGTATTTGTTTTTAATAACTACAATATCTTAAACTTGGTACAAAAAAATGTCAACTGTACAGAAAGGTAATAGCCTCTAGACTTGGTTCAATTCGGGTCTTGTGCTAATTGAGTCAATAATGTATGGCTACTCAGCCAGCTGGATTAATCAGACAACCAAGGACTCAATGAAAGTTTGACTTGGGTCAAGTCTATCTAAGGCCAAGGGGTAATGCTAACCATAATCTTGAATGACCTCATTAATATTGATAAGTATAGGCCTAATATAGCCCTGGAAGGTTACATCATGGAGGAAGTAATAGACTATTTCTTCCTCCATGGTTACATGCATTAAATACATTAGCAGTGGATGTGTAATGAATGTTTCGGTAATTCAATTGGCAAATAGACCGGTATCCTCTCCTGTCCCAACCTACATGACATAGGCCTATACATGTATGTAAAATAACAAACCTGTAAAAATTTGGGCTAAATTTGGTCATCAAAGTTGCAAGAAAATAATGTAAGATAAAAACACCCTTGTTTTGAAATGTGTGCTTTCAGATGCCTGCGAAAAGCTTCATGCCTGAAGACTTTCTCAGATTCAAATTTTTCGATGACAAATTTATTCTTTCTCTAAACTACATTTTTAAAAGGGGGTTGTTTCCAACAATGTTTTATTAATATCAACAGCTCTCGTGCTCTTTATAAAGTAAAATTGTATAATTCATTTTTGGAGCAAATACCAAAGTCTGAAAGTATATCCTCCTTCTAAAGGGAGCATCAGTGGAGGCGGAGACCTACACTCAGCATGAGGCCTACTCTGGGGAGAACTACACAACCCCTCTCATGGGAGCAGCAAGTGCCTCCAAGCAGCAGTATAAGATTGCCAAGATGCTGCTGGAAGATGGAGGTAGGGATCGGGAAGGAGGAGGGGCAAAAACCTTGTGTCTGTCTACATTTTGCTTGATCCGTAGGCGTCATAACTATCAAAGCATTAGGCCTATTCATTTTTAAAGGATTATACAATGGTGAGGATAATCAAATTACCAACCAAAGTTGTTGCCTGGGCACAATTACTTGGGATTTAGGCCTATTACATGTACCACATAGGCTCTAATTATTCACTCTCAGTCCTTGAAAGGGTGTGATTTAAGCAGCCCCTTGAAATTAGCCAAAGTGTATAATTTGTTGCTTTTCAATACGCTAAACAGACACATGGTATTCCGCCATAACAAAGCTGGCATTGAGAACTGTTTTAATCACAAAAACTACATCGTGGAAGAAGTAGCTTACAAGAACAATAAATGAATAATGCAGTCTGAAACTGTTATTCCCATGGCCCTATTGCATTTACTTGGTTTGATCAATTTAAGTGCTTTCTCAAAACCTGTTATTTTTAATTTATTTTGTCTTAATTCTAAACACTTCAAACAGCCCATTTGGATTCCATATTATTACTATTATATTATTATATATTTCTAGAAATGAAACCAAGGATGCCTCATTAGTGAACTTTATCACTGTAGCTTGCAAGTCTGAGGAAGTCTGTTAACAAGGGTGCTTGCTACAGTATGTGAACCAGAAACACCGAGGGCAACCCCTACTCTCCCATGATAAGTGTTCTGGGTTCGTGCACTAGGCCTACCAATCCTATTTCCTGGGACCTACGGCTTAATGTCCCATCGAAAGGACAAAGCAGTTATGCTCAAGGAAACAAGTGTCATGACTGGGACTCGAACCCACACTCTCCTGCTGATCAGAAACAGCAGAGCTTGAGTCTGGTGCTCTTTCTTAACCACTCGGCCACGACATGCCACTCGGCGGTTTGCTTTATAAGAACGTTTTTATTTGTTATACTTATTACGGACACAGAACCCCAGTTCAACTCCCTTCGCCTGACCAGCACCCTACCCCAAAAAAGTTTAAAAGAATAATGTTTTCCCACTCCCTTCCAGTCTGCAATGGCTATGTAACCATCGTCCACACACATGATAATTTTGTCTTTCATCTCTGACCATTCTCAGCTAATGTGAATACTGGAGATCGGTACAAGGTCACACCCCTCCACGTTGCCTCCCTTCACGGTCACAGTGACTGCGTCCGATTGTTTCTGGATGCTGGAGCTGATGTCAATGCTGGGACCGAAGATTACAACCGGCCTGGGGTCTTTAAAAGTAAGCGCTTCTTTAAGCTTAGGGTCATACATGTAGATTGGTTTTTGTCAGCGTAATATTGATAATAAGCAAAATTATAAAAAAAGATACAATAAAAGTCACATGTGAAAGTTTAACAGCTGGATACAGTGTTTACTTGCTGAGAAAACATTTAAAAAAACTTTCACAGTAGCTTCCCAAGAATGTCAAATCCATCCACTTTTAGCGAGGTGACAGTGAGTACTAGAACCGCATCTCTGGCCGTAGCATTCGTGGATGAACACAAACCCTCAGAAATCTGAGAAATGACTTATGCATGAACTGTTTCTCAGATTCAAATGTTTTGGGGTAAAAAATTTACCACACCATACTTCGAACGGGAATCATTCCTCAAAATAGTTTATCAACAGCTGCAGTGCTTCTCACCAAGTAAGTTTTTATGGTCTTAATTCCTTTAGTATTGACCATGAAAAGTAGTTGTTACTATCATAATGGCTAACATTGTAGAGATCCCCATGTAATTTTAAGTTATTTTCCACCATAGTTCCTTGTGCTCAGAGAGCTACTGATGTATAACCTCAGAACAGCTGGTCACCATAACTTGATGGACATCTACTTACAAATACCGAAAAAATAATTGATTTATGCATTTCATCATTGCTGAAAAGTTCTTATTATGCATTATTCATTTTGCCCGGGCCACCTTAGTCTGATTTCTGTTTTTTTTATTATTAGTTATATTGAATAGCTGATTGGGATGTTTGACCATTTAACCATTTAACGTTAAACATTGAAAAAAAAAAATCCTTTTTCAAATTGCTTTAATGGTTAACGAAGACGACAGTAAAAAGAAGAACAAAAGAAAGAAAAAAAAAAACAAGGCAGTAAATTATTTTTTTATTAAATGAACATTTTGGGACCTTCCTTTTCTTTAAAATGTTGGCCCTAGAAATTTTTCTATTTTGTTTATCTACTTTGTTGTTTTTGATACAGAACCCTACAGGAAGGGAAGCACCCCACTCCACCTAGCAGCCAAAGAGAGTCAGGTAGGGTGCATTGAGGTCCTCCTGACCCATGGCCATGCTGACTACAACCAGCGAGACATCTACAACTTCACTTGTCTCAACTGGGCGGCCCAGATTGGCAGTGAGGAGTGCATTCTTTGTTTGCTAAGGCTGACCGAAGGGGATAGTGTCTTCATGTCCAGTACACCTGGCACAGGTAGGGGGACAAACTCTCTTAGAGGTCAGATTGATGGCTTGTAGACGGTGCAAGTCTTGCACGTATTCGAACCTTCTAAAGCAAGTTGGTCCCAACCAAATTGAGTTTTTCGTGTGCGCGATTTTGTTTCTTGAACTACTTAAGTATTTTGTAGTTTATGGCTATAAAAATACCGGGGTTGAATCAGTACCGGGGTGGGTGGAGGGGTAGGTGCAAAGAATGAGGTCTGAGGTTTAGTGTTCACATTGTTGAATGAAAAAACTTCAATATCATAGCAAAATATCTTAAAAGATATCTTTAAAAATACCTTAAGATTTGCTAAAAAATCTTAATCTTTAAAGGCAGGTTGTACTTATTCAACAAGTTAATAAGAATGAAAACTTACTTGATAAAGAGCACTGGAGAGCTGTTGATCTTAATTAACATTGTTAGAAATGACCCCCTTTGAAGTAATGTAGTTTCAGAGAAAGAGGTATTTTTTCACCCCAAAATTTGAATTGGAGAAAGGCGTCAAGCATGAAGCTTTTCTCAGGCATTTAAAAGCACGCAATTCTGTGCAACAATGGAGCTTCTTGAGTAATCGTTTTCTTTTGAAAGCATCATTGCCACAGTGAAAACCTGACTTAACCTAGGAAAGACAACAACAGTTCGCATAAAAGTACCTTCATTTATTGTGTGAGAATGTATGAGTAGGCACTCACCGTGATTCACAGAACCTCAGCCGAGAGCCACAACCAATATAACCTGCCTTGGAATACTTGAATCTCAGAACACTCAGACTTTACCTCCCATTGAGCCGAATACAATGATAAACAATGGTGGATGCCTGTCCATACTTTTATGCCACATTTGTACATCAACAGGACGATGGTCGGAAATCAGGGGTTACACAATAACCCCCTATTACAAGGCATGTTTTCCAGTAGCTGGTGTCCCGCTTTGTATTGGTGAAACAAAGCATAGCTACATGTACACAATGAAAAGTCCGGGTGGATATTTCCTGTCAGTCGTACGACTGGCAGCAAAAAAATGGGGGTACGCTGAAGTTGTTCTGCTCGTAATAAACCATCTGCTGAAAGTCAGATTAGAAAAATTGTGCATGTATACACGTCAGTTTAATGTTTTAAGTAGCTAAAATTAGCATGAATTTTATTTTCAAACTGGGTCTCTACCCTACAGGTGATATTCCACTCCATGACTGTGTCCGCCGAGGCTTGGTTAACAGCGTCAGAGAACTTCTCCTCCGAGGGGCAGACGTCAACCACCAAAACTCTGTGGGACTTAACGCACTACACTTTGCCTCTCTCCCATCGGGAAACTTCTCCACTGAGATGATGGAGACACTGTTGGCTTACGGTCGGGAGGTGGATGTTGATCAGCCAATAGGAGGGCCTGGTTCATCTCAATACAAACATGGAATGACAGGTAAGGGCAGCTGAATAAGCCAGGGGGCCTGTTTTGGCAACCTTGACCAAAACAAGTTTCTGATGTAAAATTGTAGGGCCGAGACCTGCATGAAAACAAGTTGGTAACCAGTGAGAATTATTTTGTGATGAAGGTACAACAAGTTTATCATTTTAACCTTTGATTAGTCCGCCGCCATCATTGTTTATCACTGTATTTGGCTCAATGGGAGGTAAGACCGAGTTGTCTGAGATTTCAACATACCATGGCAGATTATTGGCTGTTGCTTATGGCTGAGGTTTTGGGACTCACAGTGAATACTTGTATGCATATTTTTTCTCAAAAGAGAACAACAAATCCCCTTTATGTGAACCTTTGTCTTCCCTTTGTCAAGTCAGGTTTCCATTGCGACACTGACATTCTCTCAGAAAAAAATATCATTGCTCTGGAAGCTATGAAAAAACCTGAAAAAATAATGCCGTGCAGAGGCACAGTAACAGTTTTTTAATAACCGTTGTCAAGTGGTTAAAGATAAATATTTCAATATCCTCTGAACTTTTCAGGTATCAAACCACTTAAGATGATTGCCTTTGAGCCAGATATTGACGTTCACCTGCACAACTTCCACACAGCTGAATTTCGTCTCAGTCGCACCTTCAAACTCATCACCTCTGACCCCAGCCGGCCTACGCGGCGCCCTCAAAGCGCAATTCATCTCATACAGCATGGCGCAGATTTCAACATCAGCTATCGGGGACAGACGCTTCTACAGCAAGAGGTGTACAATGAGGATGATGACAATTCCGTGCTTAATGCAGTGGTGCGTGCCGCTTGGATTCTCCCAATTCCGAAGCGGCCACCGGGAATGCTCGCCGAGGACGTCAGCGACATTGCAAAAGAGAAGCTGAAATGGCTAAGGGAACTTTTCAGCTCGCCTAGGAGCTTACAGCAATGCTGTAGGGTTACTCTGAGAAAGATTCTTGGCTGCAGGAAACTCAACAGGGTGACGGAGCTACCCTTACCAACATCGCTGCAAGACTACTTGCTCCTTAAAAGCTAGTTGTTAAAACCAATAACAGAACTAAGTGATGGAATATTTTTTTATTATGGCTGAGAGATTTGCAGCAATGTTGTTTTCTAGGGGGTAAGTGTGTTTCTTAGCTTTGGATATTTAAGCACTATATTGTTATTCTTATTAAGGCTCTATATATGTCTGGTAATGAAAACAAGAGACCCTCAAAAATGCAGCAATGTAAAACCCTTAGGTCTGAAGAGAAGACAATAAAGAATGTCTGTTTCAGATTTGGCAGGAAAACCCCAAATAAGGAAAACCCATGCAATCAGGCAGGGGACTGAAAACGAAATCCACATGCAAAGCTCCAGTCTGAGAATTGAACAGAGATCCACAGAGGTGAAAGGAAGGGCAGGGAGAAAGTTTTGGACAGGGAGCTTGAACAAAATAAATGCTTTTGCCTAAAATCTCTTTACAAAATTATTGGTATTATCAGAGCTGCCAACCTTTAATTGAGCATTTCGGTATTCTTAAGGCTGAAAATCAGTATTTTTCTTATGAAATCAGTATTTTTCTTATGAAATCAGTATTTTTCTGCGCGCCATCGTCAGAATGCACTACTCTACTACCCACTGGTAGTTTAATTACCTTTAAGCATGCTACATGTATGTTTTGCTAATATTACATGTATTACGAACAAAAACTGTACTCCTGGAAGCTAAAAACATTCTTTATGGGTAAAATAAAGTATTTTAACAGGAACTTGTCAAGTGTAACAAAGGTTATGCCAAAGGTTTCAGTACTGACGTACAAAGTGCTTACCAGTTTTGGCCACCAGCAAAGTGCAACCTATTCAGTCACTTAAGGAAAACTCTTGAAACCAAGGATCAAACTGTTGAGTACTGCTAGGGAATATCTGAGTAACACAGCAATAAATTAAAATGTCCAGGTATTATGAGTTCTTAACAGCAGATTTAGTGCCTGTTGTAGTCTGAAGCTGCCTTTTTACACTTGTCAAGGAGCTTTTCAGGGAACTTCATTTGATGACACGATATCCTTTTGGACTGATGACTTTGTACCTTCTGGGTAAGGAAGTCAGAGAGTGTTTTGAGTGCTGAGGCTTGGGCGAAATTCAGTGGCATTTTTCCTCACCAGAATGAAAACCCTCTCATCGTCTGCATTGCTGTGGGGCAGTGAGAGTATTGCAAGCATGATCCTGGGCAGATGGACATACTTTAGCTTGCCAGTTGACATGTCTTTCACACATCCGCCCATGCTTCATCTGATCTCTTGTCTAGAGACAGATTTTCAAGTTTATCAATCTGAAACTGTGCAAACTCCATTTCGAGTTCATCCATTACTTCTTCCATGAATAGATCGATCCATTAAGCCCCGCCTCCTTACGAGTTGACCAATCACAGCCGCGAAACCCGATCACCATTAGAGCAAAGATCACCAAACGGCTCAAATGGTGATCAGATTTCACGGTTGTGATTGGTCAATGAGAAATGGGCGTGGCTTAATTGATCGGTGTATTGGAACCACTTCACAAAGAAGGAGAGTGATGAAAATGTAACTTGCATTCTGTTCTTTGGATTAGCAACTCTTGCACGATTAAGCACTTCATCATGTAGGGGGAATACTGATGACATAATTGCAGACAGCAACATACATGTTGTAATTTCTCACAGATGTATTGAATTCATCCCGTTCCTGGGCTGAGAACTGTGTTCCTGCAAGAAAGTCTCTTACATCCTTCCCAACAACGATATCTTCATCTTCTTTTTGATTGCATTCATCCTTGTAGTCACACAACTTGAGTGATGAAGCATGAACAATGACTGCTGGTTTCACAAAGCAAAGCAAGATGTTTTGAAGGAAGTCCTGCAATTTCCCATGAAGGATATGCACATTTGGTGCATCTTCTTGAAGCTTCAAGTTTAGCTTGTTGAAAAGAGGAATTGTAGTGGTTGAGTTTGGTATATATTCCAGCAGCTTTACCCACTGATGCACTTGCTGAACTGTCAGTACTATCAGTTTTTGTTCCTGATGATTTTACGACTTCAATGTACCTTACCCATCTGCAAGTGCATGCATTTCACCTGCACATCGGTACAAATATACTTGTTAGTTTTGTTTTATCCTGCCCAAGATTCTACCAATAGTACAATTTTTATCAAAGTAAAAGCAGCATAAAAAATACCCTCACCACCACCACCAACCACCACCCCCCATATACACCTGACATTCCACCGACATTTAGTTTTTAACTTAGCTTATGTTTAAAAGAACTTCACTGGCTGCCGGTTAGGGAGAGGATAATCTTCAAGATCTTGGTTTATGTCTACAAATGTCTCAACAACACAGCACCTGGTTACTTATCATCTTGCCTGTCTCCCCACCGGCCTGGTCGCTCAAGACTCCGCTCAGCATCTGACACTACTCGCCTCATGGAACCAAACTCTGTCAAGCTTCTCAAGTCTGCATCAAGTCGCACCTTTTCTCATTTCGCTCCCCATACCTGGAATGCACTCACTATCTCCATCAGAGAATCAGACTCTTTATGCAAATTCAAGAAGTGTATCAAAAATTATTTATACCCTATCTAATGCGCTGCGTTCTTGATGTAGTGGCGCTTTATAAATGCCTTATATGTATGTATGTATGTATGTATGTCACATTTAAATAAAAAACAAAGAACCAACCCGCCATGCCCAACCCTCTGGCCAATATGCACAATCACAAGTGTGACACCCAGAAAATGTGACACGACAACTTCACCTTAAGGTTGAACTCTTGAAGGCGGTCAAGCACCATCCGGAGTCGCTCTAGTGTCTCGTCGAATGTCTTGACAAACACCAGAATATCATCGAGGTAAACAATTAGAGACTGGAAGTTTTTGTCTCCAAAAGCCTTGTCCATCACACGCATGAAGGTCGCCGGAGCATTGCAAAGTCCAAACGGCATACGAGTGAATTCGTATAAGCCGCCTGTACCAACACGAAATGCTGTCTTCTCAATGTCTCTCTCTTCAACCGGGATTTGGTAGAAACCATGGGCTAGATCCAAACTGCAGAAGTACTTAGCTCCATTAAGTGCGTCTAGCGCTTCATCAATTCGGGGAAGTGGGTAGGCGTCTTTGCGTGTCTTCGCATTAAGTGCTCTATAGTCGACACACATTCTCAGCTTGCCATTGCTTTTCCGGACGAGGACTACTGGTGAGGCATATGGGTTTGAAGACTCCTGAATAATGCCACGATCGAGAGATGCTTGGATTCGGTCTCTTACTTCGGGCCATAGATGTGGGGGAATGCGTCTGTGTGGCACCTTGACTGGTACATCGTCTGTGGTAATAATAAAATTGGCTTTGGACCAAGAATGCGAACATTTCTAGGTTTGTCTGCTTGGAGAGAGGCACTCCTTACTTCCTCGTAGAGGGCTAGGACGTTGGCCCACTCTGCTCCACTGGAACGGTCACCCAGGCTATCAATGAATTCTGGTCCAATTGTCGTCTGCAGAGTGTCCCTCATATCTCTGAAGATGTTAGAGCCAATAACTCCTGGTACTTCTCATTTGCGTTCAGCCATCGTCGTGCCTACTGGGTCCTTCACTACCAGAAAACCTACTCTGTCAAAGGTTCGTCCCAACGCTTGGAGTGACAGCTCAATATAACCAAGATAAGGAATTGCAGCACCATGAGCACCCGAGATGCTGAGTAAGGCATGTACGTCAACTAACTCTTCCTGGGAGAAGTTCTCCTTGAAGCAAGACTCAGTCAGAGTGGATACCTGCGCTCCGGTGTCAAGAAGGCATGTCACCTCAGCATTTCCAATCTTCACTCGTGCAACCGGGCAATCTCCTACTGCTTTGTCGATAATTGAGCCACTGTCTTATAAAATCCGATGGCCTGTCATTTGACTCACAATGGCAGGCCGTCCTAGTTTAACGTTTGTTGGGGTGCGCTCTTCTATCTGGGGTGCTGGATGTCGGGGAACTGACAGTGGAGTATTGAATTGCTGAGCATGGGGATTGAACAGGCTCTGTTGGGCTTGGTCTGAAGGAGAGCTATAACTTTGTGGTGGATGGGGGCAGTTTCGCTTGAGATGCCCTGTTGACTGGCAGTTATAGCATCTACGGAGGTTCTGTTGACTCCAGCGTCCACATGATCTATCACTGCTGAGTGCCTTGACGAGGGCGTCTATCTGCTGTTGTTGTTGCAGCTGTTTACTCTGCATCTCGAGTAGAGCGTTCACATCTCGTGCAATGTCTGCGGCCTTCACTTCTTGTACATTTACTTCCTTCTGTGATTGGACGTGAGAAGTGCCAAGCCCTCAATGGCACGATCCCGAGCATCGAAGAAGGTCAAGGCTGGAGAGTCGATGTTGAGACGACGAAGCTCTCTCCTCAGGCCCTCATCCGTCACTGCCTCTGCCAACCGCCCCTTGAGGATCTTCTGTCTTACGGCACTAAAAAGAGTCATCCAGGCGTACCATAGAGTTAAACAACTCCACTAGCTCCAGGGAGCAGCTCAACAGATCGTCCTTCGGACCTTGGCGATAAGAGAAGAACTTCTGTTGAAGCTGGGGTAGTGTGTTTAATTCCCTCTCCAAACACCTTCAGCAGAATTTGGAAAATTTCCTCAGGTTTTCCATGGTCACATCCTCTCCCAAGGATTTCTTGCCTGGCTCTCCCTGCCAGGTGGTCGACAATGAAGGCGACTGCTTCATTTCCTTTCAGCTGTCTTGCCCTTGACCCTTCACGTCACTGACCCATTCCAAAACTGATGGGTCACTGGACTTTTCAGGCTTTCCCCTGAATCGATCCAGCCTCCGTCCGGATGTGAAGTACAGCTTTGGGGTGGAACTGCTGGCGGCCTGTGATCCTTGTTCATCATTCTACATAGCAGACTCTAACTCCTCTACGCCATCAGCCTTCATTGTCGATCCTCAGACGATCACTTTAGAACTATCTCCACCTCACCAGACTGGGGTTGCAGTGTTTAATACACCATCCTGTCTACGATGCCAAATGTGACACCCAGAAAATGTGACACAACAAGGATGGTGTACATTCACTGTGTCTTGTTCTTTATTTGGTGTTCTGCATTAATTATGTTATTAAACATAATAACACAATAACAAACCCTAGCCTAGTCACTATGGAACTACCATGAGGTGATCTCTTCCAAACTTCTTCACTTTTAAACTTTAGCAACAAAAATCCACTTCAAAATGCTTAAAGGGATCTTGTACCACAGAACAGGAAATGGTAATGGCTGTTTCACCGCTGTGGTAAGAATGAGTCACTACTTCTTGGAATAGATAAGTGAGACAGTGTTAAGTTCAAGCGAGGGCGCTGCTCAAGGGCTATATGTAAATGACCTGTCACACAAGCACAGAGCAATACTAGGAATGCATTTTTGGGGGTTTTCAACTCACCTTTTGCTTCTTGACCCAAGGTTCTAGCAATGGCGATTGTCTTGGTCCGACATGAAGCAAACTTTGACACAATAGAACTGTCTGGAAACATCTTTTTCACAAGATCAGTCAAGTGATCAGCGGCAGCAAAAGGCACATTATGTTCTATTAAAAATTGTGTCATTAGGGTCTCTGCCAGTACTTTTTGACAATTCACTGAAAGACTTCTGTTTCTTGGATCCAATGTGGGTTTGAATGTCATTTGCACCTCCGTGGCCAATGAAAAAGTCGGACAAACAAAGTCTACACCTCGCGCTATACTCATCTCTTCTAAATGGTGAAATACATGACCACCTCTTAGTATATCCCCTTTAAAAAGGTTGCTTTCTGGCACTCTTCAAAGTTGATGTTGAAGACATTTTTAGAATCCTCATAGGCCACTTGGTCGTAATCAATCGACAGAAAAAATTGCTACGCAAGCAATCCGTTGTAACCGCAGTGCCTCACAAACACAACACATATTCCAAAGCCATGTGCAGTATACTGTACAAGCTCGTCCCCAGGGCATGCTTTATTCTCATCAGACGTTCCAACGGTAAGTAGACAGGAGCGTGAGCGTACTACTCGACAATCTGGGAACGATCTTGAGTCTTTTCGTTTGTCTTATCCAGTCTGTATAATTAATGTAGGGATTCACGCGAGGGGCGAAACCCTTGGGTAGTGATCACGGGTAGCAGTCATCACTGGGTTGACGGATTACTCCATCGGCAAGGGGACAATTAACTCTGATGACACACTCATTCAATAAAAGGAGCTCTTATTCTTTATTCCTCCATCTCCATATAGTATTTGTGTCTTTATACAACTATCCAAATCCCTAATGAAAGAAAGGTTCACAACATAAACGTTGCTTTTTATAATCACACTTGAATAACTTCCACTACCCTCCGCGGTTGCACTAGGCTTGAGATTGCCGACGGCCTCAGTTAGCTTCTGGATGCTTTTGTTTGTTTCCATTTGCTGCTGCAATAAGCACTCCATTAGCGTGGCAAGTTGTTCATTGTCTTTGTTACATGGATTCGCAGCTACCTTGTCTACAATTACCACACTTGGTGTCTCCGGTACCGAGGGGAACCCAGCATAGCTTGTTTTTTCAATCCGACTTTCTTCTACATCTCGCATGATTTTTAGCGCCAGCTCTCTGAAATCAAAGAAGGAAAGGTCCGACTCATCGTGAGCTAATTTGCGCAATTCTCGCTTTATTGCAGTGTCCCGAGCACCACGAATGAATTGCTCTTTAAGTGCGCCTTGCGCCTTGCTTAAGCTGAGCGAGCACGGTTTTTTCGCCCTTTTCCGTAGACGCGGATTCCATCCGATCGTATAACCTAATCAAAGCTCTGCTAAAGTCTGCTAACTTCTCGTTCTCTAACTGGTTTCTAGTATAAAAGGCACAATTGAGGGTCTGAACAGTTTCAGGGGACCCAAAACGCTTTCGCAAAAGCGATATTAGTTTTCCTATTTCGTCCTTTTTGGTCTTAGGGCAACACAAAACTTCCTCTTTGGCAATTCCCCCAAGGTGGTCAATAGCCACGTTGACCTTCTCTTCTTTAGAGAGACTAAGTTGTCTGGAATATGAGTTGAGATCATCAATCCACTCTTTCAGTGTGGGATCTCCAGACTTTGTTGGGGACCCATAGAACTTACTAAGTTTTATGGTTGAGGACCTCTGATACCTCAAATTCTGAAATGCACCGGCAAGAGTTTCAGCCAGCGCCTGGTTTGACTGTTTAATTACATCAGCTAGATTTTCAGAAGTTGCCATTGTGCTGCAGGCGGAACAACTATATATTAATAGGCCTAAAACTAGAATACTTAGTCTATGCGAAAACGAGCGAGGCTTATCTACAACAAGCTGTACGCAGTCAAGAATACATGAGATTATCTGTGGTTTATACATTGATATACTGAGTGACCTGCCACTGAACCCAATTTAGGCAAAACACTTCTACACTACTGGTGTGATATGATACACCATGTTTACGGTTTAACGTCCTTTCCCACGGTGCGCGGTATTAAAGGGTATCTCTCCACTGTCATACAGACAGTCATCCACTATATGTTAATACATCAGAAAACCCATAGGGCTCACCATTCAGTGGTTATACATGTACATAAATTCATACACCCATATTATGAGCAAGTTTAAAAGTACAATCGTTACACTCATTTAAAAATAGATTTATGATGTTGGGGATGAAACTATAGATTTTTCCTCCAAGAAAATCTAACAAAACTGTCCCATATCCTGTCTACGACGCCATTTCTTGTAGGGATTCACGCGAGGGGCGAAACCCTTGGGTAGTGATCACGGGTAGCAGTCATCACTGGGTTGACGGATTACTCCATCGGCAAGGGGACAATTAACTCTGATGACACACTCATTCAATAAAAGGAGCTCTTATTCTTTATTCCTCCATCTCCATATAGTATTTGTGTCTTTATACAACTATCCAAATCCCTAATGAAAGAAAGGTTCACAACATAAACGTTGCTTTTTATAATCACACTTGAATAACTTGAAATAAACTCGGACAATAACTGTTATGAAAATAATCAGACAATTTGAATTGGAAACTTAGAACTATGATTGAAAACTCACCCAACACCAAGGTAGTGAGTGAAACGAAACTAGCACATCAGTAGTGGCACATCGCCCCTAAGGCCAACACTGAAAGAATTAAAGTACACACTACTGCAATTACCAAACTCCGACCATTCACTTAAATAGTTTTCATTACTCTGAAATAATTGTCTGTTCATTAATAATAACTCAAGTCTTAAGATAACCTAATGATTAGTACTCACCGACACCCTGCACATCAACAACTCAACGAGATTCCTGGCACAATTCCCCTATCAAGGAGGGAGATACAACGCCGATACAACACGCTAACATAATTATACCATAAACCGGCATCCTCGAACTTCTACGGCCAAGTCCCTTTCAAGTTCACGCTATGGCCCATAGTGGACTGACCACTTTACATACCCCTTGAGATATCAATGCGCCAGGTGCGATGATTGAATAGAATAATGATAATTTTATATCCATAAAAGAAACTTAATGTATGACGTAAACCCACTATAATTACAGAATTAACAATTACACAATAATAAGCCACAGTAATTATGAGGTTTTGATTAAAACAATGAACATGCACTACTTTAAGCTGTATGATGAGTTCAATCAGGTGGATTTGTGAATGAACTCCCGCAACTAGATTAAAGGAACACTCTATATAAAAGCTTAACTTCTGAGTCCCCACATTAATGATTATGCAAGGGTACTTACTCTACTCTACTCTACTCTATCCCACAGCTGTTAGGCCATAGGGGCGAAGAGATAGCAGCCACAACACACTTCCTCCACAACTCTCAATCTTCAACAGTCGTCAACAATTGCTTCCAGTTTATATAGTCCCGTCCACTCCCTCACATTGTCTACCCATGTCTTAGGTGGTCGCCCTCTTTTTCTGGTTCCTCCTGTTGTTCCTTCCGGTATGATGTTAGCCAAGCTACCTTTCCAGTTACGACGTGACCAAACCACCGGAGTTTCCTTCTCTTAACAATGGACAGAAGCCTCTCCGATCCTGCTTTCCAATGTGATGCTCCATGAGCTTTTGAACTGCTTCATTGGTGGTATGCGTAGAGTAATGCACCTGAAGAAGTCTGCGCATACAATTCATTTCAAAAGCATTGATTGGTACTTACCTGAAGTGTAATCGTGATTATACAAGTCCCCTGGAAGTGAGAATCAATATGCGCTCTCCTATGACTACTGGCGGAGCACCAAGCTTTAAAAAATATGACCTCCACTTCCTGTCCTGACCCCTGAACTCAACAACACTCACTAGTGACAACTACAGGGTGGGTAAAAGTTACTTAATTAAATATATACATGTAGAGGTAAAACCTCGACCACTAAATAACGCTACAAAATTTGTAACTCAAAAGTAAACACTTAATAACCAACAGGTATAGCAAGGCTAAAACATGCCTAAAAATGGAAGAACATGCTAATTACCAAATCTCAAACTACACTGACTACCCTACTGGTATCCACAAACAAACTCAAATGTGAATCATTTGAGGGTGAGAAGCAAGGGCGAATCCCCCTGTTTTCTTGGGTATGACAAAGATTGTGGAGATGAACTGATCGGGTCGATCCTCCATTTGCCTTATTGCTCTTTTTTCCCAACATATTTGCTATTTCTGTTTGAGTTACCAGTCGTTGTTTCTCGTTCATGTGAAACTGTTTTGGCACTTTCATTTGATTTGCCATGGTTGGTAAACCCACTCGATTCGGTAACCTACTACAGATTGAATAATAAAAGGATCGTTGGTCATCTTTGCCCATTCGGAAAGATAACTTTTTATCCTGCCTGCATACATGTAGTGATGCCCATAGTAGTTTATCAATTCTTGCTGTTTTCTGTTCGTGTCTGGAGGCCTGACATCTATTTTTTTTGATACTTTTTTGTATGGTTGTGGTCTTTTTCTTTCGATTCAGGACGAAAAGAATCATAGCTCTGGCCAAATCGGCCATGTCGGCTGTTCTTGTTCCGACTACTGTATGGGGCGGTCTTGTATTTATTGTAGTTGAAAGATTTCCTGAAAGTATTGCCTTTATCTTTCGGAGCCATTTTCTGCTTCGTTGCTGCTTGACCTACCTTTTACTACCACTTTATTGAGCTTGTCCTCCTCTTTGACTTTCTGGGCCCATTCATCGCCCAGGATACAGCCCATTGAAGGAGTCACATCTCTGAGGTACCCTTCCTTAATGAAGGGGTCGGCATGTCGTTGTCTAAAAATCGACACCCTTTGTATGGCTGAAAACCTAAAAGTCTGCCTGAGGATGTCAAAAGAGTTTTCACTTCTTGAAACACCTCAGGTGCATCTTGCATCCTTTCAACTGTTTTAATGAGCCGAATAGAGGCACGGAGCATGTCCTCTTGGATCAACCAGATTGAATTATCACTCTTCCAAGCTTCAAACTTGGTCTTCTTCATAGTCCCCCTGATGGGTTTTGGCATATTGATCCCGGGCCTTAAAATATTCGTCAATAGATGGGTCTGGCTTCAACCCTTCCAATAACTCATCCTTCTTGCTGTTGTTTCCACCAGTCAAGTACTTCCGCCTCAAAAAAGGTGCCTTTAACCTCTTCATGGGGGTTAGCTAGCTTCGAATGCATAGTAATGACTACCACTTGGAGAGCTACTTGAGGTTGATGAGGAGTATCTCCTTTTGCGCCCCTGTCGTCTGTGGGGTCTCGATCTTGAGCTAGATCTCGATCTTGAGCTAGATCTGGAACGTGACCTCATGTCTCACAAAGTGTCCTGTAACACACCTTTGAAAAAAGCCATCTGTCTTTCCAGACATGACACATGACAACTGTTGTTCTGAAAAAACAGAGTCATTCGGTCTCTGAAAGGAGCTAGCCGATTTGGCTCGATGACCACGTCCAGAGTGATCTTGATCAGAAGAAAGCATATTTCACTCTCTCTTGGATATTGCCCACGACCCTTAGAATGGAGGCGTGGAACACTCTCAAGATCACTATCACGGCTCAAAAAATGAAGGCTTGAAGTGTGGCCTTTTCCTTCATCGGGACCCAAAGATTGGAGGCGTGAATCAGACCTGCGACCGTGGGGTAGTACTGTTCTATCATCGTAACCATTATCGGTAAATTATCACATTTCTTACCATCACAAATAGTGTCAACGGATTTATACAAGTTCAGGGGTCAGGACAGGAAGTGGAGGTCATATATTTTTTAGAGCCTTGTGCTCCGCCGGTAGTCAGAGGAGAACGCCTAATGGTTCGAGCCGTAAGAGGACGCAGTATAAGGCAGATCAATGGGTACACATTTCCGAGTACCAGCAACCTCAGGGTTTACACCGCTACATTCCATTCCGAACAAATACAGTTGAAGAAAATTAATTCTCAAACACACACAAGTGAAAGAAAAACTAACGTAGTCTTTCTCCTCTCTCCATCACAAATTCTTTAATTTCATTTTTTCAAAAATGAAATAAATTGACAAATCTCTTCTTCTTTTTTAAACAAAGGAAAAACTTGTATATATGACTTTCTACATGACTTAAAACACGTCACAGGATAGGCTCGGGTCCCCCGTACTAGCACGTGCAAGAACATGCGATGTGGTCATGGCAGCCCACATATTATTATACATAGCAGTATCACTGGTACACCTACATGTATGTATAGAGCGCCCAGTTTTTCGGGAACCAGTGCAGAAGCAACGCACACAAATAATGAATGGCGTTTCGATCCTGCCTGTAGAACGTTTAAACATGCAGTACAGTGTGGACGCTGGTTTGCTGTAGTGCTAGGCTTGGTAGGTTCTGCGTAAAATTAAAAGTTTGATCGGATTTTTCCAAATCCGTATTTTGAAACGCAAATTCGTACTTCCGTATTCTTGTTTGATTTCCGTATGAAATACGGAAAATCCGTACTAGTTGGCAGCTCTGTATTATATCATTCTGAGAGACCCCAAAAAGTGGCCAGCACTGTCAGCTGATGGACCACATGAAGATGTATGTGAAGAGAAAACATGTTCGAAGAAATATGTCAGTTTTAGATGTGGGGGGAAAACTCCATTATGGAAAAATCCATGCAATCACAAAGGCACTGAACACCAAATCCAAATGCAAGGCTCTGCTGGTCCAGTACGTATGTTTCAGTTTTACCCGATGACCATCATTCACTCTCATGTTACCCACAAATATTCATTACTTCAAGTAACTCACAACTTATCTCATAATTCATAACTTCAGAATAACTTCAAGCATGTGGACAACATTGGTAATTGTCAAAGAATATCATTGCTTAAAAATGTTCTGCTCACAGATTGTACATGTAATATGTAGCAATATTGTTGTTGTACTGAGCTACTTCTTGTGCTTAAGCAACTCCAAAATTTGGCCCAGTGTCTGCACTTTGTGTGACCCATGTACACATGGAATAACAAACCTGTGAAAGTTTAAGCTAATGGGTTTTAAGTGAAGAAAATGGTGAAACACCCAATCACTGTTTTCATTGTTTTCAAACATCTGATTTTGAACTTGATCAAAACTAATTGTTTTACTAATTTCTCAACAATTATCATAGCATTTCAGGTGGAAATTTCTTTCTTACACCATGGCAAGGCATGGGCGAGCGGTCTAGTTCACCGGACCCAAGCTCTGGTGTTGTCAGCAGCACAGTGTGGGTTCAATACCCGGTCATGACGCCCTTGAGCAGGGCATTTAACCATAATAGCTTTGTAAAAAGTTGGGAAGGTAGTGCATTCTGCTCTACTAGCTAGGCTCCTAGTGGATGATACCAATGCCTACATCCTTACTGACTGTGAAGGGGCTAACCCTGTTTCAGCCCAAGGAGTAGGTGGCAACATGTCCCTAGTGGTGACAGTTGATTTGGGTCAAAGCCTGAATTAGTAAAGTGTAATCCTCACCTTGAATTGGCCTTGTTAGGTGATCTCTCATAAAAAGAAAAAATAGACATTGCACTTCTGAAAAAGTATGTAGTATAAAACCAATCAAGGTTATGCATTCCTGTATGTACGTGTAAAATTTGACAATGTATTGGGTTGACATAATGTGTAAATATATACATGTAATAAGTTTCAGCCAGTAATTTCACGAGAGATTTTTCTTAAACTCATTAGCCCAATCCCTCCACATTTACATGCATGCAACTGAATGGAACCCACCATTTCATTAATTGCCCTCTGCTGAGGGTAATTAGTTTAAGTTGTTAGTATTAAATTGTTTATACAATAGCACCTTGTTTATTACAAGGTGATGCAACTTAATCTGCTTTCAAATATAACAGATTTTATCATAGTATATTAAATCCTGAAATTAATTCAGAAAAACATTTTCTAATTACTCTCAATCAATGTAACATGAGTACAACAATAAAATTCTCCACTTTCTTTTTTTTATTTCGCCTTGTAAACAAATGCTGCTTTATTTTACCAGTACCATTATTGTTAAAGTATGTAAAAATGAATGTAGTATTTATATCTCAAATGTAATTAAACTGTAAATTAATTACATTCGACCCTCGCTATAAATAGCATGGTTATAAAGAGGTTCTGCTTACAAAAGAGTACATTTTGAAGTCCTGAATCTCATGTCTACTTTGTGTTTTTTTGTTTAGCTGTCCTCTTATCACAACGTTCCTTTTATAAAGAGATAATAGACCAATCCATTAAGCCCCGCCTCCTTACGAGTTGACCAATCACAGCCACGAAACCTGATCACCATTAGAGCAAAGATCACCAAACAGCTCAAATGGTGATCAGATTTCGCGGCTGTGATTGGTCAATGAGAAATGGGCGGGGCTTAATGGATCGGTGTATTTGGCTAGTCCCAGCGACCTTGTTATAATGAGAGTGGACTGTATAAAGAGAGAATGCTTTAAAACCTTGAAAATGTTTATGGAATGGTACAGTACAGTAAACAGCCTTATTCTAAAGCGTTAATGATACTTCACACAAAGTGTGAAAAGCCAGGCCAATTTCTATACGCCACAACAGCATGAAGTGATTGACCTGGTCATGACAGTTGACTCTGCATTAGCTTTCTCAGGGAGTATGAACCAGGCTCAACATTTCAGAGGATCGAGTGTTCCGGCTTGAACACCTTTATGCTGAATGCTTGCACTACAATTCATGCGTATGTAAACTTATTGACCAAATTCAACCATCGACATCATCACAAACACATTCTTGGTTGCGCCATTTTGGGATTCAATGTCTTCGTGTGTTATACAGTGTAGTATGCATCTTAGGCAATGGCGCTTATACATGTACATGCTAACAATAATTTTCACATGCATTTTGACTCCCAAAATGGGGAGTGTGGCAGACAGTGGATGTGTGTGACGTCGGTGCAAGGGGGGGGGGGGGTCAATAGCCAGATAAATGAGTGATGTTTGAAGCTTGGCATGGTGTGTATAATAAGAAGTAACTTATTAATTGTTAACTAGCAGATACAACCATGTGTAAATCGCTTATGGGAGGAGTGTTGGCTCTGACGATGAGCAGAGTAGACTCAGGGATGTCTGTGAAAATTCCTGAAAATGGCTTGCAGTCTTGGGCCCCCCCCCTTATTTTAGACCCTGAACCTCCCAGATGTTCACAGGCTCACAGGTTTACAGACTTTGTGCAATACCAGAAATACAACACCTTGTTTGGACACAATGTGGACTATTTTCTCTCACTTCTTTCAAGAAAATTGTAACTGCTTAAAGGAGGTTTTGAGAAAATCCTGAATTCTGAAAAAAACCATTGTGAACAATTACAACCCAGTATACTGTTTGAAACATTGAGACAATAACATTGACTCTTTTCAGAATCAACACTCCTCCCAAAAGAGATTTATAAATGAGTAATAAACCACAAGGGAAATCGACTGGGTAAATGAAATTGGGTAAATGAAATTGGCTACAACAGGATTTGAACCTGCGACTTCCAGATTAAAGTGCTGGTGCTCCACCAACTGAGCTACATGTATCTAGCCATTTTGGTGGTCTCCCTATTTTGTCAATATTTTTGTTCGGGGAGTGTCAGTCAGAAGCCTACAACCTGCTGATAGCCAGGGATCACATCCAAGTTTTTGATACAACCTAGGAAGTGGCAGCACAGGGATCATCCTGCTCGTAATATCCCTTTTTCTGGGGGTTTTTGTGTAATCCCAAATTCCAGACCTTTGTTGTGTTATACAAATGTGGCATAAAAGAAGAGACAGTGTGGCACTTTTGTTTATCATTGTATTCAGCTCAATTGGAGGCAAGTCCGAACATTCCATGACAGTTTATCGGCGTTAGGTTATGGCAAACGTTTTGCTATTCACGGTGAGTGCCTACTCAATTTTTTTCACAAGACAACAACAAATTCTGTTGCTTATTAGAAGAACCTGTGTTTTCTTTTCTTTGTGAAGTCCGGGTTTCATTGTGGCAAAGATATTTTCAGATCACTCCAAAAAAGTTCAAAAAAAGTTCTGGAAAAAAATTCTGCACATCGGCGCTAACATTTTTCAGAATACCAACCTGAAGTTGTTAAAAACCTAGTTTAATAGAAAAACCTAATTCAGCAAATGTCAACTACTTGAAGCTCCTAAGATTTCAGGATGTTCTGCCCAGAAGGTGTCACTGATGATGTCCGTGTTGAAGAGTGTCACTTTCCTCCTTGTCCGAACCACCTCCCGCCTCCTCATCTCCTCCGACTCTTTGCTCTTGCACTGTTTCACTGTGACCTCTGTCATCTTCACACACACACACAAAATAAAATGAAAATACAAAATAACTCTTTCAGTGCCAAGGTCGTACATGGACGATCTATTTGATGTATTCTGAAAGCGCCATTATTGTACATGTACCCCCTTTTTTTGTTTACTCCAAAAGTGTCATCAATCGGTACAACCCATATTATACATGTTGTCACGAAAGGGCATTATCACACAGGAAATACTATTGACTTTGGGATGTAACACGTAGGCAGCACAAATCAGCAAGATACATTTTGTTTGGTGAGAAAGACTTATTATTATTATTTTTTACAGAATTTTGAAAAAACTTTAAAAGCTGGGCATTTTAGGTTCAAAACCCCCCCAAAAAGCGGGAACTGAAACAGTTAATAAGATCCAAAGAAATGTATTGTAAAACTGAAACTGAAAAATGGCAATGTGTATTTATGTTACATCAAGACAGAGACTCTAATGGACTGAAACCCACAAGCGTCTTTAATCTTCCTACTCTTGGTAACAAAATATTCCAGCGAGTTGACCAACCATTTGAAACTATTTAACTGCATAGGTTGTGCATGGTGACTGCGCACAGAACTAGTATAGCTGTATATACATGTGTAATAATAGTAATAATAATACGCAGTTCTTATATAGCGCTTTATACTCCCGATGGGTGTCTCAAAGCGCTCAGTATTTTTCCTACAAGGTATGTGGAGTTACGTGTTGAAGTATGAGACCTGTTCCTTTGCATAGCACCATGTAATGGTTTACAAGGTACTGTGGCGCAATATGCAGCCAATCAAACCAGGAACACCGGGGCGAACCCCTGCTCTTTACGATAAGTGCACTGGGTTCTTTTACGTGCATTACACAACACACAGGACCAACAGCTTTATGTCCCATCCGAAGGACGAAGCTGTGGTTAAGTGTCTTGCTTAAGGACACAAGTGTCACGACTAGGATTCGAACCCACACTCTGCTGATCAGAAACAAGAGCTTGTGTTCGGTGCTCTTATCCGCTCGGCCATGACATGCCATGACGGCCATGTGTACTGCTGAGTAGATGCATTCACCACATGATATCATATTGATCTGAAGGCTGGCATCTAGCTTTTATTCATAACAACAGTGGATAGTATTGAATGGTTAGACAGTAGGAGGGTTGACTATGTACTGTGTAGTATGCATTCACCACATGATATCATATTGCAGGCTGGCATAATTTATCTATCAATCAAAACCACCGTGGATGATATTGAATGGTCAGACAGTAGGAGGGTTGACTGTGTACTGTGTACATGCATTCACCACATGATATCATATTGCAGGCTGGTATAATTTGTCTATCAATCAAAACCACAGTGGATGATATTGAATGGTCACATAGTAGGAGGGTTAATCAGCATTCCTAACCAATCTTTAGGTAAACTCTTAATATTCACTCACTGGTTGCCATATCTGAACACTTCCCTTGCGATATAACTCCGGCTCATTGTTGTAGTTTATTCCAAACTCAGAGAACAGCAGTTCATTCTTATCACTTGAGAATGTTCCCTGCAAAGTCAAAACAACAAAAGAATAGCTGACTTCAACGGAAGGACAGTGATGGCCGAGTTGCAGGAGGTAGGACTCTTATGGGGCGAGGCACAAAAGGTTGCCAAAAACAAGGGTCAAGTTGTTACAGCCTTATGTCCTTCCAGGGACGATGATGATAGGTAGGTAGGGAGGTAGGACATCATAATGATAAACAGAAAACAAACAAGAAAATACAACAATCCTCTGGACCTATCATCCATACCATGATATGAAATGTGGCTGCAGTTCTTTAGACTCGGAGGCCATTTTAAACCCCCACATTAAAAGCACAAAGAGTTCCTCTGATTAAAGCAGGATCTTTGAATTGGGGAAAAACTGATATACAGGATTAGTTCTACTTCGCCAGACAAGCAAAAGAGGAAATTGCCCACCACATAAAACTTTGTAGTGTATTTCTGTTTTCTATGGCATTAAACAAAAAGAAAATACAGTATACAGATAATAAGTTGTATGCCTGCTTATAATGAAGTTGGCAAAAATACTGTAAATCCTTCCCTGAATTCAGAAAAGCTACAAATACCACGAACCCTTAGTCTCTCCTCTCCTTGTTTGTTTGTCAGTCCGCCATCCTTGACCAACTTCCAGAAGCATGTGTTGTACAAGTTATTGATGTGGCCTGCAGTTGAGTTAAAAAAGTCATAATGATCAAATATAACCAATCAGAGTGGTAAGGAAGGGGTTCCTGGATGAATTTTGGAAAGAATAAACAAATACATGAATATAAAATTTAAAAAAATCTGTCTTGGACTTACAGTCTGCCTGTCTCCAGCTGAGATAATCTCTGAGGTTTTGGTTGCTAGGGTATAGGATGATCCGTCCATCAAAGGCTGGGGGGTAGAGAAGCTGCTGATTTGGGAAATATTTCCTCCAATGGAACACAAAAGACGAGGAGAAGAGGGACACCATGTTCGTCATTAGCTTACTGCAATAAGCAAAGAAGACAGAATTAGTTTAGTAAGGTTTACCGTAACGAGGCATGGGTGGCTGATGCGTAAAGCACTCGCCTCTCGCCACTGTGGCCCAGGGGGTCGATTTCACAAAGCACTAAGATTCATCTTAAGATGATTTGTCAGTATTTTAATAGTAATTTGTATTGTGACATCACACTTTGCTTAGCAACTAAGATCAATCTTAACTCTCTGTGAAAATCGAGCCCTGGTTTGATTCCTGGCTGGGGCCATATGTGAGTGGAGTTGTGCGTTGGTTCTCTGTGTGTCATGAGGGTTTTTTCTCCTGGCCCTCCAGTTTTCCTTCCTCCGAAAAAATCAAACACTTCTGATCTCAGGCTGTGCTCTGTGGTCATATATGGGTCAATGTGGCTGGATGCCAAAGGTGCCTTTACATGCCTATGGCTTGACCATGTTGCAGCCCCGCCCTTTGTAATTCAGCTTCTCAGCTGCAAGTAAGGATAACCAGCCTCCGAAATTAGTATTATCATCATCAGGCATGATGCTTCGTTCTTTAAATTGCAAGGACACCAAGTAATTTTTTTTCATTTGTAAAGGTCACCTCTGTGAGGAAAATGTAAGCTATTGAATGTTTCAAGGGACACCAGGGCAATTACCAGGGGCAACGGAGCATCAGGCCTACATCATTTTTTTCTATAATGCCATGTACACGAGTACCTCTAATGAGTTGTGGTGGTTCTGAAATCTGTGTTGGAATGTTTAAATCTGAATGAACATGGTCAGATCATACTGACCAATATCTTGAGTTAATACACCACTGGTTCTTTTCAGAGCCACAACAACTGACTAGATTTCAAACCTTACTAGATTCTATTTCCAACATGCAAAGTTTCAAATCCTACATTAGAGGTTAACAAGCATGATCATGCTTCGACTTTATGTAAAAAATAAAAATAATTGGCAATACCAACAAAATAAAAACATAGGAGTAAAAGTCATTGAGTCGTGAATCTGTGTTTATTGATAAATGAAAAAAAGTTTGGTGGTTAAGAGGTCAACAGCTAACTCAATTTGTTTTTGTCTAGGACCAATTTCATCGAGCAGCTTATTAAGCACATAAAGTAGCTCAGCACAAAACATTTTTGCTGACCAGAATGGGGTGACCAGAATGGGGTTACCAGCCAAAATACAATGTTATATGTTTACAACTGGTATCCTGCTAATTTTTGCTTAGCAGGAATTTGTTAAGCATTATTTTCTGCTTAAGCAGCTCTATGAAGTTTGGCCCAGAGGATTAAGCTACCTTGCCCTTCTGCTGAACTGTGTTGTTTCTCTCTTGAACACAAAGCTGTACTCGTCGCTCTGCCCATAGGCAAGTACAACATCCTTAAACTCTTCCATCACGCACTCGGTACAGTAGTTCATGAGGGACAATCCTCTTGTGTCGTTTGGTTTTTGAAAGCCATGTGTGTCTGCAAATCTGTTTAAGAAGTGCACAAAAATTGTACATTTATTTATTTATTCTTTTACAAATCAAACAGCGCAAGCACCAATAACAGGATGTACATGAGGCATTTTGCGTTTTACTTGATGTGGAAGGAAAACTCCAAACAAGGAAAACACATGCAATCACATAGAGACTGAAAACCTAATTTGCTACTTCCAGGTGGGTTTTGAACCGGGGTCCACAGAGGGAAAAAGCAGAATTCTGTGGTAAGCAGTGCCATAAAATTGACCCCTGGGCTACTGGATAATAATAGTATTAGTATTATTCCTTTAAATAATTAAATCAATTTTGCATTTAATAAAACAAACCCAATCCATTCACTGAGATCTCAAACGAAAAAAAAGAGTGTATTGTTTGATAATCTTTAGTTGCGATAATTAATAGCATTTCTCAATCCTCCTGATGGGACAGGCTGCAATTAAATGCAATCACAAAGTTTTAAGATAATTATATCTAGTTGAACCATGGAGGTAGAACCTACCGTACCTCCCTGGTTGAACCATGCATGAGCAATCAACTTGGTGAAAAAACAAGCAAGGAAGTTTCAATCCAAATTTTTTTTTTTTCAGAGACAAAGAGTAGTTGACTCCGACTTAATTCTGACAAAATATTTAATTATTAACAATCATTAATTACTTAGTCTCTACTCAGAATTAAGTCAGAGTCACTACTCTAGTCTTTGTCTCTGAAAAATTATAAAAGTTAAAACAAAAACTGTATAACAAAAAGGTGTAAGAAACTTTGCAAATTATTCTATTTATTTACTTGTGAAAACCTCTTCCATCTAGTCTCATGACAATCCAGCAGTTCGGAAGCAACTTGTCGACCTCTTCAAACCGACGAACATACTCGAATTTGCTGTTGGCCATAATCAAGACATTGGATAGAAAATACAGCCGTTCTCAGTGCTGGTGTTCGAAATGTTTGTGAACTGTGTAAAAACAAAAGTGTAAATGAACACATGTTGTCCTATGTCTAAGCCCCAGACGTGTTCCAAACACAAAACACATGTTCGTACATAAACAGACTATAATGTCCCCGATGGTTCATCTCTGTTTACTTGTAAAGTTCATTCACCTTTGACCCAGTTAATTTCGAGCCGCGCACGCGTATTAGCGTTTAGGTGTATTGTCGACCTTTGACACAACGGAGAGGGCGAGTCTGTTTTTAGGTGTTTCATTCAGACTGCTGCTGCAGTTTGGTCTAAAAAATGCACTGTTTAAACACAAATGTCCATAAGTGTTCATAAGATGACATTAATTATCAAATTATGGGTTGTCTTATTCTAAACAGGTCATCAAACTTGATGAGTTTCATTTGAAAAGAGGGTAAGTTTGATTAATTTTTTGTTTGGTGTTTTTTTATATTTTTTATGTCACGTCTCTGCATGCATGCTGTGTCGCAATTCCAATACAATTATTTCAAATTCAATGAATAATTTAATATTTTCTGGCGATGCAGTGACACACACACATATTATGGGTGTCTCTGTGACTCAACCCTTCATGAAATCATGCGTAGTGCTGTATTTGAACATGGAGGAGTGAAGTTCAAGTCTTATTTAGTATTTACCAACAACTTCAACAACCAGACAACAAAGTACATGGGATTTTTGTGTGTCAGTATAAATGAAAAAATTTGAATTTGTTTTGATGGAATTCAAATTTTCAAATATTGAAATTGAAACAATGTCAAATGTTAACACTTAAATGTAATATGACTTCACTGTTCACTTTCATGTGATGAGAATCAGACGACATTTGCAGTTTTAATGTTGGACTTAATTTCTCTTGAAAAAAAAATCCTTGGAAGCCACACGTCATCAGAAACAGAAAAGGTTATTTACTGTCCATTTAAATGTAGGAATCATTTTTTAATTTGAAAAAAAACCTAAATCTTATTTTAGGGGGGATGTAAAATATTTTTGAAAAAAAGCCCCATGCATGGGAGTTTAACCAGTGCACATCAGTTGAAATGCAGTTTTGTTTCCTCTCAGCATGGAGGAAGGAAGCTGTCGACAACTGGGATGTGGTGGATGAAAAACTCTGCTATTTAGTTGGCTACTCGTGTATGCGTCAAAGAGGGCACTATAAAATTGTACGGCTTAATAAAGTTTACTCAAAGAAAGCCTTGGCCAGCAAGATACATTAACCGACCAAAAAAAAGTGAAAAAACATACATGATGAGTCAATGTGAGATGTGCAAGATTTTGTTGCCTCCCTTCAGAATCTTCCATTTGAATTTTTTTGTCCATCTGCTATAGTATACAGAATAAAATAAAACTGCTTAATCTTAGAGCTCTGCTGCCAGACTTATTTGTTTGTATTGTCCTTTTTTTAGATTCACCCAATGTTTTCAATTATAAATTGACTGATTTTGTTTTGTGTTTTATATACTTTTATTTTGCAGAGACTTCTTGGAGTGTCTAAAGGAGAGCCTAAAAATTCAATAAGATATTAGGACCAATACTTTGTTTCTTCAATGTCCTCCGTTTCAAACATCCAAAGGAGAGGCAAAAAAACTCCTTGGATACTGTCTTCGTATGTTATATTGAAACTGAATTATGAAAGGCCAGATGTACCTTTAGAGACCATCAGTATTTTATGTGAAGTTGAATGAAATAAACTGTGCAGTGATGAGTGGAAGTCGGGTTGATTTGAAGGTAGTTTTACTCGGCAAGGAGTTCGGGGGGAAAACTAGCCTGGTGGAGCGATACCTGCATGACAGATTCCATGGAGATGTACCGTATCAAAATGTAAGAAATAAAAGGGATTCTTTCTGCTATTTCTGTATTGTGATAATCATAGCTCTTTGGACTTTGAAGATCCAAGAGCTACGACGGATCATGTGTTAAAATTTGGTACTTATTTTTTCAATGTTTTCAAAGTTCATTGGGTACATTTAAATTGTTGAAAAAAAAAAACGGTATTCAAATCTAAATTTTCCAAATTGCAACCTATGGTTTGTTGTTACCCTTTGGTTTAGGATCCTCAAGAGGATCAAGGGTTACGATAATTGCATCTTACTATTTTTTGTACCTAATTCATTCCATCGGTGATCACTGAAGTAGTTAGTGAAAATACTTTAATCCGGAGGTTGTTGATCCCGCTCTAGTCAATTTTTCTTTGTTCAAACCCCAAATCATATAAAATTTACCCAGTCAGTGTGGTTTTTTATTTGATATCTAAAATAAAAAGTTGCATCCCCTTAAGGTGATCCCCTGGCTGCCGCCGCTTCCCAGGTTGTATTGTAAAACTTGGATATCATCCCTGGCTACACGGCAGTGAACGGTTGTATGGCTTCTGACTGGCAACACCGAACAAAGATATTGACAAAATAGGGAGACCGCCAACATGGGGCTAGATAACTCAGGTGGTAGAGCACCGGCACGTTAATCAAGAGGCTATTGGTTCAATTCCCGCTCTGTCATTTTTTGGCGAGCTGCTTTAGCAGAATGCGAGCCTATGTAATACCGATTTTGTCCGTCCGTCCGTCCGTCAGTATTACGCTCTGGAAATTAAACAGCTTCCTTGAGTTTAAAAATGTTGAAGTTTTCAGGGTACAGTATTACCTTCTGAAAATTAAACAGCTTCCTTGTGTTTAAAAATGTTAAAGTTTTCAGGGTACAGTATTCCCCTCTGGAAATTAAACAGCTTCCTTGTGTTTAAAAATGTTAAAGTTTTCAGGGTACAGTATTACCTTCTGAAAATTAAACAGCTTCCTTGTGTTTAAAAATGTTAAAGTTTTCAGGGTACAGTATTTTTCCTGGAAATTAAACAGCTTCCTTTGAGTAATCTTAGAATAGAATAGAATGCTTTTAATGTCTTACAGCCAAAGTGTGGTTGGATCCACAGTGTGCAATGTACATTTGTATACATGAGTATACATGTGTATACATGTGGTGTATACATGTGTTACATGTACCAGTGTGGCTAGGTTCAATGAATGTGTGTGATGTGCACTGAATTGAACCACACTGACTAGTTCAATGAATATGTGTGTGATGTGCACTGAATTGAACCACACTGACTAGTTCAATTAATGTGTGTGATGTGCACTGAATTGAACCACGCTGACTACATGTAGTTCAATGAATGTGTGTGATGTGCACTCAATTGAACAATTGTATACGTATGACACTATGGAACAATTTATCCCCTTTCCAAAATATTGTTCTAAATATTGTTTCATGGCATGAAAGTTTATGTACATGTTCATGTACACATGTAAAACATGTAACTGTTTCGCCTGTATAACATGTATAATGTTCTTGACGAGCATGCATCTTTCAAAGTACCTGTGAATTTCAATACATGTACAATACATAGATGCATCTACTCTGGTAATTTAAAGTCTTTGATGACATACATGTATATGTACCAGAGCTGAGACCTACATGTAAGAATTTGTTATTATTATGTGGTTTATAAAACACCTATGTTTCATCGTAATTAGCCCCTACCTATCCTGAGCCTCTTTCCCACATTTCAGACCAAAAGTAAGCAATGGTCAACTACATACTTGTTAATTGTCCCCACGCTTTGAACATCAGTTGATCAAATGATTGTTTTTCTATTATTCATTGTTTCTCTATCGGGCGTTCGGCAGCTCGCCATGGCAGCTTCTGCTGTTCTAGTTCTTTGTTCAAACTCCAGACAAAAAATGTTCAATGCACAAATTTGTAATAACTTAGTTTTTTTATTTCTTGATGTGAAAATTTGCATTTTTAGTTGAAAATCACTAAGTGAAAATTCTTAAAATGCTGATGTTCACAGGGGTAGCTTTGTTAAAACATTTAAGTAAAAAGTAAGGGATGTAAAAGTGAGTTAAAAAGACAAATTTGCTCCATGGTAAGTAGGAGTTGAGGTATCTGTTTTGCATCGAAGTGACTTGCCACCTACCAGCCACTCATTTGTCTGATGACAAATTTGTTTAGTGGATGGTCGATGTTACTTTTGGTCTTGTCTCTGCTTTAGATAGAACCCATTCTTTGCAAGTTTCATCCAGGTCTATGTCTATCCCTAGGATTTTCGATGCTTGTTTCACAACCATTTTCATTCATCTGTATCTTGCTTTCTTGCTTCATTGTACCAAACCACACAGTCATGAGTAATAGCACTTTCAATAACAGATGAGTAAAATAGAATCATAATTTCCTTGTCTACATGAAAACAAAAATAATTTACGCAAAAAATACATTAACCGATTACCATTTGTGATGAGCGCTGAGCAATGGTTATTCCAATTCAACTGACTGTCAATTATTGTGCCCAAGTATTGGTCAATATCCTGTCCAATGAGGTTTAGGCCTATACTATTCCATGTAGCTGAATGGTCACCTCTCATATGCCTGAAATCAAACACAATCTCCTTTTCTTTTCTTTTTTTTTTGGGGGGGGGGGTGGGATTTAGATAGTTATCATGACACCACTTGCTAAGTAAAGTATTGCTCGCCTATATATTCCCCCTCCTGCTGGTTGTTTATGAGTCCAAGAATCACTGTGTCATTTATATCAGCATATTTCACTGAACTCAGATTGGATCATTCAGTTGTGTAAATAGTAAACAAGATAGGTGAAATGATATAGACCGTGTTACATTTGTTTACAGATAGGTCCTTGTACATTCTAAAGCGTTTCCTGCCGGGCAAGGTACTGCACAGGCTTTATGGGAAAATTTACATTTTGTGTCATAATTTTCACATAAATTCAAAATTTACAAAAGCAACAGCTGTACAGCTTTTGAGATGTCCCCCCTTTCTTCATATCAAAAGTTGAGAAAAATCAGACAGTGCAATCTCCATAAAACATAAGATTTGTTGTTTTCTTCCATTGATCTGTGTACAAATGTGCCTGCCGGAAGTCCAGGTTCTGTGGCTCTTTTGTAAACATGTGATGTCACAGGTCACATCGTCTATAGCCCAGGGGGGAACCAGTGTTACAGACTATTGGGTCTGAGAGAATGTTGTTAACTTTTACTGTTTGGACTCTTGCTGAGAGAAAGTCCCTTATCCAGAGATGGCTTAACGCCTCTAGTGTTTAAGTTTCTCTAGTAACAAAGATGGTTGTATTGTGTTGAATGCCGATGAGAAGTCAATAAACAGAGCCCTTGCATCGCGCTGCTGTTTGCCCAAATGTTGGTAGATCTCGTGGGTAAAACTCAGCATCCAGGATGGATTTATTGGGCTGGTATGCCAACTGGTAGACGTCCAGTTTCTCCTGAATAGGCTGGGTGAGATTATGTAGATCAATCATCTCCAAACATTTCATCCCCACAGATGTAATAGACCGATCCAGTAAGCCCCGCCTCCTTACGAGTTGACCAATCACAAGCGCGAAACCCGATCACATTAGTGCAAAGATCACCAAACGGCTCAAATGGTGATCAGATTTCGCGGTTGTGATTGGTCAATGAGAAATGGGCGTGGCTTAATGGATCGGTGTATTGCTGCAGGGGGGTAGTCATTATTTTTCGATGCACGTGGCTTTTTAGCAACTGACATGACTGATGTTATGATGGCTGTTTTCCAGCATACATGTAGTGGCAATGTTTGTTGCTGACATCTGAAGAAGCTCTCTATATGGGATAGCAGTTTGTCGTGCACAGCATTTGAGAGTTTTCCCTCTAAAAATTAATTGATTTAATATTGTAATAAGTTAATTAATTTAATTTGTTTGAAAACATCCCCTTCCTCTATTGAAATTGGCAGGTCATCCATTTGGCGTAATTCATGACTAATCTGATCGAGTATTGTCGATAGTGTCAAATCTACAGTAAAATTAAGTCGTTTAAGTCGTCGGCTTTCTGTTTTGCATCCTGCATGTTTTGAAACACCTTTTCCTTTGGCGTTTTATAGTCTTTGACACTGACACATACATTATGTCAGAAGGAAAAAATAAAGTTTTGTTTGTGTGTATCGGCCACAATTCGTGTGTATCAACCCCAAATTTTGCGTGTATCAGCCAATACGCTACATGTAGCTTGTGCATGGTGAGAACCCTGTACGTGTACATGTAGTCTTTCAAAAACACAATTTAATAACTCTATCTATGATCTATAACATATAATGTCAATAATCTCAACTAAAAGATGGCTTTTTACTTTAATCGATGGTCTTGTTTGTCTCAGACAATTGGTGCAGCATTTGGAGCAAAGAAGATTGAAGTGGACTCCAGAACAGTAACCATGGGTGTATGGGTAAGTCCTACTCCTAGTGCAAAACACCACCATGTTTATTGTCCAAAGATTTAAAAGTGCTTATAAAAGAGCTCTCCTCTCCCAGTATCTGACATAGTTTGTTCTCATCTAGCTAGTCTGCTTAGATTCCTGTTTACTCATGTTTAGTAGTCAGCTGATGTTCTCTCTTTATATGATATATTACTTTACTATAATTGTTATTGTCGTTATTATCATTGTTATTATTATTATTAATATTACTGTAATATTGATATTATTCTCATCATATTGATATTACTATAATATTATTCTCATAATTTCTGTCTTTGTGCAACTTGTCTGTCCGTACGTTCTTGTTCCTGTTAACGTTCTGTTTGTCTGTCCATCAGGCATCTCACTACAAGCCTCGGCTTCCAGATGATGCCTCCATACTTATGTTATTTTTTTGCCTTGTAATTAATGCTTCTTTGATTACTTCTTTAAATCAATGTTTTGGCTATGTACTGTTTGAAAATGTCATGAAGTATGGAAATAAATGTGAGTTTTGAATTGAATTGAATTGAATTAATCCTGAGAATAATACCGGAAGAAATTTGGGATGATTATAAAGAAAATATTTATGACGGTCATGGGACACCAAACCCCACTCCTCCCTCCCCACAAAAAGGAAAAAACAATTTTCTAAAGAGAAGTGGTTACTAGTATTACCGGGTATGTTGTTACAGCAGAGCTTATTTCCTTCAACAGGAAATGTGAAAATGGGACATTTAGGTTTCTCATAATAAGACAAAGTACAGGACTCTTAGTAATTTTCAGGTGGGAAATTTGATTAGTTTCAAAATAATTGCTAAAGATTGCAAAGTTCGAGCCAGTACCAACCAAATTTGACAAAGTTTTCAAAGGTTCGTCATGTTCGTTGTGAAATGGGTGTTGTTTTTAAAATATAAAACTAGAGGATAAAGCAGGCGTGGTACATGTATTTGGCCCTTTGGAACAAATAGGAAGTTGTATTGAGTGCAAGGCAGTGTTTATAGGCAGTAGGCCTATGTATTGTGTTCTTAAAAGCACATACATGTAGACAGCTCCAAACGATATTTAAGTTTGTTTCCCCCCTTTTTCAGGCCATTTTAAGGATTGGTAAGGAAATCATTGTTATAATTTTAGTCTGAAAGCTGACTGATTATGAAGTTCATACTAGAACCATTTTTCTGTGCAATATTTCCTTCTTAAAATGATCTGAAAATGTAACAAAAAATGCAACATCTGACTTCGGTTGTTACAACCCAAATTAAAATGTCAATGTGTTTTATATGACATGCTAAAAATTGTGCATGGTTCACTATATTTTCCTGAATCACACACTGACTCAGCCCAAATTTTCACAGGTTTGTTATTTGATGTACATGTACATGGTTGATCACACAAAACATAGCATTGTCTGCAACTATTTTGTCAGCTCTACCAATCCTGTATAATTTTAAATGCCTTTAATTTCACTGATCTTCTGAAAGCTAATCGGAAATCAGATTAAAGTAGCAAGAGTATTGCGCCTAGTGAAATGAAAATTTACTTGATTCCTAAATTCAGTGTTGAACTTTCTCTTGAATGCATAGTAATGATGGTAAAGGGTAATAATGCAATACTGTTGATTGATGTGGCAGGGCTTATAGACGATCCATGTCCAAATGTCAAATGAGGGTTGTACCACATTGCTCTATCTTGCTGATGAGTCTCTCTGGATTTACTTTTGTAATATTAGCGACTGAAAAAAGGGAAACAAGAGACACAATGTAATACTTTGAATATGAGGCCATAATTGCTATATATTTGTTAACTCTTTAATAGAGGTTACTTGTTTGATCATCAGCATTATGACCAGGCATACTAAATGTACTACTACCCGGTACTAGTAGTACATATCATTGATTTTGTTTTGACGCAGTTTCGTCAGTACAAATGCCAGGGCAAAATAAAAGACCTCTGGAACAAAAAGTTTGTTTTGTTTTCGAAAGGTAGACGTTGGGAAACATTAGAGGGCATGACCTCTTTTAGTTGAGGGGGGGGGGGGGGGGGGGTTAAAATAGGTCATCTTGTGGCCATGTGCAGCCCGTTAAGTACAGCCGGTCGTCATGGGCATAAGAAGCGGCTTAGGCTAGTGGCCGCTATGGTCTGATTGGTCTCTGAATGGTACACATGTATGTAGCCGAGTGTCTTATCAGAGGTTGTGTTTCGACAGTGCACAGTTTGGAATCCTTCATCAAAGTGTTAGAACAACATTTTACCTTACTTTTCACCTAATAAAAAACTAAATAGGGCTGTATGAAAATGTGTAATTTATTTGAAAATGGTATTTCATTAATCTTAAAATAGAGTACTATGTAGTAATGACTGAAACTGTAAAAGGGGGGAGTTTAAAACGCGGTTATTTATTTTCTTTAGATAGTTTAAACCTTACCCTTGTACTTGTACACATGCACACAGGTCATCTTTTTATAAACATGATAAAAGCGAACCTGTTTTGTAAATTTCACTGACGCATTACTGCATGGACGCATTATCCCTCCGTAAAATATATATGGAGAATGTGTGCATGCTTGCTGTAACTGGGTGAGAGCTCCTAACTCCATGTACAGCCACAGGTCTACTTTGATCACAACAACACACACCCCCCCCCCCTTTAAATAAATCAAGAAATTAACAAAAAGGCCTGGTTTTATTTACTTAGTTATTTTTCTGCAATCGACCCGATACACTAGCTTGTGCATGGCAAGAACCCTGACTAAGAGCACACATCTTACTCCCAAAGGAAAACAGAATTATTTCTTGCAGGTACACACAAGTGAATGTGTAAAAAAATATTTCTATTACAAGGTGTGTAATGTACCACTACCAGCAACAAATTATGACATTATAATTATTTAGTGCTCATTTGTTATACTATCATACTTGATCTATGTTTATACAGAAAGCTTGTCTGTTAATAATGTGATGCTCCATGCCAAAACCAGATCCAGGCAAAATTCAAAACTGGGTATATTTTTGCTCATCAAATAGACGAGAAGAAACACTTTCAAATACATGAAGTACATGTAACACTTAATTTAGGCCTGTTGAGTTGACCCCTTGCGCCAACATTACACACGTTAAAGTCTGCCACTCTCGCCATTTTGGGAGTCAAGGGTAAACATGTAAATGTGTGGCATTGCATGCCTAAAATACGCACTACGCTGTAAAACATATGGTAACATTGACTTCCTAAATGGTGCCATTAAAATTGTTGTGATGATGATGTAAAGTGAATTGGGTCAATAGGGTTTTTAAAATGTAAAAGAGATCACATCACAGTGACAATATGGTCACTTTTAAAACCATGTCACTTTTTTTTGAGGGATGCCTTATGGCAATGGCTGTTAGATGTGAGCTTTTGAAGGAAACAAAAACGACCACTAACTTAGCAGTGTGGAAGTAAAATGTTATTGCATAATGTGATCAGTTTTAAACTTTGTCTGTTTATGACATACATGTACCGTTGGCCATATTCAAAGGCTTTTGTTGTAGTTTGGTAAACTTTGGTTTGTATACGCCTCTCTTAATATTCATGCATGACGTCATAATTCTTACTTAAAATGAGGCTATAGGCGCGCGTCCGCCACCACTTGCAGTGGCTGCGCCTATGGCCTCGTTTTGGGTTAGAATTGTGACGTACTCGAGCATAAATATTAAGAGAGGCGTATTTGAGTGGGAATAGAGTGTTTACACTATTGGTTGGAATTAATTTGTACATTGTACTTTACTTACTTCATGTTTCATTACTAGAGATTCGGAGGGAAAAGATAAAATGTTTCTTACTCAAGCTCCACAATCAGTCAAAGAAGTATGAAACATGAACAGTATTTTAAAAGTTATAGCATGTGTACATGTAGATACTATCAGCGAGACAGATGACATTGATAATAATTTGAGAGGCTAAAAAAAATCCTTACTCGCAGCTAAGAAGCTGAATTGCGAAGGACAACCAGCCACATTGACCCACATATGGCCAAAAGTGTTTGATTTTTCCGGAGAAAAAAAAAAATGGAGGGCCCAGAGATAAACCCTTTGTTGCATCTAAGAAGAGAACCAATGCACAACTCTACTCATATACATGGCCCTAGCCAGGAATCGAACCAGGGCCTAAGGGGTTAGGGGCGAGCACTTTACACTCTAGCCACCCATGCCACCGAGATATACATGCCATATCCCCAGATATGACCTTCTTGCTTTGAACAAAGGTTTTAATTCCTCTTCCAACCATTATTGCAATGACACTCTTGCTGGGTGGTATTCCTAATTGCAAGGTTTTTGTCATCAGTTTTTGTTTACTCTTTTATTATCACTTTACTTTGACAGGACACGGCTGGTTCAGAGAGATATGAAGCCATGAGTCGGATATACTATAGAGGAGCTAAAGCAGCCATAGTTTGTTATGGTAGGTACTGAATCTTTTCAAATTTTCAATGTTTGCTCTTTGGTTTCTACACTGTAACTGCCGTTGTGCTAGCTGCCGGTATTGAAAGTTCTTCTTTTTGTTCCTTTCTTTACCTCTTCCCTCCCTCTTTATCCTTTCCCCTTCCTTCAACCCCATCCCTTCTCCTTTTTGGTAGGATGGCTCTGTAGAGATGCTGGTCCCATGTTCCAACTTACCACTCACTGGCAATTTGTTGTAACTTAAAGAAAACAATTATATACTGTATGTTATTGTATAATTCTACACTAAAAAAAATTGTAATCTTTTTATTACCCCACAGCAGGGTTCTGCCCACGGTGGTCGGTGCCGGAAAACCCGACCGGCACTCATGATTCCCCGACCGGCACTCGCGGAATTTTTTCTTTTTCCGACCACCACACATTTTCACTTTTTTTGGCCCATTTCCTTCAAAATATTTTGAACAACGTGTAAAACAAATTATTTACCAGTAAACAGTTTTATCCAAAGTTTCGAGTAGCCTACTTCTTTGGTTTGAGTCTATTTTAATGATCCAGGATCGAGCATTCCTCCCGCCTGTACGATGTACAATATATCCAACGCACGAAACCCGCATTGATTTTGCAATGGTTTCCAGTCACGCTGATTATAGCTTTACGCTTGGAATAACATGATACCAGTTTCATCATGTTGCGAACCCTATTCTACAGCATTTTATACAACGGAAATGAACTGCAGAGTAAGCACCATGCTATAGATGCTGTAAATTGTTTTCCCATGGCGGTAAAGGCGTGCGCGCACTGAGGGCCTACACACAGCTGCAGGGCGCACGTGTGTAACCACTCCGTGCACGATCGAAAGGAAATTGACTTGACTGTACTAGGAAAAAAAAAATTTCCGGCACTAAACAAATCCTGGGCAGAACCCTGCCACAGGGCCCAATTTTATGGAGCTACTTAAACAGGGGCTCAAAGGTCAAATTCAGTTTTTTGATCACTTATTTTCCAATAGAAAAGACGTCACATATATATGGGTCTGTACATTTTTGTACAGAGAGTTTTCAGTTAATATCTGAACTGTTATGATATCCAATTAAAACTGCATTGAATTAGACCTTTTGACTGACACAAAATTCTACTTTAGAATGTTTAGACCCATTCGTTTTTGATGCCACTGACGTCATGTGTTCAGATTTCGCTCTGAAAGAGTGACAATAAAATAATATTTTACACTATTTAACGTTAGGTTAGAGACTTGTAATTTTTTTCTCCACTTTCATGTGGACTCTATCATTTGGAAAAGGAGTTCATCACAAAACTACATTTGACCTTTTAACTGACACAAAATTCCTCTTTGAAACGTAAAGATCCTTTTGTTTTTGATGCCACTGTCGTCATGTTTCAGATTTTGCTCTGAATTAGTATAAAATGAAATAATATTTTACATTATTTTTTAATGTGAGGTTTGAGACTTGTTATTCTTACCCAAGTTTCATGAGGACTTTATCTATTGGTAAAAGAGTGCATCACAAAACTGAATTTGACCTAAGTGGTTCTCCTCTTTAAGCACAAAAAAGTAGTTGAGTATAATAGAGTTATGGTTACCGGAATAAGGTTCCCAGCCAAAATACCATGTCACATGTACCATCAGTGACTGGTATCCTGCTTATTTCTGCTTAGGATAATTTTAAAGCAATATTTTCTGCTTTAAGTGGTTCTCCATTGAGCCCAGCGTCCAATTTCACAGAGCTGCTAAAAAGCAAAAAATGCTTTGAAATTTACTGCTTAGCAGAAATAAGCAGGTTACCAGTCACTATGTGGAATGCCATTTTAGCTGGTAACCTTATTCTGGGAAGCATATTTTGATTGTGCTTAGCTACTTTTTGTGCTTTTAAAAGCTGCTCTATGGAATTGTGCCCAGGTTGACTCATAATACTACTTCACTTCCTTTAAACACAATTTTACAATGTAGATATTTGATTGGTCGTAAACACTCCAAGCAAAAAGTTAAAGTTTTCTAGGAATTTTAGAAGACTTTGTGGTGCTTTTTTAGAAGAACAGTGTGTTAATTGTTTGTGTTTTAATTGTCATGTTTTGTAGATCTAACAGAAGCCACAAGTTTTGACAGAGCGAAATTCTGGGTTGAAGAACTAAAAAAGAACGAAGAGGTAATACGCAACAACAATATAGAATATTAACCATGTTAATCCTTTCTGAAATGGCTGGTGGTGGTGGTCTTACTTACATATCTTATCACGTAACCCCCACTGTAAATAGGAAAAAAGTAGTATTAACATGTATTAATGGATGGCCTATGTAACATTGTATAGGTTGTAATATACTTTTCATGCTATTTAATTACATTTTGCTGACCTTTCTGAGGGCAAAAACAATAACCCCAAAACTGAAATTAGACCAAAGTAGTGAAGTGGGAAGAATATCATGCCTGCTAAAACCTGCACAAACAATAACAGAGAAAAGTTTATTATGCAATTCAAATGAACTGTTTTACATGTAGGTTAACTGTTTAACATTCTTTTTGTACAAATGGTAGCATAAATTTACAATTTTGTCATAGAGGAAGGAACCATTGAGCATTGATTCCAAGTTCTACACTAGGTTAAGTAGATCTGCAATACCTATTGCAATGTGTCCCATACAAGTCCCATTAATGCAGGGCCTAATTTTGTATTTAGCAAACAAATCTGCACTTATAGTATGGTAGCAGAAAAATTACACCTGCATTTGGGGACCTCCTATTTTCCTTCTTCTGTTTTTACTTCAACTTTTTGGCAACAGCTTCCATTGGTTTTGTACTTTCCAACTGGGGACCTTCACCCAACCGAGGACCCTATTGTCCCTTTTGTAATAGGTCCCTGGTTTGAATTAGATACCTACCATTTACAGTACAGGTTTTCAACAGTAACTTTTGCTTGTGCTTGTGGGTGCTTCATGGTACTACATGTAGGTAATCTTTGCACAAAAATTGTTAGTGGCCTCACGTTTAAAGGGACACGTTGCCTTCAAATCTCATGAAATTTTACTGTTTGGAGGTGTTCCTTATCCTTATTAAGAGTTGTTCTTGCAATAAAACACCTTTAATGTGTAATAATTAGTGAATGGTGATTTAAAAAAAACACATTGGCCTCTGACCCCTCGACATCTTTCCCGCGAAACGTATATGTATTTCCAGCCGTAAATATCATCGTCCATGTAATGGCAAAATGCGCGATGAACAGTAGTTAGGCTGTTGCCGTAGCCAGTGGCCTGGTAAACCTATCAGATGAACACTGGGTAACATACCATTCTCTACCTCTGAAGCTAGCACAGTATTGGGCCCGAAATTGCCAGCCGTGTATTCGCGGAATAACCAGCCGCATATTCTGAAAAATAGAACACATGCAGTACAGGGAGGTGAGTATATAATGGCTCATCTGTTCACCTCCCTGTGTTGCATGTATTCTATTTTCGGAATATGTGGCTGGTTATTCCGCGAATACGCGGCGTAGCTTCAGGTAGCTCGGTTTGTATGTACGTGTATATATCAACACCTACACCGTTCATATGTCAAAATGGATCGCCACAAAAAACAGATTTAAGACGTGTCCAAAAAGAAGAAACCTTGTCAATCAGGGTAAGAAAACTGTCATGGGACTAACCGAGAGAAACAACCGGTGTTGTTTATACCAAATGTTTATTGTGGACAGGAGGGATGAGGACTTAGACACGGCACATCACAGCAGCACTCTGATCATCGTTTTACGACTGGAAATAAGACTAGTAGGAACACGTCGGCCATTTATGGGAGTCAAAATCTTGACTCCCATAAATGGCGGACCAATGACTCCCATAAATGGCGGACCATGTTAGTTCACGAATAAAAGGAAAACCACACAGTTTTGAGGAATGTTTGTGTGGATCATTATATTCTACTTTTAAAACATCTTTCCGGCCGTGTTCATTTCACATCAAACGCTTGTTATAGCCCAAAGCGCCCAATCCGAAGGCAACGTGTCCCTTTAAACCCTGGATGAGTCTTCCTCAAATGCTAAATGACAATACAACACATACAGCAGACTTATGCAACTGAAGCAGTCAAGTGAAAAGAAGTCGAAGAGAGGTAGAATGCAGCCAGAGCCTCGCTACATGGTTAGGAGAAGCAAAGACTAGGGGGGAGGGCAGTGGTTGGGTTAACCACGGGAAGTTGGAAAGACAAAATCAAAGGATTATTGTCAATTGTAGGTATAAGACACCTTTACCCCCCTCCCCCAGGAAAAAAATCCAACATGATAATTAAAAACAAGAACATTAAAAACACTGTTCTCATTAATTGTTTTCATTCAAAGTTTAATTTGACTTGTTTTACAGACCTGCAAGATATATTTATCAGGTAACAAGTTTGACCTCGTTGATGAGGACAAGAAGAGACGGCAAGTAGACTACCACAGCGTGACGGACTATGCAGATGGTGAGAACGGATCACTTTCTAAAATCAGTTGCAAATGTTTGGCTTTCAGTCGAAGAAAATTCAAATTTAGTGCTTGTAACTTGTAAGAAGTTATACCATTCATAGATGTAGTCAAGTACTTCTGTTAATACTAATAAAAGTTTACCCACAGAAAGGAATGTCTCGTAGTTGAATTGTTCTCAGGAAAACAATAGACCTTTCCCATGAAATATGTAAATTGCACATCGCACATGCGCACTAACACTACTGGTTGGCAAAATGTGGGAACATTGTGCCTTTTGTATGGGGCTGATGGTGGTGTGACACGTGCTTATTTGTGTGTCTGCCTACTGCACAACTTTTTGGCATAAATGTAATGAGTATATTTCATAGGAAGGGATAACTATTTTGTTCTTACGCTAGCATGAAAATTCATCTGTGTTTGTAGTTTGATACAGTTTAAAGTTAATCTTTAGATCTCAGCACTGGAAATATTGACAGGTTCGGAAATATTTCCGGTGTTGTGATCAAAAGTTTAAAGTGTATTTTGTTCTTACTCGAACTCATGTTAGATAAATACTTGTACACTCAAAAGCACTACATACTACCCTCATAACAGGCATGCAACTTTTCAGCTGGTTTCCTTCATTGATTGTGTGTTTTCTTTCTTCTTTATAGAGCTACATGCTGAGGTGTTTGAAACATCAAGTAAAACTGGATACAATATAAGTAAGTGCTGAATATGTCAGCTGTGTCCCCCCACCCCCCCCCCCCCCCCCACTACTCTGTGAGGCTCTTGTGAGAGTCACAAAAGGTTACGTTCAGAGGAGCTTACAATGTACGCAAATCAAAGTTCAATAATAATACTAATGATAATAATACAGACATTTATATGGCGCTCTATAAAGAACATAGCGCCTGACAATCGACAACAGTATAAAACAAAAACAGAACAAGCAGATCATAAGCTGGGAAATAGGTGAGCTTTGCATTGGCACTTGAAAAGTTTTAGTGGATGCTGTTCAATGATAGCATACCGCAACTTTTCCCACAAGTTAGGGGCATCAACTACGAATGAACTGTCCCTGGCCTTCCTTTTGGAGCTTTACAGCAGAAAAAGAGCGAAGCCCCCTGCAACCTCCAATTAAAAATCTCAAACAAGAAAAAAACCCAGACACAACATATTTTTTACAATTCAAAGACAAAGTATTGGATTGATAGGTATCAAAAAGAAGGTGATAATTTAAAATGTGAAAGTTCAGTGATTATAATAAAGTGCATACCTGTGCTAATCCGTCTGGAGTGCTGTCAAATTTGAGAAAATATCATTTGAAGACCCCACAGATCACTGTTGTTTAGTTCAAGTGCCACAGTTGAAATAAGCCCAACATGACTTTGCAGAAAATCTCTTAACAAACCATAAACTGTTTAGTGTATTTGATACTCGATATGTGACATGTTGTAGCCCCCCCCCCCTATTGTGTATTCATTGTGTTCTGGGAATTTTTTTGAGGATTTTAGGGGGGGGGGGGGGTACTTCTCTGCCACATATCAGGCATGGTATAGTTTAGTGAAAACACTGACGAACCATAAACGGCTTTATTGAAAACACTGACAAACCATAAACCAAATTGTGAAAACACTGACAAATCCTAAACATTTTAGTGAAAACACTGACAAACTATAAACCATGTTAGTGAAAACACTGACAAACCATAAACCGTGTTAGTGAAAACACTGACAAAACATGAACCGATTTAGTGGAAACACTGACAAACCTTAAAACCTTTTAAGTGAAGACAACGACAAACCATGAAAGTGTTTAAGTGAAAACACTGACAAAGTTTAAATTGTTTTAGTGAAAACTATGACAAACCATAAACCATTTAAATGAAATCACTAACAAACCATAAACCATTTAAACGAAAACACTGACAAACCATAAACCGTTTGAGTAAAAATACTGACAAACCATAAATTCTTGTTGGTTATCAATAGATATATAAATAGAAGTTTATTTTTAAAGTACGGTGTGTATTTATTGGAAATAAGAGAATGGAAATTAACTCTCTTTAACTTAAAACCATGATATTCTAATTTATAAATTGATAAAATGTTGTTTGGTTCTTTGCAGAAGAGCTATTCTTCAAAATTGCCAAAGACTATGTTCGGGAGCCTAGGAATAATGAAGCCAGTGAGTATGGTGTTTTCTTTTTAGTGTAATCAATAGGGTTGGCTGTGAAAAAAATATTACACCCCCCCCCCCCCCTTTGTCTCCTTTTTCATTGTTCATTGCTTGCTTTTCTGTGTGCTTTCTGCCTTTCTCTCTTTTCTTTCCACTTGATTTCTGTTACACCATTATACCTGTTTATGTGTGTTGTGCCTTGGAGAAAGACTCTGGTAGAGTCGAAACGTCAGGCCATTACCTATTTTGTGCAATTATACCATAGGTCCTTTTGGTTGTTAAGCAGTTTGCAACAGCTAATTCTATTTCTAGTAAAATAAAAAGCAAACCAATAGGGACAATTTCAGCCGTACTAGAGGTTATTCAAAAACTCACAAATGGCTTCTTATATTAAATACTCTTTTGTTATTCATTCCACAGCTGCCGATTTACCAGAAGGAACATTTTCTCTGGACACCAAGCATCAAAAACGGTCTGACGGATGCCCCTGCTAATCAACCCTCCTGCCCCCCCCATCCTATACTCAGTCGCTAGTTTGTTTTTCATGTTAACTCAGTGCACTTCTTTAACAAAGCAATCTGCACAAATTATTTTACAGTCTTGACTGCCAATAATTTACAAAGGAAACAGAATTAACACAAAGTTTCAACATTTTACGGAGCCAGACTTAATTGGAGTGTGAACCTGGGGGACCTCCCAGTTATAAGAATCCCTTTATTTACATAGCACCATGGGGCGTTTTTCACAAGTTGCTGTGGCACAATCTGCAGCAACCATACCAGAAAACTCCAGGGCAGACCCCCTTCTTTTAGTGTACTGGGTTCTTTTTTTTGTGCATTTCATAACACATGGGACCTTCGTCTTTACGTCCCATCCGAAGGACGAAGCAATAATGGTGAAGTGCCTCTCTAAAGGACAAAAGTGTCAAGACGGGGACTCGTACCCAAACTCTACTGATCAGAAACATCAGAGCTTGAGTTCAGTGCTCTTTACCGCTTGACCACGACATGTCATCAGAAGTACCAGAGCTCGAGTCCAGTGCACTTGACCGCTCGCCACGACACGCCATCAAAAACATCAGAGCTTGAGTGGAGTGAGCTTGGCTGCTCGGCCATGACAAGCCATGATGGATACTTGGTTCTCAGGGAATAGCAAGAAGTTTGTCATAACCCTGGGTTGCGACAGCAAGGTTGAAACCAGAAGTTTGTTTCTATTTTTCATTTTTTATTTGAATTTCATGAAACAAACTCTATGGTTGAGTGACAACATATCATGTCCATCATGTTGGGATCATGTGACCTGTTCCTGCATAATTAAAATATCCAAATAAGCCTTTACAAGTGATTCCAGTCCATACGGAAACTGTTCATAGCGTGATTCATATTAGACGTCTTAACTATTTGTAAAAATCTTCGCAAATTTGATAAACCAACAAACCGACAAATAAGCTACAGTAGTGTATGTGTGTGCTTTATTTGCCTTTTTTTTCCGGTCAGGTTTGTGACAAATTATTTGAAGTACATGTATTCTTAATAAGCTTTAATGTATACTTTGATACAACTGAACTTTATCTCAAAGTAAAGGGTTTTTGACAGGAAATCTTGCAACCAGGTAAGTTTGTTGCAAAAAATACTTCAGTTATTAGCAAATCTTTTTATACAAGGATCTGTTTCCTTGTGTTGTATGTTTATCTTTCAAATTTATTGAAAACAAATAGAGAGGGATCTTTCTGACAGGAAAATGCAATAATAATAACAATGCTTTTCATTATTGCAGTGTTGCCTCGAAGGAAACCCCTTTTAATCATTAATCGTTAATCGTTAAATATGCAACACAAGGAAATGAATCCTGATAAGATAAGATTTGCTGCTCCAAAGCAAGCATAGAAAGTCTCAGTGTTGGCCAACCCAGAGAACAGGGATTGTTCTTATAGAAATACAATGCTTTCTGAAAAGTTTGAAACTCATTTTCAGGCTTGGAGTTTCATCTTTAAGAGGGCATGGCCATTCATAATGCAAAGGGCGCTTCCACTGGGAAAACCTTAACGTCTAGGGAAACTTGTTCAGGGGCACCAAGGCCAAGATCAGGGCAATAGAGGCTGTGGCCTCCGTGGCGTTCATGTTATTCCAACCTGCATTATTAGTCCGAACCCTGTGATGATTCTATCACACTTGACTTATGTTTTGGAAGGTTTTCTACCGAAAGAAGCTTACTTATTTTTAGGGGGTAATTTTTTGTGTACAGAATAATTCTTGTTTCTTACTTTCAATACAGGCCATATGTACATTTTATTTTTTCGTGAGGCCGTCTTCATGGCCAGAATTGTATTTAGTTTATGCACTAATATCTTGTATGACACCGTTTTAATTATAGTTTATCTAAAAGTTAAAAAACAAAATTCTTGTTACAAGAACATTGTTTTAGTTTGAAGATATTCTCTAATCGCCTTGGGATTTATCAAGATAAAAAAAGGAGAGGTAACTGGTATTTATGGAGGGCAGCTAACAAACACCTTCTACAAAATAAATAAACTGCTTTGACACTTTGTTATGCCAGTGCTATAAGGAGAAACTGATGTATGTCTCAAAGGTGATGATGAAGGAAGACTTTTGGTAGAACACCGGCACAGTAATTCGGAGGTCCCAGGTTCAAATCCCGCTTTTACAAATTCAAAATTTATTACAACTTACCTAGTCAATTTCCCTCGTGGTTTATTACTTGAAGACAATTTTGAGGGATGTTTGCAGACAATTAGAACTTAATTCTGAAAAGGTTTTTTTATGTTTGGTATCTTGGACTTGGATCAATTTGGAATGAAGAAAAGATTGGCTGTAATAAATATTAACTTTTATTTCACAGAGATTGTTTTCACACAATTTTAAAAATATGAATAACCATAATTTTTGAACCAAGCAGACTTTTATCTTAATAGCTGCATGAGAATAGTTTCCTGCCCATAGAGTTATCGGGTTCTGCCTGGTTTAAATATTAAAATAATTTGTGTTTTTCTTTTTGAAAAGTCCTTAGTAGTCTTCTCAAAGGGAAACCTTTTAACTGAACAATTAATTATGAACTTCTGTTGTTTTCTCATCAGAAAATAGCTTGAACTCAAATCATGTAAAAAGACAAATTTACTGTACATTTGATTATTATGACCGTACCAATAAAATTCTTTTTGGATTTAAGAAGAAATAGTTTTGAATTATTTTTGAATGATCGTTGATTTCTGCAGTAGTTTATTTATTTGGTTATTTGTTTACTAGTTTACCTGATTATATATATTCATTTATTCAATTAGTCAATTTTTCTTTTAATTTATTTGTATTTTTGTATTTATTTATTTCTTTTTCTTTTTTCTTTATTTTTCTTTTTTCTTTTATTTTATGGGCGGGGGGGGGGGGGGGAATTTATATAGACCCTGTGAATATCTTGGAAGTGGCGAAACACAGCATCCCTCCCTTCTTCCCACATGCCACGCCTCTGTAATTTAACTTTTTCGACCCCTCCCCCCGCCCCCCCCCCCCCCCGCCCCCCCTTCAGCAGCAAACGCGATGGGGCGCCCTCAGTTAATATCGACCCTTAAACTTGTCTTTAGAACCCATCTGCTTTAAGGATCATTTGCATATTGTCGCCGATACCGGTTCGCTGTGCCTTTCCGTTTTCAGTGGTTTTTGGCTTCTATTCCCATAAAAAAGTAGAAAGGGTTATTCATCTGAAGCCTTTGAAAACGTTTTAAACTAATTTTAAAGCTAAGAAAAAATCCCAGAAGTTTACTTCCGCATTTAAACAAAAAGGGCTTTATCCTTTTACGGGATGGAGTAAACAGTAAGTTGTATTGAGTGCACCCCCATCTCTCTCTCCACAGTCTAGTTCCTCTCACACACGGTCCATTCCTAATTTACACACAAAGAAAAGGTGCTTTCCGCGACCCTTTCTTTTCATAATAAAGGGGAAAAACAATCATTCAAAATGGCAGACGAGGCATTAGAGAGCATGATCACAGAAGTAGACCTCGATGATGAAACCGTGGCACGATTACTTGAGGAGGATGGATCAGGCGTGGATGGAGAAAATCAAGAAGATGGACATCCGGATCCGCAAGTAAATGACGACGGAATGGAGTACACCGGCATGACGGCGGAAGAAGGGGTGACGCAGGATCAGGAGGATCAACAAGGGGACCAAATGCAAGAAGAGAAAGGAGAAGGAGCCCAAGTAGAAGACGTATGTAAATCATTGTGAATTTAATGAATTTAATTAAAAAGATTCACCATTATTTGTGTCACTGTTTGCTGTGTGTGACTGTGTCGTGTGTGGTCTTGCAATTTTTGCATCAGCATTGATTGTATTGAAGATTGAATGATGATATAGACTAGACCCAGTAACTGGGGCGCTGTACTCCTTTTTTAAAATTTTGACATCATCGGTCGTATTTAGCGCCCCAGGAAGGTGTTGCACATATCAACGGGAATCCCTGATATCGCATCATTTTGAATACGGAAGCCACACAAAATCCCTCAGAACGACAAAAATCCCCAACAAAATAGCTTTAAAAACGCCTACTGCACTGGTTTCTTGATATGTCTAAGATGCAACACAGGTATTTAAATGTACTCACGATTTTGTTTTGTGCTGAAATTTTACGTTTTTTGTCCAGTCGATCGGAGAAAATGGCAATCCTGCTATTAGCAGGATCGGGTCAACTATGATCTGCGACTTTTTCATCGTCACGATGCATTCTGGGTAGTAGATTTAATCAACGACTGTTTACAGTGAGTGCACACAGTGTGCATGGGCAATGTATTCGTCGACGGGGCGATATTGCAACGTCACAGCCCGAGGTTTCGCCAGTGTTGTATGACTCCAGTCCAACTCGTGTCCGTCTCGAGGCACAATTTCGGTGACTCGGACTATAAGCTGTTTTCCTTTGCATTTATTTTATTATAAAAGATAAAACTCATACTTTTTGTGTGAGACCAATTTGTGTGTAGGCAGCCCAATTTTTTTGTACAATTTTAATTAATTTATTATTTTATTTATCTTTAGTAACTTATTTATTTATTACTAATACGCCTATTATATATTATCACAGCTTATTTATTTATTTGTTTGTTTATTATTATTATGAATATTATTAATTAATTAATTGTTATTATTATTATTTTGTTTTGTGGGGGGGGGGGCTTCCCCAACCCCCGCCTGGCCCCTTACTAATTAGGCCTGGGTCCATTTTCATAGAGCTTCTGTTTACGGTTTCTGCACATTTCTTTTTCTGCAAAGTGCGACTGTAAACAGTCGTTCATTAAATCTACTACCCAGAATGCATCGCGACGATGAAAAAGTCGCAGATCATAGTTGACCCGATCCTGCTAATAGCAGGATTGCCATTTTCTCCGATCGACTGGACAAAAAACGTAAAATTTCAGCACAAAACAAAATCGTGAGTACATTTAAATACCTGTTGTTGCATCTTAGACATATCAAGAAACCAGTAGGCGTTTTTAAAGCTATTTTGTTGGGGATTTTTGTCGTTCTGAGGCATTTTGTGTGGCTTCCGTATTCAAAATGATGCGATATCAGGGATTCCCGTTGATATGTGCAACACCTTCCTGGGGCGCTAATACGACCGATGATGTCAAAATTTTTAAAAAGGAGTACAGCGCCCCAGTTACTGGGTCTAGATATAGACATGTTATTGTAAGATAGACAAATTAATTGCAAGGCAATGTCAAGAGTGGAGAATTAGGGTGAATTGAAAAAAATCATTCTACTACTCCCCATAAATAGTGCCAATTAACAGATCCACTTTGTATTCTTGGCCCTAGCACTGGCAATCCTTTGAATCCTATCTTTCATTTCAAGTTTCAACATGTTCAAATTCATGTCTTTTTCTTTGCCTGCTGTAGTAATTTTCGGTTCACTTCGTTCTTTATGTTATCAATCGTGAAACATACAAATTACCAATGCTACAGTATAGATTGTCCTACTGCTAGCTGGAATTTGTTGAGAAAATGATCAAACAAAATTTGGTAAAAATCAAATGCCTGTTGAGAGTGAATTTCTGTACACATCTATTAGTATTAACCTAATTTCAATTTGTTCTTTGAGAAGGCGTTTGTAAGTTCTCATAACATAAATAGGTTCCCAAAATGGATTTTCAATGTTATTCTGTACTGGGATCTTGATCCAGTAACTGGGGCACTATACCCCTTTGAAATTTTGTTTGCCATCTGCGGCCATACTAGCGCCCCAGGAAATAATTGACGGTTGACAGAGCGTACATTGTGATTTAGCTTTTTGCCATGATTTTCTGAACACCCGCAAAAAATGCCCTGTAGTCAATTTCACCTAGCAAAAAAGAATTTCCCATATTCCAATTGACATAGATTCAATCTCCCACTGAACACTGACCTGATGCTTAGAAAATTCTCAGAAAAAAGGAAGAATATTTTCTCATTGTTTTCCTTGGGCCTTTAAGCTATGATTAGGTGGAACTACTGATGAATGTAGCTTTACTAACACTTGTATTCCTTGCAGGGGGACACCAAGGAGGAAACTAAAACTGAAAGCGGCCCACGTCTTTTCGTCGGTGGCCTTCACTACAAGACGAAAGACACTGACCTTCAACAACATTTTGAGAAGTACGGCAAGTTGAAAGAGTGCCAAGTTGCTAGGACAAAACAGAGATATGGTGGGGACGGCAGAGGCAGATCCAGGGGTTATGGATTTGTCACAATGTCTACTCAGGCAGAGACTGACGCTCTACTGGTTGATACTCATGTGATTAACGACAAGGTTGTGGCAGTGATGGTCTCAAAACCACGAGATGTAAGAGGACAATTAGGCATGTCTGTGTTTTATTGCAGTAATCTTTCTGTTTTCAATGCTCTTATAAGGCCGGAAATTTCATCTTTGACAGGGCAAGGCCATCTTCAATTTGGATTGTGTACTTCCATTGAAAAGGTTTATGGGAAACTTTTAAAAAAAATTAGTTAGTGGCCTGACATTTCGACCCTAGCAGAGTCTCTCTCAAAGGCTAAATAACAAAACACACATACATGCATACAAGGGTGACAAGAGCAGTCAAGTGGAAATACATGAATAGAGAGAGTGGAGAGAGAAAAGCATAAAGCATTCAGAAAAAGCAGGGGGTAAGCAGGGATTATGGAGACAGTTGGAGGGAAGGGGATGGCTTGGGGATGGCTTGACCACAAGAAGTTGGAAACACAAAGGACAAAATGGAAGGTTGGAAGAAAAGTAAATAATTAGTTAATAGGGCAGACTAAAAATATGGATATCTGTGGGGGAAAGGGAGAAGGCAAAGACAAAAGGTTATTAGTCATTTCCTTCTTGGATGTTCAAACCATGGTGCTGAGTGGTCTTTATGCACCTTATCCACAATTTCTCCCTACTCAGACGAACAGTCTCTCTGCAGTTACCAAGTGCCTCAGTGCCCTGTAAATTCATGTCAAAAATGGAGTGGTTAGGAAGATTGAAGTGGTGTCCTACAGGTGTATCCAGATTTTGGGTGTTGACTGTGGATCTGTGGCCATAGAAACGCCTCTTCAGTGTAGTTCTTGTTTCACCTACCGGTATATATTGAACACCACAAACTCTGCAAACTTTTTTAAAGAGCACCAAGGCCAAGACCAGGGCATCAAAGGCAAAGGCCTCTGTGGTCTCCATGTTAACCCATGCCTGCATTCTCCAACACAGTAGTAGCTCAACTACCCAACCTATGGTCGTTGGTGGAATTTGAAAAAATATGACCATTGTTTTGTAAATAGGGGTTCATTTTAGCAGTTCTAACTGAGCTGGGTAGTGGTCATGATTAGTTTAGTAGTAAGATCAATAACCAGGAAAAGGCTATTGGATACATTTCCTGGAAATCACTCTAATTATGTATAAATTATTTGTAAGGTGTTTTTACAGGATTGGTAGAGCTGAAGAAAGAAAATTGCAGACAGTGTATGTTTTGTGTGATCAATCATGTACACATGAAATAACAATCCTGTGAAAATGTTGGTTTAATTAAACAAAAAAACATGCACAATGTTCAGCATGCAGACAATTGTCCTTAATTTTGGTTATAATAATCAAAATCAGCTGCTTGCTTTAAAAAAAGGGTTTTCAGATTACAGTTTTCTCAAATAGGAGGGAATATTTCACAGAAAAAAATGGTTCTAGTGTGAACTTCATTTCAGTAAGCTTTCTGACTAAATTAAACAAAGATGATTTTTATCACTTACCAATTCTGTACCTGTAAAGCAAGTTAACTTCTTGTAAAATCAAAGGCACTTGTTAGAAATAATAATACAACATTATAATGTAGTAGTTACAACTTGTTTGTTTTATTGTTGCTGTTGTTCTTTCGTTTTTGCAATTTTTTTTTTTATCACAAGTCCCCAGAGAGAAGATTCCGGATCAGCCTCACCAACCTGGACAAGGAAAAGACCACTAAGGAAAGTCTGATCGCCCACTTTAGCCAGTATGGCAACATCGTGCAGTGCACCATTAGCATGGAGCAGGTAGACGGTGCGACAGTGTCACGTGGCTCCGGCTTTATTACCATGGCAACAGAGGAAGAACTGAAAGCTGCGCTGGACGGAAGTGTTGACGGCCATCAAATGATTGATGAGAGGAGCGTCGAAGTTAAGAGAGCTGTGTCCGACGGAAAAGTAATTTTGTTGATTTTTCATTACTTTTCTCAATTCTCAAAATGTTGAAGCCTTAACCACTTACTGCTTGGGTTTCCACAATTTGTTGGCTCAATCGCTGGATTAATTTTCAGAATTTTTAAAATCATTGGTTGTCACAATGAAACCATTACTAAACCAAGGTAAGACAACAAGTGTTCCTATAAACTGCATATATGGATTGTGTTAAATGTGAATCTGCCAAACTCTATAACCAGTAATCGGCCATGGCATGCTGGAATCCAGGACTTATTTCACATGCCCAGCAGCCCAATACAATGCTAAACAGTGGTGGTTACCTGTCGATCTCTTGTAATCCTGGTTTGTACAACAAAAGGAAAAAGGTCTGAAATTGAGAAACAACCATCCCTCGGATTTTCGTCATCCATGACTTAAATCATGAATTCCAGTACCTTTTTTGTCCCTTTTTGTAACAGGGCAAATAAATCAGAATACTGTGAGTGCAAGCATGTACTGTGCACATTACACAATGGAGTTATGTCACCCTCTGTTAACCTAACCTTGTACCCAAAACATTCCAGCATACACCAGGCTTGTAATTACACAGAGGCCAAGGAGGACATGACATTAGTTGCCACTGGTCTTGGTCTTGGTGCTCCTTCAAAGGTGCCCCTAAGACTTTAAGATTTTGCTTTGGAAGTGCCTTTTTCCATAATGAAAATGGCGTGGCCCTCTCAATTATGAAATTTCAGGCCTTATACACAAGTACTTGTATTGATCAGGTATCCATTTTCTGGCACGGTAAATAGTTGTGTGTATAAACGCCTTCCAGCGTTCACTGGTTAAAGAAGAAAATTCCAACTCCTTCCTCCTGCCAATGGTCACTACAGCAATGGCAGCTGGGCTAAGTAGATTGTCCGTTCAAACACACATGCTCCATACACTAACCAACCCAATCCTATCAATTAAAAAATTGTCTTTGTTGGATTCCCATGTACTGAGTAGTTCATGTCCAACCAAAGATTCTGTAAGTGAACAACAACATAGGTGGCGAGTTCCAATTTCCATCAGAGTTTAGCTGACTAGTTATTGATTGTCTAACCCCCTCCTACTGTCTGACCATTCAATGTCATCCACTGTGGTTTTGAATGATGGATAAACTATGCGAGCTAACATGTGGTGATCACATTGATGCATAGTCCACAGTCAACCCTTCTACTGTTGGACTGTTCAATATCATCTACTGTACTATGATTTTGAATGATAGATAAAACTATGCCAGCCTTCGTTATGATACATGCTGAATGCATCTACATGTCCTCGCATGTTTCTTGATGCGGTAAATCAAGGATTACTCTTTGTTCTCCCATTGTTTGAAGCTATCTTTTTTAGCGATGTCCCCATTGGTTTTGTACACTGAAGCTACATGTACATGTATGCGAGGACTTTTCTCGCTCTGTCTTTTGCTGAATGCATACATTGTACACAGTGCACCCGCCCACTGTGTGACCATTCAATGGCATCCGCTGTGGTTTTGAAAATGCCAGCCCTGCAATATGATATCATGTGGTGAATGGATCTACACTGTACACGGTTAACCCTCCTACTGTCTGACCATTCAAGGCCATTCACTGTGTTGTTGAATGATAGAACAACCTTCAATATATGGGTTTTTACGGACAAACCATTCCAGTCTGCAATGGTATCATGCAGTGAATGCATATACCGGTATGCAGTACACAGTTCTGTGCACAGCTGTGCCACCATGCACAATCCATGCAGTTGACGAATTTTAAATGTTTTTTCAACTCAATGGCAAGGTGTTACCAAGAGCAGGAAGGTTATATGTATAGGTTACAGGAATTTACCAAACTCATTTTGGCAGTCCGATTGTAAAAGATAGTTTACGGTTGATTCTATAATGGTTGGTTCAGTATTTTATGTGTTTTTTTTATCTGTGTCGGTCATTATTGTTTTAAGTTATAGTTTTAACTAAAAAATATTTAAAAATATTTTTTATACCACTATTTTTTTAGCAGAATTTTATTTTTTTACCTATCAACATCAAAGTGTAACTTCTTTGTCTTTTGTTTTTATCCTTCAGCTCTCAAGTTCATTTTAAAAAAACCTTTATTCACCTTGGTTGTTTGACATCACTTTAACTACAAACAATTCTCTCTATTTGTTTTTTTACATGTACCTCCATTTGTCAGTTTTTCTATTGACCCATTGCACTGACGTCACATGTAGCTGTCTGCCAGTGCCACCACTCTGCCATTTTGGGAGTCAAAATGCATGCGTAAAGATAGGGAGCCTGCCATTGCCAACCTCCTAGTGGTGTGCGATCTCGCCGCTCCTTCTTTCCAAGAATGTCTCGCTCAATCATAGCCCCTGGAAGTGTGACTTTGAAATATCTAAATACATTGGAGTTTTTAATTAGTCCTGTGGCCGATCCATTTTATGCGCTTACTCAATATTGTAGCTCACAAAAGAGGCATCTGGTCAAAGGGCAACTGTTCCCCTCTCATTCTTCTTTGATTTTTTGACATTTCTAACTAAAAACTGTATGCAATTTAGGGTACATGTAAAAACATGACTCATTTTAAGCTGTGCAAGTGCCATAAGAGCACCCTACAAACTCACAGAAATGTTTAGACAAGCGTACTCACAGAGCAGTCACTTCTGGTAGCCAATCAGCATTGCTTTCCAGTGCAGTCCTTCCAGGGGTTAGTAATGAGAGGTATCGATAAGGTAAGCTGCCCATGGTAGCGAGGTAGGGAGCCCGCTAACTACATGTACCTCACCTATCATGTGGTAAGAAGTAGGCTCCCAAAGTGGTGCCACCAAGATTTACCGCGTGATGATGTCAGGTGAAGTGGGTCAATACGCCTCATTTTTCTTCTTCTCCCTTCTTCATCTTTTTCAAGGTCTCCCAATATTCTGTTCATGTAGTCTTTGTCTCTTATCACTCCTGTAGAACTCAAAGTCACCTTGTCCGTTTCTCTTATTTTTTGTTCTTTTCCTCTTCACATAACTCTTTGGATAAATTTACAGACTTTCGGACACAACCAGGATCTGAAGGAGAGGGTTCCATCATAACGAGTTTTAAGAATGCTCTCTCCGGAAGAAGTTTCAAAGGAACGGCTTCTGAATAAAGGTTTCCACTCCGGCGAAATGTCTCGCAGGCGGTAATAGTTTAGTTCAGATTCTTTATTCTTTACAAAATCTTGATCGAGGAGGGAGTTTTTAAGGACCTTTTTGTCCAAGTTGTTTTTGATTTTACTTGGAGAGGACAAACTGAACATGTATTTAGCCAATGCCTCATTCTTGGCAGGACGAGGTTTGAGAAGCTTTGGCCTCATCACCGCTTCTCATGTGGAGAGCTCGGCCATAGCTCAACCTATTTATTGATGTGCCTTCCATTTGGCGTAAACTTTGACTTGCTGCAACTCACATTGCTGTATGGCCCTTCTGTGAGAAGTAACCGGAATCTAGTTGCACAGATTCAAGTGTTCTTTTTGATCACTGTGTGACTCTCACTGGCCAGTATCTAATGAATCTGCGTCATAATCCAACTGTGACGGACTCTCACTAAAGTCATTGTCCTCAGTGGCCTGTTAGTGGCCGAGCGGTTTAGCACATGGAACTCGAGTTCTGGTGGCTGAGTCACCGGAGAGTGGGTTTGAATCCCAGTCATGGCCCTTGTGTCCTTGAGCAAGACACTTGACTATAATTGTTTCTCATCACCCAGGAGTAGTAACCTGCGAGAGGGTAGAGATTGTTGGTGTCAATGATTAGCAACCTGTGCACCCATTTGGCTGCCAATTCTGCATACTCCCAAGGCCGAAGGAGTTGAGGTTGTTTCAGGAATGCTAAGAGCCTGATGAACAGTGGGTAATAACATTGTAAGGCGCTTTAAAGGGGGCCTACTTGGCTTGAAAAAGGGCATGCTCAATACACATCATTACTACTGTTATTAAAGTTGTCACTGTATTGACAAGCTATGTGGGGCTGTGTCCCAAGCTATCTGCATTGTCTGGTGCAGTGAACGTCTGCACGTACCACCACTTCATTCAAGACAGATGGCGCCATTTTGTTTCTGTACGGTGAATGTACATGAATGGCAGTCCAAAGCTTGTAACTCTGTTGTTAACTTGGACACATTGAACAATCTACCTTGGATAGCGAAACAATCAACACCTATCTGCAAAGGCTGTACCTATCAGCTTTACCTTGCCTTGATTGTTTTTCTGGCAAAGAGTTGATGTTTCTAAGAGTTCTGTTCCTTTAACCCTATCCCTTCGCATTCTCCCTTAACAGTGGACGGCTGGCCAGATGCTAGTTAAAACACCTGAGGACCATTCAAAATTCACTCCCAATGATTCGGCTGGCTACTTCAGTGTTGAAAAGCATCCCCGTTTCATTTGAAGTATGGACAAATGAAAAATCTGGTGGAGCAGTGAAATGACGAGCTAACTGGTCCTGCTGGCCAGTTACTACAAAGGTTACGGGCAAACCCTGTCCCTGCCAACAAAATGCCCCATATGGTGAAAGTTCTTGTATTTTGTTACACTCTTTTACACAGTGCTGCATTTAGCAAAGTTCTACATGTCCATTTGCAGTTCGAGTCCCCAGCAAGCATCAATGCTTATTGGTGCATGTAGCAGGGTAACTGCCCAATGCCAAGGCTGGCTCAAACCAGTTCACTGCACAATGCAACAGAATCCTCAGATGCATTCCTCTGCATTGCATTTTGATGCATTTAATATGGTGCCTATAAAACAAATGTGGGTCAAATTTCCTAACTCTTTTGCTTACTGCGAAATTCTGTGCTTACGAAGCCCCGTAAATGCATGAATCTATCGGCCGTAATTGCAGCTTACCCCGGTAAGCAGAGCTATGAAATTTGGGCCCTGATAGTGGTTTTGGTAATCACTGATAACTTAATAAAAGTACAACCAAATGGCTTGTTTTTCTGTAAGTACTCTTAGACTGTAAGAGTGAGTCCTTGAGTTGAGCCAAGGACCAACTCACTTTGACTTGGCACTCACAAAAAGACCCATTTGCTCAGCAAAATGTAGCAGGAAACCAGCCACAAACAGGTTGCATGTGATGGCAATTTGACTGGTAAACTGTTCAAGTAATCCATGTGCCATTCCTAAGGCTTAAAATTAACATAAACTTGTGTTTGTGAATGAAGTTACTCCAGCCTCAAGGACTCGGCTGTCTCCTTTAACAGTGGTCCGCTGGCTAAATGCCAATTAAAACTTCTGAGGACAAGTCAAAATTATGTCCCAGGGCTAGGCTGGCTAGTTCATTGCTTCCAAAAGCTACATGCAAACCACTGACTGCACTGGTTTCAAACTGAGGTACCATACAAAATGACAGTGTTGAAAGAAAACCGTAAAAGATGAGAGCCAATGAGAAGGCTATTTAAATGACAAACAAACTTGTCCAGCTGGCCAATCACTGGAACAGTTAAGGGCAAAACCTGCAACCACACGCAATCCAAGATAAATCTTCAAATTTCAAACAAAGAGGTCAAAAGAAAAGTACATAATTTTGCTTGTATAATCCTTGTTTGACCTCAACTATGGCATTGTTTCAGTCATTGATGTAGCGACTTTGCCATAGGATTCAAAGCGCGCTCGTCATGATTGAAATAAGATAATAACATTTTTTGTGAACCTCCTGTTTTTAATGTGTGACAGTCACCCGACAATAGCACTACCTGTCCACATAATAACTCTCAAGAAATGTTTCTGTACTTTTCCAACTTTATTATGTGCCCAAACACATGAGGCCTAGTCGTGCCATAACAGTCTAGTCAATTTTGGGGTGATCAAAGACCAATTGACGAGAAATCTATACCATGCATTTTATTAATTGATTGGTGTTTTTGTTTTCTTCCACAGAATCATGAAAGGCTTCGTAAGTTATGGATCGGAGGGTTGGACAGGGAAAAGACCATCGAGTCCGACGTGATGGAATACTTCAGCACTTTTGGGACAGTGAAGGAGTGTGTCATTGTGAGAGACCCGCCTGAAACGGAGGGCGGGGAATGTAAGTCTAGAGGGTACGGCTTCATCGGCATGACAAATATCGCCGAGACGGGTACAATCTTGAAGCATCCAGAACCGCATAAGATTCATGACAGGCTGCTGGTGTTCAACCGCACATTGCAGAAGCCGGTGAGTAGACGAATTGATCTGTATGGGAGGGGTGACTGCGCCTTCACTTTTGTGTTTGCCATTTAATGTAAATTGGTCAATGCACTTTACTTTTGGTGTGCACATGTTAAAGTTTTTTCTGTCATAATTTTTTTTTTTTCTCTACCTACCGACCCTTTTTCCCTCTGTCATTTTACAGGAAACAAAAAATATATGTTTGTTATGCCTTGTTGCTCTTTCCAAAACACACTGTGTTTAATTATGCTATTGTTGTTAGTTTTAAAGGTAGGGTCATGCTAATAAGTAATGACCCCGAAAAGAAACTGTAAGTTTGTCGTAAAGTTGGTAATGGTAGTAAGTAACCTGCAAACTTATTTTGTCTGAAGTGCCCCCGATGATTAGAAATCAATATTATAAGCATGGCAACAAATTTGAATCTTCAAAGATTGCCTGCAGGCAACTTTTGGACATTTCTGTGGTGTAAGTTTGAGTGCTGCACTCAATACAACCAGCGATGCAGTTGGTACCTTCTTTCACCTCACTAAACATAAATGGATTTGACGTTCTTGTTGAAAAACTGTGACAGTTTTTTTTAAAATGTTTTCTCAATAAGTAGGCACAGTTATCAACTAGGCGACTTTTATTGTATCTCTTTTTGATATTTTCCCCTATAAATCAGCATAACCCCACTTTTAATGTTTTGGCACCAACATGAAATTTTAACAGAATTGTTTGTAGTAAAACTGTTCAAGTGCTTAAAAAGATAGGACATAGCATTTCCAAATTGAAAGTGAAAAGTCAGACATGTCAGAGGGAGTGATGCTATGCCTGTAAGTGTCCCATTTCATCCTTACAGAACTTTCTTACATCAGAGACCTTTTTCCATTCTTTGTAGGGCCAGCCAGATGCAGAGAATCCATCAGACAAAATGGTAACTGTCTCTGGTCTGAAGGAAACTCCTCTGACCCTGGACGATCTCATGGCGTATTTCAAGAGTCACGCTAAGTTTAGGTTCATCACCATGGAGAAAAGTGATGGCACTGCTATAGTCGCTCTGGACAAGGTAGAAGATGCTGAGAAACTTGCACGTGAGTGACACAGGAGGGAGAAGTTTTGTTCCCGACATTTTGGGGTTGACTGTGAGCAAAGAAAAATGTACAAGAGCGGGACTTGAACCTGCTACCTCTGGATTAAGGTGCAAGCACTCTGCCAAATGCGCTATTTAGACCCAATGTTGGTGGTCTCCCTATTTTGTTAATTTCTTTGTTGGGTTGGGGGGTGCCAGTCAGAAGCCATTCCTAATTTTCCTGACTTTAGAATTTTGTCTGCCTGTTATAAAAAAAACGAAGGCCGTTATTTTCTCCAGATTCTTAGAAATCGGTCTTTGATCTACTTGAACTTGCAACCTCCAGATTAACGTGCCAACACTCTACCAGCTGAGCTATCTAGCCCCAATGTTGGCAGTCTCCCTATCTTGTCAGTATCTTTGTTCCGCAGTACCAGTTAATAATAATACTAATAAAATGCATTTATATGGCGCCTTATGTAAAATACCCCAAAGCGCCTTACAATAAAACTATGAAACCTAGGCAATAAAAAAACTTTAAAATAAACAGATTAAAATCTAAAATACTTAAGTGTACAAAAGTAACCAAGCAATTAAACTTGGAAGCAACCCAAACTAAAAGTAGATGAAAAAGTAAGACGAAAACAACTTATCTTAAAAAGCCAAAACAAAGCATTGGGAAAAAGTTATTTTAATATCTTTTTTTTTCCCCACAAGTAGTATAGCAAAACAGAATCAGGGTTCTGCCCACAGTGGTCGGTGCCGGAAAACCCGACCGGCACTCATGATTCCCCGACCGGCACTCGCAGAATTTTTTCTTTTTCCGACCACCACACATTTTCCCTTATTTTTGCCCATTTCCTTCAAAATATTTTGAACAACGTGTAAAATAAATTATTTACCAGTAAACAGTTTTATCCAAAGTTTCGAGTAGCCTACTTCTTTGGTTTGAGTCTATTTTAATGATCCAGGATCGAGCATTCCTCCCGCCTGTACGATGTACAATATATCCAACGCACGAAACCCGCATTGATTTTGCAATGGTTTCCAGTCACGCTGATTATAGCTTTACGCTTGGAATAACATGATACCAGTTTCATCATGTTGCGAACCCTATTCTACAGCGTTTTATACAACGGAAATGAACTGCAGAGTAAGCACCATGCTATAGATGCTGTAAATTGTTTTCCCATGGCGGTAAAGGCGTGCGCGCACTGAGGGCCTACACACAGCTGCAGGGCGCACGTGTGTAACCACTCCGTGCACGATCGAAAGGAAATTGACTTGACTGTACAAGGAAAAAAAAATTTCCGGCACTAAACAAATCCTGGGCAGAACCCTGCAGAATAACTTGATGATAATACAAGAAGTACCAAAAACGTTGCATACCACAATGAAAGATATAAGCGTCAAGTGATAAATACAGAAGCCATTCCACTTTTCTCTTACTAAAGAAATCATTCTATGATCTACTTCTCTAGTTACCAGAAGGGGGAAATGCCATCATTTCAACTTGCCTCCTGATATTGGAGACTTTTTAGTTAGAAATGATACTTATCCCTGGTTACAGAGATAGTTTTCCTCGTCTTGCTGTCATATAATTACTCGGTCACAGCCATCTAGGTTAGAAGTCCTCCAGTTGGTTTTAGTTCTCATCAACGATTCTGTTCTGTTTTAAATGTGAATAATTTGCACAGAAATACGTGACCACTGCATCCAGAAGTATTGGCTTACCGTGGAAAAGACGAGCTCAAAGACGATCAAAATGGAGAAGGCAAAAAATAAGGCCAACAAATCAAAAGGTAATAATATGCTCTCTACATTTAGTCTTTCTTGAATAGTTGTATTTCCTACTTTCTATATTTCATATCAAATGACAGCGAACTTCCAGAGACATTGTTTACTGATGGTCGTTTTGGAATTTCACTCGGCACCCAATTGAAGAGAGGGCAGCAGACCATTTTGGGGAAACTCACAAAATTCAGTACATTTCAAATTGAAATTTAAAAAACACCATATTTTCAGAGTAAGTCTAATGCCACCTAACTTCCCCCAAATTTGCACATTGCGAAAAACACTGTTACACCTGACATTGAAAATAGCAGTGTTACATCTTTTGGCACAATGTTTATATCTTCTTTTCATTCAATCTTTGAGCAGTCACTGCTAGGGCCAACTGGGAGCCATTCACTGCGGATGAGATTTACAGATTTAAAAAAATTCCTGAATAATGGCTTGTGTGCCTGGGTCCCCCCCTTACATAAGATCTGGAACATCCCAGATTTTCAATTACAGGTTTTACAGACTCTGTGAACCATCAGAAATACAAAACTACAGGTGTGGACACAGTCTAGACTGTTTCTTTCTCCCTTTGATGGCTTTTTTACTTCTTTCAAGAAAATTTGAAGACTCGAGGAGGTTGAGAAATGAGTCCTGAGAAGTCACACGCCTGATTCACTCAATGTTAAGCCCCCAAACACTTTATTTTATATCAGGGGCACCAACTGCCAATCCAAAACGGCTGAAGGACATCCAAACTTCACCAATGGCGTCCAGGAACACAAAAGGGAAAGGGTCGGTGCGAGGACGTCCTAATGACAGGAGGCAAGGTGAGTTGGCATTCGAACCACAACAAAAATTAGGAATGCTAATGTTTTTAAGACATTGTTTTTAAGGGAATAAAGTTTATTTTTCATCCTCTAGATATAAATAAATATACGCCATGTTTTCATCAAATTTCATCTTTAAAAAAAAATTCTCACCAGGAGGATTTGGCAAGATGCAAGCAAGAAACCAAGGTCAGCATTACGATGACGGATATTACAATGGACCAGCAAGGCAGGGTGAGCACACAGTTTATTAAGTGAAATATTACAGGGGACCAGTTATCAGCAATGTGGATTATATTGGAAGTTAAATGGTAACCTGATCTGGCCAATGCAAGGGGTATAGTGTCTCACAGTGTCCCATTGAAACTTATCTTTTATAGTACCAATGTTTCTTTGACAAGATTGCAAACACCAAGTTGTACAAAATCAGTGTGCAAAATCCATTATTACATGCCATCCAAAAACGGCAACTCAGTCAGGTTGGACACTTCTTACGAACGCCTATTGACGAGCCACTGAACATCCATGTTCTTTACTCCCCATTTGACGGCTGACGCAAGCAAGGTTGTCAGGGCATACTATATACAGACTACATCGCTAGAATATTGTCACATGATGTTCTGTTTGCACTGTTGGAGATTTAGAGACCAGCAGAAAACAGAACTAAATGGGAAAGCTTGAGTCCGCTTCTGTGCAGTCAACTGATGATAGAGATGATGATGATGATGTGTTTTTAATTTTGGACAAGGTGGCAGCGGTTTTGGTGGCGGTATGTCAGGGGGTTTCATCTCCCAGGGCCAGACGTCACTGATGGATGATTATTATGGAAGCAATGCATCCTCCTACGGACCAGTCAAAGGTATGTTGATAATGACTGCATGAACAGAAGAATAAACACTAATTACAAAAGAAAACAAAGCCGGGGGAAATGGTTACTTCATGGTTTTAAAGAGCAAGGAAAATGTTAAATTACATTTTATGATGTACTCATTCGCAATAGATAGAGTCCTCATGTGAAAATTTGCAAGTCTCTAACCTCAAGTTAAAATTGTGTAAATAGCCATTGCATGCAATACCCTTTCGGGCAAAATTTGTCAACATCCAAAACATCTGATGACATCACTCTGAGTGATGTCATCAGATATGTTGATAATGACTGCATGAACAGAAGAAAAAACACTAATTACAAAAGAAAACAAAGCGGGGGGAAATGGTTACTTCATGGTTTTAAAGAGCAAGGAAAATGTTAAATTACATTTTATGATGTACTCATTTCCCAATAGATAGAGTCCTCATGTGAAAATTTGCAAGTCTCTAACCTCAAGTTAAAATTGTGTAAATAGCCATTGCACGCAATACCCTTTCGGGCAAAATTTGTCAACATCCAAAACATCTGATGACATCACTCTGAGAAAAATGGGTCTTCACAGATGTGTATGGGGATGTTTTTTGGTCATTACTGACTTTCAGTGATATTCAATCAAAATGGCTTTGAATTTGACATTTTGACTGACGAAATATTCCCCCTTGAAATGTAAGGAACTGTTAGTTGTTGAAATCCAATGACGTCATTTTGCACTGGAAGGGTATTGAATAAAATGGCACTTAACACCATTTTAACGCGTGGTTAGAGACTTGTAATTTTTCCTCCACTCACATGAGGACTCTTTGTAATGGGTACATCACAAAATTTGCATTTCCCTTCCTCATTAAAAATCCTGTTACATATGGTTTTTGTGTGCAGGTGGTGCTGCTCGAGGTAGACTCCAAAATCAGGGTGAGCATTTTGTACATTTTAATTTAAAAATGGGGGGGGGGGGGGTGAGAAATAAACATACAAATGATTTCCATGCTCCAGAAAACCAAAAGGAATAAAACATTGCAGTCATTCTTTGGTGACTTCATTTAACCCTTTAAAATCATGCCTGCTTTTGAGGATTTTGTATGTGTTGTCATTTTGTAATGCAAAATCTCATTTACAGTACAGAAATCCTATATAATTATGTATCATTGGAAAGCTTACATATAGGGCTATATTTTGGGAGAAAAATTTGACCCCCAGGAGCTTTTGAAAAAATATGGCGGCCATTTTTAATATGATTTTAAACTATAAAATTTCATATTTTTCCATATTTTTTGCAAATATCATAAATTTCTCAGCATGAAGGGAAGTTTTTGATGCCCTATCTATAATCAACCATATCAGAGCTTTCTATCTATGAAAAAAAATCAGGAAAATACATAAATTTAGTCCCCTGAAAGTCATACAACATGTTGCTATATAACTCACTTTATTTACAACAAATTGGCAAAAATGAAAAATAGTGTTAACAATTACCTAGTTTGCATCAATTTACTAGTGTTTTGTGCGCAATATATGCATCATGTCATACATCATTGTAAAGGTTATTATTTTGGCTACAAAACATCACAATTTTGACCATTCTTGAAAACATAAACAAAAGTGACAGCTGTAGTCAGTTTTGAGTGTTGTTGCCTGATGCATGCTGTGCATATTCTTAGCTTCATTCAGCATGCCTTCCTCGCCACTGTCGAGATCACCATTCTCATCGCTCTCGTCGACACCACTCAACAAATCTAAAACTTCTATGTCTTCATAACTCTTTCTTTGATATTGGACAGGATTTGCCATCCTTTCAGGCTTCTTTTTAGGCATAATTGCAGAGAAAGAGAGCGTAACAATCTGATAAAGTGTGTGACTAGCGTAGAGAAACTTGCATGTGAAACACAATGGTGACGCGTACACAAGCTTTTTTCATGCATGTGAACAAATCAATGGTATGGTTTCTGTTTCGCTCTGTATTAGTTTTCATGTAGTTCCTAGGAGGGGTACCATACTATGGTTGGAAAGCTTATATCTTCAGCTTTCTGATGGTGCCTGACTCAACCAAAAGAGGGCAGCAGACGCAAAACTACAAATGTTTTTATTCATCGGGCGTGGGCATGGGCGTCTGGTATTTTGTGGGGCTTAGAAGGAAGGGTTAAGAGTCTTTTTTCAATTGTACTTCAAAGTTATTGGGGCTAAAACTAGTCTGAAATCAAAACTTTTTTCGAGGACAAAACTTTTTCCAGAAAGTACATGTGATCTTTGACATGCGACCGTTGACATACTCACTCACAGGTCAAGGCGGTAAAGGGGAAGGTGGTGGTTGGGTGTTTGTTGAGAATCTGTACGGGCAGCAAGGGGGACGATTTGCAGACACAAACATGAACCAGGGACAGATGAAAGGTGAGACGAACTTATAAGAATATAAGATTTGATATCATTCTTACATGGAGGATGGTCATAGAGCTATATGTACTGTCTATTGACTGAATGGAGAGCTAATTCTTGGTTCTACTTGCATAAATTATTTGAAGCCTCCTTTGAGTGTTACTTACAGTTACGACAGTTCAACTGTAGTTAAGGTCGCTGTAGAGACACGGGAAGGAGGCCGGTCCTCTAATTAAAAAGGACGAGGATTCACCAAGAGAAAATACACTAAAAGTAACAACAAATTCTACATGATGACGTGTTAAATATAAAATGATCTCCTGTACTGCTTTTAATCCATTTGCCATACAGCACATCGAATACAAAATAGCATACAATACAGTAAAGCACAGTCACTTACTAAAGATAAGGCAATGTCAAGGGTCAACACAACACGAGGCTGGCTACACACACACAAGTTTACAATATACCGATTCAGACATAAAAGACAATGTTTCTATGGTCAAAAGATAATTTAAGCTAAAAGTGATACTCTCAGAGAGTTCTAGGACATTATCCCTCCCAGATTAATGTTACTTGGAGCATGGCCAGAGCCATGCTCCCCACAAAATACAGAGAAATACGGACCAAAAGTATATGTGCTCTCTTGCTAAAAAGCTAAATTGGAAAAGAGAGTGGGTCTACAGGTCGCGACCCCAAAGTTAACTTTTCATAATATAAACACTGAGGGCGCACTTGGGCTCCCTACAGTGATAATGATAAACTGTGATCAGTAAAGTAATTTCTGATCCTTTCAAGTTTTTCTTTACTTACAACAGGGCTTGTGTGTGATACATGTTAAATATCATGGCAAAGATTTAAAAGAATCCATTACACTGGTACCCTGCAAGTATCTGTTATGTTAAAAACTGCTAGTAGTGGTGCTACACTGTAAGGTGACCATGGTGAAAGCTTTCTGGATCCCAGTTATTGTTGGGCCATCGCAACTGTATTGCTCAATTTGACTGAGGGACATAACTATAGTTGGGACGATTCTAAAGTTGGGACGGAACACAAATATGTTTGAGGCTTGTGCTTGACTGAGGGACACTTAAGGGTTTGCGTAAAGCTTGCTTTTTGCAATTTAGTATGCAAGTTTACAAATTATTTATCTCACTAAAATTAATTAAAGCACTGATATGCAAACAGCTGTAAAACAGCTGTATACAAAATTGAAGCTTTTACATGGGTTTGTACATTAATTTTGCTTACAGGAGCAGCAATTATGAAATTAAAAAAATTGGCTCAGGGTTTGACATACAAAACTGCAGGTGACCACTTGACCACTCAAGCAAAAAACCCATAACATAACAGCTCGGCTGAAATCAGAGGCCAATTTTACAAGCTCTATTATTGCCCTAAATATTTCATTACAGGGCAAAATAAATAGAATACAAAAAACAAAGAGATCAGTCAATCAACAGCCAGGTTCTCTGTCTTACTTTCTTAAGTGCAATCTGGATTCTCAAGCACTTTTTTACAAAAGCATGTGGCGCTCCGTAGGTGTTTGGCATTTCGGATCATTCCACTCCAATTTGAAAGGATTGCATAATAGAAACCTTACTTTATTTTACCACCGCTGTATGGAGGGTGAATATGGCAAAACTACAGCTTTATAACAAATGACCTTTTTGCTTCATGTTATTTTGTGTGTGTGGAAGTTCTGTTGATTAAAGCTGCCAATTATAAAAGAAGAGGGGATATGAGTGCAGTTGACTGAAGTCACACATTGTATAGGGATAAGCAGAAGACGTCTGCTTGCAGACTTTATGAAATTGGCCACTGTTCTCTCCATTCATCATTCATTGCAGAAAATCTAACTAGAATTATTTTGTTGTTCTATTACAGGCTTCAGAAATAAACGACAACAGAACACTTCCATGGATCTAGGCGGTGGTTACGGGAACCAAATGGGCCAGCAGATGGGTAACCAGGGCGGCATGGGTGGGGGGTACAATGATAACTGGGGCAAGGGTAACAATATGAACAGGAACAAACGTCGCGGTAAAGGGAGACCGTATTAAACAAATTATCCAGTGCAATATTCGTCATCACCACACTGTTGGTTGTGCCATTTTGGGAGTCTTTTTCCCTATGTGTTATACTGTGTAGTGCATATTTCATGTGTTGTGTGCACTTCCATGTCTTCACTTGCAATTTGACTTCCAAAATGGCAGACCAAGGGCATACAGTATTTGCGTGTGACTGAGATGCAAGGGGTTCGTAGGCTTAATACTGTATACCTGTTTTAAAGCTGAACAAATGGATTATTCGAGAGATTATTTTACCAGGGGATTTGTCACAGGAAATGTAGTTACATTATTGTTACTTTGTTCTTGTAAAGGGCAAGGCATTTTTTTAATAAGTATTATGGTATTATGTTGGACTAACTCCTTGGTGCTAATTTAATTAGGCAGCTTGGGGTTGTATGCTCTCCGGGGAGTTCAGAAAGTTTGCGGATTGGTCTAAGTATGCCTGATGAACTGGATAATAATGATGGAAAATGCCTTGGTTTAGCTACTAGGATGTGTGCACTGTATAAGAACCAAGTATGTATATACGTGTGAAAAATCATCAAATTAAGTTTTAGCAAACTGAAAAAACAAGCTTTACAGTTTGTCAGTTTTTGTTGCATGTTTGTATTCGTACTTATTTTAATAGCTGCAATCAAAATGAGCAGTATTGATTTTTTAAAATTTCGATTTCTTGACTTTGGCATTATTTTCTTATGGAACCTATTACTGAAAGATTAGCATTGTTGGGAACTTTATAGTCGATGATTGAAACCAATCCATTTTGTTTCTTTTGATGATTATTACCGATCCTGTATTAAATACATCAAGAGGTGACCTTTCTTTACCTTCTGTTGAGAAAAAATTTGAGGCCTTTTGGAAATATAGACTGTGCAAGTCTTGTACATATTCAACTGTTGGGCCCCATTCAAGTGTGTGGTTGTGTTTCCTTTGCATGGAGCAGTGTTTCCTTTGCATGGGAATGCAAGGTTTCCAATGAAATGTCCCCAAATTGTGTGTGAGGCTTGCATTCTTTTAGCAGCAGTATTATTTAGGGCCTTGCCCTCCTAGAGCAAGACAGTTGGCTATAGGCCTTATGCATTTGTGTCACCAATACACCATGTCATGCGCATAAGGTCTATAATGCTTTTCATCAACAAGTCAATTTGGTCATTGTGAGATTAGAGATTGTTGATGTAGTTTAGCAGCAGCCATCTTGGCTGCTGGGGCTGCACACTCCAAAGGAGTTGAGATGGTTTTTAATTCACTTAAGGCCTGATGAACAGGGGTTGTAGTAGTGAAACGTACTAGTTTGAAATTTATGTTTGAAAGTGTGTAATAAATATTTGTTATTAGGGATGTAGGAATTTATCGTAGCGAAAAACATGGATAGATAGCCAAGCTGTAACTGGTTCAACCTTTTATTTAAAAAGTAACTTGCAGCATAACTTTTGTTGCCACATTTGTGGATTTTAAACAATTTTTAATTAGCTGTTGCAAACTGCTTAACAACCAAAGTGGCCTGTGCTATACTAATGCAATGTTATTGGCCTCTTGCTATGACCCTAGCAGAGTCTTTAGCTTTGAAGTTAACAAATTTGATTTTAAAGATTATCATTTTTTTCTAAAATACTTCCTAAACAACATTACATCCTGGCAACATTTTTAGTAAAGTTGTTTGTTGCAGACATTTGCAAAAGTGTTCATTGCAGTCAGTAAAGTTATATTTAGTTTCATTGTTACGTGACTGGCCTTTCTTTGTTATGTATTTACTTTTGTGGTAGAAATTGCCAAATGTTAGAAAAGGTGAGATAATAAATTGCACACCTGAGCACACATTTTGCTTGAACTTGTCTTTTTGTGATCAGAGTGTACGGACTGTTAAAGGTGTTAACTTTGTAAATGATGGCGGACATGGTTTTCTCCCTAATATTTTTTTTTTTTGAAATAAGATAAATCATTAAAATAAAACAAAAATACTGACTGACAGCATCCATCCTTATACAAACAGATTACATGTTACTTTTATTTTGTGCAATTGCCCGTGGCATATGCGCACGTGTTTCTCTGTTTCTCATTTTGAAAAGGCATCACCTCTCAAAATCATTTAAGATTAATATATGTATAGATATTAATTCAGTGAGAATCAGGCCATGCAATTGTTTATTTATCTGTTGCAAGACAGCACCTGGGCAGTACATGCAAAGAACTAACAATATAAATAGGACTACAGAGAACAAGCCTGCGATGCGGCGAAAATAATCACTACTCATCTCAAGGCAATCCAGATCAACTGTAAAGCAAAAGGCGCCTGGTTTATTGAACACATTTCTACTAAGCAAAAAACTAGTAGGAAACCAACGGCAAAGGGTACATATAATTACATGGAATTTTAGCTATAGGCCACTTTCTGGTAAGCACAGCTGTTTTTTGCTTGCTATACAGGCTTATTTCGAAATTAAGCCCCCAAAAATAAATGAACTGACTTTTTCACTCCTAATTATATATAGCGCCCTCTATCGAATCATATCTCTCTCTCTCTCTGAAATAAAATGGACGCTACCGAAACAGGGCAGGGTTACGAAGGGGAGATAGGGGATGCCGAACAAGAGATGGAAACGGGAGAAGGAGACGTCCCAGCCGAAAATGAACCCTACCAGGATGAAGCTGAGTACGACATGGAGTCTGATGATCAAGGAGAAAATGAGCAGGTGTCGGGAAAGGTACGATAGTCATCGACCTATGTTTGGAATATTCTTTAGCAAACCACCAATGCCTGGATGGCAATGCAAAAGCAATGCCATAAAAACACACATGCATGATGATGCGTGGGACACAATGGCATGGCTGGACACATGCTGGAGCCAGATTATCGGACGGTTATTGTTTCGGGTCGCACTAAAAGCCGACAACTAGCTGCCAAGGCCTGACGACAACTGCTGACAACAAATTTTAAATGCACTTTACAACAATGTTTGAACAAAAATAAACTGTAAAATATATCTAGGAAAAATTTCCGGAGCAAGCCACCACCTTCAGTTCTGGACGTTTTTTTAATATATTTTTTTTACCAATATACACCTGAGGATGTATTCTATCGATAGGGTTAGGACCCAAAAATGTAAAATAGTTTTCATAGGGGACCGATTTAAAAAAAAAATGATTTTTTGTAAAATCCTAAAATTTGAAAAATAAAAAACACACTTCTTTCCCCCTCTCCCCAGTCTTCTTTCCTCCTCCCCCACTACCTCTCCCCATCATTCACTCACGCTCTGTGGAAGGAATTGAACATTTGCAAGCAATTAAATAATGCAATGTACTTACCGGGAATTGAACCTGTGTATCAAGAGAGAACAAATTATATGCACAAGAGCATAGCCTATTTACCGCTAGGCTATGAGGGATTGATACCAAAATTGGTTTGATAGTTATACAAATTTCTCCCATTACCTGTTTAGTAAAAGGTCATAATGAATATTTAATTTTCTATGAATATTAAAATCAGCAGTTATTGTCGAATAGTTTGCATAAACTGAATATTCAGGAGTTTATGAACTAAAACCTGCTTTACATATTATTATTAGTCACGTGAAAGGTTCTTTTGGATTATTTCATTAGTACAAGTCATAGGTAAGTTCATGTTCATAAAGGCAAAATCGGGCTATTTTTTCCCGTTTTTGAATCATCCTTCAATGGGGGTATGTTTGTAGCGGCAATAGTTATGATTATGTGGAATTTGGGCTATTTTTCCCTTTTTTGAATCATCCTTCAATGGGGGTATGTTCATCACATCAGAGGCCACTGTTACTGTAGCTGGCTTACCCATTTCATAAATCAACAAGTCCTGGTGAATTTTCCAATGCGCATGAACGATGACCGACTCATTGGAGTATTGCACATTTACCCGGACACACCCACAGCAGGAAAACGAAAACAAAATGGTGTTTATTTTCGACGAAGCTTTTGCGATTTTCTGACTCCTTTTTAAGGCCTTTAGAATTGTTCAATTTTCCTGTTTTTTGCAGTATGTATTCAGTTAACCCATCTTGACAGGTAAGACTAAAATTTAGTGTAATCGGCCAGATATTAAGGGAGCTAGAGTGGTGGCGTGCTGCGGAATTTTAGCCTATATCTATAATAAGAGTCATATGTTAATCCAAATCACCTTCAATCTGTTGAAAAAGTTTTGTTTTTAATTGTAAAAAAGGTTTTTTTTACCACGAATTAGTAACGCCAGTACTGTCCGCCTTGTTGCTTTTGGACTGTACATAGAAGATACCATTATACTACAGGGGGTGCTGAAAACGGCAAGTTAAGTTGTCTTTATTTTAACAGTATCATTTGAAAAACTAACATGCTACTAGAGTAGTAAAATGACAGCCAGTAAATATTTCTATGTCTTAAAAAAGGAAAGGACAAAATAAAGAAAGAACGAAAAAAAGAGTTAAAAAAAAAGAGAGAGAGAACAAAATAAGCCCTTAGAACTTACTCTTTGCATAATGGTATCGTCCAAGTGCGTTCCAGATGCATCATGGCGGACACTTCTTTTCGTGACTAAATCGTGGTAATAAAACCTTTTTTTACAGTCAAAAACAAAACTTTTTCAACAGATTGAAAATGATTTGGATACATATGACTCTAATACACATATATTTAACGGTTTATTTTTGTTTAAACATTGTTTGAAAGTGCATTTAAAATTTGTTGTCGGCAGTTGTCGTCAGGCGTCGTCAGTTGTCGGCTTTTAGTGTGACCGATTGTTTCTGTTCTATTATGAGTATGACTGTGGTTTTAATACCAAACTACTTCAATTTGCATGCTTTGAAGACATTTCTTTAAATTTCTGCATCAAATTATCATATCTCGCACAAAAAACCTTCAGTTCAAATTAATGATGTTGATTTATGTTGTAATTGTTGTATCGTAGAACGTCCTGTATTCAAGGCAACCCTGAAACCGAGGCAAATCTTTTACCTCTCTGCGCGCGATGTAAACAGTCCCTAGATACAATTTTGCAAATTACCATGGTAATTTAAAAAAAATTAAATAAAATATTTTGAATAAAATGAAGACAACTGCTGGCTTAGAGTCATACACAAAGTCTCACAGAACACTTGTAGTCACTGCAGATGTTTCTTCCAGGTATGGCTTCACCGGGACACCATACTTTCTTGTTTGCCTCGAAAACAGGTCAAACTCAAAACAAATGGGACGCTATTGAAGTCATCTAAGATCGGTGCGTGGTGTGAAAGTTTCAATGTCCATCAAGTTTTAATATATGTTTGCATACTTCTTATAAACAAAGGAAGGTAATTAGGGCATCAGTTGATATATGGCATAATTTTTTTTTTTTTTCAATTCAAAGAAAAAGGCATGGTACCTCGAAACCAGGACAGGGGAGGATAAATGTATTAATATTATTATTAATAATAAAATTAACATTTAATCAACAAAACAAAGAGACCTGAATTATTTGTTTGCACTATTTAGCATCAACAAGATGATTGCACAACAACTCCATGTCTGTTCCACTTCAACTAAATATAACAAATTGAAAATACAAGTTCAATTCAATTTATGTGTTGTTTCTTGTCAGTGTAATATCTGGAAACATGTCTATAATTAATCAACACTTTAGCCTTTAGGCCTATTCATACAAACAAAATCAAGGAAAAACAAGTTTTTGGGGTAAATAAAAATAACAAGTTTGTTTATGTCTGTAGAATTTGCCATAAGATGCTGATGCGCTTTTGCAATGACAGTGGACCACACCACATAAGATTAGGGGTGTGTTTTTTAAAGTGTGGCTGATGGTGAAACAATTGAATTTGCGCTGAATAATATTAATGAAATATTGCAAGCAATATAATGCCTTCAAACAGTCATTTAATTAAGAAATTGAATTAATTGTTTTTGAAATGACGGATAATACTTACTTTCTTTTTTATATCTGGCAAGTCCGGGATTTTTGTTTTTGTTGATTTATAATACTTAATTTTGATTTGTAAGCATGTCATTTTAGCATTAGCTTGTGTCACTACCGACCATTAAAATAAAAACATACCTTCTGTTGATCTTTTCCAGCAGGAGAATTCTGATAATGCAAAGCAGGTGTTTGTCGGTGGTCTCGTGCATACAACAACGGCAGATGACCTTAAAGAATACTTCAGTGCCTTTGGGACTGTCCTGGATTCCGTTGTGGCACACGACAAGGTAGCAGCGGCAAAAGGAAAATCCCGTAGATCCAAAGGCTTTGGGTTTGTGACGATGTCCACTGCTGACGAGGCGATTGCCATTCTACATGTAAATGAAACCCACAAGCTGCATGGTCGGGCGATTGTTGTAGAGCCTTCAAAACCTAAGGATGTAAGTAGGCGAGGGGAATTTCAAAGCAAATGTGAAGTTTATTATTTATAACAATGAAAGGCAATAAAATAGGACCTATAGCAAAAATTTGCACAAAAATTGCAAGATTTTTTCTGTTTTAATAATAATAATAATAATAAACCGTTTTTGTATAGCGCATATCACTGTTAAGTCCCTAAGCGCTTTAAAGGAATGAGAAAACAAGAAGATACAAATAAAATACCAACGGAAATTACTGATAGACGGTGAATAGATGTGTTTTGAGGCGACTTTTGAATTGGCCAACCGTGACTGCTTCCTTAACAGACTCGGGTAAGCCATTCCACAGTTCAGCTGCAGCTACTTGGAATGTCCTAGCTCCGTATGATTTTGTAACAGGGGTGGAAATGACAAGAAGGGACTTGGATTTGGAACGTAAATTTCTAGAAGGAATATATTTGTGAACTAGGTCCTGGAGATAAACTGGGGTTTTGCACTCAACCAGCTTTTTACAGAGGGGCTCCAAGGTGAATTTTGTGTGTGTAATCATACAGGTACTCATCCTCCAATAAATAGAGTCCTCATATAAGTGGGAGGGGGGGGGGGGGGGATACAGCTCTCTAGCCTCACATTCAAATGGTGTAAATTGCCATTGTATTTGACACCCTTCAAGTGCAAAATGTGTCAACATCCAAAACATCCAATGGCGTTTATTTGTTCTACATGGGTCTTTACGTTTTTGCACACAATTTGAAACCTGGCGTCTTTAGATTGCAAAACAATTGGGTCTTTACATTCCAAAGAGGATTCTTTTGTCAATCAAATTCAAGGCCTTTTTGATTTAAAGGGTGTGTACAACATTGGTAATTGCCAAAGACCTGCATCCACACTTGATGTGACCCAGCATATACATGAAATAACAAACCTGTGAACGTTTAAGCTCAATCGGTCTTCGGAGTCATGAGAAAACAGTGAAAAACGCCCTTATGTATTTTAACTTCTTTTCAAAGATTGGAATTTATCCTGCAGGATAAAGACTATTATTTTACTCATTTCCTAAAAACTATGGCATTTCAAGCAAAACTATTTCAAGGGAAGTTTTCCACCATGACCATCTTTATACCATGTAAGTTATGTGCAAATCTGTGAACATTTATATTTTAATTCTTACCAATGTTGTACACACCCTTTAATATTATTGTGCCTACAGGAAGGCCTGACTCCGTGGCTCTTTTATAAACATTTGATGTCAAAGGTCTTTAGTGTACAATAAATCTGATATTCTTTCAAAATCAAAATTCTAAACACTCTTTTCAATACAATCAAAGTTGAGTCATTTGATGTAGAATCTGAAGATTGGACTGAATGTGAACATACATCCCAAACCACCAATAAACCATACCTCTGATTCTGTCCACGCTGCCCCTTACCCCATTTCTCCCTCTCCAGGCTTCAGAGATAAAGCTCAGACTCAGTTTGACCGGTCTGGACAAAGAGAAGACCACCAAGGAGTCCCTGCGAGAACACTTCAGCCAATTCGGAGAGGTCAGCGAGTGCATCCTGAGGATGTCCAAAGTGGAAGGCAAGATGATATCCAGAGGGTACGGGGTCATTAAGATGGCTACCGAGGAAGGAACCAACGCCGTCATGGCAGCCAACAATGAAAAAGGGAGACAGACTATTGATGGGGCCAGCGTGGTGGTCAAAGCTGATAAAGTTGTAAATATTTTGGGCATTTGATTTATAAATAAACTGACTACTTCAGAGATGACCCTCTGTTCAAAACAGGGCCCAGTTTCATGGTGGTGCTTACCGAGTAATTCTGCGCTGAGGGCGCTCTATAAAGTGTGTGGTTCTATTGGCCAAAGGGTTCGCTAGTGCAGAATTCTGTGGTAAGCAGCACCAAAGCTTGTAAGCTCACAAACTTGCTAAGCACAGAAAATAATGCTTAGCAGACACAGGTTACCAGACAATAATCCATGAAGATTATATTGTTGCAACTGGTTTTCCATTCAATTTTCACTTGGCAAAGAGATATGCTTTATGAAATTTGGCCTAGATCTTGGCTGAGTCTTCTACAAAGGCTGAAATAACAATGAAACACACGCATTTGTAGTCGAGACTTAAAAATCATAACCCTCCTTCTATGCCTACACACAGGTATCACAGACTTCCACAAAGCACCATGTGTTCTAGGCTAGCTTGGGGTGCATGGGAAACTCTTATAACTGCTACTATGATATGTGCCTTCCCAATTACTGGCAATTCAATATTTTTCTGGTGTAGAAATTAAAGCGATACCAACTTTACATCGGCAACCTCGACCCCGATGAAACAACCACGGCCGACATCCTGGAGTGCTTCGGCAAGTACGGCTTCATTCTGGAGGTGGTATTCTCTCAGAAGGTGTCGGAGCATGACGGTGTCCGCAGCACTCATGCCTTCCTCAGGATGAGCACGGATGACCAGCATGAGACCATCCTAAACACACAGCTCGGGGAAGATCCGCATAAGATTCATGGCCGAGTGCTGGACATCAAAAAGGTAGGTTTAGGCCACATCCGAGCTAGTGGCTCTGGCTACAGCTATGGCTGGGTCACCGCATCATCATGCACTGAAGGGTAGGATGACCTTAGCAACACCCTTAACAACAGTCATAGCCAGAGCCGTAGCAGCCAATTTATACATGGCCTTATTTTCTATTAGCTTTTGAAAAAACATTTTTCTCTGGCTGATTATTCATTATCGTTTCCAAAGTTCCTGTTTAATTTTTTATTTTGTTTAACCTGAGAGAAAAATTCACAAGTTCATCAGTAAGCATTCATTGAAATGATTGTCATCTCATGTTTTTCATCTGTTTTCGGTAATTCCGGAAGTCGCAGGTTCAAATCCCACTCTACTCAATTTTTATTTGTTCACCCCAAAATTGATTTTTATTTAGCCATTCCGTTTCTCCCTTAAGGTGATCCCCTTACAATCCCACTTCCCAGGTTGTATTGTAAAGTGTGTTTGATCCCTGGCGATAGGGCAGTACACTGTTGTATGACTTCTGGCTGGCACCCCAAACAAAGATATTGACAAAATAGGGATTTCATCAAGATAGGGCTAGATAGCTCAGTTGGTAGAGCAGGTTGTAGGTTCAGATCCCACTCTAATTATTTGTTTTTTTGATTGATTTATTTTAACCCAGTCATTTGCCCTTGTGGTTTATTTCCATTGATGTATTATTCAGTTTAAATGCACCTTCTTTGATCATTTGCTGTAGCATACAAAGTAGTTTTTGACAATTTTTGTTGATTTCTTCATTTTTATAAATTTGTATATTCAACTGCTCAATTATTTTGCTTTACATTGTCGGTCTCAAATAGCCTCATTTTTCTTCCATTCAAATAAATGTAACTCAACCAAGGCAGAGAGATCAGTCTGGTGTCAATTCAATTTCAATGAAAATCAGTATTCTTTATTGCTGTTCCACAAAAGGGACCCTGACCAAAGATGGTGCCCTCCGGAGCAAAGATTTTGAAGTAACATGGCCCAAACTTTAAATTTCCTTTTCCCATACCTCTCTCTTGCTCTAAATAACAGGACCACGAGAAATTACGCAGGTTCTATGTAGACGACATCGACAAGGACAAAACTTTAGAGGCCGATCTGGAGGAATACTTTGGTGCCTTCGGAGTCGTCCAAGAGTGTTTCGTCTTCAGAGAGAGACCAATTGATGGGAATGAACTAGGTGAGTCTAAGGGATACGCCATGATGTTGATGTCCACCGTAGCAGAGACGGATGCTATTCTGAAACGCAAAGAGCCCCACATCCTTCATGATAAGACGCTTACTCTCGGTCGGACAGTTTCAGTAAGTTGATTTTCTCTTTTTCTTATTTGGTTTTAACTTAAAGCCGATGTGTGATAAGCACCCTGTACTAGGTGTTTTCTGAATTCAGTAAACAAAAAATGACAGACATACTACTTGGGTGGTATTTGAACGGATGACCCCTCATTCTAGAGCAGATATTTCAACCATAACCAAGCATGCTTGGTGATGAGAGGCCAGTTGGATTCCTGTAGTTTGCAGTTGGTACGGCAAACAATTTAATACATGCCATTATTTTCATAGAAGAATACAATTTTTGTTTTACACTACACTGATGTCAGGCGTGTGATTTCTCAAGATTTTTCCTGATTTCCTCAAAATCTCCTTGAGCATTAAAATTTCCTTGAAAGAAGTAAAGCAGTCACCAAAGGGAGAAATAAAAAGTCCACATTGTTTTTTAAGCCTGTAGTTTTGTATTTGTGGTGATGCACAGTGTCTGTAAACCTACTGAAATTTAACATCTGAGATGTTCTGGGTCTAGAATAAGAGAGGAACCAGGCACACAAGTCATTTTGGGGAATTTTCACAGACATACATGTGATGTGTGTGAACTGAGTAGGGTAGTAGAATATAATGACTTGTGTGCCTGGCTTCCTCCTAAGAGGAATAATAATTTAAGAAATTCCGACCAGTTGTCTTCTATAAAATGTCGCACTAATCGTTACAAGACAAGCCCAATTCCATCCTTGGTTACTCTCATCAACAAACAATAGTGTTTTTTTGAAATGCTGATGTCCTTGTTTCGGATGCTAAAGGGAATTGCCTGATGTTCCTCTGTTACCTGTCTGTGACTTGTCTTTTTTAAACTCTAATTTGTTTTTATCCTAGTGCAATTTATCCTGATCTATGTAGTGAGAGTACTGGACTCTCTTTGTGTAATTCCGGGCCATTTGCCCTTTTATTCTTTGGTTTTATTTTTCTTATGTGCTTTTTGTCGTTTTTGGCTTTTTTATTGTTTTAATTAACTACGAATTTGTACATAAGACCATAATTCAGTATTTATACTGCGAATGTCTTTTACCCAGTAATGATGAAATAAATAATAATAATAGTGGATACTTATATAGCGCACGTTCCGTCTTTCGACGCTCGCGATTAATTATTAATTATTAACCATTAACCCTCCTACTGTTCGCAACATTTTCAAGTGAGTTGACCAACCATTTGAAACCATTCAACTGCCAAAGTTGTGTATGGTGGCACAACTGTGCACAGAACCAACTGTGTACTGTGTACATGCATTCCCTCATGGTATCATATTGCAAGGCTGGCATAGCTTATCTATCATTCAAAACCACAGTGAATGGTATTGAATGGTCAGACAGCAAGAGGGTTAATAATAATAATAATAAGGAGCCATACAAATATCCCTTGAAATTGTGTGGTTTTCATTTTGCTTCAAGAACTAATATGGTCCGTAATTTGGTTCCACAAAATGATGGACCGTGTTAGTTCACACAGTAAAAGGAAAACCACACAATTTCGAGGGATATTTGTGTGATTATTATATTCTACTTTTAAAACGTATTTCCAGCCACATTAATTGCATAATAAATCCTTTTTTTTAATAGCCTAAAGTGCCCAATCTGAGGCAATGTGTCCCTTTCATAATCAACAGGTATAGTGCTGACATATACCTTCTCCTTTCCCCTCTCTCTCGAACAGGTGCCTCCAGTGAAAGAACATCCGACCAAAATGACCGTCACATGTCTGAAGGACACCAACATCACAGAGAAGGACCTTAGGGAATACTTCGGCCCAGAGTGTACCATCAAATCAGTGCAATTCCCTCTCAATATGGCAACAGGGGAGAGGATTGGGTTTGCTCTCATGGAGCTAGACAGCCACCATGATGTGGAGAAATTTGCTAGTAAGATCTTCTACCCTTCTTTGTGTGTTTTTTTAAACATTGTTACACTTTTGTTATATCAAGTGATAAACCACAAGGGAAACTGACTGGGTAAGAAAAATTGACCAGAGCGAGACTTGAACCTGCGACCTCTGGATTAACGCTCTACTAACTGAGCTATCAAGCCCTAATGTTGGCGGTCTCCTTTTTGGTCGATATCTTTGTTGGGGGATGCCAGTCAGAAGCCATTCGACCTGTAACTGCCATAATAACCAGGGATCAATCCAAGTTTATAAACAATCACTCATTTCAGGGCCAAGAGAAAATATCTGTTTACATTTCTCTCAAACTGAAATAGATTGTAAGACGGTGGAAAGCAAGATATAGGTAGGGAGTTCCCAAGTGTAGCAATAAGGGGGAAAAACTACTCACTATATTAGCTTTTGGAACTGATATCCTGTAGACCTTGTGCATTGATGTCATCCAGCCACCATCTTTCTAGAGGTAAATGATGACAAAACAATCAAAACACACAGATTTGTACATGCGGTGCACAGGATTAGCCAATGAACAACCTCCTCTTGACCTCTAGGCGAGGGCGCCCTACTCAAATGAAAACATGTGCATAAGGTCTATTGGTAAGTCTGGCGTATTGGAGTTGGACATGCAGTGTATCATGCCTGATGTATAAATCTAATCAAGAAAAATGAGCTTTAGAAACTGTTGAAACTCTTGAAGTCAACTTTCTTTGTTTGTATTATTTTTATTTTTTTCTTAAGTGCTGCGTGACCATGTCATCATGGGACACAAAGTCATCGTGAACAAGGTTAAGAAGAAGAAAGCAGATAATCTCCAAAATCTCATAGACAGAGGAAAGGAAAGAGGTAATGTTATATTTGTCCCCCCTCCTAAATATTGTTTGCGAGTTAAATTTCTGTTGCTTTCATTTTGTGTATTTATGCCCACTAAATTGTTTAATTTACTAGATGGCATTAAGTGTTATGTGCTGAAAATCATGTTGTTTTTTTCTCCTGTTTTTGTTGTTGGCCTTGGATATTTTAGTAGAACATTTTTCAGATCCTCGTCATGGGGAATTGAATGAAATGTAACCTTTATATAAATCAGCTCAGAAAGAAATACACATAGCAATTTAGTTTTTATAGTCCTGAATGTTCACACAGACTGTGCTACATAAGAACTTGTGTTAGGAATGGTAGATAATAATTGTTATAACACCCAATGCTTAGATTCTGCCTTGTAATTGGTTTAGAGCACATCACATGATACGTCTTATTTTTACTAGAAAGCTGCGGATACCCATAGGAACCAGTTTACTGTACCCGTTGCAACTGCAGTTTCTTGGTAAATAGATGTCTGGGCAGAATATATGTATTGGGTTTTATAAAACAAATATTTTATGCCTTTACTCGTGCTACGGTTAAAACTATAAATCCCTTAGTGATCCTAGGAGGGTTCTATTTTCCTTCGGCTTCACTGCAGGAAAAAAAAGAAAGCCTTAACATAATAGAATACACCGAGGAACACCTCGGGAGTGGTAGTTTTAACCATAGCACACGAAGCAGTCAATATTTGTATGCTACATCTTGTTTCTGCAGAAAGGGCTGCCAAAGGTGGTCATGGCCACCAAGGCCGAGAAGATTGGCCCCCAAACTGGGATTACGGACCTCCTCAACGTTGGGGTATAAGGCCCCCTCCATGGGCTCACAGACCCCCATTCAGAGGTGGCGGTCCCGCAAGGTGGGGTGGTTTGCCCCCTCCAAGGGGCAGAGCTCCCCCGCCATGGAGTAGAGGACAAGGTGAGTTGTGAATTTGGTTGAGATAAAGAATACAAAACTAAAATATATTTTATACAAAGGTGTTCTGTGGCTCGAAAACGCTGTAGCTGCATCCTTTGCAATTCAGCACCCCATTTGTGAGTAAAGATGATTAGCTTCCCAAATTTCGTTATTATATTCTGCACTTGCACTTGTTGCAAAACCGAGGCTCTTTTTTTAGCTGGCCCCTTTCTCACACCGATTATCATCTATAACAAAATATGTTGCCAAGTTACAGTATCAACTTCTTAGTTGTATTATTTTTTCTACACAGGTTTTAGAGGGCGTGGGCGTGGCTTTGGCCCACATGACGGTTGGGGTGGTCCTGGATATGATGGCCCTCGTAAGTTCCCTTTCATTACATGCGCCTTGGTTTTAATTACGAAACTAGGGTTGAAAGGATTTAATGTGTACTCATTCCACCTAGAGGGCATCAAAAGAGTTCGGTGTTGCCATTTTTTATTTTTTTTTCACTATCATCTCACTATCACTATCATCTGCGTCGGGGGTAGTTTGCATGCCTGCTGCCTGCCTACCTTATACAAATCACCGAGGCAACATTGACAACTCATCTTAAGATACATCTCAGTTCCGTGATCGAGCCCTGGACACTGCTAAGGTTAAGCTTCGCCCTTAATGTATTAACAGCAAATGCGCAATAAGAAGTTTGACAAATATGCTACCTGTTAAAATGTCAACAAGCTTCTGTCATTTGAGTTGCTGTATTGCGCTTTTTGCATAGTGGCGACCAAAGATTATTTATAGAGCACCAAAGGCCCAAGGTGGGGGACTCAGACTGAAATGTGCACTGGAGTCCATTTAAGCAAACAACTCTTTTGATACAACAAAATATCAGTGCTGACAATGAGCATTGCTATTAATGACATAACAAAACATTTGCTTGCTTAAATGGAGCCCGTTCAAATTTCACGTTCCAACAATAGATAGAGCTCCAGTTCCCCATCTTTGGTGGAGAAGCAGGTGTCTTTGGGGTGTCGTTGCCAGAGTGTCTAATCCAGCTCTACTCTGTACTACCTTTTCAGACCTCCTGTGGCCACTTTCTTAGAAAGCTTTCCTTCTTCTTTGTCACAGGGTTTAGAGGGCGTGGTCGCGGAGGAGGTCCAGCGGGTGGAGGCCCAGGAGCCGGAGGGTGGGGTGGATCCGGCAATGAGTGGAACAACAGGCTCAGCAGTCCCAAGATGGTCAGGCGGGGCTGGGGTCATCACAGAGGGAGGCCTTATTAGTGTATCTTTGTGTCTGTTTGGAGTGGGGAGATGGAATGCTAGATACGTGTGTGAGAAGGTGACATTTCAGTCCAATTTATGCGTAATGGGAATACACTGAACCCCTCCATAATGTACTCAATTCTGAAATGTCTTAGTGTGAGTCAAATACCAACTGCAGTATTTGAATTTCAAGTTGGCAGACAGGATAGCAATGTAAGTGGGATTTGGGGGGGGGGGGGGGGCGTAAATGTTGTATTCATTTAGGAAAGGGCTGGATCCACAGATATACATATAGCGAGTACAAATCAGAACTCATAATTGTTTTTTTAATATCTCAAATTTTGTACATCTATCTATAATCGTTTGGGGACAAGGGACCAAACATGCATTAACTTGTTTATGCTTTTAATAAAACTAAAGGTACTCGAAGTTTACATTTATTGTTTGAACAAAACTTGTTGCCAACTTTGAGGGGAAGAGTTGTAAAATAAGCTAGTTTGTAGGAATGACATCCAGGTATTGTCAAAATTTGGAATTGCAAAAACCCATTGCAGGGTGGATAGATTTATGTGGCCAGGTGTACAATTGACCCCATTGCACTGATGTTTTGAGAGTCAAATTAATGTAAAGTTATGGTGAGCATGTAAACCCCCCTGACGCCAAAAATGTCACTACACACAGTAAAACCCACCGGGAAACCGACTCCTAGAATAGCGCAACCAAGTATTATTGTGGCAATGACGTTAGGACCTAATATCATGGCTCTGTTGCTGAATTCTGTGCTTGCGATCACCATTCTTCACTTACAGGGCAAACAGAGAATGCCTAGTGATGTTGAGTATGCATGCGCACAAGCACAATTTCCATTCTTACCTGTGAAATACACTTACAAATACATATACAAACCAAAAATGCATTTCACTGTATACAATTATGTGTATATATGACAATACAACAACTAAAAACTTGCCGTAAGCGCAGAATTCCCTGCACTGACAGTAAGCAGAGCCATGAAACTGGGCCAGGTGAATTGGTGTCAATTGGGGGTCTACATAACTGTGTGATGAGATATTGTATGCTGAATTCATGAGATTGTTTAATTTAGGGAAAGTCCTTGTGCAAAAGCCAAGTGGGTATTACGACGAGTCTTGTCTAGCTGCATTATAACTGGAGAAACTGAAGTGGCGTTTTATCTCTGTATATTAAACATGCCTTTCAGAATAGAGTGTATAAATGTGAACTGGCTATATCTTTTGTACACCTGAATTACGTGTACATTTTCTTGTTTCTTAAATAAACATGAGCAAAATTGTTAATGGCCTGGCCTGAAGTATTCGGTAGGTATTCTGGGCCATTTTCGGCAAATAAGCTGCCAATTTCAACATCTTGTTGTTCTGTTTTGCGTGAAATTGAAAGTTCCTCAAAACAATAATTAAATTTCACTTCATGTGTAAGAAATTTTTCTTTTGTGTCAAGCAATTAAAACAGATTTCCATTCAATTTAACAACTCACTCGAACAGCATTCAAGTTCGCAGCAGCTTTTCACAGAAATCTGTAGTTGCACGTACTCTGCTAAATTGAATGCTGGTTCTGCATGGCTAAAAAGAACGCCTTATATGTTCAATTGAATATAATGGTATATTGCATTCCTTGTACAGAAATTAAATGACTATTTCACCTGAAGAGGTAAAATGTTTTGAATATGAATGCATGAAAGTAAAAGAGACTGCTTTTTCGCAGAAAATTACCAGGAAAACCTACAGTCAACAGAAGCATTTGGTTGAAAAAAGGTGAAAAGAGAGGATCAGAATGCAGTCAGAAAAACAATGAGTGAACAATGAAAAATGAGACAAAAGGGCAGGGGTGGAGTGAAAGGGCTGGTTTAACCGCAAGGAGGGTGGACACCAAAGATTAAAGATGGGGAACTCGAACTGAAATATGAAATGTTCACGGGAAGCCATTTCAGCAAGCAACTCTTTTGATGCAACAATAGATCAGTGCAGACAATGACCATTGCTATCAATCGTATAACAAAACATTTGCTTGCTGAAATGGCGCCCATGCTTATTTCATGTTACAACAATAGATAGAGCTCCAGTTCCCCATCTTGTGCCTTAGGCACTTTGTAATCTTTGGTGGAAATACAAAAGACAAATTTAAAGGCGATATGAAGGAGAAAAAGTAGTTAGTGAATGGGAGACAGACTTACATGGGAGAATCTGTGGATAAGGCAGAGACAAATTAATGACTCATTTCCTTCTTGGATGTTCAGACCATGGGGTTGAATAGTCTGAATAAACTTGAACAAAGTGAAAGTAATCTTTTGAAGCATGTTTTGAACAATACTATTTTCCAAGCACCTTTATCGCACAACTGTCATTTTGGAAAAAATATATATTGTTTTTATTGGTTATAATATGTAATTTTCTCGAACTTCAACTTATTTAATTGATATTTGCATCCCTAGTGTTGGATTTCATCAGGTAGGAAATTCTGTCTATTTGAATCTGTTTTCCGATTTTGTTTACCATAGAAAAACCCCAGTATTAGATTAATACGAAATAGTCTAAGGAAAAGCCTGTGCCATATGTTTGTCAGCCCTAATTGTACTGAATAACATTTTCCTTCTTTTTTCTGAGGGTCAAATTTTACATCTGGATATCTTAGAAAAGCTCTTTTTCCACTGACAGGATCTTATACTATTACAAAATAAATTTGTAGTGAGAATGTTTTTTCATTATGCTGCTTTTCAGTTTCCTGTATTGTGTAGAAAGGTAAAAACAAAAACATTGTGGGGCAACCAAATCACAAGAAATTTTTAGTTGGGGGGGAAAGCGGAGGGGGCTATAAACAAAAGTGGGAGAAGGACTTTCATCACAAGGGATGCCAAAGCGTTAGCTTGCTGACTAGAAGTTCAGAGTAACGAAAGCGGTGCCCTGCAAACTTTGACTCTTATTATGCAGTTTTTGGCACTTAGCTTTATAGGGCACACAGAATTCTGGTGAAGCAATCAGTTCATCAAGTTGTTTTTCTAGATCAGATATTATGTCCATGCTTCACACCCATAAATTAGCACTTATATCCCAAACCCAAATGTTGGAACCTCTGGTACTTCTTGTCTCTTCAACCATGTGGCATATTACCTTCTTACACTCCACTGACCACCTTAAGTGGCCCCTGGGCCCCTGGGCCCTGTGACACGTGACACACAACTGTCATAACATCTTCATCAGTGCTCACAATTGTGCAGCGACTGTAATAAGTGTGTTCCATGCACCACAGGAAACATCCAACACTCTCTGATCATCAGGAAGAGAGTTCACTAAAGTGGGGACGTCCAGTGTCTCGCTGTCTCCATGTCCCAACTGGCCATATGCACCCCAACCCCACGTATAAAGGTCACCATCCACTGATAAAAAGAATTGAAAGTAACTGTTTAAAGCGACCATACCTGTAGCATTTTATGGTTCAGCACTTGGTTGGCAGACCAAGCAATACTTTCATAGGAGTCAGATTTTACCTTTTGAAACAGGTCTGTGGCTTAAATTCAGAGGCAGAAGATGTTAAGCATCAAAAGCCTACTAAAAGCCTACTAAAATTTACTGTGAGGTAACGTAATAAAAAATGTGATTGAATTTCATCTTTTGAGGTGAAGAATTGTATGCATATTCTTGACAGAAAATACTTTATGGGATTCAAATCTGTCAAGGTTCATATCTTTCTAAAAGATTTAACTTTAATTTGTTACAAAAAAAACCTAGCACAAAACGCCCACCTGAGATGGCAGCAGTATGTCGTGACCCACAGCTCACCTTCGACACATCCTTCCCACCCGGGAGGTCAAGAATGGCGGGCAAAGCTTGGAAGAGTACAACATCGCTAGCTCCACCTTCATCATCATCCCATCTATCTTTTGCTGCATCCTCTCTGCTCCTTGACCCCGAGTCAACTTCTCGTTTCTCAATCTGCTCCGTAGATTTTTCTCTCCCAGGATCTTCATGGAGCCTTCCTGATGCTGCTGACATAGCTTTCTGTTTAGAATCATCTTGACTCGGTGTACTTTGTCTCCTCATTTCTACTCCTGTTTTGATTACATTTTCAAACTGTTTTTCAGATTTTTCTCTGATGCCTTCTTCATCTTGATCATCTGAAGTTGTTAATGAAATCTGCTTTGCTGATAAAGCACTTTCAAATTGTCCTTTATACATTCTATCACTGTTATCATCTGTACATGGGGTTGACCTAACCACACCACCCCATTCAAGTAGTCGTCGTCGTGTGCTCATATCTGCACTTTCATCAGAATCTGAAAATCTCATTTTCTTTGCCAATTCTGGGTTTACATCACTTTCCTGTGGATGTACTCTTCTGGAACTTCCTTCTTCAAGAGTTCTCTCCATTCTAGACTCTAACTTGTCTTTAGTTTCTAGTAGATCTTCTTCAGATGTAGACAGTATATCTGGAGAGGTTTTGTTGGTGTTTGATGGAGTTCTTTGCATCAGAAATCCTAATTGGCCTGACTCATTCCAGCCCCAAATGTAGAGGTCACCAATGGCTGGAAGAAAGTTGAAAAGAGGGAGAGGGGTTGCAAACTAAGTCTTCGCTTTGGTTTTGAGTGGATTTACAATATAATGGAAGGTTATCTTTCTTTGTGAAGATGGTTACAATATTTTAAAGGAGTAAGAATTAATACATAAATAACGGTTTGTTAAATATAACTATTCTTAAGGAAGTCTAAAGACACCACACTTTTATCAGGCTGACGTCTGTGGCTCGCCTTAGGACTTTGGTTAGAGCTTAAGAAGAATATGTATTTTTAACAACCTAGCATTGGCTACTGCCAAAAGGCAGTAAATTTTGACAAAGTTATGGCAAACTATTGAAAATGTATTACAGAGTGGGTTTCAATACTGTACAACATGGGAAATTGGTTGTAACTTTAAAATTAAACAATTCAAAATTAATACAGGAAACTCACTGCTTAAAGATGCCGAATGCCAGCCTCCAGCACTTACTGCTGCCATGGGTACCCCTGCAACTGCCTCAACAAGTGTTGGTTGCCCCTCTCTATCAGTTGACCCATGACCCAGCTGACCTCGACTGTAGGCCAAAGGAGATAAATGGCAAAATAGATTATGATCAGGGCCCAAGTTAATAAAGTTGTTAAAGTACAAACATTTTCTAAGCACAGAAAATTCCCGCTTAGCCGAATAGCAACTGGCCCAAATACTATAGCCTATAATGTACTATACCTCCTGCGGGGCTCCCTGGTAATTTAAGCTTAGCAAATATTTTCTGCTAAACACCCTCTGGCTGGTTCTGCCACTGCATCCATGAAAGCGAAATCCGCAGGTCTTGGGAACCAAGACTAGCTTAACAGCCGCCCAATTGATACACCACACCACTGCTTTTAAGTAATATTTTGTTGTACTGTCCCATATTATTGAATGATTGCTAGACTTGTTTTCATAGGAGTTTGGGGATGACAAGGGTGGTAGAAGACCATCCAAGGATTCCATAAAAATCTTCACCTTCCAAGTCCAAAGGTGTAGACTTGGTGATTATTGGAGAGTAACATCACATGTTCCTTTCCACAAGAGACTTGTGAGAATCTCAAAGTACAATCCAAGGGTCTGAAGATGTAACCTTGCTTTTCGGTAGAAATCAATCCGGATGACTTGTCTGAAAGATACAATCACTTGTGTTAGGGCCTTTTCCAAACTTCGATTTTGGCTGCGGCTTGGGCTCAGTAATTAATTTAGGAGTAGGGTAAATTTTGCTGGGTGTTTCCAACATCAAACGGAGCCCGTGGCTGGAGATGGAAACCAAGCCGGGGTTTAGATAAAGCCCTAGGATTCTTTCAACATCGATGCACATTAAACAACAATTGAAGCGAGCAATTTGATTAGAAATAGCTAAATTAATGGTAAGTAATCATTTTTTTCTTTGTCAAGACACAGAGCCAGGTAGAACCAGGGCCCAATTTTAAAGAGCTGCTTAACGGCTGTTTTCGTGCTTACTGTGCGATTTAATTTCATTGTTCTGCTAATCGTAAGAACAGGAAACAGCAAGTTAACCTTCAATCAAGTGCTTATTGTAAGCAAATGAAAGAGGCAACAATGCAAATCCATGGTGAACAGACAAGCAGGCTGCCTAACTTTCTTACTCATTTGGAAATACGCTTGCGCTTGAGTAAAATCTTCTGCTTCAGTAAGCTACAGTAAGCAGACAAATTTGCTTCAAAACTGTTAAGTAGCTCTATGAATGGCCCCCTTAGGATGTGAATACAATACTGCTTCTATTGAACATAAAACAATATGGGTTGGTAAATATGAATTTGATTTTCTTAATATTATCAGGCATTTGAAGTAAGCAAAGATCAAAAACACAGTTGCAAGATACACATGTAGAAAAAAACAAACTCAAAAACCATGAAAACTATGGGAGTTGGGGTGGAAATTGTATAACATCCATAAGCCCAATAAATCATTGTTTGACCTGAAGTGAATTAGTTGAGTGATTTAGGTTTATGTTGTGTGATGATTTTGTTATACTGTCTTGTCAACAAACCTGTCAGTGCAACAGCGTTCATTTCGCCTGCTGAAATCCTTAAGAAATGAGGTCTGTCTGATTCACCAACATCATCAAATCCTAGGCCTAATACTTTAGAAGTTTGATTTGAGTGAATGTCTGTCACAATACACTCTCCATTGGCCAAGACAGAGTAGAGTTTTTCTCCAGTGCCAATCGCCATGTCTAGAATGCTCTCACCGACACCCTCAGCTCCTCTCAATCTCTGTGAAGTGCCTTTCTGTCCATTGCAAAAACCTTGAAGGAAAATGGAAGAATCTGAAACGAACAAAAGTGATTGTAAGTAACATTGACAATGTGGTAAACTGTAATGGGCATAGGGTAAAATTTGGAGATAGGGTTGGCAATTGGAGCTAGCCTACATGTAAGGTAGAACTTTACATTTCAAATTATAAGTTTGTCTCAACATCTTTACTAGTCTGCTTTAATCATTGTCAGGAGACTGACAACATGAAAAGTTTCCTCCGGCTAGCTCCATCCTCTAACGTAAGTCCAGCCTTAACTCTGTTTTTTACCATCACCCCTCACTCAGAAAAAGTAAACATTTGAACCTTCCGACTGCCATCCATGTGATCAAGAGCTTCACCATGTTTGATTATCATAGCTATAAGAAAATAATATCCCATGACATGCATGATGTTAACTTAATGCAAACCTAAAAAAGCTTTATATTTAAACTGCAATTTAAATAAACAACATCAATGTCAGTTTAAAGTTGAAATATTCCAGAAGTTTATCACAGCGGCAACGATATGATTTTAAAACTACCTCTGCAACAATGTAGGGTATGTCAGTTTACACTGACATTGCAAATTAATTGAATCACAATTAGTTTTCGAAAGAAGCAATACTAAATACACACACATAATTATGTTGAATCATGTAGCAACATTTTTTGGCGATAATGTGAAACCCTCCCGAAACAGTCGCAAAGGGTGGATGAAAGCGGTTATTGGAACTACACTCTTTTAAAATTCCGGATAACATAAAACACCTGCGACGTACCTGTCAAAATGTAAGTTGTACTCCACGATGAGACAAGTTTAGGAAATGTAATCGAAGTCTTGGAAATGGAAGTGGAACTGATGTTCTGTTCATGACGACAACCGTCTACCTTCACAGGAGACAAAACACACCTTTTCAGCACTTGAGGCAGTAACTGCCCAAATCCATTGAATCCACAACCGAAAATCTCCATTTCATAGGAACCATTGAGAAATTTGGCTCTTTTGAAATAAAAGAAAACAAATTTATAATTTTGATTTTGCGCTACGTACATACACACGTGCCTAAAGCTCTGTCGTCTGCTCTTTGTTTACTTCCGTTTCGTTCGAAATGCATGCTGGGAGGATGGCTCTGCATTTCGTTACATGTCATGCAATTTGATTGGCTGTTCTTTAGTTTCTGATTCCATACCGAATAAATTAACCAATCAACTCTCGTGTCTCTTGCATACTGTGTTCATGAAAATCGTCCAAGATGGTGCTCGAAAGTACAGTTGTGTGGTGAGTTCTTACAGTTTTTCATGAAATTTTAGGAGAAGGAAACATAATTTTATGTTCATGTTAACTCAAATAATAGAAATACATGTGTGCTTACATTGTCATGTTAAAAAAACGAAATCTTTGATTGACTTAATAAGAAATATATTGAAGTTTTTACATGTGAAATTGATGACTTAACAAAATCAAATGCAATCATCATCATGATCAATGAATTGATGGTCATTAGACTAGTCATAGAGCAAGGACCAGAGTGGAAATCACAAAATTTGAGATTTGATCCTATTGAGTTGTAAGTAGTCTAGTTGGATAGAGCTCTTTGAGACATTCATTTTGATACTTTACTTGTGGGGATCGCTTCATGAAAACCGGACTTGTCTTATGGAAGGTCAAAGTTAAAAATATTTGACCTTGCCCATTACAATTTTTTGTGACCTTGTACCAGCGCAACGTTTTCGCGGTTGCGCACAACAGCCAATTCCCCTTGCGTAATTGAACATTTCCCAAGGGCCGTATCAACGTGTTTGACAATCAAGCGCGAAAAAGCGCGACAACTAATAGTTTTAATTCAAAAAGTAATTACATAATTAAATACTCAACTAACTGTCATTTTTGGTTCATTATGGGGCCCTATAAAAGAGGATAACTACTTACAGTTCACAATGAATTTGAGCGCAAAAAACAAGATTTCTTGTGATTTTACAGAAAGTTTTTCACAAATACTCCAACAAAACGGACGTCAAAATTGCATATCAAAACTCCATCTTGAAAGTAGTTCCGTTTATTTTTATGAATGAAACGATTAACATGGGTTAAATCTATATCCCTCCGCACCACCGATCTCTCTATAGCGTTGTACACGTTGAGGTGGTCACAGTTTCCCATTAACAAAAAGTGGCTGCGCGGTGAACAGCGCCCTCACTCGGTATTGATTGACACAAATTAGACATTACACCGAATATGCCAATGCCACTGGCTGGCTGCATGTCAATGTCATAGCCCCATAATGAATACTAAAATAGTGCCATTACGCTTGCCTTCTCCGCTTCTTGGTCCTATGCCCAAGTACCTTCAAGAGGAGAGATAGCTTTTAGAACTGACGATATATAATTTAATTGACCAATTGCTAGCCCACCTTGTTGGGCTGTAATGGCTCTCTTTTAACATCGGTCTCATAACACTCACCATTACAGCCCACCATCCATACATGTCTTAAACGCGAAGTTTTAAAGTACGAGCAAGTCGTACCTCTTTGATCGCACATTTCTCCCGTTTATAAACATCCCATACTACTCCAACCTACCTTACTTTGTTCCTTACATCTGAGGAATTTTTATGATACATTCCATGGCTCATCAAATGATGGCTTTATTTAAATGAGAAAGTCAGGGCGCCCGGCTGATCTACCAAGTCATTAATATGCATAAGATGACGTCGCCGGCTAACTTATGTCGCTCACCCAATGAACATGCAACTTGTGAAGCTACATGCAGCGTCACGGTCACTTGCATATTCATTAGATGGGCAAGTCTCAAGCTAGCTACAGTACCGCGCGACGTCACCTCATACATATTTATGACTTGGCAGACCAGCCGGGCGCCCTGACTTTCTCATGATTAACAGGCAGCGAATCATAAGTAAGATGGCGGCCCCCAGGCACGACGAACTTCAATGCGATTTTTGTACACCGGTTTTTTTTGCCATTTTCAAAAAATCATATTTAAATGAAGCCATCATTTGGTGACCCATGGAATGTATCATAAAAATTCCTCAGATGTAAGGAACAAAGTAAGGTAGGTTGGAGTAGTATGGGATGTTTATAAACGGGAGAAATTTGCGATCAAAGAGGTACGACTTGCTCGTACTTAAAAACTTCGCGTTTAAGACATGTATGGATGGTGGGCTGTAATGGTGAGTGTTATGAGACCGATGTTAAAAGAGAGCCATTACAGCCCAACAAGGTGGGCTAACCAATTGCTAGCCCCATTTCTTTCGCTTGTGTGGTGGTGTGGCCAAGTTGAATCCTTGGCCACATTGTGAAGCTAAGCGATAACATTTTATAAGCGCATGCCCTACGGGCGGTTCGGCGGTTTAAACCTGCTAAATGTGTTCACCTACCTCTTAGTCTTAGCTTGTCCTGGGTTTTTTGGATGTTTAAAAAAATTAAACAGAACCTTTTAAAAAGATATTTTTAAACAATAATTGTGCAACTAACTCCGAATTACTTTCCTCGATGTGTACGGAGCGCGGCCATTTTGGAATGATCCCAATCATGCCAATCAAATCACGAGATCGTCAGCCGGCCGGGCGGGCTGTGGGCGGAGCCGATACGTAAAGCAACCATTGAAATGTTCGCAACCTCGCTTCGCCCACAGCCCGGCCGGCTGATGACAACGTGATTTGATTGGTATGATTGGGATCATTCCAAAATGGCCGCGCCATAAAGGTATAACAAATATTTAATCAAGTAGAATACACACGCACAAATCTGTAATTTCTTAAGCTTAGAGTTAGACAGTGTGTGATCTAATGAATTACAAAGAATCGTATTTTTCAAGGATCAAACTGATACTACTGGCATAATTTGGAAGTTGTGCAGTAAATCAAAGACAGCAACACTGTTCTTAGTAAGAAAATTGTCCCTGAAAGAAAACAAATGGGCTTTCATTGTTTTCCTTTGGGATCACTGTCCACCAGGCAGATAACATCTAACTTGTCTTTTCTTATTCTTCCTACAGTGTGGATACAAGTGAATACATGAGAAATGGAGATTTTATTCCAACCCGCATCCAAGCCCAGCAAGATGCTGTTAATCTCATTTGTCTTTCCAAGACGCGCTCTAACGTGGAAAACACTGTTGGGCTTATAACTCTTGCCAAGTAAGTTTATCTCAATATTAACCCTAGCTTTCTGGTTTTACTTAAAAAATTCCAGCACCACATGGTATTACTTCACACCCAAACTGATGGACTCAGATTATCAGATTATGGAGATATGCTTGATTCCATGTAAAGTATACTCACGGATCCAGTCTGTGGGATGTCAGACACTTCGTACCTTTACCTTTTCGTACCCGGGACACTTCGTACCTTCGAGACACTTCGTACCTTGGCAAAGCTGGTCACTTCGTACCGTCGGCTGTGTCACTTCGTACCGTCAGTCGAGTCACTTCGTACCGTCGGCCCTCTAATGTTGGGGCCCTATACCATTGGATGTCAGTAAAAATGTCATCCTAATTAACTGTTATTAACAGTTCTTTCGACAAAACTAATTACAACTTATTTATCAATATTAATTGAATACGTTATAAGAAAAACCAAAATATTTTCTTCTTATTCGTTTTAATATTTTAGATAATTTATTATTATATATATATTTTTTTACAATTGTTCATTTCAACAGCAATTGTTATAAAAATAATTATTTTCAATTTAAATAAATTGATGTCTGTATAGTTGTTCGGTCATTAAAAACCATAATCAGTTCAAGGTACGAAAGGTACGAAGTGTCTTGTATGAAGGTACGAAGTGACTCGGCTCACGGTACGAAGTGTCCAGGGTACGAAGTGTCCAAAGTCACTTCGTACCTTGTATAAGGTACGAAGTGTCCCGGGTACGAAAAGGTAAAGGTACGAAGTGTCCTGACACCGGTCTGTGGGGTACTGCTATTGTTGTTCTATTATTCCCTTTTCTGAAGAATTCCCTTGTGGGGCCCAATTGTTCCTATTGAAATGACCTTGTGGGGTCCATTGTTCTATTGTTAAAAGTACCCCGTAAGTTGGCATGTGTAAGAACAGTTTAATCAGTCTCCTCACTTCAATCACTTGGATTTTGATGGTTTGGATTTGGAAGTGGCTAAAAGTTTGTGTAAAATGTTGTGTGGCACATAATTGCTTTTTACTTTTCGGATGCAAATCATGACGTGTGAAACCCAAAACCAAGGGAGTTGTTTTAGAGGGTGTATACTTATTTTTAACTGTTCTTGTATGTCACCCCGAGTGGCAAGCAATTTAATCTAGGAGGAAAGCTGGTCTCGCAGAAATGTATTACCTCCAGTTTAATATTAATGGAATGTGGGAGGGATGGGAACTTCTTCACAAGACACTTATAAGATGAGGGTACATGTGGAATATTTCTGGCCATTGTGTGCTTTCTATAAAACTCAATCTATGTATCTTTGCGTTTTTCCTCTCTTTCAGTGTGAAGGTATTGGTAACGCTATCTTCCGATGTTGGACGTATTTTAGCTAGTCTACACCAGGCTCAGCCCAAGGGTGACTTAAGTTTCATCACGGGGATTCGTGTTGCTCATGTAAGATTAATCAAATAAACAGACACTTTTCCAAAAGTTTGAATACTTGAACATTATTCTTAGTTTGTTTTTATATACCACAGCACAGTAAGACCATGGTCATCATTCAGTACAATAAGGTCCTTATTACAGTAGGGTGAATTTTATAAAATTGGTGTAACATATTTTAAATCCCTTAGTAAATTTAATTACTGTTGGTATAATGTGGTACAATTTAACTATGGTGTTATTGATTGTTTTCTGATAACCCAGTCTAGATTTCAAGCCCTTTTGATATCTCCAAAGGAAAATAGCTAATAAAACCTTATCACTTAGCAGATGCTACCGTTGTTGTACATATTTGGTAATATCATCAGTGTCGTAACCAGACATTTTCAGGGGGCAGGAGGCAATGAATTCATTTTGGGTGGGGGGCTAGTGAATGTAATTTTTTTTTGGGGGGGGGGCTCCAGTCCTATACGTCCCACTGGTTATCATTGTTTTCAACCCTCTTGCAGGTGAAAACTCTAAGACGACTCAGAATCTCCCATGTGCTATGCACACCAATGTTGAATTGATCCATGCCACAGTGTCATTGTATTTGTATGTAATCACCCAGTGTCACAAATTAACTCTGCAGATATTGACCGCGATTGAGAACCTTACCCTTTCCAACATTGGCCCACATTTCGTTGCAATTGAGCACAGCTGGTGGCTTCTCCAGTTTACCACTCTCATTGAAGCACCTTGGGCTAATGGCTGTATGTACTCCCTACATCAGCATATGTGTCCATACATACATGTACTACATTCCATAGCATAGTAAGCTATGGGTTGGTTGTTTAGAGAAACACACTGATAACAGGAGGAAGGTTAATGTGATTTTTCCAATATTGTTTGCATAGTTGGCGCTGAAGCATAGAATGGGCAAGAATCACCGCATGAGAATCATCGCTTTCGTAGGAAGTCCAATATTAAATGATGACAAGGAGGTGAGTCTGACAAAAAATAGTACTATAGACTGTGCAAGTCTCGCGCGTATCCGAACGAGAAAACGCGTCAAACGAAGAACATTTTTTATTTCTGAAATCAAATCTTTGTTTTAAATTATATCTCATGACAAAATCTGAACAACAAAAAATAACTCATTACAATTTTATTAAATTAATTTTAGCTTTTGAAAAAAAATCACAAAAGTGTGTTAATTATTATTGGAAAAAAATTAAAACTCTGGGACAAGGATGCTTTTTTATGTTAACTGTTTAGAAACCCCTTATGCGGATTCGTGATGGTCAAACGGGTTTAAAATTGACCCGTGACGCAGTTTAAAGAGGATGCTGACGCCTCAACAAACATAGACTACATGTACAATGAAAAAGGTTCGCTTTGCAATTACAGCATCTGGCGATTATAATCGCGCATCCAAAACAAGCTTTTACATAAGTTTTATGATCGGAGGCGAGCACAAATTCTATTTTTTTTTGCAATAACCGGAAGCTGAGGTCAAGTTTAATTCTTGGGTTTTCTTCGTTATATTGTTGAATTGGTTTTACTTTCATATTCTGTTATCACTTAGTATTACATTCCCAACAACATCTTTAATTTTCTAGGTCATAAACTACGCTAAACTAAAATAATTGACGAAACAAAATCTCGCCCACGTAAAACTCCATATGGTTGGGACCACTATGGTCCCGGAAGTTCGAATGCGCGCGAGACTTGCACAGTCTATTACAGTGAACGATTTCCCTTGTACAGCTGAGCAAAATGCTACACAAGTTGTATCAGTTGCTACTCAGTATTAGCATTCACTACTGCACAAAACAAAATCATTCTCTGCAGTACAAAATAAAAATAGTAGTTGTATCCCATTAGGGTGATCCCTTTGCTGCTGCTTTGCAGTTTGTATTACAAACTTGGGTGTGATTCCTGGCTATACAGCAATAACAGGTTAAGTGGCTTCTGACTGGCACCCCTGTATAAAGCTATTGACAAATAGGAAGACAGCCAACATGGTGTTAGATAACTCTGTAGAGGGCAGGCACATTAATCCAGAGGTTGCAGGTTCATGTCCTGATCTAATCAAAAATTAATACTGTACACTTGGTGTTTCCAGGTCCTGCAGAAAAAAACCCCAATAGGTACATGTACACTCCTTGGATGGGATTTAAAACAGGGTTTTGTAAAGGAAAACAAATTATAGCAAGAACAATGTGCATCGTTAAAAAATCAAATAAAAAATAAGCCCCAATGCTTTGTTAACTGTTTAGAACTTTTTGATATTTTGTTTTTCCTTTGTAGTTAGTCAAATTAGCCAAAAAACTAAAGAAAGAAAAAGTCAACGTGGACCTTGTCAACTTTGGTGAAGATGTGAGTAGATATTCTCTTTTATAAGTCTGATTTATGGATCCATCAGAATTGTTTTCTCAGCTTTTAGGTTTGCGCAAATCTTTTGTTTCAGAATGATACTGAACAAAGTTAAAGTGCGGGGAGAATATTGGTAATATTCAAAGACCAGTATCAGCACTTTGTGTATCCCACATTGTGTTCAAGAAATAACAAACCTGTGACAGTTTATGCACCCAGAAGGTCCTAACGATACACCATATCCTCGCATCAGTGCAACAAGGTCGTAACTCCACTTTCAGTTGTTTTGAGTAAATCACTTCTTAACAGTTTAACCCTCCTACTGTTCGCAACATTTTCAAGTGAGTTGACCAACCATTTGAAACCATTCAACTGCCAAAGTTGTGTATGGTGGCACAACTGTGCACAGAACTAACTGTGTACTGTGTACATGCATTCCCTCATGGTATCATATTGCAAGGCTGGCATAGCTTATCTATCATTCAAAACCACAGTGAATGGTATTGAATGGTCAGACAGCAAGAGGGTTAAGGTGTGTGGACGTTTTAAACAATCACTGGTTGTTAAAGTCAAGTCCATTTGTGCATATGAATTATGAAGATATTTATAGTAAAAATATTAAAAGTGATATCCACACTTAATTTCCTTTAAAACAAGTTTTATGCCTTAATTACCATGAAAGTTGTACATACGACCTTGTTGCACAAACACTGCACGGTGTTTTAGACTGGTCAATAGGTCGTTTCTTGAAGATACGACCTTGTTGCACAATCTGCATTGCCTGCAATCAATAGGGGAAAACATAATTCTCGGTATGTCTGAGATACCACTTTGTTGCTCGGAACACGTTAAAGAATTATTATGTCATTTTTTGTTAATGACCTGTATCTTTTTAATCACTTTTTGGTCAAAATTAAAACCTTTACAGTTTATTCAGACAAAATTAAAGCAACTTTTGTATGTATATTCTTACTCAATTTCACCAAAAATGTGAGATACGACCTTTTTGCACTGACGCGACAATATGTTAGCCGACTGCCACCTGTTTCTCCTTAATGGTGGCATCACAGTCCTTCATCGAGCTGAAAACATGGCCGTCGATCGGCTTACAGACTTTATATGAAGATCAAGATAGCACACGATAGCATCAATCAGTAGGTCAAAGGGACTCATATTATCAGTATTTTTGAAAATTTCTTTCGTCTTCAGAAAGCTAACACAGAAAAGCTGACTGCATTTATAGATACTATCAATGGCAGTGATGGCACAGGGTAAGTGGATGTAGTTTTCTCTCTTCTCTCTTCTGAAACTGTCCAGTAGAAATTACAAATTTGGCTTGTTGATTTTCTCAAAGAAAGGATATGACAAAGCAAAAAGTGGTAAAGGGTTATGAAGGGGTAGAAATCGTATGAATAAGCTTTTCAAACCTTAAAACGAGTGGGCTGTTAACTCAACCTCTTGATTTATGTCATAGGTCCCATCTCGTTACAATTCCCCCTGGGACCCTCCTCTCTGATGCCCTCATGAACTCGCCCATCATCGTTGGTGAGGATGGAACCGGTGCAGTTCCCGGACTACCAGGCACCGGTGGTGACTTCGAATTTGGTTTTGACCCATCTACAGATCCAGAACTGGCTATGGTAAATTTATTTGCAAAGAAAATATTTTTTGAATAGACCTTATGCATTGCTGTCCTCCATCCGGCATCTTAGAAATAATGAAATTGATGTCTAGTGTCTAGGGGAGGGGGGGGGGGCATTGCATTGTGGTAGTAAATGAAAGAAATTGCTCGCTCGATTTCAATTGTGACCAATACTTGAATCAGAAATGAAGTGTTGATTTGAATTGATGACACAATGCAGGCACTGCGTATATCCATGGAAGAACAGAGACAACGACAGGAAGATACTACCCAGCCAGGGGAGGAGGCACCCATGGATGCCACGCCCAAGCCTACAACAGAAGCTCAAGGTAAGACACAAACCCAATATTTTTGGCAAGTTTTTATTTTTGAAGCTCTCCAAGCTTCATCATGCCACGGTGTGTTATGTTTGGAGTTGTTAATGGTAAATGGTTTCGCTGAATGTCTCATAGTTAGGCCTAAAAAAAAAAAATGTTATGTTGGCGTAACCCGACCGACCCTAAAAATGCAGCCGACCCTGTATATTTTTATTTTTTTCAAGGGAAGAAATTTGATAATTAAATCGATATAAATTAGTTATAAATACGTTTGAAACAATTTCTGACCGTTTCTCATTGGTGTATTGTCTGACGAATAGCGTCTAGCGCGCGTGCACAATGTTTGACAACGAACATGCAGAAAAATTGCGCAGGCCCGGTAAACACATGTGTTGTACACATACGGAGCTGTCTAGATGCACCATGTACTGTACCTTTTACATGTATAGTCGCGTACCCGACTCCCAATATACTGCGCAGCGTTTCACAATGGTGAATACATGGGCTGCTTTCTTGGAAGTCTGGTCGGCGAGCGCAAGGCTGCTTTAATGAAAAATATGATAGCCTCGTCCTAGACTGTTGCACGGCGCAGACTGCTAAAATACAATATTAAAAATACTTGGCTATTTATTCCGTGTAAAAAAAAATTGTTTGTTACAATGTAAATTATTTTAATTCAAGTTCTATCATTTTACACAAACATATACATTCTAAAAATTGTAACTACCGTGGTTGGTTACGCTCCCATACTTTCAAAAGTATCAACATGGCGGCCGGTGTCAATGCGTATAGTGTTTCCATCAAGGGAAAGTGTAGATCTGACGTCATTTTTGATCGCTTAAAACGGATAAATTTGAGTAAACAGCTGGGGTTAATTGCCCAGAGCTGCGCCGATGATGTCAAAGTGGGGTACAAAGTGCTGAAAATACAATCGTCAAAGGAAGAAGCGGGTCCATACAAAGATGTTGAAGCAGATGAAACGGCCAGCATTTTGTCGGAATTTGGATTCCGCTTTTTGATGTTATGTCAGCAAGAGTTTAAAAGTATGCTGTTTGTTGTGTGTAGCCTTTTTTATTTTGTTATCGTGTATTACTACGGCATTTTCGTAGATTGGGGAAAAAAAAAAAATTAAAATCCGACCTACCTACCCTATTTTTGGGGGCCCGTTACGCCAACATAACATATTTTTTTTTTAGGCCTTAGTCCAGCGGACATGTGTTTTAATACAACAGTTGGAATACGCTAGTTGCGAATATTTGTTCAGTAGTTGTGGCGGCTAGGTTAACCGGATAGTCAAAAAGCGGTAGTCGCGACTGGACATAGCAGTCAATAGTCGCGACTTTAACACTAGTTGCACTAGTTGCCCAGGCCTACCCTTCACTTACCTTACCTTTGTAAACCTTAGTGTTATTTTATGAAATCAATAGGCTTTATTCACAAGACATTGCTTACAAAATATTTTTACTTTAAAAATAAATAAAAGAGGCCTTCGTAGATTCTGCACCCCTAAGGTGGTACCCGAGCACTCCCCAACCCCCCTTGCACCCACATGGCCCTCCCAATCCCACTATCTACACCTCTGCAGAGCTTGAAACTAACACTGGACCGCAGACCCGAGGCCAGTGATTTTAGCCTTAGGCCAGTAAATTCATGACCGGACCTCGAGGCCAGTGATTTTAGACTTAGGCCAGTAAATTCATGACCTGACAAGTCCAGCGGTCTTGCATTTTTCAGATTTACTGATTATTCCTCACTGTGTACTGGAAAAAAAATGTTGAAATGTTGACCTTCGAGACTGATAAATGTCTCTCAGTACTGTTGAGTATTAAAGTATACTTACCCATGAGACAAATGAGATAAATCTTGTCTTACTGCATGCTAAAAAAAACCAGTTTATACGATAGACTGTATAGAATTGGGGTTTTGTTTTTGTTTTGAATCTGGTCATGTAAAACAAATTCTGGATCAGTAAAAACTTTGAGCTACAGGCCCTGTGGTCTTGTGTAATTTTCCCCTCAAAATTTGAATCATGCAATGATTAAGATTGATTAGTTACCCACATGTATGTTCTTGTTTTGTTTTTGTCTGTCTGCAGCTGATTCGGAAGAGGCATTACTAGAGCAGGCTCTGGCAATGTCGATGGACCCTGACGCCCCCAGCGCTATGGAGACACCCATGCCAGACCTCAACACCATGTCAGAAGAGGAACAGATTGCGTACGCTATGCAAATGTCTCTCCATCAGAGCTCAGGTTGGTCTCACTGTCTCTCTCTCTCTGTTACAATACAACTAATAATAATAATAGTGGCTTGTTACGGAGCGCTCAAATCCATCACTCCGTGATGCTCATGGTGCTCCAAAAATATTACCCCTAGTCACTGGGCAATTTATTTCATTCCTTAAACCATCTCATCTCCCTTGGGAGTGTACAGCCTGTGCTGCCAAATATGTTGCACACTAAGCTAAATCAATCACAAGAACCATCTCTGCCCTCACAGGTACCTTTTAACCACTGAGTGATGAGAAACAATTATGACCGGGATTCAAACTAACACCCTGATGACACTGCCACAAAAACTTAAGTCCAATGTCTTGAGTTCAGAACTTGAGTCCAGTGACATCCCAGTGTCATGACCGGGATTCAAACCCACACCCTGATGACTCCGCCACAATGCACTAGTTCAATGCACTAAATCGCTCAGCCATGACATACTGTTATCATATCAATCAGTTGATTATAATAAGACTAGTACGAAATAAATTTCGGTTTCAGTTCCAGTCATTTAGATCTTACAGCTCATCAGAAAAACCTAACCTACAGACCAACGCGGCAACCAGAGGTTTGTCTGGATGTCTTTTGGAACAATATATTTTGATTTGACCAATTCAAATTTTTCCAAATGGAAACAATAAAACCATGTTGTAACACCCGATGTTTGTTATCTTTCAGAGCTTTCAGGTTTGATAAGCGACAGTGCGGCCAGTGAAATCCCTATGGAGACAGATACACCGATCAGCATGGATGGAGAAACTGCTAAGGTGAGTCTCTCTCTCTCTCCCTAAATAAATAAATGCAGGCTTTGTAAGCCATTCAGTAAATACTAAGACATGTTCCAAATCTAGTCTAGTTGGCTATGGCTGCGGGTGTTGGCTGTAAATACAGGCTTTGTAAGCCATTCAGTAAATACTAAGACATGTTCCAAATCTAGTCTATTTGGCTATGGCTGCGGGTGTTGGCTGTAAATGCAGGCTTTGTAAGCCATTCAGTAAATACTAAGACATGTTCCAAATCTAGTCTAGTTGGCTATGGCTGCAGGTGTTGGCTGTAAATGCAAGTATTGAAGCAACTGTTATTTAGCCATACTGTAGCTGCAACCAATGCCACCAATTGGGTCACTGAAGCCTTTCAAAGACCTGGGCTTGATTTCATATTAATTTTTACTCTTAAGAGATCATTCATTTCTGTATAGTCATCACCATACGCCCAGACATTGCTAATCTTCTTGATTTTTGGCCTGTTCTTTTCAGGAAGAATATCAGGAAACACACATACATGGTTTTGTTTTAGAATTGTTGATTCTTTTTTGACATGGGAAACATTGAATAATGTCAATTCGATATGATGTCTTTTCTTTGACCCTCTTGTTTGAGTGGAAGTAGGTCAATTCTCGCAGCTGTTTGCGGCTGCTATGGGCAATTTCAGTACAAGCCGCTTGCTGCCGCTATGGGCAATTTCAGTACAAGCCGCTTGCGGCTGCTATTATTATTATTATTATTATTATTTATTTGACCAAGACAAACAAAATAAAATTACAAAGAATGTACAAAGAAGATTATATAAGATTTGGAAGTAAACCAAGCAAGAAAGTAGGTCCAAGAAAAATAATCTATACAAAGTGTGAAAACAATAATAATTAATAAATATGTAAATAAATAAGTAAACAGATAACACTTTAGAATAAAAAACAAATAAAATAAATACATAAATAAATAAATAAGTAAATAAATAAATAAATAAGTAATAAAACGGAATGAGCGAATGAGGGTGGAGCATGCAGGAGGGGAAAACAACAAAAAACTAGGACAGAAAACTCAAGCAAAACAAAGACAAGTCATGCGGGTCAAAAGTAAACTGAATCACATGATCTCTAAAGGTTTATTATGAGTTTCACTGCCGCCATAGTGATTTGCATTGTGATGCCACTCTATGCTTTTTGCAACTAAGATTGATTCACATCTTACTTTATAGATCAAGCTTTGTTCTTTGTTAAACCAAGCCCAGTTCCGCTAACCACAGAGAAATTTTGCTTAGTTCAGTAGTCAGCTACTATGTGTGGTATACATGTTTGTGACTATGGCCCAATTTCACAAAGCTGTCAAGCGCGAAAAAATTGCTCAACAGCTAAAATTCAAAGTGTAGTATTTTATAGTGTTTGTGACCAGTTCTAGACTAATTTTTTTCTTGGCAGAAAAAGCTTTATGAAATTGGGTCCTGTACTAAGTTTTTAAATAGAATTGTTGTGACTAAATTTGGTAAGCACTTAACATGTATTGTGCTCAACAATTTTTGTTTAATGTTATTATAAAACAATGCATTCATAATATTCCAGTTAGTATAGGCAGTCCGATTGATTGAAAGGTGGTCACATGACCCTTTAAGACTAGGGCTCAATTTCATAGAGTTGCTTAAGCAAAAAATATTGCTTAACAATTGTCTGCTAAGCAGAAATGAGCAAGATACCAGTCACAAATTGCACAGAAGACATTGTTGTTTGGATGGTAACCTTATTCTGGTAAGTGAAATTTTGTTGTGCTTAGCTACTTTTCGTGCTTAAGCAGCTCTATGAAACTGGGCCCTGTTTTAAACAGCTGATAAAGACGTAACTGGAGCTGTGAATGTGCTTTCATATTTAAAATTTTATACCTTTCACATAAAAATTATCATTAAAATCCAAAATTGATGTTGTATTCATTGTTCAGTACTCTTCTTGTGTCAATAGGCTGAGGGTGAGAACGAGGATTTCTCCGAACTGATGTCTGACCCAGCATTCCTCCAGAGCGTCATGGAGAATCTCCCCGGTGTAGACATCTCCAGCGAGGCAGTACGAGATGCGATGGGCACGCTGACCCAACAACAGCAGCAGTCAGAAGAGAAGAAGAAAGATGACACCAAGTCCAAGGATAAGAAATGATTCCGCTTGTATTTATGGCTAAAAACTACACCTGTCCAAACTTGTGAAATTCTAGGATTTATCACTTTAGAAATTAATTAAAAACACTAAAATAATGAAATTGTATGAAGCAAATGAAACTTTTGCTGTACTCAAGACCAGACAAGTTGGAGTCCAGATGAATAGAACCCTCAAGTTTTTGGTGTTATGGAAAAATTTGTCCCGTTATAAAAATCCAGTCTGGCATTCTCTGGATATCTAAATGATGTTGTTTTCCTGAAGTGTAAAAGTAGGCTTAACATCATGCTTACAATACAAACCAACCAGAGATCTGTGGATTTCTTACTAGTTATGGTTTTTGTCAGCAGCAGCATGTAGAGCACAGTGAAAGCTAAAATATCAATCTCTTGTTCAATATTAAAGAAGAGGCAAATATTTATCTGCCTCGTGCAAACCGCTATGTACAAGCCATCCAGGCATTTCCTTTGCAATCTCGGTGGTTAGAGCAGGGCGTCGTTTTTTGCTTCAGTAAAAGTTACAGATATTTTTTTCAAGGAATTTTCAAGCAGAATGTGTTCTGGCAACTCTAGGCGCAGTTAGTATCAATCTGCTCTTGCGTTTCTGAGTTTGTGGATACTGTTCTTCAACGGGCTGCAACTGTGCGACACCACATTGAGGACAAACATTGAGGACAAACAGTGCAACAACATTCGGTTCCAAGCTGAAAGAGTTTGCACAAATGTTTGTACCTAGCGAACGCACTCCTGTACACACCAAGACTGCGTGTAATAATTTTGAGTCCGACTGGAGTCGGCACTTTTAGAAACTTGTTGCTGCATCATTTTGTTGTTCAGTTTTCCATTATTCTGACAATGGTTTGCATTAAGCAGCAGGTCAACTCTATTTCATGTCATTTCCGGCTAACCACTTTTTCAAACGAAATTTAGTAATGAGGCACTTCAGTAGCAAAGTAAAATGCAATACTTGATGTTTGTTGGCTTTGTTTTTGACTAAAGATCCTCTGTCCATCTTGTAATCCAAATAAATATTTGAATGTTTTTGAAATGTCACTTTGTCTCCTTTTGTGTCATACATTTTTATACGCGATAAAGTATTTTTTTTTTTCAAAAGAATGTCAAGTTGAAAACAACAACAGTAAACTGCATTATGTGCAGGATTTTTGTATTATGAAACCCCAAAGGTATTTAGCAAGAGATTTTTCTAAATAATAGTAAAACCTGTTATTGTTGGGTGATAAAGATGGGATACAAGTGTTGGGGGGGGGGGGGGTTAAGAGATGTGCACATCTGAACCGCAATCTGCCAAATTATTTCGGAAATTAGTCAGTCACTTCAACACAGAATGATTATAGCTACCGACTGAAAATAAGTTCATAAATATTGAAATGTAAACAATGTTATACGAAAATACAAATTACCTGTTTAACATTATGAATTTCAAATTTTCTGCTTACAGTTTAACAAAAACACTGTAGGTCTACTAATAGATAACGATAGTTTTCCATTAATAGAATCGTTTTTGTACAGAGTCGATATCAATACAAACCAGAAAAGTAGTAGTAAACATTTTCGAACACTGATTTTGAAACAATGGCAACTTCAGTTATTATAGTATCGAATTCGATACCTTGGAGGCACATCTAATGATGACGGGTACTAGTACACAGTGTGGAATCAATACGAGGGGAACCAGTACAAAGACAGTGTTTTCAATTACAAGATAACTTCCAAAACATCGACTTTGTTTACCATTAATTTGAGAATTTTCACAACTTTTGCTGTGATGACACCATGCACTGTGAGACATTAAGTGAAATGAAAGTTACTATTTCACTCTTGCAAACGAAGAAAGGATATTTAGTTAGTCACAAGTTCCTGAAATGGCAATCACTAAGACTAGTTAACAAGGTTTTCAAGGCAGTCGGCACAGGCGTTTACAGTTATATATTTCAAGGTAACGATTTCTCACTATATCATCAACGAAGAAACATGACGAACATGGATGAAAAGCCCTTGGGCAACGTGAAAAACCTTCCATGGTTTTCAAAGAAAATGTTTATTGAAGCCACACTACAGAATAACCATGAAGTTTCATACAAATTGCGTACCCTGTCGAAGTCCCCGACGCGATGTTATTCTATTTACGCAAAACCCAAAGCTCGTCTATCCTCCCAAGATCATTTGTAGAATGGAACAAGCTCATCACAAGATATTCGCCAAGCACCAACTATAGCTATTTTTAAGGAAAACTTCATGCAAACTAGGACATGGGTAACTTAATCAGGGGGGCCCACGTTATGTAAATTTTGCTGCTCAGTCACTAGCCCCATCAATAGGGCCGAGCGGACAGGCTCATCAGCACATCCCAGCGGTTTTGAATTGGATAAGACCTGTGGAGCCGAGCAAACGGGCTCATCAGGCCATCCCGGAGATTTCTACCTCCATGATTGGTCCTATTCATGGGGCTAACCCCTTTTTACTCAATATAGTTAGTTGAAAGTTCGAATACGTACGAGACTTGCATAGTCTATTTGAATGAATTAACACAATTCGTTACATCATGCAATCTACCCTTCTAAGTTCTAGCGGTTTCATAGCCTACACCACATACATGTAGACTTTGTTCATTTGACACCGTAAGTTGTCAAGAGACTTCAACCAATCGGTACGGTGATTCAATCGGGGAAAAGGGGAAGTCCCCCTCGCACGCAACTTAACTGTGTCCCTCCGCCGTTTTGTGCATGATCGACTATGACGACACTGACGACAAGAACACCGGATAGTAATTTAGTATCGTATTGCAGGGGAGAGCAACGCCATGATAAAATAAGCAAAATATACCCCTAATTAACGATTGTCTCTTTTGTTCGTCCATTTTCATGACGTTGGCAGTAATATAAAAGACACACGTTATCCTGTTTGGAGAAAAAGATCGTGTGCGAAAAATCATGGCTCCAAATCAACGTGAACACTATGCGGTTGTTGTGAGGCTCGTGTCAAATGCAAACAGACAACACATCAGTGATAGGCTGTGTATTTATTTTCAGTCCAGACGGGGAGGCAGCTGCGACGTGGAGTGCATTCGTTTTGTGGGTAAAGATGCCCATGGCTCTTTCTATAGAGTTGCTTTTGTTGAACAGTCTGGTAAGTTGTACTTGTGTATTAAGAAAACCCCTCTATCTGTCTGTCTAATAAATGATTGCAATGAATTGATCTATAGCATAGGCCCAATTTCATAGCTGTTAATTAACTGGTAACGGTCAGTCGAACACATGGAAAAACTCTGTGCAACGCCGCTGTTCTGTTGGTTCAAGACTGCGCTCAGCAGTAATATAAACTGACCGACATTGGCGACAATGCATTACAAGAGTGACATCTAAAAACAACAAGGCTTGATACTGGGGTTGTTCTAAAACCCCCTCGACCCCCACGACCCACGACCCCCTCGACCCACGACCCCCTCGACCCCTCGACTTATGCTCGATTTTTTTTTATGTACACCAAAATTGCCACATGACACGATCTCAGCCAATCACGCACGAAGCAAACTGCGCGTGATTGGCTGAGATCGGGTACTGTGGCAATTTTGGTGTACAGAAAAAAAATCGCGGCATTTCCAAGCGTATCTCTTGGCCGACCCGAGCCTGAATAGGAGTATATCCCAACTGGGATCCTGCGTTTACCGCCCGAGTACGATTTAGGCCAACTCATTACGTGATGATCAGGCAGACTCATTTCCGGCTGATCGCTCCCGTCCTGTGTCAACAATTACTACTTGCTCTATGCGGAGCTCGAGGTTGTAGACCCGACCGACCATGGCCCACAAGTGTTTTGGGGTTGTCAGTCTCCCACACCCGGGCCCCCGACCATATGAAACGAGATCATGATCGGTGTGCACGTAACGTGCGGAAGCGGATTAAATACGCCCATTTATGCTATAAAGTGGCCTCATTTGTCCTGGGGAAAATACGCAGACCATTTCTTTTCGGATTTTGGTGTTGGCCACAGAATGCTAAAATTAAAATTGCCGTTTATATTTAGGCTGTACATTAATGCTTCTTTAAGAAAATTAGATCTTAAGTAACTTATTGGCTAATTTTAATATTAAGGACCAAGTTACATGCGATAATATGAAATTTCCCCCCCCCCCCCCAATTTTGTATATGTCTTCCAAAATTCCAAAACGTAGCTATAAAGTTTAATGCACATTATTTCAGTCGCCGGAAGGAAGTCGCGTCGCCAGACCAGCTAGCTCTTTGGATCACACGCTGTGAATTCTAAATCGGGAACTTAATTCTTACTCGGCCGTAAAGCGATGTGTTATGAATTGGAATTGGGACACGTTTCGATAACGGGGCGGACGTCGAGGGGTCGTGGGTCGAGGGGGTTTTAGAACAACCCTTGATACTGTAAGGGGTCAAACATTTTGGGCCTCCATATAACGCAATACGTTTTCAAAATGGTCATTGATAAATCAACATTTTCTGGTCACAGCCAGCAATAATTTCAGTTTCGAACACAATGTGGTGCATATAATTCTTGCCGAATTACTTACATGCTATTCTCTTCTTACTTGATGCTCTCAGCTGTTTTGCAAACTCAACACATGACAAACCCGAATGGTCGAACCAACCATTTCATGAAAAATGGTTTTACAATGGCTTGGACACACCCATTGTGCGCTTTAAAGCTGTTGATGCATGTAACTTGGCAAAAAGACCACACATAGCATTGTGAATGTTTATTGTAGTGTACAGTGTGTTGGGAAAGTTTTAGGTGTATAACTCCTGTGCCGGATTTCCTGTGAGTCCCATTTATATTCGGAGTACCATCTGTACTGTAGTGAAAGTCCCTCAAACATCAAACCTAAATTCAACCTCGGACCAAGAAGAAATACTTCAAGCAATCTCAGGCTCAGGGATGTGAGCTCAATTGGAGGAGATATACCACAGATTGGTTACTGATTGTCTGGGAACTATTGGGCAGGGCAGGATATCACTGAGGGACACAAATAAACAAACACTGGCATAGCTTGATGTGTTCTCTCTCATTGCCTTCTGGGCAATCCTCTTTATTGCCTCAGGGCAACTTTCTTCTCTTGTGGAAGTTAGTTTTCCTTTCTTCTCTTGTGGAAGTTAGTTTTCCTTTCTCTACCCTACAACTAGCCCCATTTATAGTGCCAATACTCTATAAATGGGGCTACCCTACAACAAACCTTAGGCCAAGAGAATGAAAGTTATAGATTTGTGTCCGGACTTTTATGAAAACACATGAGTCTTTTTTTCATTATTCATTATTCATTATTTTTTAATGACCGTCGTGTTTTATTTACAAATTCAATACAACTTACAAGCATGCAGCGGTAATAATGTGGCATAGCTAGTGTTGGTACGAGACGTTCTTGTTGAGTTAGTAAAACCATAAAACCATAGGGCCTACGTGCACTCAACAACACTATACGCGTCGTGACTATTCCACCGATAGAGGGCGTCTTCTGGAAGTCGGGAATCCGTGAGAGTGCGATGTGTGGTGGTTATCTGGAAGTTTCCCAACAGCGCCCGCTATTGTTCGATAGTCATTATGCGCGGGGGCGCTAAATCGGGATAGTTGCGTGATCGGGATAGTTGCGTGATAATGAACAACAACGTCTTGCACCAAGACTACGGCAAGCGATGATACTGTTAATAATACAGCTGCATTTACGTGGTAAATAGATCGTCTTTCCGCTGTGAGCGATTTGGAACAGAATTTCTGTGATAAAAGGGATTTATTTTTAAATAATGAAATTCTTTTTAATAATGAACATTTTCGTGCGGTAGCTTTTCAGGCATGCGGGCAGTGGACGCAAATCTATAACTTTCATTCTCGTGGCCTTACACTTGTAAGCATTTAACAAGCCTTTAACAAACCTTGTCTTACCTGAGTACACCCCTCGTGGAACCAATCCAATCTAACAAGCAAATTTGGCGACCAAAATGCACGCCAATTGCTTCGCAGTGCCTCTATTTCAGCTTTCTAACCAGTTGGACTGCTCGACTAATAATAAATGGCCCGTAGTCAACCTCTATGGTCAATCGTCGAGTAGGTTACTCACTGAATCTGCCATCCAAGTTCTGTGTGAACTCAACTATTAGCTGCCACTTCGTCACAACTACTCTGAAAGACTACTCAAATCACTGCAACACAATTGTCAAGCAACAATTTACGGATGCACTCATCAGCAATCCTTTCCACACCGCCAAAGCTTCAAGTCTTTCGCAAGAACGTTTACCGTAATTTTCGGAATATAGGCCGCCCGCGGTATAAGTCGCTATGCCAAGAATTTGTCAAAACAAGATTTATGCGTCAGTGTATAAGCCGCCCGGCGTATAAGCCGCAGTAATGACCGCACACACAGGGGGGCGTGCGTGTTTGGCGGTCCTTTGTGGTGATGTACAGTGACTAGCGGACGGCACAACAGTCACTGTACATTGCCACAAAGTGCGTCTTGCGTTGCATTAAAGTAAAAATGTACTGAAGTACATAACATGTATCGATCGTTATTGAAATAATTTATGGGAATGGTCTGCAGTTAAGTGGGTGTATTTTCTTTTCGTAAATTTTGAATGGTGATATATTTTGGGGTAAATATTGCCGAGATCTCGATATTCGTGAAGTTTTTTCGAACGCGGAAAAACGGTTTTACCCCGCAGGGAGGAAGTGAGCAATTATAAACAAACAAGACTTGACTGTTTGATAAACTGCTGAGGTAAAATCACTGAATTTAATATTCATATTCCATGACAACAGAACGTCTTTACATTTTTATGTGCCTTTTTCACTAGTTCCGACTCAATTAATTAATGGTTTCTACCTCCACGATTGAAGGAACGTTGCGCGCGATCTCTGAAAGCTAGTGCCTCGCTTTTTATTCTTATACACGTGCACGTGACGTTTCATAGTCTTGGTTCGTGACTACACAAATGGAGCGTCTTGGTCGTGGTGTGGTAGCGGTTACAGGAGAGTGGTTAGGTTTTCGTGACTACACGACTGGAGCGTGTTGGAACCGAGACTAGACGTTTCCCGAACACATGGTGATTTCTCACTAAGGGAATTTCCCTTGCACCCTCGCTCCCACGGCTATATGCCGTTTCTTCATCCCTCGATAATAAAGTATAGCAAAGAGCAAGCACATCCGCGGGGTCAAGGTGATGAATAATATGGGATGGCAGTGGGATGGTAAGCGGCCTGTGGGAAGTACGTTCGTGCTCTGAAAATTATGAAGAAAGACAACCATGGCTAGAACAACTTAAATACTGAATGGCTAACGCTAGTTAGAACGGAGATTTGTAACCATTTATGGAACACGTTACAACAACGTTAATAAACAACACTGCATGGCGATACCACACTGGTCACCAGCTTCTTCACGGCATTAAGTACGGTACACGCAAGCGATCACCAGCGAAAGTCGAAGCAAGCATGGTGGACGCAAGTTTGACGACTCCTCGCAGCTCAAAAGATAACCTGGGATTTTCAACATTTCGTAAAAACTATCACTATATCACACAGGCCATGTTTTGGTGGGATTTTTTTTTTTATATTAAATTGTTTCAATGCAGAAATATTTTACAAACGATCTTTTTAAAAACAAGTTTTATTGCTCGGTGTATAAGTCGCCCGGGATATAAGCCGCCGAAATGTTTAAAAGGGCCAAAATCAATGTATAAGCCGCGGCCTATATTCCGAAAATTACGGTACTCTTTCGCTTGCTCAGAATCACACTCATGGATTCCACAGGCCCCTGACCTTCGGCTCAATCCATTTACAGCGACCAGCCACCAAACCCGGTCATTACCATGCAGTGAAGATCAGCTCCCCACACTGTTATTCCCTAATTATAGTGACGTCCAGTACGTTTGAGTTCAAGCTGTTCATGTTTTTGTGTGTGTGTGTGTGTTTTGAAACTCAGTGCATAATCTGAACCAACTTATATTTTCTTCTGCACAGATGCTAGTAAAGTGTTAGCAAGGCCTGATCATGAGTTGGTCGTTGATGGAATCAAGATTCCCCTAGAAGTGCAAGGCTCCCAAGCACCCCCTGGTACTTCAGTGTCTTCATCTTCAGAGGTATCTCCAGATTATGTTGATTTTCACTTCTTTGTCTGTTATTGGAATTTACCTGGGTTATAGATATTTAATTCAATTTTCAATTAAGTTGATGTTGGAGATTATATTTTTGATAAAGAATGTTATTTGGATTTACCCATACACAGATGTGTGTAAAGCATTGTATAAAATACTCAGTACATTCCTGTGGATTTGTTTTTCACATGACTCGGGAAAGTACTGAGTATACTGTGCTTTACAAACATTGGTGTATGGGTAAAATTAAACAATGCTAATGTTGGTGAGACACAATTCCTCAGACAGTATCAAACACTTCATCAGCCGAAAAGAAACTTCACAAAAGATTGGAATGCATAATATTCTGGCTGTCACTGTATAACTGGATCCTGTCTTGGGCATATAAATCACCATAAGTGTAGTGGCTTGATTACAGGTCACATTGAAACAACTGATTGTCACCATGGTCAAGCTTTGTTATCTGCTTTCCAATCTTTCACCCAACCTCTCTTACTTTCTCTCCCTTCATTGTTGGGATTTGTTGATGTGTTTCGTTTTATTCATAGGCCTTGTATTCTTTGATTTGATATTTTCAGGTATCAACAAGGCCAGGGACTTTTCCTACAGAAATTCCTCACCTGACTGCTGCAGACATTCAAATTGAGAGTGAAATATATGGGGTAACAGGTTTTGTCAAGGTTTAATATAAAAAATTTACTCTGTGTAGGCCTTTTCCTGTAACTTATGTTTTAAGATAATTATTTACCACTAGACATTTAAGGGGTTGTGGGTACCAAAGTACACTGAACAGTATGGCGGGGCTGGCGTAGACTGGGGCACTAATGAGGTGCACCAGACAGTCTGGCGGGGCTGGCCATAGACTCCAGTACTAAAGGTGCACTACACAGTCTGGCTAGGCTGGCCATAGTCTGGGTTACTAAGGGTGCACTAGACAATCTGACAGGGCTGGCCAACAGACTCAGGTACGACAGGTGCACTGGACAGTCTGGCGGGAGTGGACTTAGACTCAGGTACTAGAGGTGCACTAGATAGTCTGGTGGGAGTGGCCAAAGAATCAGGTTCTCAAGGAGCACTAGGCAGTCAGTTAGGGCTGGCCATAGTCTTGGGTATAAACAGTGCCCTAGATAGTCTGGCAGGGCTGGCCAACAGTCTCAGGTACTAAAGGTGCACTAAGTAGTTTGGCAGGGCTCGCCATATAGCCAAGGGGGTACTATTAGTAGTAGACTGCCTGGCTAAGTTTGCCAACAAACTCAGGTACTGAAGGTTCACTAAGCAGTCTGGCAGGGCTGGCCAACAGACTCGAGGAATAAAGGTGCACTCTACAGTCTGATAGGACTGGCCATAGACTCGGGTACCAAAGGTGCACCAGACAGTCTGGCTGGGCTTGCCATAATCTGGAATATTAAAAGTACACTAGACAGCCTGGCGGGGTTGGTCAACAGTCTCAGGTACTATAAAGGTGCACTAGACATATTGGCAGGACTGGCCATAGTCTGTGGTATAATAACAGTGCACTAGACAATCTCAGGGTGCTGGCCAACATGCAGGCTCAGGTATTTAAGTTGCACGAGCCAGTCTGTCAGGAGTAGACTCAAGTACTAAAGGTGCACTAGATAGTCTGGCGGTAATGGCCAAAGACTCGGGTACTAAAGGTACACTAAGTAGTCTTACAGGGCTGGCCAGCAGTCTCGGGTACTTAAGGTGTTCTAGCCAGTATGATGGGACTGGCCATAGACTCGGGTACCAAAGGTGCACTAGACAGTCTGGCTGGGCCTGCCATAGTCTGGAGTATAAAAAAATGCACTAGACAGCCTGGCTGGGCTGGCCAATAGATATCGGGTACTGAAGGTGCACTAGACAGTCTGGCAGCAGTTGCCATAACTCAGGTAATACAGGTGCACTAAACAGTCTGGCAGGGCTGGCCATAGTCTGGAGTATTAAAAGTGCACTAGACAATCTGAGGGGGCTGGCCAACAGATTCAGGTACTTAAGGTGCACTAGACAGTCTGGCTGGAGTAGCCTTCGACTCAAGTTCTAAAGGTGCACTAGATAGTATGGCAGGAGTGGCCAAAGACTAAGGTACTAAATTTGCACTAAACAGTCTGGTAGGGCTGGCCATAGTCTGGGGGTATTAAAAGTGCACAAGACGCAATCTCAGGGTGCTGGCCAACAGGCTCAGGTACTAGAGGTGCACTACAGTCTTGCGGGAGTGGCCTTAGACTCGGGTACTAAAGGTGCACTTAGCAGTCTTACAGGGCTGGCCAGCAGTCTCAAGAACTTAAGGTGTTCTAGACAGTCTGATGGGACTGGCCAATAGACTCGGGTACCAAAGGTGCACTAGATAGTCTGGCGGGAATTGCCAAAGACTCCGGTACTAAAGTTGCACTAGATAGTCTGGCAGGGCTGGCCATATTCTGGGGCACTATTGGTCAACACGAACTTTCAAAATGCTCCTTCAACGAGTCGTATCAAAACACAGAAGTCGTAGCTTCCACCAGTCTTGAGTATTTGTGTCCAGTTGAAAAATCTCCCCATGCCTGTTTTTATAAACTTGTATAAATTTCTAGAAAATACTACAACGAATATTAAATTTCCGGAGCCCTCGCAAAACAATTCTAGAACAATCGTAACGATTAGCGCCATCATCCACTAGGTCAACGTACTTACACACAGAGAATCATGGACAACGCGTGCTTTGCCACATGTACGCAGAACCACGTACATGTATACATGCACTAGGATCTCATAACACTAGACAGTCTGACGAGGCTGGTCAGACTCGGATATTCTCAGAATTCCAAAGTCAGGTGTAGTCTGGCGTGAAGGTTTGCTTATTACTTGCAGTTTTGAATACCTCCTGTTTGATTGTCATTGGATGGTGCTGCTTGCAAGGATAGGACATCTTCCATGACCTTCGTGTGGTGTATGATGGACAGACCAGCAATGTATGTCAGGGAACATTCTCTGGCATTACCTCTACAGAGAATCAAGGGAGTGGAGAACGTACCGATGATGCATACTCCACAATGCTTCTCACACAGGCCTTGTCTGCTCTGGCGGTACAAGATGGGGGTAAAACGTTCCGAGACCTGTAAAGCATGCCTTGTAGCCTAGAGATGGTTTTTACCTTTTCTATGATGTGTGGTACCCAAGACAGCAGTGAAGTAATGATAACTTCAAGGAATGCCAAATTACTGCTCTTTTGAAGAACTTCTTTTTGGGAGGATGTGAATGAATGACTAATTCATGTTTATGAGAGAACACTATAGACTTTATTTTGTGTGCACTGAAGGACTAGCCAGCATTGATGCCAACCGGTCCTGATCTTCTGCCATTTCTGCTGCTTGTTGTGCTCTCTCCTCAGATGATGGAATCAACTAGAAAATGGTTTAATATCATCAAAGTATATCAGGAGACACAGATGTACCTCTTTCACGATGTCATTGATGAAAGCAAGAGACAGCAGAGCTGGGCCTAAAGAGATCGAGATCCTTGTTGCACTCCAGGTGTAGGTTCCTCCACTGTCTGCTATTAGACTGAGAGTCAAATATGCTTGACTCGCCTGAGGGTTGATAGCAGGCAGCAAACAAAAGCAGGTATCTTTCGATCTTAACCTTCAACCTGATGTATTCCATTGTGTTGGAGACAATGCTCTAATTTAGTACAATTATATCTGGTGTGTCAGAGTGGCGCTCCGCACCTGATGCTATACTGCGGCATAATTTTTTACTAGACCCAGGAGTTTGGTACACCAGATTGTCAGGTTGCGAGACTGGCTAGCAGATATGTCGGCTGCTGATGAAGTAGCATCACTATCCTGCCATGACTTGCGGTTGTAGAACCGTTTTTCCCCCAAGTTTTTAGTCATAGCAAAAGTTGACCAGAGGTGATAGAACTTGATCTTACATAGTTCATCCCACTAAGCGGACCTATTGACCAAGGGGGTGTAACTTCAACAAAGTCTCATCTCCTATCCAATTTTATTCTTTGCAGAACATAAAAAACGGTTCTGGTTACCGGGCATCTTTCTCATATTAACTTGAGCAGCCTTTGAGTTAACTTGAGTTTTCTTCAAGTATGATAAGTTTAGCTTGGATATATATGCAACAGCCAAGTATCAAGATTTACAGCTCTTGTAATTCAGGGTATGATTTTCAAAGGAAATAGCAACTTAAAATTTTAAAAGACAACTGCTATTAGACATACTATTTCTTATCACTCTCTTATTCAAATTATTATTAGGAAAATTTACAAGATAGCCCAGAGGAAGAAGATGAAAAACTGGTTGAGGTGACTGGCTTGAAATTAACCAAAGTTGATGAGGTCCTGAAACTCTCTTTTGAGAATCCACACATATGTGGAGGAGGTGTAATAGAAACGTTGGAGAGAGACGTTAGGACTGTGGGGGCCATCAAACTAACCTTCACAAACCCATTAGGTAAGGGTGAAGATTAATTATCTAAATGGAAATCATGATAAAATTAACAATACTTTTCCATTATTCAAATCCAGTCCATAAACCTTAAACCTATACAATAATTAGTAACAAACTATTATTTTTCTGTGGTATATTCATCAACAGCAGTTACTTCTGTGGTGGCTGAGAAAGAGCAGATGTTATCACAAACCGCTCTGAAGGTCAAACTCATCACCAAGAAGAGGCACCAGCTACTTTCAACAATGACGCAATGTGTGTTTCTAAAAGGAATACCAGATGGATGCACAACTGATTATTTGAAGCTCTTAATGGAATACACAACGTCCATGGAGGAGGAACCAATGATACAGTATGGAGAGAAGCCTGGAACAGCTATATGTACTTTCTCAAGTGATATTCCAAGTAATACTGCAAGTTACTCCCCTCGTTTGTCTTAGTGGGTGTGGTATTTGTCAAAGTTAACACTTAGTTAAAACTACTCTATGGAGACAGTTGTACCTTTAGAGATCAAGAGCATCGACATAAAAGGAGCTTTTGAATCATATTTCAATATTAGCGAAATATTTTACAATGTTCTACTTTGGCAATACAGTGTGAGGAGCCAGTCTTCACTGCTTGGTAATGTCAGAGTTGGAGGCTAACTGCTGTCCATTCTGCTGCCATCCACCAACCAAGGTCATCACCAAAGACTGGCTCCATCACTGTCAGTTATAAATACCTTTAACTAAAAAGAATAGTACCCATTGGAATTCAGGGTTTTCATTTGCCGATATTTGTGAAATTGTTCCATTAATGTTCAAGGGCCGGATTCTTTAGGCTGTTTGATTTTTTGCATTTATAATCTCGTACACAAAATAATTATTAAAACCAAACTGTGAGCTTTGAAAATTAACATCACCATAAATAGAAATACTTTGGTGGGTGTTCAGCTTTATGCTTTCAATTATGTTGGTTTTATGTGTGTACCGGCTACCTTAAATTTAAACATTGTCTGAGCTTATACCCCAGGTAGCAAGCCCTTATGGGTGTGGGTTATGGGGAACATTCCCATATGGGGAACATTCCCATATGGGGAACATTCCCATATAGGGCCCATACAGGAAAAACATGGGCTAGCCCATAATGGGCAAAATATGGGCTAGCCCATAATGGGCAAAATATGCATTGTTCCAAATGGGTATCATATGGGGAAAACATGGGCAATCCCATATGGGCAGAACATATATGCAGTGGCCCATATGGGTATTAATGGGGGAAACATGGGCATTACCATATGGGCAGAATAATTTGCAAAGGCCCATAGCCCATACGGTATCATGTGGAGAAAACATAGGCATTCACATATGGGCTGAATATGGGAAATTATGGACAATCCCATACGGGCAGGAATGTGGTCATATAATTTTACGGGTGTCGCATTGGAAAGACCTGGGCAAAGAAAGACCTCAGCCCTGGGAGACCTCGGCCATTGCGGGGTTAATATTCTAGTGTAGAATATGTTTGTTTAGTTTAGCAAGCCAAGGGTTTATGATCCTAATTCCCATGGGTTTTTAATTTCCTCTGGACAAACCTTGGTGAAACAATTATGTTTATAATTATAATAACAACAATAATATAAATCTTATACAGCGCACGTATCTACCAATAAGGTATTCAAGGTGAGCGATGTTATGACAAGTTTTTGAATTCTTTGAATTATGTGTCCGATTTATGTAGCATTTTACAAGGGTTTATAATTACAAGGTGCCGTGGTGCATCCAGCAGCCACTGCCAGAAACACAGTTACTGGGTTCTTTTACCAAATAAATAAAACCAAAAGGGACGTGCATTATTACACAACCCACAAGACCTATGGCTTTTTGTCCCATCTGAAGGACGAGGAAATAATGGTTTTAACCAAATTATTTAAAGGTGTCTTGCATCACTTAAAAGTGTTTGCTCAAGGACACAAGTGTCAAAACCTGACAGGACTTGAGCCCACACTCTGTTGATAAGAAACACGAGAGGTTGAGTCCAGTGCTTTTAACCGCTCGGCCATTACTAAAAACATAAAAGTGTGATACAATAAAAAATATAAAAACAATGTACATTTATTGTCAACTACTTGTAGCAACGTTTTTTGTAATTCATTCAAAAATTGTGATTTTACGAAGAAGAAAAATTTACTTCAGATTAAATGTTTGTTTACTTTTCTTATGTCCTTTTTGTTCTATAGACATGGAGGCAGTTATTAGACGAATTTCTGAGAAAAAAGTCAAAGGAGTCACAGTAAAGGCAGAGAAATGTTATCAGTCTGATGCCATCTTAGTCCAAGGTTTGTTTATTTGATGACACTTGCATAATTACTAAGCGTTCTGCTTTTTAAATTATTCTGTTCCAAGAACCTGTTCTCATTGAGATTCTTTGGTTTTAATGCATAGATTACTCGAACCCTTTGAAGTGTTAAGTTGTTATACAAAGGTGAGGATTGTCCTGGGAATCACATACCTCTCCCTTTCTTTTTCTTGCATTGTCTTGAGATGCATTTTAGCTCAGAAAGTCTCTTCAGTATACCCGTCTCACCTTTTTCTTTTTCACTTTTAAGGATTCTCACAAGACTTAAGTTTAGAAATTGTTGAGTTGTATTTTGAGAGCAAGAAGAAGAGTGGCGGTAGTGGAGTGACAGATGTACAACCTGGTCCTATGGATGGACAGGCAATCGTCTACTTTGAAGACTGGAGGGGTAAGTAATTCACAAAATCAAAACTCGTCTTTATATTTTTAATTAACTACTGCTGCCTGTTACTTGACATGAAACTGGTTAATACCATGTATCTGAATCAACCATGGGGGGGGGGGGGGGGGGGGGTAGAGTCACCTTGGGGTCACAAGGTCTAGGATGCAACATCAACCCTTTAAGTTTAGGTCTCAAGACAAATACTTAAAAGAATTTAACATGCCAAAATATTAAAATCAAGAATATGGATAGAAAACTCGTCCATTAAACCTCACTTTGATTCAGCTCTCTCGGCATGTGAACAATTTTTCCATTAAATCCTCATGTTTTCAAAATGTTGGACTAGTGTAATGCTTGTTTTTGCTCTTCACTATATACCATGTCAATTACGCATCATGTTTCAATCTTTTCTTTTCATTCCTTCAGTGGTTCAGAATGTTTTAGCAAAAGGTCATCACAAACTTTGGGGTAATGAACTGCGGATTGAATCATATCATGACTTCCTTGGAAGACTGAGCCCATTTGATGCCCCAACTCCACATATCCCAAAGTCAGTGTCAGTAGAAGTACAGGAACCTATTATGGAATTCCTCTATGGAAAAGGTAACATTGCTAAGAACAAGTTGCTGAAAGAATTGACCAAGGTGAAAGCCAATCTGCAGTGGCCAGATGGTTCTCAGAAGTCTCAAGCTAAACTAGAACCAGTAATAGATGATTCCCAGCACCAATCATCATGGTTAAACTGGGAAAAGGAAGCTGTCGATGTTCTGACTGACTTCATGAAAGGATACAAAACTGCCAGAGTTCCAGTTCCACAATCACTGTGGAAGGATACAATTGATCAACTTAAGATGATTCCTGCAACTTGCTCGATGGTCCTGGATGCTCAACTTCATGAAGTGATACTGGTCGGAGAAAAAAAAGATATTGATGTTACTGACGCAAAAATCAATTACATCATCATCAAGATACAGAAGGAGGCTGAGTATGATGCTGAGCAAGAAAAAGAAGACATTATATGGGATGCAGAGAAGCTACAGCTGTTTACTTTGTGTGGAATTAAACAGCAGATTGAAAAGTCCTTTCCAGCTCTGAAGATTACAATTTTCAGTTCATATGGTAAAACCGGCATTACTCTGGATGGAATAAGGAAAACCATCAAAGAAGTAGAGCTAAACATAAGTAGGATGATGTACAGTTTAGAAAAGACTGAGTTCAAAGCCGGGGGTATCAAGGTACGATTTGTTCAGCATGTCCCGGACAAAATTCATGAAGTTCTAGGGTCAAAGAACATTCATGCAGCATGCAGTGGATCTGATGATGGTAAGATCACAGTACAAGGTGCTACTAGCAGAGATGTCAGGGAAGCTAAAGCATACATCGACAATGAAATAGAAGAAGATATGGTTGCCATCAAAGGGCAGTTTGCTTTAGCTGTTATACAAGGCAAAGACGGGAAGAGACTTTTGGATTCGATCAACAATCAAAAGTTTGTCATGGCGTGCATCAGCCATGAATCAGGTATTTATCAGTTCTTCATTCAAAAAGGTTGCAACCACCAACCATTACTGGTAAACTGAGGCAATTTCAATTTTATCCATGTTCAGATGAGTCATGGGTCATACGGCAATTGACTCCCATTTTGAAAGAGCATTAAGGGTGGTAACCTGGTGCGAAACCTATTTTTTTAAAACTTGGCAGGACTGGAGTGTTACAGTTTTGTACAAAAAGATAGTATCAGAAATCCCAATTTAGCCAGTCTTTAACAAACACCAGAAGATCTTAGAAAATTGAAACTAAACATTCATTCAATTTCTTGTGTTTTTGAAATGTATGTGGCGATATCAAGGCGGGATGATGGCAAGTTACTTTTATCTTAAAGCCAAGTATATTTTCTGATTCTACAAGATGACTTCATTTCATGCACACAAGCTTGTGTACAGTGACTTTTTGCACATTTACAATTTTAAAGAACAATTTAAAGATTATTACATGTGTGGCTGGCTGCAAGTATTTACATGTGAAAATTCAATTGTTTATCTGCAGGTGCCAGATTGATTAAACTTGCAGGATTTAAGAGAAACTTGGGTGAAACAAAGAAACAAATCAATGATTTTCTCAAGAAAAATGTCGTCATCAGAAGCAAAATTCCATCAAATTGGAGCAAAATACGCCTCATTACCACCTACTATGGTCAGAAGTTGGAACAAGTAAGACAACAAAAGCTGAGTGGAAGAAACAAAGGATTTATCATCCAGGGCAATGAAGAGGGTGCAGTCCGACAACTTGTCACTTCACTAGTGACAGCGGTCAAAAAGAAACAGTATCCTGTATCCAAGACTGGCATGGCTAGACTGTTGCGTGAAGAGAAAGGCAAGAGATTCTTGGAGTCTGTTGAGAGAGAGTTTCATTGTGTGATTAACAGTGATTGGCAAGAGGAAAGTGATGATCAAGCTGCAGGTACTTTTTATCACATGAATACAGCTACACTAGAAAACCTCAGATATAGTCGTGCCAAAATGCGTTGTCTGTTTTAACCAATTGTATTTTGTTTTGCCCCAGATGATTTGGTTTGATGTAAACAGTTTACTTGAAAAATCAAATAGGTGTTTTTTTCCCTGTCTACATGTACTCAACTCCAATGGATTCTGATTGCTGTTCAACTAGCAGGTGCATTTATGGAATTTCAGTTGAACATCTAGTTTTCACTGGCTAGCAGTCATAATCGGACATACAACCATTGTACTCCACCAAACAAACTTCAGTTCTTAAAGATCAACTTGAACGAAATAAACAATAATGTTTTGTTGTTGTAGAAAAGTAAACGAGTGTGTAGTGATATAAATTAGTGGAACTTGATAAAAATTGTGTCATAATGTAAAAATAAACCCCAAAACACACATTTTGATCAGTGTTAGGCTTGGCAAAAACACAAGAGTTTCACAAAAACCCTTAAGTGCCCAGGAATTTGAACAACACTGTAACGTCATACAAACATACAAAGTTGATGTAGTAGAGGTTTTTCTGATAGCGGTGATTTCAGCTCAAGTGACTACTAGAGAAAAGGAACAGAACAGAGCTCTGTGGGCCGCAGATTCAAGCTAGTCATTTCGAACTGGCAGCACAATCGAATGCAATAATTAGTTTCCAGCTTTCGAAATAATTTATTTCCAGTTGAGCATTAGAAATGTTTTCAGTAATTTTGTCCTACCATTATGTACCTTACAGTGCTCTGTAGTAACCACCCCTGATCTATGGTCTGTGATCAACTTCATCATATAAACTATTCAAGGACCATATTGACAACTTGGGATCTATTTGAGAGTTGTTAACAATCCTAAATCACACATTTGCTCAGCAAGATACAATACAAACTTACCAAGTTATTGAAAAAAAAAAAACGATATAGGAAAAGATCCAAAGAAACCAATCAATCATGCATAGAGATGAAGATGAACAATCTTCACCAGTCTGCAGTGTGATGTATTGGTTTCCAAACATTCGAGGGCGATGCCAAATGGAAATAAAAAACACAAACATTTGAAAAAAAGGGGGGTAGGTTTTCAGATCAAATTTCAGCAGAAAAACTTCAAACTCACGACATAATAATAACTAAACACATAATCAGCAAAAATAAATGGTCAAATTTGTTTAAGTGATTTCGTTCAAGTTGGTCTTTAAAAACCCCACAATATTTGATGAACTTGCAGAAGTTGTTTATATTGTGTCTTTATTGAAAACTGGTAGATGGGGATCAAATTGCTTACTTTCAATTCCTTTTTTCCACCAAAAGTAACCAATACTTTCCCTCTTCTTTTTAATTGAGATTAAAAGTTATTTTCAAACTGAAATGCAGTAATTGAGTTTCAATATAAATACCTAAGTCAATTTTGATATTCATGCAGAACACAATTTCATGGCTTTGCTAACCACAAACATTTTGCGCTGACAGTGCCCTGTATTTGGTAGTTTCATGACAATTGAAGAAAAATACTTGTTTTGATTAATTGATAACTATAGACGATGTGACCTGTGACATCACATGTTTACAAAAGAGCCACAGAGCCTGGACTTCCTGCAGGCACATTTGTACACAGCTCAATGGAAGAATACAACAAATCTTATGTTTTATGGAGATTGCACTGTCTGATTTTTCTCAACTTTTGATATGAAGAAAGGGAGGACATCTCAAAAGCTGTACAGCTGTTGCTTTTGTAAATTTTGAATTTATGTGAAAATTATGACACAAAATGTAAATTTTTCCCATATGCCTGTGTAGTATCTTGCCCGGCGGGAAACGCTTTAGAATCTACAAGGTCACCACTTTGTAAACAAAGGTAACATGGTCTATAGATGACATTAATATTTTTCAATGAACAAATTCATCCAGTTGAACACGGACCTGAATTTAATATAAATTACCATTGTGAAACTGTATAGTATAGAGAATGCAGGTTGGGTAACCATGTAATGTTTCGTCAACAGAGTATTTAACTAAGATGGTTACTTCTGCTGTATACGGTACTGAAGGTGTTGAAGATGACAAGCAAGTAGAAGAGCTTCAAGAGACAGTCATTCTACAGCTCTATGCCATGGATATGAATTCCCTGAAGAAGGCTTCAGACAAACTAGATAGGTTTCAAGCAGAGGAATTTCTATCTGAGGTATGTGTAAATACCCTTACTTCCTAGCATCAGTTACTATGGTCCAATATCGCATCAGCACCAAAACTTGTGGACTCTAAATACGTTGATCCCCATGGAAAGCAAATTATCTGTTTACAATCCTCGGTCAAAGAGAACAGAATAACAAACATTTTGATTGGATAAAGCTAAATAAGGTTCTTGACTTTATTTTTAAAGCAATTTGAATGTGCAGGTGTTGGTAATTTTGTACATAATATATTTTAAATTCAAAATTATTAATCTTGTGTTTTGATTTTATATCTAACTTAGGATTTTCCAGATCTGATGGGATTGATTGACAAAATGACAGAGGAACATCAAGCTGAACTTATACAAATTGGAAGGAAACGGGATGTTCGTATACATTATACCTCTCTTAAACGCAAGTTTTACAAAGTGTTGTGATCTGTCTTTACTAAAAGTAACAAACAAATTAATTTTACCAAAATCAGGTTAGCTGGGGCCCTATATTGATAGAAAGTTTACAAAATTGTTTTTAACATGTAAGTGTTTATCTCTATTGTGAGTACATATGGCTCTAAAAAAGCTATACCAGTCGCTTCAGTAAAAATCCTTGTTTTCTAACCATAAAAATTTTGTTCCATCAAATAAAGTTTGGACACCCACCCATGTAGAGCCGTTTTCTCATATAGACATCTACAGTTTTAAATCACTCATATTTTGTTAACGATCATGTGTCTGAAGGACAATGAAACTGTTGTGAAAGCTTTTATGTAACAGCTGCGCCGATCATCGAACCACGTCCAGACAACAGACAGTGACTTTTCTATTGATTTCTGTTGATAATAACTTCTGTTAATATATTCTATAGATCCCTTGCAAACGTCGCTCGAAAAAGTGTCCTCACTTTGGCAAAAGGAAGCAAATCATTGGACGATAGCTGTTTTTTGTGCGTACAAACATGTGGGTGATCTTAGCATCCATGTAGCGTTCCACGTTATGCAAGGGGTCTATTGTTAGTTTATATCTTTTTATTGTTGGTGTTGTTGCCCTAGTTTTATTATAGTTTTAACCGCACCATAGCACTTCAAAATATAGTATTAAGAGCGGTATAAATGATAAGTTTAAAAAAAACTATTATTATCTCAGAGAAAGAGGAAAGGCCTTATGATAATGCAGTATAATCTAGCTTTACAAAATGGTTGCTGTTATGCAAAAGGAACTTGGATAAAGGCATTAAGCAGAAATCAAAACAAGAGTTAACACCAGGTCCACTGAGCCATGACCACAGGGACTCCATGAACAGTAACCTGTGTACACGCAATCCGCTACAGTGTCTCACTACGCGTTGTCTGTTGACATGCTGCCAACATGCACAAAACTTGTAGCCAGTTTAAAAGACCACAGCTGTGTGTTGAATAAAAGTTTGCGCGTTACTGCGCCCTCCGAAGTGAACTGCTTAAACGAGGGTTACATTTTTTACATTTCTATTTCTTTACAGCAGAAATTTTGTATGCTTACCAAACACTATGCACTATCAATCCTAGGTGACCGTGGTACCTTCTAAAGGTCGTGCCAAGTTCATCCATGTGGAGGGATGTAAATTCAATGTTAAGGATGCGTTACTGGACATTTCACAGATGTTCACAAGAATTCAAAAGGAGGAAACTAAAAAGCAAAAAGAAGTGAGTGCAAATAATTTTAAAAATTTATATTTTGTTGTACCTTTGCATCAAAATTACGTTCTGCGGATACTGTCAATGCATGCTTAAAGGATTCTTTGTTTTTTAATGTTTTTAAACTTGTACAAATCATGTAATTCAGCCTACTGGCTGTGAGAATGTTTTTTATTTTAATAAACCATTTCAAATCAAATCAAAAAAAATATAGCAAATAGTTGGATAAAGATTATCCAACTATTTGCTATTTCAATTTGCAGTTCAATTTTTTTTTTTATAGTTCAATTTTTAGTTCAATTTATTTCCACTCAATCATTTAAAATAACAAAATATAACATTACAGGAGAAAGAAAACACTTAATAGATTAAGTGGAGGAGGTCTCCTAAAAGCAAGCTTGTTAGATGGAGACCCCCCGAATTTGTGTACATACATACTTCTATGAAAAGAAACAAAGTAAAGTGCAGACTGAAATAATTGAAGACACACAAACTAGTTACACATGAAAGGACACGGACAAAACACAAACAGGACAACACAGTAATAATGGTTCAGTAGGTGGCTGTATGGAGATAAGTAGATAAGTAGAAACATTATAGGCACTGTTGAATCAATAAAATAGTGAGCGTATAACAAAAACAGAATATTGATTAATACAATCAAACAAGGTATTTGTGTAAGAGGACCGTTTTAAGTTTTTTTTAAAGGTATAAGGACTCTTGCATTTTTTTAGAGTATCGCTAAGGGAATTCCAGTACTTAGGTCCTTGAAAAGAAACACAATTAATGGATTTGGTTGAATGAACACAGGGGATATGGAAACTATCTGAGTATCTGGTTGAATAAGAATGGATTTGAGAATTAAACATAAACATATTCTGGAAGGACTTGGGTAATTTATTGGAAATGAATTGATTCATAAATATTCCAAGCTGAAGTAAGTATATCTCAGGGACTTTAAGGGTTCTATGATTAAGGAATAATGGGTTAGAGTGGGCACGAAAGTCAACACAGTTAATAATTCTAAGGGCTCTTTTTTGTAAAATGATGACACGATTCAATAAATATACACTTGATTTACCCCAGGCAAGGATGCCATAGGAAATATACGGCAAAATTAAAGCAGAGTAAATATTGTACAGGATGTTTGATGGGAAAAAATATTTGAGTTTGTTGATAATTCCAATGTTTCTAGAAATCAATTTACATAAGTGGTTAATATGTTGATTCCATGAAAGTTTATCATCAATATACATCCAAGGAATTTAACACAATCGGTACGCAGAAGAGGTGAATTGTCAAACATAATATCATAATATCACATTGCAGTAGCAGCAATGTAATCTCATGTTTTATGGGGACAAAGTACTGCAAAATCTTTTGAGGTGTTTCTTTGTTGGAGGGTCCAACAAGTTGAGTAGACAAAGGCCTAATTTCCATGAGAAAGTTTTGAATTATCAGAAAGTATACTTTGTGCCTTTAAGGGGCACATTTACTGTCAAAAAAATGACGCAAGAATGGGTTTGACAATTCATTGAGTGTGACATTGCCTTTAGTATTAGTCCCTCTAACATGATCAGTATTAGTTTCAACTGTGCAAATTGCTGAAGGAAAGATCTTCATCAAACTTTTTATTTTCGTTTAAGGTCAAGTGGAAGCACGGCACTCCATCAGGTATGGAAGACTATGATGAAGAGGTTAATGCCATCATAGAGGAGGCCTTCCAGAAGAAAAAGCTAAATGTAACACTTGATCTTGAAGAAGGAAGAGTAATCATTGACTTCCAACAGATGCAGGAAATAGTGAATGGAAGATTAATGAATGTCCATCGTGTCGACTTGAAAACTGGTAAAAATAGGCAACTAGTTTCTCATATGTTATTCATTTTAAACAAATGACTCTTTTGAGATATTAAGTTAAAAGCGACACTACTTCAAATTGAACTGTGTCACTTGTGAATATTAAGGTTGGAAACAAGTAGGAAAATACAATTTGGAAAACCCAAGTGTTACTATTTACTCTCCCAAGCCAAACCCCACGTTTTGTGAAAAACATTGAAGTCACACCTTGAGGTGATAGAAGGTTAGAGAGGAAGCACTTTAAAAAAAATTGTTGATATCGAGCTGATTATTTGCATCAAACCTTGGCCCAATTTTCATGGCTGTGCAAAGCAAAGAAGAAAACAATTTGGCGCTAAGTGTATCAGCAGGAAAATCCACAATTAAACTAAGCATTTCACATGCATTCAAGAAATACATTTTTATCTTGTGCACTTTTAACACTAACCCTAACTACCTGAAGCTTTGTGTCGGTTGAAATTGTAGCTTTAATTTGTTGTGCATTTTATCTGCAGCTGCCAGATTTGAACCACCAAGCAACTGGATACCCATGAAGCAAGGGGAGTTAACCAAATTGGTAAAGCTGACTGCAGGAACTGCCGAGTACACAGCTGTAGAAACCAAGTTTCGAGTATCTATGGGTGCTTCCAATATTATTGAGGTATTTATTACTTTCATATATTGACCAAGTTCACCTGGCATCAGCCACAGGCAATCTTCGTGCAATTGCGTGAACACCTCTTATAATTGCTTTGTTGTTTGTTTGTAGATGCTCAGCCAGCAGCAGAAAACCAATTTTTGTTGCTCTGTTTTTAGGTGTTCGGGATTCAATCATGCGTCTTGCACGTCATCGATCACTGTGTGAGTTAACGTGGATGATGATCGACTCCATTTTTCCATTGATTCCACATCCTCTATACAATTCTTACTATTCGTTCAAGACTACAGTTTGAATTTTGATCGATTTTACAAAACTGACCAATCAGATGCCTCCATACGAAATCGGCTGAAGAGCCCATGGCCGTGCACAAACCGCTGCCGGGTTTCAAAAGTCTTTGAATGAGATCAGTTGTTGTGTGAACAGAAGTCTCGCACAGAGCAACAGTCTCGCACAGAGCAACAGTCTCGCACAGAGCAACAGTCTCGCACAGAGCAGCAGTGTCGCGAGATAGTTGCTATCACCGCAAGAGACATTTAATGACTTGTCCTCAAGTCTAGGTCAAAACCGGATTTTTGAGTACACCTGTTGACCCACATTGATAACGCTTAAAAAATTGTGCAAACACTATACATTTAAATGTGATGATTGCATTCAGTATCATCAATATTATCAATGTGTAAACCAAAACACCCTTCTCAACCATTCACACACTCATAACACTAAATAACTACCATTACTCCTGATCTACATATTGGATTTTTACAATCCATACATTGTCCAAAAGATCTTTTTAAAAAAGGGTTTAATATGCAAATTCAAAATCTCTTGAGCCAAATTTTATTCATAGTTAATATTGTGAAATTATTGGTGCCGTTTTTAGCGTGTTTGGAAAAGCACATGTTACAGTGTCCAGCCGTAAAGACGGTCATGTGCAGTACCACTGTGGTTTTCCTTTAAATTCTACTTGACAGTGTTTCACTAAAAAATGAAACTGAATTCAACCTTGAAACTCAATGACTTTGGAGCAGTAAAAAGAAGATTCATGACTAGATACTCTGCAGAAACAAATGTGTTTAAAGTGTGAGCAAGGTATTTGTGTTCGAAGCTGTGATGGAACATTTTACAGTGTTTATTTTTACACAATGGTTTAAGATGAACAGTTATTTTAAAGATTTTTTAAAAAGATGTAGCTATCCAGTTCAGGATAAAGTGAAGCAACTACCAAGAATTTATATGACATCTTTAGACACCCTTAAAAGACTTGAAATTTGACCAAAAGGAGCTGAAAACCTACTAACATGAGACTTGACTGAGTTTATTAACTGTACCAAAAAATTCATAAATGCTTGCACAGTACATTTTTGAAACATGCTTCAGCTGTACCTTCTGGTTTTTTGTATGATTTGTAGATAAGCAGAATTCAAAATCTAGATTTAATGATGCAGTATCAGGCCCGTAGAGTCGCACTGGAGCATCGTCTGAATAGAACTAATGTTGAGATGGTTCTCTACCATGGAACAGATGAGCAAACCTCTAAAAAAATCAGTAGTCATGGTTTCAACCGCAGCTTTTGTGGGAAGAATGGTAAGTACGTTATGTATAATTTACAAATAGTTATGTTACAATGTTATTGCAAATGGTAAAAACAAGTCAAGGGGGGAAAAAACCCAAATTACATGTGCATGGAGTAGTTTTAAATATCTTTTGTTTTATTAAATTAATGAGACCAGACAAATAACAGATATTCAACTACCAGTGTTGACAGACTTGAATCCAGTGCTCGGACTTATGTCATACTCACGAAACTTAGATGGTGATTATTACACTTGTACTTAACTTGGTCACATTGGCACTAAGACTTGAATTTGGACTTAACTCAACTATCATGATTCTGAATTGATGCTCAAGATTATCAACTTGTGGGTCATACTTGTTCCCTTTCACAAAAATTCAATAAAGTACCAGATTTTGAAGCTTTATCAAGTCAAGGAATACTAAATGGCATTCTCCTGCAGCAAGTAATCATCAAGTTCAGAACAAAACCAGATTCTGAAACAAAGTAAATATTTTATGGATGATTTTACTCCACGAAAGAAAACTTTAAAATATAAATTAATATACTTTACTTTTTATATAAATCATAACAAATTACATTGCGGTTAGTTTTACAAATGCTTCAAAATTGTGCTACCCTGTATAAAGTTAAACAGACTTCAATGGTTAATTATTGTCACTTTTCCTTAGCAACTGCATATGGAGATGGCACACATTTTGCTGTCGCAGCAAACTACGCTGCACGCCCTCAGTATGCTAAACCAGATGCAAACGGCACAAAGCATATATTTATGACAAATGTTCTCGTTGGAGATTACATCAGAGGCAGCGGTGGAATGATCACTCCACCTAGCAACCACAGAGTCCAGGTGAATTGTATGACAGTGTGGTGGACAACGTGATTGCTCCGGGCATTTATGTAATCTTTCATGATGCACAGGCATACCCAGAGTATCTCATCAAATTCCAGTAACAAGGAATCAGTTGATGACTTTGCCTTCACCTGATTACAGGCTTTTTTCATCAATTTCCCTTCACTTTGAAATTTTCTGGAAAACTGTTTTCTTGGAAAATGCCACAAAAGAAAAAAACCATGACTTTTAAGATCAATTTACTGCTGATATTTTTGGTTATACAGCCTGTAAACCTGTAAATAAAACGTAGCATGCTGAATAATGGAGCGTGCTTCATATAAGCTGCTACCTATGTTTCAGGATTTGTTATCTTTGTATAATAACAATCTCTGTAGTGTATTTAAAAAGGCGTATACATGTAGGGTGTAAATTGGTGAAAGTCTTATCATTCAACCCTTTACAGACAAGACATTTTTGCTGTAGCATTTTGCCTCGCTTCAATCCCCCCATATTCTTTTCTCCTACACTAAGGACCAAATTGTGTGGACTGAGATAAAATCGGAATGTCTGATGACCCTGTGGTGGGCAATTGTTAGTTCAGCCCGTGGCCCTAGTCCTTCCGAGTCCTTCTATTTGGCAATTGGATATAGAAGGATTTGAAATGGTGAGGCTTTTAATGTAATATCCAGAATGTAGAATTTTTGAAATATCACTTGCATGTTGTGTTCTCGGAATGGTTCTTTATAGGAACCCTTGGATATGGTTCTCAGGAGTAAGAACCGTAATATTTCTTGCAACATTCCGACCACATTTACTTATGTAAGTTTATTTGTTCGTCTAGCCCACACATGGTTTTGGTCCGCTTTTAAGTTTTTGTATTTGAAGTTTTTAGACACGCTAACCAAAGTGCATTTCACTGAATATGTGTGTGTATATATATATATATATGTGTGACAATAAAAACATGACTATGAGTCTGTTGTAGTCTTCTTACATTAATAGTAATTATTTTTGCGGGCAATAATTGGATTTTGTACATTTGATCAATATGTTGTATTTCCTGGATAAATACGGGATGCTTCATTCGCTTAGACTTATCACTGGGTGAGCTTAGTAGATTATCGGTTAAGATATGATGTAGGAGGTTGTGGGTTCGAACCCCGCCCGAGGTATTGTTTTTCCCCATAGGACTCAAAAAGCGCAAGTATACATTAGGTACCATACATCGGTTAAAGGCAAACTAAGTTACGTTGTTAACATTAAGGTACTTTAGATTGTTTATCACTGAAGTAAGACACTTCAAGCTACACTTATTCATCAGTAGAATGCTGATTATTTAATTATCAAGTTATGTGTACAGGAAATTATGCAACTCAAGTATGGTAAGAAAAAATATCAATATTGTTTAAGATTTTTCCCAAAAAAGGGTGGTTTGCCATTTCGGTGGTATACAAAGTAAAACTACATTGTTTTGATTGCAAAATACATGTCCAATATATATACTTACACTCTTGATGAAAATGGTATTCTATTAGTCTGTCGCCACACTTTACTCGGAACTCTTTGTTGGAATTATATACTCCACAAGGACCAGGAGCACTTCTTGAGCCCCCAACTCTTTATTGTTACATGCCCTCAGAAAAGTGTAGTTTCAGTTTCTTACTTTTATCCCGAGAATGTGGATATTATTAATGTTAAAAGGTAAGTTGTCATAAACAAGATTTATTGACTATACAGTTGACTATTTTCCTTTCAGCAGCTAATGGAAAGATTAGTTTTAAATTTGCTGTAATCAGTCAGTAAATTCATTAGAACCAATAAAAAATAGCTACTTTAGCTTCATACAAATGTGACTGGAAAAGTTTGATACGTTAAGGAATTTTTGTAATGGGTGTACTTTAATTTGTCTTGTGAACCTCTTAAAATACATTACATTAAATTAAGTGAAGCAACTTATGATATACCCAATACTTAATGTTTGTAGGTAAAGTCTTAGTCTATTGGACTTTGTGTTAGTGTCCACCAATCATTTTATGGTTAACCTATGTATACGTAACTCTATGTTACAAAGCCTGTGCTGCACATTGCATTTCTTAGTTAATAGGCCTATATATCAAAAGCTTTGTTTATTGGTGTTTATTAATGTAAAGCATTGCTTTTTATTCCATGCACAGTTAAGGTTTCATTGCTGTAAATAACACTCGCCCTTTTTCAAATGAATTAAGAACATGATTGCTTTTCAAACTTGTTGATTCTCATTATAGACATTTCTCAATTACTTGAATAAAATTGGAAAGAAGTTTACGGAAACAGTGTTAAGATGGTTAGTTAGCTGTAAACAAAGGATAACATCTTGGAATACTGATGAGATAGATTGACGACACGTATATATGACTAAGAGCTATCATAAAGTGTTTTACCTTTAAAATTTGTGGATGATGTATTTTTAAAACGATTCAATTCTCAAAACTCAATTTAACGAAACATTTAATTTCCTTTTCTTATATCTACATGTAACATTATACACATAATGTCTATAATCTACAAATAAATTATCATGTTGCAGTACTACCTACACTGAAGACTATAAATCCCATTTTAGAAATATGAAGGGCCAATATGCTTACGACACAAGTTATCAGCCTAAATGCAACGTAATTCTCATTAATTCGTGCCACTACTACTATTTTGTTATTTGAAGCAAATGAATAAGCTAATGACACTTTCTGCTGATTGCAAGCAATCCATATCAGAATAATGGCTGGCTGCAGTACTTTTACAGTTAAATACTTTCCTTTCCTTAAAAAGAACAGAAAGGTGAAAAGAAAACCATTTTCTGTCAGCCTTCATTGGGAAAACCATTACAAAAATGAAACTTACCCAGACAAATCGGTGCAGAAATATAGTTAAACTAGGTCAACCATTAATTCAGTATTGCGTACTTTTTTACAGAGGGCTAAATATAATGCCTGAAGATTGATTTTCCGAGGGCAATGGTCAAACCAACTTTCTCCTCCGTGCCTCTTCTCCAAAATGATGGCTGTTTTCTTTTGTATGTTAGATATGGGTTTTTTCCTTGGGGTTGTGTGTGTGTGTGTGTGTTTCTTTTTTTAGGGGGGAGGGGGGTTGACGGGGTGGGGTATTTACTTGTTATTTCTTTATTTTGTATGTTTTATTTCGTTTGTACATTTATTATATATATATATATATTTTTTTTTTTTAAGGGTGGGGGGGGGGGGGAAGTTGTTACAGACTCTTTGGGAATATAGAAGTATGGGTGATTTTGCTGATAACAATTCAACACTTCCCCATACATAATCTATACGCACTACCCCGGTAACCCCGGTATAACAAGTAAACATCCTAAACTTCGTCACATAACGGAGGTAGAATTATAATTCTACCTCAATGCTCACGTTAAGGAATTTTTGTAATGGGGGTACTTTTGTCTTGTAAACCTCTTAAAATACAAAATTAAGTTAAGTCAAGCAACTTATGATATATACAATACTTGATGGTTGTAGTTGAAGGGACACACTGGCTCCGTTGGGCTATTTTGGCTACAAAGTATTCTAGAACATGACTTCAAAGGTCTTCCAGGAATGGAGAAGAACGGTTCCTAAAAGAAACCATCAATTTTGGCCGTTTTTGAGCATTTTTCAAAAAACGAAGGTCACGTGGGTTATCCGAACCACATTTTTGGTTTGGATAACCCTCGTGATCTTCGGAGTTAGTTCCTAGAAAATACCTTTTAGTTTGTCAATTTTTTCCCTTAAAGAACACAATGTATTTGTTACATATTTAGAACGAGTGTTAAGGAAATATAACAAACTCCACGATAAAATGACACAAACTAACTAACAAAAATCCAAGGGGACAAATCGCAGTTAGTCACAACCCTAACCCTACAACTATTGGCAAGACTCAAATTAGCAAAACATATCTAAAGAATAATTAAATAATAAGTAATAAAGTAATTAATACAAGGTCAAAATCACCCTAGAACAGATTTTTGAGGCCCTCGGACGGCGTAACGTTTTCCTCTTGGAATGGCGATCAGTCAATATATTTGCTGGAATCGATCAAAATATTTTGATTTAAAAATTGATCCAATTAGAGGTACGGCCATGTACTATATCTAATTGGATTGTAAGTTCTCTTGAATGTCATAAGCAGCGGGTGAAGTATAAGGACAATTTTCCTCCTATGAAGAAATTCACAGTGGGGTCCCCAAGGAAAATAATAAGGCACAGTATTGTTTCTTATAATGATCAATGATGCTTGTAAGACGACAAGATCCCTTACTATAAAGTAGCAATTCTGTTCAATTACCTTTCACTCAGCAGTCCTTAGTCACTTATAAAACTGGGCTTCCATTAATAATACGAAATTAAATGCAACCAAATGTTGCAGCATCGTAGTGTTTTTTGCCAGAAACATAACCCGAAATTAATGACACAATTACAAAATGTGCAGTAGGGTGTGACTATTCAAGACAATTTAAAGTTGGATGCTCAGGTCAATGAGATAATCAAAAATATAACAGAAAGTTATATGTTGTGTTGTTTACGTTCTTACAATTTACCTGTGAATGATCTGTTGTCCATAAAGGGATATGTTATACCGGTTTTAGATTACTGTTAAGTGTTATGGAAATCTTACAAAAGAGCATTTGAACAGATTGGAAAGTGTTCAAAAGAGGGTGTGTCGTATAATGTTTGAAACAGCTACTCTAATTATAAAGATGCGCTAAGTGTGTGCAATCTTGAAACTCTTGACAATCGAAGAGGCAAACTGTAAAGACTTTGCTTTGACATTGAATTCCCTCACATGTGCAGAAAATGGCTATATACCTCTCTAAAGAAGCCGTCCATTTAATTTTAAGACACGTCCCCCAAAATAACCTACCCAAATATCGTACTGTACATTAAATGGCAATCCCACAAATTGTCAGTCTTTTAAATGCCTTTTTAAAATTTCAATTATTTTAAACACTTTTTGTGTGATGTAAATTCTATGGTTGGCCTTCTGTTTTTTCCATTATAATCGTTAACAACTGTAGGCATACACATTATTGTTTCTCTTTTGGATGTTCAACTTTGTTTGATGTAATTATTTGAAACAAATTTAAAGTTAACATGTGCATGTTTTTAATAAACCATCTTTGAATTGAATTGAAATAAATTGATATAACGCAATAAAGTACGGCGATATAACGCAATAAAGTACGGCGATAAACGCAATAAAGTACGGCAATATAACGCAATAAAGGACGGCGTATAACGCAATAAAGTACGGCGATATAACGCAATAGTACGGCGATATAACGCAATAGTACGGCGATACAACGCAATAATACGGCGTAAAAATAACGCCGTAAAAAACAGGGGGTTCTCTAGGAATTGGCGAGTATATGAGCCACCGTAAAAACCGCTAAAAGTTGCACACAGAGTAAAGCCCGGTTCATATCCTTCCTGCGAATGCGAAGCGAATATTGACGTCACAACTCTGTTTTCGCGCTGCGAATAATTCGCAAGAGTTGAGCACAGCTCAACTGCTGCGAAAATAATTCGCAAGAGTTGAGCACAGCTCAACTGCTGCGAATTATTCGTTGCGAATTTATGACGCCAAAATTAGCTTCGCATTCGCAGGAAGTATGAACCGGGCTTAATGGGTATGAGGTATAGTACTGAAACTGGACTTTTTGAAGGACATATCGTTCTATAGGAATCCTATCTCATTCATTATAAGTTTGAAGCAAAAATACTTGTGGACATTTTAAAAGACCAAACTACAAACTGACAAAATTATTGCTCACGCTCTCCCTCTCAGTTTGCTTATGCCTACATGTTTTAAGGGTGTCATCACCGATAGCCCCGTCCCAGCCGGGCTAGCCCCAAACCGCTCAGTATGTGGTCTCAACTGCCCCAATCATGCACAAACTTGGCGCCCGCAGTCAACATTTATGACCTTTATGAAAAGTTATTAAAACAATGTATTGATACATTGATAATTAAATAAGCAACAAAACTGGAGTATAAGCACTAAACAATATAACAGCAGACACTCTGTTAAAAGCACACCAAACACAGACACACACACATTCCCTGGCAGTTACGGGGTACTTTCATTGTTGTTCTATTATTCTGAAGAAATCCTCTGTGGGGTACCACTAGAACACAGAAAACCTTGCGGGGTAGCATTGTTCCATTGTTAATAGACTTGATTTCAAGTCTGAGATCGCGGTTATTTCTCTGAATCAGCCATACAAAATTCCCCCCGCAGATTGGCTATCACGCGCTCTAACTCACAAGGCAATAATGTATTGGCTATCAGATAGACTAAAAACCACGAGCACAGACTTGGAACCAAGTCTACATTGTTAAAAGTAGGCCTACCCCGTAAGTTGGCATGTGTAAGCCCACCAACACGGGCACCCACGCAACAATACGGATCCAATTTGTGGGGTTCTGCTTTTTCTCGATGAGATCCAAGTCGATTTTTTTATATCATGTTGTGGGTCTATTGTTTCTTTGTGTAAGCGTAAGCCCGACCATACACCCACAATACACTGTAACGGTTAACTGCAAGAAATAATGCACATAAATAGGCCTAAACAAAAAACAATAAGCAATATACTTCAAACAGTAATTAAAAACATACATTAAACACCTAACATGTAACATGTTAAAATTTGATGTGTATTGTTTGTGATTTTTTTTTCTGTCATTTGTTTATAGGCCTATTATTTTTAGCACACAAGCACTAAAGTTACATAATCATCAGCACTAAGCACTATAAACATGGAACGTAATTAAAAGTATGTCTGGTAAAGTAGGCCTAAAGTTCAAAATTTATAAAATCAACAAAATGACATCGGTCTAAAATTACTCAATTTGTTATGCAGAGTAAATAGACTAACAAAAAACGGAAGGAGAACGAAATAATGTTAGTATATTTTTTAACCTACCTTTTCAATATTTTTTGTTTTACCTGTCCCCTTTAGGGGCTCCGTAAAAATGTGCTTCTGTCTTTTGCCGAAATGAAGGGGAAAATCTGTCATGCAAATCGCACTCCTTACAGTCTACGTTATTGATGAAATAAGATGTAAGGAAACCAATTCTCTATCAGAACCACGAGTTATTTAAATAATACCCAGTTTGCGTGTGCAAACCGCTGACATTTTTTTATATCACAATCTGCTTTTCGCCAATCAAACGAGTCCAAGTTGAAAGTGGGAGGTCCTTTTGGAGGATCTATTCAAATTGATGCCGTCTTTCCGGTCCAATCAGACTACTGGGACCTTTTGCGGCGCTTGCGTATACAACCTATTGGTGAAACTATAGGTGAAATTTTGCTATAAATTATTGTGCAAGTGCATTTGATCGATGCTACACTTGGGATCTGGAGCGGTACTGAGGGAAGCACAACACCTACGGGATTCACTGGACGATACCGGTAAGGTTGGCCGTAATCTTTGTTATAGGCTACTTTTCACGAAAGAATATTTTTTCCAATTTTATATTTTTGTTTTAGTCTCACGCAATCGTTGAAAAAAATACTAAAACCAAATGTGTCCCCTTAACGCGTTGTGAACTGGAAGCTAAGTGTTGTGGCAGAATATTATTATTGCTCCATCTTACATGACTGAACAACATTAAAAGTTTAACAATAAATACCACGTTAATAGTATACAACAATAACTTGATTGATTCCAAATGACACAAGTCTTGCTTTAGTTGCTTTTATGCCCCGTTTAGAGTTGTGGAAAGTGGAATTCACTAAGATGGACGCAACTGATATTAAGAAATTTCTTAAAATACGCAGGTTTTAGAGATGTGAATTTTTCATCGGGAAAGAATGTGTATTGTTTTTACCCTTTCACCGATGTGTATTAAGCACTGTATACTCAGTACTTTCAAGCACGTTTAAAACATATTTTATATCTAGGCCTTAACTTATCCACAGGGATTGCTAAATGTTGAATATACCAACATCTCTCTATTCATCGTTGTATACCTCTCCAGGTTGTGTTGTAGCTTACTGAGGAAAATGGAGCAATTTTGGGGCGTCATCAAACTCCTAATTTTCTCAGGTATACAGACACCACTTTAATTATCTCCCATTTTATTGGCCTTTCATTCGTTTGTATGGGCCTATAGTTATTTTTACGCATGTTTGTACTATGATATTGTAATTGCTTCCGATTTATGTGTACTCTGTGAAAATATGAACAAAACTACGGTATACGGAAGTGTATTTTACCGGAGTGTATGGGACATAAAAGGCCTATTTATAATTACTATTCCTCCCGGCCGAAAAACATAATCCGCCCAAGAGGGGCGTGATCCGCCCAGGCGAAATAGTAAATCGCCCGGTGGAATAAGTAAATCGCCAGGGAATAAGTAAATCGCCCAGCCAAATAAGTAAATTGCTCTGGAGAATTTGAAATAAGTGAATTTGTTTTTGTCATGTCCTTAATACGTATCCGTATAACGAGAAGACGGAAGAACAGTGGAGTCAAAACTGTAGAGAGGGCCCCGTTTAGAAGACATTGTTGGCACGGACCCCTAATGTATGCATTTCCTTTGAGCTAAAGAAAAAAATAAATAAATAAATAAAGCAGAAATTTGTTCGGACACCAAAATAATAGCTCAAAGCAAATACTGCTTTCTGGATTCTCACGTTTTTTGAACAGGGGTGTGAAATTGTATATTAGTTTAGTAGGCCTATTCCTTGTTCTGTCGGTTATCATTGTGAAGTTGTCTCGATATGGATTGCCCCGAGACCAACTTCCTTTATTTATTACTAAAGATAAGGTGTTCTTGATTGTAATGTACTGATCTCTATGAAACTCCCACAAGTAACAATTTTGAGAAAATAGAATTAGCTGTTGCAAACTGCTTACCAACCAAAAGGACCTGTAGTATAAATGCAAAAAATTAGTTAGTGGCCTGACGTTTCGACCCTAGTCTTTCTCAAAGGCTAAAAGAGAAAGACTCTGCTTTGAGAAAGACTCTGCTAGGGTCGAAACGTCAGGCCACTAACTAATTTTTTGCAAGTAACAATTTTGTGACGAATTTTGTTTCTTGAAAGCCAGAAGATTGGAATGAGTGATACCTCCTCCACACCGATGATGCACCAAATAGGTTTGCAAATCATTCAAAAGACAAGTTTCTCGTTTCAATCTCATAGTGCACTGATAAATATAATTACAAGTCGAGAAAACAGCATTTCAAGACTCCACGAATTCCCATCAGAATGTAATTCACAAAATCCATAGAAAAACATTAAGAAGAAAAAATAAAAATATTAACACTATAGGCCTATAGGACCTTCTAAAATGGATGACAGAGTCTCCCAGGTTGGTCCTGTGTGTGTTCGTTGAAAACTAGAGGGTCATACAGATAAATTTACTCTTCTACAAACCAATGGAGTGACTAAAGATCTTTGTTCTCTTGGTACGACTGGGAAGTCCTCCACCTTTTGTCAAAACTCACCCAAATGTTTACTTTATTAAAGAAGGGTGTGAAGCCTACCGTAAATTCCTCTCAATGTGTAAGTGATTTGTAATCTTATTAAGTAGGCCCTACAGATCTTCTTGTTGAAATGTCTTCGTGTTTGCCAATGAATTCAAAACCTTTTCGGGATTCACATTAACACTTAGACTTGAACAATTAAATAAATCTTTTCCGTTCTCCCACTTACATCCGATTTCGGTAATGCCTGCACCCTTCGTTTGCGGTCACAGAAATAATCTATAAATTAATAATTGTGAAATTGGTTGGTGTCTTGTTGAGTTATAAAATATATTTAATTTGCGAAGGTCATTCCATCAAACGTTGACCTGTTGTTGTATGATAACCATGGACAACGAATCAATCTTTTTTTAATGGCAGAATGTTTTGAATGATAAAACGCTGTTTACAAACTGGGTGACATCCCAAAAATGAAAGAGGGGTTGGGTATAAAATCGAAAACAGAAACCACATAATAGAAAGTAATTTACCATTAATAACTAATACTATAATAGTAGCGATAATACAATGCAATGTGTCTTGGAAGACTACAATTGTTCCAACCTTGAAGAACACCCACATCCCCATTATAAAAAAATAAAAAAACGGATGCTGGCGTGTACGGCGTGTATGTTCGACAAAAAGGAAAAATTTAATTTAATAATTTAATTTAATTTCAAAGTTCCAATTGTTTTTTTCATAACAGTTGTCCCGCCTTTATTATAACTTAAAACTTAAGTTTTTTTAAAAATTTCCTGGCAATATTGCAACGACTCAAGAAAGATACAAATATTCTTTAAGTACCGTATTGTCTTTGATTTGACAGGAATTGTCTGCGTAGTCCGTGCCAGTTATGGCAAAATGATCGGCCAGCTTGAGTTAACTTCGCACGGTGTATCGGGAACACTTTACGCTGCAAATAACGTGACAATCGTTGTCAGGGATTTCACATTTGACGGGTCATCTAGTGGTGAGTGACTGTCACCAATTTTGATTGGCCTTCCGGCGATGATGGGGAAGGGTTCCCCCACCCCTGTTTCGACCAGTAGGTGTATGAATAAACAAGTATTTGTGAAAGATATTTCAATCAGTATTTTGTATTATTGACTTATTTGTTCATGTATTTTTTCAAAGGGGTGGGAGTAATAGCCTCTTTTAATAGTCAATGATTCTGGTTTAATAATTAATACAGATGCAGTAATTTTGATTGGAAAGACACAGGCACCTGCATCGGATGGTACCGAAGTTCCCGTTGTTCAATTAGGGTAAATATCATGTTTGATTCTACCCATTTGATATGAATAAGAACATATGAAAGTTCAACGTATTTTCGCCAAGAACGTCGTATCCAACCACGTTAATTTATCGAGGTGACAGCGGGGACCGACCCCATGTCTGGCCGTACTGCGGGCAGCAATTCAATGGACACCACCCACAGGAAATTTCAAAAAGTCGCGATTGGCGAACCTTCGAACATTCAAATCGTTTGAAATACTTGATTGATTTCTAATCAACAAGGGCCCTTCATACACGAAATAATTTCGTAGGAATTACCAACATCTTTATAACAACCTTTCAGATAAATATTACACATTTAATTTCTTTTCGGGGTCATGACCTAGTATGACCCGTGACCTTAAAGTTAATCACAAAAACCCACATCAATCCGCCATAACTATCATGAAAATAATTCCCAAATAAAATCTGGTAACCTAATGGTTACTGATTTCCTATTGGAATAAGTATTAACACACAAAAATGATTTTTATTTAAGAAGATTTAATTTGTCTTCTTTTTGTTTGTGTCAGGCGTGCCGTGTCTGGGTTGGGAGCGTACGACAACGACTTGCTCGTATTAACTGTTCCAGGCATTGAACCAATCTCGGCATACAAGTATATCGCCGTATGGAATCGACAAGATCAAGGGGTATGTAAGTGGTGTTGTCTGATCCTGGGTCATGGGTGGCGGGGCCCGACCTATTTCTGGGTCATCAGGCTGACCCGGAAAAATGGAAACCTGGACAAATCCAACAGGTAAAACTGGAAGCATAAGTTTCTGCGTCAGTTTGACCAACTTCTGGGTCAGTTTGACTCGCTTCGCGGGTCACACTGACCGGAAATGGGTCAGGCTCCTTGGGACCGGGAATCGGGTCAATTCTGAGCCGGGAGTTTTTAGAGTGTATGGTATGAAACACAGCGTCATACCGGGTACCAATTGACCCAAGAAGTCGCATTACGCCATCAGAAAAACTTAAGGTTCCGCCAATTTTGGGAGTTTGTTACCAATGTGTGTTACTAAATTTTAGAGTGCATTTTCAGGAACCCAAAATGGCTGTGTGAATACTTCAGACACTCATGAGAGAAGTAAATATCAAGAAGATATGAAAATATGTTTTTGATTAATGCAAAGAGCCCGTTTCCTTTTGACTGTCGGCAACAGCTACCCTGCATAATGAGTTATGGTGTTTTTGAAAACTTGTCTCGAATTGTTTTGAATACTGTTTCTCTGTCCCTGTCCCCTTTCCTGACAAGGAGAGCTTTGGATTTGCGACCATTCCAGACAGTTTCGTACCTCCAGCGCCGTATTCATTGGGCGTCTTAACGGGCACAGCGCACGATTTTTACTCGTCGGATGTCATCATATTAGATACCAAGACGGTTAGGTTTATCGGTCTAACATACGATGGCCAAGGTCCTGGTAAGTACCGAATCAAAAGAAAAGACAGAATGAATGCATTTCATTGTCATGGGAGAAGCGTGTGAATTCTTTTGTTCCAACTGGTCGCCTCATAGATATCTAACTTTGGAACAAAGAGAATGGTTCTTTTCCCCTCAGCTGGAAACAATTATATAGGCCTATTTGGGGAATGAGGTGTAACGAATCAGTTTTTTCAAAGCATAAATGGTTTGATTTTACTCATGTTTCATATAGTCGCTCTTAAAACGGTTTTTAAAACTGGAGCAGTTTAAGAACTCATTGTAAATGTACTACTTTTGTAAATGTTTCAAAGGTGATGTTTTTGCTTTTCTACTAATGCGCAGCAACTTTCTTCTGGGCGGGAAATACCACAATCCCTGATGAGAAGGGAAAAAGATTAATTTGGAAAGACACGTAAGTTAAAAAAAGAAGAAAAAATCTATACAGCAACTGTATTTTTCAAAACAATGATAAAGAAAAACGTTCTCTACTTGAATATAGCCTAATTATTTTTGTCATTATTTGATTAAAAAATTGTAAATTTCGTGACCCGAAGGTCAAATTACACATCAGCCATTACAAAGGCTATATACAATTTAAAAAGTATTACAAAATGTGTAAATTCACAAAAAAGAGAAAGAAATTTCAGTTGCCTACTCGAACAACTGCTTATTGTTTACTGGCCTTATTTACTTTGGGGCTACGCTGTATGGGGCGGGGCTATATAGGGCGGGTGGGTAGTGGAGATTAGTTTGAGTATAAGGTCAAGTGTTTAATATGTGAAAGTATTGTGAAACCAAACATTAACTTTCATTTACGTTTCAAAAGCTATCTTTTTTCATTCCAAAAACAAAACCTTTAAGATTTATTAAGAATTTATTAGTTTGCGAGTGACACTCCAAAACTCCATGGTAAAGTTTCTTAAAAGTAAATATAATGTGGTTCTGATAAAAACCGGAGTTTAGACAGAATAATGTGCTCGTATACACCGTGCAAAGCTTCAAATCTTGTAAAATTTGTTTTCACCATCAGAGCGAACCAGCAGGTTGAACGCTCCTTCCAACTAGAGCTTATTGATGTCACTCTCCCAGACAGTATGACAATTGCAGATGTTACATACATCGGTATGTGGTGCGAAAAAGTCGCCATGAGCTTTGGCCACGTTTCGATTCCCGAGGACATCGCTTCTAAGAATGTTCCACCAGCTACTGAAATGATTAGGGTATGGGAACATTCATCATCATTATCGGGCTGTATTCATCCATTGTTAGATGAAGCCCTCCCCCAGCACTTTCCACTCTCTTCTGTCACTTGTCATTCTTGCAGTATCATTTTCATTGATCATGTTTACTCTTTGCAATTGTATTGTACTACTATAAATTTGTGCACACAATTCTGTCTTTTCTTATTGTGAGTACAGAAATAAATGTTATATTGAATTGAATTGATTCTACTCCATATTGTCGTGTTCATCATGTGGTGATTTCATCTCTCCATCTCCTTGTTGTCTTCCCCTTCTTCTCCTGTCTGTTCTTAGTTGCCATTCTGTGAGTCTCTTCGTCCATCTGTTGTCCTACCTTCTTGCTAAATGCCCTGTCCATCTCCATTTCATTTTATATTGTTTTAAGACTTGCACTGTTGTTGTTTAAGAAGTTTGTACCATATTACAACATTGATACAAAATCACTCCACAAGTTGTTTGTGTCACATGTTGAAATGAATGCAAAACTTGGAAGCGGGTGTTTTACGGCAATTCCAACATTTCGGTTCATTTTGACGAAAAAGGTTGAAGGATCGGGAATGATTTTTGGTCTTTACCATCTACTCTCCCAAAGGTTTACGACAACTGTGAGGTTCTCTCAAGGGACGAGATGCAAGTTCGCTGGTCAGTCAAGGGAGGTGTCATCGACGTGGAACCCAGCGGCAAGATTGCTTCGGGTAGCTTCATGGGACTTGGCTTGAGTGGTAGCTCCTCCTCTTCCACCCTGACGAACTCTGACGTCACCGTGACGTGGATGAAGAGCCAAACAGAGCCGATGATTGCTGACTATTACTACAAACAGAGTCAACTACAGGTAAAGAAGGACGAACAGATAACGCTGACAATAGAGGGAAAATACTACGAACCAACAGCTGTATTTTTAATCTATTAAAAAAAATTATAAACAAAAATAGTTCTCAAAGTTTACTTTGGAAAATCAATTTCTTTTGGCGCAATCAATTACCGATAGGCCTACCTACTATACATTTTAAAATCATCGTTTCTGCTTGGCCTAAGCTTGAACGTAGGCTTACCATAGATCAATGGCAACATAATGTAGCGTTGACCGGGGGTTGCGATGCACACAGCTTTAAATGACACAAGAATACAATTTACTGGCTTTTCTGTCACTTGTTCCGGAGCTTTATTATACTCAAGTCTTGACTTTTACACGAAGAAGAAGGCCGAAGCCAGAGGACGCCCTCTCTGGCGAGCGGGTTTTCCCCGATCGTCAGGCAGGTGGGGGGGGGGGGGGGGGGGGGGGGGGGGGCAGCCAGCAGTGCTCCACCGCGGAGTCGTGCTGGCGCCCCCTACCGGTCGATCGGCCCGCAGCTACAATAAAGTTGGTTATAGTGAATAGTGAAAAAGCCGTGTGCAAGCACGTTATGAGATGAGACCATACTGTGTTTACGAAAAAAAATTTGATGGCATTATTTGCACCACAGAGAGCTTTTTATGAAGGACAAGTAAAGAACAAAATGGAACCGGAACGCATTTAACATTTTCAAAAAGCTCTAAAATTTTGTCGGTTACTAAGCTCTTCTCTGTGTCGAGCGAGAAACAAGTTTTAAAAGACGTAGCTTTCAAAAAACCGTTTGAGGCGTCACGTGCAGTTCTTTACATAGAAATGGGGGTTTATTTTTTGGAGAAGGTGGGACAGAAACCTAAAGGAACGTAGAAGGGAAACGGTACATGTTGCAGGCTGCACAATAAATGCTCACAGATTTACAAATAACATACAATAAATATGGTGATAGTGAACAACTTTCCTTTAAGTAGTTTTGCTTGAAATGATATGGTTTTGAGAAATTAGTCACGTTCAATAAGTTATCTCGCCAGTCCAGATACCTGATGCTAGTAAAAACAAAAGCCCCCCACCCCCCGTTCACTATTTTCTCGTGACTCCTGTGACTACTGAGCTTAAACATTTTAGTTGTTATTTCATTATGGTGAGTCACATAAAGTGCGGATGCAAATACAAATGTTAAATCGAGCGTGCCTTGAAATAGTAGATTCACAAAATTAATTTGTAGGTAATTGAAGATTATTTTTTTAATTCATAATGAGTATTTTATTTTTTTTATATATTTTTTTCTTGCAGTGTTCCGAGGGCTTTGGTGTGTGCCCAGACACCGTGGTTAAGCCAACCTCGGGTACCGACGATAGCGTCTTGATCGCCCACTCCACGGTGGGTGGCCTCACCCGAATCTCGTACTCCCGCTATCTCAGCACTGGTAAGCTGCCCGTTTTCTCACATAAGCCTAAATGCTTTACTGAAACAGCCCCATGATTTTCTTGTCTCTTGTAAAACTGTTTCTTCTGGTTGACATTTTTTGCATTTAAAGTTCTCAATTTACATATAGAAAATAAGATTAGTTTAAATGAAATGGGTGAATTTTGACAAAATTTCTTGTGAAAAAGAATAGATGACCATTTATAGATATGCTACCATAGGAACAATATTCCCTATACAAAGACAAAAGACCACCGTGAAACAACGATTTTTTTATATTTCATGTCATCGTGAAATAAATAAAATGCTATGGCGTACGACCAAGGGGTCAAGGGGCGGCAACTGCAAGAAGAGAGAGAGAGAGAGAGAAAAAAAAAATTTCCCGGAGAAACCAAAAATACCTTTTAACCCGTAATAAAATAATTTGGAACTAGTGTTTTTATAATCTGTGTCAAATTGCGGACAAATCAACCCCTCTGCCCCCCTTAACAAAAGAGTTCTCACGCCCACGATAAAATGGGACAGGGAATTAAAACAAAAGAATCATTGTCCAAATTGTAACTAGTTAATTTTGTTTTTAAAGGTGACTCAATTGATGCGGTGATTCCGACCAACACAGCTGTGTTCATCGTGTGGGTTATTGGCCCGGTGCATGATGGGACTGTCCTCTTCAACAGAGTTCAAGCCAGAATGTCGTGTAAATATCCACACATTAATCAATTCCAATAAAAAAGTTTTGTTTTGCTATAGTTTTATCTTTATTTGGCCAAGTTGTATTAATTATTGCAGTGGCCTTGAAGGGACATCACATAATTGACTTCAATATTCAAAGTAAACACAAATATGCATTTTTAGGCAGTGCTCGCGTAGACAACACGCCCTGAAAAGCAATTATCAAATTCGCGCCTCGTTTGGTTCGCAACTTTTACCAAAGTATAATAGTTATTTGGTCATGAATATTGGCGTTAATAATTAATTGCGCACAAGTATAAATTTTGTCATGAATATCGAGGTCAGTATTCACGACTTTGGACACACGTCGTGAATGTTGTCATGAATATTGTTGTTTGGGACACAATCAGGCATGGCCTGGAATAATACACTGAGGCCACGGAGGTCATGGCCTTTGTTGCCCCTAATTGTCTTGGCCTTGGTGCCACTTCAAAAGTTTCCTAAAGACATTAAGATTTTCCAATGAAAGTGCCCTTGAAAAAAAAATGGCCTTGTCCTCTCAAAGTGGAATTCCAGGCCTGCACAATTTGTGAATGTTGCCCTAAATATCGTCGTCAACATGCACGACTTGTGACCCAAGCCGTGAATGTTTGTGCTTTTTCGGAGGGGGGTTGGGGATGTGTGGGGACATCCATTATAACATCTATTCAAAGCTCAAAACTTATTGAATGAAAACTTGCTCTGTTATTGTAGCCTCAATGCAAATCAATTTTGGACGTCCAGCCCGCGATGCTTGTCCAGCCTTTGTCCTTCCAACAGATAACAGTGGAAACGTGCAACCAGTCTGGCCAACATTAAAGATCAGCGGGACGAAACAGCTACGGGTTGATATCGGGCCGTCTGGAGGCTCCAGAGGGTACCTAGGAATTACCGGTGATTTATTTATCATATAGGCTGTTTAAAATATAACCATTTCAATTATCCCTGAAAATAGTGGAACAAAATTGCAGTCATAATCATCACAATTTTCACAAAGTTGTTGCTCGAGCTTTTCATAGTACAGTTGGTCACTAAATGTATACATTTTGCAAAACTACTCAAAAGGTCAACCAGCTTGGAAATACTCTTTTTACGTCGATGGTCTCCTGGTACCCGTCATCAAGATGCAGCGAGACACGACGTACATCATTAATGTGTTCACTGGCAATGATCCAACGGACCCAATCAACTACAATCCCCTGTACCTAACGAGCAGCCCCACAGGGGGATACAGTCAACTGTCACAAGAGGAGAGGAAGGTACGGTGACTTGAAGGAACACCATTGACGTAAATATTGACGTCATATTTCACAACCTTGGCCCAAATTTACGTAGCTAATTTATTAATTACTACTCACCAGCAGCCATAGGGTTAAAGTCAGTATTTTCAATAGAGTGTGTAAGTCTCGCGCGTAGTCGAACATTGGACCCGTTAAAGTGCGCGAGTTGGTTTCCCTTTACACGATAAAGCATGAAATGTATGTGGGACCAAAGTGGTCCAGTCGAGTACATGCGAGACTTGCTCGTTCTAAATGAGGAGTGAAGAGAAAATAGACTGCGGACATCACCGTCTTTTCCCAAAAATGTTCGGGAAGATGTTACCGTGAAAGAATTACTACTTAAATTACTATAGGGCCCATTTAATCTTACGGGGCCAATTTCATAGTGCTAATGGCAAGCACATTTTTTGTGTTAACTCCACCAGAAAAACTTTGGTTTCTGGAACCGTTCGATTGTTTCAATCCTATATGCATGAATATACAATAAAACTAATCTCGTGAAAATTTAATTTTGAATGATGGTTGCGTTTTTGAGATGTCGCCGAAAATCGGGAGCGAATAATGTCCATCAAGCAGGAAGAATAATCCATAGGAATACACAATCTGAGAAGGGCTTCTGACAGTAACGTTTCTCAGATTCAAATGTTGGGGCTTAACAAATCATTTTTACTAGACCTATTTCAAAAGCCGCTGTACTTCTAACCAATAAGTTTTATTGCCATTAATTTTACCGGTGATTACCAAATGATTACCAAACGTATATAATGTTACGTCATTCATTTTCATGCAGTATTAAGCACCGGAAGGTTAGCATGCCTTTTGGTTCATGGTTAGCAGCGCTATGAAATGGAATCTTGCAAAGTAAGCACAAAATCAGCCGATAAAATTGGACATGTCACGCGAAAGCGAAACGAATGTTCTTGTGTCACAAAATGGAAAAACGGCGTGTACCGTCTATTGCGTCACAAACATTCACTTCGCATTTTGCTTTTGCGTTAAGTATGAACCGGGCTTTATACGGATCGGACATGCATTCCTCAAGTTCTCTTTGGAACTCTCTTCCACTACACATAAAATCTGCTAGAACTGATAATCAGTCCTACCTGTGTTTGTTTAATTAGGCCCCCACCCGTTATGTTTGTTTAATTGACTGTATTGTTGTATATAAGCGCATTGAAACTTTGAACAATACGACCTGTGTTATTATTGGTACTTTTTATAATTATATAAAGACACTTATTAAATTATTCAGTGGTAGATAGAACCACAATCCAAGTACAGATTACTATTATAAGGCCTACCTTGTTCCCACCCGCAAACTAGTTCACGTGACTGTTTCTTTACAAGATGTTTCTTTTAATTATAATTTTGTTGGGTTTGCTTACAGAATGAAGTTATTTACGCTGATAAACAAGGTGGGTATCGGAAACGTAATGGTATTATTAAAAGTTGGTCACTGCGGCTAACATGCTAATGATTTTAGAATCTTAAAAATAATATTTCAAGTACAGTCTAGCCTGTTACTGGTAGTGCCATCTCTAAAGATACCTTATTGGTATATTTATTTATACCAGCAAGTGTGTCCATCAAATTATAAATGGCGGCCAGAGTTTTTTCCAAGGTTTCAAATTTTTCTAGTTTAGGCCCAAAAACTAATTGATCTAATTGTTTTATTGTTCTTATTTTAGCTGGACCACTATGTCAATACGTTGATGAGGGCAGTGTTGCGTATAACTTCAATAGCTTTGAGGAGTATCAAACACACCTAAGGCATAAATGTTCTAATTCGGTGATCGGTGGGCGATTAAAGTGGACTCCGGACAGTTCCACACCAGATACTGTTTACTACCAGGTGAGGATCCCCAACCCCACACACCGCAAAGTCAACCCCATCCCACGACCTATTGACCTCTTCGACGTTACACCCGGATTCCATTTGTGCACGCCGTCTGCCATTTTTGGGAATCAATACTTTATGATGGGCCGTGATTGTGTAAATTACGCACCCGCATCGATTATGGAGGACCAAAAGTGGACAACCCATTTTCACCAAAATCTGGTTCAAATCAAGTCCCTTTTTAACATTTTCACTTTCTGCTATCAGAAATTTTGATTTTTCATTTCTCCATACACCGGCGGTCCGAAAGTGTACAACACAAATTTCTAAATTTCTACTATAGGCTACCAGAAAATTTGAATGAACGATTCGGACCAAACCAACTTTCAAAATTTTTACTAGCAAACAATTTGATACAACCTTTGGACAAAGCCAAAATTCGAACTTTTTACTATAGCAGAATATCAGGGAAGAATGTTTGAGCCAACATCTCCATTCCAACATTTTACAGGCACAAAATAAGAAATTTTCTAAATGATCACTTTGCAAGTTTACACTATTAATTAACGGTGAAATAAGTGATTCATATCCAAGCCTAAATTAGAGAAAAATAGGGGTGGGGAAGTTGTATGAAGGCGCTGCTCCCCATCATGCACTCCTTAGTTGGGAGTCGTGGTTGACTGGATGCAGATGTGCCAATGCTCAAAACATTCTCAAACTCCGCACAATACGATTCTCAAACCACAGGGAGGCGGCAGATAATAAAGGAACTGAAAATGCGCTAAATTTCGTATCCGGACTTTGGGCGAGAATAGTTTACTGGAACCGTTCAAAAAGAGATGGGGGGGGGGGGGGGGGTTCTTTGCTCCCTTGCAATGATCCAGGTGTCCTCATCGGATGTTCCGTCATTGAATAAGAAACACTTTGCTGAGGTTCCTTAACCCTAAAACAGGACTTATGGAGTAGCCCAAAACGACCAACATTTGCTCACAAAATTATACCCTATAGCTATAGTTAAAAAAAAGTTTGGTCCGAAACGTTCATTCAATTTTTCTGCTAGTAGAAATTTGGAAATTTGCGTTGTACACTTACGGACCGCCGGTGTATGGAGAAATGAAAACTCCAAATTTCTGATAGCAGAAAATGAAATGTTGAAAAGGGACTTGATTTGAACATGAATTCTGTTTTTATTCTATCAGATTTTGGTGAAAATGGGTTGTCCACTTTTGGTCCTCCATACATCGATCCATACTAATAGTAATACCTAGATCGGACGCGCGTACATACGCGCCATTAGCCGTACACAAAAAACCTGGTTCGTCATGGACGCGCTACAAAGTCACGTGAACAAGGTAACGCGCTGAAGATGAAAACAATAAAATGGGCCTAAAAAAAATGATACTGTACGACTATAGACCTTTCTTTTGCAACGTCACAGCCCGAGTTTTTGCCAACCCAGGTTGGAAAAGTATGGAAAGCCATAACTGCAAATCAAAAACAAATTGCCACAGTTTGTAGCAGTGTTACACAAATATTCAAAAATAGCGTCGAATTTGTTGGAAACAAATCAACCAATCATGGAAGGTATTTCCGTTCATGAATCTTTACAGAAAATGTTGAATTTGGTCACAACAGTTTTTAACACGATTGAATGTTTTGCTAACATTCGGCCGTCCATGCCAACCGGCGCACTTTGTTTATCAACAAAAGAAAGGTCTATAGATAGTTCCATTGATCTCCATTATACTGTCAGTATAATGGAGATCAATGGATAGTTCCCAGTAGACGCCATCTTTACGGGCAAATCGCATTTTGGCTTGCAGGCGCGTCAAGCGCTCAAATTATTAACGCAGCCGCGTCATTCACTAACCAATCATGCAATGAGTTTTGTGAAATGTGCGCGTGCTGCACGCCGTTCTCACGCGTAACGCATGACTGTGTGTTCCAAATTGCCCGTAAAGATGGCCGACTTACGTCATACTGCAACCTATCTATAGTATTTGACAGGTTTGTGGTACATTTTAAAGACCCATTTCATGGAATAAACGACAACAAGCAAGATCCATCAACTCAACATTGTTAAGCGTTGAATACGGAAACATTTGAAAATCTTATATCACAAGGGGATAGTCATTTATTTTTCACTGAAAGTTGAATAAAGTTTTAGATCATCTTAGGCATATATTCAGTTCAAAATAACAATTGGTAGTAATTCATGGCACAATACAGTAAAAAACCAATTTGTGGTAGATTACCAATGAAATTACCATTTGAAATATTATAATTGGAGATATACATTCTCTATTGTAAAGTAGGCTACTTCCCAAGTATTAACGGGGTTGGACCTCTCTCATTCACTTTTATTGTGTACACATGAAGTCGACCAATAAATAAGTGGCACCCTGCAGACTCCCATTGCGTAGAATACACTTCTTTACCAACTTGAATATTACCATTGTACAATATACATGTAAAATGCCCTCCAGAACATTGCCCATATTGATTGGAGAATGTAACTGTGTGAACGTAGACCATGCATCGTTTGATTTTTTAAAGTAAAGAACAAAGCATTTAAGTATACAGTTAGGAGGATTAGGAATAGTTCAAATGAGATAAGTAGGCCTATAATTATTTAGTAAGGAAAACGATTTAACCCCCTGTTTGCTGAAACGATGTTTAGATTTCAAGACACAAGCAGTACTTGAATCGTGCTTCAAATTTTCAAAAGACACCAAAGGCTAATTATTTAGGCCCTTTGTACAGTTTTCGTATTTTTCGTGAATATTGTCATTGAATAACTAAGTCCCTATAGGGAAAACAATAAGTGCCTCTCGTTAACGGCTGCCGGTAAATGAACACAATAGGCTAGTTTTTGAAGCCTTTTATCTGGCAACAAATGCTCATACTGATTAATTGCTAAGCCGATAGTTTTTGACAGTATCATCATAATGAAAGAAAATTACTAATTTTTTGTTACAAATGAGCGTGGTTTTGGTGAAAGCTACAAAATGTCATCATCATTAGCATTACAATTGTTACAAGTTATGTGTGAAGGGGAAAATTAAAATTTATTTATATCAACGATTGCCATTGACTTGACTAATGCGTACCACGGACTATAATTTTATTTTGATGTCACTTTTTATTGCAATTCACAAGCTTGTGAGTGTTTCCTCTATACCGCATGTTATGGTGTATCATTTTGGGCGGCTGGGCGGTCCAGAGGCTAAAAAAGGTTAACTACAGTCACTGTGAATAAGTACACTTATATACATATAAAAATCTGATTACGTAATGATAAAGTAATCTTATCTAAATTTAAAGCAAAATCATAAAGTCTGGGTTGGTAGAACACCTAATACCAAGTACCTGAAAAGCATGGGTAGCCTACCTACCCAATGAAGAACATTCATAATTGTTTTTAGAAAAATCGTTTTCAGAACATTCATGAACAAAACAGTGTCGTCGGCTGGAATTCTTTGCCGTCAATTCAAATTCCCTTAATGCCCATGTTATTTAATACATAACATCGAATTATGATTCTATTCTCTACACATAAAAGAATTGTTAAGGCCAATCCCTTGCCACAAACCCTCCCAAATCGATGGAAACGAAAACAGCAGAAATATCATTCACAGCTAATTTTACCATACAAAGCGACCACCATGCCCTTTATCTGTCATGAATAATGTGGTAGGCCTACATGTACAAGCAAATCTTCAGTCGCCCATGTGAACAAGCTTATGCAATTTTATGAAGCGAAAATTGACATAACTGTTTTTACTAAACGGGGTTTATCCCCTTTTAATTTTGCAAGAGGGTAACAATTCCGTATTTTGGAGTCACTCATGACAGTAAATTTTAGTCTGTGGTACGCATTAGTCAAGTCAATGGCAATCGTTGATATAAATAAATTTTAATTTTCCCCTTCACACATGACTTGTAACAATTGTAATGCTAATGATGATGACATTTTGTAGCTCACCAAAACAACGCTCATTTGTAACAAAATGAGTAATTTTCTTTCATTATGATGATACTACCAAAAACTATTGGCTTAGCAATTAATCAGTATAAGCATTTTGTTGCCAGATAAAAGGCTTCAAAAACTATTGTGTTCATTTTAACCTTTATGAAAATTAATCGCCATAAAACTTACCGGCAGCCGTTAACGAGAGGCACTTATTGTTTTCCCTATAGGGACTATAGTTATTCAATGACAATATTCACGAAAAATACGAAAACTGTACAAAAGGCCTAAATAATTAGCCTTGGGTGTCTCTTGAAAATTTGAAGCACGATTCAAGTACTGCTTGTGTCTTGAAATCTAAACATCGTTTCAGCAAACTCGGGCGGTGCAGGGACAAGGGGGGTTAAATCGTTTCACCCGTTTTCCTTACTAAATTATAGGCCTATATTAATTATTATCTCATTTGAACTATTCCTAACCCTCCTATGCATTTTACTTAATTAAATGCTTTGTTCTTTACTTTAAAAAAAATCAAACGATGCATGGTCTACGTTCACACAGTTACATTCTCCAATCAATATGGGCAATGTTCTGGAGGGCATTTTACATGTATATTGTACAATGGTAATATACAAGTTGGTAAAGAATTACAGTGTGCCAATGTCATTTTGTGGTCTTTTGTACAATGATGGCCAATTATCTTTCACTTGTTAATTTAAAGAGTAAGTTTGGCGTTCGCGCTAATGGAGTAGACAATTTTCTTTCTGGAACTCAGTAGTTGCTTGGATTAAGGAATAACATAAATACTTTGGGCAAGGAATTTATTCTAGCCTATTTGGTCAAACCGAGTCTAGGTGGAAGATTGTTAACTAGCTTATTTATTGGTCGACTTCATGTGTACACAATAAAAATGAATGAGAGAGGTCCAACCCCGTGTGCCATGAATTACTATACCAATTGTTATTTTTGAACCGATTATAGGCGTACTATGATGATCTAAAACTTTATTCAACTTTCAGTGAAAAATAAATGACTATCCCCTTGTGATATAAGATTTTCAAGTGTTTCCGTATTCAACGCTCAGGTGGCTATGTTGAGTTGATGGATCTTGCTTGTTGTCGTTTATTCCATGAAATGGGTCTTCAAAATGTACCACAAACCTGTCAAATTATCTAGGCCCATTTTATTTTCTTTCACCTTCAGCGCGTTACCTTGTTCACGTGAATTTTTAGCGCGTCCATGACGAACCAGGATGTTTGTGTACGGCTTAATGGTGCGTGTATGTACGCGCGTCCGATCTAGGTATTATATGCCGCACTCATGCCAGAAGTCGCTCGCACTCTGAATGATATATCAAGCACAGGTATCTACCCAAATGACATTGAAAAAGGCATTCTCATTCCCCTTCCCAAGCCAGGCAAACCAAAGGGACCCCCAGAGAACATAAGACCAATTGTCTTACTGACAATAATCCGCAAAATATTGGCCATTATGTCACGACGAGGAGAATAGCTGACAGACTAAATGACCATATACCGGCTTCCCAAGCCGCTTACCGACACGAGCACCACAGAACAAGTCTTCACTTTAAAGATCCTAGCAGAAAGGGCCATCACAGCTGATAGCTACGAACTTCACATTTTGCTTCTTGACATGTCGAAGGCATGCATTGACTCCGTGAAGAGAGTGGTTCTTTTTGAAGACCTTAAAGAAATGCTGAGCAGGATGAACTTCATCTTTTGGCAATCATACTCAGAGAAGTCCGCTTACAAGTTAGAGTGGGTACAGTGTCTTAGGTAAGCCCTTCAAAACCAACATTGGCGTACCTCAAGGAGACTGCCTGAGTCCCATTCTCTTCACAATATACCTTGCGAAAGCACAGACAACTAAAATGTACAAACAACAGCGGTACCACCGAATCTCCAAGATCACAACTACTCTGCCAATCTACTGCAGTCTCAGTCCCAACCCCTCTGCGGAACTCGAAAACCACAACTATGCCATTTGACCACCATCATACTTTGAGATTGGGCTGCAATATGCTGATGACAATGGGAAAGTATAAAACAATGCTCACCCACTTAGGAAAATAGAACGGAGGGCACCTGAGGTACTTAAAGAGCGAAACCTCGAGGTAAACAACGCTAAGACAGAAAAACATCACATCTGCAGAAACGGAATTAACACCAGCTGGGAAAAGTGTATCTAGGCTCCCTACTGGACACTGGGGAAGACATCACAAGAAGGAAAGTACTTTCGATGGTATCCTTCAACAAATTTCAAAGTGTTTTCAACATCAAGTCGATCTCCCCGGCAACGAAACTCAAAACATTCTGCGCATTCAAAACATCCATATTTCTAGTATACAACAGTGAATTATGGACACTAACCAAGTCACTAGAATAGAAAATTGACGCCTTTCACAGGAGGCTCCTGCGTTCAACCCTCGGCCTTCAGTGGCACAAAAAGGTGTCAATAAAGTGCTCTATGAAAAAACAACGAGAAACCTTGGAGTCGAGTGTCATAATCGCCAAAACACGCCTGAGATGGACAGGCCATCTCCTGAGACTACCTGATGAAACACCAGCCAAGCAAGCGCTTATGGAGTGTATATACGTCATCACAAGCTGCCAAGGGGCGGTCAAAGAACAACATGGCTGAAAAGAATAAATGAAGACCTGAAAGCCACGGACCTGAACATCAAGAACCGACATACCTGGCACTTGGCAGCTGATAGAGTACAGTGGAGGATACTTAGTGCGCAATGTCAGATGCATCGTAAAATGCGCACTACGCAGGAAAAATGGCGAACCAAGATTTGTGGTGATGACGTCAGGTGTCTTGGGTCGATATATTCTATTGATATGAGCAGTTATCTTACCTGTAAATTGTCATACGGAAATTTAATCACATTCCAAGGGTTTTTTCGCGTTTGCAATTTAACTGAAGAATGTGTGTAGAAAATAGACATTCACTTTTTACCAGACAATACGCCTTATGCATTGACGTCATCAAGCCGAAGAAAAAGTCGCCTCCAGACCAATCAACTCAATGGTTTGAACATCCAAGAAGGAAATGACTATTATAACCTTTTGTCATTGCCTTCTCCTTTTCCCCCACAGACATCCCCCTTTTGTCTTCTTTTCATTGTTTACCCGTTGCTTTTTCTGTGTGCTTTCTGCCTCTAGTCTCCCTCTCTCTAATCATGTATTTCCACTTGACTGCCTCTGTTACACTGTTTGTGTGTTTTATAGTGTCATTTAGCCTTTCAGAAAGACTCTGCTATAGGGTCTAAAAAGTCGCAAGATTAAAAATATTGACAGCATTGTATGACTGAAAAGGTCAGCTTTATATTTTGGTAGCAAAACTCAAAACAAAAACAAACGCAGTCTCCGAAACAGTATATGCATGCAGATGCGATCACCGTATGTTTTTTTGTCATACAATTGATTAATTTAATTGATTATGCTTTTGAAAACAACTTCATTTTCCTGTTCCCTTTTTGTTTTACTCGCATGCAGTCCTATACACATTTTGGAATGGGGTTCAAGATCGAACTGAGTTCATCCTCTGCCACAGATTCAACCGTGTCTGTTAGCGTTGTGGTTGCCGTTGTGCTCATCGTCGCCATGTCGGATTTGTAAAGTACCTCCTGGCTCCTGCTCATTTTCAACGAAAGTTTTTTGTGACAGTTCTTATTTGCACTTGTTGTACATTGTTAGGCAAATAATGATTAACTTCGTCTGGGTTTCAGATTGGTTTAAACTTTAGAATGCAGTAGGCCTACGGCTAAGACTAGATGTTCAGTGGTGTAGCCAGTTGGGGGGGGGGGGGGGGGGGAGTGCCCCCGAAACTTTCCCGGTGTAAATGGGGACTGCAAACATTTTTGAAAATACAAGACAAATTGGAACAGGAAACAAAAAACCAATTTTGTTATACTCGTTATAGGCCTGCGTGATCTGCTTCTCATTGTTTCATAATTGTGGAAGGTGTGGTGATGCCGACGGTGCTAGCTTGGCTGAGTTTTGTTCATGTATACGCTTCGAACCATCGTAATCCAAAACTTTAGGTCATAGGCTACCAGTAAAAGTGTAACATAAACTTAACTACTCTGAACCTTACTAAGGGGGACCACAAATTGGCTCCCCCCCCCACCACCCACCAGAAAGCTGGCTACAAGCTAGAATTGGTTCCAAGTCTGTGATCGTGGTTTTTAGTCGTCCTCTTGTGGATAAACTCCGTCTTGAACGAGTTAGAGCGCGTGACAGCCAATCTGCGGGTGAATTTTGCGTGGCCGATGCAGAGAAATAACGCAATCTCAGACTTGAAATCAAGTCTAGCTACGAGTCTGAAGAGGTTACTTCCGGGCCTTTGTTTGTGTCGTATGAAAGATAAATCAAGTTCATAAAGTAGTGTAAGATTTTAGAGGCACACCATATTAACTAAAAACCCACAGCTTCTGAAAACAAGCTTACGATGGTAAGGTCGTGGCTTTTAACGGTTGTTGAAAAATTGTGATTCGGTATTGTAACCCTGGGGTTGTTGATTTTTGATCCACCTGAGGCACTGTGAAAAGTAGGCTTCTAAAAAAATTTGCTGACAAGGTTAATAGGAGTCTGGCGCGCCGTTCAGTGCCGTTTTGAATAAGAGCTCAATATCATTCAACTGTTAACTTAGTAAACAAAATAAAAAAGGAAGCAGTTTATTTGTCGGAAAGAAATTTGAATTGATTTCAAAAGGCTGGTAGATGAGTTTGTGGGAACTCTTTTGAATACTTAGCGATAGCATAGGTTTAATAGGGAGCTTGATCAGTGCGGACCAACTTTTATATTTTGTAAACAGTGCCCTCTATAGTGTTTAAAAACCGCGTTTGTCAGACCAAATTGTCCTTGGCCTCGCAAAGCTCGTTTTAAAATATTTATAAGTAGGCCTTGACGTACTTCCCCCCAGCGTGGTTATTGTAACCATTGTACATTCGTAACCATAGTATCCGTGTTGTTAATTGCGAAAGATTAGCTCTGTCTACCCATCACATAATCTACGCTTCGGGCCGTAAGCGACGAATTCCGTGGGATAAGTGTATAATAATGTGGGTCGTGGCACTCTTACTCTTAGTATGGGGAAGCTCTGCATGGTTAAGAGAGGGCAGAGTGGTTGATTTGCCCGAAATTTTACACACAGATTATAAAAACACAAGTGTTAATTTCTAATACCGTGTAATATGTATTCCGTTCTCTGTCCATTTATTTATTCTTGCTGTGCCCGAATTTGCCTGACTGTTTTGCCCCCATTTATTTTTGTATTCTTACTTTTACAATTTTTGAAACACTTAATTAATTAATGAATTAATTTATTTATTTTGTATTTGTTTGTTTATTTATTTATTTATTGTTGTTGGGGGGCACCATAACGGAACATAGTGCATGAGAAGCGCTCAAAAAATGATGCGCTGTGTGCGTGCACAAAGTATGTGCACGCGCACACACACCGCGTATTCTGATCTGACTTCTAACGTATAACCATAGAGCTATACATAGAGCTATAGCTCTATGCGTATAACACATGCTATGAAACAGTCATTTTCATTAGATGTGATTTTATGTCCTGTACAATGGCAACTGGTTCCAATTAACCAATCATCTTTCATGTTATATGAATCGATAAAGAAATTATTCAGCTTGAAGAAGCAGCGCAATCCAGGTGAATGCGTTGCGCAATGTGCGAGTTATGGGAAGTTTTTATGCTGCGAGAGCACGGCCATTTTCTCTGTTTTTTCACCTTTTGCCATAGGCGCGTGAAAGAAAGTCAATTTTTTTAAATCAAAAGGGCAATTTGTTCCCTATTAACAAGCAGTAAATTAATGATATGAATTGAACGAGTGTATTTTTTCTTATTAAAAGTGAACGATCCATGAAATTTGCTTTTCGCGATCTCGAGATATAATGGATTTTCTCGGAAATTCTGTGTTTTAAAAGTTAGTTTTATGCGTATTTTGGCACATGAAAACAAACACAACGCAAATGATCGCTATGTTCCGTTATGCCCTAGGTCGTACCTAATGACTAAAAAAAAAAAAAATTACTTTATTCTTCGGACGCCGCAGAATAAACACCCATCTTGTGTTTATGTATAGGCCTATGTATGTTTTTCTTCACAACCGGCAATGTTTTTAAAGTATAAGGGGGCCTATGATTAATACGGAACTTTTAAACCCTTGTGAAAGCAGTTCATTGCATGCAGGTCTCAAAGTTCAAGTTGTATCAATGCTTTAATAACTGCACAGTATTTTCTACTTCTTCATGAGTTAAATTAACTTGTTACATATAATGTGGTACAAATGTAATTATTTTATAAAATTGGCAAAAACATTTCTTTGGTCTCAGCTTGTTTATCCGTTCGACGCTGTTCTGATCCCCCTCCAGAGACCCCCTGTAGAATTAAAAGTCATACCTTCCTGCAGCGACACGCCCAAATACTACCATTGTTGCCCTTTTTACGGGTGATGTCACAGCTAGATATAGAGTTGGACCAGTCGGACTTCCGACAAATTACGCACCTAAAGTCATTACATGTCACCGAATTTGTCTTAAGAATGACGATGTAAGTGCATGAAAAGTAAACTATTCACAGGTGTTTGTTTTCTTTGCAAATATTTTCTCAGATATCAAATAATAAACCACAACCACAAATATGTTCTCTTCAGACTTACGTTAACTCCCAATAGGTGTAGCAATAGCTAATCCAGCCACCTCCTGGTACCAGTCAGGACACATGTACGGAGCTTTAGGAAAGCCATACAAATAAACCAGATTATGAGATCTCATCGGTCGACTACCACTGCTACCAGAACCTAAAAAGACTACTTATATAATCCATGGTTTCAATTAGTAGTCTTGGTGGGATAAATCACACTGAGTTGACTTACTTTATGATATAAGTCGACTTAATGAACTCTTGATCCGAATAAAATGCGTGGCACTGCTGGAGCTCCGTACATAAATACCACCGTCCCGGCGGGCGAATGCTGAACGCTCTGCTTTTGTTGTCATCTTTAGACCGTTCCAATTCTTAAAAGGGTAAAATGTACCCAATATCATACAATGGGATTTTTCTTTTCCTAAATTTCTTTTCCCCAAAGAATTGTTTTAAATGCAAAAAATGTAGAATTTCTATTTTATTTTAAAGCTATTATAATGGGGGTATTCATTTGTAGTCATTTGATTTGTTGTTACCGCCATCTGGCGTTTTAACCCACCTGGTAAATGGGTGACGCCGGTTTCCTTTCATCGAGTCGAGTGAGTTGTACTAAAAACATCATACAGTCACGGGTGGGTAGATTCAGACACACCGATAAAAGCAACCCGTTTTTATATATTGTATGTTGTCTAGTCCCACTGTCCATTGGCTGTCGCTTGTCACACTTTCACTTGCAGCACAGCAAACGTCAGCGGTGAGTATTTATTATTACAATACTAGACGGTTCTACTGTACTAGTTGTAGTAGTACTACCACTACTTACTAACTTATAGTATGTACGTAGTAGTACAGTCATTTGACCAGTTCGGGATCATTGACCAGTTCGGGATCACTTCAACTTTGCAATAACCAAATAATTACATTACTTCTCACATTACCAATTTCTGTTGACACATGTGAAGAATAACATCCATTAAACCAACAAACCCAAAATAAAGGTGCCAAACATCATCGGCAAATAAATTATGGCCAATTTCCGGAAGTTTGTCTGCGAAATTGATCATTATTTTGTTTTAAAATGTTGGTTGAAAAACGCTGTTAAAACTTCTCACCATCAGAATTGGAACGCCAGGGCAAAAAACATTTATGTAAAATGCTAAGAATGTGTAAACAATATTTCCTGTAAATACTGAGCAGTCGTCTTGTTTTTTTGAGAAGACAAAATTACCCAAATCATCTTTGGGGGGGCATCGTACCCTTGACCAGTTCGGGATCACTCAACATCTCATTTTGTCAAATGGTGCCGCACTAACTTACTAAGTGAGGTAAAATCATACTGCTGCAGTAGAAAGTTTATCTATTGCTTTTGAGATACAAATTCTTGTAGATTTTTGATTTTTTTTGAGAAAATGAAACTTGGAGGGGTCAATAATGCTTTTAGATGCGCTTCACTTTTACATTCTCCTTTGCTGTTGTTTTGTGTTTTTGTCGCTGGGTTTTTGCGCTGCTGTTGAAGACACTTGCATGACATTCACTTAAGAAAGGTAGTCCAAGTCCATGCCAACACACTTCTGAAGTTTCTTGTCCTTGAGAGACAGTTTTATGAATGGGAGTATGGGTTTGCAATAAAGGGCACGCTACTGATTCAGAATAGATTCAACTGATCCTGAACTGGTCAAACAGGTGACGAAACTTTTCTCAAAGCCTCTTCAAAAGTACTAATCATTTTTTGTCAGTGACTACTTGGTGAGTTTTATGACATGTTTAGGTAAACTGATCAACTTTTTTGTTTAAGATTTCAAAGAGATTGCAGCAAAAAACAACGTGAATTCAAAACGTGATCCAGAACTGGTCAAACGACTGTAGTACAGCCTAGTGATAACTGATAATTGATATAGATAGTTGCGGTCTAAAGACCGTCGGGAAGAGGGTTACGATATCGCAACTAGGACATGGACATGATGGAGGAAGGAAATACTGGTACATTCCTTCCTCCATGGATAGACCATGGATGGAGGAAGGAAATAGACGAATCACATTTATTTCACATTAAAAACTGTACCTAATAGTTCTGCCGGCAAAAAAATGTCTGAAAACACATCAAAACAACTTGCAATATTCACCTGTTCACGTTCAGTGGTCTACACTTAATTACAATACAAATTACAAGAACAAGAGAGCAAAATATGAAAACTAAAAAAATTGGCTTTTTGTTAGTTAATGCTAAGTTATAAGTACATCAATATTCTATTTCTAAATATGATGTTACAAAGAATTATATTTTACTTTTAGCTTGTTGGTAGGCCTATTTTAGCAATACTATTAACTCACTATTAACCACTTCACGTCGGATGACGGAAATTTCCGCAACATTTTGCAGAACCGAGATACGGTTGACGTCGACATCCGTCATGCAGCTTTTCGAAAATTGCTAACCGTGCTGCCTACAGACGTAAAAAGACGTCAAATTAGCGCATCCATTTCAGATGGATGACGTAAAAAGACGTGCCGCAAAAACATTAGGGCTGCCGGGTGACGTTTATAAACGATAAAAAGGTCATGACATTGTGACGGTTGACGTAAAATTACGATGTAGTGGTTTGGTTCTCAGTCCGGCTGACGTAAAAAGACGTCATAACATCGTTGTTTTTACACTTTGGAATTTTTCATTGTTCAAAGTTCCCATCCTGTTTGCATATCATCACTTGTCTATGTGTAATCCCCTTACCTCATTCTCGTATTCTTTGTTGTAATAAAATAAAGATGTAACATAATAAATAAAACTGCAGTCTCATGTTTCTTTGATTTGCATATAAATCCAGCCTACTCCTAACCATCTTTGTATCATGCTGTCTGCCCCAAACAATGAGGATTATCAGCTTATTGGCAGGGGATAGCTTTTGCCTGTACATGGTCAACCCTTGTCCCCATACTCCCCCCCCCCCCACACCTTTGTTCCATTTGTCTCCATTGAAACCTGTAACCTCAGCCATCCTGGTAATGTGATGCATGGGGGATAAAACTATGGTCTCATAATTTGTCTTTGACTTGCAATAAATCCTAAAGCATCTTTGTTCATGCTGTCTGCCCCAAACAATGAGGCTCTTATCAGCTTATCAGCTTCTGTCTTCATTGTCTCCTTGCTGGCAGACTACATACCTATAGAAATTTGTACCTGGGCTGGTGGACATCTTTGCAATTTGAAATACCTAGCCTGTGACCCCTTTATTCTTTCTGAGCTCCAGGGCTGGTGGATGTCTTTGCAATTTCAAATACCTAACCTGTGACCCCTTTCTTCTTTCCGAGCTCCAGCATGCAAATGATTGCACACCTTTGTTCCATTTGTCACTGGTCAAAACTTGTCCATGTATTCCCCAACCTCCACCATGTTGTCCATTCAGGCAGACCCAACGCCAACATTCTTGGCATGGGTGTATTGATCTATTATCGAGGAAAAAACTGTAACCTTTCGCCAGGGAAAAAACCCTAATTTTTGTCGAAAAATAATACCGCCCAGAGGCCCAGCATTTTTTTAATAATACCGACGTGAAGTGGTTAAGCCCAAGTAAAATAAATAACATGTTGCTCGTCAGTACTTTTTAAAAAGTTGGTGAGGGAGTCCTTGTTATTTCTTTGTTATTTTCAAATTTTTTGTTATTTATTTCAAGATGGCCACCATTGTCTAAGATGGCCGCCATATGTCCTCAAATTCTGTTTAAAGTTGCCATATGTGTTTCTGTGTCCATTTCGATAATTTTTTATTATTGTTATACTTTCCAAGAGTTCTTCTTGCTTTTGCTCCAAAATTATTCTGTGTGTGTGTCGCACCACGTCCTGGTGCAAAGATCTCGTTCAAAGAACTGTGGCATGCAAACGTGAAGGGCAAAACGTTTCGAAGAAAATGAGGATTTTCTCACGATTGCGTTGTGGAAATAGCATTTTTTGTAGGCCTACATGCAAGAAAGATGATGAAATTGCTCAATAAAAATGAAGGATACATTTGAAATAGCTCTCAATATGTAAATTGATTTCAAAGATTTTTTATTTATTTGTTTATTTTTATTTTTTTTATTAAACAAATAACTAATTTTTTTTTTTTTACAAATAACAAAAAATTCGGTGCGGCCTCCAAAATCGGAGTGGGCGGGCATGAGCAACATGTTATATATTTTACTTGGCCTAATAATTAATAATTAAATCACAGAATTATGGGTTGTGAGAGAGCAAATTCATTCCAATCTTCCCTTTACTGCTGTCAGACCATAGAGCAATGGTCAGACTGTGTATCTGTTCCGTCCCAACTTGACAATCGTCCCAACTATAGTTGGGACCGGTCCTAGCACAGGTTGGGACCGGTCCCAACTCGAGTGTTAAGTTGGGGCGCCCTAACTATAGTTGGGATTGCCCATAGAACTCTACAGTCCCAACTACATGTATAGTTGGTGCGATTGTCAAGTTGGGGCGGAACATACAGCCATCCTGTCCTGCCTGTGATTCATGAAAATTTTCATAAATGAAACGATGTGGTCACGTTTTTGAAAAAATTACCAGGGCACTAGTAAAGGATAGTGAGTGACTGACAGTGACAGTGCAATGACAGGATTTTTTTTAGAAGGTTGAACACAATCAATTTTAGTATTTTAAATAATCTTAACCCTCCATCCTCCCGACGGTTGTAAATCGTCGGGAGGATGATATAGTGTCAGTGCAACCGCCGATTGTCCCAACTAAATAACTAGTGTGGCCCAGGGTTTACACTTGGCTGCACTTGTGCGTGTGGATAGGTAGTTTCATGAGATGGGGGATGGCAACTTAAACCAGTCATCTCGCCTCCTAAAGTTGTACCTGCTTAACAGTTGCATCCTTGCAAAGTAACCCCTTGCAATGTTGTCCCGCACTAGCAAAGTTGCCTCCTTCACATGCTTTATTTTATTGCTGAATATCAACTTTGTTAGCCAGCAAAGGCACCAATAAATAACATTAACAGAATAATAAGAAATGATGAAGAAATGTTTAGTTTTAGATGTGGGAAGAATCCAGTAAAATCCCCGTAGCCCAATGTTGATGGTTTTCAACTTTCAACCCACGTTTTTAAAACGGCATCAGAATTTAAATTTTCTTTGACACTTTTTGATCAATAGGCTCCGGTTACATAATCATTTTTGTTTCACTTTTGTTTGCTTATAAATACACATTCATTGTTTTTTCCGCTAAAGGAATTCCCATTAAAAGCAGCGACCCGTTTACCTTTTTTGTACAAAAATAAAAAGACAAGCGATGCTTTGACTTCTTAAGGGAACATAATAAGGCAGACAACTGATAATCACACTGAATGTATTCCAAATTCGAGCCCTGTACATGTGAGAGATTTTACATTTAACTTTTGTTTAATTCCAGGGTATTTTAAGATTCCGGACATATTATTAGGTTGCTCTGCAGAAGTAAGTGGAATAAAAAAACCCCAGTACAGCCATGCTGGGTGTTGTGGTGTTGGCGTTTACTATTCATGGTAAGTACCTTACTACTTGTAAGCATTTATTATAGACAAAATTACAGTAAGCCCAAATTTACGTACCTAATTATTAACCACTACTTAACCAGCAGCTCTATTAGAAAGTCAAAGTCAATTTTCAATAGACTGTGCTCGTCACGGGTGTATTCAAACATTGGGACCTGTCAAAGTGCGCAAGATTGTTTCCTTCACGCATTATAGCAATGTACGTGGGACTAAACAGTCCCCAAAATGTTTGAATACTGGCAAGACTTGCATATAATCTATTGAGCTGTGATGTTCAAAGTTGCTCAACATCTAATAATACCAAAACTGTGATTTAATTAAAACAACATTGATAAGATTGAAAGTATAAATGTTCACAGATTTGCACATAACTTACATGGTATAAAGATGGTCATGGTGGAAAACTTCCCTAGAAATAGTTTTGCTTGAAATACCATAGTTTTTTAGGAAATGTGTAAAACAATAGTCTTTATCCTGCAGGATAAAATCCGATGTTTGAAAAAAGTTAAAACAATATACAAATAATTGGGTTTGTCACTGTTTTTTCTCATGACTCGGAGGACCGATTGAGCTTAAACTTTCACAGGTTTGTTTTTTGATGTATATATGTTGGGTCACATCAAGTGTGGATACAGGTCTTTGGCAATTATCAATGTTGTACACACTCTTTAAAAAGTTTCTTTTTGGTGTAACTCAACGAGCTCAAGTGTGGGCACATTTTGGTAAGTGAGAGCTTCCAGGGACTTCAGGTGGGCACTTGAACCAGATAGATGAATTGGTGCAGAATGCTATATTCATTGCATCAATGGTTTTGTTAACTCTTAGTTCTAACCAATGACAATTGGTCTAATTTTGAATGTACTTTGCAATTGCTTGTGTAATCAAGTTGTCGTCTTACAAAACAATGGTATAAAAATATGTTACAATAAATAACAACTACGTTGAAAAAAAGGAAAGCAGAGGGAAATTATTAAATAAAAACCTACAAATCCTTAATTCAAATTCTTCTTCTTGGTGCTTTTGAAACAATATTTTTTGTTGACAGTCTTCATAAAGGGTTGGTCAAAGTCAAAGGAAAGAAATGTTTTCAAGAGTCAAATAAAAGCCGATTTTTTCCCCACTCACTTTATGTCCGTGAGTGTAATTTACTAGTCTATAGTTCTGTGAAGGTGAAAGTGTGGCTCAATTGTGAAGTTAGTTTCACTTGCATGTACTATGTACATGTATGATAACAATGACTGTTAATTATAATTGAAGGTTACATGGTTAGGAAGTGTGAAAAGGTCATACTGATCCCAATGTGTGGTGCGAATCGCTGCAATGGTCTCACTCTGTCCCAACAATTGTGATTCTCTTTCTGTAGTCCATTACTCTAGGGCACCAGCTGTTCCGTGGTGGTCCGAGAAATGAACTCCCTCCAATGTTCAAGCATCCTTGTTCATTTGTGATTAAGATATTAGAAAAACACTTAACTGTACAAACACAATTTGATCTGAAAGGCCATTAGCCTTGCCATTGCACAGGTTTTGTCATACCAAAAATACTTGTACTGTTCAATCATGGCGCCATTGGTTTTGAATGTATACAAAAAAAATCTTTAGTTTTATATGACGGGCATTATATTAGGTCGTTTAAAGGCTAAATTTGGTGATAGAAAAATTGTGGCAATCATGCAAATAGTAGGCCTACGTATCATAAGATAAAAAATTACCAACATGCTTTTCAAATTGCTGATGAACGCCTCAAGATTCTAGGGAAAAAAAAGTACACAAGATTCAAGAATTCTTTACATGTTTACCACCTGTCCTCATCAATTGTCTGTTTATAAAATGCAACCACTATCATGCTTGCTTTCAATGTGGACATTTTTGGTCGAGGGGGCGTTTAGAAGAACTGATGATGTGATTAATCTGCTGTTGGATCCTTGGCAGTGTAAATTCCAACAAATAAAAGTGCAATCGTATGAGGTGAAAAAATATCCAAAGAAGAAGCTCGATTTCACGATCCCACTAAGATTCACCTTAAGATGAGTTGTCAGTATTACCATTGTGACGTCACACTTTGCTTAACCCCTTGAGCACGGTATTGTTTTGAGAGTGAATGCAGGTCGGCCATGATTATATATACCGTGAACAATAGCGCGGATTACCGAAACAATAGCCCGTATTCATTGCACGAACAGCCCGTGTACGGAGCCACATGTTGCAGTAGCTTTTCACTCGAAAATACCGATCTATTCAAACACAAATTAAAAAAGGGCAATTTCTATGAATAGATCCATGATACAGGGCCAAGAAAGGTTCAGCAAACTCTTCCCTTCGCAGAGAGTTGGTCTTTCAATAATAACCAGCCAGCAACCTCAGAAACCACAGGTGCATAATGAATAGAAAGTATGCAACCAGTATGCTGCTATAGCCATCACCAGACACCCTAACCTTCTATCAAGCCGTCGGCCATAGCTGTCATCGGTCCGCAAGAGGTTAAAGTCACCTGGAAATAGAATTTTTTAAAATTATAAATATGTATATTAACAATAAAACAATTTTTTGAGTAATTGTTTGTCAGTATTTATATGTTAAAAAAATAGATAAAGTTGTTTGGGGGCGACTCCGCCCATCCCTTTTTGTGACGTCAATCGAGGAAGACTTCGCCTCGATTGAACATCGACCCCACTCGAACTTGCCTGCATTTACGTTGTGTATACACGTGCAAGTAGTGAGATTGTACGTTTCGTTTGGTTATCCAAAAGGGGGTTTTTTCTTGCATTTTTCCAGCGAAAATTGCTGCTGGATGCAGCAAAACGACTAAAGATGGGGTCAGCCAGCATTTTTTTCCTGCAGATCCCAAATATAGGCAGTTACGGGCATCGAAAGTTAGGCTAACGAGGGCAAAGTGGTCCGGTCCGACGTCGTTTTCAGCACTATGCAGCGAACACTTGGATAGCCCGGAATTTTTTCGTTGGTAGTAGTGTGCAAGGGAAGTTGTAGTGAAGCTTAGGTTACCAGCGAAATGTTTCTGGTGGAAAAACAATACCTCGTATTATCCGTGTTCTCGTTATGACCATGCTCGTATCTTCCGTTTTTAAGACATAGAAACGCGCATGGGACAGTTCGGGACCGGTGAAAAACCTCTGGCGTCTCGTATTAGTCGACTGTACACTGTCCTAGGATTGCATTGGGTGGTGACGTCCGAATACGAAAACGCATCATACTGATCAGGTACCCAGACGTAATGTACGGGGCCAGACTACACATTTTCTCCTGCCTCGATTGACGTCACGAACAGCGCCATGTAAAGGGGGGCCTAATTTTTAATTTGTAATTAAAAGAAAAATACAATTTTTTAACCTTAGTAAATTGTTTATTCACATTCCACTCATAAAAATGTATATATGACAACAAAAGCTTTATTTTGAGAAAATACCACTGCCAGGTGCCTTTAACAATTAAGATTGATTTGGACTGAAGATTAATCTTAAGAAGCTCTTTGAGAAATTGACCCCTAACCTACTACATTGTATGAATTCAAGGTTAAAATATGTGGGTACATATTACATGCATTAAAACGGGATGTAAAAGACTTTGGTCCAATCTGAAAAGAGACCTTAAATAATTTGGCTCGTGAATCTTTGTATGTGTTCTTCACTTCAATACAGAGAGACACAAACTGTCCACATGACCACCTTTTTACTCTCTTTTATGGGCCATTCAGATTTCAGAATAATTAGTGTTTACAAATTTGATCCTTTTTTCTTAAATTGTGTGTGTGTGAGTAGGTAACCACATTCAAACCGGGGACCTATAACAAAAGAGGACAATAGGTGCACGGTTGCTATCACAAAGGAAATCATTGTGGTCCACGGTTGCTATAACAAAGAGTTGAAGAAAGGAGGGTCCACGATTGCAGGCTGTTACACACTTGGGTGTGTGTGTGTGTGTGTGTGTGTGCTCTCACTTTCGGTACCTTCTGGAGACCAAGGACAAAACAAAAAAGGGAAAACAAAAGGACTCCACATGGAATTTCTAAAGACCGGGGTGCTCCACAAGGAAATTTGTGTACAAAGTCTATGGGAAACTGTTAAGTGCAGGGACAAAGGAAAGAACAAAAGAGTGCTCCACAAGGATGCATTTTTCCGTCTGTACGTGTCAAAAGAAATAACTGAAAACGAAATTCAGTGTACAATTAAAAATCTAGAAAAAATAACCCTAATTTGTAAGGGGGAAAATACAGAGTGACCTTTCCAGATCATCCATTGTGATTGGTCAACCTTGTTTTTTATAGCTGACCTCTGTGCCTGATTGGAGTGATGGCAACAATTTCCTCTTCTGTTTCAACGTTGTATGCTTTAAGATTGGTAGCCAGGAAAAGTCATTAAAAACTTCTGAGCTTGGGGAGAACATTGATCTAAAATATCTACTTTATTTGAGGCAGTACTTCAGTACTTCCTATTTTGTTTGATTCTGTTGGACTGAACACTTGGGGATTTAGGGTTGATAAAAACACATGTTATTTTAACTGAAGTTTTGAAAAACCACACAATATTTTTTTTCAGGATACTTTATACCCCCTTGTAAATTGGACCTTGGATGGAGGAACTTCATGGAGGAAGGAAAATACCACATGTAACTTCCTAACTCCATGATTTGGCTAAATTTGTTGGGCAAATTTAACATTGACTGAGCGGTTAACCTCGGGTCACTCTTTTGTTCGGTGTCCCACTTGTGTTTTGGGTCAATTCATCCTATTCCATTGAGTTTACCAAGGGCATAAGGGTTTACCCTCTATTGTCCCATTTTCTATTGTGTGGTTTGTACAGTCATTCTGTGATTCAGCAGACTCTATATAAACAAATAAAAAGAATAACAAAAGATGAAATGGCATTTTTTTTGAAATGTATAATTTTTTTTTTCTTTTACAATACTGGTTTTAGGGGCACTGCCATTTGAATATCTTAAAGTCGGTGAGGAAACTTTTAAATGAGCACCAAGGCCAATAGCACCAGGGCAACAGAGGCTGTGGCTTCTGTGTAACTCAAGGACTGTTTTCATTTTGTCTTTTAAAGCCCGGTTCATACTTCCTGCGAATGCGAATGCAAAGCGAATATTGACGTCACAACTCTGTTTTCGCTGCGAATAATTCGCAAGAGTTGAGCACAGCTCAACTGCTGCGAATTATTCGTTGCGAATTTGTGGCGTCAAAATTCGCTTCGCATTCGCAGGAAGTATGAACCGGGCTTAAGATGTAATTGTATAATCAGAAAGTTATAAACTAGACAGATCAGGTGATCCCTTTTTGGAGGGAAAAATTCAAATTATTATTATCAACAAATTCTTAGTACAAATTAACCTATACCAGAAACATTTCTTATAATAGGCTTATGTTATGCATGTAGGTAATGCAGTGACTTGAAACATACACTGACTGCAGGCCTGAGGCCAGTGTTGGTAGCCTCAGGCCAGTAATCTCATGACCAGTCTTAGTTTTATGTTTTATGTACAATGTGTGGTCCTGTAAAAAGCATCCTGGTTCAGTAAAACGTTTGAGCTACAAGCCCTAGATTTTTACCCCATATTGGATTTTTTGGAGCCCTTTTAAATGTATTTGAAGGTTGGCTGGAAATCGTGTGCCTGTCACATGAGTGTCAGAATGGAAACATTTAAAGGGACACGTTGCCTTGGATCGGGCGAGTTTGGTCTAATAAAAAGCGTTTGTAACCGTTTGTTATGAAATGCATATGGTTAGAAAGATGTTTTAAAAGTAGAATACAATGATCCACACAAATATGCCTCGCATTTACTTTGCGAACTAACACGGTCGGCCATTTATGGGAGTCAAAAATTTGACTCCCATAAATGGCCGACCGTGTTAGTTCATGATGTAAAAGGAAAACCACGCAATTTCGAGGCATATTTGTGTGGATCATTGTATTCTACTTTTAAAACATCTTTCTAACCATATGCATTTCATAACAAACTGTTACAAATGCTTTTTATTAGACCAACTCGTCCAATACAAGGCAACGTGTCCCTTTAAGCAATTGCAAGGCTAAATTGGAGGTAAACACCCACCAAGGTCTTTTCTTTATTCAAGCCACAGTTCTAGGATGAAAGTGATTGGTATTTGAAAGATTTTGAAGGGTTGATTTTGAAGGGCGAGTGGGAAACCTTGATCTGGAAAACCATCAAGGTACACACAAAGTATTGTGGTTAGACTCCGACAATTACTACATACACAATAACACAAACCACAGAGAAATTAACATTTATCATGAACTCACTGGTAAGGCCAACATCTTTTGAACTTGGGATTAATGACTCAACAATTTTAGATAGTGGGCCTTCTCTGGATGAAGCCACGCTGGAATGAGTCAGGTTTTCGTAATAGTGCCCGCTTATCGTTCGATGGCTTATGCATGGTAGTGTGCAGATAGGGAAATTGCTGTAGTCGAGTGAAATGAGCAACAACGTCTTGCACTTAGTCTATAGTGTCACCCAGGCCATTAAAGAAACCACACCACAATTCTTGTTAAGTTGCCCAGCAGGCTTTGAGCACCAGCATATAGGGTGTACATGTACATGATATAGAAAATAATAATAATACATGTACGAACAAACATTTATTTAGCGCCAAATCCATTAATAAAATTGCTCGCAAGTGCTTTACATAAAAACACAATTAAAAGGAAACCTCAAAAACAGATACAAATAAGTCCCAGTAGAGGCAATACAAACAATAATGTACACAGTCTAGACAAAGTTTTACCAAAAAGTAATCACAAGGACTCGTGCAAAACCATTACAATAAACCAGGGCCATCAGCCAGAATTGATAAAAACACCAAAAATCTAAAGATCAAAAGAGACACAATAACATTCCACACCCTCACTTTTAAAGTAAACAAGTTGCTAACAAAAATAATCAACTGTTTATAACATTGGTAAGAGTAAAAAGACATTGTTCACAGATTTGAACACATTGTACATGGTATAAAGATGGTCATGGTGGAAAACCATTATTGAAATATTTTTGCTTGAAATGCAATAGCTTTTGAGAAATGAGTAAAACAATTAGTTTTGATCTCACAAGTCCAAAACTCATGTTTGAAAACTTTGAAAACATTCAGGTTTTTCCCCACTTTTTTTCTCATGACTCCAATGACCGATTGAGCTTTTAAAATCTTTCACAGGTTTGTTATCTCATGTATGTATGTTGTGTCAAGTCAAGTTTGAGTACTGGTCTTTGACAATTACTAATGAACAGGTAGTTAAACGAGAAAACTAAAAGATAAAACAAGCCAAAATAGAAAGGAGGATTTGGGAGGGTAAGTAAGGGTTTAAGAGATGTACTGGTCATGTATTTATTCTATATTTGTTTACCATGATGTAGTATGTTTTGTGCAAAAAAAGAAAGATTAATTTAATGCGATCAAGCAATTGAGTACAAACAATTGGGTCTGGTTGTTTTGATTTTCGAGAAGAGACGCTATCCAAAAGTTTGTTTTTTTCACATGGCCTTTGGAACTTTGTGCTAAGTCATATTACTGTAATGTTCCCACCAAGTACAATTCTATTTGTCAGACCATTTAATTCAACACTCTTCAAAAAGCCTTGAGGGAAAACAATTGTGTTTGTTGAAATTCAGTTCGGTTAGATTTTTGTTGTTGCAAAGTCATCACATGTTGGGGTACCATTCAGAGTAAATGCACCATTACCTTTTTCAACAATAGCAGTTTACTGTGAAATTGATCTTACTTAGTCAGCCAAACATGTGTGGGGGCAGGCTCTCAGTATTTGACATTCTTGAACATGGGCTGGCGTCGGGGCAATACGCAGGAAATAAAAATATATTTTTAGGTTAAAGGTAGGGTCAACATAATGCTGATTTATAAGCAAAAGGATAAAGAAAGATACAACAAAAGTCACATACAAGTGTAAGTTTCAGATGATTACAGGGTCTACTTGCTGAGAAAACAGCAAAAGAACTGTCGCTGTATTTTCAAATGACAGTCGAATCCATCCTGGTGATAGCGGGTACCAGCTGCATCTCGGGCTGCAGCATTCGCGTATGGACACCAGCCCTCAGAAATCTGAGAAACGATTCATGCCAAATGTTTTTGGGTGAAGAGTTATGCAAACCTAATTACGTCGAAGGGAATCTTTTCTCAAAGTAGTTTATATTATAGTGAACAGACATCACCCCTCAGAAATCTGAGAAACAATTCATGCATGAATCTTTACTCTGATTCAAATGTTTTGGGTGAAAAATTATGTCGAAGGGAATCTTTTCTCAAAATAAATTATACATGTATTATAGCTGCAGTGCTTCTCACCAGGTAAGTTATTGGAGTACTAACCAATCTTTTAGTTACCCTACCTTTTTAAGATAACATTCACAAAACTCAGAAAATACAATGATTTAAAATGCTCTGATTGCACAGTTTGAAACTAAACAAACATCAAGTAATAAAACATTCCATGACGTTTCAATTCAGCGTGCTTCGGCCAAGCCCGAGAAGGTCGAGTATCGTCAAGTTGAAATAACAGAACTTTTGTTTGTTGCCCAGCAGGTAGACAAAACCAAATAACCCCTGAAGTGGGCACTATCGAAAATGCTGAAAAATAAACCAACAAGAAGATACTAATGAAAACACACTTTTGTCACACTGTACACTTCATTTCAACTTTCAGACATGACCTGTGTATTTTCAGGGCCTGGAAGTTTGCTTTATTTAAATGAGCACTTTGTCTACCATGACTAATGGAACTGGTTAACAGAGGGCATTAAAGCAAACAATGTCCAAAAGAAAGTTCATGGGCGTGCAGCCACGGCAATTGTCATTGCTTAATAAATAAGAAATCATTGACTGCACCTATACCTTTTCTAACTTACCATAGATGACTTTTGTCTGCGGAGATTATATTTAAACAAATACTTAAGTCCAACAAACTGAATGACTGATAGACTTTGAGAAAGACTCTGCTAAGTTCAAAACATGAGGTTATTAACATTTTGGGGCCATTTATACCATAGGTCCTGTGGTTGGTAATCAGTTTTCAAAAGCTAAATCTTTTTTTAACTTTTTGATCTGTCAGAAAATGATTTCGACCAGCAAGTTTGCATCGGCAAAATGCTTAGACTGGACACTGAAGGTTAAATTTTGAGTGTGTAGCATTTCACTACACAACAGGGAAAATCATTTACTGTACATTACATCAAGAGTTTTAAACAGCATGTTTTTTGCATTTCGATGGATTTGGGGGCAGTTTTTAGTCAAAAATCCACAAGTTAAGTTCACTTTAAAAAATATATTTGTGGTGTGTCGTGCTCGAGCGGTCAAGTGCACCAGACTCGAGCTCTATCTTGTTTCTAATCAGCAGTGTGGGTTCAAGTTTCAGTCTTGAAAACCATTATTGCTTCGTCCTTGGGAGGGGACGTGTAATGTAAAGCCATAGGTCCCGTGTGTTGTGTAAAGCGCGTAAAAGAACCCACTTACACTTGTCGCTAAGAGAAGTGTTTTGGCAGTAACCAGAAAAGTGTTACTTAAATGGGTCTTATAATTAATTAACAATTTAAAACCTGTTTTAAAAAGTGTTTCACTTTGTAAGCCTTGACCACCTTATTAATTATCCTTTTTTTTCTTTCTTCAGTCCTGGGTCTTTCATCTGCGGCACCATTCTTCGGGAAGGAGTTGGGTCAGCTGAGGACAGAGGCTCATGGGGTCACTGGTACCGTTAAAATTGCCGACTCTAAAACAATTGTCATCGAGAATTTCAATTACGATGGCGCTGGACCAGGTAAACTAATCCATGAACTGATCTAAGGGTTTGAATCCCATTTGTGGCGTGTGCATCCCGGGGAAAGACATTACTTACCATAAATTGCTTCTCTTCACCCAGGTAACTTTGGGTAGGGGACTGTAAGAGCTGAAATGGTAATTGTTACTGTTTGATTTGGTGGCTCTCTATACTTAAGTGCTGGAAGATAGTAGTTTTGATAAATAGTATCAAACCTGATAAAATGAATAAAAATTGAAATATTCATTTATTGTGCAAATTTCATATTAGTACGTTCAAAAGCGCATCTCAAAATATGCACTCTGTATAAACATGCTCAGAGAGGGTACAATATGTGGCGAATAGGACTTTTTAGCATTCTGACTGTAATACCCATTGCCATTGACTTTAATTTGGACACATGGTAACAATGACTCGAGCAGGATAGCTGAAACGTTAAGACCAATAATTTCTCCGATCTGGGCGCATCTCAAAATTCTTCAACTGTTATTTTTTACTCTTGAATTCATGTGGACATTGCAGCACAAAATGTTGAATTTCCCATAAGACCAGTGTAGTATCTCGCCTGCCAGAAAGGACTTGGAGTGTACAAGGTCCCTCTTTTTGTAAAAAAAGGTTACACGGTCTACCAGCTCTTACACTCTTGCATGTACAGTGTCAGGGACAAAATACACTCTAAAAACTAAGTAATAATTTTAATGCTTTAGTGCGGTGAGTGACAAGTCTTTGTGAAGTTAAATTCATCTGATGAAAAAAGAGTTACCGGTACAACATTATAGTGTCTTAGATTTCACTTAGACAATGTTGAAATAACTTTTTCATATTGATAATTTCTAATTTTTTTATAGAGTTGTCGCTGGTTTTAAGAGTGTACTAATTCTTTCAAATTGTTCCCTTTTCTATCTGTAGATGCACACATCTGGGTAGGAACAACCTCTATGCCTAGTAGTGATGGAATTATTGTTCCTGTCAATGGAGAGTAAGTATTTCATATCATAAACCCTGCCTTGGGCCATTGTGCTTTATTTGACTGTAGGTGTGTAAACAACATTGTGAAATTGGGCCGTGATTGTGGTTTGGCCATACAAAGAGGATATATTGTCTCTCTGTAGACTTACAATTAAGGCTTTCAAGGTTTTACTGCACACTATTCAACTTTACAGTTAGCCTTTTGTCAAGGCCATCGTGGCTTGGACAGCTTTGTAAACAGTGGAGCGACTGGAACGAGAGACCACGCGCGCGAGCCGAGTGGGCGAGGGCATTTTCCAACTTGTTTGCGTTTTTTTAAATGAATTATTCATGAAGTATGAAACGTGCGTTATGCACTTCTGATTGGTTTGGACATTTGCTACCGTTTCGGGTAGCAAAAGTCGAGATTATAAAGAAACACATAAGAAACCGCAAACAAGTTGGAAAAGGCCCTCGTGGCTTCGCCACTCGCGTGCGTGGTCTCCCATTTCAGTCGCTTGGGATCGCGGCTTTACAAAGCTGTTCAAGCCACGAAGGACTTGACAAAAGGCTACTTTACAGTGATAGATTTTCATGCCACAATTCAAGCATTATTATATTATTTTCCCTGAGCATGTGTAATTTAATTTTTTTTCAAATGAAAGTGTTACCTGCGGTCTAGAGTTGCTCTATCCTTAATTCTGTTTGACCCTTTGAGAAGGGATTGTGTTCACCAAAACAAACATTGCATGCTTATTCAAACCAAGTGTCCAATAAATTATGATTGTATAACGATAATCATATATCCTAATGCTGCAATGCAGGGTTTTTCATCATTCATCAGCAACTGGTGGTCCTGGATGCAGTACTTTACTTTGAGGTGACTCAGACTCAAAAATGCTGAAAACAAAACACACTGCAAAATTTGCAGTTGGTTTCCTCAGATTTTACGAGAGTATCAGTTTGCTGAAACGTTGAGACCAAACTCACTCTGTGACAGTGAAGTGGCGTTTCGTGGCCAAGCGGTTAAGAGCAACAGACCTGGTGTTTCTGATAAGCGAAGTGTGGGTTCGAGTCCCTGTCGTGGCACTTGTGTCCTCGAGCATGATACTTTACCATAAATGCTTTGTCCTTTGGATGGGACATTAATCAGTAGGTACTGGGATTGGTAGTGCACGTAAAAGAACCCAGAACATTTATCATGGAAGAACCCTGGTGTGTCTGGTTCACATAGCAAGCACCCTTGTTTACAGGCTTCCTCTCAGGCTTGCGAGCTACAGTGATTTAAAGTTCACTTATGAGGCATCCTTGCTTTCATTACCTGGATAATTTGAAGAAAACCATTAGTCTGTGGTCTCTGCTTTCAGTTCTACAGTTTACATTAAACTCCACCTCAAGTATTAGTCCTGGGCCCAATTTCATAGAGCTGCTTAAGCAGAAAATGTTGCTTAACAATTTTCTGCTAAGCAAAAAATAGTATACCATACATGGTATTTTGGCTGGTAACCTTATTCTGTTGAGTATAATGATTTTGTGCCATGGTAAGTGTCCCATCAGGACCGTCGAACACTTCCAAACCCTAGTTTATTATTTTTATTCTTCTTCTTGGTTTGTTAAAGCTCATTCTTTGAACGATTATCATTTGTCAGAAGGTCCATGACTCAATGCAAGCTCAGATCCTGATGATGTACAAGGATCTGAAAGTTGCTAATTTGAATGATCTTTTGTTATTATAGCACTAACAGTAACAAGCTTAGAGCATACTCAGGGGAGCGTGTCATAGCTAAACTAACAGGATCAATGACAGTACAGGACTACAAGTGGATATCCATCTGGTGTAGAATGGCACATGTGAGTATTTTTAGCATTGGGGCGTTAGAACGAGACAAATATGCTATCGTGAAGCCACTACAGGGTAAAAGAGATTTGGGCATGGGGTAAAATGAGATGAACAAAGTAAACTCGACTAGAGAGGGACTTGAAGCTGCGACCTCCGGATTAATGTTCCGGAGCTCTACCAACTGAACTATCTAGCCCTAATAATACTGGCGGGCTCCCTGTTTTGTTAATAGCTTTTTTCAGGGGTGCCAGTCAGAAGCCATTCATCTTGTAACTGCTGTATATAGGTAGGGATCACACCCAAGTTTACGTTATGAACCAGGGAAGCGGCAGCAGAGGGATCACCTTAAGTTGATGCATCAAGTAATAAACCACAATGGAACATTAGGTGTCATCCGTGGTTATACGGCAGCTACAGGTTGAATGGCTTCTGACTGGCAGCCCAAAACAAAGATATTGACAAAATAGGGAGACCCCCCACCATCATTAGGGCTAGATAGATCAGTTTGTAGCACGCTGGCACGTCTTGTTTTCTTTGTTCAACCCCAAACTAAGACAAATTTAAACAAAGAATCGAACAAAGAAAAGGATTTGAACCAACAATTTCTGGATTAACGTGCTGGCGCTTTATCAACTGAGCCATCTAGATTAATATTTTTATTCCTTGATGCCGGTCAGAAGTTTGCAAAATCTTACAGGGTCATGTTTGCATTCGGGAGGTTTTTGAATTTTATTTTTTGATTTTTTTTTCCGCAGGCCAACTTTGGAGATATATATATTCCTGATACTTTTGTCAACCCAGCACCGTTCAATTTGGGAGTGTTGCCCACGTATGCCCATGGTGTCAGTGCTGATAGTGTTGTCATTGAAGACGCCAAGACTGTCACTTTCACGAACCTCGATTATGACGGAAATGGCCCAGGTAGAGAACATACAATAGAGAGGTTCTAAACACTTGAGGCATCTGTACATGCAAATAACATTAGAGGCCTAAATCTGAAAGATTTCTTTGTGCCAAAAGTGTTTATTTGTTGCTGTTTTTCAAGTGCGTTTTATGTAGCTTACTGAAGTTTGTGGTGTAAGCCATTTGCAAAATGAAATAGGAAATATGTCTGGTAAGATTTCCTTTCTGGTCAGAGACACAAGTGATCACTCAAATTTGAATTCCTGAAATGTTGTTTGTCATTTTAGAGCAAGCATTTGCATAGTTACATAAGCAAAAACAGTTACCCTTTAAAAGTTTACAATTAATGTGTTTATATAAAAGTTACATGGACTTTGCAGAGCTGGAGGTTACAATGCACTAAGTGTACATTTTGCGGTTGTATTTACCCCTGTGTAACAAAAGAGACGTTTGTAACCTCCCCCAGCTTACCCCAGGAGAGTCACTGTATGAGGTGTAATTCCAATCATAAGACTAGATTGAACTCACAAATGAACTACAAGTCTCTAACCTCAGGTTTAAACCGTGTAAAGTGCCGCTGTGTTTGATACCCTTCGAGTGCAATTTTGGTTAAAATCCAAAAACATTTTATGGTGTCACTTTTTAAATTGAAATATTATGGTCTGTACACTACATAAATGTAGAGAACTTTTAGTTCATGCATGAATTTTGATGAGATTCAATCTAAAGGGCATTGAGCTTGACCTCTTGAATGGAGTGTACAGACCCAGTAGTTTTTGCTGTCTGATGACGCTATGCTTTAAATTTTGCTCTGAAAGAGTATAAAATAAAACCAAATTTTACACCATTTTAGCATGAGGTTGAGACTTGAAATTGTTCATCAAATTTTCATAAGGACTCACTCTACTGGAAAATGATTTCAACATAAAACTGAATTTGATCTTGGAGGCCCCTCTTTGAAGATATTGCTTACATGTATGAACTTTTTATTTATGCTGGGTATAGAGAGAAAGTGTTTTACCACCTTCTTTTGTGATTTTCTATTGTAGATGCTTATTTCTGGGCAGATAATACAACAAATCCTCCCACAACAGAAGGGACCAAACTCATCTGGCTACCCGGGTAAGTGTCATATTTGATTTTCAGCAACAATTGTCGCCAGACAACAATTGTTCCGAGACCTAGTTACTTTGGTGGGAAATGGCATCTATGAGAATTTTCTTCATTGTCATTATTTTCTTCTTCTTCTTCTGATATATCTTTCTGGTAATGACATGACAAACAATCTTGAAGGGGCTACTTTACCCCTTAACAATTGTTTTTCTTTTATTTGAAATGTAAACTGAATTTTGATTTTCAGGTTTTTCTTTTTGACCCACCCACCTGTAAGTTTTGAAAAAAGATGATTGATTATTCTGAATGACCCCTTACAAAAGCCAAGTTTTGGGACTTACCTTTCACATAATATGTTACGCAAAGAATTTAGGTCTCGCAAAATGAACGAGTCAACTTCTATCACAACAATTCCTGTGCAAAGGTGAAAGCAATAGCACTCCACACTAATGCTTAATCCAAATCTCAGACAAACGTGTCAACTTTTGCTGACATTAAATTTTGAGAAAATAGAATTAGCTGTTGCAAACTGCTTACCCACCAAAAGGACCTGTGGTATAAATGCAAAAATTAGTTAGTGGCCTGATGTTTCGACCCTAGCAGTGTCTTTCTCGAAAGCTAAATGACAACACAACACACCAAGTGTCATACTTGCAAACATGTTTCTGTGTGTTGTGTTGTCATTTAGCCTTCGAGAAAGACTCTGCTAGGGTCGAAACGTCAGGCCACTAACTTATTTTAACATTCAATTCAATGCTATATTCAAGGCATATATTTAAATACCTGGTGGCCCTCATTGTATGGCACGTACGGGTGAAACAAAGAGTAGCACGGCACACACTAAGTTCAATGTCCTAGTCAGTCGTTCAGCTGCAAGCAAACAAATTCAGGGTGCTCCAAAGATGTTCTGGTCTTAATAAACCATTAGCCAGTCCAGAAAAATTTGGCAAAGTACATGTCATCCAAGGTGAAGTGGGTCAACCCAGGACCACTTTTTTTCATGAGTTGATTTCTTTTGTGGATCGCCCAAGTTTTTGGGGAGGGACTCTTTAAGTTTCTTTCTGTGTATTTTTGTCAGTCTGTGTAGTTAATTTTTCTTGTCCGTTGTTTAGATCTTGTCTGTTATTAGGTTGTAGTACAAAATAACTATGCTTCGCCCGAAACTAAATGCTGTCTGATGATTGACCTGTCATAACTGCAATTATCTTCAAAACTTTCTTTTGATTTTGTGATTCTACAGTAGGCCTAATTCATGTATAACTTACCATTATCTGATGTGTTATTTTTTTCATAATTTGGGGTTGAACAAAGAAAAATTTACTTGAGCGGGATTTGAACCAACTGCCTTCGATTTAACAATCTCCCAACTGAGCTATGTAGCCCTATATGTTTGGGGTCTCCTTATTTTGCCAATACCTTGGAGAGACTACCAAGAAAAGGCTAGATAGCTCAGTTGGTAGAGTGCCGGCATGTTACACCGAAGGTTGTTTGTCAAATCCCACTCTTCTATAAATTTTCATTTGTTCAACCCAAATCATTTAAAATTTACCCAGTCAGTTTCCTTTGTGGTTTATAACTTGATTTTTTTTTTCGTACATAACCTAGTTCGTCAAATGCTGGGAAAAACCAAGTGATAGGAATGGCCTTCAGTGGTCGAACAGTGAAAGTCACTATGCCGGGTGATACTACTGTTTATGACTTCATCAACATTGGGCTGTGGTGTGTTGCGGCACACCAAGATTTTGGCAGTATCACCTACACTCCAAATACTATCAATGTTCCAGCTGTCTTGGACACTCCCCCATCCCCGGTATGTAAATATTATGCTCATAATCAATGTTGCAGATTCAATAGGTTGGCAGCAACATTTGAATTTTTTACTTTTTTGAAATATGTTATTGCTTCTCAGTTTGCATATTATAACCAAACTGAAATAGAATGACATCTGAATGAGGAAGTGGTGTAATTATTTAATGAGATATGCTTTAAGTATACCCAAATATCAAGCCTCTTTACATGACTCAAGTCTCGTCAGCTAAAGACTGGTTGTCCTTTTGCTTTGTGAGCTAAGGTACGTAATTTAGTGGAGTCAAAACAAATTGTTCAACAAAACGGTGGACCTGTTTAATTCAAGGATACTTGTGTGGATTTATTAAGTTATACTTTTTAAACATCTTTCCAGTCGCATTATTCTCATAACAAATGGCCTTTCTACCAACCTGTATCGATTCCTGTTCACAAAACAATTGCCCATGGATTGTTCTTTCAGGACCTGTTTTGTTTTCACAACAATGTTTCTGTTTCTGCTCCCTCAACATTCAGCAATCTGACATTAATTTATGCTTTGCAACATCACTTCTTTTTACATTTTCTAGGATTACCCAAACTGCAAGGTGTTGAAAGAAGATGAATTCCAAGTCCAGTGGAGAATCGTAGATAATATGATTGAAGTGGAGCTGGCAAGCCATGTCGAACCAGGGAACTATATGGCGTTTGGGTTGAGCGGTTCCGATACTAGGACCCTTATGGATGGGTCTGACGTGACAGTTGCGTGGATGGATGAAACAAGCATGAGCCCTAAGGTTGAAGATTACAATTTGCAATCAAAAGCTCAGGTAGATCCTCAATTCTTCTTTCTTTGAACCCGCCTACTTAGTAATGCAGTATCTTTTGCAAGTGAGCTGTCCATCCATTCATATCTGGTCAACTGCACTGGTTGTGTGTGGTCAATAGTGGCCATGGCTTACTTCAGTGTCGGGCCAGTAACGTCACGACGGATAAGTCCAGCGGTCTTATGTTTTGAAATTGAATGATAATACCTCACTGTGAAGTATCGTTGATTTAAAAAAGTGATGTTCAAAAGTTGGCTTTGTGTCTGATAAATATCTTTCATTTCTGTTGACTAAATTAGACTATTGAGACAAATATTCTCTTAGTGCTTGTTCAAATATAAAAATGGTATATTTTAAACTGTATTGTCTATTTCTCATGTTGATTCTGGTCTTGTAAGGTGATTCAAAAAAAAAAAAAGTTTAGCTACTGCGGTCGTATGAGCTTTTCCCCCCTAAATCCGAACCCTGGTGGCACAACTGCACAAAACTAAATGCTCTTATATTCTATTTGTAAAATATTTTTTCACCAATATTCATTTCATAACAAATGCTTTTTATAGCCCGATGCGCCCAATGCCAAGGCAATCTGCCCTTTTAAGGTTTCATCTTCAACATTGAGGGGGTTTCATCTTCAACATTGAGGGGGTTTCATCTTCATCATTCAGGAGGTTTCATCTTCAACATTGAGGGGGTTTCATCTTCAACATTGAGGGGGTTTCATCTTCAACATTGAGGGGGTTTCATCTTCAACATTGAGGGGGTTTCATCTTCAACATTGAGGGGGTTTCATCTTCAACATTGAGGGGGTTTCATCTTCAACATTGAGGGGGTTTCATCTTCAACATTGAGGGGGTTTCATCTTCAACATTGAGGGGGTTTCATCTTCAACATTGAGGGGGTTTCATCTTCAACATTGAGGGGGTTTCATCTTCAACATTGAGGGGGTTTCATCTTCAACATTGAGGGGGTTTCATCTTCAACATTGAGGGGGTTTCATCTTCAACATTGAGGGGGTTTCATCTTCAACATTGAGGGGGTTTCATCTTCAATATTTAGAATGAAAAAAACCCACCTCAGACAATTCTGGGCTCAGCGATGAACATGATGAAGAAGTTGGCTAACTTTCACTTATTTCCTTCATGCAGTGTGGTGTCGATGATGGGCGTGGCGCATGCCCGGATGATACTCCCAGCGTCAACGGAGCAGCCAATTCAATCTTAAGTGGTCTTAGATTTGGGAACGGTATCACACGGATTTCATACTCTCGTCTTCTTGACACAGGTAAACACAGGGAGATGGACTTAAATTAATGTCCGTATAAGCCTGCATGTCCATTCACACTTAAAATGTATTACACAGGATTGGCAAGGATAAAAAACATTGTTTAAATTTTGGTCTGAAAGCTTATACTGATTTTGAAGTTCATCCTAGAACCATTTTTTTTCTTTGAAATATTTCCCTCTGAAATCAAGTTATGTTTCAGGAAATTGTATCTGAAAACCTTTTTTTTAAATCTGACTTTCGGTTGTTACAACCAAAATTAAGGGTAATGTGTTACATGCGAAGAATTGTGCATGGTTTTTCACTATTTTCTCCTGACTCACACAATGGTTTAAGACCATTTATATGGCTGATCACACAAAACATGAACACTGTCTACGACTATTTTATCAGCTCTACCAATACTGTATAATAATTTTAAAACACTCTTTGGGTGGTTTCAGGTACTTTGTAAACACATGGGAAAAACTGCTGAGGTGAAGTTTAAGGATGATGGATCCTCATTATTATTTTTTTTCTGATTCTGTTTAATTGAAAAAAAAAAAATTGCTTTTATCCTGTCAGTAATTAATGCATTTACCTGGGCCCAATTTTATGGCTCTGCTTACTGTTGAATTCTGCGCTTAGGCACCCTGTAAAGCACATAATTCTATGGGCCATAAGCGCAGAATTCCGTGGTAAGCCATAATCAATTTTGAGGTATGCTGGACACATTACTGGGGCACTATTTGGTTTGGGTATAGTCTGTGTACACCTAAACAAAAGAGTGCACTATGTTCACCATATCTCAAAAAGCCTAATGGTTTTGGGCCCTGTTTATTTTCATTATGGCAATTAACAGAAGCAATGGTGATTTGGGGGTGGGGGTCTTCAAGCACTATTTTTTCAATGGATGATTGGCACCAGTGTGATTTTTAAAATCGGTTAGTCTTCCGAGTAAGTTTTCTTAATTGTTTCTGACTTCTGAAGTAAAATTGTTCTTGTTTTTCAGGTGACAGCATTGATAAGGTGATACCCACTGATCGTGACGTATTCATCTCCTGGGCTATAGGACCAATCAACCCTGACGGACGAACTGCTAAACATATCTACACCCCAACAGGTAGATGCAGTTGAATACTTTACAAATAAAAGGCTTTTTTGGGGGGGGGGGTCACTTTAATGACTCATTGGCCTCAAATAATTCCTTTTGGATTGAGGAAGTGGCACCATGCAGGGAGCCTGGCCACTTCAACAGGGTTGAACTTCTCAATCTCTTGGGATATAAACTTTAGTCCCATAGACTATGGAAGCCATAGGCGCTTATTCATAGGACTGAAACAGGGTTTCCCTAAACATTTCTGTGGGATAGAAACTTAAGTTGCAATCCCTGTCGGAAGTTAAAGCAAAAGCACTTATTCCTTTCGGAAGCCAAAGAACTTAACTCCAGTTCATTGGAATGGAATTAAGCCAGGGTCACAATTCCTGTTGGAAGCCAAGGCACTTATTTCTTAGACTAAAATAGGGTTTTCCTTCATATTTCTGTGGGATAGAAGCTTGGGTTGAAATCCCTTTCGGAAGCCAAAGAACTTCACTCCAGTCCATTGAAATGGAATTAAGCCAGGGTAGCAATTCCTGTTGGAAGCCAAGGCACTTAATCCTTGGACTAAAACAGGGTTTTATTTTTATTATTACAAAGAGTTTTAAAAAGTTCCAAAATACATAACCAGCAATAAAAAAAAAAATAGACCATTCAGCCCAGAATAATACAATGAAAACTACTAAATTATCAAAGCAAGACAATTACAGCTACTTGAAAATGTGACTATATTACTTATTGATTTGTACCTTGTTCCATGTAGATAATCCTAAGATAAACTTTGGTATTGATACTGCTTCAACGTGTCCTTCGTTACCGGCTGGTGATGATGGGCCCACACTGCCAGCATGGAAGGCCTTGGAAATCAATGATGAGACCTCTTTCGTCGTTGAGATTGGTCAGTCTGGTGGTAAGCGAGGCTACACAGGAATCACAGGTGAGTTTAGAATGAAGAACTGAAATCTAAACTCAGGATGTCGGGATTTTTGTGTGTTTCACACTATATCAGACAGGCTGTTTACAAAAAATGTATCTTGATGTAATTAACAATAGGGAGATCGCCAACATTAGGTCTAGATAACTCAGTTGGTAGAACTTCGGCATGTTGATCTAGAGGTCTCGCTCTCCCCACTTTTTCTTTGTTCAGCCCCAAATTATTTAAAACTTATCCAGTCAGTTTCCCTTGTGGTTTATTACTTGATATTTGAAAACAAAAAGTTGATCCCTCTGCTGCCGCTTCCCAGGTTGCATCGTTAACTTGGGTGTGATTCTGGCTACAGGGCAGTTAACGGTTGAATGGCTTCAGACTGGCACCCCCAAATAAATATAGTGACAAAATAGGGAGACTGCCAACATTGGGGCTAGATAGCTCGGTAGAAGGCCAGCATGGTAGAGCGCCGGCGCATTAATCCAGAGGTCAAAGGTTCAAGTTCCTTTCTAGTAACTTTTTCTTTGTTTAAATCAAAATTTCAAATGTGGTGGGGACACTTGGGGGCATGGACATTAGTTGGGGGAGGCTTGTGCCCCCCCCCCCCCCCCCCCCCCCCCCCAATTTATGCCGCTGATAGTAGGGTGGTGGGGGATCACTTGAACCCAAAACAGCATATTTATTTTAATTTTATTTGTTTATTTATTTATTTATTTTGGTTATGAAGCCAAGGATTCTCAGAAAAGCGAACTGAATCACTTAACTAGCCAAGAGCCCCATGGAGGGAAGACAAAGAAGGCAGTTTCAGTTTTAGATGTGGGGGAAAACCCCTGAGAATTATTTTAGGGAAAATCCACGCAAGTCAGCTAGGGACTGAAAATCCAGTCCGCATAGTGCCCCCCGGCGGGATTTATCAGGGGTCAAAGAGGTGGACGGCAAGGAAAATACCACTTTGCCAACCCGACCACCATTTATGTATTAATTCACAATTGTTCTTACCAAGGTGTCGTTGGATGGGGTATCGCTTGGTATGTCAATGGCCTTCTGATCCCAGAAATCACTGTGCAGAGGGGTGTCAACTACACCTTCACTGTCTATGGCGGTGACAACTCTGAGAAATCCGCTGAGTATCACCCCTTCTACATCACCACTGACCCGGAAGGAGGGTACAAGCAACTATCCGACAAGGAGAAAGCGGTAAGTTTGTGGCTTAAAAAGCCAGAGCAAGGTGCATATTGAACAACTTATTCCATTATCTTAAATTCAGGGCCCAATTTCAAGGCTCTGCTTACCATAAGCAAAGAATCGGTGCTTACAGAAGCAGGCAGATCCGCGCTTACTTCAAGTGTATTTCATGGGTTAGCAGGGAATTTTCGCTTCTGCGTGTGATTAGTCTAGGCTACTAGGCATTTTTTGCTTAAACAGCAAGTGCAGAAATTCGGCACTTGCCCTGTAAGGGAACATGGAGAAATTAAGAACGCGGTCCTTCCAAAATTGTCACACTATGGGATTTGTGCTCCAGTGATTTTTAGGCTCCCTCATTATCGAATTCTATTGTTGGTGCCTTTTGTTGGTCAGATTACACGGACAATGCAGCGCAAAAGTAGCCCACAAAGGAGTGAAGGATTAGTGTTTGCAGTCTAGCTCAGGTGTACCGGACAATGGGTTGGAGAGATGTACTGTTAATCGTTGAGTTTGGGAAACTAAATAGCCAATCTGCTACAAGTACATGCTACAATACCTTTAAGTACATGCATCTCTAACTAAAATTAGTCGGGACCCACTTCCTCTGTATGTCGTCCAAAAATCCTCCCCGAATATCGACGGCACCGACGACAATGCCCTATGCAATTGCAGCATACCAAATATAGGTTTTATGTTAAAATTTTTACGGTTCCGATAAAGGTAAAAACATCCACTCGGAAATTTGTCAAAACACGGACCACATTGCGATCATATTTTACACAACGCACGCAGTCCAAGTCGTTTCGTAGTCTCGTTCCTTTAGGTGCAACAATAAATGCAGGAAACATTTAGCGCTGGAGGGCGTTTCAAAACTAAATCCCCTATTGGTTAAATATCCCAATGCATTGCGCGATAGATCACAATACCCGTTTAAAGCGCCTTGGTCAAAGACATTACGTGTCTTGTGCATGCTTTGAAAAAAGCTGGTTTTCCCCCGATAATAATCACCATCGCTGGTGCGCGATCTAAAACCGTGCACAGAACAATGAGCTACAGGTATGCACGCAACGAACGTCGAAGCATTGGACAGCTCCCCTCGGAAATGCTAGCTTGTTTACGAAAAACTACACGACGTGTAGGCTTTATTTTAAAAAAATGACGCCATTTTGGATCAACATAATTATTATTTTACTGTTAAATGTAAGATTTGTTTCTTCTTTAATTTGTTATGTTTTGTTGTTTTGGGGAATTTTTGAGCGGAGTGTTTATGCAAAAGTCAAAATGCACTGTTGAAGACGCATTGTTTTTGATAACGTTGGACATTGTACTATTCCCCCCGAATTTAGAAAGCGAAACCCAAAATCAGTCTTGCGTTTTCAAACTCCACAGAAAAATAAAACATGATATCAGATGATGACTGCAATTTACTTCTTAAATTTTCAATATCTTAGGTGAAATCAAACCCCAAATATGAGGAAAATTGTATCCAAATATTAGTCAAAGTGTAACACACCGAGAATCAAAATTCAGTGTGAGCTTCACATCACTAGCCGGTCAACCGTGCCTGACGGACGGCGAGGCTCAAGGCCGGAGAGTGCTCTGTACTGCTCGTTTATGACAACGACAATATTTGGCAAATGAAGAAAAAGAAGGCCGTAATTTGTAACAAATGTCCGATGACGTTGAACGAAGACTTGTTTATGTTGATGTATCATGCCGGAAATTTCCGATATCATGCTGAAATTTTAAACAGCCCAGTTGTATTTGATCCAGAAAATTCAAAAAATGATTTCTGTTTGTTAACACACTCTCTCTATTTTGTATTGACGCACATTTGCTAACATTTAACAAAAGATATGTGTTACAAGGACAAGAACTTTGTTTACAAGTGTATTTCACACGATTCCCGGTCAAAAAATAATTAAATATGCCATGAGGGCGCACTTTAGCATGGCCCTTTCAATACTATTACGTACGCAAAGTCAGGGGACACGACCCGTGGTAGCGCTGCATGTTGTGCGTGTAAACCGTTCAGCGTAAAATAATATTTTACCAATCATCTTCATACAGGTACAAGAGTGAAGATTAATTTCCGAATTATTAAATTTAGTTATCATTATAGATGTTTTAATCAACAATCATTTGGCTATATATGTCAAAAAGGGTGGAAAAGAAGACCTTAACTTTTAATTCATGTCCGTGGACGTTGAAGTTGCCTTTTCAATCTTGGCCGATTGATACATTTAACTCTTGATGCCCTGTTGAAGGTCATCCTCACGCTAGAGGTTATTTGTATATTGTATGTTTTGTAATTTTATAAATGGCCGAATAAAAAGTAAATAATTTGTTATAATGATAATAATACCAAAATATCTGCACGTCGACTAATTTGTGATGTCAACTCCCCGCTGCCTACCTCAACAATTACTGTACCAAGACGGGATCAATCATTTACCCAGTCCCATACTCAAAGTTTGGAGGCTTAAAAATGAAAACAATGAAAATATACCCGGCTGGAGTTACAATACTTATCGTTTTAATACATGGATTCTGGTTTTAAATTGAAACGACAGTAGACTTATTGAGGTGGGAAAAGCTAGTGTTTATCTAGTAAGCCGATTATAACTACGCAGTGGCATTTGGCCAACACCATTGTTCCTTTGTTATACAGTGATTCTCCCCCAAGACCGGGCGATCGCAGAAGAACGCGTGACACTGCGTGACATTGGGTGGGTTTTCTTTTGTTTAAGTTGTCACACAAAGGAACGCGTCGGATCGCGGTCGTCCGCGTGACATAATTTATCCATGGTCCCTAAGCGGGAATGGTGATCGTAAGCACAGAATTTGGCGGTAAGCAGAGCCATGAAATTGGGTAGAGATGGCAGAGCTGCCAATTCTACCTGAGTGTGCAGATTGTCCTTTGAAAATAAACCAATCTTTCCATGTTCTAATGAACACATTTGGAAATCTCCCTAATTGCGGAGCTTGTTTCCTCATGATGTTGGATGTAATTCTAAATATCTTCCTGATTGTCGTACAAAATCTCCCTGATTGCAAGATGCAAATTATGCCAGCTCTGAGATTAATCAGGTGAGGTTTGCGGTAGCACCATGTGTAAATCTCTTTTGAGTAATGTTGGTTCTGAAAAAAACTGGTGGTTGTTGACAACTCAACGTTTCGATCAGTATGCTCTGATTGTCTTCAGGGAGAAGACGATCAGAGCATACTGATCAGGACGTTGAGTTGTCAACAACCTCCAGTTTTTTCAGAACCAACATTACTCAAAAGAGATTTACACATGGTGCTACCGCAAACCTTGCCTGATGGCGTGTCGTGGCCGAGCGGTTGAGAGCACCGAACTCAAGCTCTGGTGTTTCTGTTCAGCAGAGTGTGGGTTCGAGTCCCGGTCGTGACACTTGTGTCCCTGAGCAAGACACTTAACTATAATTGCTTCTCTCCACCCAGGGGTAAAATGGGTACCTGTGAGGGCAGAGATGGTTCTTGTGATTGATTTAGCTTAGTAGCGCATATATTGCAGCACAGGCTGTATACTCCCCAGGGAGCTGAGATGGTTTAAGGAATGAAATAAATGGCCCAGTGACCAGGGGTAATAATGAGCGCTTTGAGACGCCCTTGGGTGTGATAAAGCGCGATATAAATCCATATTATTATTATTATTATTATTATATTATATATTATACTCCCACCATGCAAAGTTTGAAATCCAGCTTTGAGATTGTCATGGTTGGAATCCAATCCAATGTGCATCTGGATTTTGTTCAACAGTACATGTACACTGAAAGCACTGGGTATACAGTGGTCTACTTATATGTAGGGCAACACCTATCTTATTTATCTTAATACTCCTAATGCAACATTCATTATTATCATACATTATATACTGCTTACTTTAAGACCAAACTGACACATATTTTTTTCTGTCTTCTCCGATATCAGAAAAAGACAATATTAGCCGGGCCAACAGGTAAGTCGTTATTGTGGACCGTTTTGGGTTGTCATTTTATTGATTTGATTCATGGCAGTGTGTGGTATTTCTACCAGGGAAGACTGAAAAAGTAACTGTCACAATGTTGTTTGGTCCTTAACATGTCTCATGAAATGAGTTCACCTTGTGATTATGGCTCTATTTCACAAGGAGTTAAAAGATTCATATTATGCTAATCAATGTGTGATGTCACAATACTCAGTGAAATCTGGATTTTCCATTTCACTCGGCTTTGTCTCATGAAATGAGAGTTCACCTTGTGATTATATTCTGCAACAATAGACCTTATGCATTTGACGTCATTTGAGTAGGGCGCCCTCACCTAGAGGTCAAAAGGAAGATGCTCATTGGCCAGTCCTGTGCGCCGCGCGTACAAATCAGCGCGTTTTCATTGTTTCATCATCAGTTTACCTCTAAGATGGCGGCTTGGTGACGTCAATGCATAAGGTCTATGCTCTAATCATATGCATCTAATATTTGTAAACCAGTGGAAATGAAACAATTTTAGAATGTCTTTTTCAAAAGAAAAAGAATGTAGAGTGCACCTGCAAGTTTGCACATGACGAGTTAAACTGAAAAAAATATGACATCTTTCAAATAATTTATGGCGGAAATTTCTAGGGATTGATATTTGAAAATGTCTAATCTAGTTTATAGTCTTTCTGATCATGATTTTCCATGTTTTTTTTTTTTTTATTAATCAGAGGGACCTTTATGCAGGTGGGAAGTTAAGCAGACTGGCTCCAACCCTGATAACTTTGATAGTTTTGCTGGGTATAAGAGTCGGTTGCAGCGCAATTGTGTAGGATCTGGCAATGATGGAACACAGATGACATGGACTGTAGATGAGAATACCCCTGACCTGGTGTACTATCAGGTAAGTCTGTAGATGGGATGGGACTGGGGGAGGATGGGATGGGACTGGGGGAGGATGGGATGGGACTGGGGGAGGATGGGATGGGACTGGGAGTGGGGTAGGGGGTGGGAGGAGATGGGAGGGGGTTGTCTGGGATGGGGGAAGCAAGAAGCTTGAGAAAAATAAAAGTTTTTCATCAAAATGGTGAGCCATGTTCAATTCAATTCAATTCAAATCAACATTTAGTAAGGGCAGAAAGGGCGGATGTCAAAGCAACAGTGTGACCTACATGTACCGTTGTGTTTCTAATCCCAAAGCACTACATTAAAAACCTCTCATAATTTGTCCTTTATGGGGGGGGGGAGGTTGAGGTTAGACCAGATGAGTTTTTAATGGGCTAAAGCACTTAGGTGATTCGTATTGTGACATCACACTTTGCTTGGCAATTGAGATCAATACACATGTTAAGATCAATCTTAGTTCTTTGTGAAATAATAACAGTGATTCAATCCATTTATATAGCGCATGATGCAGGAGTCTCTATGCGCTACACAAAACATCAAACAATGAATTGAAATATATAAAGCAATGTGTTACAAAAATATAGATTCAAACAAATGAGTCTTTAAAAGTCCCTTGAAATCGACCCACAGACTGTGTACCGGTATATGTTTTCTAATTGATGGGAATGTCTCCTCAATAATACAGTGCTACACTCATCGTTTCCTGGGATGGAAAATTAACGTCAGCTCAGCAGCTGGACTGAAGACATCTTCACTCCTCCTCCTCCTGGCCATGTTTGCTGTTAGCAAACTGTTCTAGACTTCAGAGGTGACAAGACAACCAAAACTGGAGCCAAAGACCAACCCATGAGTATAAAATTATATTGTCTGAATCAACGTTAAATGCATACATAAGCGCAAGGAAAGTAAAGTCAAGCTCGTTTTAGTAAAACTATTGCTGCAAAAGTAGGTCACTCTATTGTAATGACCCCTACAAGTAATTCTGGAGGTATCAAACACTGAAATCGAAGATATATCTGTAGTATGGTGATGCTTAAGAAAGTTACTCATTCCAAACCAGTCATGATAATAATGTAAAAAAATTTCTGTTAAAATTGTTTTGTGACCTCCCTTTTGTTTCTGTACGCACACAAAATGATGAGCATAAAAAGTGGAGTACTGAATTGTGAATACTTCTAGTGCATTCACCATATTATTAGTTCAATTTTGTATGGGTTTAAATGTAAGATTTGCCTTGTTTATTGCAAGCTAAACCTTTGTACCACGCTTAAAAGAGAGCAGACTATTGTATGTCATTGAGCCTTCGATTGGTTCAACTGATTTGACAAAGATGTTTTCTATATGATAGATATTTTTCATGTATTATGCATACTTTATATCGTAAATGCCTTTGATTTTGTTTTTGCAAACGTAGGTCAATTAACAAGGGTGTTTTCATTATGTTATGAAATATGTAACCATAAAAAAAAATTAATGGCCTGACGTTTCAGTCGACCCGAGCAGAGTATTTCTCAAAGGCTAAAAAATGTGATGAGTTTCAAATGATTTGTTCAATGATAATAGAAAAACGTCTTTTTAAAATGAGGGGCACTGTGGTCATGATTAAAGCAGGCCTGTGGCTGTACATAGAATTATAAACTCTCACCAGAGGTGCATGCACGCCCTCCATAGGTATGATACGGAGGGAGGGCGCGCATTAACTGGATGAGAGTTCATAATTCCATGTGTAGTTACATCAGGCCTGATTTGATTATGACCATCAGGCCTGATTTGATTATGACGATCAGGTTGTGCAGCAAGGACTTCACTTTCACTGTATTTTACCTATGTTTAATAATATCAACTTTTGCTGTATATTTCACCGAACGGAACGGAATGTGGTTGTTGGATTATTGTGCAGAGTAGTGGTGCATAAGTTTATGGGGTTCGGTTTTGCTTTATGTAAATACTTCTTGTTACTTCAATCCACCTTATGTTTTAGCAAGAAGTCCTAGAAATGGTTTCCAGATGGGTTTTTTTTGTGTTTAATAATTGATAAGCTGAGGCAAGGTTTGGTGTTTTGGGTTTTAAAGAATTGTTGAGAATTTGTCATGTTTTATTGTGTAGTTTGCCATGAAGAATGATTTCATATAGGAGTAATGTCGTTGGCTCTTGGTGGTGACCATAGAAATAGAACCCGGAGAACGCTGAGTGTGTCATTGTGCGTGCGATTTCGTTGTGAGACCATTTTTATGGATGCGCGTACGCCATTTTTTTACGCGTGTATGGCAAAATTAGCATATTACGGTCTATGTGCATTGCCATTTTTGCCATACACGCGTGTCACGTGATGATCATTTTGCCATACTCGCGTGGTATCGATACGCTGCGTCCACACAGACGACACAGAAGACGGTCGAGCTCAGCGTTCTCCGGGTTCTATTTCTATGGTGGTGACCCAGGGCCTGTTTTCTCACTGGAAGAATATCTTTATTACTGGAATGATTTTAATGCATATACCCCCCCCCCCCCCCCCCCCCCCAAAAGGGCTACCTCTGCCAGGGGTAGCATGAAGCAAGATAACCTCTTTTTGTGGTGAGTTTTCTTTCTCCCCCCCCCCCCCCCCCCCCCTTCTCACTCCAGGGGAAATTTAAGTATGAAACGGACATGGGATGTGTTATAGAGTTGATTTGTAGTGTGAATCAAACTAAATTAACCCCTATTGACTCCCAAACCTTCAACATCCAACTACATGTTTTGTTTTCCTCTGTTGGATCTGAGGACTGAACCTGTAAACTGATCATGATTTACATGGGATTTGGGGATGCCACACTAATCACAGTCCAACTATTTGGGTTATGAGTTACTATTATGGTGTTTGGTTTTGCTAGAGTGCGTAAGGATCCTTGTAAATCACTCCAGGGGGTTGGTGTTAATATTTCTCAACAGAGTAACGCCTGACTTTTATTTTCTTAAAGTTACAAAACTGTTGTTGTTTGATGCTTTTTGTTATTAAAAGCATATTACTACTCAAGAAATAGAAATTTTTTATTTTAAAGAACTAGAACAATGGAATTAATTTTGTCTTTTCTAAACTAATTAACTAGAACAATGGAATTAATTTTGTCTTTTCTAAACTAATTGTGTACTATCTAAAAAAAAAAATCAAAAAAAAAATCAAAGTGCATTATGTCATGGTGTCTTTCAACTACACATAATTTAATATAAATCATTGAATTTGAGTTATAAAACTGTTGTTGTTTGATGTTTTTTGTTATTAAAAGCATATTACTACCCAAGAAATACATAATTTTTTTTATTTTAAAGATTTAGAACAATGGAATTAATTTTGTCTTTTCTAAACTAATTGTGTACTATCTAAAAAACAAAAAAACAAAATCAAAGTGCATTATGTCATGGTGTCTTTCAACTACACATAATTTAATATAAATCATTGAATTTGCCTATGAGTTAGTTGCATTAGCTGGCTTTACGGTGTGGGCATTATTATGGTACAAGGTTATCCAGGTCATTTTCGACAAAAAACAGCATATTTCACTTTCATTCATTCGCATTAAAGCGATTTTTTCTCAGCAGTTGAAACCGTCATTCAATTTTACTTTGAGGCATGCGAATTTATATAACATTATATTCAAAGAAGGCGATAATATTGGCCATGCGAAATTGGCATTCAATTAATCAGAGCAGGCACAACTAGAGATTTCAGCGAAAAGCCGCTGCGAATTTGAACGCTGTTCGCGTGGATTGTTAAATTGAACGGTTATCTTGTTTAATCGCATGACGCGAAAGAAGAATTGCAGACACATTGAGTGAAATTCAATGACTTGTTTGTTTTGAGGAGCTTTCGGTTTCGGGCGAAATAGAATGACGCAATGTTTAAGTACACCGCTTGTTTGACGAAATGACCGCCTAACCTATACAATAGTAGTGACCTCATCGTGAAATTCCAAAGTGCTTTCTGAATTTTTCAATTGAATCGAAATAAGTGATATCGTACTTTTATAACTATTTTTAGTGTGGTATATTTTTGTAGTGTACTAGAAGGCCTTTAATTTCTCGGCCTAAAGAATAATGAATTTTTCTAAAGAGTGAAATATTTGTATAATATTTATAGCCCTTGTGTGAAATACAAACATCTCGGTGGAAAAGGTGTATTTTGTGCGAATGAAATATTTGTATAAATTGATTATTTAGCACTTGTGCGAAATATTTTGTCAGGTTTGTATCCTTTTGAATAACAATGATGAGCAGATGATTTTATCCAGGTGTTAATCGCACTTTTTTAGTGTAAGCGGTATTATAGAAATAAAAGGATAATAGCTCAATAGTGTTTATGGTCAAGTTTATTCCCCCCCGAAATTGTCCAAAATGGCCCGATTGACAGTGCAGTGTCCAACCATATAATCAAGGTATGTCAGTGGGACGGAAGTGGGACGTATCAGCAATTGATTGCAGTGTATGTATGCCATACTTTCACGTATAGAGGGAATCTTGGTTGTTTTGTACACGTCGTCTCGTAAAAAGTTATTAAGAATGTTCTGTTTTATATGGGCACGTTTGTATCATGCAAACGAGAAATGCATTTAAGAACGTTGAATACTTTATACTTAAAAAAATAACAATAATGTTTTTCTCCTGGAGACGGGCAGACGAGCAGAGTTCGGAACGTCGTGACCACACCGGCTCTTTTCAGAGCCAACACTCCTTCCAAAAGAGATTTAAATTACACATGGTTGTACTCGCAAGTTAACTATTTATATTTGTTTCTTATTTTCCACACCATGCAAAGCTTCAAACACCAGTTACTATACTTGACGTTGCATGACCCGATTTTTGCCAAAAGAATTTTTAAAAGAGCTTTTTCTCTGAACGAATTTTGATAGATGATGCACTTGGACGAAAAACATACATAAACGTTCGCTTATGCCACGAACACTGCACAAAATACATACTTTCAAATTGGTGTGTTTACTTAGCTAATATCGGAATCCCAACAGTAATCATTTTTAGGTTTTAATTATAAACTACCACTGATCATTAGCAGATTTTATTATTAATCTCGTGCATTTAGGCCTATATACCTTAAAGCACATGTCTCACATTGGTAATTGTCAAAGACCAGTATCCACATTTGATGTGATCCAACAAATAGGCCTACATGAAATAAAAACATGTGAAAGTTTAAGCTCAATCGGTCATTGAAATCAAGAGAAAGAAGTGGGGAAAAACCTTCAATGTTTTCACTGTTTTCAAACATTAAAGGGACACGTTGCCTTGGATCGGACGAGTTGGTCTATAAAAAGCGTTTGTAACCGTTTGTTATAAAATGCATATGGTTAGAAAGATGTTTTAAAAGTAGACTACAATGATCCACACAAATATGCCTCGAAATTGCGTGGTTTTCCTTTTACTTTGCGAACTAACACGGTCGGCCATTTATGGGAGTCAAACATAAATGGCCGACCGTGTTAGTTGACGATGTAAAAGGAAAACCACGCAATTTCGAGGCATTGTGTAGATCATTGTATTCTACTTTTACAACATCTTTCTAACCATGCATTTTATAACAAACGGTTACAAACGCTTTTTATAGACCAACTCGTCCGATCCAAGGCAACGTGTCCCTTTAAGTTTTTGACTCGTGAGATCAAAAACTACAGCATTTCAAGCAAAAATATTTGAAAGGGAGTTTCACATCATGGCCATCTTTATGCCAATTAAGTTATGTGTGAATCTGTGAACATTTATATTTTTACTCTTACCAATGTTACAAACACCCTGATTTAAGTAAAAGCTGATCACTTTCTCGAATCTATGAAAAAAGCTATTTAAAGTTCAAATATAACTTTTCTGGCCCGATCGGCCAAAAATGTGACCTACCATTTTTAAAGGCAAAGTATACCTTTGGTTTTTGGAACCGTTTGATTGTTTTAATCCTATATAAAATGTAGGTATATACAATTATAACCTGTGAAAATTTCATTTCAAAAGGTGGTCGCGTTTTTGAGATATCACCGAAAAACCGGAGCGAATATTTCCACGCAGGAAGAATATTCCCCATAGGAATACACAGCCTGAGAAGCGTTTATGACAGAAACGCCTCTCAGATTCAAATTTTGGGGAATAAAAAGTGATATATTTTTCCATAACCCTAGTACTTCGAAGTTAAAAGTTTCTCAAAATTCATTATGCTACCCAAAGCTGCTGTACTTCTTACCAATTAAGTTTTTAATGCCATTAATTTTCAGAGTCATTACCAAACGTATACCTTCCAGTTAAAGGCCCTGTACACTATTGGTAAGATCGAAAAACACAAATGTTCACAGATTCACACATAACTTACATGATTTAAAGTAAGTAATGGTAGAAAGGGTTCCTTAAAATATTTCTGCCTAAAATGCTATCGTTTCTGAGAAATGAGTAAAACAATAGTTTTTATCGCGCGCGATAATAAACTCGATGTTTGAAAAACAGAAAACACATAAGGTCTCTTTTCACTATTTTCTCGTGACCTCGATGACCAATTGAGCTCAAATTTTCACAGGTTTGTTATTTCATGTATGTGGTTGATTACACAAAACATGAACACTGTCTGTGATTATTTTGTCAGCTCTGCCAATCCTGTAAAATACCTTTAAATAATTACCCTTAAAAAAAAAAAAAAAAAAATTCTCACAAAATCTTCCATTTTAGGTGGTAGTCTGAGTGAATCTTTTTCTGTGAGTGCTGAGTGGAAAACAGCTAAGCAAAAAAATAAGGAAAATGTGTAAAATTTGAATGGAACTCTCGTGAACTATTTCATTATCATGATTTTATGCACAAACAAATAAATAAGGAATTGTTTTGCAATAAAAAGTCGCCTAAATGGTCAAATAAAAATAACCCGTGACGAAACAGCTCTCTGCAAAATATATTTATGTCTGGAAAGGGACCTAAAATATTACGGTGAAACCTTGATTCAGATGCATGTGATTTCGCCGATTCTTTAGCTAGACAACGGTGTTCAATCGTGTTTTTGAATAAGATATGAGCCTGTACATAGCCTTGAAATTGTAAAAAAATCAGAAATCCCCTGTCATGCAAATTATGAACCTTTTCCAAGAAGCTAATAACAATTAGGAAGATATGTTATACAACAATTAGAAGATTTAATAAGAAAACAAAGCAAATGAATAAAAAAACAAAACAAAAAATAGATAGATAGGCCTACATAAAAAATAAAAATGAATAATAATTTATATTAAAAAAATACTAATAAAAAATAATACAAAACAAAAATTACAATAATTAAGTAGAACATATAAAATTAAATAAACAAATCTGCGTATTTCTAAACCAACCCGTTTCTTTTCCCCCTCTTTTTAGTTGAATAATTCCCCGAACTTCGGGGGGTGGGGGACTCAAACATCTTCCGTTGCATGTCATTATGGGACAACGAAAATAATTGAGTCTTGAGTCGTCCTTGCAGTGCTTAAAGGCAGGCTATACCTTTGGTAATTACTCGGAAAATTAATCACCATAAAAACTTACTTGGTAAAGAGAACTGGAAAGTTATTGATTTCTAAAACATTTTTAGATACGACACCCTCTGAAGCAATGAAGTTTTAGAGAATGATGTAATTTTTCACACAAAAAATTAAATCTGTGAAAGGCTTCAGGCGCAAAGCCCTTTCTCCAGGCCAAACATCTGAAATTACACATTGTGTGCAACACGGCTGGTTTATTCTTTGCACCTTCGATGACCAATAATTGAGCCCAAATTTCACAGGTTTGTTATTTTATGCAAAATATGATGGGATACACCAAGTGAGGATACTGGTCTTTGACATTTTATCAAAAGTATATACACTGCCTTTAAAGATGTAAGCGTGTTTTGGGAAATATAAAATAAATATGTCAAATTAAATAACTTGATAATTTTTTTGTCTGGAGGTAGTTAAAGATCATACCACAAGGTAATGAGACACGAATTTTATAGTCTGATCTGAAATGCTCCCATAACTGAGAAAATTAAGTTGGGATTGATTCAGACTATTTTTTTTTCTATTTTTTTTCTCCCTGACTCACTCTTTCTCACAAGGTATAAAGAATTGAATATCCGAGATTTGTCATTTTTTGTTACAAATAAAAAAGCAAAAATATAAATAAATACATTTGTAAACAAAACCAAACAACAACGACGACAACACCAACAAAACCACATGAAAATAATCACCCCCATGATATTCGAAAACTTTTACGGAAGGGCCAGCCTGCACCCTTATTGGTCCACTTGACCCAATGTTATACCGAAGTTTGCTCAACTTAAAAAATGTTGCTATAACAAAATGGATCTGCACAGACAAAACGAGCAGGGACTTTGTGCAAATAACAGAGTGAATTACTTCTTCGATTGAAAAAACATCTTTGCATATACGAAGGAAAAAAGTGTTCACACATACCACCTCTTTAACGATTAAACTGCTAGGATATAAGATTGTGGCGAAGTGAAGAGACTTCCTGTGTGGCCGTGAGACACAATGGTTAACGTCACCATTACGTAGGCGTTGTGAGCCACAAAGGAACGCGGCTGGTTACAGCAGTAGTGTGCTACACCTAAGGCTAGTTCGGCATTCAATTAGTGATTTTTACCCATACCCTCGGTGTAGCTGTTTATCTTCATCTTTGGATCAAGGTTTAAAGTGTGTCCTAATATTCAAGAACATCAGGTAAGACATTTTTGGATAGGATGGGTGTAAGACGGGGGAAAACATTAGAAGTATCCACTGACATATCCAGACAATTAAACGGCATGTTAGAGTTGCATTTCGTCTCTATGTGTTATTTTCAGTTCACGGTTACTCATATTTCAAACTGTACTCGATCGAATTAATTTATTATGAGACCGTTATTGCATAGTCTGCTGCTGGTGGTGAGCGTGAAGACTGTGGATCGATTTTAGGTAGGCCCAATGTTGTCACATTTCTGTTTTTAAAACTACGATTTCAATTTACTCTGTCCTAATGAATTGGCTATTCTACCCCCATTCCTTTGATGAAGGAATTTCAATCAAAATTGCCTTTTTATGATTAGCATATTCAACTCTTTAAATATAATTGTTATTCTGCTTTACTTCTTTTTTAGACGTTCACGTTAACATAAAAGAATGGTTGTAGCCTGGTTGCCGCCATTCTTAAACGGGCTGATTTTCGCAATCGGCGTTCCAGGAAACTATCTTGTCATCAAGGTTTTCTCCAAACGTCATCCTCATCTTCCGGTGCACGCCTTGATCATTGGCCTAGCGCTGTCCGACCTTCTCGTCTGTGTATGCCGCATGGTCATCATGTACATCTTTATTGCTGTCGATCCGATCATCCAAAAAGATGCTGCCATATGGCGTTGCCGGATCTCAGACGCATCTCTTTATTTCTCTATTTACGTGTCGTTGTTTCTTCTGACCTTGATGACAACGGACCGGCACTCTGCCTTTCGCGTACCCAGGGGGTTCAGACGGCGGAGTGTCAACCGATGGAAGACGAAGTTCGTTATAGTTATGTCTACCACGAGTGCAATGATTCTAGCATGTGCCTTGCCTGTAGCAGGGGAGTACAAACTCCTCGATGAAAATGACGACAAATACCGCTGCATCATCGTATCGCCGCAGTGGCTAACAGATGTGAGACTGTTTTCGCTTCTTGTTGCGACTGCCGTAGCTTTTCTTATTACATTTTGGCTGTACGTAGCCTTATTTCGAGCCATTAGACGCAGGGCCCGCGTAAGCGTGGAGGGTCACGGCAGGTCTTGTTTGAGTCTAATCAGCGCAGCCACTCGAGTTTCTCTCATGTTGCCGCAAAATTTTCCCTCCGTTGATCCATATCTAAGACCACTTCCCTTACTGACCGCCTCCTCGGTACCGCCCAGAATCTTCAGCGTTGACGTGGCCACCACGTCATTCCAACGCGCTGAGAATGGGTTACCATCATCAGTCTCATCAAAGGATGCATCGCATCTAAACCTAAAGTCAAAGGCACCGGGTCGGAAGCGGGAAAATAACCACAAGAAGCCCCGGGTGAAATTCGACGATCAGCAAACGAGGGCAAGATGCCGTGAGTACCAGCTGACTGAACTACTTCGGTACCCTCGCCGGCCGACTAAGAATCAATTCAACTCCAGCATCGTCAGAATGGCATTCGCCAAATCATTACTTTTCTTCGTGACGTGGTTGCCAGCCCTGCTTCTCCAAACCATGCATCATTTTCCCCCTGCTGGTCTTATGCACCATGAAGAAAGAGAAGAAGACACTTGGCCGACTGTCACTCTTAACTTAGTCTTGATTAATTCAGCTGTAACGGTATTCGTATTCTTATTCGTTAGTCGTCGATTTAGAGAGGTTTTTAAGGAGTTGTTTCACGGCATTAGATGTTTCTGGGAGCCACGTTTTGAGAGGGCATTCCACCCTTCGTACTTGAATCGTTATTCCAAATGAATTAACGTTTCATGATGGATTCATCATGTTTCTTCTTTATATCGTGCTCAACGGCTTAGCCAGGATTTGTTTCACAGGGGCGGGGTGGGGGGGGGGTCGGGGTTGGGGGCTTCACTGTCCTCCGTGTATGTGAACTTACGGGAGTGCCCTTGTGGGTTCTTTTAGACAATGGAACAATGGACCCCACCCACAAGGGAATTCTTTGTTCAACCTGGACCCAAAAGGGAATAATAGAACAACAATAGCAGGACCCCATAAACCGGATCCGTGTGGGCGTGCTTGTGTGTGTGTGGGGGGGGGGGGGGGGGGGGTTGCCATGTTTCCCCCTTTTTGAAGGCACTATTATAAAAAAATTGTATTTTTTGTGGGTGCACGGGGGGATTACTGGGGAAATGGTTGGGGCTCTTGACCCCAGGTCCCTCGTCGTAGCTACGCTGCCTATTCTGTCGTTCAGTCATTGCGTATATGCGTATCTCCTGCACAACGATACTATTAGGAAAGCATACGTCTTTGTGTGTAATTAACAAAACCCACCCATTTCATCATTCAAAGACTTTTCTTATGACGGTATTTTTTATTCCGAGAAGAACTTACATTCTTACAAATCTTGTAAGTCAAGTTAATTGGTTGATTTTACTAGTTAATTTGTTTGTTTATTTTGTATTGTTTGTAAAGCGTATTGAGAGATCTCTCAGAACTGAAATGCGCTCTATAAGAACGTCCCATTTGTATTAATTGTTTTGAGGAACGCAACGCAAGTAAAAGCCAAGTTCAATAGACCAAGTGCGATGGCCGCCATCTTTGAAGAGACGTGCACGTGTGAAGTGCTGCTGAGAGTCGAGTGCAGCGACAATGCAAAGTCAGTGTCTATTTTGATAAAAACCCTACGCGTGTCGCATGCGGTATTGACAAAAAATGCATGTTGCGCATTCAAAAAATAATTGATTTATTTTTCCCGTAAAGGTAGCCGACGTTACACGGTGTGACGTCAAGTAGCAGACTCGTATTTTCTTTAAAAAAATTCAAATCATCTTAAAATTAATGGAAATAAAAACCTATTGGTGATAGAAGCCTGCAGCAGCTTTCGATAGTAGGCCTATAAGGCATTTTGAAAAAAATTCACTTCGAAGTTTTGTGGTTAGGCCTATGTAAAAACATATCAGTTTTTATGCCCCCAAATTTGAATCTGAGAAACGTTTCTGTCAGAAACGCTTCTCAGATTGTGTATTCTTGTTTAGGGATTACTCTTCCTGCGTGGACTGCGTGAAATTTTCACAGGTTAGTTTTATTGTTTATATTTACATTTATATAATAGGATTAAAACAATCGAAGCGGTTCCACTAAACCAAAGGTAAACTTTGCCTTTAAATTACAACATATGTGGTTTCGTTTCGTGTTGTAATTATGGTTGTTATGTTTGTTCCTTTGGTGTCCCTATTTAAGCATATTGTGCTTAATATGTGTTGACAATTACTAGTAAAGTTAGGTCAATATTCACTAACGTGTATTCCTCTTGCAGGGAGCATAACAAGTTGTATTCACACTCCGCATACACTACACCCACTGAAACAGTGAAAGCACATACTGTGATGCAGTGTAGATGAGGTCGAATGTGACCAATTCAAGTCGGTGAATATTTAGTTTCTTGGTCAGGGTATTAAGGTAATGACCATAAAGCTATTGTTATCAATGAAGTCTAACTAGTCATCACTCTACTGAGTTCTATAATTTCTTTTCTTGAAATTATATGTGATTAAAAGTTTTCCAAGGTCAGTGTTTTTGCTTTTACGTTTATTCTTTCCTAAGCCACAATGTAGAGTGTGATTCAGGGGTTAATAATTTGAAGGTAAAACATTAAAATAAACATGAATACCCTAACAGTTTCACTACTCCAAGTTTTCGAGAGGCTAGTGGGAAAAAGCATGTAAAACGCTTGCGGCTCTCTGCAAACTTTATAGGGCGCCCCCATATGGTACTCAGTTGCACTATAATAATTAAACTTGGAAGGGCCATGCCAGTGCATTCCCCCCACTCAGCAAAAAGTTATTAAATGTATCAAACTAGTAGAGAGTACTATAAACAAATAAACAAACAAACAAACAAACAAACATATCAAATTTGTCTCAAGTTTGTCTCAAAAGATGTCTGAAATTCACAAAAAGTTATCCAATCCCGCCACAAACTTTGTTTTGGCGCCCTTCTGAGGGGCTAGGGCCAGACGACAACCCTATAGGGCTTCAATATAACAATACCAAGCACTTAAATACTTTACAAAACAAAGAGCAATAACAATGATTAATTAAGGAAAAGGTAGGTTTTAAGTAAAGTTTGTTAAAATCGTACAATATTATTGAGCTAGCCGACTTAATTTTGTGTTGGGGTATTGTTCCATTCCTCAGTTATACTAGAAGTGTGCGCAAGATCGACGGCTGCTCTCACGATATACTTATCTGTTAAATCGCTATCACTGCGACATAGATTTAACGACTTGTCCACAAAAAGTATCCGTAGGCTAGCAAAATTTCAAAAGCATAATGTCCTACTTTTCTACACGGATTCTACCCCCAACCGTAAGGGAGAGTCATGTACGTACGCGGTAATAATCTACCATAGAACCTGAACCTAAAATGATACCTATATGCTTTTCGGGAACTACATAAGATAGACTTGATTAGGCCTGTAGGTATAATATAACGATTTGTTTCTGGTCTCACCAGTTTACAAATTGCAAAAAGGGGTCAAAATGTCTTACACACAACATAATTAATTGGTTAAGGTCCGATTTTCTCAAAAACATTATTTTATAAAGATATTTTGTCTCTAAACGAATTTTGACAGATGAGGATGCTGTTTCAAAACGAATAATATAGGCCTAGGTCTAGGCCTACATCATGTTTCGCAATATTTGTCACGGACAATGCACACAATACAATGTGACGTGCAGAATTGGTTGTACATGGCTAATGGACGCGAGATAATTATCTCACGTACGTCGTCGAGATCCAGATTAGTGGGCTCTAATTCACTTGAATTTTTAACTAGCTACCACTCGCCAGTAATTGTTGGATTTATTTTCGTGCAATAGGCCTTACTAAATGAAGCTTTCAACTTTTCCGTCGAATCTAATAAAAATAGCGATTACATTTAATGGCAGGGTATACCGTTTTGGTAGGCCCTAATTGTCAAAGACCGATTGTCTCACTGGTAACCGGTCACTTCGGCACCTTGCAAACTCGGCACCAACAAACTCGGCACCAGACAAACTCGGCACCAACAAACTCGGCACCCACAAACTCGGCACATGTACAAACACAAATTCGGCACCCAGCCGATTTACCGCAGCGTACTGGTCTTCGAAAGCTGAAACATCAATGCACTCAGCAGATGGGATGTACCACTATTTGGTTAAAAAAACAACACAATTAGTTAAAGAAATTAACTAAATAATAAATACATATTTTCTAACTAAATGAATAACTATTAAACAATAACGTGATTTTATGAATAAAATAAACCCCAAAACTATTTATTATTTAGACTAGCTGTCAACATTAATCACTATTTATTCACTGCAAATGAAAACTAATTTAAATAAATAACATTGATAAATAAACAAATAGATTAATAAATAAATACATAAATAAATAAATGAGTTTGTTTTAGATTGTTTAACAAATTGAATCACCATTAAACAATCACTAAATGGAGAAATAAAATAAAGAATAAATGAATAAACAAGTTGATAAAAAAGTAAACAAGACATAAATAAAGTTGTTTTTGTTGGATTTGTTTCACGTTTGTAAACAGTTTTCTACGGCCAGAAAATAAATGAAAACATCCGAAAGATTTTAAAGAACAGGTGCCGAGTTTGTTACTAAAAAATCAGCTGGTGCCGAGTTTGCATTCTTGGTGCCGAGTGGGTGCCGAGTTTGTTTGGTGCCGAGTTTGCAAGGTGCCGAGTTTGTGGGTGCCGAGTTTGCAAGGTGCCGAAGTGTCCGGTGGTGTAGACCCCTATCCCAACATGCATAAAATAACAAACCTGTGAAAATTTTGGCCTCAATTGGTCATCGCAGTAACAAGTAAATAAATAAAGAAAAAACACCAAAACACTCTTGGTTGCATAGAATCGTGGAAAGGAAAGCTTGGTGCCTGAAGCCTTTCTCAGATTCAAATTTTGGGGTGAAAAATAATTACCCCTTTCTCTAAAACTTCAAAGGGGGTAATTTCTAACAATGTTTTATATTATCAACAGGTCTGCAGTGCTCTTTACCAAATAAGTTTTAAAATTTGCTTTTTAGGGGAATGATTATCGAAGGTAGGCATAATCCGCATGTATGTGTCTTTAAATCTCTTCGGCCGAGTTGGCAAACAAATTTGACCTAGGCCTATAGCATCTGAAGACGATGTAAAAAATTGTTAACAAATATTTTTATGATAAAATAGAATTAGCTGTTGCAAACTGCTTACCAACCAAAAGGACCTGTGGTATAAATGCAGAAAATAAGTTAGTGGCCTGACGTTTCCCTTCTTAACTCCCCCCCTTTGTCTTCATAATCCCTGCTTACAATACCCCCTGCCTTCTCTGAATGCTTTCTGCTTTTCTCCCTCCACTCTCTCTATTCATGTATTTCCACTTGACTACCCTTTTTTGCAACTCTTGTCTGCTTGTATGTGTGCTGTGTTGTCATTTAGCCTTCGAGAAAGACTCTGCTAGGGTCGATACGTCAGGCCACTAACTTATTTTTTGCAAATATTTTTATGGAAATATCCGAAGTTTGAAATGCTCAAATTCTGAATTTAGCCAACATTTTAGCTAAATTGTAAAAAGTGGGAAAAAATCGACCAAAACTTCTGTTTTGCTATTATTTTTCATAAGTTCATGACTGTACACAACACAGCTCTAGCCGCATAGGGCTAGCGGCAGAAGCATGAAAAAACAAAACACGGCGGAACAATACGCAGTTCCCAAGTGAAAAACAGGTAAAGCGTCTTAACTGGTCCTTCGCGCACACGCTAAGACAGTTAAAATGACGTTCGCTTACCAGCTGACTCTCGGGGAAATAAAACCGCTGCAGAAGAAATTAGGAATCAATATGGCTGCGAGTTGACTGGACAAAAAGACGAACTGCCTGGGCTCCTCAAGTAACCAGCCTTTGAAGACTCTACCCCTGAGATATGGTCGAGGGTTCAGTCTAAAAGTTGAAAGACTCACAATTCCAGGTAGGTAGCCAATTAAGTGGAAAAAGTACTCTACTGGTTAGCACTTAGTCGACCAAAGCTATCTACTAAAAAAAGTTCAAGAGGTTAGCGACTAAAGAAGCTGCCCAGTTTCCGGACGTATTCGTTTGGTTCGTTTCTGTACGTGTTTATTGTTGTAGCAATGTGTTGTGTTACAGTAGACCCAGTAACTGGGGCGCTGTACTCCTTTTTTTAAATTTTGACATCATCGGTCGTATTAGCGCCCCAGGAAGGTGTTGCACATATCAACGGGAATCCCTGATATCGCATCATTTTGAATACGGAAGCCACACAAAATGCCTCAGAACGACAAAAATCCCCAACAAAATAGCTTTAAAAACGCCTACTGGTTTCTTGATATGTCTAAGATGCAACAACAGGTATTTAAATGTACTCACGATTTTGTTTTGTGCTGAAATTTTACGTTTTTTGTCCAGTCGATCGGAGAAAATGGCAATCCCTGCTATTAGCAGGATCGGGTCAACTATGATCTGCGACTTTTTCATCGTCGCGATGCATTCTGGGTAGTAGATTTAATCAACGACTGTTTACAGTGAGTGCACACAGTGTGCATGGGCAATGTATTCGTCGACGGGGCGATATTGCAACGTCACAGCCCGAGGTTTCGCCAGTGTTGTATGACTCCAGTCCAACTCGTGTCCGTCTCGAGGCACAATTTCGGTGACTCGGACTATAAGCTGTTTTCCTTTGCATTTATTTTATTATAAAAGATAAAACTCATACTTTTTGTGTGAGACCAATTTGTGTGTAGGCAGCCCAATTTTTTTGTACAATTTTAATTAATTTATTATTTTATTTATCTTTAGTAACTTATTTATTTATTACTAATACGCCTATTATATATTATCACAGCTTACAACAACAAGATCGCCTTTTTATAGTGCCGGTAACTCCTCGAGTCTCGCTACCGTCTAGCCTGTTATTATTATTGGTTTTTGATGTTATTTATTTATTTATTTGTTTGTTTATTATTATTATGAATATTATTAATTAATTGTTATTATTATTATTTTGTTTTGTGGGGGGGGGGGGGGGGGGGGGCTTCCCCAACCCCCGCCTGGCCCCTTACTAGTTAGGCCTGGGTCCATTTTCATAGAGCTTCTGTTTACGGTTTCTGCACATTTCTTTTTCTGCAAAGTGCGACTGTAAACAGTCGTTGATTAAATCTACTACCCAGAATGCATCGCGACGATGAAAAAGTCGCAGATCATAGTTGACCCGATCCTGCTAATAGCAGGATTGCCATTTTCTCCGATCGACTGGACAAAAAACGTAAAATTTCAGCACAAAACAAAATCGTGAGTACATTTAAATACCTGTTGTTGCATCTTAGACATATCAAGAAACCAGTAGGCGTTTTTAAAGCTATTTTGTTGGGGATTTTTGTCGTTCTGAGGCATTTTGTGTGGCTTCCGTATTCAAAATGATGCGATATCAGGGATTCCCGTTGATATGTGCAACACCTTCCTGGGGCGCTAATACGACCGATGATGTCAAAATTTAAAAAAAGGAGTACAGCGCCCCAGTTACTGGGTCTAGTGTTACAGTAACTTTACCGTCGGCCGTCAGTGGCCGTATAAATTAAATTGGCACTTACACTGTTGTCACCTCCATTTGTCGCTTAGATTCTCAGATTCTCAGATGGTTGATTGGGCATAACAAAAGCACAAAGAAGTGAAGTGTCCGAGTTTTCCTATTTTTCCAGTCATGCCAGTACAGTAGGCCTATTTAAACTTTAGTTTTAAATTAGTTTTTGTTATTCTTTTAATATAAAGAATTTTTGAGATTGAATTGTTTTGTTTATCAAACAATCATACAATGGTGAATATTTTGTGCTGTTGGTGTGAGTGTGAAGTGTTTATGTGATCAAACATTGGTACCCCCCCCCCCCCCCCCCCCCCCCCCCCACTAGGAACTAAGGTTTGATCCGCTATCATCTCCAGGCACTACCCTCATTATAGAGGGACATGTACAAAATCCTATTCGAAACTTTTTGCCCTTCACGTTTGTCGTTTACATGCCTACAGTTCTGTTGTGAAATCAGATATTGCCAAAATTAGGCTCTATAGTATATGTTCTTTGTACTCTCATTAAAGGGAAACGTTGCCTTCAAATCTCATGGAATTGTTACTGTTTGGAGGTGTTCCTTTATATCCTTATTTTAATATTAAGACTCGAGTTGTTCTTGCAATAAAACACCTTTAATGTGTAATAATTAGTGAATGGTGATTAAAACAAACAACATTGGCCTCTGACCCCTCGACATCTTTCCCGCGAAACGTATATGTATTTCCAGCCGTAAATATCATCGTCCATGTAATGGCAAAATGCGCGATGAACAGTAGTTAGGCTGTTGCCGTAGCCAGTGGCCTGGTAAACCTATCAGATGAACACTGGGTAACATACCATTATCTAGCCCCAATTGAATTAGGGCCAATCCACTCTGTATCCTTGGCCCTAGCACAATTGCAAACCTATTCTTGTGCCCCCTTGGTATTTTATTCCGCCACGATCTGCATTATGAAAACTTACCGATTGAGTGCCAATATACTTGTAAATAGCCGGACAGGTGGAATTTAAAAAAAAACATCACACGTTTTGGATGAAAAATCAAATGATTTTTGAGAGTGAACTTTCAAAATTATCTCAACGATCTTGACAACTTGCTCATTGAAGGAGATGTACACACGTTCTCATAATTACGTTCAAAAAATTTGCTTGTCAACATTACTGTATAACGAGATCTTTTTTCGGAATATGTGGCTGGTTATTCCGCGAATACGCGGCGTAGCTAGCTTCAGGTAGCTCGGTTTGTATGTACGTGTATGTAAACACCTACACCGTTCATATGTCAAAATGGATCGCCACAAAAACAGATTTAAGACATGTCCAAAAAGAAGAAACCTCGTCAATCAGGGTAAGAAAACTGTCATGGGACTAACCGAGAGAAACAACCGGTGTTGTTTATACCAAATGTTTATTGTGGACAGGAATAATGAGGACTTAGAAACGGCACATCACACAGCAGCACTCTGATCATCGTTTTACGACTGGAAATAAGACTAGTAGGAACACGTCGGCCATTTATGGGAGTCAAAATCTTGACTCCCATAAATGGCGGACCGTGTTAGTTCACGAATAAAAGGAAAACCACACAGTTTTGAGGAATGTTTGTGTGGATCATTATATTCTACTTTTAAAACATCTTTCCGACCGTGTTCATTTCACATGAGATGCTTGTTATAGCCCAAAGCGCCCAATCCGAAGGCAACGTGTCCCTTTAAGCGTATGCTGCGCGCTACGCTGGTAATGATTACCAACGGTTCACGTACAGAACATTGGTTATTGTGGACCAGCATTGCACCTATGATTGTATACGTGAACCGTTAGTTTTGTGATCAGCGTAGCGCGCAGCATTACCAGTTGCAAAATTTAAGCGGCGGCTAAATTGTTACCGGAAGGCGAGGATTCTGAAAAATGGTGAGAATTTTTTTGCGGAGTGGATTTTCTGGACCAGCGCAACGCTTAATGAGAGTACAGAGATATAGAGCCCAATTTTTGCAATATCTGATTTCATAAAAGAACTGTAGGCATGTAAATGTTGGTAGCCCCTTACCAAGAGTGGCCTTTTTAGCCTTGTTTGGGGAAAACTTACATAACAAAATAATAAATTAATCAAAAAAGGCCTACCAGCATAATAATTTAGATGTTCCATCTTGCTCTATGTAGGCATGATGTTTTTTCCTGTTTCAATCTTATTTCTGATTTGTAGTGCCCTCAAAAAAATCAGCAAATGTTAATTTAAATAGCGTGAATAGTCTACAAAAGCGTACAAGCATCATGTAGCTCAGCCCCCTGTACATGACTGAAACCCCCCCCCCCAAAAAAAAAATATAATAATAATCTTTTCTAAGGGCTTAATATACAATTTCATTGAGCTGCTGAAGCAGAAAACATTCCCTAACAAATTTCTGCATAGCCAAAAAAATCAGGGAACCAGTCACAGAGAGAGCGTGCGTTATGGTATTTTGGCTGGTAACCTTGTTTTGTTAAGTAAAATCACTTTGTGCTTAGCTACTTTTTTGTGCTAAAGCAGCTCTATGAATTTGGGCCCCTTGTTTAAAAAAAAGCACCTTAGACCTACATGTATGTTATAGTTTGTATCCAAGTCTACCCTTATTTGTCAAGGTGTTCATTGTGTGATGAATCAGGGCTCCAAATTTACACTGGGCCACAGGTCCAAGGCTTGTAATCTTAGCATCAGGCCAATAAAAGTTGGGCTGTCTCCAACTTAGAAAAATAAAGGTTGGTGCTGGGTGTGGTGAAAACTGCGAGGGGGTACGTACAATGCGAAGCGCGAAGCCCCTACGGCGTGGGGTCCGGGGCCCGCTCAAGGGCCCCGGGAAATTTTTTGATCCTAGATGCTCTGTGGTGCATTCTAAGGTGAATCCTGGCCACTTTCCTGAGACTTTTTTGAGGAAATATTTTTTAAGTTTTTAAGAACACAAAGTACAATACTGGTTTTATAAACACTTACTTGAAATAAAAACCAATGAATAATAGATATTCATTCTTCAATGTGTCCGGTAGCCCGACCGCATTTCTTTTTCTTACCTTGTAATTCCGTGTTACTAATGTGCTAAAAAAAAAACCAGTAAATTGTTTGAAGCTATGCACTTTTTTGTTCCAAAGTAAAACAGTTAATTTCCCCCAATAAAATCATTATGACGATGGAAATTTCAAACTGCCAAAAAAAACCTTGACTCTAAACTTTTTATTCGGCTAAAAAAAAAAATTTAAATAAATAATATATATTTTTTTTCTAAATTAAGGTATTATGGACCAAATGTCAGACTTTGACCAAACTAACATGTTTGAACGGCGGGGAATTCTCATGCCTGCAGCCTGCCAGCGACCACTTTTCACGGAACGAGGGATGCATCTGGTTACCAGACGATCACACCTAAATAGTCAGAACCAGACTAAAATAGTTTGCCATGCAGCGGGGCGACTCAGCTGCGATAAGTACGTGTAACGAAGTACAATGTATGTGAAGACGAGTCGCTCCACGCTGGAAACTTTATGACAGGCAGACAGGTAGGCCGCGAGAACGGCGTGAAACTTTGGTTTTAATAGAAAGTACTGTGGTCTTTCTTGTTTCTCAACTATTTCTGTTGTAAATTTACAATGCAGAGTCAAAAAATGTAAATGTGGCGGCAACATTTTAAAGCTTGGCGGCGATTATAAAGCGTGGCACGCGCCGCAGAAAGCGTGGCGGTGCGCCATGTCTTTTCTATAGGTTGGAGAACACTGCACTGTTGTATTTTTATTTTAGAAAATTATGTTCAAATGTTGACTTTGAGTCTGAGGAATATCTTTCTATTCTGTTGGGTATTGAAGTATTACACAATTGCACAAATACGGTAAATCTTCTCCAAGTGCTTGAAACTGTGGTGTAAAATAGATATTTTTTTTTCTCATTTTGATTCTTGTATTGCAACAGATTTTGGGTCCACTCAGAATTTTAAGCTTATGCACTACGGTCTTGTGGATCTTGTGGATGCACTACAGTCTTGTCCCCATGAGCCATGATGCATACATGTACATACAATGTACACGTACGTTGTAACTGTACAGGTAGGCCTACCGTGTAGTACAGTACTTCACATTAATTAATCTCAAAGTTTAACATTGTCATTGACAGAATGAGTAGTGCTAATTACATGGCCACACTTACTGGTACTAAACAACGTGTTGTTATGCAGTACACATTTTATAAGTGCTGGGAAAACCTTTCTTTCACTGGTTCGTTGATAGAAACTGGAAATTCTGAACAGGAAATTTCCGTAGTGACTGATACTCACACTCAATACTACGTTCTTGCAAGGGCAAGGCAGTTTTTGTAAGTAAAGGGTACATGTACCTCTATGAGGAACTTTAAATTTGTACTGGAACATTTCAAGAAGAACCATGGCAATGACCAAGGGCATTGGTAATTGCCGTAGTATTACCTCTGTGAAGAATCAGGCCTGCAAGGTGCATCAAGAAAATAACCAGGGGCACAGGGGCAATTGTCTTCAGTGGCTGTGTGAAGGGCCTGCAAGGGGCACCAAGGCAATGACCAGGGGCATGAAGGCAAGGGCCCCAGTTGCCTCTCTGAAGTACCTGACCTGGATTCTGTTTGGAGAACAATTACAAAAAAACCACCAAACCTTGCCAGCATTTTGTTTGTACATGTACTCCAACGTGTTCTGACATGTTCTGTTCATGTTTTATGATAATATGCAGTTATAATAATTAAGTATGTATTTACACTTTTATTGCAACCTGTTATCCTGTCTTTTAAAATCATCTACATGTAAGCCTGTCACATTACAATTAAGATTTTAAAGTAGAATATAATGAAACAACAATTTGTTTTTCTTCTTCTCCAATAAACCCTTTGAGTCACAATTTCTTGCTAGAATTACCAAAGCAATGGATTCAGAAGGACTGGGCCAGTAGGCCTAAATAACAAGTGCTTATCACTGGGTCAATTTCAAGAGGAAGTGGAAGGGTTTGGGCTGCACTCATAGCCAAACTACATGTACATATTATGATCATTTGTTCCATGGTGGTAAGAACAACAGATCAAATAATTTGATATTATTAACCCTTTGCATGCTACCATTCCCTACACACACTATTCCCTGACCACTGGAATCTTTTTGCACAATCATTAAAATAACACACGGTTGTACTAAAAAGTATTTTTTTGTTTGAAGGAATTATTTTAATGCATAATGCAAAATAAGACAAATGTAGAGTAATAATACTGGCAACCAGGTAGTTCAAACAGAATTGATTTTGAATGCAGAATTTAGAAAATACACACTTCCAAAGCACACCGAAAAGCATCCCCAACACCTTGGACTGTTCTACCCTGTTCCCCTCCTTGCATAGGAACGATACCATCGTCGTCGTCGGATACGGCCCCATCGTTGATAGATATGTGTCCGATATCTGGCCCGATATCAATAGACATAACCAAACTGAAGCATTATCGTCGCTATCGCTCCAAAAACATCCTCAAACTCTGATTTTCCCGAGTTGGAATCCGCAAAAATCTTCCGGAATGCTGCTGCGGCATCCATTGTTACTGCCTTTTGTTTTACGGTGATAACAGTCACGGAAAAACTCGGAAATTACAGGATTTTTTCAAGAAAAATTGTCGCGTATTCGTTTGTAACATGGCTTCTACAATGTATGTATCGAAGTGTACAAAAAGTACCCGGATGCATGTCGGGTCAAAAGAAAGCTTGATTGAATGCAAAACGAGTAGCAAGTTGTGTTGGGTGCAAATATGCGCCCACAGCAGTGGGGGAATAAACGTTGCGGGCGCAAATTTGCGCCCGTAGCACGCAAAGGGTTAACAAGTGAGCAGTATTACATTCTAGCACAAAGTCAAATCCTCTCAATATCATCAACATGTAGGACAAAATAAAGCAAATTACTTTTATACTTTGCCCTGGGACATACAATGTACATAGACTTTGCATGACCGGACAAGTCTAACAACAGTCTTGTTTATTTCAGGCCTTGTTCTTGATTATCTAGAGTCCCGTAGTCTTGATAACGTTACTTCACTGTGTATCTTCAGTGTACTAAAAAAAATGTTTGAATGTTAATTGAGTTTAGAAAATATCTACTGTATCTGTTTAGTATCAAAATATACTCAACCATAACAGATACAATAATACAATTGAGATCTTCACTTGTGCTTGTTCAACCAATAAACAGTTAAACTTTGTAGAAAGATCTTTCTCATTTGGATTCTGGTCTTGTAGGAATAAATTATAGTCCGGTAAATGTTTTGTGCTATCAAGCTCTGCTGTATTGTAGATTTTTACCCCAAATTCGAGACCTGGGATTGCACGCATGAATTGTCAACATTCTCTGAGGTTTCATTTTCGTAATGTTGACACCAAACGGTTTGTTTTGCCGTCCTGTGTATGTACGTGACCGGGATTTTATCAGTTATTATCTGCATGTATCAGCAGTTTCCTTTCTTTGTATTATTTTTTTATCAAAAGGGAACTAGCTTCAGTTTTTTCCTTGTTCCATAAAGGAAGTAACTATTCGGAAGTTCGTTGGGTTCCTTTCATACTTTGTATTAGAACACATGCATACATTGTACATGTACAGTGAACATGTCAAAATATCTCATAAAAATACATAAAAAGGTTGAATGATGGAAAAAGTTTTCAAGTTTTTGAAAAGCCCGCATTTAAAACCACATTTACAAAAATAATAACAGGGCTTAAAATTTAGTTGGGGTTCTGCAAAGAACCAAATTGGTCTTTCCCCCTTTTAACTGGTTTTCTCTCCTAAGCATCAGAGTTTTTCTCATTTTTGGTTCTAGTCTTGTAAAAACAATTTTGATCCAGTAAAACTTATGAGCTAAAAGCCTTGCTGTCTTGTTGATTTTTGCCCCAGTTTCAAGCCCTGGGGAGGTAGAGATACCCATATAAATAAGACTTATTACCACTGTTTAAACTTTAATAGCATTGGATGACAATATGTCTTGCAAAGCCCCAAATCTTTCAGCTGAGGGGTAGAAATCTGATTTCAGTGCAAAACCAAACAATGTCAGTCTAAATACCTTCCTGAAATCATAGAGAAAGGACCACAGAAATCATCCAGGTTCACATTTCTGAGGTTTGACGTTGACCATGTGTAGAAAAAAAACCCTACGCAGCCACCCGATGATAAAGCACCTGTAGGAACTGATCCAGGGAGGTTTTAATGCAAATTGATATCGTGTGTGTTCATGCTTTTCCTTCCAAAACATGCAGGCCTGTAATTAAGAATGAAATCCGGTGACAGATTGCATTACCTCTCACGAGCCTATCGCCAATATTCATTCACCCCTATTGACCTACAAATTGCATCAGCCCGGCATTAATTGTCAACTTGTTCTGTTTTATTCCAGATTGCAGCTCAGAGACCTGAACTAAACAAGATTGAGATTCCAGAGGGTGATCACTCTTCAACATCAGTACATCACAGATCACTTTATTAGAGCGAGTTTCTGGAGTGGATTTGAAACAGAGTTTCTCTCCTCACTGCTTGTGGCTTACTCAGAGCTGAAGAGGCTGTTTGAGGGAAGACTCAAAGCCTTTCATTTTCTCTTGACTCTCCTCACCAGCCAATAGTTTCCTAATCAGAAGAGTCCCTTGTCGACTCTCTCGGCAGTTCCTTTGAACTTTTCCAGACTACACTCTGAGCTGTCAAAGGCTTCTGTGTGGGAGGACCAACGCTTGCCCCCGCCCCGCTTGTCTCCCGCCAACCTTTGTTCTTCACTGTGTTTTGCGTAGCGGTGGGCTGTGCCTCAAGGAATCCTGGACGGCCCAGGGGAAAGGCCGCGGTTCCCCTTCGGCGCGCCACCACCGGGAATGCCGGTCCCAATGGATGGACGAGAGCACGGCTACATGCCGTAAGTACAGTATCTTTGCCTTCCCCCCCCCCCCCCCACAAAGTTCAGTTTTGTAACTTTAATTTTAAAGGTTTTATATTGGTTTGGCAAGGATAAAAAACAGCATTGTTTAATTTTAGTCTAAAAGGTCACTGATTATGAAGTACATACATGTACTACAACATTTTTTTCTATGAAATGTTTCCCTCTGAAATGAAGTCATATTCGGGAAAACTGTATCTGCAAACCTAAGAAAACACAACAGCTGATTTGGGTTGTTGCAACCAAAACTATAGACAATGTGTTTACTATGAAAATTGTGCCGACTTACTTTTGATGGATTAACATGATTAAGCCAAAATTTCACATGTTTGATATTTTATGTATGGTTGATCACAGATAACATGAACACTGTCTGCGACTATTTCATGTATGGTTGATCACAGATAACATGAACACTGTCTGCGACTATTTCGTCAGCTCTTCCAATCCTGTAAAATACATGTACTTGTACTGTATACATGTATAGGGCCAATGTTTTTCCGCGACCGCGGAAAACAGGTGGAATCTGCCCCTTGAAACGGAAATTTGAAGTATGTACAAAAATATGCATATTATAGCAAGGCTTGAATTTTACACTGGACCACCAGCCCGAGGCCGGTAGTTTTAGTGTCAGGCCAGTAAACTAATGACTGGACAAGTCCGACGGTCTTGTGTTTTTTCAATTGAATAAGAATACCTATAAACTCTGTGTTATATCGTGTTCAAATGTTGACTTTGAGTCCGATAGAATACCTTCAACTGTTTTTAGTAATGAAGAATTAATACTCATGAAAACAAATGAGATGAATCTTCTCTTTTGTGTCCTAGTGCTTGTTCAAACAAAAACAGTTAAATTTATGTTAAAGGTATTATACAGGATTGGCAGAGCTGACAAAATAGTCACAGACAGTGTTCATGTTTTGTGTAATCAACCACATACATGTACATGAAATAACAAACCTGTGAAAATTTGAGGTCACGAGAAAATAGTAAAAAGAGACCTTATGTGTTTTCTGTTTTTCAAACATCGAGTTTATTATCACGCGTGATAAAAACTATTGTTTTACTCATTTCTCAGAAACGATAGCATTTTAGGCAGAAATATTTTAAGGAACCCTTTCTACCATTACTTACTTTAAATCATGTAAGTTATGTGTGAATCTGTGAACATTTGTGTTTTTCGATCTTACCAATAGTGTACAGGGCCTTTAAGCTACATGTACATGTACATGTCAGGACGTTTTTTGTCATTTTTGTTCTGGTCTTGTAAAAAACAATTCTGGTCTGGACAGTAAACATTTTAAGTAACAAGCCCTGTGGTCTTGTGGATAATTCCCCCAAATTCGAGCCCTGTATAGTGACAAAAACGTTGGTTTAAAGCCAAGCCTATTGAAATTGAACAGGCAAGCGAAATGAACATTGTGTTCTTTATTAATTTTTTTTTTTTCTAACTAGAAAACATCAGAAATCAGACCAAAATAAGTTACGAGATCATAAGTTGACTTTAAAATAAGTTGACAAAATCATCACATTCACGGCACGTTCTTTACATTTTTTTTTCACCCAAACTGCATTTTCTCCCTCCCTTTAAATCAACAACCATACACAAACCAGCTAACTCCTACACACATTGATTGTTCACTTATAAAGGTCTAAAATCAACCGTAAACTTTCAACAATTTGTCGCCAAAGCGAAAACAAAATAGCTGACGATCTGTTTCTGTCTTGAGAAGTACACGATCATGTGATGTGCAATATTTGATACCGCAATGGCTGTTACATGTTTCTAACTTATTTTTGTTGCAGCGATCAGTGCAGTTATTAAATTTTAGAAATTCAGTGATTAATGAGAGTTTTTGAACATGAAACATAATTTTGTGTGTCTGAAACTGAATTAATTTTTTTTTCTGAAACGGAAAATCATTAGCCCTTTATGTACCTTTAATTTAAACAAGGAAATTCATTTTTTTTTCCACAGACAGCCTGGTTTTGTGGAGCATTTTACTGTGCATTTAAAAGGGAATCTTTCACTCTAAAAATAAACACTGAAACAACAAGGAGAATGCACTGTACAACATTGTACAATGTGAACAAAATCATGATTGCAGCGAGGCACAAAGCAATTAGTTGGAACAATAGCGTTTTGTTCAATTTACTTGGACAACTGATCATGTTAGTGTCTGGAATTGTGTGTACTTTAAAATCATAGTTTTTTTTCCTGCTGCGGCCAAAAAAAAATAGTTTTGTTTCCCGTAACCTGACCGGCCGATAAAAAACATACCAATGTTACCAACAATTTGAAAAGTTTCCTTGATGGACTGTGTGTTGTCAGACTGCATTTTTCACTACTCTAGTACATGTACACCACCAGAATTTAAGACTTTTAACTAAAATATTTTATCAAACTTTGTAAGAAGAGCATTGTAAGAAGACCATTATATCCCTATTCAGCTTGATCTTGACTTTATTTCTCGGTATACAAGTGTGTGTCCCAATTCTTTTATAAAATATTATTTTCCCCTCCCGACCTTCATTTCAAACATAAAGTTGCTCAATGCATTTCGTATGGGCTTTTGCTGGCCTGGAATTTGCTGGCCTGGACCACAGAGGCCATGGCCTCTGTTTCCCCTGGTCTTGACCTTGGTGCCCCTTCAAAAGTTTCCAATAGGCCTAAACATTTTCCAATGGAAGTGCCCTTTGCAAAATAAAAATGGCCTAGCCCTTTTAACATGTTCAAGGATAAAAATCCAGGCTGCTTCTGGTAATCCCTGGAGCCAGTCTGTGTGAAGTGGGTGTGGCTTAATGTCAAGAGGGAGTGCTGCTGGTCCACTTTGTTTAAAGCTTTGGTGCACTTTGTAAAGTTCTTAGAAATTCTCTCTTACAACACAGAAATTCTGTTCACCTCAATCAAGAAAGAAATTCAAATGCTGCAGTATACATTTTTTGTGACAGTTACATAACAGGGGTTTCCCTTAACTTTTTTTTCCACTCGCCGGCCGGGCGAATCAACCAAAATTTTGGATCGCCCGCAGGTTTTTTCACTAGCCCGCATGTATTGACGTGACGCACACAATTTTCAAAACGTCAAAAAAAAAAAAAAAAAAAAAAACCACACGGAAGTGAAGTTCGCAAAATTGCATTTTGGGATGATTTTATCCCCTAATTTTTGTCCTAAATCATACCTTTTCTATCATCAACCATTTTCATGGATTCTTGATTTGAAGATCGGTTGTTTTGAACTTCGTTTGCAATAAAATCTTCGCGAATCAACGATCGTTCGACAACGCACATTGAGAAATAATTCAATGAACTTTGCCCTGCATCGCCCTCTATCGGCAAAAGTTGTCGATGTTTAATTAGACTTCATCCAAGGCTGTGTATTGTACACAATCTGCATGCGTGCGGCACACTGTGCGGCAATTCTTTACTCCGTTCGTGAACGTGTACTGCGTTGACGTCTAGCCAAGCTCTTATGAATATGGTAATTATCAACGGCCATCAATCACCAATCACAACGTGTGGAATATTGGTTAGCTTGGACTTTGGACCGACTGTGTTGTACATGTACTGTGTGTTGTGTATGCGCTATGCATGTACCGCCGGTGGGCGACCGAACGTTATGTGTGGGGCCGATGCACGTGTTGTGTGGATACTCGGCAGTATGTGCATGGTGTTTTAACGTTTGTATACCAAAATGAACGATCGCAATTCCGTTCGCGATCGCGATCGCGATCGCGGCCACATTAAATCAAGCAAATATCCAGACTTATCAAACTAAAAGCTTTAATAAAAACTTTCTTTGGGATTTTACAACCGTACCCTCATTTATTGTGAACAAGAACAATTATTTGACTCGCCCGGCGGGCTAGTAAAAGAAGGGTTTTGACTCGCCCGCCGCTGTTTTCACTCGCATTTGGCGACCGGGCGACCGCTAATTTCGAACCCTGCATAAGTGAGCAGTTTCCCACAGAAATGATTGTTTACATACAAATGCTCAACACCAATCACACCATTTTGAACTATCGGCGAAAAATGTAGAATCTTTCTTTGCAGGCATGTTGGGTCCTTTGTTGACATGAAGAGCTTGAATTAATGAAATGTATCATTTTGGGGTTTTAATCTGTTAATGATGTTTTGTGCACTTACATGTAAAAAATTTTACGCCAGATTGAAGTTATTTTTTGTTAAAGGTAGGGTCATACTTTGGTAATGACCCAGAAATGTTTTGTTGTAATTTCTATCCGAAAGCTTACTAGCTACAAAAGATGACGAGGTAGTCAGCATCCTGTGAAATATTTCGTCTGAAATGCCCCCATCGATTAGAAATCAATAAAATCATCTGAATCTGAGAAATTATTCACCCAAATTAAAACAATCGTGGATAGATTCAACGTTCTTGTGAAAATACCATGACAGTTTTTTGCTTTTCTCTCAACAAGTAGACACTGTTTTCAGTTGAAACTTTCACATGTGACTTTTATTGTGTCTTTCTTGATAATTTTGCCAATAAATTAGCATTACGTTGACAAAAACCAAACGATAACCCTACCTCTAAATACCTTCAACAGTTCAATATCATTTGCACACAGAAACCCCCGGTCTTAAAGGTATACTTTTAAATACACAATCAGTCACCATCAAAAAGTACAACAAAACTTGTACTCTAAACCCTGGTTTAGTTCATTTCCACATTGTCAATCATTTTCAACCTGAGTGTACACAAGTGTGCTTGGAGCCTGACTGATAATTATAGGCCCCCCCCCCCCCCTTCTTCTCGTTCCCACTTCCCAACCCAGTGCTCCTCACATGGGTGTGTCTGCGTTACGTTATTCTTTCAGGAAGACCCCCATCAAGCCTGGTGGTTTGAGATAAGGACGTGGCAACCACCTGACAAGTACAGGGGGAACCGCAATTTAACCGTAAACGGGTGCTCTCCGATTTGAGCTCATTAGCAGCGGCTATCCGTTTGCCTTGCCTGAGCACCTGAGACACTGCGATTAGCTCAACGTTGTTTAATTGAATCTTGCGGTGTTGTCAGTATGTCCCCCTGAAGAGTACACTCCAAGGACAAGTTGACCAAGGTGTTTAGCCAAGATACCGAATGCATTCGTGGGACGTGCTGGATAGAATATATTGTGTAGCAAAGTCAAATATATTTGTAGTAAAAAGCTTAAAACTGAGGCTTTCCAAAACTGCAACAAATTTTCAAAGACCTAAAACGGTGAAATATTCCTCAAGAAATTGATTTGCAGTTTTACCAGTTACAAAAAAGGAAAAGAAACTGTGCATGCTCACTAAAAGTTTCATTACAAGTTCATTGTCAGCAGTACACAATTTATTTGTTTTCAAACCAGAACAAATTTGTTTTCTAACCAGTACAACAAACAGAAAACCGATCAAAAATATTTGGCTGGTAATATTATTCTGCCTAGCAAGTTCATTACAATAGATGTAAAAGCAGTGCACAAATAAAGAAATGTGTAACGTCACGATGGTGACCGAAATTGACTCTGCCCAACAGATGAAGTTGAACTGAAGGAGGGGTTGCCATGGTAACCAATACCTCCCCTCCTCCTTCCCTATTGATTTGAGGTTGTACATAGTACATGTACACAGTATGTACAACAATGTAGGGGACTGTGCAGTCCACAGGCATACATGTATGTACACAAACACAAATGTTTACTGTACATACTGTACTTTGTACATGTACATGTATGATACCACATAAAGACACTACGTACAAGATAAATTCACAACACCGCGCATGTTGTATCTCTGAAATTGTTTCCAAAGCCTCTCGTCGCTTGTATACTCTACAGTGTGCATTTTGAGAAAATCAGGTGTTCTGGACGATTAGTGAAATTTACTGCTCAACTCAAATAGTCACGACAACGACACGAATGACTAATTTTTAATTCCCATGATGCATTGCGGTATAGTGTTTACCACAGGCGCAATATGGTAAAATTCACGCTGAAATGTGAAGTATGCTCTGCAATGGATGTTGGACGCCATTGAAGTAAGCAAATCTTTTGATGCAACAATATCACAGAGCAGACAATGACGATTAGCTTAATTTCTATCAATATTATAACGAAACATTTGCTTACCAAAAGGGCATCAACCCCACCTTGTGTCTTACGGCTCTAAACGAACCATGGAGTATAGAAAATACAGCCCAATATCAAGCGATATGGCACCGGCGAGTTGAGCGTGCCAAGCTCCGTTCATTCATGGTACAGGATTATCCTGTTTAAATTTAGCCCATGCTCTCAAAAAATAATTATCAGATTTTTGAAGAGCCAAAACTTGTCATATTCTTTTTTAAATATAGTCAACTCAATAAAATAGCCTGAATTTCTTTAAATGTTTGCTTTCTACTACGAAGCTTATTGTTATATTTTTAAAGTAAAATGACTGGGCGAACGCGATTGCAGAAACGATGTACACGTGTATGTACCTCTGTAAATAGGTAGCTTTCCCGTCTGACCCAAACGCATTAGTTTTTTTCTGTACACAGGATTCTATAACTCACTACCGTATGACACAGCCGTTGCAGGAAGAGAAAAAATTGCCGATCACGTCAGCACACGGTACACGTGCGTGACCTCGTGTTTGGACTCTGGACTCTTGGATGGCTGGGCAGTTTGCCTTACGAATAAGTCATGCCTCTATTGCATTGCCGGCACGCAAACCAAAAACCCAAACTTCTGTCAATCAATGGTGGACCCCAATAAGTGAATTCTTGGATGGAAATGTTCTTATGAAAATAATTCCAGTCTTTGTTGCATTTTTTCAAACGGTTTTCTTATCTGGGTCTGTCGCGAATCTTTGAGAAATAGATATCAGACCATCAGACCATTGAAAGCAAGGACTATAGTTATAAACAGTTAGGGCCTACATTATGATCAAAAAGTGAAGACAATTTACGGTCTGATGGAAAAAAAGACGTGGGTTGAAAAAATAAACACCATTGGTCTACAGTTTACGGGGATTAAAAATGCATAATAATTTCAAACAATATCTTTTAATTTTGACATTTCTTTCTTTCTGTATTTTATTTCCAGCAAATAAAACAGCAAAGGAAAACACTGTGATGGTGATGATCATTGATTAATTATTGTATAGTTATTCAACACAAATTGAAAGTCGGCACTAATCAAATGTATGTTAACTGAAAAAGAACACAACGCATCCCCATTTATATAGAGCTCACCATAGATCTTGCGTACAAAAATATATACCCACGGCCGGCTGTTGACCTTATTGACAACGACCACCAATCCACCTACTTACATAGCCAGTACAATGCCGGACCAATCAAAAGCCATACATAACGTAACTAATGAATATGGATGAGCCTGGCTGTAGCTGTTTGTGGCTGTGTGCGTTCGTAGCGTGGGAATTTCGTCTGTGTTGTGTGTGGATGTATAAACATGGAGCAATAATTGTGGTTTTGCTTGTTTTGTAAACATTCTTTCCTTGTGAGCGGAAAATAGTTGCAGCGCGGTTTCTGTAGTCGTGGCGGCACAATTTCAGTAGTCGTGGCGGCGCAATAGACCAATCCATTAAGCCCCGCCTCCTTACGAGTTGACCAATCACAGCCGCGAAACCTGATGACCATTAGAGCAAAGATCACCAAACGGCTCAAATGGTGATCAGATTTCGCGGTTGTGATTGGTCAATGAGAAATGGGCGGGGCTTAATGGATCGGTGTATTAATCGAGTAGTTGGAAAATGGTAGTCACGACTCGACTAACCAATCGATGGTCGCGACTACGACACTAGTCGCACTTGTCGCCCAGGCTTATTCCCATCAAAGATATGGTTACTGTTTACCAATCCTATATCAGGCCCATTTTAGACAATGTCTTGCTAGTTTGGCATAATAATAATATACGAGAAATTTATATAGCGCATAATGCAGAAGCCTCTATGCGCAACAATACAGCCAATACATACAGCCATTACTCAATCCCAGTCAAAGAAAATACAATTTATCCAGAAGAGAGCTGTTCAAATTATGCTTGGAAAGCATGCTTGGAAAGCTCTTGATTTGATCAAACTACCATCTTTGGCTGAACGCAGTATCTGTTTTTGAAAAATTATAACCCCTCCCCCCCCCCCCCCCCAGTTTTTGTGTACAAGATCATTTTCAATACCTTGTTGAGAGAATTAGACAAATGTAAAAATTTAATAGAGTTGGAATCATTCAAAATATATATTTTTTAATAATTTGTTTTTAAATATTATTACAAGTACAGTATTTGTTAAAAAACTTGTGTACGTTATTCTGGTTCAAATTAACCATGTTAACACTGGACCACAGTCCTAAAGGCAGTGATTTTAACACCAGGGCAATAAACTTTACGGACAAAATAATCATTTAGGTAATATGTAGCTGCTTTTGTATTTTATTCATTAGTTATATTTATTAATGATACATGTGTACTACAATATGTATTCAGGACCCCCAGGGAAAACAGGTCATTGAAAATGATGGGGCTGCTGAGGTTAAATAAAATGAAATAAACAAATAAATCGACTGGACAAGTCATTCTTGTGTTTTTCATTTGAATACCAATACCTCACTGTCATGACTGTGAAATATCTTGAATAAATCACAAAACTATGGTGAAAAGTTGATATTGAGTGATTTCAGCATCAGGCCAGTAACCTTCATTTAGCGAGTGGACAAGTCCGGCTGTCTTGCGTATGATAATACCTCGCTGTCAGGGTTCTGCCCAGGATTTGTTTAGTGCCGGAATTTTTTTTTTTCCTAGTACAGTCAAGTCAATTTCCTTTCGATCGTGCACGGAGTGGTTACACACGTGCGCCCTGCAGCTGTGCCTTGAATGTAGGCCCTCAGTGCGCGCACGCCTTTACCGCCATGGGAAAACAATTTACAGCATCTATAGCATGGTGCTTACTCTGCAGTTCATTTCCGTATTAAACGCTGTAGAATAGGGTTCGCAACATGATGAAACTGGTATCATGTTATTCCAAGCGTAAAGCTATAATCAACGTGACTGGAAACCATTGCAAAATCAATGCGGGTTTCGTGCGTTGGATATATACATCGTACAGGCGGGAGGAATGCTCGATCCTGGATCATTAAAATAGACTCAAACCAAAGAAGTAGGCTACTCGAAACTTTGGATAAAACTGTTTACTGGTAAATAATTTGTTTTACACGTTGTTCAAAATATTTTGAAGGAAATGGGCAAAAAAAAGGGAAAATGTGTGGTGGTCGGAAAAAGAAAAAATTATGCGAGTGCCGGTCAGGAAATCATGAGTGCCGGTCGGGTTTTCCGGCACCGACCACCGTGGGCAGAACCCTGCGCTGTGTAATACTAATATATTCAATACAAGTAATGCTATGTTCAAATGTTGAATTCGAGAGTGATAAATATCTTTCAAATCTGTTGCATACATACACATGTACATCAGAGTACACAATCAGACAAGTCCATGAGATAAATCTTGTAATACTGCTTCTTAATAAAAAAAAAAAAAAAAAATATGTTTGAGTGTTGAGCTGCAAATCCTGTAGTCTTGTGGATTTTTCGTGCAAAATTTAAGCTCTGATTAGGTATTTTTTGTTAATGGGGGTGTTTAATTTCTACAGTTTATAAATTGCTCAGCATCTTTCTTAAACAGCTTGCCATACAGTATGTTTATTGATATATTGATATTAATCAAAAACTTTGTGCAATTTTGTTATTGATATCGCCAATGTCACTCTTTTAAGTTTTAATCATACAAACAAAAACCCATTTCGATACTTTTACAAGATGATGATACGAAAATTTGTAAGTTATTGAGAAAATTAATCTCTAAATATTTATTTGTACCTTGCTGTTACTTGTTACATTTATTGTAAAAGGAATGTCAAAGACCCATTATCTTGTGGTAACAATGTGAGTAACGCAAGACATCTCAACTGAGCACATGGATGTACATGTATGTACTATAACAAATCTGACATCGACAGAGCTTGCTTTTCATCATTTGTTTCAATGTGTCATGTTGTAAATTTTGTAGAAGAGACAAATTTTAATAAAATGCAATTCACAATATTTCCTCAGTTGACGAAATTTACTATTTTGACTTGCATACATGTAGTTCTGTTTGATACATATTTGTTTATTTATTTACTTATTTATTTTTCATTAATGTTTTAGTTTTTTGGGGCATACAAGTTTTGATGCAATTGAAGTTGACACAAAGTTAACATTACTGGAAGGAAATAAACTAAGTAGTGTTGAAATACAGCCACTAAAATCCAGCCTCTCCACCCCCCCCCCCCAACACAAATTGCACGAACACCTAAAAAGGAGGAGAAGAAAGTGGAGGACGAGAGGGGGTCTTCTGGTTTTCCTGAACACCAAAAAATGTCCTCCCACGCAAACAAATTGAGAATGAGATGCAAGCAGTGAACATCACTTGTTCCTAGCATTGTACAATGTAATTACTGTGGTGTGTGTGCTACCAGTGGATGTTCATGCTCACAGAGCTACCGTCAATACGAGTACAGTCATCACATGCACAGTGCTGGAGTGCTGGGTACATTAGGTCACCTCTGTGGAGGCATAAAATATGAATAATTAGCAGAAACTGTAATGCATTTCTGTCTACTGTACATATAGAACTCCATCTCTCTCTCTCTACCCCATGTGTGTGTGTACAGTGTGTGGGTTGTGTGCTAAGACTGACGTCTATGGACAGTTTGAGTTGATTTGGGCAGTATAATTCCCAAGTATGGCAGCCACGGCAAATCCAGGCATGCAGTGCATGCCAACCTGCAGTATGGCCGGACCAGACTTACCCATGTTTAACTCTTTACCTTTCTACAGGAGGCATACGCCGTTTGTCAGCCAGCCCGACTACAGAATCTATGAGCTGAATAAGAGACTACAGCAACGGTCAGAGGTATGTACAGCATAGGAAAGGGATGAGGAGGGGGAAAGGAACAGATCATAATTTATGACTTGTAATATACATGTACTTCACATTGTTGAGATATCATCTACAACATTTCAATCATCAACAACAATATTTCCATACATGAATCAAAATAAACAGCTTGATGACACGTTGCTTGACATTGACACTCACGTATTACAATTACCAGAATACACAACACTGTTGCAATGTAGGTACACAAGTAGATAATAATTGATTTCGGTAATTTTGTTATAAAAGCACAAAATTATTCAAACTAATCAAAATTATTCAATTTGTTTGTCCCGTTTTAATTTTTCTTTTTGCCTTGTACCATTGTGTGTGTGTTTTTATTTATTTGTGTTTAATTTTCAAATTTTTATAAAATCTGTTATCCATCATTTAATTGGTGCTTGCGCTGTTAAGCATTGTATGAACTAATATATAAAAAACTGTTGGTGGAGTTTACACTAATTGTAAATCTTACACTACATGTAGAGCATTTGTTAGTCTTTCGTTGATTTATTGAACAGTCAAAATTGTAATCGCTGAATAAAATGTCAATGGTTAACACATGTTTGTATTTTTTATTTATTTTGTATTTAGCATAAAAACAGGCATGATATTCTCCCTACTTAATTCCCGATGTCCAATTTTTTTGTCTATGGAAGAATCAGAAAAATTGTGAATAAATAGCCTCTATTAAAGTCTACACCATGTGTACTCTCAGCCCTTGTACTCAATAAAAAGTTCCCTTTTCCAAAAAGACCAAATATCATGCCTGCATGAACTAGCCAGGAATCTCAAATACTCTGCAAAGTAACGTTTTTGTAGTAAAAACCCCCCAACCATGCCAACCTTGATAAATCTTCAAAGCTGTTGGGAAAATCCCTGGAGTAGTTGCATAATGCAGAAAAACCGGATCTGAAATGCACTGTAAGCCTTCGTGACAATTATGCTAAGTTTTCGTTTTATACATGTACATGTACTGTGCACATAATATCGATGAATCATTTCTACTGGCCACGCACAATTCTACCCTCACATGATGAAAGTCTTATGATTTTTTCCTCCAAATTTAGAATCACGCTCAATTTGCAAACATTTTGTGAACGACATCTGTTTGCTTTTAAAAGCAGCTCTTGGAAATGTTGTCAAGTTATGTGGAAGGTTTACAGATCATGTATGATCACTCCAGCAGAAATGGTTTATAAACAACAGTGTGGTTGAGTGAACAAAAGTTTTACTTTTGTGTTTGGGTTTGAAAATTTAGTTTTTCACTTTGACATGTGCACTCTTGACATGTCATAATTTGCCATTGTGGCTTGTTGGAAGTTTAAGCGTTTAAGCTACAATTATAAAGGTAAAACTTGTCATTTTCTATCTTATACCATTTAGACAGGGGTTTACTAGGGGTCGTTCAGAGTAGTCAGTTAAAAATGTGGATCTTTTTTGATTTGTTTTGACCAACCCACCAACAGTGAATTTCAATTTTTAAACATTGACAGACTATTTAATATACCTTGTACACTGAAGAACAAAGTAATGCATCATTTCAATCATTTGAAGCAGACATTTTAGATCAATGCTCTCCGAGCTCATGAGTTTTCAATGGCCTCTTGCATGCATCTTTGAAGTTGAAACAGAATAGGAAATGTTTGCTGTCTCCCCATCAGGCTCAGAGGCTGACCAATAACAATAGACAGTACGTGCATCTAGAAGTGAAAGGATATGGAACAGGCCACTGTTTTTATTTTATTTTTATTTTTGTATTTCAACCTGAATTTAGATTGTTCAGTCATTTCTTTTGACCCAGCCACCCACAGTATGGAAAACAGAAAATTTAAAACATTGATAATTCTGAATGGCTCTTAATAAGGAATTTGGTCTACAATGGGTTTAACTATCTTGCTTGGACAGTTAGCTTAAATGTGTAACTACAGACCAAGTTTGTGGGTGTCCACAGGTACAGTGTACATATAAAACATGTACACTCATTGTTCATTGTTTTCTCTCAACTTTGTTATGGGACTTGAACTTTAAAGCTGTACAGATGTACAGTCAGTGTAGATGCATAAATCAACCACTCACAACACAGAGAGGATAAAAGCTTGTTCAGAGGTGTTCGAAAATCGAAATTGGCAAGCAGACAACTACAGAAAAAACCCTAAAATAAAACAAAACAAAACAAAACCGCATTCCAGAGCAGATATGTTAAACATTAGACCACCCAGTCAATCCGCCCAAGGAGAAAATACATTGTACATACATATGTATAACTGTTGATAAGGCTTATCAGTGTTGTACAGGGTGTATGTAAGTCATCATTCCTTGAGTTTGAGTCCGAGTCTGAGTCCTCACTGTCAAGTTTGAGTCTTGAGTTATTTGGGTCCAGTTGAAGTCCGAGTCTTGAGTCATTTGGGTCAAGTCTTGAGTTATTTGGGTCCAGTTGAAGTCCGAGTCTTGAGTCATTTGGGTCAAGTCTTGAGTCATTTGGGTCCAGTTGAAGTCCGAGTCTTGAGTCATTTGGGTCAAGTCTGAGTATTGAGTCATTTGGGTCAAGTCTTGAGTCCTTTGGGTCTAGTCGAAGTCCGAGTCTTGAGTCATTTGGGTCTAGTCTTGAGTCCTTTGGGTCTAGTCGAAGTCCGAGTCTTGAGTCATTTGGGTCTAGTCTTGAGTCATTTGGGTCTAGTCGAAGTCCGAGTCTTGAGTCATTTGGGTCGAGTCTTGAGATTTGGGTCTAGTCAAGTCCAAGTCTTGAGTCATTTGGGTCGAGTCTTGAGTCCTTTGGGTCTAGTCGAAGTCCGAATCTTGAGTCATTTGGGTCAAGTACGAGTCCTGACTCACCAAGAACTCTCATATTGTGTCAAATGTTACTGACGTACTCGTTTACTCGCATGCACTGACAGTACTATTGGTCTGGCGTGCCGATGCGGTATTCACATGACTAGTGGAATGTAACTGTGTCTGTCATCCAAGTTTTTAAATCAAAAGTGACGTAATTAGTACAGAGTGCTATCAGTCAGTACACATAAACAGCTGAATAACTAAATATGTAGATTATTTATATACACAGAAATACAAAGTGAACTACACATGTATAAGCTGCTCCCTATAATTAAAATATTGAGGAGAGCTCTATGCACTCCTCAGAACCAAACTTAACACATTAGTCTCTAAAGTGAATCTGACAGGTTACTGTATGTTTAAGCACCTTTCATATGAGAATTCATTTACGCATGCTGCATTTCAGTATTAATTTGGTGGATTGTTATCTTTTTTGCAATGATCAACACAAATAAACGCACATCGGTAGTTCATTTCTTGATGTGTACATTGTCCCCAGGTTTTTAAAAATCTGCTGTAAACTTGAAGGAGTGCTTATTCTTGCCCTCATCAAACAATGCTATGGGGAGGAGAAAGATTGCACTCGCTTTCTCTAAAAATGGTCTGATGTACACTCAATTAATATTACATGTACAATGCCAATATGTGCACTGCTACACTGTATGTACACTGTTCGTAGCTCTGCGCTACACACTAAGTGTGTACTGGGTATGGCTCTTACTGCACTATGTATGGACAGTCAACCACCTGTTTGAATTATTTAGTTAATGCAGTTGTGGTCGCAGTGTACATAGGCCCTATAGGCCTATATAATTTTATGCCTTCTTCCATGATGAGGCAGCAGCACTGTATTCCCAGTCTTAGAAGGCCTCTTGACTCAATATTGTTGCTAGCCTGATTTATATGTGGTCTCTGGATGCTGTGTGTTGTATATAATTCAAGCTGAATAACACTCTATGATGCCATTGCAGGCATGTAGAACATTTTCATGATGTCATCATCTTGGTTTCTTGTACCCAATAACAGTAATGAATGCTGATATTCATATGTACAAAAAGGAACCAGACATAGCCTCAGTTTGATCGAGTTGGGAAAAAATCAGGAGGGCCGAAACAAGATAAAGGTCTATTCTTTTACTTTCAAAGTCTGATTTCCGATTTTGTTTGCCTTTAGAAAACTGTGATTAAATAGCCTGAAAAGTGTGTTTATGTAGTCGGCCCTTCATAAAATGTTCTCACTTTTTTTCTTGGGCCAAATATTATGCCTGTGTCATTGAACAATGAACATGTGCACTTTCTGTAGGATTTATTAGGGAAACTTATAATTTGATTTACTGTGTAACCCCCTTCCCCCCAGAAGAAAAAAATGAAAACATATATTATTTATAAAAAAATCATAAAATAATTAAACAAGTTATCACAAAAAGCAGAAGAAAGAATTACTGAGTAAAAAACAAATACCGATTGTAAAACATACAGTATTGAGCAGTCAAATTAGAAATTGAAATTGAAATAAGTAAATGCCAATCATGTGTTACTTTGAACAAGAAAAAAATCCGTTATCAAACACAAATGTCTATTATTTACATTGTACTTGTAATGTTGATACAGAAATACGACTCTATGAAGTAAAGGCACTTTTCATTCTGGTACAAACAGGAAGAACTTGTGAATGGTGCGCATACATCCTTAATTAACTCTGCGCAATGTTTGCTAATTACTTAACCATGTTAACACTTAATTAAACGCACTTTATGAACATTTACATTAAGAATTGCTTTGTACACATTTATTTCTAAGGGCACATTGCCTTCAGATCTCTCACAATTTTGCTGTTTGGAGTTGCGCCTTATCCTTTTAAAAGAGTTGTTCATGCAGTAAAACACCTCCAGTGTGTTGTTATTAAAAAACGTAAATTTGCCTCTGGAAATACAACTAGTGGAACATACGGTCCGCCATTTTTTTGAGTGAAAAATTTAGTTTTAATCTACAAAATAGCAAGCCGTGTTCTGTCATTAAATTACACAAAAACCATACAATTTCAAAGAATATAAATGTGAATCACTGTATACTATTACCATGCCTACTTTTAAAGGATCTTTCCAACTGTACTTATTTCATAACAAATTTCCTTTTTATGCGCCCAATTCGAAGGCAATGTACCCCTGTACATTAGTACATCAAGACGGTGTAGTCTATGATTTATACTTACGAGACAGTGAACACTATAATTTGCAGGCCTGTGAGATCTCCGCACTGAACACGTTTGGTAATTACTCAAAATATATATTAGCATAAAAACTTACTTGGTAACCAGCAACGGAGAGCTGTTGATAGTATAAAACATTGTGAGAAACGACTCCCTCTGAAGTATAGTTTTTGAGAAAGAGGTAATTTCTCACTCAAATAATAAAAGACTTCATGCATGAAGTCTTTTATTAGCATCTGAAAGCACACAAAGTAATACAACAAGGGTGTTTTTTCTTTCATTATTCTCTTGCAAATTCGATGACCAATTGAGCCCAAATTTTCACAGGTTTGTTATTTTATGCATATGTTGGGATACACCAAGTGAGAATACTGGTCTTTGACAGTTACCAAACGTGTTCAGTGCCTTTAAAGCGGATATCCGTTTTTTTTTTTTTTCCCCCGATTTTTTATTTCCGCTTTAAAGGGTGTGTACAACATTGGTAAGAATGAAAATATAAATGTTCCCAGATTTGCACATAAATTACATGGTATAAAGATGGTCATGGTGGAAAACTTCCCTTGAAATAGTTTTGCTTGAAATGCATAGTTTTTAGGAAATGAGTAAAATAATAGTCTTTATCCTGCAGGATAAATTCCGATGTTTGAAAATACGTTAAAACACATAAGGTTTTTTTTCACTGTTTTCTCATGACTCTGAAGACCGATTGAGCTTAAACTTTCAAAGGTTTGTTATTTCATGTATATGTTGGGTCACATCAAGTTTGGGTACAGGTCTTTGGCAATAACCAATGTTGTACACACCCTTAAAAAAAACAAAAACTTTTTGGCCTTATATCATGTATATATGCTTGGCAACAATAATGTACAACTACAATAATGTGAAATAAGCCTAGTTACTGGATCAATGGGGTGCCCCAATTAGACCTGCGTAAATGCGTTACGCGCGCTCACTTGACGTTCCACGATCATTCTTACATCATGTAGTGTTTCAGCTCTTTTTTATAGGGTCCACTCACAGGCCTGAATTTGGACTTGTGGTTTTTCAAAGAAAGTTTTATAAGCATAACTCTGGGTTGTTAATAATCAGTGTGTGTTTTCTGTTTTGAATCCCAGGAAAGTGACAACCTATGGTGGGACGCATTCGCGACAGAGTTTTTCGAAGACGATGCCAGCCTCACGTTATCATTCTGTTTGGAAGATGGACCCAAAAGATATGGTAAGCACATGTAATAGAGGCACATGTAATAAGCACATGTAGTTCCAAATAGAGGCCATCTTTACGGGCAAATTTCATTTTGCTTGCAGGAGCGTCAAACACTCAAATTATTAAAGCAGTCACGTTGTTCACTAACTAATCTTGCAATGAGTTTCTTGAAATTTGTGCATGCTGCATGCCATTCTCACATGAAATGCATGACTGTGTGTTGCAAATTGCCCGCAAAGATGGCCGATTAAAGTCAAATTGCAAATTATATACTCTACAAGTCTGTGTAGTGTTGTCCATTTACATGTACATTGTGTATGTGGACAGAAACAAGCTTAGGTACTAGTGGTCCATAAAGAAAATGGCTCTTTAATAGTTTACATGTACAGTAGTATAGTTTATTACCCTTATTGCACAAAACGCCAAAATACGATGAGGAGGCATTTACCTACATGTAGAGGCATTTGTCTTTTGCACTTGGCAAAAGAGAATCCCCCCCCCCAAAAAAAAACCCCAAACAGGCATGCAGGCACACTAAATGGGAACCCCTTGATCACACATCAAAAACAAAAACACTAAAACAATCGCAACTACAAGCCAAAAAGTTATAATAATAATAATGAAAAATATTTAAAGGCAATTTAGGAAAATAATACAATTACAACCGATTGTTTTTAAAAACACCTTTTAAAAAGAGTAAAACGTCAGCGTAATTAACATTGAGATTATAGCTATTTTTTTATTGCAGTTGGGAAAAAAAGGTTCCCAGTGATTTCCAATACATGGGGGGGGGGGGGGGGGGGGGTGAAAAAGCATTTCTAATGTGCACAGTTCACACTATAATGAATTATGTTCTGAGATGCTGGCCATTGGACTGTTGATGAAATGTGCATTATCATGATTATTAGATCATGGAGATAGACTGGTGTACATACAAGACATACTGAAAAGTTGTGTGCTTGTAAGTTTGATTTTGAAGGCTGCATCACATGTTCTGTATATGTTTTTGCCAGCATTATACATTTGTGGACTTTCCATTCATTTTACAGGCCTACTGTAAAGCACTCAGGCATGGGATTTGTCTGTATTTTTCCTGATTTCAGGATTTGTCATTGATCTCCCTGCCCTTTCAGATTTTCTCGAAAGAGGTGGAAGTTCATCACAGAGATGAAAGACTTGCCATTGTTATGACCAGAGACCTTCAGATTTATGTATTTGATGTAGAGGGTCTGTAAACCTCTACAGTGTAAAATTCTGTACATTAAGGAAGTTTCATCTCCACCATGTCAACACCAAGATGAAATTATTATCAAATTTTCAGGATTTTTCATTGGCAAATGATCTCGTCCTAAATCTTATGATTGATTATTCTGTAATAAATGTAGGGCCTGATTTCACATATAGCTCAGTGCATAAGCAGAGAAAAAAATCCATTACATGTACATGTACTTTGAAAGCAAGTTTCAGCAGGGAGCCAGTCACAAACAGTTCACTCAACATGGTAGGTATTTTGACTGATAACTCTTTTTCGGTAATCTTAATTGGTTGGTTCTCATTTTCTGCTTGAGCAGCAAAACCGAGTGTCCATTTGAAACTAAGGCCGTGTCCGAATTGGCAGCTACAGCTCTGACTAGATTCCCCATCATCATGCATTGAAGTGTAAGACCTCTTTAGCAACACATTTAAAAAGCTGCAGCTGTAGATGCCAAATTGGATATGTCCTTTTTTTGCTAAGCTGAAAGAACTCAAGTCCCAATGTCATTTCGAGCCCTTGTGATTTCTCCTCAGCTATCGGCCGAACGCTCATCCCGAGATATTTCCGCACAGTATTTGAGGGAGGAGTAACAGATCTGTATTATCTCCTGAAGCATCCAAAGGAGTCTTTCCATAACACCACCATCACGCTAGACTGTGATCAGACTACGATGGTCACACATCACGGCAAACCAATGTTCACAAAGGTATACAAACAAAACAATAATCAAGGTTTCCTCTTAACATTTTCACTGATGGACTTGTGAGCTTGTTGTTTCACGAATCCGCAAGCTTTTTTCACACGTTAGTTAACCTGGGCAGTTGTCTGCACATGCTGACATTTTCATATTTCCATTGTCTTAACCACATTGTACACACTGTGTATGCCATGATATCCCAAGCTGGACCATGCCGCATGTCCTAGAGTGAGTGTTAATCAACAGGGGTCAGTGATTTGGTTAGAAGGGGACATACATGTACAAAACTCTGCCAGCATCCTTTGTGTACAACATCGGTATGTCAATTGTCAGTGGTAGATGAAACCAAATTATCAAACTTAATTACATGTACATGTAAGCAAACTAAAAATTTGAAATTTTCCCAGGCAATACTTAGACATGTAGACAACAAACTTAAATATTTAAAATTTTTTGAAAAAATGCAGAATAAACCCTCTTTATCTATGGAAAAAGCTTGTCAGGATGTGATGACAACATACCGGAGGGGGGGGGGGGGGGGGGGGGGGGGAGTTGCAATCAAACAGGTCCCTCCCTGCAGGGTTTTAATGTTTTATTTCATCATTGGAACAGGACTTGGGATTTTTAAGGACAAGCAAAATAAATGTTGTGTTAACGGTGAGGGCCTGAAATGAGCATCCAGATAGGTAGGGAAGAAATATATATATTTTTTTTAAATAGTTTCCTCATGCATTGCTTTTCGTAATATGTAGTTGCTGACTTATGTATTTTTGTGAAGCGCTTTGAGGCCTTGCATAAGGCGCTATTAAAATGCTTTATTATTATTATTATTATTTTTATTATTATTTTTATTATTATTTCAGAGTTGTTTATTTTTACATTTAAAAAGGCTGAAGACGATCAGAGCATACTGATAGCAGATCAGGTGAAAATATTTTAATGGAAGTTTAAGCTTTCCACCATTACCATATTTATACCTTTTAAGTTGTGTATACATGTGTAAATCTGTGAACAGTTATGTTTTCAATCTTACCAATGTTGTGCACATCTTTTCAATTAAATAATAATAATAATACTAGTTACAAGCTGGCATTTGTAGTGCGCCTTTGCCCTTTTCCAGAGGTTGCAGAGTGCTCGGATGTGTCCAACACAGATCAAAAATGAAAATCAAAGATGGCAAAAACATTTGAAAAAATCCACTGTCGACAAGTGGGTCTTCAGCAATTTCTTGAATGATTCAAGTGAGTTTGCCTTTCTGCAGCTATCAGGAAGTGAATTCCACAGAGCCGAGCCCACATTGGAGAAGGCTCGCTCTCCTGCAATTTTCTCATTGAACAGCCCCCCCCCCCAAAAAAAAAAAGAAATAAAAAATCAGACCTTGACCTCTCAAGCAAAAAAGATTCTAGTTACCTGCTCGCTTCAAACACAAAATGTGAAATAATCCAACCCCAAAACAAATTCTGTTCAAGGCGGGTTAAAAAAACCCAAAAGAAACCTCGTTCGTTGCATCCCGCAGCCAATTCTCAGAGGACCCGATGAGACTTCACACTGATTGTACACTGTAGATGTATGCTTCTCATTATTATCCTACTTTAGCGCTCATTGTTCAGTATCACAATGGGTCAGTGGAGCTCCACGCTGGAAGAACGCACAACGTAATCAGCGTAATGCACTCTTTAACTTAATATTTCTTCAGTATCATTTTATATCCTGTGGGAAATCTTCAAGAAGTGCACTCGGACCGTCTTAATTTTGGTTTCTCCTTCTTTTGGCAAGTCTTCGGTTCAAAATGTTAGTGTTCGTGAAACTAGAAGATTGGAAATGTTGCAGTCTTGCAGAAAAGCACAATGAAAAAACTACACCTTTAGTTCTGCTGTTAAGAGTTATTCACAGAATTTATGTGTTAACAAGAAGACAGGACTGTACCCCCCACCACAAAAAACAAACCTTTAAATACTTGTGTACAGTACAATGACAACATTGTACAAAATATAACATAATTGCATAGTACAGTGTTCTCCCCAATAATTCATAACTGAGGCGGCCCACTTCACTGCTTTCTGTGACCACTTTGCTCAATTTTTGGCCAATATCACCACCTCTCTGTGAAAGTTTGTCTTAAAGAGAGTGAATATTTAAATTTTTTTCTTTTTTCTTGACCTCTACATGCACATTGTATGCATCACCAACTCACAATTTGGAGTAGATTAATCGTGCCTGAAAGCGCTGCATTCTTGTTTGGCGTGTCGTGGCCGAGTGGATAAGAGCACCGGACCCAAGCTCTGGTGTTTCAGATCAGCAGAGTGTGGGTTCGAGTCCCGGTCGTGACACCTGTGTCCTTAAGCAAGACACTTAACCATTATTGCTTCGTCCTTCGGATGGGGCGTAAAGCCGTTGGTTCCGTGTGTTGTGTAATGCACGTAAAAGAACCCAGTGCACTTATCGAAAAGAGAAGGGGTTCGCCCCGGTGTTCCTGGTTTGATTGGCTGCATATTGCGCCACAGCACCTTGTAAACCATTACATGGTGCTATGTAAAGGAATGGGTCTCATACTTCAAAACGTAGCTCCACATACCTTGCAGGAAAAAATACTGAGCGCTTTGATACGCCCCTAGGGGTGTGATAAAGCGCTATATAAGAACCGATTATTATTATTATTATTATTATTTAATCATTGATTTGAATTTTCACTCTTGTCATTAGCTAAGGGGAACACTGGCAGAGTATGCAAGCTCTCCACAGTCACATTCAAGATTTACACATAATTCCTTTTTTAGGTCAGTTTAGTTTTTATTCAGTAATCAGTGCTATTCACGCCGTTTACTTGAAACATTTGTTTTCTGAGACACACACATGTGGTGATGGGTTGAATTATGCAAAAAGGGAACATTTAATTTTCATATATTGTTAATTTAGGTCTAAATGAGTTCTAAGGGTTTAATTATGCAAAGGATCAGCAAGCTTGCCTAAAAAAAAAAAAAAAACACTTGACACACTAAACAATTTAAAATGTAGATTGAAGGATCAAAATGACTAAGTCACAACAAAACAAAATTACATAAATTTATAGAGAGTAGTTCCACCGTGGAACTATATATCATGTGGTACAAAAGTCATAAACTCACTGACTGTTGAATGGGAAAATAATATAAGTAGCAAAAGAGTTTGAAGTGTTCCATTTTCGTATTTAATAAGTGAGTTTCCATAAATGATTTTCATTGTTGGAATAAAACATGTCTACTTCTAACAAAGTTCAGAAAATCACTGTTACTTAAAAATCCCCTCTCTCCATAATGGAATTGTCAACTTCAACTCACTGTGCAATGCGCGTATAATCGGTTATGTGACTGCTGTTTGTAGGGATGGCTCATTAATGTTGGTACGCACTCACCCGATCGGTTTTGTTCGCAAAGGTCGAGTGATCATCAACCCTGTCAGATCATTTTGCAACAAAATTCTTGTCAATATATTTAAATGCACCTGAGAACATGGAAATTCATGCAAAGTTTTTTTTTTAAATAACTGCAACTCTAGTTCTCCGAGGAACTCACCTTCAAGTTTGATTAACAGTAGGGTCTGAATTACGCAAGAAATGCACTGGATTGCAGATTCTTGCTTCCCCCCACCCCTTGGCTGTATTTTTCTACTCAAGAATTGCACAAATTTCATGCAGGTGAAGTTTAGTGCAGCTCTGTGATTGTTGGGCGGTATCATATCCCTGAAATTGAATGCGTGCCGCGGCAAACATTGTCATATGACGTTCAACTTCACACACTCATACATAAATCATTCGATAATCAACGGAATTATATTTAATGGGATGAACGAAATTTTTTTCCCCCCATTTATGTCATCCTCTACATGTAGCTATTAGGCAATCTCGGTGTTTTAGTGGTAAGACATCTGGTTCTTGAATGGCAAAAGGTACTGGGTTCGAATCCCACCTGAGTAATATGCCTATGGAATTTTTCCCTGGACTCGGGGAAAGTACTGAGTATACAGTGATTTACACACATCAGTGTATGGGTTAAACCAAATAATTTTCTTTATCCCTAATGCAAATTTATAAAATCTTTGATTTGCTTTTACAGTGGGAACAAGGCGACAAGTGGCATTGCTACATGTATCTGCTTTTACATTCAGATATTGTCGTTAACAATTTCTTCCCTTAAAAATCCACAGAGCTTTGAAGTAAAGTGCTATTTTGATGAAATTACTGGCAAACCTTCCAAAATTAGACTACCCCCCCCCCCCTCTCCAAGCCAAACCCCACACTAAAAAAAAAAATGCAAGAAAGGACAAATCATCTCAAGAAGTGTCTTTCTACATTGTTTGCTATCAGCAGAAGCCACCCTGCCATCGTGTCTTCCAGGGCATGCAAATTTGAACAAGCAACGAAGAGCCTTCGTTAATCGCGTTAGATCCGTTCCAGTCCAGACAAATTAATACGGGGGTCACGATGCAGAAGCAACCGGCTCGCTGGCTTCAGTCCCCTGACAAGAACCAACAGGGCTCAGTGTTGTGCGGTGGTATTACATTTCAATTATACTGGGAGCTCCCCATAAAAAAATGCTGCTGAGATGAGACGCACATAACGATTACAATGTAGTTCATCGATAAGTGGTTTCCCCAAGTAGATTGTGTTTTTGTCATACAGTGCTGGGAGCTGATCAAACTTGCTCTTAACATAGTAGTGGACTCTGTAGTTTGGCAGGATAGTGACAAAATAAGTAAATTGCTGAATGTCTTCTGACATGAAAACATCACACAATAAACACATAACGATTAGTTTATAGATACATGTATACATACACTGTACAATGTACAGTACATGGTTCAAGCAGGCTGTGTAATTGTCAATGAGTGCTGGGAGCTGGGCAAACTTGCTCCTGACATTGTTGTGGAGACATTAGTATGGTGGGCTAGTGAACAAAAATTAGCAAACTGCCTATGTTTACTGATGTGGAAAATATCACACCACAATCACATGTGCTTGTAAAAAAAAATTGCAGGCTAGAAGTAAATTGTACAGCTGACTAGCCCGGGGTGCTTTTCTGGAGAAAAAAGAAACAACGCCAGAAAAATAAAAATTTGAGCGGTGAACACACGTGTAGTGGAACTAAAAAATTCTAATTAAAGAACTAGAGGGCAAATATGATACATGTACACAGGTACACATATGTATGTGTAAACAGGTACACATATGTATGTGTACGCTAACCATATTTTGTACAGGTATGTACTGGTGTGGTATGGTGTGCATGCACACTACCAGTACTTTTACTAGGATCTAGTGACAGGGTATGTGTGTTTGGTGAAATGTGAACCTTTGTTATGGGACTCTTGGGGAATCTGGAATCTGTACACGTATGATTTCAAAGTGATGTTTTGGAAATATTCTTTGTCAGGTTTGTACATGAAAGGTTTTTTCATTAAAGCTGTGCATGTACACTGTGAAGAAGAATTATGTAAGTTGTACATGTATAAAATGTAAGTTTTCTCTTTTTTGTGTCTAATTGCAGTTTGTGTTGAAATGTATCATGAGCTCAATTTCATAGAGCTGCTTAAGCACAATGTAGCAAAGCACAACAAATATGCTCACAATAACAATGTTACCATCCAAAATAAACATGTGTCATAATCTCTGGCAGGTATCCTGCTTACCTTTGCTTAGCAGGAAACTGTATTGTCATTTGTAAAATTTTACGATTGACAATGTGTTGACATTGGTCTTTTTTCTGCATTCGTTAATAATGATTCCTATTTGATAATGGAGAGTATCACCCAATATGTTGATTCTCAGTAGCATTGTTCACTGTACTATTAAACAAATACTCAAAGATATATTAACAAAAAAAAACACTACAGGTGTGTAAGACAGGTATTTGATGTTGTAGCTGGAGAGGCAACGTTACATGTACTTTTGACGCCAATGATTGAAATGAAGTGCCTCACCCATCACTTCAATCTATTTATTCTGAATTGGTGCAGAGTGCATGCATCACCCATAACTCAAAGCATAGGCCTATCGATTCTTAATTGGTAGTTTTAAGTGAATCATGCAGCCCATTCAGTTTATCAGCTTCCACACAGTGCATCCTGAGTATAGTGGATGGGTTGTACAGCGCAGAAGGTGTTCGGAGATAAGATGGGGTAGTTTTTGGACCTCGGAATGTTTTTCATGAGGGGGTGTTGGGGGGGGGGGTGTCATGAAGAGACTTATCCTGTTGTCACTCCACAGGCCTGTTGTTACTCCACAGGTCCTGTTATTAAATCATATCCTACCTTGGCTACATTGTACCCCATGCGTTACATTTACCTTCAACAGGGCTCCAGATTTACACTGGACTGCATGCCTGAGGCTAATAATTTTATTGTCGGGCCAGTAAACTCAGAACCGGAGAAGTTCGATGGTCTTGTGTTTGAAAATTCTAATTCAATCTGACGTGAAATGTCAAAAATTCTCTATCATAACCAAAACCTGCAAGGCCAAAGATCTTCATTTTTGTTCCTAATTTTTCCAAAAACATTGCAATGTGTACAAAGTGTGTAGTTTCCCAGGCTAAAAAGTATCCAGGGTTCTCCCCATGCACAAGGTAGTGTATCGGGTCGATACGCGCAAATTTTGATCGATACGTTAAAAAAATTAATAAAATAAAACAATTTATTAAAAAAAAAATTGTTTCACAAAAAACTTTGTGGGAAAACCATTTTGAATGGTCCAGACAGCTCAGTAGGGCTCTTAAAACCAAGATAAACTCCAAGTAGGAAACATTCCAAAGACCTTGTTTGAATTCAGCACGCTTTGGCCAAACATCAAATTGGTCCAGAATGCCCCCACAGCTTTGAAAAATCCTGGGGAGAAGAACCCTGGTATCTTGGGGTTAATCAGTGTCAAAATACCTGAAAGATTGCCAGTTGAACTGGGAGACCCTCTCAGATTTGGCTGTAATTAGTTTAAACATATACATTTGTGAAAATGTGTTCCATACCTCTGCGAATTGCATACCGTTTTGGGGGGGATTTGTTTCATATTTTTTGGAACTGAAATCTCCCTTATTTGTAACTCAGGTATTTGATTTCAAAAAATGTTTGCTTCTACAAATGTTTAATTGACTCAATGTTTCAATAACGTCTTTTCCCTCCTCATTCCACTTCCCAGGTCTGCACAGAGGGCCGGCTGGTCGTGGAGTTCACTTTTGATGACCTCATGCGAATCCGGTCGTGGCATTTCGCTATTCGTCAACATAGAGAACTAATTCCCAGGAGTGTCGTGGCCATGCAGGTTAGTGTTCAAATAAAACATCTCTAATATTTTTCACAAGATTCTGCACCAGTAGCCAACATTGGCTCTCTTAAGAGTCTTGTAACTTAAGTATTGGTAGAGCTGTTAAAATAGTCGCAGACAGTGCTTATGTGTGGTGTGATCAACCATAAACATGAAATAACAAACCTGTGAACTTTTGGACTAATCTGTGGCGTGAGTCAGTTTTCAGCTTGTTCATTGTATACACATTGTCATTAATTTCAGTTGAAATCAGCTGTTGCATTTTGTTAGGTTTTCAGATATAGGTTTTCTCGAACACGGCTTCATTTCAGATGAAAATATTTCATAGAAAGAAATGGTTCTAGTATGAACTTCATAATCAGTAAGCTTTAAGACTAAAATGAAACAATTATGTTTTTATCCTTCCCAATCCTGTGTAATACCTTTAGTAAAATATGTTAAATTTGCGTTGGGATAAAGAGTATTATTTGTGTTCTGCCCTACACCAGTATTAATTAAAAGCACTGTATATTCAGTGTGTGAAAAAAAAAAATCCACAAGCATAGACCGTTGGGACTCAAACCCGCAACCCACACCATTCTAGAGTAGATGTCTTACCACTTAGATTGCCCAAGCAGAGCTGCCAACCCTCCCGGATTTTGCAACAGATTCTATGGAAAATGACTAATTTTGTGAGTCTTGACATGGATAAAAACCCTTCTGGATTGTCAATTAACCACCTTGGGGATTTTTAGATGTGTTTGAAGTCACAGAATGAACCTGTTTTCCCAGATGTCTTCCTCAAAATCCGGGAGGGTTGGCAGCTCTGCCCAAGTAGCTAGAGGCAGTTTGAATCCTATATTTTAGCAGAGGGTACTGCAACGAGTTTACTTTCTTCCTGATGAATATGTTTTGCAGTTTTCAATATTTTGTCCACTCCCGCCTATCTATTTAGTTTGTTGTATCATTTGACACAATCCCCTTGTCGGTCAAGTTTTTGTATTTTGCATCTGCACATCTCGTTCATATAAATTGTCAAAGTTTAGTACTATTTGTAGGTAAATATAATCCTGATGGAAATTCGGTCATTTAATTACAAAAGTCAGTTCCTACTACTGCAACAAACCCCCCCTGTCCTATTTTGATACATACCAAGATAAATCCTCATGTATTTAATACTATCAAATCTAGTAGTGTTTATAGATAGTTCCCAGTAGACGCCATCTTTACGGGCAAATCGCATTTTGGCTTGCAGGCGCGTCAAGCGCTCAAATTATTAACGCAGCCGCGTTATTCACTAACCAATCCTGCAATGAGTTTTGTGAAATGTGCGCGTGCTGCACGCCGTTCTCACGCGTAACGCATGACTGTGTGTTCCAAATTGCCCGTAAAGATGGCCGATTTACGTCATACTGCAACCTATCTATGGAAAGTAATGTATAAACAAGTACTGTGTTGCATGTGTGGTGTTTCAATTGAAAAATATTATTAATAACATTGTGGAACCTTCATACAACATTGTTTGCATTTAAACGACCTCACATGTTTGAAAGTCTTAAAATGGAAGCACACTTTAAGTCCGAATGATGATCCATTTTTCATCCGTTTGGCTCTATAAGAACAAGTGCATTAACCAGTTAACAATTTTACAAGTACTGCAAGCTCCCACAAGCTCCCACGACTGTCATCATGAGATAAAATAAACCACCATCCCCTTAATTGCCAATCCAATTTTAGTTTCCCTACATCTTCTTTTCAGGCCTTGATAAAACTAATCCAGTAAATTACCACCCCCTGTCATATATTATGTAGTCCAGCAATCGAAAGAACTTTTCTTTCGCCCACTTTGCCAATTGCTTTTAGCAAAATGAGTGTTGACTAATCAATGTAGCTCACCCAGCCACCCGCCCCCCCCCCCCCCCCCCACCATCTTCGATCCAGTGGGTAGGAATGAAGAGATACCTGGCTGTCCTCTGTAATCAAATTGAGTGGTATTTGATGTACTCCACTTCCGCATGGAAAATCGAATCACAGCGAATTCTATTTGTAGATTAACTCCGGCGTTGAGAAAAAAAGAAGAATAAAAAAATCTGTGGCGATGAAGTTTCTCTGAATGTAGCCCTTCAAGTTCGATTGATCCCTCAAAAAGATCTCGCCAAAAGTATTTTAAGAATGACCCGATCTCAAAGTAGTCGTCTTTTGGTGCTGAAATGAAAGAGTGGAAAAGTTCTCTTACCTTTTTAAGGAAGTATGATATGTTAAAATCGTCTAAAGTGCAAGCAGATTGAACAACACAATTGCAAAACATGTGTTCGTTGTTGTATTTGAAGGGGGAAAACGATGTCATTATACAAAAATTATGTCATTGCAAGGTGTCACTCACTCAGTGGGTATTTTAATCTTCCCATTTTTAATTGATTTTCAAATTTTCTGTTGCCCTCAGCAAAATTAGTAAAATTGTTTTTAAACTGCCTGTAAAAATCATGTAAAGCTTACATGTTTACAATGTAGGTACATGTAAGCCCTCGTTCTCTGTAATTTTTTTTCTCTTTTCAAAAATAAACATCGATGCGATGCCTAATGTACATGTACATGTAGGACTAACTTGGAGCAGAAAATATCTGTAAAGCTCCTGGGCTAAATTTTACCAAGAAAAAAAAATACCAAAACACTTTAAAACCATCTCCCTTGAGTGATTTACTGGTGATCCTTCCTCACTCTTGACAAAATCCAACACCACACCGTAACTCAACACCCAAACTGTTAGACTCTGATTATGGTATGCCTGATCCTAAGCAGTGTTCTCCACAGACTTTTTCTTTGGGAGGGCGGCATGACGTAATCAAAATGGCGCCCGTCGATATGACGTCATCAAAATGGCGCCCGTTGGTTTATGACGTCATCGCACGTGAAAGGAAAAAACACCCGAGATAATCCTTTTCTTAAAAATAATCTTATTAACCCCCGGGCCCCGACACTATAATAAGGAGAATGATTGACATCCATTTCATTCTGTCGAAACAACCTTGTTGTAAAACTAATTCAAAACCTACAATTTGTTATACATTTTGCTTTGTGCGCCGCGCCAAAAACATCAGAGGGATATGCCGCTCAGTGTTGGATTTTAGAAAGCTGGATTTATATGCATTGGTGGTGATCGGATAGCCCACACGTGCAATTTTCGAAACGGAAAAAACAAAATAAAAAATTACAAAAAAACATTTGATTTGTGATTAGAGGTTCCGTTGTTTAGAACTTAGTTTTCAATAAAATCATCGAGATTCAACGATCGGTAAACAACGCACGGTACGCACATTGAGAACAAATTCAATGAACTTTGCCCCGCAACGCCCTCTATCGGCAAAAGTTGTCAATGTTTGAATATCCTTCAAGGCTGTACATTGTACCAATCTGCAGGCGTGCGGCACAGTGTGTTGTAATTCTTTATCGGCTCGTGAACGTGTACTGCGTTGGAGTCTAGAAAGCTCTGTTATGAATATGGTAATCAACGGCCAATCACAGCGTGCGGAATGTTGGTTAGCTTGGACTTTGGACCGTGTTTGTTGTGTATGCGCTATGCATGGACTACCGACCGAACGTTGTTGGGCCGATGCACGTGCAGCGGTGGATACTCAGCAGTCAGAACCATGTGATTGTGTGTGCATCGTGTTTTAACGTTTGTATACTAAAATGAACGATCGCAATTCCAATGCTGCCGCTTAGAAGTCGGGCTTGGCTCGTCGGCTACTCGTTTGATCGTATTAAGTGCAGGCTAAAAATAGTCTGTTTGCCAATTCTTTGGCAGGGCGGCCTTAAACTTTGGGAGGGCGGCCCGCCCTCCCAAAATACGTGTGTGGAGAACACTGCTAAGTAAAACTTGATCAGTTAACTTGTGCAGTCCTCAAGTCCAACAGAATCAAACAATGCAGTTGGTGATAGATTGTGGCTGGTTTTAACATCGGTTATTGCAAATAACATCAAAAATGGCAGGGAATCTGTTGCAACTGCATTATTTTCACTGATGATGTACTTTTGCTCAGCAAGAATTCATCATGCTCAGCAATTTGTTGTGCTTGACACCCTAGGCCCGCTCTCATGGCACTGCTTTAAAAAGAGTTCTGCTCTTACAGCGCCCTATAAATGTAAAGCGTGTGACTCTAGATAGGTAATAAGCGCAGAATTCCATGGCACGCAGCGCCATGAAAATGGGTCTTGACTTAATTAAAAGTGGCCCTGCTCTGTGCAGATATCACACTTGACAGTGCATCTTTTTGTCATTTGGCTTTTAACCGCATACCAGTACACCCACCAATTCTGTGTAAACTAGTAGGTAAAACTCATTTTCCTGATTGCATTTTAACACCGAACAATTGGATTACGTTGACGTATCTTGAATTAGCCATACCCCCCCCCCCCCCCCCTTTCATGCCTTTGCCTGTGTGAGATAATTATAGAGAAAACCTGTGGAACACAAACAACTGGGGAGAATTATTCATGTGGCCAATCTGTCTAAGTGGCACAACATCAGGGGTAATTGTCCAACCTTGGTAAATCATTCAACTTGATTAAAAATTGATTGTTGATCAGAGCTGTCAAACATGGACGCCTGGTGGTGGGGCTTGGGAATGTACAACGTACATGTACAACGTACATGTACTATGTAAATTTTATGGGACAGTTGTGTTTGCTGGTGCAGTGGGCTTGGGAATGTACATGTGCGTTCATTCGTGTATTCTGTATATTAGGCATGTTAGTATGATCTAGTGTAATTCGGACTCAAGTTGACCTCTTGCACAAGCTACATTAAGTTCATCAAATAAAAAGTTAAAATCAAATTGTAATGGAGGCAAAACATTAAAACAAAAATTAAGCATCAAAGACGTAGGCCTACATGTACGGTAAACAAGTAAAAAGACCCATGTCCAAGACGCTTTGAAGGATCACATACATGATACTTGTAGACCTCCCAAATTCATACCAGTCTGAAAGATTCATACCAGTCTGAAAGAATAAACCAATGACGTCTCAATTTGTTGCTGTTTTCCCTCCTCTCTTCTCCTGTCTTACCCCTCACCCATCTACCTGACACCTCTATACCCTTCTCTTACTTTACCTCTTGCCCATCTCACCCATCTCTGTTCCCTTTTTCTACCCTACCTCGTACCTATTGCACCCATCCCTGTTCCCTTCTCCTACCCTACCTCGTACCTATTGCACCCATCTCTGTTCCCTTCTCCTACCCTACCTCGTACCCATTGCACCCATCTCTGTTCCCTTCTCCTACCCTACCTCGTACCCATTGCACCCATCTCTGTTCCCTTCTCCTACCCTACCTCGTACCCATTTTACCCATTTCTGATCCCTTCTCCTACCCTACCTCCTACCCCTCTACCTGACCTCTCTGTTCCCTGACAGTATCACTCCCAGGACCCTGCAATGATGGAGCAACTCTCCAAGAACATCACTAGACAAGGACTCACCAACGTTACGCTCAACTATCTCAGGGTAAGTGGTTGGAAATCTCTGTGTCTCTGGCATTTTATCTGACCTCCTCCCCTCCCCCTTGGTCATGTTTACTTTCCTCTTGGTTAATGTGAAATTCTGCCACCATCGTTGTTAGGTTTCGTTTCCATAAAATTAGTAAGTACCCAATCTCATTAAGGCACAAACCAGCAGATTCTGATGGAAATGTGAAGCTGAAATGTTGAGCGTCACATAACAGAAAAAACTGAAACTGGATTTTTCAATAGTTCTATAAAATCTATGAAGCGGGTAATTTTTGTGACCATTATTTTGCGCCAAGCAGCTTTTTGAAAGGATTTATAGGAATGATTCCCAAAACTTATGTACAGTCCGTGAGGCAAAAGTTACAAATATATTGCAGTAACCCCTGCTTCAAAACAAGAAAGAAAAAGTCGTCATGTGACAGTGCAACGAAACAAGCAAAGTACCCTGGCCTAGAACTAGGCCAGCACCCCTAACCGGTAGTCACTTTCTGTCCATAATTCACTTTGATGGGCGCAGTGTCTGCAACTTAATTGAAGCCCTTAACATGTAAATTGGCCTCTTCCCACAAATTGAGAGGCCCCCTCCCCTCTCAAGAAAATCTAATTTTGACAGATGTGGAGAATTTGAAGTTGGCAGATCAAGTCGTGTTTCATCGGTCGTCGGGACGGTTAGTTGTAATTTTCTTCTTCTTTTTTCCCCCTGTGCAGCTGTGTGTGATTTTGGAGCCAATGCAGGAGTTGATGTCACGTCACAAGGCCTACACCCTCAGTCCCAGGGACTGTTTGACGGCTACTCTCTTCCAGAAGTGGCGACGAATGGTGACACCCCCAGGTATGGTTTGGGAAAGAGGACAGGTCTGGAATATGGTATAGACCCCCTTGCGTGTGGCGTTATAAGCCCAAACAGCGCCCTCACTGAGGTAAAAAGAAGACCTTTCTTTGGCTGAGAGTTGTGCGCAGCGTGTCACACCTTTATCATATTTGACCTCGGCGATGGCGACCCATGCAAGGGGTCTATACAATTTCATGATGATATTGGACTATAAAATTTCTTTAATGGAAACTGTGAGAGGTCTTTATTGCAAAATAAAGACCAATGAGACTATGGCAGAAGGCATTAGTTACTTCCTGTGTGGTCCATTATGAATCGTTGAACAACAGAAAATCATGACAATTCTCAGAAGACATCAAGTTGCATTCCATCCACACATCCGAACTGGGCTTTCTTGATACATACATGTAGGGGTCAATGAACGACACAAACCTTTTTGGATCAGTATTTCCTTTATGGCAAATCTTCACAGCAAGGTGGCGATATTGTCAAAAAAAATGAGCGAGGTGGTCGCTAGTTCTAGTGGTCGCTAGTTCTAGCGGTCACTGTGGTAGCAAGGTGGGCTTTAGACGAGCAGGGGGAAACACAGCGATGTGTTCAATGAATTTTTTTGACCAAAAGAGAACTCTGCCTTTAACGGCAGAACTTGATCTCTCCAAATCAGCAGAACCCAATAGAACACAAACCAAGCGTCGGAAGCGCAAGTCCTCCAACAGCATGCCCCCTGGAGGCGGAAATGGTCTACCATCCGGCGGCTCCAAGAAGAAATCCTCTCCGGGTAGCTATACAATATCCACCACACCTGAGGGCGTACCCACAGTAAGTTTTGAGTTTCCAGTCTACTCCCCCCCCCCCCCCCCCCACCCTCTTTAAACGGAAATTTCATCACATTATTTTGGTCATACTTCAGTAAAAAATATTTAAAGATAATTGTTTTGTTAGGGATATTGTGCATTTTCAATACGTGTTTATTTCGATTGTGGCAATTAAAATAAGCAATGGTGGGTCAGGGCGGGGGTCTTTAAACGCAATTTCCCCAACTTTGACAGTATTTCAGATGCAACTTCTTCTCTGGAGGATTGCCACTGGTATGAACTTAACTACCATTGAGCCGTAAGATTCAAACATTATTTATAATAGCATTTTTTTAATTTATTTTTTAGACCATTCCTGTCCTTTTCTTTTTTAAAGGCAAATATAATTTCAATTGAACTTTTGACAAGGCTAGAGGTTCCGCAAATGAGAGTTGTAATTGTGCAATGATCTGATCAGTAAATACAAACAATGTCAGGATTTCAGACTCCCTTCTGGCTGCTTTAAAATCTTAATTCAATTGACTTATTCCAGACTGAAGTAGGAAAGAATTCTGTCGGAATTTGGGCCGTTGCCTTTTCCACTAGGCCCATTTTTCATAAAGCTACTTATGAAAGCAGAAAGTATTGCTCAATAAACTTCTTCTAAGGGAAATGAAGTTGGGAACCAGTCACTGTCTGTGCAGATGACATAGTATTTTGGCTGGTAACATGTTTATGGTGAGCAAAAATTGTTTTAAGCTGAGCTTATTTTGTGTTTAAGTGACTCTATGATAATGGGTCGTGGTTTTGGCCTGAGTGGCCCTTCTAAACATTATCCTATTGACACTTTGATTCTTTTAGTTATGGAAATGCCCCTTTTACAGTGAAAGTGGGCTTACCATCTAAGGATTCTGGTTTGAGTTTGTTTTGTTAAGGTTAATAATCACCAATTTAAACAGCAGGATAAACTCATGTCTTTCTTTTAAGTGCTTTTGGAGTGCTTCAGATTTTGTGTTGTAACCAAATATGAAAGTAGGCAATCCAGAAAACTTGTTTGGGCACAATTTGTCACCGTTTTCACAAAGAGCCACTTAAATGTTAAAATGACGAATTATTGATTTGTACAGGAAGGGGCATATATCCCAATAAATGCATTTTGTATTTTCTCGAAGAGCCACACATCTCCAAAGATGTATGTTATACATTTGAAACAGAAGAGTGCAGATGAAGGTCAAATAGTTTTTCAGGTGTCACGAAGAGCCACACATGTCTTTAGTATATGAGTGATCTCATGACATTCGCGTCCCTTTCCATTGTAAAAACACCTTATTAAAACAGGTGTATAAGTATGTCATCTCACTTTTGAGGTTTCATGAAGATGCGATATCTTGGAATAATTACTAATGGCAATTAGTAAATATTTTAAAATAAATTAGTTTGTCAATGGAGAGGTTACAACTTTTACAGAATCCTATTTATGTGGCTTTAGTATTGCAAATTTGCCGCTTTAAGCAAAGGGCAGGGTAAAATGTCAATCTCAATCACGCCTGTTGACATTTGGCTCTTCATGAAAATGGTTGACGAATTGTGTCTTTCGATTCCTGTCTTTGTTGAATGGTTCGGCCATGGTCAGAGGCTGGTGACAAGTCTGCTCTAATGGTGACCAGTAAAGAGTCGAGAAAAAAAATACCCTAAAGGAAACCTTCCTATAAGTGGGTTTAGCAGACAAAAATTCCACTTGACTGGGAAGGGTAGGTTAGGTTAGGGAAGGTAGGGGCTATGCAACCACCCTTTCCCTGAACATCCCCATTGAAAGAACAAAATACAGATGGACGAGGGGGATCTATGTATCTGATGATGGTGTGCATTTTTTAAAAGCCATGTTTTCTTTCACAGTGTTTTTTCGTGTTGGCGATGAGCATGCAATGAGGAATGGAAACATTTTATTATAACAACTGCCTGCATGGACTAACACATGCATGTTCAAATCAGCCTGATCTAACCATTTGCTCAGAGATTAAAAAAACCAAAACAAAACATACCCCAAATCACCATGTTTGATTTTGATATTTTATCTTGGATGTTCCTCGAGACAAACAGAATCCCACTGATTGCTTATAATTTACTCCACAAATTCATGGGTAAACATTATACAAGTCCCATGAAAACGAGGTCCACTCTTCAGTGGGTTCTGAAATTTGCTTTCTTCAAACTGCAATGATAACATATCATTTTCATTTTGAAATGTCCCGCAATCAATAAATCACATCTCTAAATTTGACCTCCAAAACACTGACAAATTTCCAATTTGTCCACATAAGTAATAAACAAAAAGAAAATATCTACCCCAAATATGGTAATATTCATCCCTGCCCATTTTTTCTTTCTGAGAGCAAATTCAAGCCCATCAATCATTTCCGTCACCAACATTCATAATTTAAAGGGACACGTTGCCTTGGATTGGGCGAGTTGGTCTAATAAAAAGCATTTGTAACAGTTTGTTATGAGATGCATATGGTTAGAAAGATGTTTTAAAAGTAGAATACTTTGACTCCCATAAATGGCCGACCGTGTTAGTTCACGATGTAAAAGGAAAACCACGCAATTTCGAGGCATATTTGTGTGGATCATTGTATTCTACTTTTAAAACATCTTTCTAACCATATGCATCTCATAACAAACTGTTACAAACGCTTTTTATAGACCAACTCGTCCAATCCAAGGCAACGTGTCCCTTTTAAATACACATCAAGTATGTGTACATTTTGTGTGAACCAAACTTGATGAGTGTCAGTTGATTGTTGATAATTGAAGACTTGAAAAACCCACCCTCAAAGTGTGTAATTTCCCCCTCCTTCAAGAGGGTTGAAATAAAACTAGGTCATTCTGGTATCAGGTGGGTTTGAAATTGGAGAAGGGGTAATATCTCAAAAGAGAGGCAAAAACATCTTAGGGATTTCTGTCTCTTTCTTTCTTGAATGCTTTCTTTTCCTCCCTCTAGCGAAACGGGCCGGCGGGCCGACACAAGAGCAAAAGAAACCGTCCAAGCTCTCCACAGCCCGTCCCCATGCCTCCTTGGATCCATGAGTCCGTCGCCGAGGTATCCACCTCTTTCCTTTTTCCTATTTCCTAAGGAAAAACACTGTTTTCTTACGGGAAAAACACTTTTTCCATGCGGAAAACAACTCTTTCTTACAGTTAAATTTCCTGCTTGGAACAATTTCTCTTCCTGATGGAATTTTTTTTTTTTCCCCCTGGTGAAAAATTTCTTGTTTCTTAGAGAACAACTTTCTTCTCAGCAAAACAGTTCTCATCCTGAGGGAAAACAGAAGACTTGCCCATCTTGAGTTTTGTTGTTGTTTAGTGTTTGTTTGTGTTTGTTGGTAAAACATTGTAACCCAGAGTAACCCATTTTATTTTGTATGTGCTTTATGCTTGCATGTCTGCATGGCGATAGCGTATATGTGAACAGGTTTCAGCACAAACAGGTATGAATACCTGGTTAACCATTACTGAGACGTCTCATCGCTTAGTGCCATGTTGAAAGAAAACAAATTGAGCTTTTAACATGAGATAGAGGTTTCAAATTTGTAGAGGACTTTGCTTATAGTTTAGAAAACAACATGCTAAACTTGATTGTCTCCAAAATGCCTGGTTTTGCTGAAGTCTGTAACGGCTAAAAGCTTGAACAGTAAATATGAAGAGTAATATGAAACGGACATGTATGAATTTACAATGGAACTTCACAATAAACTGTTGGCAGAACATATTATCAAGGGCATGCGGGTGATCATTTGATATCCATTGCCCCTCTCAAAAAGGGGGGAAAAAGAATTATAATAAATTAGTATACTTACAAAAATAAAACTTGATCATTCAAAAACGCTTTTCAACTTTAAGAACAATCAATGAGCAAATATGATGATGAAATGATCATTCTGAAGCTGTGATCTCCCTGATCATTTGCAGAATATTGTGTGACTTACACTGCAACTCTTTTTCAAAATGTGGTCGTTGTTTTCCCTCCGGCAAAGAGCATCATGACAATAATTATTGCCGCAGCGAGATTTCACACAGGTTTGTCTCAAGGTTTTGTGGAAGAGTCCATTCGTTTGATTTGCTCTTGATAGTACTGCGATAAAACAAACTTTGAAAAACAAACCCAGGAATGTTGTGTTGGAATGATTTTAATTTGCACTGACACATTGATGCTTCTGTGGGCTGGTCTGCTAGTGTTAATTCTGCTAACAATCCTCCTGAGAGAATGAGTCAATCTACATGTATGAGAAGCAACTAAGTTGAGTCTCAAAGTGGTGCTCGTTCAGACTCATGGGAGCCTCATTTATTGCACTCACTCTTTACGGCACTTGTTGACTAATTCCGAACTTGCCTGGGCAAGGGTTTGAGTATGTGGTGGTACTAGTACTCTTAGAGCCTCATTTATTGTGCATTTTCTTTTTACGGCGCTTGTTGACTAATTCCTAACTCATCCTGTAAACGGGCGGTCGGGGTTGAGTATGTGGTGGTACTAGTACTCTTACACAAACACTTAACGCTTTACTGAACTCCCACTTGGTGCCGAGTTCAACCTTTTTCTCCCCCTTGGTCTACTTGGTCATATCTCGTTTTGATATGAAAAGGACAGCTTCAAGTTTTCTTTTCTCGAAAAGGAAACTAAGCTGTTAAAGGTCAAACTCATTGGGAAAATTAGCCTCCGTTCAGGATAGTTTGAATAAAAAAAAGCAAGAAATGACAGCACATCCGAGTGGTAGGCCTTTCTCTTTAGGTCTGCCCTCGTCTTTGCTTTTTGGTTGAGTACAGTGTACAATCAAGGACGTACTGTAGTATATTAGAAAGCAATGTTTGGGGGGAGTCTCACTTTGAAAATACTTTTAAAAAAATCATGTGTATTAGGAAGGAGACAGGGTCAACAAAATAGTTGCTGCAATTTAATGCCATTGTTTTTAAACCTCAAGGTCGTGTTATCTTGTCAAAAACATACCTCTGTGGCTCAAAAGTAAAAACATAAAGATGACCGAACCTTAATCTTATCAAGCTAGCTCTTTGGAAACAAACTCTACTCATACAGCAATATAGTTCTGTTTTTCTTTAAAAAAAATGATATTGCAAAAGAACTTAATTGTTGAAATTTACGGAATTAAACTTCCTTGCACAGTAAGTATATTATGGGATTACACAAAATTGAAAACAAAATTGCTGAATACCCCTCCTGACATCACACTACAAAGCAAAACGAAGAAATTGTGCCTCTTGCATTAAAACAAATAATATACAATAAGGAATTTCTCGCAAGATGATCTGCATGTTAATATAATCCGTATACTGCGCCTGAAAGGAAGTATACATTAGTCATGTGAGTAAACACTGTTCAAAATGAACCCCAATACCAAATGAGATAAAAATCATGTGCCATTAAGCAGTGGTGTGTTGCTAGCATGACATATTGCATTGTGTGCATGCATATTACATGTACCCCGTCAAGGCCCATTTAATAAAAACTACTTAAGAAGACAATTTAGAATAGGGCTAAGCAATTTTCTGCTGAGCAAAATTAAGCTGGATAGCAGTTACAAGTCGTACATGTAACATGCTACTTTGGCTGGTAACCTTTTTCTGGTAAGCACAGTTGTTTTGTGCTTAAAGTCAGGGTACATGTATACTGTTGGTAGTTGACAAAGACTAATACGCTCACTTGGTGTTTCCCAACATATGCATAAAATAGCAAATTTGTGAAAATATGGGCTCAATTGGTCATCGATGTTGAAAGAAAATATTAAAAGAAAAAACCCACAATTTGTGCATAGAATTGTGTGCTTTGAGATACTTGAGAAAGGCTTCAAATGTTTGAGTGAAAAATTACTTCCTTCTCTATAACTACATTACTCCAAAGGGGTTGTTTCTAAAATAGTTTTATAATAATCAACAGCTCTCCAGTGCTCTTAACCATGTCAGTTTTTATGGTCATTAACTTGTGGAGTAATTACCCAAAAAGTACACCCTGCTTTTAAGTAGCTCTATAAAATTGGGTCTATCTCAGAGAGACAAGTCGGTTTCTGTTTTAGAACAACCCATTGACAAGTCTCTGCTCTTCTGGTCCACCTGTCCCATTCTCCTGTTGACCCCATGTATGTCAATTCCAGTTGTTCTGTTGCCCATCTCCAAAAAGTTTCACTCCTGGCTGTAAAACTGGAATTAGCCTTGGTAGAATACTGGACACAAACTGGGTATAAGCTGGGTGTTTCAAACTCCATTGTAGATTCTTTGTTAAACAGTAATCAACATGTGTTTACCAGGCAATGCTTTTTCCCTTGATCAAGTAATAGCACTCGTCTTTTGTTGTGGTTTTAGATTTTAAAAAGTCCATAAATTGGTTCCCCAAGAAATATATTATTGGCACTAGTGGATTGAAAGTGGTGGTGGTGCGGTTGGGTTTGGGTGGGAGGGGGCAAGACAGCATAACTATCAAAATGAAACTGCTCCTGTACTGGCTTTGAGATGAACTCCTTGGGTTTAGCAATTGTCCGGAAAGGAACCAGTCTTTGTTAATGTCTTGGTATGGTCGTGCTTGTAGGTGTTTAGATTTAGCTTGTGTCTCGGTGTCGGGCCGTCTTTCTTTTGATAACCTCTTATTCTCTTGTTGCAGATTCTGAGTTTCCATCAATGTATCTTTTTTTCCAGCGCACTTACTTATGCTTCTGTTTTTGTTTGTCTTTGATTGTGGTTTTCCCCAGCACTTCACACTTTGTTCTTTCTTTCTGCATTGGTACATACTTTTAAATTGTCCACACCCTATTTGCTATTGACCACACCCTCTTTTCTTTTTGACCACACCCTCTTTATTATTGACCACAACCAGGACAACCTCATTTCCTATTGAAAACAAATTCAACTACACCTTTTTCAAAACAAATTGAACCACATCGTCTTGTTTTGTATTAGCTACAACCTCTTTTCCTATTGACCACACCTTCTTTTCCCATTGACCACACCTTCTTTTTACTATTGACCACACCCTCCTTTCCCATTGAGCAAAACCTCATTTTACTCACCACATTCCCTCCCCCCCACTGAATCAACTTCCATGCTAAACCATTTCTTACATTCCGCAATTTCATTGAAATGCATTATCTGAGAGCATAACATTATTTTAAAATAATAACAAAGTAAACCCCAAAAACTCAAAACGACTCTCTCTAAGTTTCAAATATCAGTAATTTGTCAGCAAATGAACACCCAATCAAAGAATGCCATGCTAGCAATAAATTCTCACCCTTTGTTCTGAAAATGATTAAAGAAACCAGTAAGTTTTAGTTGGAGAATTGGAACTGCTGGGGCTTTTTGAATAAATTTCTGAATAATTGTCAACTTGTTTTCTTTTGGCCATAATCTGCATCCTTTTTTATTTGCTCTTGTACTTTTGGTAGTTCCCACTTGATGTCAAACAGTGTAAGGTTGACCGTCTTAACGGCAATGATTATCATTTCCGTGAATACACGCTATGCTTTTTGCTTGAATATTCTGCGGCATGCAGTAGTTTTATTCCTGCTTGATTGGTTGGTGAACCACTTGGCAGCGTAGAAAAATGAAAACACTTGATGCAGCTCAAAGCCAAACCCAAGTTGGTTTTAATAATAGCGTTTATTCGGTACTATTTATTGCCCTCAGTTACGCTTTGAATGTTTTAATTTGGAGTTTGCACTTAGCAAGTTGAGCTCTTTGTTTGCTTAATTGTATTGCTGTATTAATTGGATGGTGACGATGGCTGACAAAAAATTTTTTGATGGCTTTATAGTCTGGTGTTAAAAAAGCATCATCCCTGAAAGATGATCTTTCTTCCTGTTGATGTGTTTTTCTGTCAGTCAATTAGTCTTCATGTCCAATTAGCTAATGTGTGATTAATTATTAATAATCGGTTGTAATAGGTTGTGGTTGATTAAAGATTAATGTGACTTCCAATTAAGGGAATTATCTCCGCCTTATACGGGGAAATTACTTCTGCCTTTTTTTCAAGACCATTTATTTTGAAGCTTGTATTGACAAGTTGGCAGTTTTTGACATGGGATCTTTTAGATGAATAGAAAGAGCTTTTCATCATAAGTCACGCAAGGTGCAACTTTTGTTTGATCATAATTTCACATTTCTATTAAACGGCTGTTAATTTAAAATTTCACAACAGTGAAGAAGTTCATCTATCAAAAAAATTTGTTTAATTCACCAATGTTTGATTTATTGGAATTTGTAACATCATCCAAAGTAATTTGGGTCCAAAAAATTACCTGTCAAAAATGTAGTCGTAACTTTTGGCACTGAATCCATCTAACTAATGCAATGAAAATGTTGTTTAGAAATAGATGAGCAGTGGATGATTCATTTGTACATTTAAGAAAAGTTAAAAGGCTCTTATATACAGCAATCCTTCACCGATCTTGAACTCTTGGTGGCAGCAGACATGCCTCCATTACTGCGGTGTACCTGGGTGGTACTGCGCTGCCTAGCGACTGGTATAAGGTTTGGGCTACACGGCGATCATTTGATCAGTCGTGGGTTATTAGACTTTTACTTTGCAAATCGCTTAAACCCGTCGCTAGGCAGCGCAGTACCACCCAGGTACCACCGCAATAATGGCGGTATCTGCTGCCATCAAGAGTTCAAGATCGGTGAAGGATTGCTGTATAGCTTGGGTCGATGTCTAAAATTAGAAACAAATTATTTTGAAGTGGGGAAATTTATCTGAATAAGTTGATAAAATGAGCATTTTTAGTTGATAATTTTGTTGACGCCTTGTCAGTGCAGAAACAATGTATTTCCTAAAATAGCACTTGATTTTGAAACTGTCAAATCATTGTATCTCGCTCAAAACAGCCTGGATGTACACACAAAACAAGTATGCACCAAGATCTGTTTTTGCACTGAGCATTTTTATGTGAGATACACCGTTTTTGCAAAATCTTGCTTATGAAAGACCCTCTGCATGTCTTGTGTTAAGCAAGGGTGGAAACCACAAGAGCTATTTCTGGCCCACAAATTAATGTGCAAGCCACATTTTTGGAACGAACTTGAAAGTATGATTTGTGGGTGTGACTTCAATCAGGGCTTTCCAGTCTTGCAGATATAAGTCAGCAGTGATCGGTGTTATGGCACCAGGATGTACACAGTTTAGCTCCCAGGGTTATCATTTACAACCACACTATTTCCCTGGAATAGTTCTTAATGATTTCTTACAAATCGGGAAAACTGTTAAGTAAAAAAATTATAAAGAAAAAATTAAAAGAAAAAAACAAAACTTTTTTCCCCAAATTGTGAACTCACTAAGCAAATGTTTTCCAAAACAAACCCTGAATTCATATTGAATACACAAAAACCAAATTCGCCCCTATTTTTTCAACCAAAGCAGCGTTTTAGTTGCTCCTAAACTATCCCCCCCCCCGCTTTTTCTTTCTTTCCTTCCCCCCCCCCCTTTTATACCCCGCTCATAACTTGAAACTGAAATCTCATTGCTGTAATTTTGAGTTGGAAGGATTATATTTTGTTTTTTATTTGTCTTGTTCCTTTTTGTTTTTTCTTCTTCCCTCCCTCCTGGCACAGGATGTGATGGTCGTTGGCGAGCCCTCCCTGATGGGAGGAGAGTTTGGCGATGAGGATGAGAGGCTTATCACCCGCCTGGAGAACCAGCAGTTCGACTCCAACAATGGCTTGGAGATGGAGGAGGAATTTGAGTCCGGGTCCAGCAAGCGGCCCCCGTCATCCGGCGGGCCTGGTCCGTGGACACCAGGGGATGTCAAACCACCTGTCGTCACACAGGGACAAGATGACAAAGCCTCGTCATCCAATTCAAACTGATACTAAAACACCTCATTTTATATCCTTGATGACTCAACTCAGTTGATTGAGCAGAAAGGTCGCCGAGTGGATTCCCTAATCGGGGAACAACCAGTTACATCCTCATTGGGATAAAAGGGTATCAATCAGGGTTTAGGTCTATTCCAATCTGGATAGTATGGGTGATAAATGCCCATAGAAACAAATTAATGCATATGTTTGTTACAGAAACTATCCTGCAGTAATGAGTTAAACGTGTACATCAGCATTGGAGGAGTATCTCTGAATTGGGGGATAGGAATGATTGGAAGACTTTCTAGTTGGGGAAGGAAGGGACTAGAGTAAGTTATATTCAAGACCTGCGACAAGCTGCAGTCACTCGCCCCCCAGCCCCTTACCTCTTTTCCCCACGAGTCAGTTCAGTAACAATAACCCTAATGGCCTTTTTATATCAATCAGCGATGCATTTGTGCGCCCTTGTACCTCGGATTCATCCACAGGGTGTTGGTATCCAGTTCCAGCATGCATTTGTATAATATACTTAGATTTTGTATGAAAGCCACCTGACTATTTTTTACTTCAGCGTCACTCTGCTTCTAATGAGTTTTGTATCAAAAGGAATAAAATTGCATTTTTTTTTATTTTGAGGGGAGAGAAGTTAGTGCAGCGAGCTAACCAAAGCCAATGCAGCATTGATACATGGAATCTACTCCTGTTGATTAGGTTGATTTATTGCCTAATTGGAGATAAGTCATCTTTCTTTCCTCCATGGAACCAAATGAGATGACGGCCACTAGAGGGCCAAATTATACTCTCTGCTCACTTACATCAACAGAGGGCGCCAAACATGTTTGTTACATACACAGTCATATTTATTGTTCATTAGTGTCTTTTTGTGTTTTCCTTGCGCCAGACGATAAATGTTTATAGCCTGTAGGGTTTTCTCTGTGTGTGTGTCCTCACATCTTATGTGGAGAGTAATTTATATATGATATTTTGTAAAGGATGCATGATTTAAATTTGTTTGTTTGTTTGTTAAGCTCAAGGAAGAAATAAATAACTGTTATAATGGAAATGACGCAAGAATTTCAAATATTAAATGATTGGGATGGGCAGATTGGTCACTAAGTGATCTCTTGGTAGTAACAAACTTGCAGTAAGTTCTTATATTGAAGTCGGACTCTAAGATACTTACTGGAGACTCATCGGTGGAAAGTGTTCATCAGAAGTTAGTCAGAAGTTTTTGCTCTTACCACGAAAATGAGGGTTTTTCAATTGGCGTACTACATTCTGCTCACTGAAGAACAGAAAACTTAGCTTTAAAATTTGACGCAAAAATGGTCTTCAAGCAGGGTTTTTTTTATTTTAGTTCATATTTACAAAGTGTTTTGATTAACTGAAAGCATTTGTCTATACATAAGGCATACGGCATGTACACTTTTAATTTACACTAACAAGTTACGGCCCATTGGAGAGAGGGACGTATTTGTAAGGTCAAATGAAGCAGAAATTGAAATTTGCCTATTGTGGTGATATTTGTGGCAGCACCATGTAAACACATTGATAGAGGTATGGCGGTTGATCTGGGCTTCCCAAAAACCTAGGGCCAATTTCCTAGAGTGGCTTAAAGCAGGAAAATTTGCTTAACAAATTTCTGTCAAGCGCAATTTGGCAGGAAACCAGCCACGAATTGCACATGTGAAATGGTATTTTGGCTGGTAACCTATTTCTGGTCACCAAATGTTTTTTGCTTACCTACTTTGTGCTTAAGCAGCTCTATGAAATTAGGCCCTGGTGGTTTCACAACTCTGCATACTCTCTTCATTGTTGTATGTTTAGTTGAAATGGTGCTTGTCTTTACGGTACACTGGTAGTATTCCTGCTGGTTTTGGTAATTTTTTACACATTTTTTTTATATTTTCGGGGGAGGTGGGGATGTTGGATAGGCAGTTGTAACAGATACATGTTTGTAAATTTGTACGTTTATTGAAATGTGTCATTGTATGGGTTTATTGGTGGGATTGGACAGATTTCCCCCCATTTATGTACCACAGTGTTTTAGTTAAATTTTTGAGTTTACTCAAAGGGTTTTGGTGGATTTATGTACCTGGGCTTGCAATCGCCATAATTGCTTCTCTTCACCTAGGAGCACATATTCTCCTACGAGTACTCACTTAACACACATTTTGCTTGCAAGACTAATTTAGTCATAAATGCTTCCCACCACCTATGAGTATACACTTAGACAGTTCAAGGCTTTGTGTTCATTATTGCTTCTTTTCACTAATAGAGAGGCATAATGTTAACCTCATTTTCAATGTTCTTAAAAACAATTACAAAGATAGCAGAGAGGCTACTTGACTTTTAAAATACATGTACCAAGTTCCGGGTTCTTGAGGAAAAATTTGAGACTTTTTTGAAGTAAATACAGGAGGATCAGCCTTTGTACATATTTTTAGCTATCATTTTGGGGTGTATTTCTTTCAATTCTCTTAATATTTATATCACTTAAATTAATGTCAAGTTTTGTTTTAGTAGAGTAGTCTTACCATATCTATATTATTACTGTATATATTATACAGTTTAACAAAAATCAAGAGAATCATTTGTAAGGATACTGTTAGGATTATCAAGAAAACTGTTTCGTGTTGAAACAATAAAATAAATACAAACATTCAAGAGGTTAGATTCTTAAATAAACGTCGAAGGATTTAAAAAAGAAATGTTGTTCTCTCTGTGTGCTCTTGGTCCAGTTGTTTAAAGGTATTATACAGGATCGGTAGAGCTGACAAAATAAGCACAGACAGTGTTCATGTTTTGTGTAGTCAACCACATACATGAAATAACAAACCTGTGAAAATTTGAGCTCAATTGGTCATCGAGGTCACGAGAAAATAGTGAAAAGAGGCCTTATGTGTTTTCTGTTTTTCAAACATCGAGTTTATTATCGCGCGCGATAAAAACTATTGTTTTACTCATTTCTCAGAAACGATAGCATTTTATGCAGAAATATTTTAAGGAACCCTTTCTACCATTACTTACTTTAAATCATGTAAGTTATGTGTGAATCTGTGAACATTTGTGTTTTTCGATCTTACCAATAGTGTACAGGCCTTTAAGCAGCAGGATTACATTTATTGTTACGCTAGAGGGCGCTATCATTCCTATAACCGCTATCACTCCACCAATCACTATGGTTTTCGTGACTACATGTCATTGTGACTAACAAGGGGAACGACTTGGTACGAAGAATTGTTCGATATGAACATTGTCTTCGACTATTTTGTCAGCTCTACCAATCCAAAAATATGTTGCTTACCTAAGATGTTTCTTTTTTATTGAGTGCTGCTGTTTGCCTGTCAAATTGACCTCGTGTTATCAAAGTGTAACAATGCCCTAAAATCGGCTTACCATGTCCTTACCTTGTAACTAAACTTTCAATAACAATCCAAGATGAATTTAATAGTTAAGTTCACAAGGGGGTAATTCCAGCATTTGTATCAAAATTTGGCCCAAAATTGAGAAAATCACGAGGAGTAAGTCAAGCATTTCCATCAAATTTGGTCCCAAAATTAGAAAAAACGCAAGGGGTATTTTCATCAAATTTGTGCGGAAATTAATTTTTTTATTCAACTTGGGCCCGCAATTGAAACAAAAATCACAAGAGATAAGTCAAGCATTTTAATTAAATTTTTTCCCAAAATTGAAAAAATTTCCAGCATTTTTATCAAAATTAGGTCGAAATTGAAAAAATCACAATGGGCCCGTAGTTGAAAAAATAACAAGGGCAGGGGCAAGTCAATCATTTCTGGGGTCAAAAATTGAAAAGAAATCACAAGGTGTAAGTCCAGATTTGTATCAATTTTGGGCCGCACTCTGTGACGAACAGAAAATGATTTTAAAATTGCACGCGAAATGGTCTTTATGCAGGGTCTTCATTTTATTACACATATTTACAATTTGTTTAACTGAAAGCATTTGTCTATATACAAGGCAGACGGCATGTACACTTTTAATTTACACTCGAAAAACATGCATTACACTAACAAGTTACGAACCAAGAGATGGGTTTCTTTGAAAATAAGGGGTAATGTGAAGAAACTCTCCTACGGTGGAGAGTTTGTGGCATCACAATGTTAACACCTTGCTAGAGTTATTGCGCCCTCTGGGCTCGGCTTAAAACCTTGCTAGAGTTATGGCGCCTCTGGGCTCGGCTTAGACCATGGGCCTAGTTTAAAGAGCTGTCCAGCATGAGCAGGATACGTACAAGTCACAATTTGTACATGTGACGAAGATTTTGGCCGGTAACCTTTGTCTAGTATGCATTTGTTTTGCTTGACAACTTTTTGTATATTTTCTTTGAATTCTTTTAATCACATTAATTACTCGAGTTTTGTCCCAGTGCAGTAGTTGATTATGTCTTACCATATCTATATCGCTGTATATATTATACAGCTTGCCTTTATAAACAGTCAATGAATCATTTTGTAAGGCCCTGATATAAAGAAAACTGTTTCGTGTTGAAACAATAAAGTAATACAACAATTCAAGAGGTTAGCTTCTTAAGTAAACGTCAAAGGATTTAAAAAAAGAAGCATTGTTTTCCCCGTATGCTCTTTTCAAGCTATGTTATACGAACTGTCATTGGAAGAATCCCCATTCCTCCTACCCTCAGCGCTAGAGCTGATGACCTGCAGTTTCCCATCTTGTGTCTTTGGCACGCTGTTATCTTTGTAATGATAGCGCCCTCTGTCGGCAGTGACTTCTGTTTATGACAAACAATACATAACAGGAGGGTTTTGCATTATGCCTTGTCGGATTGTCGGGATTTTTTTCAGAGGAATGTTTCTAATGGACATTTGATTTATTTAGACAGTAATTGGGGGAAATCACCCAAATTAGTAGGAGAAATTAATAAACAAACCGTTCAGAAATAAAATAATTATTTACAAATTTAGAGTAACTGTACAGGAGATTTGCTTATAATAAAACAATGCAGTAAAGTGGGCAAATTATTTCTCCCCCAGAATTTCGGAGGGAAATTTACAAAACAAACACAAGAATTCTTAACAAGTTTGTAAAGGCAAGATCTTACTTTGATTACAGTGAATATACATGTAACATGCTTGCCCCAGACATTAAACATTGTTACGTTTCGTAGCTTTCGCACTGTACAGCTCTGCAGTTTAAAATATTTTGTAGGAAAGACGTTTACACTCAAAAACATTAAATCTATAATCGAAATATATTCTAGTCTAAGTTTTCCCGGTCAAGTTCAACAAAAAATGTATTTTTAGTTTTATTAACATGTAGTAAAATTCACGCATTTACCCCTTACTAAACAAGGGTTAAATTTTGGTGGCTATCATTGCATTTCATTTCGTTTTCGTGCACACATGATTTCGTTCTTCTCATTCAGGTTCGTTTTAGTCATTCTATTTCATCTATAGACATACATTGTCATCATTCTTCAGTTGAATTTCTGCTACATATTTACAATTGAATGGTTGGCCAGCCTCTTGCTGTTAGGCCCTCGCAACATTGAATGATCCTTGCGACCTTTAAATTAATTTCAATGACCTACCAGTGAATGCTTATTCACTGTTGAAATTGAATTATTCCTTTTGACTGTTGAATGCTGATGCGGCGGAGCATCTATTTTCAAACAAAGAGAGAGCCGGGAGTTAGTATGATTGACTTTTTGTTGAAATTGGCCGGGAAAACCTATTGTATAACAGACAAAAAGTACGACTTAGCATTTAAAAACCATGGGGTAAACCATAAGTTTGGACCATGTCACACGACGCAATGGGAGAGTGTTGGGATCCCTCGATGACAGCAAGTATATCGATTATTTTGGACAATATGTGCATGCTCAGAACTATGTAAGTACCAGGCCCAATTTCATAAAGCCTGTAAGCAGACATCTTCTACTTACGGAGCAGAATTTCTATATCATTAACACTACTTGACTGGTAACCGTTAGCAAAGCAAAAGGTACGCTTACTTGCAATTGCCGGCAGTTAAGCAGAATGACTTATGCAACATTGAAAAACCATTGTGAAAGTGCACATGCACTATCAAATCTTCTCGATCGTTTCTGGAAAAAAAAAAACTTTTGTGTTGCGCCTGTTTTTCTGCTCAAATAATCACAAACAAAATCTGCTTACCGGTAAATAAGTTTATGAATTCGGGCAATGGCGTCTGCTGCCAATTAGTGGGTGCAAGCCACCAGTTTACAGATTCATGCAATCTTCTTGTGTGAGTCAAGAGAAAATAGTGATAAAACCATGCACGATTTTCAGCATGTATAAACACATTGTTCTTGATTTTGGTTCTAACAACCGAAGTCAGCTGGGTTTTCAGATATAGTTTTCTTGAATATGAGGGAACCATTTCACTGAAAAATGGTTCTAGTATGAAGTTCATAATCAGAAAGCTTTCAGACTAAACATAGAGAAAATTACGGTTTTTTTTCCCTCACCAATTCTGTGTAATACCTTTATGACGCTGACACACACACACACACACACACACACACGCACTCGTGTTTATGGTGTCAACCGAGGACTTCTCTTTGTTCTCCCATTGTTTGGACACAGTTTTTTTTTTAGACGTCCCCATTGGTTTTGTACACGAAATCGAATCGAGGACGTCCTCGGTGTGACTTTTTCCCGGATCCCTTTTGTTAAAACCCTCTCCAAGTCCTCGGTTTGAATGCGTGGACATGTTCATCTTATTGCTTTTCCAAAGCTGTTCCCTTTTCAAAGTGTTGCTGGTTGCCTGTCAAATTAACCTCGTATAACCGCGGTGTGACAAGGCCCACAATATCGGCTCCCCACTCCAGCCTTCCCTCTTGACTTCGTATCTAAACATTTCAATACTATTTCAACATGATAATTGAATAGCTTTGGGTTCTTAGAACAAAATGTTTAAAAGAAGTTCCACATTTTAGCGGCAACCAAAACCGTCAAGGAGTGCCGAGTCTACCTGCCTCGTTGTGAACTTTATCAAACCAATCAGCAGCATGTTTTAGGACATTCATTAGTTATATATATCTTATTTTTTATAATTTTCTTACAATTAAATTACCCAAATTACAAATAAAAACTAAAATAACTTAAAATTGTTTCGGTTTTGAATGTACAACGTTACTTTCGGAACTCAAGAGGCCTAATAATGATTATCAGAAATCCCAAATCGAAATAAATATATTTCGAGCAAAGGTCATGGATAGATTCTCAATATCTTGTCAAAGTAAGACAGCTCCTTTTTATGAAAGGTTTGATGTCGACTCTGCCACCCTTTCCGTCAATACAAACTCACCTGAACACAACGAGACCCAAACGGGAAGTAGACTGGCCCCCTCTTTTTAATTTTGGAAGAATCAGCGCTGGGATCGTACTGTTTGTATACAGGAACACGAAGAGGAGTCTTGGATCGCTCAGCCATGAGTCGCTGGTAATAAACTGTCTTCCTAACCAACGGTTAGTCTTGTTTCATTTGAAAGAAAAACCAAAAAGCATCACCTTCAAATGACTGCTTCCACTCCTCTCTTAAAGCTGCAGGAATCTAATTCAACAATAATCATTACTTAATGTTTGTTATGACTTTTGTGAAACATCTCATCAAGTTACACAATGAACTTATTACGCCTTTTCTTTCCCATGTAGTTCCTTCTCATCTTGTTCATGTATTTCTTTGTCTCTTTCTTGAAGCGGACCTTGAGACACTTCTTCTGTGTTTTCCCTACGGGGTTCTCGCATGCCTGCAGCCCGATCAAGTTCGGGCAGTCTTCCCCGCCATTTTTCGGCTTCTCTATGACCATGCGGTAGCGTTGCTTGACGCTGACCTTGCACCACATTGTCGTGCAGGGGCTCCAGGCTCCCCACGACTTCACCTGACAGTCATACGGCACAACTATATCTGTAAAACAGACAACAATAAATACAGATTACAGTTAAAAATAGGAATATGGCAATGGAATTTGTCAGTTCAAAATTACACTTAAAATACTCCAAATAATGATGCTAAGATTAATTATTAAAATAAATAAATACAAAACTATTGATTTTGTTATGCGTATTGCGGCCTTTTACAAATCAAAGCTGGAGCTTAATTCGTTTTTTCTTCAACGTTTGAAAAAGGTGACATTCAGAAAGTGTGGAATAAATAAAAGTTTGTTTCTCTGAACAGATAGTCTGTCCAACCAGACCAAGATTATCTTTTATTTGATATTTTAAATAAATTAGTTGGTGTAAGTACCTGTATCTGTGGCTCTGGGTAGATTCATTTGAGGAAAGACTGTTTTCGAATCTTTAACATTCGTCTCCTCCGATAACCCCACATTTCCTCTATTACCATCAGCTTGCAGCTCTGTTATCCACAAGTTTTCGTCCACCTCCTTCCAGGTCAACGTCACCCTTGCGATTGGGGACAGCGAGTCCTGTTGCGGGTAGAAGAATGAGTTGGCCGGGTGGTCCGGATAATGCGCCGTGATCTGAGTGATGGGTTCCTGTGGGTTGCTGACGTAGTCCGGGGAGGTGAAAGAGAACCCACCGTCCGTGCCCGCATCCCAAGGCTGGAGGTACAGATTGAGGGGTTGTTTGCGCCACGTGCCTCCCTCGCAGAGGTCTAGATTACTCACACCGACGAACCAGTCCGGACTGGGGATGAGATGAACGGCAAAAGAGATCTGCAGACATTTGAAGAAAAACAATTAATTAGACCGATTGCTTTTTAAAAATTAAACTACGCTTTTAGATTTTACGACGCGCCATTACTAAACCCCTTTCACCCTTTTATTAAATTTCAAGATTTATAGTCCATTGAAAATAACTAAAATTTTAGTTATTAACATTCAGCTCATTTTTGTAGTAAAACTAGACATTCTAACATTGATTGGATCACCAACTACAAACTCTCAATGCCCAAGCAGTGATCACTGGTCCCCTGTCCTTATATGCAAGGATTAAGACAGGCACTGGTCTTACAGGCCCAATGATTTCATTGGATACAATGATTTATTGTAGCCACGTAAGCTTTCCATATCTGTGGTTATGATTGGTAAGAGGTGACGTAGTTTTTTAGCTTGCACTTTCGGCCGTCTGCATGCAGCGTTTGCATAATGTTTGCACATGCATGTAATGTTGTTTTATTCACTATGTACTGTGTGTACATGTACGTGTGAACTGACTGCAAATCTCCACGTGAAAATTAATGCGAGGTCAAAGGTACATCTGGCAGCATCCGGGAAGGCACGTATCTGGTAATCACGAGCCTCGAAGTGTGACGTCAGATGTTTAGGCTAGGAACACTGCTACACAAATGAGCTTTAAAGTTGGTTGAGGAGGGTAGACTAATGAGGAGTAGGCCTATCATTACCGATATGTGACAGAGGGAGTCCCCTGAGGCGCAATACACATACCCTTTTGTACAGAAGTACTACCCCTACCCCAACCACTACCACTAAAATCCTCTTAAGAATTTCTGAGATTCCCAAAGCACAAAGAAGAAGAAGAAGTACTGGGAGATGGATGTGGTGGTGTTGGTGAGAGGGGGGGGGGGGGGGGGAGGGGTTACACCATATTACATATTGAGCACCAAATAAAATGGAGAGGGGGACAAGGTTGACCTAACCGTGAAGCACATCGAAATCGGCATTACCTTCTAAACGCCCCACCCACAAAGAAAAACCCAAGGTGGCAGCATTATCTTCAAAATACCACCCCATCCCACAGAAGATAACTCCTTAGTGACCCAAGTACTGGTTAATATTTTTTTAATTCGTTTTTGTGACCAAGAAACCCTCTATACTGAGCAGGCCCCTACCTTTGTGAAGTCTCGGCTTAGTGACGCCGTTGCCAAAGATGTCCCCGTGCCAGTTGGGTTAGACTTAGCGGCGAAGATGACGTGAACGGACGAATTTCGAGTCATCTCGCCTTGCAGCTTGGTCCCGGACGGGTCCTCCCCCTCCACAAAGTTGCGAAAAGCTTGACCAGCTAGTCTCCCTGGCTCCCACATCCTGAAGCGTTCATCGTGAGAGGCACCTGCATTGTGAATTCGAAAAAAATACATTTTTAAAACCCTTAGGTGACCCCATCAGTAATTGCAGTAACTTAAGTGCAGGAAGATTCCACTCGTTGATTGGCAGGGGAAGGGGTGCTTGAAAACTCAGAACCTAGCACAGGCTGTCAGCAGAAGCCTGCAGATGGCTCCACTTTACTATAGGGTTGATCTGGGTAGGTCTATTTGTCTGTACAATAATGTGTGTACGAAGTTTATGAGTAAACCCCTCCCCCACTATACAACTGTCAGACCTGATCTCCCTCTTAGGTATGTGGAATGGTCCAGTCTAGGATATCAAGAACTTTGACTCCCAAAGGGCATTGCACTTTGGAGAAAACAGTAAAACACATAAACTGTGCCGTGACCTAGTATTAACGGCGCTCACTTTAAATTGGCATTAAAATTAAAATGGTTTTCTTTGTTTTATTTAGTGCAGCCATTATATGAATGAAGATAATAATATCTCACTGAGAAGCAGTTTATTAAAGTGTCTTGCTCAATGAACTTGAATTCGAAGACCATTTCCTACTGACCATTTTCATTCAGAAATACTATGAGGTTCAAAACCGAGTTTGGGAAAATGTCATCTAGTAGTTTCTCGCTCCCTGGTCGTGTCAAACACATTTTTTGCGTTCATCCGGGACACGCTCGACATTCCCTTTTGCGAAAGTGTTAACTGTAGCTATCAATTCCATATAGAGTGGGTCAAGTTCGGGTCACACTGACCAAGTATTTGGGGCAAAAAGTACCTGACCCAGATCTACTTTAACCCGACCGTTAGCGAGACTTACAGGTCAATCCTTACAAAATTGAAAGTTTTGACGTGTTCAACTTTTAAATCTGACCATGTAGGTCAGGCTTAATTACTGACTCCATAATTTGACCCGAGCGATTGAAAAAGGGGTTTTGAAACAGTTCGGAAGACTCCAATTTAAGATTGGCCTAGTCATTGAGGAAGAATTTCATGGTCGCATCACAGATAATCTTTGCGAAGTAGTAAACATGTAGTACGTGTTGTCATGTTTGTTCACACGAAATCACTCTTTCCCCTTTCTTTCTTTCTTTCTTTCTTTCTTTCTTTTTTCCCTTTTCCTGAGTTCAGGCAGCCAGTGTCGATTACAGTTTTCTTACAGACTTGGCAGATGTTAGCACAAGTTTCGGCTAATATTTGTTAGGGATGAAGTTTAGTGGACAACATGTCTGTTGTAATTTGTCTGGTATCGAAAGGTGTTTATGCAAGGTCTGCTCGGTATCTCCTCGTCTCATGTCCACTGCGCTCAGCGAGACAATCTGGCGAGGCAAAAGCTGTATCCGGACGGGTAGAGGACATCGAAACTACATCCCCCTATCCCTGGGGTTTGACTAATTGTGTTTGACTACGTGGGAAACCCTTAGCTATTCTCATTGTCTTTGGTTGGAAGGGGAGCGCAAACATTGCGGAACGGCCCCCTGAATGGAGGCCGGTATCACCGGAGACTTTGATATTTCTCCGGGACGCCGATCACACTAGAAGGGGTTGGCAGCGAGTTAAGTGAGCCCGCAGGCCACTATCCTGGGAGATGGGAAAAGTTTTGATAGAGTCCTCACTAAACAAAGAGTTGTTTTAGGATGAAATAGATAGGGTCTGTGCCGTGGATCCGATGTCTTCTTGCGAAGTGGTCCGGTGTGCGAGTCACCGACAATCGGTCCCGTTTACCGACTGCGAATCCCCCGGCGAGCTCCAGGACGGCACGACGTGATCAAATTAGGGTAGAACAACACTGCAATTCTCTGAGCACTCCGCCGACAATTAACAGCGCCCGCTGGCCTGCCGGGTCCGAGTGTCGCACAGCCCGTGACCTCCGCCCCTGCCAGCTCCTCGGCTGTACTTTACGAAGGGCACGGCGCGACGGGCTCATCGGACGACGGTGTTCCCTTCCAAATTCGCCAAATCACTGGCTGTTAAAAACTTTTAATGTTGGGATTTGCTTTTGGTGCCCAATATGGGCGACCTACAGGGACTTTAAATAGCCGCTGATTTCTTACGTTATCTTAATAGCATGGTATCATAGTTGTTGCATCCTAGACCAGGCGTCGCGTCTTCCCCTCGGTCTAACCATCCCCACGGCACTCTCCAAATGTCGGCAAACTCCTCTCGACTCTTCATACAGTACATGCCCTCTTCTGACTCTATTACCGGCATCAAAGCGAAATGCTAATTGCTCCCGGAGGCAAGTGATGGCCGAAAATGAACCCGTACAACCAAGAAGGAAAATGAAGATCTTAAGGCAAACAGTTTGTGACAGGGAGGGTGTGCGTAGACTGATAACTATCGGGGCGATGAGGTTGAACACCGCCCCCACGACCCAGAAAACCCAATTACGAGATTTGTCTTATACAAAGTGAAAGTTAAAGGCCGACGTGCACTGTTTGCTCTACATGTTGTTCTTCTTAATATTGCACTGTTTATCAATAATTTCTTAATAAAAGTCTTATTGAAAGCAGTGGGGAAAACTAAAATTAGGTTTGGCCAAATTACTAAACCCATTTTAAAACGCTGTTACTGTTCGTTTTAATGTGTTCCAGACCTTCAAATTCCATTTACTCCATGCTACTTTAATTTGGAGATGAGTTTTACAAAAAACTGGCTAAAGCTTTCCAGGTTTTCATAAAAAAGACTGAGTTAATTCACTCCAAAGAAGACTGTAGTTGATTTCCTTCAGTATATTTAACAACATGGACAAAATGTATTTATAGTTTATCCGATTTTTGAATGCAATGACTTTCAGATTCCATTTATTCGAATGCAATATCAAAATAAAACTAAAATACTTTTCTTTAGAGCTACCCTGGATCTACCACTTGAAAACTGTCCGGTTTGAAGATAACCTCCCCTGCTAAAAAAACAGAACAAAAAACAAAACAACTTTGAAATGCTAGTCATAGGCCGTTTTCGAAACTGCGGCTTCAGTTCCGTCTCCAGCTTTTAGCTCTGTCAGTTAATTTGAAAATGCGCGCTTTCAACATGGGGCTATAAACGGGCAGACGTAGCCTAAGCCATAGTCCAAGCCAAGCCCGTTATTTCGACAAGGGCCTTAGTTACGCCTATAAATAACACGTGGAGGATTAAAGTCACGTTTTCAGGAATATTGGACCATTTACAAGAAAGGGTGTTGCAAATCGAAAAGTTTCTTCGTTGCAATCTTCAATGGTTGAATACATTGTTTGATTTATCGATGCAGACCGATTACGGAAACTACACCAAAATCTGTTGTAATATAAAGTTGTGATTCGTCTGATTCACAGATTTTCATTCAAAAAAGAAAGACAGCTAGAAAAAAAATGTAGAAGGAGAAATCCTAGTCGGCTCAAGGCCAAGCCGACATTAATTCGAACCGGCGGGGTTTCTGAGTGATTCCCAGCGAACGGAAAGCGACGGCTTGCTGGGCCCGAGCCCTGAGTGCCTATACCCGCGCTCAGAGCCGGTATCATCATGCAGCTCTCATAACCGGCTTGCTCGTATGTCACCCATATGGAAACAGTGTGACTCACGGTAGAGCCTACTAATACAAACTCAATCATTTCCAAAGTGATGGTACAACTCTGATTTCTGAAAGATAGTCTAGTATTCTAAAAAGAACAAGTCCCGGTTTTTATACTGTTATGAAACAGTGCTATTAAAGTAAATATGGTTAAATGATATAAATATGATATATTAAAAAAAAAGCTTATTGCTATTTTTCTCGCCAAGCAAAGGTGGGAAGTAACACGTGTGGAAGAACAACAATGTTTGGAGTGACATCACCATCTAACGCCAATCAAAATATCAAACACAACAAGCTTATAATTGCTAATAAATTCATCAAAAACAACCCAAGTGATGTATCATTCTTGAAAAAGATGTTATCTTTGCAAAGATAATGAAGTAATTACACAAACGCTTAATAAGTGTTTAAGGAAGGCATAACTCTGTTTGAAAATTGTAGCTTATTTTATTGCAAATAATGTTAGAAGAATTGAAATTAATGTCTTCTAGCTAGAAATATAGTGTTTTGGATATTACAATCTTTAGATCAGATAGGTTTGTGCTCGACATTTCAAACTTGTTTTGTCAAATTGTTATCAAGTGTATACAGTTCCTTTAATTTGACTGCAGCAATGGGTGCATGTGGCGTCGACCGTGCACCAGACGTGACCTAGGTTCATGTACAATGTATTTCTACTGGAGTGAAGCCAGCAGACAGCAGGGACCACCTATATATTTTAAGATGGTGCTTGAGCAAAGTCAAGGATTTACGGTCACGTTTTTATCTCCCGTGAAAATGATTCAAGGTAGTCTTGAGCCCCATATTACAAAAAACAAGGGCCAGACGTGTAATGATATCGCCGAATGGAAGTTGCAATGATTTTCAGAACATTATGAAAAGGTCCGATACGTCTGTAAGATAAACATACGATAATGCGATGCTGTGTTTTTTGTGTAAGTGTCTTGAATTATATTTCCTACAGAATTCTTATTCACACAATGGAAGAACTGGTTTAAGTATAGCTGATTTTGGCGGGGTTTTTAAAAAGTGATTTACACACGTGGCGGATGCAATTCCGTTTGTGAACAAACTTGACCTGAACTCCATTATGATCAACTAGGCCTATAGTGTCATAAAGAAAGAGGGATTACACCGACGTAGGAAGGTTTATTGTAAAAAGGTACGAGTTTTTGAAAAAGTTAGAAGTTTTAGTGAAAAAGTTGCACAGATTTTGAAAGAAACTGTCTGAAGTTGTTTTACCTCTCGTTTTGGACGAATTGTTCACATGTTTTAATTCTGTTACCTGTGTAGGCCGTTTGATTTAGACCAAGAACCTAATTTAATGGCTCGCTTTCACTGCGGAATGTTGTGCTCAAACGGCTCATACACTTACGTCATGGAAAGTCACCTGTGACGACATTCTCATTATTATGCAGTAAAATTTGACCCAGATTCAAACTTTGTTTTGTCTCGAAATTGCCAACAACTCGCAACGGTAATGTATTTACACCATTTAGGTCCAAACTTTTCAGATATTTTCCTGATATTTTCATCCACAAGGGACGTTGAGCTGAGAAGAGTTTAATTCAACTATCAAATAATACATTGATTAAAAAAAAAATGAAATAGTTGTTTTTTTAATAAACAGTCAATTTTCTTGTGGTATATATATATAGACAAATATGTTGACATATGATAAATGTAAGAACTAACAGATACAGAATTCAATAATATGCTTTTGTTTGAGAACCCAAAGCTATTTAAAAAAAAAGTGATATCTATTTTGAGAGGCGAAATAATTACACTTATCCGGAACCAAACTGTTGCCATCAATGATCTAGATTGCCATTTCCGGCATCACATGATGAGGTTGAACATTTGGTCTGGATTGGGTAGGTATTGTTGCCTTTTGCTTCCCTCTGTTCTCGAAACATGTGTGGAAACAGTGGCATGGGCTAAAGGTTGGGGACAGTGGAAGTGTAGCATGCCGGAAGAGCTCCAATTTCGCATCTGCCAAAGAATGAGTCATCTCACCTACCCCCTCCACCCTCCTATACCCAAACACCATCAAACCATATTTCCATGTTATTCTAACCTATATGATCTTTCGTTCATGTTGTTTTACTTTTTTAAGGGATGAGGGCTTTGTATTCCTTGATTGATCCCCCAAATTAAAAGCAGGGAAACTCAAGTCTGTCTAATACACTTTTTATTTAATAGATGTTGAATTTTGCACCGGGGATTAAGAATATAATTTTTTTTTTTTTTACCCTTACACCGATGTGTGTAAAAAACTCACACTGCTCCCATGTATTCATTCCCGCAAGTGGATCCATCGGGCAGGGGGCGGAGCTCAGAGCCCGCCCCGCGAACAAATAATAAAAAATAAAAAATAACATCGAACAAAAAGAGAGCAAAAGTGAATGGTTAAATACATCAAAATGCCCCCTCCTACGCAAAAACAAGAAAGAAGTATTTCTTTTCCCCTTTGTCCCCCGTTAACATTTCTAGTTACGCCCCTGGTGAAGACTCTAACCGATTTGATGTTAGGCCCGTCCAAATTAAATAGAACCCCACAACATGGAGGTGTCGAAAATCATACGAGGTATGGCTAGGGACGTGAAGTGAACTCTGCCCTCTGCAAAGAAATGACTCACCAGTCAGTGTAGACCACTGTGCATTCTTACGATACTTCGGGAAGCTCTTCGGGAACCTGCTCTCACTCCAGAGACCCTGAAACTCCAGCCGGTAGCTGGCAGTCTCCTCACCACCGCACGCCGCCCTTACATCACCAATGAGGAAGCTCCCGACCACGAGAAGCAAGCTGAGCATGGCGAGCTGCGTTTCGTTTTTCTGGGCCATCCTGAAAGACAAGACAAAACAAAAAACTATGTCAAGTAAAGCTGTCTTGTGTATAGAAGATTTAGTGCTGCAAGAATGTAAATGCTTGTTACGTAATGTCAGATATGAAACACCTTTGTCTCGCTAGGAGCCATACACAAACTTGCTGGCTGAGCACACGATGCAAACAACCACTAAAAAAATAAAAAATAAAAAAAAAATTGTGGGGGGCAGAGTGGTGTCTATAAATTTTGATGGAAAAGGGAATTTCAAGGTTTTTTAAAGGTATTTTTCCATTACATCTCTTACTCCTGTACCAGGAGTCTAAGAGTCGAGTCAAATGATGTGGTTGGAGGCTGGTAAGCAGGTGTGGTTATCTACTGAGAAGGGAAAATGAATGAACCGGTCAGCAGCGATGAGGTGAAGTTTTAGGGGAAGAACAATTTGTACAAGTGGGGATCGGAACTCCTTGACAATAAGAATTGTAATTTGCGTTCGCATTTTTTTCACAACGTCTTAATAATTATACGCACTGACTGGTAAGGGCCTTTTCATTTTTCTTTTTGTAAATTTGGTTATACTATACACCATACAACGAAACACTTTATTCTGGTAATCTTAATTTCAAAGATCAAGTTTTCAAATGGGGTCGGGGCCACCGGGGGGGGGGGGGGGGCGTATAACCTTCACTAGCTATACTTCACTGGAATGTTTACAAATCACCAAAATGTATTACATGGTGGGTCGGGCTAGAGCAACAAACAGGGGGATGGCAAAATCAACACACACAGGTATCAAAACGACACCAAGATGATGCTTCATCAAGGACAATACCGGTCAAATTAAGCTTTCACCAGACTGTTCTGCTATGTACAGAAACTCTTCTGTTCCTAAGAAATAGGTTACCAGCAATAAATACAGCAACATGCAAATTGTTTTATACCGGTTCCCTAATAAGTTTTGCTTTCCCAATAAATTGATTAAGCATCATGTTAAAGCTATTGTGGAAATAACCCCACAGCACCGACAATGTTGGACGGAATTCAAACCTACAAATTTAAAAATGATTATGAAGCGATTTAATTATTTGAAAACCCCCAAAACACACGTAGAAAGTAAACTTACCTAACACCCAATAAAAAGAGAACTTGGGCGCTGTCATGTGGTGACAGTTTTTCACCGATGTGGGCAGCACGGACGGTACATGACAAATATAACTCAATTTATAGTAGCCTGGAGGGCAAACGTTTCGCTTGGGATTTAGCAACTAAATTGGCAGCCCTGTTGTCGGTTAACCGCAAAAGACATTTCAGCCTGGGCCAGATTACATTATCTAACTTATTAAATCATAAAAGACGCTATGACGTGTAGGTACTAGACTAGGTGGGCGTGTAATGCAATCTTCTTACGTCATTCTCGTTAATAACTTGGATCTATGCTCGGTGTTGGGAAATATTATTCGTATTTGTTAAATTTAATATGGCAATAATTATACTTAAATATTGTTGAAGTTTTGAAGACCTCATAATGATACTCTGTGGCTGGCGTAGATTCCTACAATGCGGGGGTGGAGGAAAGGTCGTGCCCTTTTAACAAGTAAACAACCATTGAAACCTAAACTTTAAATTGAGGCTATGAAATGCAAAAACATAACTTTTTAATTCTATGGCCAATCCGGCAACCAGTATGGTTCACTTTTCGTGACGTCACACACTGCATTAAAAACACGTCTGCTGTCTGGGCCAGGGTGAGCTTGCTCTAATTGAGACAAATTGAAAATCACACTTGGCATTTGGGTTTCCATGCCGCGGGACTTGTCAAAATAATGTTATGCAAATGAAAGCCTTTCCCATGTTGTGTATTTTGATTAGATAGACTCAATGCATATTCATGAGGATGACGTCACAGATGGCTCGCTATGATGTGTTTGCGAAGTTAGAGTCACTTTAATGTAATAAGTTAGTAATATTTTGAATTAACTCCGTTTAATGTGTGTCTATCATAACAAATATAGTAAACATTAACGGAGAGCATTAATGGGGCGTGGTTATACAAGAAGAGGCCTCATTCTGCCCACTTCTTCTCAATATATAAAATAGGACAACACAGCAGCAGGATTTTAATAATAAAGTTTAGATTTTGAAATCTCTAAAACAATTGATTTGCAACCTTGAACCAAGACTACGCCATGGAAAAAGAAGATTCCGTGGTTTGTGTCTTTCCCTGATATCAGTGACGAGTCAGTTGATCGTGGAGGAGTATTAAACAAACTCGCAGATTTGACGTAAAACACCTTAAAAATATTTCCCAACAATATTGTTATGATAATCCCTGTTTAGAAGGCTTCAGAAAATAGTAGGGACTTTGCATGATGCACCAGTTTGTCCAAAACGAAGCTATAGCGCTAATGTCTGCGTGGCTGGTGCAGAGACAAATATATATCACAAAAACCGATTGATGTAGCGTCTAGATCTATACTTGACTCTCACGAGGTGACGACACTTGCGAGGTGGAATTAAATGCTTGTCGATACAAGTGTAAGCACCCTTATTAAATTAAATAAGCACGGAGTATACCACGGAATCTTCTTTTTCCATGGCGTAGTCTTGGTTCAAGGTTGCAAATTAATTGTTTTAGAGATTTCAAAATTAACACCTATTAAATTAAATAACTCATATAAAACATGTACATTATACCAAGAAACCATCAAATTTATTTCAAATAAATTAAAGACTAAAAATACGGTAAGCTAAGCTAAATACGAGTTCAATAGGAAGTATCATTGGTGATGGAGCAACATTAATAAGAGAATAATTTAATTTAGAAGTAAGAGAATCCATCTGTAGGGCCTAATTCTGAAATTTTGCAAAAGTGAGAAGACAAAAAGTTGATTTCTCCTTACCTGATTAGAGTTTATGGTTTGCCTTCGTAGAAAGTTTGTCACGAACTGCAAATCCTTGCCAACTAAAAAAATGATACCACCACTTGAAATAGGTTCAACGAGGATACACAACGTTCCAGGTTTTGTCGTTTCATTAAGGAGACAGAGAGAGTGAGAGAGAGAGAGAGAGAGAGAGAGAGAGAGGTGGAGAGCTGGCAGAAGCGGGTCCTGTGCCGAGAGGGTCGAGATAGATGTCTGGAGTTACCGCGGTGATGCGTCTACCCTTTATGCTAAACCGTGCCCGCCCTCCCGCGGTGTCTCACTCACATCATACACCAGGCTTCTTGCTACCATCCAGGGACCGGCACGTCTCTCTCTTTTGGTGGATGATTTTTTTTTTTTTGCTGTATGTGTGTGTCTCTCTCTGCTTCTAATACTGGTCCTGTAGTACCCGATAGAGTTGCTATAATAACAAATTTGTCGTAATCGACGAGATCATTACCTCGCTGCGGTGCCGCTTGCCGCCAAAGAACTCACGGGGTGGGTGAGCTCATAGACTGGGCGGTCTTCCGTGATGGGGTAACATTATCGGGCTACATCAATGTTACCCTTTGTCTTAACAGAAAGCCTGGGGACTGGGCACGGGTCCTTTATTCTCATGGATCCGGTAAGCATTGGCTTCTGAAGAAGAGCCAGTTGGTGGCCTCTTTGTCTTTCTTATCAGTTGAAACGATCGAGGTCTTGTACAAAAAGGAATGACGCTCAAAGTGGCGGGAAACACTGCAGACAAAGACACGCCCAAAAGTGACAAAATGAAGATGGATTGGCTGGCGGTGAAGAGGAAAGATTCCCCTTCCTTCCTACCAAATGCATTAGGTTCAGCAACGCTTAATGCGGAACTAATTTGTAAAACGGGAAATCATGTGTAACACAATCAAAAGGATTTGCTGCTTAGTAGCATTCCGGAAATGTTCTTGTTTAAACTTGCAACTCTGGTTGATTCAGAACTGATCGGTGAACTCAATACCCCAGGTATCATATTTTCTGCTGAAATCGAACTAATAAGAATCCCAGTTTTGTAAATGGTAAACTCATATTTGTCCCACAACTAAAACGAGCGTGACACGTGTAACTTGTCTCCCAACATGAGCCTGCAACCACAAACGGAACACGCAGAGGGTCAACCCGAGTGCACCCAGTCCCGGGCCCACCAGATCTCCGGTCTTCTCTGTTTACCCCCTTTTAAACAAGGAAAGTACCGTTGTGTCTTGTGCGGAACACGTACACGAATCGAGTACAGAGATATGCTGTTTTATATCACGCTTTTATAAAATACTTTTGATCAAGTTGTCGTATTCAGAGTGCACATATTGACCTGCGAGAAAAACTGGGGTGCTAAAATAGTACAAGTATTACCTCCATATATTGAGTGCATCGCACTATAGACCTTATGCATTGACGTCACCAAGCCGCCATCTTAGAGGTAAACTGATGATGAAACAATGGAAACGCGCTGATTTGTACGCGCGGCGCACAGGATTGGCCAATGAACATCTTCCTTTTGACCTCTAGGTGAGGGCGCCCTACTCAAATGACGTCATATGCATAAGGTCTATTGGATTGAAGAGCAAATACATTGTGGTCTTTGTGTACCGGTTCGCTATCTAGACTGGAAATTATTAAGACACATGGGATGCTCCTTTCTACTCTGAAATAATACAAGTCGAGATGGCTCAGAAGTATTTTTTTTGAAGAATGGCCACCAGAGTCAACAATTTCATAGAGCTGCTTTGCAGACAAATTAGTGGTAATTGAAAAATGCAAAATTCAACAAGACCAGCCCCGATTTTTATGGCAATGGAAATTCGCGCTTATCTGTACACGGCCAATAGCAACAACAGATATAATTTACAGCATATTTAGGCCTTGCACCGTTTTTTGTACAGCTGGTAAGCACATGAGATAAGTTGGTAAGCGCGGGAATACCTTAGCAGAAGCAGGATACCAGCCAATTTTCACGTAACTTACTGTGCTCCCGATTACCTGCTGGCTTTTTGCATTGCAGGTACATTTTGCTAAGAAGGAATTTCAGCTTCAAGACTTTGTGAAATTTAAGTCAATATTCAAATTGTTTTATCTTTACTATCACAGAAACACCTTTCAACAATGATAAACCTGTGAATTTGCAGTTGAAAGCACCCACATGCGGTCACAAATACGGTCAATATTGTGTCGGAAAAAACCGCTGAAACTACCAATGATAACAGACCTTTTTAATTGAGCGGCCATCTTGATTTTTTCCAACTCAAATCGTTGTAACAAAATCAAGTCTGGAAGGAAACAATAGTCTGGTTTATATGTGTACAACAAATATTATTATTAGCGGTTATTGGGTACAGGGAACAAGACCAAAATGGTGGCAGTGAGCATGATAAAGGTCTCTTTCTTATCCACGAGAGAGATTAGAGTGTAAAGTTGTGCATTGGCCGTTAGTGCTGTGACCTGTTCGAGTTGACTTGAGGACAGTGAGGCAGACCTACAGCGTATGAATATTAATGATAATTGTAACTTGCCTATAACCACGGATAGCTAATAATGGTTAATTTGGATTGGATATTATGTAGGTCATGCGCGAAATTGGGTCACACAAACAACTCGCCCACGCGCTGTCTAATGCAATTACTGATACGGGACTTTTGTACAGGACAATCATCTTTATTACAAAAAAATAAATTACAGATTAATTTTTTCGATCCTCAATTTCTTTAAAAATATTTTTTTGTTATTTTCCTCACCTATTAGATTGATGAGACTGCACGTTTTCTTTGAAAGGGTCTGCACAACATTGGTAAGATTGAAAATATAAATGTTCACAAAATTGCACACAAGTCAGGTATAAAGATGGTCAGGGTGGAAAACTTCCATTGAAATAGTTTCGATTGAAATGTTGACATTTTGAGAAAATGAGTAAAATTAGTTTTTGATTTCACGGGTGAGTCCAAAACCAGATGTTTGAAAACAGTGATGCAGATAGGAAGTTTTTGTTTTCAACGTTCGCTCGTGACTCCGATTTCCGATTGAGCTGAAACTTCTATATAGAGGTTTATAAAACTTCGGATTCTAGTCTTTGACAACTGCAAATGTTGTCCACATCTTTTAGAGATAACAAAATTATGGCCACTGTCTTTTTTTAAAGTCCTTAGGCTAGCAAGTCAGTAAAATATCAGATAGAGTTGCAGGTTGTTCCGTTTAAATGTCTAAAACTGAGCAGTTTATTATACGGTTCTCTTTTATCCATCGTAAAGTGCATTTATGTTTGATATTGGTCAAATTCCCCCAAATAACAATGCCTTAAAATGTTTAGCGATGTATATATAATTTCTGAGTGAAAAAATTGTATCAAGCCGGGCCGGTATCCATAAGAAAAAAGGCTTTGACAAGAGGCAACTACATAGACAAATTAATTATTTGATTAAATTAGAAACAGTAATTACAACAAAACATTAATAAATAGAAATTACTTTAGCGTACAAATGAGTTTTGAGTCTCTTTTTGAAAATTGTCACATTATTTTCGGGAAGTTTTGAAATCTTTTAAAGACTGTCTTCAAGGGAGGTCGTTCCTTTTTAACAATAGTGTCAAACATGAACATGCACATTGCCACATTATGAGTTTCCTTTTGGGAACGAGAAGAAGTTTAAGTGAAGACTGAAGTCGCGAGAAGAAAACCGAAGTGATGGGCTCTAGTATGTTTCACTTACATATATTTTCGATCTCGAGAGCGGCTTTCTGAATACTGCAACATTTTCGAAAGGAGCTGTGTGGAAGCATCACCAGCCTCGCCTAGGGACGATGTTCACCGTATTCTCGATACCGTATCTCCGGGGGACGGCAGCGACGTAGCCCTGGTGAGTTCACTGAGTAGTGCCAGGCCGAACAGCCGTCATAGCAAACCCCGTATGACGTCACTCGAGGCTCCGGTGAAGAGTCTCCGACGAAGACATAGCGTAGGTAGCGTTATTAATTCCTTCGCTGTGTTTGTGTTACTTCAGACCGATCCCCTGGAAAATGAGACCATCTTCAGTTGTGGGTACAGAGAGCGCGTCAATGAGCTGCCAAGTTGTTCTAAATAATCACTGTTAGGTAACTGGAGAATCGATGACTCGACGCGGTACTAAGAAAGTCAGATCCGGGTGTGTTCTCGATGACGCGTGTTTAGTCATTTTAATCTCGGGTGTAAAAAAAAAAGTCAAATTAATAGTGTTAAAATTGATTACACAATGACGTGTTTCAGACCATCTGCTATAACAACAAGATTTATCATCTTTTGACAACCGTTGAGTCAAGCCATTTGGGAAGTTTTAAGGAAATTAATTGCATTACGTTTATTTTTTATGTTTTCCAATCTTAATTACAGATCATGGACGTTTTGACGTAGACGATGCGTTGGAAACGATGTACATATTATATTATTATCTTCACATTTAATGACCAACTTCAGGGTTTTTAGAAGCCTTGGACTGTGAGCTTTGGGCTCTGGCTCTGGCTCTGGCTACGGTTCAGACTTGGTCAGTCAATTTGAAACTCTGATAAATATAATGACTTACCAATTGACAAACAAGCCTATAAAAACCGGAATCAGACTTTTGAAGCCGGAGCCTCGAAAAGACCATGAGCTTGTAATCAACGACAGACAATGATGCATGGGTGGGTACGTTTTCTTCGTTTTTCAAATCTTCACGACGTGATTAGGAGGTAACTGGTTCTATCTTAGTTTAACCGAAGGATTCAAATGAACGTGTATTTATACAACACTCCTTACAAGGTTTCTGCCTTGAGATTGGTGAAGAGCACATCATTATGATGTCTTATTTTCACTCGAAATCTGCGAAAACGTAACGCACTAATACCCGTATAGCAACCAATGTACCGTACTATCAAATATAAGTAGAAACCAATAATACTATACCAGTAGCAAAGTGTACTAGACCCGTAGAAATGGCATCTGATCGGTACCTAGTCGTCTAAAGACAATATAATTATGCGGTGTTTTATAAATTAAAACAATTATTGACTGTTTTTACTCGTGCTAAAAGATATGTGCTTATGGAGTAAGAAATGTTCAGTTATGGAGGTTTTACAGATATCGCGGATTATAAACAATTTGCCAAACATGTCTAAAAAGTCAGTATGGGGGCGTTATTTTATATCTCTCCCCCACTTTGCTAAATCTTTGATCAGCCCGCTGGTTTGTAGATTCATGGTTAGTAATAATATTAGCATGAAGGGCCCCTTACGGCGAGGCACTTTACACCATTTGACATTTCAAATCTAAACCGTTGTACAGACGTTACACTCCATTCTGACAAGATGCACACAAATAAAATCTTGGAAAAGAACCACGCAATATCTAAACATAGCCGCAAACTCCCCATACCCTGCAGTCAGCTATCCCCTCTCTTTTTTAGGGGCAGGGCTTAAAACTACAAGCCGGAGGCGAGCTGTATCTTGCATCAAACACGGACACATAGGTCTTCCCTTGTAGTTGGAGTCTTATTAGATTACGTGCAATTTAGCTCGCACTCTTATCCTTTGTAGACATATCAGTGTGATGGTTTTGGGGTCAGATGGAGAGGTCAACTTGCCTGGGAATAAAAAAGCCTGACTTTTACGAGCGACGATGAAGAATCAATTTGTAAATGTATGTGGAATACATCTTAGGGCAGCCATTTTGTTTTTACTTCTGTTCGAATCAATGTAGCTAAAGCGAGGCTCGAACGAAAAGAGGTCTCAAATGCAGGGGATCGTACACAAAATACGTCAGCATACGCAAAAAGGTCACAGGCAAAGGTTTTGCAAGCTATTGAAAAGCCACAACTGACGAAGAGAAAAGTGCACTAAGATACATTGTCTTCATTTTACCATCTGGGCCAACTTTCATACAGCTGCTTCAGCACAACAAGTAACTAAGCAAAACAAATTAATGCTTACCAGAATAAGGTTACAAGCCCAAATACTATATGTCCCATGTACCATAATGTGATCTTGCTTGTTTTTGCTTAGAAGAAAATTTGCAAGCAATATTTAAGCAGCTCAATGAATTTGGGCCCTGTAGTTCACATGTACACTATTCTGGTTGGGCATTTTCGAAAAGGCAGGTAACAGTAAATTACATGTTCTTGGTTTTGTCGATACCAACAATCAAAGTTTAATCTCCCCCTATAAGCTCTATTCGAATTGATAAGAATAATACATTATTATTTTTTTAAATTTTATTTTAAATCAAAGCAATAACACGAATTTGGGAATGAGTTGATGAGGGATGGGTCTGTGGATCGGCGACCTGTGTGTTTAATTTTCTTTTGCAAGCTTATTGAATTTGTATAATATGGGTCCTTCGGGTTGGCTTCGTGATTTCTTCCCTGTCTTTCACCTCTGTGGACCACGGTTCCAATCCATCTTTAAAAAGGAGTCATGCTCGTGGATTTGATTTTCACCCGATTATGTGGGTTCCCTAGTTGGAGTTTCCCTCTCACATCTAAAAACTGTCAGAGGTATCTTTGGGCTATGTGGGTCACAGTGCGAGATACTTCTGATGATTCCTTAATTTATTACCAGAAATATATCACCTACCCCCTCTCTTTCTAGTCGACCGAGGTCAGAATCATTTTCAGATTTCCCATACATGTAAATCCCTCATTAAGGTAGGAAGATCAGTTGGAAGCACCCTCATGTCCCCGGCAACTAATGTATAGCTGAACGTTTGTCTTCCCTACTTATCTTTCCATGTTTTGGTGACCAGGTGATAAGCTGAGAGACAGGTTCTTTGGTGTTTCATTAGTGCCTTGCCAAGTCTCAGACGATGCTGTTAAGTGGATAGCTTTGGTTCATTGCCATACAGTTCAGTATTTGTCATAATATGTTGACGCCAGTGTACATTTAAGCATTTCCGTAGAAATGTTGTGTACCACCCATCCACTTTCTCTTCCATTTCCCTCGTGACTGTCAAAGTAGCTGAGCCATACACATATAATAAACAATAATAAGTCAAAACAATGTTTCCACTCCTGTCCATCAATAAGAAAGTAACGAAGAGTGACGCAGAAACCATCCGGTTGAAGACCTATACACCTGTCAGATCCTGTTGAAATACATAAATGTCAGCATATTGGACAGCACGCCACCTTGCACTGATTTCCTAATAGCTAGGCCTACATACACAAATAAATATCCCAAATGATACCTTTTGGGGTTGGTATTTATTTGCCTCCCAGATTGTTTACTGTCAAAACACAAGCAGTTGTAGTACTGCTCGTACTCGTACTCGAGTACCACTGATCACAAGTATATACCGTTTGGATGGATACTCTTATACTCGGCTAGCAAATTCTCCCCATAGAATTACTTACTCAGCAGACGAATAACCTGCACTCAAATTGTTCGTGTATTCAATTAATAAAAAGCATGATAAGCTGGATTGGCCAAAATCATACTTCAATGAACAGTTAGTGGAGGAAGAAAAAGAGGAAGACAAAAGAAAGGGCGGGAAGACTACATCAATGCTGAGTGGGCGGGCTTGGATTTGTCCAACTCACAGTGGTCTGTGGAGTATGGGTGTAGGTGGAAAGAGCCGGGTACGGAGTCCTTTTTGGTGTCCAACGACTAAAATCGTGGCGGGATGGAGAGATAAATAAAAGTAAAAGGAACTAGTTTTCCCCCTTCTATCTCCGGTTCTGTTACACTATATTGAATGAATCAAAACACAATGGTCAATAGATAAAGATCAATGGGCGAGCTTATGTACAGAGAAAACAAAACAACTTGACACGTATGTTACAACTCGTGTAAGTTCCCTTTACACAAAAGTCTGCCCCCAGATGAACCTACAAGTACAAGGCCCATAGTTTCTCGTACACTGTGGTTGTCCACAGACGCAATTGCTAGAAAAAGGGTATGACTTTAAAAACAAACAAAAAACACCTCAAGACAACAACAAACAACAACAACAACAAAACAACAACAAACAAACACCTCAACACCCCAACAAACAAAAAAACAAGACAAAAACAAAACAATCTTGTCGGCCGACGTTTGGTTAGCTTTTTTCCAAAAAGCAAGTGAAAACTTTCTACGCGGGCACTGACAAGAAACCAGCACTTAGCCTGCATTGGCCCGAATGTTCTCGACTTTTTTTTGAGAAGCTGTTCCTTGTATAAACTCCACACCGTGTGAGCCTCTTGACACTAATTGCTCAATTTTTGAAAAACATAATACCACCTTTAAGTTTATTATCCATATATAAAAGCCCCCTCGTGGCGCCACCTAAGTTGACGTCATAGTACTGTTAAGTAATTGGGCATCAATCTTTAGGATTCATTGTTAAAGGTGTTGTAAGGACTTTGTAAAAAACAAACAAACAAATCGTTGATAAATATGTAGTAAAAACTCATTAAGTTTTAAAGCGTTACCCGTTATCCGACGTATTATTGTTAATTCATTGTTATGTGTTAGTTATTATTTAAACCAAAGGAATTAATCCATAAAGTTTGGAAAATCTTGTCTTACATTGCAATCAAAATTGTTCGAAATATTCTAAAGGTGATACTTTTTCCACATGTAACAATGATACTCAATTCATTTAAATGACGGTGATCTAGATGAGTTGAAAACTCACTTCATAAAAACCCCCAGAAAACTTTAAACTTCAAGTAACTCACGAGCATTAACGTTATTTACTGGTAACTTACCAGTATTCATAACTTAGATTAACGTATTACACCCAGCCAATTGGTAATCGTCAAAGACTATTATGCATATTATCCGCAATTATGTGACCCAGCATCATGAAATAACAAGCCTGTAAATGAGTCACGAGAAAGTACGGTAGTGAAATAAAAAAGGAAACCTCGGTGTTCGGACTTGCGAGATCAAAACTAAATTAAAAAAACTTTTAGCATTTCAAGCGCAAACCTTATAAGGGAACTTTTCCACCATATCTTTACAACCATGTAAGTAATATGCAAATATTATATTAGTATTTATTTGGAAGACATTTCCATGCAGGGAAGAGAGTTAGAAGAAGAAGAAAAAAAAAAGGAATTGTTTCTTGATGACTTTTGAGGGGAACTTAAAGATGAGGAGGATGACCAAGGACTGTGTACATGGTGAAGTCTTTAACAGTAAAGCTTCAACTAATGTGCAAGACCTTCCTGTGTATAGCACATTCTTCCCGCAAGCATTTCAGCGCCGTAACTAGGGTAACATTTTAGGGGGGCACAAAAGGGGTGCAATATTAATTTATACGGCCGGGGCACTTCTAGCCAAGTTTTCATTTGCTTTTTCCTTGCCCAAGCCCCTGTTTCAGCGCCTTTTTAAAATTTAATTTACTATTTATCATAAGATAATCTGTCAATAATGTAAAAACAATTACCCTGTCTGTGCGTAAATGGGGAAATTGTTCTTAAAAATATTTCCATTGTCACACAAAAGCGTACAAAATGTAACATTTTACTTTGTAAATTTCCAATCTGAAAAGTCATGACTTCAACCGGTTTGGTGGTGGTGGTGGGTGTGGGGGCGGACACCAATGGTAGGGGGCACGTGCTCCCGTATTCCCCCTTGTTACACGATGGATCATTGTGTACACCTCATCAGTGGTGTTTTAAAGACGAAGCACAGAATTCGTAAATATCGAGATCAAAGATTGACAAGTTCAATTTGAAAGTTCACTTCAAATCAGAGAAACATATCCACCTGAATTACTGTCAAAGTTTATTAACATAGCATTGGAAGAGTCAGAAAGACCCATAATGCAACGTTTTCTATATCGATCGCAGCAATCAAAAAAAGCACGTACGAAAGTAGGAACATCCCTGACAACACGACACCTACTTTATTGTTGTTTTCACTTTGAAACATGAACATTAATTTCGTGACAATTTCACATGCTGGTTGAATTGTGTGTTTGTTCAAAAGTTAGAGAATGTGAATGAATCGGCCTTTTCAAAAACCAATGATGTATATCAATATCATGCCTTTAAAGGTAGGGTCAAGCGTAATGTTGATTTTTAGGCAAAATTATCACGGAAGATACAACAGATTTAACATATTGTGAAAGGTTCAGCTGAAATACGGTGTCTACTTGTTGAGAAAACAGCAAAAACTGTAACGGTATTTTGACAAGAACGTCGAATCCATCCACGAGCGAAAGAGCGAGGTGATGACAGCGGGTACCAACCGCATCTCTGGCCGCAGCATTCGAGAACGGACACCAACCCTCAGAAATCTCAGAAACAATTCACGCATGACTAATTTCTCAGATTCAAATGTTTTTGGATAAAACAATTATCAAAACCATATTACTTCAAAGCGAATCCTTTTCTTCCCTTTCTTACCAAGTAAGTTTTTTGTGGTCATTAATTTTTGGAGTATACCTACCGTACCTTTAAGGCCTAGAGATGACCACGTTAAATGACTGTGAGCCAAGCTGTCATGTCGGGAGGGTAGGCAGGCTGCGTTGAGTGGGAAGGACAGTAACAGCACGGGGCCGGTGTGAGGCATCAAAGGAACCGCCGGGGCCGGTTTGGGAACTAGTGAGAGACACCTGTTAGAACTCACAGGAAAGAGAAGAAGAGCTGATAGCCTGATTTTCACTCTGGTAGACATGGGGAACTTATACGTCATGGAGCACCTCATCGCGAAGAGGGAATCTTCACCAAACTATATCACGCAACCTCGTTCCCAGTGGTGAACGATCTCGCCGTGCCATTTCCCCCAGAATGCCTTGCTCTATCATACGATTGATACGCGCCCATGGTCGCGAAGATCACAGTCCGATCACAGTAAAAACCAATGGGCCATTTTGGAAATTACACCTTTGACCCACTTGCCCGTCTGAGCGCCATGACGAAAGCACACGGTTACCACTGACGGGAGCCTATAGGGGGGAGGGAGCCTATAGGGGGGAGGGAGCCCAAGTCGGAACCGGGCCCAAAGCCGAAGTTTAAGACGCGGTTTCGAAAGGTCCAACGAGTTCTTGGACGAAAAATGCACTATACTTTGAGCTGAGATTAATCCACAGGGACCACAATGTAAATCTTAAATGTCACTCCAAGGCTAAGATGCATTGTCTGGTTTCTTGTATCAAATAGTGATGAAACCATCCAAAGTCTTAAGGGGACAGTCTGTTTTTCCCCTTGAAGCCTCGTTTCGGCATTCATGTTTTTTTGTGTGTAAAACAACATTAGGGGATTAAGTCAGGCATCTAAAAACAGAGGAACATTTCCAAATCGTTTGCTTCAAGAAAAAACACCTTAAATCTGCTAGCATTGACGTCACAACAAGAGATGCATTACAAAGGCTACTGACTGCGTAGGTTGATGTCTAAATGATCTTAAAAACACCCCAAAGTTTCTGTTGAGTTATAATTCATCAATTTATTTGACTTATTTTTGGCTGTGGGTTCGTGGGAAAATAGGTTAGACTAAAGAGTCTCCGTCAGTCATGAGAAGTTTTAACTCGAGGAACATTAAATAACAAATGTACTCAGTAACATAGTCATGTTGACAAAATGATTGAATTAGGTTGAGATCAAAAGGCTGAGTTACATTTAAAACACACTAAAGTTCAAACCCATCCTCTCCTTGTTACCTAGACTTATTTGATTAAACCCAGAGTGGTAGGGTATCTTGGGTGCACGCATTTTGACGTAATGGGCAAATTTTGATGTCTTCTTGAGCCATATATTCATGTTTATACATTGATATGGGGTGAACTTTGCGGTTTGTCGCCCGCCGCTTCATCACAAGGCCCAGTAAGTGGGGGGAAGATGTGATCTTTTTCACGGTGTGAAAGATGCGTCCCACGCCCGCCTCACCTGTTTTCCCCCATCGAGGTCCCCACCGCTGGGTTCAAGACGATGCGACACCGGCCCCAAAATGTCACCAGGCTAGGGGTACCCAGCCCGATCCCGGACCCCTCGCTGACCCTAATTTCCATGGGTACACTGGGTACATGTCATATATAAAGAAGTCACCATGGGTTGTCCGGGTAACTCAATTATACTTACAATTAGCGTTGTACCCAAAACTGGGTACCTCTAACAAAAAGTGGGGTTTGAAGCCGTGGGACAGCGATCCATCAATTTTGTTCTTCTGATGGACGTTTTTTTCTCCGACCGTTTGGAAATGTCAAGTGCTAATTTACCACATTGCTACAGTCGCAGTGTGTGGGCTAAAATGTCAGCTTCTAATCCGAAATAAATGTTATAAGATCTACGGTGGTTTATATATGTCTTTTATTAGGCTAAATAGTAATATTAGAGCCATACGGAATGCGGTCAAGAAAAGAATTTTTTTTTTATTATTTATCAACATCAGAGAGAGATAAAATGAGGGTATTTTCCCCCAAGCTACAAAACCTAAACAACGGTGCGAGTAGCTTTGAACATTCATGTTCAGAAAGATGCAAGAAACTTAATTCGATATTGTTAATGTTATTTGCAGCAGAGATTGTTTAACCTTTTGCTTACTTCGACAATTTGTTAGTTCGAAAGCTCTACACAGGCCATTAATGGTAACCGTGAATTCGAATATAAGGGTTTCAGTACAAATAAAACTTGTCCACAAAATAAGATCGAACCTCAGAATAAAAATGTTCTCTTTCCAGTCTTCTCTACACAGGTATCTTCAGGCCAGAGGAAAATCAATTCAGACCTTCAGCTCCCCTGAGTTATTTTCATCGCCAATGTTTTCTTCTTGTAGCCTTAAAGTGCGTGGAAAATGAGAAGTTTCCATTCAATCCACTTTCAAAATCTAGTTGCTGATGTATCAAACACAACATACAAGTATACAAAGATAATTTTTCGAAATTGTAAAAAGATTAAAAAAAGGAATTTTTAAAAAGCCCGCGCGTCGCGATTCTGAAAATGCAGAGGTCACGATCGGTTGTTGCGCAATGGCTGTGACGTCATAAAGGAGACTGACTAAGTCTGGTACCCATATAACTCAAGCACGCTACGCACGCCGCCACACATCATGTAATGTGCGTGCATTATTCCATTTATTGTCCGCTTATTCTTTCTTCGACGAAGCAAACATGTCAGACTCTGAAAACTCCGGTGACGAATTTTGGGAAGAAATCAGTGTTGATTCTGATGGTTTCAGTGAAGGATCTGAACAAATAAACAGAATTTGTATTTTACAATAAAAAAAATTGTACAATTATACCGTACATGTATTTGTTAATATTCAAGCGAAATTTGTCATATTACATTATAACTCACCATGATGTCACATTTGAAAAATACGTCATTACATTTTTATATGAAAATGTAGTGGTAGCCATGGCTAGTTATATTGGTTGATCACAAGTTCAGTCGAATAGTATTCTACTGTGCAAACCTAGTAACAATAAATGCATGCTGAAATGAATGTATAATGAATATCAAAGGATTATGCTCTGTTGTGTCGTCACCCCCCTCCCCCCCCCCCCCCCTACACACACTCACATGTATACTGCAGTAAAAGGGTCCCTCCGACATTGACAAATTGAGAAAATATTAGGAAAAAGGGTGTGAGATGCCATTTCAACTGTTTCAATACCCTAAGGCACAGGTTTAATTCATGAACCTTTGTTTCGGAAGCATGTTTTTTTTATCTTTTGATTAAATCACTGTCGGAGGCATCTTTACTGTATTTACCAGTAACAAACTAAACTGTACATTATAAAGGATTTGTAAACATCTTCCCAGTGAGCAGTGGAACGCAGACACACCAATTTCATGGGCAATATAAAATTACAAAAACCTTTAATCCCGCCTACAACACACGATTTGGGCATTTTGATAGTATCGGCACTGAACTTTGATACACAAATCTTAGATTAAATGCACTTCACACTCGTCGCCTAATCCAACAACATCCCAGTTTGGCTCAGCTTGAGCCGCTAGAGGGATTATTCTACCAAGTACCAAGTACCAAGTACAACCAGAGGATAAAATTGTGAAGCTCGCATCACTATACGGCGAAAACACAGCATGCACACGCGCCGCACGTACGTTGAAGCTCCTACAGTACTTCCGCGTCACGTGACTCGATCTCCTTTATGACGTTTTGGGGTCACTTGCATATCATTATCATAATGTCCTGCTTTTACGTTATGGGGGCGGAGGGAATCATGCGAGTGCTTGGTTTGTCGTTTTTTTTCCAGTGCAAATATACAGATAATGGTAAAGTAATATTTTATTTGGAATCAGTAGGGCTTGTTTTATAAAGTATATGTGTTTCCGTCCCTCAAAGTTATCGTTTTCCACGCACTTTAATTTAGCCTTGTTTGGGGCAAACTTGCATAATTTTGTTTACAAAAATGCATCCTACACAAGGTCCGTGTGCTTCGTACCCGTGTCTGGAGAATCGGCCACTACAACCTAGCCAGGATGTACCCGTAGCATCCCAAAGAATAAGTGGCAAGTCAGACATTGAATGACGTCATCAGAGGTTACCCGAAAAGGGGTGTGGCAAACAACGCAACGATTCAATTTGAACACGATTTCTCTATGAAATAAACGCAGTGTGAAGATAAAAAGGGGCCTCACTGCTACCAGGTATGACAGGTGCTTATGTAATGCGGAAATTCATCTCTGTTTGGATCCCTGTGTATACCAGTACGATCAAAACTACTCGGGCAAAAGGGAGCTGGTTATTTTCACTGAAATTGGCCAGACCAATGGGTTTATCAAAGCTTCATTTTATGTTGTGATGTAGAAGGAGACTGACACCAATGCCACATGCTACATCGAAGATATTTTACAGACCAAAATATCCCACGTACGAGGGTGAAGGAAGGCCAACCGTAGTAACTATACCCCAATTACTGCACCCAATTGACACCCTTGTGTACCCAGTCTCACCCCCACCGTGCTCAAAAGACTGGCAGGTACAATTGACGCGCCACCCTCAGAGACCACCTGGGCTCCTCTCCCACAGGTGAGACCACGACCAGGAAATGGTTCATTTCAACTTAAAGGGAAGATAAGGGTTGCTCGCTAACTTCAAAAACTACACCTTTCATTACTATTTGTTGACGGTTTGTTGACTGAGAATGGTAAAACAAAGTTTAAAAGCATTAGAACTTACGAAGTAAAAACAGGTCACCAAATGGCACTGGCATAACTAAGGGGAAAGGGCACGGGGGGGGGGGGGGGGGGGGCACATGCCCCCAATTGATTTCCGTGCCAACCCCCGGTATCCCCCCTCCAAATTTAAAATCTGGACTTTTAATATAAAAATTACCAGAGTAAAACTTAACGTTTTAATATGATAAATGTAGTGTTTAAAAAATATATTTTTCAATTTACACACTACAATGTATTTGTTCTTACACTAACGTCAGATTATCTTATTTTAAAAGTGACTAGCAAACGGAAACTACATTTTTAATTGGCTAGCAGTGCCCCTATGGTGCACCTCCTTGTGCCCCCTAAAGTTTTACTCTAGTTCCGGCGCTGCCATCCGCAAATAATACAAAATTAGTAAATTTAATACTACTAAACAACTGAACACTAACAGCAAATGAAAACACATAGAACCACAGTTCACACGTTGGTAAGACTAAAGAAAATAAAATACCTTATAACTGTGCGTTTATAAGACGCAGTTACAACTCTACTTAGAGTTGTTCAACATTCAAGAGAATTCTCCTTCCAGGTAGGCTACCGACCGAACCCAATAGTTTAACCATCGCCCCAAAAGCTGTTATAGTTTGTGACATTCGTAGCTTGTCATAACATACCAACATGAATCAATAGCTTATTTACAAAAATGTATTGTATTACTCGGGTGGGAGTCGAACCATGTGTTTTTCTTCATCTCAGATCGCGAAAGTATTATGAATCACGTGCCTAGCAGACATCGATGTAAAACACAAATAATAGTCTTGATCCCTGATGCAAGTTTAACATCTAATAAAAAAAATACATTACTAGGGCCTAAGTACTTAATAAAACCATCACGTTGCCCAGTCATTAGGTCTAGTGGATATGTGTTGTGAAGAATGTTTGATTACTGTAAGTAAAAGATATTATTTGCTTTGTGAATGTAAAAATGTACCTGGAAACCAGTTTTGATACATATTTGGCTGGTGATCCGTTTCAGCTCAGCGATAATTATTTCCTTGGGTTTACGTCAATGGTTCGATCAGTAGTGGGGGTCAGTTCATAATATCCGATAAAGCAAAACAAACAAACAAGCACACACAGACAGAAATACGCTCCAAAACATTTAGGTTCAGTTACCGGTATACACCGCAAAAGTTTCAGTCAGAACTTGGATCACGTCCAACAACAATGGTGTAAAAATTGCGGTAGAGAGGGAGAGAGAGAGTTCATCGGGATGCAATGCGTCACTGGGACCAGCAGGACAGCCGCATTGCCAAGCCGACCAAGCTTAAGGCGATCCGCAGATTGAGTCAAGACATTGGTGTTATTGCCGACAGAAAGACAAACAAATCATTATATTTCCCCAAAAGCAACCTAATACTTGAATTTGTCCGTCGCTTTTTCCAAACAGAAAGATGTTGAAATTTCAATTTCGAGAAGGGCATGGAACTAAGCTGTTATTCTGGTCATCCAAAACTTTGTGATGCGAAACCAAAGTATAACATCCTGGAGAGGCCGTGAAAATATACATTAAACGGGAATAAAGTGTTGCGAAACCTGCGCATCATAGGCCTACCTGTACGTGCCGTGAAATCATGCACACAACGGAAATCAAATCAATACATCATTGCAATGCATCAAAAGGAGCAACTTCACAAAAAGGTTTGAGCAGTGCCTTTCAAGACTGTTTGACATTAAAGGAAACATCTATTAAAAAAAAAAAAAAACATTGAATCGGGAAAAATTTCTGACAAATCGCTGGCCATACCTACAACGTTCACGAAAATCGCTACCACAAGAAAAACGACACTCAAGCCGGTTATAGTTTAGGGCATAACGTGGAATGAAACAAAAGTGTTGCCTTCCAAAAGTTGTTTCCTCAAAACAAACTTTCCCTTTAAGTTAGTCCATATCCAAGACCCTCGTATATAGGTCAACTACCCGCTGGCTTCCATTTGCGTTAAAAATCAATTCACCTGTAAATGACCACTCCGATCGCCGCGTACCTCTGAGTAGATTCATGCCCCTGGCGGCGGTCGATATGAACGGTACCATGAAATGACCAAACCACAGTGACTTTACGCCACCCATGGAAACTCGTAACAACCGTAATTTCACCCTTAATCTTGTCACAAGTAACAGAAAACTGTTTCAGTTTGTCGGGTAATCTGGCTCTCCTGTGTTGGTTACGAGGTGCCGCGGTTTGACCATTTTCTCATTATCTGAAGTTCAAGTCACAGGGGCCCGGTAATTTTACAGATTTCTTCTGTTTGTGGTGTTATATTCGCTTTCCTGTCTGTGTTATAAGTCTAATAATATTGTTAGTATACCAACGACCACCTAGAAAGCCAAGTGTCTGGATCACTATACACAGTACATGGTTGCCACACTTTTTGAACCGGATTTAGTTGACTCTGTAAATCAATTTGTGGAAACGTTTACCAGAAAACAAGTTCAGATAAAGTTTTCAAATATATTTGGGTTATAAGAGGTAGGCCTTTCAAGAAGGATAATTATTTGGTTGTCAAGGAAATCACAATAACGACTGATAACTCCAAAAAGCAATGCCGAGTAAACCTGGGTTACAAATAGATACTCCGGTCATCTACGAAATGTATGTTAATTTTACTTTCTGTTTCAGAAAACAAAGTTGTGAACAAACATGATCCTCACGGTCATTGTGCTATGGGTAGTAGAAATATCTAACAAAAATACATATAGATAGTTCCCAGTAGACGCCATCTTTACGGGCAAATCGCATTTTGGCTTGCAGGCGCGTCAAGCGCTCAAATTATTAACGCAGCCGCATCATTCACTAACCAATCATGCAATGAGTTTGGTGAAAAGTGCGCGTCCTGCACGCCGTTCTCACGCGTAACGCATGACTGTGTGTTCCAAATTGCCCGTAAAGATGGCCGACTTACGTCATACTGCAACCTATCTATTTAAAGGATCTGATTTCGATGTAAAGTCTCACCCCGGGGCACGTGGGGGTGATTTTATGAGTTTTATTTATTTATGTGTTTATTTATTTTTTAATGTAACTTTCTTCTTGGGGTCTTTGTCTCTGTTTTACAGTTTAAACAAATTCTGTGGGTCACATATTTATGTAAAAAAATATAATCTGTGTGTATTTTATTATTTAATAAAAAAAAAAAAAAAACAATATCTTTGCCTTTGTGATTTGTTTTCCTCACCATTTTCTGTGCTGTATTTTTCATACCTATATATATATGTGTTGTGCTTTCGATTTTCAGATTTAATCGATCCTTGTGTTAGGTGCAATATTAAACGTCAGTAATATAAACAATAATAGCACAAAGCATGTTAAGGATTTATGGAGAGGGATTACCTAATAGTTTTTAGCTGAGTGCAATTTATTATCTATCATCATTTCTTGTTTGCTTTCTTGTTTCATGTATTTTTCGTCTTAATTTAAAAAAAAATATTCATCTGTTACTTCTATTTTCATCTTTTTACTATTAATCTTTAGTAAAAGACCGTTCTCTAGCTTTGTGCTGCCGGCTTATACTTTTTTATAATAAATATGAATGAACGACTAGTATCATTAAGTGCTTCCTAATTCTACCCATATTGTTGAAAATTGTCCCAAAGCCAATTGGTCTACCGTGTTTTTAACTTCAAAAGTGTTTGCAAATAAAGCTGCGAGTAAAGCGTTGGGGTTTCGTTTGAATTTCAAATCAATTTTTGAAGTTGAAAGTGCAAACACTCTCCTTATACCCTAGGACACCACCCGACCTCTAAAGTTGTTACCATAATTGAAGATTAATTCCAAGTTTCTAAATTTATGAAAGCAGAAATTAAGATTTTGAAGTATATTTTGGACCCCTTCAATGAAGTCCTGTTTGTAGTATAAAATTGTTGACAACCAACGTTTGGGAAGCATCAAACACAAATATACAGCTTGCTCGACGCAAAATTGTTGGTCCACGATTCTTGCGTTATCAATCATTTGAACTACAGGCGCGTTATAAACAATTATTGGAAACCACCATGACCTCATTCTTTCGTCATAAATTCGTTAGTAACCAGATAGCATTCAAAATTCGACAGAAGGCCTTCGTGGGTGGACAACTTCAGCTGATCGTGATTACCTAGATTACATCTTGCGATTTGATATCGTCGGATAAACTAATCTCCTTTCGCCCTAATTTTTCTCACCTATGCTTGTGAATTCTGGCACTACATTTTTGTTCTTGTGAATGTAAAGGGAAAAGGGATGACACTTGTACTGGGAAAATAGATCGATCCATTAAGCCCCGCCTCCTTACGAGTTGACCAATCACAGCCGCGAAACCCGATCACCGTTAGTGCAAAGATCACCAAACGGCTCAAATGGTGATCAGATTTCGCGGTTGTGATATTGGTCAATGAGAAATGGGCGTGGCTTAATGGATCGGTGTATTGACCAGGGGTCATCCAGACAGCTTTACGGGTCACGGGAGAGTGTTTGAAATTTTCAGCTGGCACGCGGCCCAATGAAACATACTTGTAATAATTAAATGAGTCTGCAATAATGCTCGAAATTGAAAATTCGGGCAAAATTCATTATGCGAACTATTGATGTGAATTGAAGGACACTAAAAATAGTTGCTAACACAACCCGACTAAAACAGTCTCGAATTTCTAGCTAAATCTGACCTTTCTCTTTTACCACAATTTCTTTCCACTACGGCGAAACGTGCTTAAACTTAAGGTGACATTCACACTAACAGACTAGATTACAAAATCATGAATTATATTTTAGGCGTGTAAAGAGAGAAAATGCAGTTGTCATTGACAAGTGATAATGTATAGGCCTTAGTTAATAGCTCATAGAAAGCCCGGTTCGATTATTGCTTTGGCTATAGATTAATATATTTGCACATACTGCATCCATAGCCGAAACAACACAATAGGTTATTCTTGCTTAAAGGGACACGTTGCCTTGGATCGGGCTAGTTGGGCTATGAAAAGCGTTTGAAACCGTTTGTAATGAAATGCATACGGTTAGAATGATGTTTTAAAAGTAGAATATAATGATCCACACAAATATGCCTCGAAATTGCGTGGTTTTCCTTTTACATCGTGAACTAACACGGCCCGCCATTTTGTAGAGCCACATTTTCACTCCTCTTTCTAACCATATGCATTTTATAACAAACGGTTACAAACGCTTTTCATAGCCCAACTCGCCCGATCCAAGGCAACGTGTCCCTTTAATGTGTCCCTATTTAAAGACTTAGTATATTGCGTAGGGCAACCTCTAGAGACCATGCGGTAATAACTTCTAACATTGGGCCATGTTCGAATCATGCGAATTCGGCTGCGGCTATGGCCGTTGCTTATAGTGAAACGTTTAAGATTGCGCTTTTTCAGCGATCTGGCCACCTTGCCGAAGCTCGGCAAACGGTCCAAGTCCGAACATCTGACGTCATCACTACGAAGTTCATGAATGAAGCCAGCTACTAGTCTGGCCTCCGAAACTATCAACGTAACTAACAACCATCGGTGGACATACTTACTTTCTTCAATGCATAGCCTCGAAGGTCCCGGTACCTCAGTACTCATAATCGAGTATACCGAATACCGTTTTAATGCTCATCGTTCTCGAAGTCCATATTCCACTGAAAAATAAACCTGTACACAAAGTCGTGTACTCAATCCTCACCGAAAAAGTACTCGTGGTCAAAATACCACTTTCCTAACCGCTATAACAGCTTAATTACAAGGGAAAGAGGAATGAAGTTATCTTGTTAAGAAAATTATCCCAACAAGCCCACTTGTCGTTTAGATATTAAAAATATATATGTACATTGTATATGTGACAGTATTAAGTGCGTCACATATATAATATATATGCCTCATTTTGCGTTTTTTTAAGTACTTGTACTCGTACTCGGAGATCCAAGTACTTGGTAGTCGGGTGTTAGACTCGATCGGTACTTGAATATCAGAATACTTGATAAAATTGTATGCTCGTATGATATGGCCCAGGTACGCCTACTCGAGTACTACCCAGCCACCCTGGTACCCGGCAGTACTTAATACTCGATTGAAAAGTAGTCGACTACAGTACTACAGCAATGATCTTCTTTAAAAGCAAATCAAGTGAAATACAGCATTTGACGAAAACAAAGGATATTTACAAGCAATGATATTTGAGAACTGTACTTGTTTTTAATTTTATCATGTACTATAATTCCAAGTCTCATAAGTAAACAGCAGATTGGAGTAAGCTATAAAACGATACTATCTTGGTTTCAGGAAAGATAAAAAATATAGCCAAACCGGTTAGAACAATCATAACGTAACACCAAAAATATATTGAAATCCTTTGAAAACATCGTAGTACACAAACAAACAACTTGTAAATAAATAAATAGTAAATGAACAATAAAGAAATAGTAAATAGCTAAAAAGCAGTTTAAAGTTGAGTTGTCATACTAATACAAGTCATTGATGCAGTGATATCTTGAATAAGGCACTTTAACATGTAGGCTCTCTACGTGAAATAATATGTCTGGAGTTAAACTCCGTACACTTATTGCTGAAAACTCCGTACACTTATTGCTGACAAGAAATGTTATTACTTATTAACACTTATAAAGACTAAAACAATATCACAAACATCTGACATTGATCCATACTCCTCCATTTACAATTATAATGCTAAATTCCTGTATTATTAGGCTAGAAGACGTAGTACGCTCTTTTTAACAATTTGTTCGTCAGGCAGCGATACAAATTCCTTTTTAAACTACAGGTTGGCCCAGTGGTTCCTTTCTCTGCCCGTGGACCCCGGTTCGAATCCCACCTCAGACCGGAGCTCTTATTTGGATTGGGTTTTTCAGTTCCTCCCCAATTGCTTGGGTTTTTCCCCCATCTGGGGGTTTTTCAGAATCCTGATAACATCTGACCCTTGAGTTTATGCATGCTGGTCCACAATTGTTGGTTAGGATAACAGGTCCAAGTATGATAGGGTATCAAAGATGTAAAACAAAAATGTGTGAGAAGAAGAACATCATCAGTGAATTTTTTTCTTCTTCAAATTATTGCAGTCAGTAGGTTGTAACCAACCTGCCACGTGGGATTGTGGAATTCCAAAAACTAGTGCCCAGGAGGGTCAAATAATCATAAAATGAAATAAACAATATGTTATGAACATTAATTATATTGCATGAGCCTTCGAGAAAGACTCTGCCAGGGTCGAAACGTCAGGCCACTAACTTATTTTTGGCATTTATACCACAGGTCCTTTTGGTTGGTAAGCAGTTTGCAACAGCTAATTCTATTTTCTCATTAATTATATTAACACACTACATGGTAACCAGCGACTCAATGGAGAAAACTTGATCTCTAATGAAAGTAACGATATAAAATTATCTCAAAATAATTATACATAAATTATTGGATCACTGAAAGAAATCATAGGGCACAAAACAGAACATTGCCTTTCTTTTAAAAAACATCCGTGGCTCAAAGAAACTGCTTTAGTGTCAGCCAGACTATAATACAATGACAACTACAATGTAAATCTTTTTGGAGGATTTATTTTAGAATTTTGTTTTGAAATACGAACATTTAAAACATAAACACTGCGAACAACGTTGTAAACAAAATGGCAACGTCGGAAACAAAAGGCAGAGTGGCTCCTCCTGGTGTTGTTTCCGCCTCCATTGTTGCCATAGGCTCTTTCGTGGTAATAAACGGCGGCCTTGGTGTTGTAGATTGGACTCCAGGCATAGTACCCATCGTGACACTGGGATCGTCCATGACGTGGATCTTCCATCCCAGGAATCTGTGCGTGTAACACTAAATCCAAGAAAAGACATTCGATAGGTTTCAATTGGATATTAATTCAATGTGACTTAAAATATAGATTATGCAATATTTGTTATGGTATAGAATTATATGCCCAACTTCCTCGAAATGATTACGTCAATGAAAACTGTACCAGGTGTTCCTTTGTTGCGTGTAGTGACCGAGCGGACAGACAAACTGGACTCAGAGTGCGGGTTCAAGTCCCGGTCATGGCACTTGTGTCCTTAAGCAAGACACTTGACAATTATTGCTCCGTCCTTCTGATGGGACGTGGAGCCGTAGGTCCCGTGTGTTGTGTAAAGCACGAAAAGAACAGTTACACTTATTTCTAAGAGAAGGGGTTAGCCCTCGAGTTTCCGTCGAGTTTTCGTCTGTGGCTGCTGAATGTGCTGCAGCACCTTGTAAACCCTGAATGTGCTACATAAACGAGTCCCATAATTCAAGAAGTCCAAGTGTAAATATAGCGCTATATAAAAACTAGTTGTTATAGTGCAAAAAGGCAAGAAATGAACAAAGACATTTTAACAGTATTTTAACAAAACTGAATACAATTAAGTATAAACGATACAGCCTGTAATTTCATCTTTGACCATTTCCCCCCTTCAGAAAAAAGAAAGAAAGTACATTGTCGGTTGCCTTTAAAGCCATAGTTAAATACTGGTGAATACACAGTCGTAATTGTTTATATCTTCTGCCATTATATTTTTTACCTGGTAGTAAACTAAGTCCGGTGTGCTACCGTCTGGTGTCCAAGTTAACACTCCTGGAGAAGCCATTGGATCGCTGCAATGGAGTTCCAATGTATCTTTGAAGGTTGCGAAGCTATCATAGTTATCCGAGGAGGTTCCGATGATTTTTGGGCGCCACTCACAGTACGGACCAACTGTTATTGACAAACAGTCATAACAACTCAAAGGTTATTTGGTGAATGTTGATTTATTGTGATCAAATAATGAGAAATTGAAAGATATAACTGAAGGAAGACAACAATTTTAAACGTGTAAATTTTTTTTAGAAGAAAGTGACAATAAAGGTTTTAATTTGAGTTAATTCCTACATGACAAAAAGACAGAAACAAATCAACATGAGTTTATTATTATTTTTCTAATGGTGGCTGAACCATCTCTCTTTATTATTCATGTTTTCTTTTTACAATTTTGGGGGTCCACCTTCATCCTATTATTTCAATTTTTGATTTAATGGGGTCATTTGCTATGGCGGGACCATAACTTTCTCACCTTCTCATTTTAAAGGATGTTTAGCAATGTTTTAGTGTTTGACGTGTATCTTTAAAAGTATTATTTCAATTTTTTTACATTGCAATATTCTACTAGTTTGACCTGAGAGCCACAAGTGAAATTTGTGTATGCGAATGACAATACCAATACCAAAGACAGCGACGATCATTGACGACAGCGACAATGACAGCGACAATGACAACGATGGCAAAAATCATCAACAAACACCAACGAAAACCAAGACAGTATAATAATCATACAGTATATAGCTTTTCATAAAATAAGTTAAAAATGTGTTTCCTGTCAGTGGTTTGTCTCAAATCTATATTGAGGTCGTTCTGTAGGAAAAAAAACCCCGACGTTTCCGGGAAAAACAGTTTGAACGCAAATAATGACACAGAGCACCCTGTGGCGTCTAGACAAAGAGCGAACAACGAGGCTAATATTTTGGAGCTACAAAGTAATGTTATATACTTCCTTGTTGGCATGATGCTTCATTAGTTCCTTGAAAAAGTACATATAATCTCAATGTTCTTGTTTTCCATGAAAACACCAGGTCCAACCAATCGGAATGTCCCCACCAGATTAGGTGGTAACGTTATCTAGAAATCACCGAATATCTTTTTGTTTTGATAATGCAAGTTTGTATCATGAGGGAGGGAAAAATAACGAGATACATTTCCAACTAAATATTGGATGAGAAAAAAATGTAACTATTCTTTCAAGTCCTGCTTTATCGTCTCCCAGTTCAACTTACCTTCCATGCCAGCGTATATTTGCACGTTCTGCAAAGATAGGTAAAAGTGTAGATCATTTAATAAAAAGAAATATATTAATAATGCCAAATTTAAGATTTTTTTACATTCCACTTTTTGATCTGTAGCAACTTCAAAGTTACAATACGATTTCGAATTCCAGGTTGCAAATACAGTCTTGCATGTGACTTAAAACAAATTTTATAAATTCCTTTAAACATGGCTATTTATGATTGTGTTTATCTCTTTGTTAACTTTTAACAAATTATCACGAAGGTGGGAATATTACGTACAAAGTGTATGCAACTAGTTCAAGACAATCTGTAAGAAGGAAGTATATTTTGGGACAAGTATTGCATGCACGGTTATAAACATGTATTTCGTGCTGCCGGTTATGGTCCTTTTACATGAAGTGCAGTTGGCTGGCTCAAGTAAGAATTGTCTAGTGTTTGACCATGCCATGTTAGGGCCATGCCACACGATACAATTTACAGACTATCGGCTTTAGGCATTCTCTTCATAAAAAACATTACAAAATATGTCTATATTTGTTCGTAAACATTATTCTGGACAAAACCAACTCTGTTAGACAAACAAATTAATATTGTGCTGCCGTACTGGAGTGCAAAGTGCCGTTGACCACGTGAGGGCGTATGTGAACTGAACTGTTTTTCATTGTTGTTGTTGTTTTTGTTGTTATTTTTATTAAGATGGCCAGTGATGCAAGAAAACAATATGAAGGCAGTTAAAATTGTGTAACTGTGACGCAAGAAAGTTCGCTGCCGAAAGCGCCCTTATGCGGTCAAAAAATAAATATGGCCAGTTGTTTTCCTCAAGTTAAAATTGGTTTTTGTGACAATAAAGCCCTGTGCGATACAATGATGGTCTAACTGTTTGACGTCTTACATATTTCTCATCTGCCGTTTTCTGAGCGTAACCTCCTTCCGAATCGTCAGTGATGTAAAAGGGGTGGTATTGGGCAGACAATTCCGGGTCATTTCCACCGTAGATTTGGAAGGTGTACGTGGTACCTCGCTGGACTGTGATCTCCGGAATCAGAAGTTCATTGACGTACCAAGCAATACCCCAGCCAACTTTCCCTGGAGATAGAGTGGGGAAATAATGTTGTTAATTATTTATTAAACATTCAACTTTTCGAAAGTTATTTCTAACTTTCAATTTGATTCTTCTGGTTTAAAAGGGTATGCACATTATTGGTAAAGTTGAACAAATACATTTTCACAGATTTGCACATTTTTACGTTGTCTGGCAAATTATTTCGCCACAGTGTATCGATACATTTTCATAAGTAAATACTGAAACATTGTTGTTGGTAACTTGTTGATGGGTCCATTTAATTAGAATACTTAAAATTTTTATACGTTAACAGTGTCACTCCCTCACTTTCTTGTGTACAATAACCAAGTGAAATGTTGTTATAATTATTTTAAATGTGGAAGTAAATTATTATTTTCGTCCTCTTGTTTTCACTGAGCACACACAATGAAACTGACCAGTGAAAACTTCTTCAAAATTCAGGGAATGCATTTGTGGTAACAACGAAAAACGACTTAGGCTTTGTCAAAATTGTCATGCAATTTAAGTAACGTGCCTAATTAATTCGATCTTCACGAGAATTTACCCTCTGCCCCTTTATCGGACGTGGTAAAATATTTCCGAGGGCAACATTTCTTTGAAGTACCAGAATGCTTTGAACTTTTGTAATCAGAGAGATTTTAAAATGAAAGTAACAATTGCCAAGGATTGACTTTTTGTTTATCAGTCTTACCTGTAATGCCAGTATAGCCGCGTTCTCCACCGGACTGCCCGATCTGCACGGTAAAGGATGTAACACCCTCTATGCGAGACGGTGTCCAGGATGCCAATGGACTGTCAGTGCCGGTAGGGCTGGTGAACTCTGGGCAAGAGGTGGCGCCTTGGCGACCGAAATTTAGTTTCAGACTCTCTGCGGGGAAAAAAGGATATGCAGTTGATATATTTTTTCACGGTTATGGTTTTAAACTAAATCCTATCTATGTTATGGCATACGGTATGAAAACATTTGGTAGCTCAACTGGCCTGATTTAAAGTGACACAATCTAATAATGTAACAAAACATAACATAACAATTAAAAGTTAGAAGGCGCTATTCCAACAAGATCATAGTGCACATATGCTAGTCTTAGGTGATTTACGAAATAGAGATAAACAAACAGATTCCCTTTAGACAGGAGGGACTTAGATTGTTCCAACTCATTTGTCCAGCAACGTCTTGGAAATCTTTTTGAACTAGAACTTTGTTTGCACGGGTAATAACATTCAGGTGAGTGATGTCAAGTAAATACGAAAGATATCTACGAGTATAGTTTTGTTCAAGCATTTGTAAACAAACTAGCAAGTTTAAAATGAGGCCGTAGCCCATGAAGTTCCCTGAGTGGTTGGTTCATATTATGTTCTCTCAAAGGTCTCTCCAATTCATATCACGTAGCATCAAATAAAATAAGATTACAATAGTCAAAAGGAGAGAGGACTAAAGAAAGCTCTGACAATATGATGAAGAGTATCCTTGTCAATGTACCTTTTTATTATCCTTAATTGAAAACTGGTGTTCGGCTTATATAGACTCCAAAAGCACCAATGTGTCCCCGCAGACGCTAGAAACTTGCTTGCTCATTGTCATTATGTGAGTTAAACATGATTCCATGTGCAAGGATCCCGTTGGGTTAATGCGTCAATATCAAAATATTCCTGTGGCAGTTTCATATTGCACGATTGGAATACTAAACACAATGAACATTACGAGTTTATTACATAGACGAAAAACGAATATATTATTGTCCCAATAAACAACGTACCTCTTGGAATGCTATAGTGTTTGGCAACTCGTCCGTCAGGGTTGATAGGTCCCAAAGCCCAGGATATGTAAACTTCACGATCAGTGGGTATCACTAAATCAACGCTATCCCCTGTGAAATAATAGAATCAAGATTTAGTTATACACCTGAGGTAATTTGATATATTTTTAGCTAAACGGTGTGCACAACATTGGTAAACTCTAAAGACTCCTGGGTTAAAATTGACCTCGATTCTGGGTCACAGGAAGCCTGACCCATTTCTAGGTCAGGCTGGCCCGGAAACTGGTAAATAAAAAGGGAATTTGACTTGGATTCTGCGTCAGTTTGACGCATTTCTGAGTCATTTTGACATAGAATCCGGGTAATACTGACCGTGAGAAGTGTCACATGAGACCCGGATCCGTATAAGATGTAAGATAGATTATAGATGATCACAGATTTGCATAAAACTAACATCGTATACAGATAGTCACGGTGCAAAACCTCCCTAGAAATATACTTGTGCTCAAACTATTTTTTCCCCCAGGGCTATAATGAGTCCAAACTACAATTATTGAAAAAATTTAAAAATATATATAAGGTCTCTTTCCCACTCATTTCTCGTGATTCTGATAACCAAATGTGCTTGAAATTTCACAGGTTTGTTATTTCGTGTATAATATACTGGGCCACATAGTGCGAATACTAGTCTATTACTAGTCTTTTACAATATTAACAACGTTGGCCGCGTGCTTTAAAGGCACTGTACACGTTTGGTAATTACTCAAAATATATATTAGCATAACAACTTACTTGGTAATGAGCAACGGAGAGCTGTTGATAGTATAAAACATTGTGAGAAACCACTCCCTCTGAAGTAACGTAGTTTTTGAGAAAGAGGTAATTTCTCACTAAAATAATAAAAGACTTCATGCATGAAGCCTTTTATTAGCATCTGAAAGCACACAAAATTGTGCAACAAGGGTGTTTTTTCTTTCTTTATTTTCTTGCAACTTCGATGACCGATTCAGCCCAAATTTTCACAGGTTTGTTATTTTATGCATATGTTGGGATACACCGAGTGACAATACTGGTCTTTGATAATTACCAAACATGTTCAGTGCCTTTAACATCAACAACTATGTCTGAGGTGTAACACTGCAGGTTTTTTCTAAATTTTTTAAAATTTTGTTTTATCAATTAGAAATAACAACTTTTAAGACAAATTTTACCTGTGTTGAGTGGTCTTGTGTAGGATATACGTACGATACCATTATCCGAGACTAGATTGTTCACCACTACGTTGTTTGTCCCGCCAACAGTGGCGATATCGTCCGGGCATGCCCCGTTACCGTCGTTGGTGGAACACTGTAAAATGAAGGAAAATTGTAGACATCCTTTACCAAAATTACCGGTTACCTCTGACAAAGGAGACTCATGTAAAAAGTGATAGAAATAAAGTGTAAAAATATTGCTCTCATTGATTAAATTGAAGAACTGTGTAAAGTTTTCATTAACATTACTTAATAAAACTGATATTAACAAGTTGTCATATAATTTGTTAAAACAATAACAGGAAACGGTCATGTGACATTCTTTCCAGGGAGTAGAGCGATTTGTAAAGAAACCGGGTTTGATGAAATATTATTATACTCCGCTTGTGTTTAGGAAAAAATAATAATAAAAGCGCTTCAACAGTCAGTTTTTTCCGGCAAGGTATGTGGAGCTACTTTTTGCGTAACCTTTTCATTTACGTAGAACCATGTAATGGTTTACAAGGTACTGTGGCGCAATAGTCAAACCTGGAACACTGGGGCGAACCCCTAATTTTTTTCGATAAGTGCACTACGTTCTTTTACGTGCATAACACACGGGACCAACGGCTTTACGTCCCATCCGAAGGACGAAGCAATAATGGTTAATTGTCTTGCTTAAAAGGACACAAGTGTCACGACTGGGACTCGAACCCACACTCTGCTGAACAGAAACACAAGAGCTTAAGTCTGGTGCTCTTATCTGCTCGGACACGACACGTCAAAGATACCAGTCAGTTCAGAAACACCGCTTCGTTCAAGAAGTGTTAACTGTAGTTGCCGTTCGTAAACTATAGTTATGTATTAAAAACATCGATGTATTGATAAAACCAAATAATATTTATTATTTATTACTTTCTACACAATGCAAAGCTTTAATTATTACTCAAGCCTCGTTGATACTTCTTGCGATTGTATAGAATTCAAAGCGAATTATGTCGTCGAAACTCTATATTCGCAGTGAATGTTTCGCAAGAGTTGCCTGATATTACAATTTGAGTAGTTTACTTCACATTTTCTTTTACATGAAGTATGAATTGGGCTTTATATCATTACAAAAGGGTTAGGCCTGTTACTAAAGTGAGTGGCTCATACAATACTTAGGGTTTAATAAAATGTTGAAATGTAATTTATATAGTTTGGTTAAACTTATTCAAAGAGGAAGAACTCAAAAGTGATATTTTTTAGAGAATGAATGACTCACCTGTGCTTTGGATTGGAGTCTGTAGTCCACGGCCATAGCGCTCATCGACGCGGTGTCCATCCACGCGACCACAACGTCCGATCCATCCATCAAGGTCTGTGTGTCGGAGCCGCTCAGGCCGAATCCCATGTAGTTACCGGGGTTGACTCGGCCGGCGAGTTCTACCTTGAGATCGGTGCCGTCGACTCTCCACTTAACTTGGTACTCGTTATTGGACAGTACTTCGCATTGGAATACGGGCTTAAGGAGGAAACCAACATTATTATTAAGCGCATGGAACTCTACCATGTCTATACAACCAACAGGTCCAATGTGGCTGTGAAATTACTATATTATGTTCAGGTCAATAGTAAAAATTAAAACACACAACATCTCGAGTCGAACGATCGAACAGACTTGTACAACATCCTTTTCAAAAATTAACTCAAAATTGGCGTGGGAAATGCAACAAGACCAACTCTATGTAAATAAAAATGGGCCACATGAACGGATCAACTGAAAAATATTGTTCCCATCAGGTTTGAAATATGGGCATTAATATTGTCATTCAGTATTTTAATGATTTACTTACAACACTTATCAATTAATTGACTGCCAATTATTTATTTTTTCTGATCGTTTGTTTAATGTTTAATTTTTTCTGATTTATGACTAGCTTTCCTTTTTTATCTTTAATTGACTTGATGTACAAACTATCTACAATTCAGGCCTTGGCTGCAATGTGATATTTTTAATGAATAAACAAGAACGAATGAATGAATTAATTAATTAAATAATTTTACACTGGAACAAAAAGACAGTAAACACATCGATATTTACCATAAGTTTGGGGACAGCAGGAACGTTGAGGGCGCTAGACGTAAACGATATGTGACCGAAGTTCTGCCTGGCTAAGACGCACCACATACCAATGTTATTGATGTCAAACACGGTCATGCCTTCGGGCATCGTGACCTCAACATCCTGTCCAGTAAAAGCCTGTGGAATCATCTGGTTGTTGCCGGTAGCTGGTAAGCTGTGTGAGGGGTAAAACACCATAAAGTTCAACACATCAACACTATGGGGTTTTCAACTGTGAGCAGCCATTTAATTATTTATCCAATAAATTACAAGCAAAGTATTTGAGATGAAATAATGAGGACTCTTTTTATTAAATGAAAATTGCACCTGTTTATGTTCCATGTAATGTTTAGTAGACTTGTGGACAAGCCATTACACTTGTGTATGGTTGCGGTGATAGCGTACCGACTAACTCCGCGAATCTCGCGACACTTGTGATGTACTCGCGAGTGATCTGCTGGTTCCCGCGAGACTACTGCTCTTGCGACAACTGTTCAGGAAACAACAGTCTCGAGTGAGAGCACTTCACAGACAGCAGCAGCACCGTGAAAGTCCAAGGAGAGCTGTTACGCTGTCACCGCAAATAAACAGTTAATAGCGACTTGTTCACAAAAAGTCTACCATTTTAAAGGTAAACTGATGGAAAAAGCACAGCTGTGTAGGCAAGGAGCACATGATTAGGCAATGAGCTACCTTCTTTTGATCTCTAGCCGAAGACGCCCTACTCAATGACGTCATGTGCATAAGATATAATGTAAACCACTTAATCTTGAGGCACTTACTCTGGTTTCCATATCAGCTTGATGCCGCTCGTGGTGGGAGTACTTCCGGATCCTGCCCAGAAATATGCATCTAGGAAAACAACCACAACAGGTTAAGACCGTTAAGCTGCATTCGTGTAAAACAATACAGCAGTCTCAATGAAACAATGTTGGCAAGTTTTGTCCCGCTTAACCCTTTTCTCTAGCAACAAATATTTCGTGTAAATCAGTGAAAAAGTATTATTTGAAACATGGTAGTGATTTGGTTAAGTTTGTTAGTTTCTATCCTTAATAAAGTATTCATTGCGTTAATGAATGCTTGGCCATAGTGGAAAGCAGCGTAAACTATTGGGTATACCATGATTGAAGAAATGTGTTAACTAAAGATTAAAAGAGTACTGTTTTTGTGATTATTTATTCATTAATTGTGATTATTTATTCATTAATTGTGGTTATGAATGCTTCTCATAATAATGGCGAACTTAATCACTATAGCCAAGAACCCCATGAAGAGTAGACAAGGAAGGAAGTGTCATTTTATAGAGAAGACAAGGAAGGAAGTTTTATTTTAAGATGTGGGAGGAACCCACGAGTATTATTCCAGGGAAAACACACGCAAACCCGAACTGAAAATCCCAAACCACATAGTACCACCAGTGGGATACGAATCCGGTCCTTAACCTTTTAGCCATTGGACCGCCCAGCCGCCAAAAGCGATAAACCGTAACATGCGGTAGAGGGAAAAACTCCCAAGCTTGTGTATTGCGATAAAACAAAAAAAGAACATAAAAACACCCCAAAACATAAAAATAAAAATACATGGCCAGTTGGCCAAGTCAATGGCAATAGTTTAGATAATAATTTTTAATTCACCCCCCTTCACAGATGACTTGTAAAGAATCATGGTAACGCTAATGATGATGAAATTTTGTAGCTTTCACCAACAACATGCTCATTTGTAACCAAACAAAAATTAATTGTCTTTCATCATGATGATACTATCAAAAACTAATGACTTAGCAATTAATCACTATGAGCATTTGATGCCAGATAAGGCTTCAAAAACTATTGTGTCATTTTAACCTTATGAAAAATAATAGCCAGGAAAATTCCCGGTAGCCGTTAACGAGAGGCAATTATTGTTCCGTTGGGGTTTATCACCTTCGAATTGGAAATAATGATGTTATTCAATGACAATATTTACAAAATAGACGAAAACTGTACATAGGGCCTACATAATTAGCCTTTTAATTGGTGTCTTTTGAAAATTTGAACCACGGTTCTAGTAATTTACTGCAAGAGTCTTGGAAAACTAAACATCGTTTCAGCAAACTCGGGCGGTGCAGTGACTAGACGGTTAAGATGGAGGACGAGAAATAATACCACTACCCCAACAAGACCGCCCATAATTAATATACATATAACTGGCTAGTCAGTCTATAGTAGATTGACTAGCCAGTTATATGTATATTAATTATGGGCGGTCTTGTTGGGGTAGTGGTATTATTTCTCGTTTAGTATAGTCTATAGTATAGACTGACGCAGTTCTCCCATAGCCGTAACCATAGCCGAAGCCAAAGACAAACCTGGTCCGTTTCCATCGTAGTACAGCCCTTCAAAGCGGAACGTCTTTGCGTCTAGTATCTTGACACTGTTTGCACGAACCGAGTGGGCAAGCGTCGGCAGAGGGCCCAAGTCATGGACGCCTGGGTTGACGAAACTGTCAGCTATGTAAAGGTTACCGAAGTCCGCCTAATTGCAGAAGGGATAAGAATATCAACGAGTATGATTTTGGGGTTGGTTTAAAAATACAAACCAATATATACATTATTTTGTATCACTATCTATAATCAGTGGACAAACTTAATTTCAAATAATGTTTAATACCGTTGTAATACTTCTTTCTTTTTGCAAAACACACGGTAATTATTATATTGTTAAAAATTGCAATCAATTTGTGACAATTTACCTGACAGCAAAGTTGCTAGACAACCGTAAAAAGTTGATAACGTAGCATTTACAGGTAATGTAAAAATAATGCACAGGATACGGAAATAAACTGTTCTTAATGCCATAACCACAGCATGTACTAAATATCGAATTATGTTTATGTTTAGTGAGAGGGCTCATCTTTTCTTATGAAAGTTTTTTAAACTTTTGTCTTTCCCTAGACGGTTTGTAGTATTTATTTGTCCAAAGAATTAAAATAAATAAATAAATGTTGTGCAGAATATTTTCAAATTGTCCCCGTATAGTTTTACACACAGAATTGCAAATAAACAACCGTAGAATAACTGGAATTTTGTGTATACAGTGTAGACTTTCAAGCATGATATTTGGCACACTTTATTGAATAGAAAGGCTGACCTACATGTACATAATGGTATATGCTTCTACGTTATGAATTTCTTAATTTTACAAATTTATTGTAATTTCATGTCTTTTTCAGCACGAGAGTCAAGGCAAATTCTATTGTATACTTGTATAACATTAAATTAAATCAAATCAAATCAAATCAAATCAAATGCTTTAATATATTTTTCAGGCTATTTAATCACAGTTTTTCAAATTTTCCCCAAGGGGAAACAAACAAACAAACAAACAAACAAACACCCCAACAAACAAACAAACAAACAAACACCCCAACAAACAACCCAACAACCCAACAAACAACCCAACAAACAAACAACCCAACAAACAAACAACCCAACAAACAAACAAACAAACAACACGGAAATCAGACTTAAGTAAGACGATTATCATCATGCCTGGGCTTTTATACTTACACCAAAATCACGACACCATACTGATAGCCACTTGTAATCAGACACTGTTTTACCCTCTGGGAGACTGACCAATATTTCTGCATTTCCATACAAACCCAATTTTACATCTCTGTATATGCAAACAAATATATATAAATAACATAATTGTCACAACTGTTTGTAAAGTCATGAAAACAACCTTAGAGAAACGGGTCACAACATAAAACAAACATTTTTGAGGAATGGTATCCTTGTGAAACTTTGCTTGGCAAATAATTGTTTTAAAACCTTTTTAAAAGATCAATAGAACATGTACATTGTACGTCGTTGAATTAAATTGACCACATCCTCTGAACACGCCAAAACAACAGCCGAGTATCAAGTACCGACGAGTACTAGGATGGCCCAGTAGTACTCGAGTACGAGTACTTGGGCCATCGTGTCCGAGTACTTATAGTTTAACAACTGAGTACCAAGTACATGGATCCCCATTGATGAGTACTTCCACAAAAATAGTGAAAATTGGATATTAAACATTGATTGGTTTTTACCAATTTCCAGACGACAATGTGTGTGGGTATAACTATATTTTATATGAATATAACATAAATAGATCAATTGAACTGTTTGCCATACTTTCATTTCTCTATTCATTGCATTGACGAACGTATAGGAAAGCAGAAATGAAAATTGTATTTTTACCACAATTATTTAAAATCAGAGTCTGAGTCCATTTTCATTTGAGTTTCGAGTACACTTAAGGATCCTGCCGAGTTATCAACGTAAATGCAAACGTAAACGTAAACGTAAACAACGTTATACACACCCTTTAGTACTTACGGGTTGGCAGGGTCGACTGGTAATATAGTACCGCTACCATCAGGCTGATCGGTATCCCCAATCCAGAAAAATGCATCTGGGGAAAAATCGTAACAATTTACAATCAATTATTTTATTGATCTCCAATGGATAGATTGATTAATCCAGAGCTGGCACTACAGGAACCTCCCCAGGATTGTTTTATTTTTATGGCAGGTGGGAAGGTTCACCATTATACTTAAAAATTTGAATGCTCTGAATAAATGCAGTTAAATTTACAGAACACTGTAGATGTTTATATGGGCATGAACAACTCTTGAAAAGCATAAGGAGGAATTACAAACAGCAACATTTTGAAATATTATTTAAGGGTAGGTTGCAGCTTAAAGGACATGAGTGTCACGACCGGAAATCGAACCCACACTCTGATGATTCAACCACCAGAACTTGAGTCTGATGCACAATACCAATCCGATGCATTATACGACTCGGCCATAACACACCAATAACCAACATGACAAAAGGCTTCTGTTGACTCTGATCCTACCTGGTGCAGAGCCATCGTACGAGAAACCCCGGATGAGCAGACGGGTTGCGTCGACAGCGTACACTGTGCCTGTCACGTCGTGGTACAACGTCGATAAACTACCAACGAGTGCACCATAGTACGGCTCTGCATTACCTGTCGTAAAGGCTGTGTGAAAAAGAAAAAAAAAATTACGACATCAATGGGACTTGGAAGAAAAATATAAATGTCATCAAGTAAAAACTGAAAGAAGAACACAGCTTCCTGCATGCTTCTTCTCACTGTGCATTCTTGTTTTGCTAAGTAGAACAAAGAGTCATTCCAACAGCTTTATTTCATGTATACTGCATCTTTGGAGTTCCTTGCCTGGTCTATGTTTTACTCTATTTTACAATATACTGTTTTAAGAGAAACATAAATTCCTAACTTCAACTTCCCTGAGTTAATTTCATCTTAAATATTTTCCTCTTGTAACCCCTTACCAAAAGTGGCTTTTAGTGTTGTTGGGGGCAAACTTGCAAATTATAAAATAAAATTAAAACAAGCTTAATACATGAAAAAAATATATATATATGTGTCTGTGATCAGTATGGGTTGAAAGTTTGCATGGTGGGATTTTTGTTGTTGAAAGTTTCGCGGTGACACCATGAAAGAGTCTCCCAAATGATCTATGTGGCTTTTGAAAAGAACTGGTGGTGGCGTATAACTCGACGTTTCGGTCAGAATGCTATGACAATCTTCTGGATGATTAAAGTAGAAAACTAAAATTGTTTGTTTTTAGTTTTAACAAAAGAAAGTATCTTACATCTTAGATATCTGAAAAAATAGTTAAAGGGACACACCGGCTTCGTTGGGCTATTTTGGCTATATACAAAATAGTCTAAAACATGACTCCAAAGGTCTTCCAGGAATGGAAAAGAACGGTTCCTAAAAGAAACCATAAATGTTGGCCGTTTTTAGCATTTGTCAAAAAACGAAGGTCACATGGGTTATCCGAACCACTTTTTGGTTCGGATAACCCTCGTGATCTTCGTAGTTAGTTTTACTTCCAGCCGTATAAAAATTTATTACTGCACCGAATTCAACTCTGTTTTTTAACAAGTATTCATGAGTATTTGACAAAAGAAAATACGTATTCAAATTATGGATACAACTTGTAAATAATTACAAGAAATCGAACGTAAGATTTTATTTCAGAGAGTCTGATCAAAGGAAGCGTGTTTTACAGTGCACAGCGTGGGTCTAGCTACGCGTACCACAGGGGCAACCGTGTAGCTGTCGGCAGAGTGTCTCGGCGGGGCTCAGCGCGACGGAAACCCCCTAGCCAAGAGATAGCTGTACCTGGAAGCTCATGAACATGTGGGAGGGGCAGGGAGCAAGACCATATTGTTGTCATTGCGGGTTTGTTAGTCGGTAAACATCGCTGATCGAATCCGCTGTTTCATAAATGCGACGTTTCAATGCTCTGTGTACGTTCCTTCCCCGATTTGTACCGAATTTCTTAGTAATTAAATAAGATTTATGTCAATACATAGAAATACCACTTTTATATTGACGGTGCAATTAGGTTAGACAATTTGTGTGACAAATTACAAAAAAATGAGCCCCCCCAAACCACCCCCAAAAAACAAAAACAAAAACCGGAGCCCCTGAAGGGACAGGTGAAAAAGAAATTAAAATTAAAAGGTGGAAAAATACCTCACACGAAATTTCTATTTCATCTCTTCAAAATTCCAACAAAATCATTTCGTTTCCTCAAAATATTATTTAATTCAATCAAAATAAAAGTGTGTTTTTCTAGGTAATGAAATAGATTTTTCCTAGAAAATATGTTTTCGAACACGCTTTCTTTCCCCAAAAATACGATTTTGTTCCCCAGAAATACGCTTTCGTACCTTGAAGATACGCATTTGTTTCTTCGAAATATGATTTTGTTCGCACAAAATGTAATTTCGTTCGCTCGAAATATGCTTTCGTTCCCTAAAAATACGCGCTCGTTCCCTAAAACAAGCTTTCGTTTCCTCGAAATACGACTTTGAATTGTTCGCCCGAAATATACTTTCGTTCATCCGAAATATGCTTTCGTTCCCTAAAAAATACACTTTCGTTCCCTCGAAATGAGATTTTGTTCCCCAAAATTCATCTTTCGTTCCCTCAAGATAGCTAGCTTTTGTTCCCTCAAGTTCAATCTCACCAATTTGTTAAATTCCCTTGTGAGGGTCAACTTTGAGAGGGGACGAGTTTGTATGTGAGGGGGCGACCTTTATAGGGCGACACTTTGTAATTGGCTGGGGGCGAGTTGACTGGTTTCCGTGTCTGTTGTTTATACACACTTTCAGATGAATAACGTAGACTGGATCCTCATGCCTTGCCGTAGTAAAACATTTACATAAACAGATCACCAGTCTACTTGCAACAAGGCGCAGCATGTATCCCGTAAATTTGCACTTGCAACGGCTGGTAAAGCGTAGACGATGACCTTTGACCGTTTTTGTTTTTTTCGGTCATTTCTCGTTAATTACGTTATATTTTTGTATAAAATTTTTTAAAAACCATCTAGAAATAATTGTCTTTGATTCTACTTGACAAATTTACGTAAACAGTTAACCGGTGTGTTCCTTTAATGATGTGAAGTTTCGACCTTATAGCAGGGTCTTTCTATAAGGCTATAATTATGATAAATGAAAGCACAACACAACACACATTAGGTACACATTAGGTACACATTAGGTACACATTGGGTACACATTAGGTACACATTAGGTATACTAATAGTGTAGCAGAAGCAGCCAAGTGGAAAGAAATAAAGGAGAGAGACAGACAGAAAGCACACACAAAAAGCAAGGGATGAACAATGAAGGAGACAATAGGGTAGAGGGAAGGGGCAGGTAGATATAAATCAGGGTGTCAAAATTAATTCTTGCATCAGCTTTTGGGCTTAGGCGAGAAAGACTCACAACGAAAGACTCAAGGTTTATTTTAAGTCACATACAACACTTGCCTCCACTCTCAGCCATTTTTACCACCTCCATTACCGTGTTTCTATGACAACTATATTGAAGAGTAGAGCTATAGAAACTATTGTCATGGTTACATTCCAATATGGTTGACGAGGTGCTTGTTTATACGGAGCTCTGGAAGTGCCACCGACATGTTGAGATCCTGATATAATTATCTTCGGATGACGACATCCTAAAGGCAAATAAGTCAACATACCGAGATAATTATGTCGACATGTTGACATCCTAAAAGCATGATGTCGTCTTCATGTGATAATTTATCTCGGGATGACGACATCCCAAAACTAAGATGTCGTCTTGCTGTGATAATTTATTTCAGGATGACGACATCCCAAAACTAGGATGTCGTATTCCCGTGATAATTTATCTAGGGATGACGACATCCCAAAACTAGGAAGTCGTCTTCCTTTGATAATTTATCTCGGGATGACGACATCCTAAAGGTAGGATGCCATTTACTGCATCACGCATCACGTAAAACGAATTCGCGAAGGCCGCGTGTGTACGTAAATTCCACAACTCAAGCTGTTTTGTATGGTGGCCCTGAAGGGACATCGCATATCGCATACGTGTGCGCACACGTATGCAATGTCGTGAAACAATTCGCGAATATGTGCGCACACGTATGCAATGTCGTGAAACAATTCGCGAATATGTGCGCACACGTACGCAATGTCGTGAAACAAATCGCGAATGTGTGCGCACACGTATGCAATGTCGTGAAACAAATCGCGAATGTGTGCGCACACGGTATGCAATGTCGTGAAACAATTCGCGAATATGTGCGCACACGTCTGCAAATATATTTGCAATGTCGTGAACGTTTATTGCATACCAAGTTGCATACCTTTGAATAAAATGTCTAATGATCTGGGGGGTTTCTTGCCTACAGTGAGATTAGCGGTAGTCATTGCAGCGGTAGTCATTGTTGTGAGGCAAGCGAGGCGGGTGGCGTATTTCTTTTAGCCATGCTTACACAGGAGCCTGACTGTAGCGCCACGTACTCCCTAGGTCTCTAACAAATTGTCTGCAACTATGACATCATCCCAAAGGTATGCAACTTGGTATGCAATAAACGTTCACGACATTGCAAATATATTCGCACTCGTGTGCGCACACATTCGCAATTTGTTTCACGACATTGCATACGTGTGCGCACATATTCGCGATTTGTTTCACGACATTGCATACGTGTGCGCACATATTCGCGAATTGTTTCACGACATTGCATACGTGTGCGCACATATTCGCGAATTGTTTCACGACATTGCATACGTGTGCGCACATATTCGCGAATTGTTTCACGACATTGCATACGTGTGCGCACATATTCGCGATTTGTTTCACGACATTGCATACGTGTGCGCACATATTCGCGAATTGTTTCACGACATTGCATACGTGTGCGCACATATTCGCGAATTGTTTCACGACATTGCATACGTGTGCGCACATATTCGCGATTTGTTTCACGACATTGCATACGTGTGCGCACATATTCGCGAATTGTTTCACGACATTGCATACGTGTGCGCACACGTATGCGATATGCGATGTCCCTTCAGGGCCACCATAGTTTTGTTCCTGTTTTATTTTTCTTTACCTGTCCCTTTAGGGTTCTGTGGCTTCAAAGTGTAAAGCCCACCAACCTTTGTGGGATTGGGAAAATATGAACCAATTTCAAAATATACCGTTATAATGTCTGACAAAATCTAAAAAGCCCGGTTTGTATAAATTTTCTGGAAGCCAAAACCACAGAGTAAAATTGTAATGTTTAAATTGTGTTGAAATGGGAAAATCATTGTGTTTTTTACCGAGAACATTTATTTCCATCCGCCAGTTTTCAAAGAACAATCATGCTACAATATATAAACGGCACCCCAACGTTCCGACACTCCTATGTTCCGACCCTATTTTCCTAATCCTAACCCTACCCACATGACACTAGCCCTATAGCCTGTAGAGCACGAGGGGTTATCGGAACATGGTTGCAGAAATCAGTGCTATTTTATCACCATGGTGTACATTTTGACTCCTTTGTTGAATGTGTGACAACAACCATGGTGTCAATTTAACACCCAAGTTTCTGCACTGTGGGAGTTGGAACGCAGAACAGCCAATAGTTTCGTCAGTACATTCAATCGTGAGTATCTCGATATTTGGATAAGTGGTGGCACTCCAGTCAAACCTTGGTAACTTCAACACAACCTGCTCACTGATGAGCACATAATTATCTCATTGCAACTACATTATAATGGTTAGATATCCGCTCGGAGGTCAAGTACGGCTTCCGAGCACGATTTCGTTAACTGATTGCATTTGTAATTGCTAAACTTGCATAGGGGTACATGCTGTGAAAAAAGCCGTGTCCTTTGCCTGGAAAAAAACCCACCTTCCTCCATCATGGTATAGTGATGTAACGTGATATTTCAACGCCTCCGGTGACAAGTTCCTTTGTATAGAAAAATGCTATGTAATAACATGCATCAGCTCAGCATTACTATTAGCATTCTGTGATGTGCAAATAACATGTTATACAGTCGTTCCCTGGCCTCTATTCATTGAGTTCTGTAATGTTTATTTTGTGAATTCACGCATTTAATTAAAGATTTAAAATTATTGTCTATCGTTTTCCTTTTAGATGATCACAATTTGTTTGTTTTTCTTTATTAATACTTGATTATTATTTTATTTTAATTTAATTAATTATCTTAACTTGGATTCCGGGAACTGATGAAAACATCAACAAGATGAAAAGCGGCCCATAGCATAAGCTAGAATCAAGTTGCAATAAAAGAACTACAAAAATAATGATTAATAGATTGAATTATAAGCTGCAAAAACCGGGGTGTTAAAATTGACACCATGAGTGTTGCCACATACAGATACCGAAGAGAGAATCACAATTAACATCACAGGCTGTTAACTTACTACAGATGCAAGGGTTTGGGCAAGATGGGGGCTAGATGAGCTATACTGTAGGAGCGTTTAAGGCCGTTTACGAAACGGAGGCTCAGGCTCAGGCTTTTAGGCTTCAGAAACGTCGGCCTCATACGAATCAGAGGCTCCGGCTTGGGCTTTGTGTTTGAGGCTTCGGAATTCGGCCCAAAGCGGAGCCTGACGAAGCCTCGGTAAGGAGTGGATTCGCAAAGGCTTCAATATGGCCGACGTTTCTGAAGCCTAAGCCTAAGCCTGAGCCTGAGCCTCCGTTTCGTAAACGGTCTAAGACAAATTGATACTGTAATCTTAAAGATCATGGGCAACGTTGGTTCTTCATTCAAAGACTGGTATCTGGACTTTATGTGACCCAAACACATACATAAAAAACGAAGTAAGATTTAAGCGCAGTCGGTCATGAATCCGAGTCACGGGAATATAGGTAAACAACCTTAATTATGTTTTCACGTTTCAAACACCGAGATTAATCATCGTCTCAAAAGCTACCCCGGGTCCTATAGGGGGTCTGACCCAGAAACTGGTCAAAAGTGAAAATTTAGCTCGGATTCTGCGTCAGTCGTACCCATTTCTGGGTCATTTTCACACACATTCCAGGTCACACTTACCCAGAAATGGGTCGGGCTCCCTAAAAAGTTGAGACTGGAATCTGGTCATATTCTGATTCGCGAGTTTTTAGAGTGTATGCCTGTGCCCATAGCTTGAAATATGTTTTTATTTTTCAATTTTTATTCCCCCCCCAAACTTCCCAATACTGTGCACATCCTTTAAATTGGTTGAGTTCATGGTGATTAACAATTACAGATAGCAGTCTGATACAGCGAATTAAAACTTAATTCAGTAAAACAACAAATTTGTACTGCTTTTGGTTTCGGCCACGAATGGTAATGGTGTGAGAATTGTCAATTCATTTGCATGTAATTATTGATAATTTAGTTTATTAATTCGTTGTTTTAATAATGTGCACTTACCTTGACATATTGCCAGCACGAGACATGCAGCCCAAACTGCCATCATCAACACCACAGAGTCAACAAACAGTATCGTTATTCGTATTCGCTTTCTACGAAGCCACACATTTACGACGAGATGTAGTTGTTTGTATGTAGCGCGAAATGTAATTAGAAAGGTGAAGTCCACGCTTGATCGACAGTGTGTAGGTTGAGAAAGTGATCAAACACATCCACCAAGTGGTTTTTATAATACGCCGAAAGGGCCTAGTTGTGAAGGTCGTGGTTTTGATGCCTCATGCCTAAACTCTACGTCATCCAGAAAAATGGGTTGTCCTGCTGCTGAAGGAAGGAAACTCAAACACCGTTTGATTTGAAGGTTGGTAGAAACTACGTCAATGGCCACACGTCACTGGCAGCCACCAGCGCATTGAGGTATATAGCGCACGAACACAACCAGAGTCATTCAACTGTGACGCGACTTTCTTCTACGAATTGTCCGGTATTTCCCGGCTAGTCCATTTTGCATAAGCCGTCATAAGGAAAAAAGGCTATCCCATATAAGGTAAAGACCGCGTAGAAAGTAGCATTGTTTGTTGGTTTTAACAGTTTAAATTTGTTTCTTATTGTATACCGTCGTTGACATGACAGCAGCGAAACAAAGATTGAAATCTACTCCGCGGCAGTAGAATAAATAGCAAGACAAGTTCTCAAAGAACAATAATACACAGCTGAGTAGATACACATGGTGTTACCGCAAACCGAATAGTTATACATTGGACCTCACCATGCAATGCCTCAAAAACCCACAAGATTGTGCTCCTTTTGGTCTTTGCTTCTTATAATTACCCGTGGCTGCATGTTCCCTTCTTGCTCATTACAATCACATCAAAACAAAGATAAACAATCGTTCTCTCGAAAAGGCTAGTCATTTTGATCAGGATGAAGCCCTCTCGAGTAGAAATATTGGTTTGTAAATTTGTTTAAAGGTATGCGACCAAGTATGCGAAAAAATCACGACATTACATATGACTGCATTCGCATACGTATGCGCACATTAATCTGAATGTATTCAGATTAATCAACGTTTAAATGGGGAGATTTTTAGGTGTTCGGGCAATACGCCCGAACAACTCTTTGTTATTGTTCGTTTTCTTTATTTTATTTTTTCTCTCGAAATTGTCTTGACCGCAGCCTCAGCTACCAATACCATATACACTGAAGAACAAAGTAATACTTAAAATGAAGCAAATCCTTTAGATCAACGTTTTCCAAGCTCGGAGGTTTTCAATGGCTTTTTCTAGGCTTCCAGTCGTCAACTTTGTGGTGGAGACAGAAGAAAAATGTCCAGCACAAAAAATTACGTTTTTAAAAATTATTTAAAATAAAATCTGATTTTCGATTTTAATTTTTTGCCTTATACCCACTTGAAAATGGGTCTACATTTTTTAAACATTGAATATTCTCAATGACTCATTGGATATTATCAAATATGTTTTATTCCGCCTAGATTAACACAATTTTTAAGTCTCACATGATTGACTTATCTAAATTACTTGAACTTTACAAATAAAACCAAACTTCTACAAAACCCAATAAACAAATATTAAAAAAAAAATCTTTCAAAACCAAATTAACACAAATCTAATATTTAGTGACACAAAAATGACTAACACACAAAATGTACATCCTTGTTCGTTGCTACATAGTGTTATGAGACCCTAATGCGTGTACATGTAATTACGTGTATACAACTCACGCTGTCAATCATTCTCTGTGTGTAAGTCCGTTGACCCTAGTGGGCGGCGCTAATCCGTTGTGAAGGATCTAGAATGATCTAGGAGGTTTGAAGTTAGTTTTTTCCAGAAAACATCACAAATCCTTTATATACGGGCTGGGGATAAATCTTCGACAGGACACAAATACTCAGACTGGTGGAAGTACGACTTCTGTGATTGTTTTTCAACTCGTTAGAGGAGCTTGTGATAGAGTTCGCCTTTGACCGAGTGCAGTTAAAGAGCTTAATTAAATTCCGGAAAAGACATTTTCGAACTTAATCTACGGTTCGGTATTTTGGGGTCTTCTTCCCCATATTTTGGTGGCGGGTGTCAGATTGTGTACCCGTTGTTGCTTCGTCTTCTTCTGGACATTTTGTCGGAGTGAGTTTACCCCGTGATGCTCATAGTCACATCGGCAAAGAACTGATTTATCGCCCCTGGAGTTGATCGTTTTAGAGCCAGTGTATGTGATCCTCGCTGTATCTTCTGTTGCTGTGATCCTCGCTCGTATTTCATCCAGGTTGACGTATTAGCCCGTAAAATACTTATTTTATAAGAACCATTTTTAATGTACACTTGTTTCACGCAATCATTGTACGTTTGTTAAACCAAATCGGTAACTGAAGTGGTTGATAGGTTTATCCTAAATCACTTTGATTCTGTGTTCTTTACATCAGTGTCACCTTGTTTGATTTCTTTGTTGCATCTGAGGAAATTCAGGCTTTTTGAGTGATTTATATTCACGGATAGTTTGGAGTTTTTTGGATCGTAACAATAGTCATTACCAAACAAGCCCACCATACTAGGCCTATTTGATATAAACTTCCCCTCACCTAAATTATTTAAAAAATTCATACAAAGACTTTGTAACCAAAACAGTAATACATCCATGTGTGTTAAAGGCAAAGTATACCACTTTGGTATTTGGAACCGTTCGATAGTTTTAATAGATGTAAACAATAAAGCTAACCTGGTCACGTTTTTGAGATATAGGCCTATCGACGAAAATCCGGAGCGAATATGTCCACGCAGGAAGAATAATCCCTAATAGGAATACACAAACTGAGAAACGTTTATGTCAGTAACGTCTCTCTTTTTGGGGCATAACAACTGATATCTTTTTATATAGCCAAATTACTTCGAAGTGATATGTTTCTCTTATTGCTTTTTACCATCGAAAGCTGCAGTACTTCTAACCAATACAATTTTATTGCCATTACTTTTAAGGGTGATTACCAAACGTATACCGTCCCTTTAAAACTAAAAAACACAAAAATAACCATTTTAATATTAAAACAATTCTGCAATTAAGAAACAACATTTTCGATACTTATCTAAGGGTTTTGGGAAGTACAAATTTACTGTTTGTAGCCAGTCAAGAAACTGGACTAGAAACGCAGGGTTTCTGCGATGACGTCAATTGTGAGCGTCAAGTCGAAATACGCAAAGAATTACAAGGGTACCGCCACTAAACAGAAGTTCCATAGCAAACTATTCTGTATAATTGATAAAGTATACAAAAATACACAAAACATTTAGAATCCTTAAAAAAAATTGGATAATAACCACAACACCTCCCATTAAACTTAAAAATTCTCAGTAAAAGAACAAATACCCCCCCCCCCCAACAAAAACAAAAACAAAACAATCTAAGCTCCAATTATGGCCTAAGTTTGATTTATTTATGCACAGGCATTTATTTTTAGATATTGTTGTCAATTTTATCACAGTTCAAACTTACTGATTGAAACCAATGTGCCAGTGACACAAAAGGACCCTTCCCATTCATAAGATCAACTAATATTTTTCCAATCATGCAAACCTTTGGACGTTAAATTTGCGCCATTTTCAAAATAAGCAACTTCGTGACCTAACACGGTCCGCAATTTTGTAGAACAACATTTTCGACTCCACAAAATGGCGGACCGTGTTAGTTCACGAAGTAAAAGGAAAACCACGCAATTTAGAGGAATATTTGTGTTTATCACACTGATTACAATATTATGGCGAGCAGTGCTGCACTAGTTGAACAGCAATTTAATGATACGGGGGGGGGGGGGGGGGGGGGAAGCCTCTTGAGTGTAAGAGTTATTTCCTGCAAGTTCGCCCCAAACAAAGGTTTTAGGCACTCTTGGTAAGGGGCTTTAGCAAGAAGAAAATATTTAAGATGGAAATAACTCAGTGGAGCTGAAAGCATGAGAAGTTGTTATTCCACTTGAAACAGTCTAGATTGTAGGATGAAGGAGTTCCAAAGAGATGCAATTCGTTGACTCCATTTTAGCATGTGTAATAATTGCATGGGAGATAAACAAACGTTATGACCGGTTTTGCCCTACACTGATGTGTGTTAGAATGCTAAAGGTCAGGGGTTCGAGAATTAAAGAACGGTCCAAGTAGGCCTATAGTAAACTTAACAGACTTCTCCGTTATCTATTGATAGTTTATTAGGTGTTCGGAGCGGAGCGTAGCTCCGAACACCTCTTGTTATTAGGTGTTCGGAGCGGAGCGTAGCTCCGAACACCTCTTGTTATTGTTCGTTTTTTTTTTTTTTTTTAGGTGTTCGGTCCACAGACCGAACAACTCTTTGTTATTGTTCGGTTTTTTTTTTTTTTTTTTTCTTCTTTGTTTTGCTTATTCTTCTCAGCGAGCTTTGTCCGCAAGCAAACGCATACTTCCGAATCTTTGATCAACTTGAAACTTCATGTGAAGTTAGAACATAACTAGGAGAAGCCGAGTAAGTTGTGACGTCACGATTACGTCATCAGGTGTCAAGTTACAAGCCATTTTAGCTCGAAAAGTGCCCTCATGCCAATGCCTGTATGTCTCTGAATATTACAGCTACAGTATTCATATTTGGGCATATGATAGATCAAGACACGGGCAACATTTGAAAAGTTAACGCCAAATTCACATGACCTTAACTTCCGGGTCGTTACACTAGGTCGAAGTTCGCCTTCGTTTTTTCCTTCAAAAAAACACTTTCGAGCTTATCTACGGAATAACTCAAGATTGAGATTGAATTGAACAATGAAACTCAACAGATAGTTGAACCTCACTATCAAGACGACACAAACCTATTTACGTCATGATGACGTCATCGGGCATCGAATTATAATAAATCAAAGTTTAATATTTGTAAAAAGCATAACTCATGAACCATTTGTTTGTTTTTTATAATCTACACATCATCGGATAGCTCATTTAAAGTTCGACAAACGCTACACAGAACCCGTCCAACATTTGAACTTACTTCCGGTTAAAATCGGAAGTTGAAAATTTCTTATTATCCTATCTGATATATATCTTTAAAACTACTGATCATTTCAGCATAATTTTTGTATCGGGGTGTAGAACGTTAGTCGTGCTCAAACTTCTGAACACAGACATGACAACATTTTGACCTTAATATATGGTCAAAACCGGACAATGAAGCGCACCTACCCACTCGTACCCCCCCCCCCCCGCTTTGATTGACAAAGCATTATGTACACATAACGTTGAAACTGATGCAAGCTGCAGTTCAGTGTCGTCATTGTTGTTTCATGTGGCGGGAAGCTAGCCTTTAGTCAAGGCGCACCGCGGCACCCCCGGCCCGGATATCACGCACGAAAAAAGACCAGCGCGAGCGGCGAAGCGCCTTTACCGTATGTACATTCAACGTAGTTCAAGATTATCAATGGCGTACTATTAAGATTATAGATCTAAATACCGCTTATATTCAGCGTCTAATTGTTCCCCTATTCGCCCTTCTCATGGCTTAATGATCAATATGGAATTGAAGACGAAGTTTCACTGAGATGACCACCTGCTTCAGTGATTCGTATGACTTGTAATTGTTTGAGAAAATGCAAGCAGAAAAAGACGAACATTGGTTATGTGTTTATCAAACACCGAGAAGCAGAGACTTGACATCAGCTCATGAATGGGTGTTTCGGACGGCGTCCACGGCAGTGTTTATCGATGCTATATCGGTGCCACACGGTGATAAAACGGTAAGCTTTGTGTGAAAATCATTGCTTTTCAAAATGAGTATTTATTTAATGCACAGTTATGTTATAAAGTTTATCTTTTATCATCAAGTGGTGGCGTTGGTGATGTTTTTAAAACTAAAGAACGTTTTATAGTGTGATCGTCGAGGAGTAGAATTGGGGGATTGGTATGATTGATGGCTGTGTCACTAAAGTCAGAAAATGGTCCGACTGAAGAATGTTTGTCGGCAACTTTGATGACGTTTGTGTTAAGTAAAGTAGGTTTTGTTTATAAGTTGTTCACTTCCAAAACAATATGTGCACCTTCCACTAACCTTTTCTTGTGCAATTTCCTAAGTTTGAATGTTGTTACTGTTTTGACCCCCCCCCCTTTGAACAGGTTGGTCATTGAGAGAGCGCAATATAAATTAAATAAATTAGTAGTATTATTATATAAATATGAAACGTTTTAAGTCTTGATTTTTGTTTATTTTAACAGTTTCAGCTTGACTTAATTTTCCTAGAGTCATACTTTGTTTATTTTGTAATATTGTTTTTTTCTTCTTCAGAATACAGCACATCCACCGGCATGGTCTTGGATCCAGTGACAGATTTTCCACGTGTTGTTGTGTTGCATTCTTCATTTCCTGTATGATGCACCATACAGGTAGAAATAGAACTTATAAATCATTATGTTATAAGTCAAAATTCAAGAGAGGCTTAGATTTGCCGTCTTCATGATTTGCCTTCGTTTTGCATTATGATTTAAAACAAGTGCCCTTTCAATAGTCTAAAAATTAACAAACTGTTCTGTAGGAAAATCAATATCCAACTAGAGATTTAGTGTTTGTGAGAACAAACACTAGGTGTTCGGGTATGGGGCACTGTTATGTTACTAAAATGCGTAAGCAGATTTATATTGAAAGTTTTTTAATTTTCCAAAAAAAGGGGTTTGCAAACCTATTACTTTTATACTTTTAGTGTACACGGGGGAAAGTGATATCGTTGCTGTATATGAGTCTCCATAAAGTAGTTTAGATACACATGTATAACAATTTTCATGTAAATAGTCACAAACTTAACATGCTTAACTGATAAATTAAAAGACTATCACTAACAATTCAAAAATAAATGTTATCAAACTACGCATGCTTGCTACCTTATGTGTGAAGCAACATCATTTGTCATGATTATGAAAAGGGCATAAGAACCTACTGTTTACACGATGTGCAATTTATGTTGAATTTATTTTGCTAGTCACATTGTATTTCTTTGAAGTATTCAACAGGATCTAAAAGTTAGATTCGCATAAAAACCGTTGTTGATCAGAGTCAAATTTATGTTGACCTTTTTCCGATTGCATTTTCTCAGTTATCAAAAGTTATTCAAATCACCAAAACAGTTCAGCAAAATACACTCGTTCAGTTGATATTTACCACGAAGCCAACAAAAGGCTAACACGAAGGTTATGCAATGAGCTATTCATTGGACCACCGTCGAACAACGTAGATTTCCGAAGGATGGTTGCATTTATCGACGAGTGCAGTAACAAAGGACCATTAACTTGGTATAGCGCCACCATGGATAACGCATCAACTTTACTGTACGCTTCAGTACATGTACAATATACATGTGGGCCAGCAATGCACAGTCTTCGTGGACTTTGAACCTTAAGATCAATGGCGCAGTGTGTGTACAGTTTACATGTACATGCAAGCTTGCACGTGGTCAATGGAGCGGAACGACCAGCCCTTTGCTTCTGCTGCGTAATGTTCAACTTACATTTTGAGCGTGAAGTTAAGAACAAACGGGGTAACTCTTTGTGTAGCATTTGTTGAGTTTTTAAAGGCCTGTCCGATGATGTATTGATTGAAGCAATCCATTCAGTAATTATTAAGTTATGATTTTTTGAAATATACAATTTTGATTTACTGTATTTCAACACCTGATGACGTCATCATGACGTCACACTAACTTGATGGAGGTTTCATCAAGGTTCTAACATGGTGTAAATTTGAAGTTGATCAGACAAACAGAAGTTAAGAATTTTGCCAGGAAATGTTTTTTTGTTAAGAATTGCACAAAGGCAAACTTTGACCTTCCGGTACGACCGGAAGTAAAGGTCATGTGATTTTGGCGTTAACTTTTCAAATGTTGCCCGTGTCTTGATCTATCATAATGTTTAAATATGAATATTATAGCTTTCCTATTCAGAAGGTTGTTATTTATAAAATTTATACAATTTTTAGCAGCCCTTTATTTCTTGTGTAACCTATTAATACTTTACTTTCTCTAATATTTCAAAAGCTATCAGGATTGTTTTCAGCGATTCAATGATATAGCTTACGCATTAAAACAGCAGTGAGCCCACCAGCGATACCCGAACACCTAGTGTTTGTTGTCACAAACACGTTAAGTCTAGTTTTACTTCTTATTCTTCTTCTTCTCTCCGTCCCTTGTCCGCTAACAAAAGCACACTTCCCAAGCTTATATAAACTTGAAATTTTTACCATAGTTAGATAACCATTAGGAGACGAAACCGTTTGATTTACGTCATGATGACGTCATCAGGTGTCAAGTTACAAGGTTTTTAAAATTAAAAAATTTAATCTTTGAAAATCCATATCAAATCAAGATGAAGAGACCGTCGGTTACTTTTTGCGGGATTATATAGAGGTAATATGGGTCTTCATTTTTTTTTTTTTGAGTGACATGACTTGACCTCTACTTCCGGTCGAAACAGGAAGGAACAGGAAGTGCCTTGTAATTTAAAAGTGGCACACTTTTTGAAGTTTTTTTTAACGGTGTTATAGTCGAGCAAGAGTCTGGTTTAAAAAAATAAGACAAGTGACGTCATAAAAGTCAAGAGCGCCCTCTAGCGGCAGGTTGAAAACAATTAAAAATACACTTTTACTAGATGTCTGTGGCGAAGTTTATGATAATCGTTTCAAAATTGGTATACATAATGACCTTCTTGCAGACAACATATGTGTGAATTTTAGATTGATGACGTCATCATGTGTCACGTGGTATCGCATTAAAGGTTTACTTTTTGAAGCTGTGTATCTACAAAACCACAAGTTTGACTGAGTTGAAACTTGGCATGTTGATAGGCAGTTTTATTGACTATGTAAATCTAAAGAAACAACATGATGACGTCATTCCTTTTTTTTATACAAATATTTGAAATATTGACCAATTATTACGGGTATTTATTGACCCGCTGTTAAACCACGGGATACACTCACACTACGTGATCTGAACCGGTGGGAAAAATCAACCACAAGGTTCAAAGTCCAATAAACAAGCTTGTGGTCTAGTCTCTGTTCAAGGTTCGCGCAACCTGCTTTTGACAACACGCTTTGTTAGTCTCTAAAACAGCCGTCCATGCAAACCTCGTTAACAAACAAATGCTAGGCTTTTGAAACTTGAAAGGTAATGAATTTATAAAATATGAAGTGATGACGTCTGCATGACGTCATCAATTTTCAAGTTATATTACCACCAAGGTAGTGTTTTACAAGATCTAATACGTACAGAACAACTTTGGCATCAAGCTTAAACTTTGCAAGTCAGTATTTATGCTGGGATGTGTAAACATCAGCGCGGCCTTTACACAGAGGGCGCTAGATAAAAACTACGGTCACGAGCTAGCTGCTGATGTTTTGTTGCATTCATAGACACAGGAATGGTGGCAACTTCATTTATTATTTTGAATAACATCTTTAGGCTTGTAATCAAGTGGATAATCATTCAAAAATAATGGGTTTTGATTCCAAAGCGACTACCATGGAAACTAGCATGCAGATCGATGCCCGCGCCCGTCAAACACTTGATTCTTATGTTCTATCATTCTAAACATGTAAGCATTGTTGTGAAAAAAATCGTACACGATTATTTCATGTGATCATAAAGGGAACCAGCCGATCATATTAAGAAACATTATACTTCCATTCAATGGCCGTCCAAAAACCAATGTATCCTCCCCTGTCCGGTTTTCGATGTAGTATGCCTTTTTCTTTGAATTGAATTTTTTTTAAAAATATTCCATAATCAACTGATGCCCTAATTACCTTCCTTTGTTTATAAGAAATATGCAAACATATATTAAAACGTGATGGACATTGAAACTTTCACACCACGCACCGATCTTCGATGACTTCAATAGCGTCCCATTTGTTTTGAGTTTGACCTGTTTTCGATGCAAACAAGAAAGTATGGTGTCCGGGTGAAGCCATATGTGGAAGAAACATCTGCAGTGACTACAAGTGTTCTGTGAGACTTAGTGTATGACTCTATAGCCAGCAGTTTTCTTCCTTTTATTCAACATATTTTTTATTTAGTTTAAAAAATAACCATGGTATTTTTCAAAAACTTAAAATAAAAAAAAATAAAAAAATAAAATGTAAATAATTCTTGGCTTTCAAATCTTATTTTTATTTAGTTTTGTGTCTTTTTATGTTTCTTAACATTTATAATAAAGCATATAAATAAACAGTGATAATCGAATCACAAAGCTGATATTAAAATTTTAATATTAATAACAAAAATGATAGAGTGTTACAAAAAAAAATTATCCAGACTATTAGAAAATGATATAAGGCACGTGGCTTCTTTAAGCCTCTGTATTTTTCCCCCAGAATGCTCAGCAGAATGTTCAGTCACATGATTTGATCATCGTGAATTGTGAATTGAAAAAGTGTTTGATGAAACTTTTTCGGTGGGAATTTTTTTTTTATGGCCCAGACAGTATGACATATTTTTGTACCTTGCAGAAATGCCTAAAATACCACAACTTTTTGCATTTACAAGTGCAACTAACCAGTGGAGCCTTACATGTTTCTAAGTTTTGGTCAAAGGAGAGGAGACTCTTTGCTTGGCAAGTCAAACCACAAAAATTGTATCTAGGGACTGTTTACATCACGCGCAGAGAGGTAAAAGATTTGCCTCGATTTTAGGGACGCCCTGAATACAGGGCGTCCTACGATATCAACTCGCAGAAGCACACCGGCGCGCCACGTGTAATACACTGAGACATTGAAGACATTGAGCAGTCCACGAAGACTGTGTACTGTGGTATTGCATGCTGGTGTACAGTTGCACGCCACAGGTATCGTACTTACAACTTATCAATGGCGTACTGACATTATAGATGTGAATTCCGCTCATATTCAGCGTCTAATTGTTCCCCTATTCGCCCTTCTCGTTGCTTAATGATCAAAATGGAATTAAAGACGAAGTTTCGCTGAGATGGCCACCTACTTCAGTGTTTCATATGACTATTAATTTTGTGAGAAAATGCAAGCAGAAAAGGACGAACATTGGTTATGTTTTGATCACACTCCGAGAAGGAAGGATGTGTCATCGGATCGTGAAGGGTGCTTCAGACCCTCCTCACGGCATGTTGCTACACGGGACTAAAACGGTAAGTTTTTGTGTGAACATCAATGCTTTTCAAAATGATTCTTTTATTTAATGCACAATTACGTTATAAAGTTTATCCTGTATCATCAAGTGGTGACGTTGGTGAAATGGTTTTAAAACCAAGGAACGTTTAGTATGAACGTCGAAGAGATAGAATTGGGCAATGGAGGGATTGGTATGATTGTTGGCTGTGTCACTATAGTCAGAAAATGATCAGACTGATGAATGTTTTTCGTCAACTTTGTATTATGACATAATTATTTGAAAACCCTTCGATAAAGTTTCCCCTAATAAGATTTCGTTTATAAGTTGTTCCCATCAAAAACAAGATGTGCACCTTCCACTAATTTTTTCTGGCGTAATTTCTTTACTCTGATATGTTGTATTGTTGAGCGCAATATAAATTCAATAAATTATTATTATTATTATTATATAATCATGAAATTTTGTAAGTCTTGAATTTTAGTAAGTCTTGAATGTTATGAAATTGAGCAGTTTCAGCTTGGCTTACATTGCTTTGAGTCATACTTTGTATATAATTGTTTTTTTCATCTTCAGAATATACAACACATCCAGTACTCGAATGGTCTCCAGTGAAAGATTTCATAATCATTGTTGTGTTCCATTCCCTAATTCCTTGCCGAGTGTATGATGCACCATACAGGTAGAAATAGTTATTAACTCATTAATAATATTTAATTAGTTAAAATTCACGAGAAGCTAAAACTGCCGTCTTCATGACTTGCCTTTATCTTGCATAATTTTTTAAAACAAGTGTCTTTTCTTTCAATTTTATAAATTTAACAAACCGTTCTGTATGAAGACAAATGTCTAAAAATCAAGCAAGCTATTAAAAAAAATGCAACCAATAGATCACACTATGCTCGACTTATTTTAACGACATCATCAATCAGTATTGAACAATCAAAGTATCATGCACCGATACATGAGAAGCCAAATCACAGTATTTGAAAACCTGTTAAAACTTATAAGAATTGTAACTTAATAATGTCAACATGATTTGCACAGTCGGATTTATTAATAAATAAAGAATCAATATCCATTGAAAAATAAAAAACTTCAGTGAGTGGCATACATGATAGTTGTACTTGTTAGTAATTCAAACGCTCGTTTTAAGATGTGCAACCAAGATGAAAGGGAAATTCGAAAAATTAATGTTGCTCTGTATGAAAGGACATTATTGACCCTCTGCCCTTTCAAATAAACTAAATATTGTACTCTTTTGCTGACAATACGTTTTGTAAGTTCACCTTCGTTTTTCAATTACAATTTAAAGCACATAACTAAATACCAATGTATCGATAAGAACTTATCTAACGTCATAATGACGTCATCAGTTTTCAAATTTGGCTTTAACAAAAGATGATTATTTTTAATTAGGTTTTATTTTTGTATTGTGTGCGTGACATTACGTTACCTCTACATCCGGTCGAAACAGGAAGTGCCTTGTTATACTTTAGTTTTTGACCGATTAATATTGTTCTCTCCCTGCAAATAAGACTGAGAAAAGAAGGGAAATACTCAGGTCCAATTCTGTCGATAAATAACGCCTTTTTAATTGTTGCATTCGTATACACAGGAAGTGTGGCAGCTATATTTATTATTTTGAATAACATCTTTAGGATTGTAATCAAGTGGATAATCATTCAAAAATATTGGGTTTTGATTCCAAAGCGACTACCATGGAACTAGCATGCAGATCGATGCCCGCGCCCGTCAAATACTTAATTCTTATTTTCTATCATTCTAAACATGTAATCTTTGTTGTGAAAAAATCGTACACGATTATTTCATATGTGATCATTATAAAAACAAGTAAAGGGAACCAGCCGATCATATCAAGAAACATTATACTTCCATCCAATGGCTGTCCAAAAACTTGGAAGGTCCTACAAGGATATAACGTGGAGTTACGTTTTCACGACGTCATCGATTTTCATGTTATGTCACCACCAAGGTAGTGTTTTACAAGATCTATATGTACAGAACAACTTTGGTGATCAAATGGAAACTTTGCATGTACTCAAGCTGGGATGTGTTACATCCAAAAAGTTTGGTCAAATCTTTAGAACCACCATTCTAAAGACTCTATAGAAGTATACAATATTTAATACACAGACATGTTTATAACATTTCTTTGAAACACGAGGTCACACCGAACACCTCTTTTTTGTTTCCAAAAAAAAATTATGTCTAGTTGTTCGTTTTTTTTTTTTTTTTTAACTTCGTCTTCTGCTTCTGGCCGTCCCTTGTCCGCTAACAAAAGCACACTTCCCAAGCTCATATAAACTTGAAACTTTACATGTAGATAGATAACCATTAGGAGACGAAACCGTTTCAGTTACGTCATGATGACGTCATCAGGTGTCAAATTACAAGGTTTTTAGAAAAAAATAAATTAATCTTTGAAATTCTGTAACAAATCACATTTAAGAGGCCGTCGGTTGTTTTATGCGGGATCATACTTAGGTCATATAGGTCTTTATTTTTTGTCGTGTGCGTGACCTCACATGACCTCTACTTCCGGTCGAAACAGGAAGAAACAGGAAGTGCCTCGTAATTTAAAAGTGGCACACTTTTTGAAGTTTTTTAAACGGTGTTATAGTCAAGCAAGAGTCTGGTTTAAAAAAATAAGACAAGTGACGTCATAAAAGTCAAGAGCGCCCTCTAGCGGCAGGTTGAAAACAATTAAAAATACACTTTTACTAGATGTCTGTAGCGAAGTTTATGATAATCGTTTCAAAATTGGTATACATAATGACCTTCATGCAGACAACATATGTGTGAATTTTTAGATTGATGACGTCATCATGTGTCACGTGGTATCGCATTAAATGTTTACTTTTTGAAGCTGTGTATCTACAAAACCACAAGTTTGACTGAGTTGAAACTTGGCATGTTGATAGACAGTTATATTGACTACTTAAAGCTAGAGTGACGACTTGATGACGTCATCCAATTTTTTAAAACAAATTTTAGAAATATTGACCAATTGGTACATATCTTCAGTACAAAGCAAGCTATAGTCAAATTTCATTTTGCATGAGACTTGGAAGGTCCAACAAGGATATAACGTGGAGTGACGTTTTCACGACGTCATCGATTTTCATGTTATGTCACCACCAAGGTAGTGTTTTACAAGATCTATATGTACAGAACAACTTTGGTGATCAAATGGAAACTTTGCATGTACTCAAGCTGGGATGTGTTACATCCAAAAAGTTTGGTCAAATCTTTAGAACCACCATTCTAAAGACTCTATAGAAGTACACAATATTTAATACACAGACATGTTTATAACATTTCTTTGAAACACGAGGTCACACCGAACACCTCTTTTTTGTTTCCAACAAAAAATTATGTCTAGTTATACTAGATACTGTGCTGGTTTCGTAGCTACCTCTACAATAGGACATGCAGTGTGTGTATTGATGGCGAGTTTTCACACACAAAAACACTTGACTGCGGGGTACCACAAGGTTCTGTTTTAGGTCCATTGCTATTCACCATCTACATAAAGCCGATTGGTGAAATAATTCGCAAACACGGTCTTCGTTTCCATATATATGCTGATGACACTCAAATTTATTCCACATTTGACCCCAAGGATCCGGAATCGATGCAATCTGCACTGAACAATTTGTCTTCATGCATCCAAGATGTGAAGCTATGGATGACCCAAAATATGCTCAAACTGAACGACACAAAAACTGAATTTCTTATAGCCGCCGCTTCAACACACACGCTTCGAAACTTGCCTCCTGTCACTCTGACAATAGGGGACACTGTCATAACACCATCGCTGTCCGTTCGCAACCTGGGAATCTGTTTTGATGCTAGTATGTCAATGTCAAAACATGTTCTGAACCTCAACCGCAGCATCCACTTTCAACTTCGCAACATTTCGCGAATTCGCAGATACCTTGATTTTGATTCATGTCACCAAGTAATTCGTGCGCTAGTTCTATCCCGTCTGGATTATGGCAACTCCCTACTCTTTGGTATTACGGAATCCAATCTGGATAAACTCCAGCGACTACAAAACCGTGCTGCACGCCTTTTATTTGCCGTTGACAGACGTGAACCAGCGGCTCCGCTACTTGCCAAACTTCATTGGCTTCCCGTCCGGCAAAGAATTCGCTTTAAGGTCGCACTCCTCATCTTCAAATGTCTCCATCACACAGCTCCACAATACCTTGATCGCTGTATCCAGCTCCACGTATCTGGTCGATCCGGTCTTCGATCATGCCGTGATGGTACGCTGCTGTCAGAACCTAGGCCAAAAAACACTTACACGGACAAAGCCTTCGCAACTGCTGGCCCTAAGCTTTGGAACAATATACCCTCTCACATCAGATCACTGGACACTGTTTCGTCATTCAAAAACAACTTAAAAACTCACCTGTTTCCAGTAGCCCTTTAAAATGTATTTGTTTTTCATTACCTCTTGTTGCTACTAAGCGCCATGATCTTGATGGAATGGCGCTATAGAAATCCTGTTATTATTATTATTATTATCGCCACCAGAGTATAAATGATCGCGATACTAAAATATTTTAAAATATACAGAATAGAAGTCATCTTTCACAAGAGTATTTTTATTAAAACTACATGTTAACTAAAACGAACTATAAAGTTGTAGAACGTACCGGTACAATTCATAGGTCAGTCCGTTATTTTCATTAGTAGTTTATTATACTAGCTCTCCACCGGAGCATAATTGATCTCGAACCTACTTCAACATTTTAAGGATACAAGTCATTTCTTACATATGAAAGTATTTTATCAAAACCATATCTAAACCAAATCGAACTACTAAGTAGTAAAATTCTTAGCCCTGTCCGACTACCACGTATTTTATTACTTAGATCTAACTATACAAGATATCCACTGCTGAGTATATGAAATTAATGCGATATATACTATAGTTATTTGAGTAGATATCGATCATAAAGTAGTTGTCGAGAGACATGCTCTAAGTCTAACCGGTTTAAACGACACACAACCTTGTACCTTTTATACTTTAATTAGGCTATAGCTTTTAGGAAAGTTGTTTTTAAAATGTTATATTATATCCACAGAACATTTATACCCACTAAAAGAGGTAGGTCATGGGTCACATAAATGTTCTGTTCAAGTGCCCCAGTCACCCATATCCTAATCCCCCCTCCCAAGGTAAACACGTAGTTTAATCATTCTTATATCAATAACCCATAATATTGATGATAATAATAAACAGCATAAACAGTAATAAGTAAGTCACAACAATTACAACAATATCAAATATTTTTGTTTTTCCCCTGTCTGCTGTTTGTCTGTCTGCTCAGTGTTGTATTGTCCTTGTTTGTTGGGTTGTTGGGGTGTTTGTTTGTTTGTTGTTTGTTTTCTTGTTTGGTTGTCTTTTGCTTTTAAATCTTTAATGTTCCTATTGTATAAACTTTTTGCTGTACTTTTATATTTTTATTGTAAATCTGTATTTTAATTCAGCCTGCCGGCTGCGACGAGCAGATTTGAATAAACCAGTAATAATAATAATAATAATATGGCGAGCAGTGCTGCACTAGTTGAACAGCAATTAGATACGGGGAAAAAAGCCTCTTGAGTGTTAGTGTTATTTCTTGCAAGTTCGCCCCAAACAAGGGTTTTTAAAAAGCCACTCTTGTTGAGGGGCTACAAGAAGAAAATATTTAAGATGAAAATAACTCGGTGGAGCTGAAGGTAGAAGTTGGTATTCCACTTGAAACAGTCTAGGTAGTAGGATGGAGGGAAACATGCACCTAGGCACCACTGATGTGTGTTAGAATGCTAAAGGTCGGGGGTTCGAATCCCACCCATACCTATGAATTTGTTTTCCCAGAATCTGAAAGCATGAAATACAGATTGTAGGATGGAGGGAAACTTGCACCAGGCAAGGAGTTCCAGAGATGAAGTACGTAGAATAAAGCTGTGGAGTTGCTTTTGGTTCTACATCTCTAATGATTAATACCCTCGCTGATGTACTCAACTGAAGAAATTGACAGCAATGGCGAAAGCTAGAGGAAATGACGATGATGATCTGCCTGGTATAAGCGAGGACTTGATTGTTGAAATCGAACGGGCAAAGTTGTTTATTTGTCATCCAACTCTGGTCTGATGACGCTAAAATTCTTATAGTGTTGTTCCTGGAAGGCCATGTAGGTCTGCATAATAGATCATAAAAAACATTACAAAACAATCAGCCGCGATGAAACGGCTTATGCCCGTGAAGATGCCAATTTACACAGTGTAGTTATTAATCGCCTGCTTCTTTACCCAGGAAAAATAATAAATAGGCTAACAATTATGTCTGCTGGGCAATTTTTTTATATTGTTCATTGCCATAAACCGTATAAGCAGAACATTGCAAGAAACAATTACTGTACACACCTTGGATGCATGTTCGATAGTGTGTTATTTTGCAGCCATAGGGCATATCTCTACTTAAACTATACTTTGTGTAAGTTTATTGAATTGCTCACGTGGTTAATCTGGCTTTCGCTCATTTCACTCAGGACCGTCACCAAGTCAGAGAAGGAGGGACGGTTAGTTGGATTTTTGCCCCAGCATCGGATCATCAACATGTATCTACAAGTTCCAATAGCGTCAAGGTAACATTAATCAGTTTATATAAATGTAATGTTTTAACATTTACGATTTAATTAATTTTTTTCAGATTAATCTTTGCAATTTTAGCCTAGCCCAAAAGTTAAACATCGTCACAATGTTGACATCAGCCTATTGTGAAGATTCAAAGGCAACTAAAAGGTTGAACGTGAAGCTTTTCATATATATAATCTGTCGTCTTGTAAGATATCATATGGCCGTTTGTTTGATGTTGTTTTTGTTTTGTTTTTTTAACTTACATTTTCTCATCACAATTTTGTGGTTTCGACATGCGATATCCATCGGTAAGTTGACTTGCCAAGTCTTTGGTTCGAATAGACGGATAAGGTGTGCCACCTGTACACAAATAAACGATGAAACAAACAAACGAAACAAAACAAATTCACCATTCACGTATACATACATAAAGAAATTATATGTTGCACTGTGAGAGTGAACGTTTCAACCCTCTTCAATCGTTATGGACGTAATTGTTTGTTTCATTGTTCATGTATGCGTGAAAGGTATTACAAAAGAAGTTTGAGATATAAATCAAAGTAATAATAAAACCATTGCACATGACGTCACACTCTCTAATAGCGCCCTCACTGCGGCAAAAGGAGGCAGCTAATTGGACGGCAGCTGCTTTTGGTGAACGTAAACACTTTTGGCACGTGACCTCAGCGTACAGTAGCAACGGTGCACTTAATGCAAAGACCCCTCGCTAACAGCAGAACGCACTCTCCGCACAATGCACAGTTTCCACCATTTTGGAAGTCAATTCCTGTATGTACATTTTGACTCCCAAAATACACACATACATAGAGTTTGACCCATCCAGTAATTGACCAGATATGTGGTTGGCATAATTTGAACTACAACCTTCGTCCTTTCGCGTCTTTCCCGTTGTGCAAGAGGGCTCTTTCAGAAGAGAAACAAGTTTCAGAAAGTAACTCGAAGTCTTACCCAAAGTTGCTATTTCCCATAGGAGAATGCCGAATGACCACCTGAAAAATATTAAGTGGTTTAGTATTGAAGTCAGTGTTAAAAATCTGTAACTCTTTAAACAAGATGAGGTGTAATGATGACCGATGCACCGTACTGGCCTTCGCTTTATTGTGAAAAAACCACCCTCTTGGAACGGGGGGGGGGGGGATACAGTTACATAAATTGTTGGGGGCTAATTGACTGTTTAAAGACTCAGTACTAATTTGATATAGATTGATCGAGGTAATTTGTTCATGAAATTTGATCAAATCGTTGTGATTTTGATAAGAATATCCAACGAATTCAGTGCAAACGGTCTACCCTTCTGCGAGTATTTTTCACCAGAATGACGAAAGAGTTATTATCATTGTTTATTTTTACAAATCTTTTGTATTTGTTTATGTTTTTGTTTTTTAAGTACGGTACGGAAACAAGGATGTTTATAATTTCCTTAGAAGATTGACATGCTAATGACAACTTACACATCGCTCTTAGTCGAGTACGTCTTGTGCAAAATAGACTCGATGGCTAACCAGCGAGTTGGTACCCGTCTCTGTTTACAAAGAAATAACAACAGCATACGTAAATATTCATCTTTGGGATACAGCATTCTTAAAACAGTTACTTTGTGTTGTTTTTTCTCTTGGTCGTTCACATGAACATGATAATGTTAAAATATAACAGGCCTGAAATAATAATTGCGTTAACTTAAAAAGATGCAAATTCAGGCTTTCGATGATGTTGAGTCGATAAAAACGTATTTAAGGAAAATATTGCTTAAACTTTTATACCATTGATGTTTGAACATAGATGTCCTCTCCCCGGGAAAGTCCAAAATCAGACACTTTTGCTACAAATCCATGGCCGAGCAGGATATTTCTTGCGGCCAAATCGCGATGGATCACCTGAAATTCAACAAACACATATTGGCACACTAGAAACGCTGACCCGGATTTTGGGTCGCACGGGGCCCCGAGCCATTTCTGGATGAGTTTGACCTGGATTTCGAGTCACTGATCAACGTCAAACTGACGTAGATTCTGAAACAAAATTCACCACCAGTTTTCAGGTCAGCCTGACCAGAAATAAGTCAGGCCCCCCCCTGTACCCGGTACCAATTCCTGTTCAATTTTGACCCGGAAGTTTTTAGAGTGCAATTTACACGGCAGTGCTAACCAAACTGAAAGTACTAAAGAAAATAAATAATTTATTGATATTTGCAATCTTTATCACCATTGACAGCATTCTTATATACCGCTAGAAAGAAAATAAATAACTTATTTTGTACTACTTTGCAATCTTTATCACCAATAACAACACTCTGATCCATTGAACAACGCGGAACGCACGTTCGAACATGATGCGCGCGCCCTTCCATTTTGGGAGTCAAACTGTACCAGAATCATAGACTTGGTTCCAAGTCTGTGATCGTGGTTTTTTGTCTACCTGGTAGCCAAGTTTGTTCAATCAATCTTTATTTAGCAAAATCAATACATACATAATATCAATAGGTCAAAAAATTAAGATTGCACACTTAAGCCCAGGTCATTTATCATGGTCAACAAAGCTGACCATGGTAAGGTGCAGGGCAGACAAAACATAAATACACACAAGACATAATACCGAGAGATATAGCAAATGAGCAACAAATTAACTTAAGAACAATAACTACAGTCGCAGGTGAGGTTGGTCAGTAGACCCCCAAGATGGTTCGTGTCGAGCATTCCAGATGGAGTAGCTAGAGAGGATGGCAATTTTACTAAGTTCTTTTTGAGAGACTTAGGAGCTTTAGTTTTGGTGAATTAACAAATATCAAAAATCCTAGTAGTGGTTTCAGGAGTGACCAGACCACGTGACCCGATCTCAATGCAGGTGAGGCTATAAAATTGTACCCATTTTGTGAAATGTCAGATACCAGGTTGGGATACTTTTGGTGTTTTCGTTCATGAGCCTTGGAAATGTTGTGTTCAAATGGCACTGTCAGTTCAACCAGGTGGACATATTTCTTTTTGGTATTGACCATGACAATGTCGGGACGAAGTTTGGAAACAATAATGTTAGCCGGAAGGGTGCCACCAGTGGTGGTAAAGTCAGGCATATCGGAGAAAATTTGGATTTTCTTTGAATTTGGGCCAATGGCGTTCTTAAGATGTTTCAAAAGATGGTCAAGAATCGAATCGTGGCGCGAGGGATATGAAACAATGATTGAGAATATGGTGAAGAGTTTTTCGGTTAACGCACAATTTACAATTTGTTTGGGATCTTTTGCCCCATGTCTTAAGATTGGTAAAGGTTGGCAGGAAATCAACTGAAGCACGGACGGCGAAACTTAAGACATAAATTATAGATTTCCCAGTTAGGTCGGCATTTCCCGTCTCGATCAGCTTCAGGAGATTACCCTGTTGGACGAGCGGTTTGATGTAATTTCTCCAAAAACACAACACGGTCGGTGGTTACACGATCTTTGACCATTTTGTTTGAATTTTGGCCAACCCATTTCACTCTGAATCTCGTCAGCAACTTGGTTATATTTTTCGTGCCAACGACATGAACCGTGTTTATTATTTTTCCGCTTCCATGTTGACTCCCTGGCAACCTTGCATTTGAGAGCATGGACTACACGACTATCAGCTTTAACCATGCATCGGGCGTAAGCCAGAGTATGTGATTCCAAGTAAGTGTCAGAAAGACGTGGTATATTAAGCCCGTCTGGGCTATAGATCACAGCTGGGGTTTGGCCTTTTGATGGTAGACCGAGCATAGCCTTGATAGTATTGGTGTGGAAATGATCAAGTTTTTCCAACTGAGTATCAGTGAGTTCTTGGACAGTCAACATGTATCTCAGAGATGGAGTGGCATACTGAGTATAGACCTTGAATTTAAACTCATCCCGAATCAAACACTTTCAAGTTTGGTTTGAAAAATGTCACGAATTTCCTTGGATTTACCCTTAAATGTAATATTACTACCGAGGAATTTTTCTGGCGCGTCCTTCAGGGACTTATAAAGGACAACATCACCAATGGCAAAGGTACACGCTTAAGCTTTGCCGCTACGGATGGAGATGGACTTACATTTGACCGGCTTAAGCGTGAGCCCCATAGATTGTGTGATATCATGGATTTCATTCATGATTTTTTGATATCTTCTTTTGTCAGATGTAATGAGACAGAAATCATCGGCAAATGGGAGGGTGATGTAACGACATCCATCCAGATCATAACCATAGGTTTCTTCTTGAGACTTAAGATGTTGCACAGTCGGATTAAAGACCGTCAAAAAGATGATTATTGCCTGAAATAGCGACCTCTTGTGAATTAACCTCTGTCTTTAACTGAGATCGCGAGTTAGAGCGCGTGGTAGCTAATCTGCGGAGGAGTTTGGCGTGGCTGATGCAGAGAAATAACCGTGATCTCAGACTTGAAATCAAGTCTACCAGGATCATAGAGTTGACTCCCAAAATGGAAGGTCGCGCATCATGTTCGAACGTGCGTTCCGCATTGGGTCTATAAACTCATTGCACAATGCGCAGCGCACTTACACGCGAGTCAAAATGTGCACAAAAAGGCGGACATAGTATTAGTAGCGCGTATTGTTTGGAGGTGCGTATGCGTGTGTACCATTTTGACTCCCAAAATGGGTCTATACCATTGATCTCCATTATACTGACTGGATAGGACAACTCAGCGCGTTTGTGCACGTTCGATGGTCGATTTGATGGCCAAGCGCGTATGCCGCTGAGAGGGGTATTTTGCGTAAAAATACGCATGCGCGGCGGTCCCAGCAGATAGCACCTCCATCAAAAGAGCATGCAGTAGTGACGATGAGCATGCAGTAGATAAAGTGTAAACTTAATTTTCATTTGCCTTTGATTAATTTCTTTTTGGAGAGAGTTTCTTCTTTTTCTAGATTGATAGAGCATGAACACATCTTTTTAAAATACATTCAGGCCTAAAATGCTATATTGAAAACAGCAAAACAAAATAAAACGCAAACATTATTGATTATGTGTCAGTGTTTGTTGTCTTTTTTGCAGACTACAGCCCTTACCTGTGAAAGGAAATTCGATTTTCTCGTCCGTACAAATCTCCCGAGGATCGGCAAACTACCGCAGCACAAGCATTTACCATATTTGTAAATAATAACTTGTATTTGACTTCGGTGACAGCTCTTGATTTTTATAAAGAAACCTTTAAATACGGGAAAAAACAGAGTAAGATTTGTCCACGACCCCGAAAATAATTTATTTGTGTTGTGGGCAGACTCGTGCGCCGCCGCGTCGTTTAAATTCAAACTCCCCTCTCGCGAACACGCACGTTTGCCGTTTCTGTACGCAGTTGTCCTATCCAGTCAGTATAATGGAGATCAATGGTCTATACCCATTGATCTCCATTATAGTCACTATAATGGAGCTCAATGTCTATACCGATGATGATGCAAGATGTTCCATTCCCATGGCAACATCAAGAGCAAACTTGATGAGTTGCTCTGACGTCAGAGATGGTTCAGAGTCCAAGTCCGGACGAGATGACCTCAAGTGTTTACGCAAGTCACCATGGGAGAGGTATTCCAATGCCACATACAACACATCTGCAACAAGTACACGTTCGAAAATGCACATTCAATTTAAAGAAAAAGAAAAAAACAATTCCAGCAAGCGAAAATAAAACACAAAAAGAGTGTGTTCTTGCCTCTCAAAATGAATGACCCAAATTTACAATGAGGTAGCCATTGAAAATTCAACACTTGGTAGGATGTGTTTGCAAACACTTAAATAGTTTATATTTAGGTAAATATGTTGTACTCTTAAAACTGCGGGTCAGAATTGACCCAGATCCGGATCCTGTGAGACCCATTTCTGTGTCCAAATAACCTGGAATCTTTGTCAAAAAACCCAAGAAATTGGTCAAACTGACGCTACTCGGGTCACAATCCCTTTTCTGACCAGTCTCTGGGTCAGCCTGAACCAGAAATGGTCACGCCCCCTGTCGGGACCTGGAATCCAGGGCAATTCTGACCTGGAAGTTTTGGGGTGTGTCGAGACTTCACCCATTTAAATTGGTAAAAATGTGATCACATCTCGGTGTATTAAAATAATTGGGATCATGAAGATCGGTTCGGGGTTCCAACGAAACAACGGCCAGCCCCAACCCTGGTTATTACCGGTACTTAAGCACTGAAGACAAACACCAACTTCAATGACGGTGAAACGACTATGAAAAGCTGAGAGTGTATAATTCAAGACGCTTTGTTTTATACCTTCATGTTGGCAAGCCCCTATGAGCGAGACGACATTGGGATGATACCCAATCGTGGTAATGGTTCGAAATTCCTCCAGAAAATCCTGACTGTCACTCGGGGAAGCTTGACCTAGGATAATGACATAAACAATTGTTAGTAAAGCTCTGTTGTTAATCATTAGTGTAAAAACGCCACAGTTACCTAATAGATATATCATGTAAATGTTAGCTTTTTATTTTTTTTCCTGTCGGCTACGGTACACTTTTAAAACTGGGTCAGTACACGGAATATGTGATAACATTACCCATAAATTGGTCAAAGGGACGCATAATCTGACTTAAAATCTCCCCTTTTTAAGAACTTTCCGGGTCAGCCTACCCCGGAAATGGGTCAGGCCCCCTGGGATCAGGAATTCGGGTCAGTTCTGACCCAGGAGTCTTTAGAGTGTATTTCCAAAGTATTTAAGAGTGTATTTCCAAAGTATTTATTTCAAATACTTTGTACCTTTCAATATCTTGATGGCACACTTGGTCCTTTGGCCGCCTTGGTCCACAGTTCCAGATCTTACCTCGCCAAAGTTTCCTCTCCCCAGTACCTTATCATCAACGACAAGATCGCTCCGGAGGATCTTCCATCGGACAGCCCAAGAGGGCAGTCCTACATCCTCGTAAACAACAGCTTCTGCTTGTTCACTTGTGTCTATCGTTCTCTCATTGCTTGTAAGATTCTGTGTTTTTGGAGAGAGAAAAAGCAACAAAAAAACTTATCGAAAAGCCAAAAATACAACACAATCAGAGGCATAACAAACATTTTTACATGGTTCTTGATGCTATAATTATCATACGGTATCTTACCTCGACTATACTTTGCATTTTCGTGTTAGTTAAACAAAGGAGCTTTTTTCTGCCTCGTTCAGTCTCTGACCGAACCAAATAATGATGAAACGTCGAGAATAAAATAATGGCAACCTGCAAGATGTACGGAGCCCTGGAAGTGCCTTCTGACTTATTCGGATTCTGAGATAATTTACTATAGGAGTATGACGTAATAAACGTTAGATGACGCCATTCTGTGATAATTTATCTCGGGTTGACGGAATCCGAAATTATCATGTCGTCTTCCCGATGGATTTTATCTTAGGATGTCATCATCATGGAAGTCACAGGTCGACTTCCCGAGATAATTTATTATGGGATGACGACATCCTGAAAGTAAAATGTCAACGTCCAGAGAACTCATCGGCGAAAATGATCAAGTTTTTTTTATGTTTACCATTTCCACCGTTGAACCAGCTGCTTGCGTATTACTTGATTCACGATTCACCTTTGACCTCAAGACAAAAATAATGATAGCGGCTGCAAGAATTATCAGTAACGTGCTTAAAATGCTAAACCCTGCGATGGTAGCAACATTGTTCGGTGGTGCTTCCCCTGAAATGAAGCCAAAATGTTATAGAAAAATTTAAACATTGAAAATAAAATGGTATATTATTTAGGTTTTACCCTTATGGGTGATTGTATTGTATCTTTGTAGATCGCATTTAATACGAAACTGTGGTAAGAGTGCAACTTTGAAGGTGTCAGTGGAGACGGGGTACAGGGTTGGATTTCACAAAGAGTTAAGATTGATCTTAAGTGCAAATCCATCGTAGTTGCTTAGCAAAGAGTGATGTCACAATACAAATCACTATGGTAATACTGATAACTCATCTTAAGATGAATCTTAGTGCTTTGGGAAATCGACCCCTGGGATTGGTAAGTTCTGAAATCAATTATAAGAAAGTTTGGCTAGCCATGTCACACAGGGCAATGAACAGGTAACCAGTTCAAGGAAATTTCCAATATGAAAACCCATTCACATTTTCAGTATACTCATAATTTTTCTTTAGGATAGTGAGTTGCAGCTAGAAGAATGTCTCCTGTTCTGCCAAAGTGTTCCTTGTGCACACAGTGCAGTTGGTTGCCTCCAAGTTACCTGAAAACATTGCACTGTGTGACATGGCCTTAACTCAGTGGCACATCAGAACAGCTGCCAACGAATTAAACTGTTTGAAGATGCCATGCATGTGTTGCGTGTCCTTACCAGTTTGAATTGATTGCATCAGTGGACTAGTAGAATAAACTTCCTGCATTGAAAAATATTGAGGTAAACATCATAATCCATACAAAATGTAAATAATGTCCAAAAGTTGTTTTGCATCAATCAACTGAAGTTTCAATCACTTTACGCTGTGAGGGCGTGCGCGTGCAGTAACTACAGCCACAGGCCTGCTTTGATCATGACGGCACAGGTTTTAATTCAAAGTTAAGCAGTTTTAATATTGAGAAAATTTGACATTAATCAACGAGGCGTTTATACAATGTTACCATTCCATCTTCCAATACACTATAAGCTCTCAAGAAAGCTGTGTATCTTGTATTTGGTCTCAGAGCGCCATTATCACCAATATGTTCCCGCTTCGACTGTCTTCGTTTCCGCCTTGAAAGATTACCTCCGCAAGACGTAATACCTCCTACTCCAACATCAACCTCCATACTGTTAGTTATTTCATTTCTGTTCAAAAATAGCAATCATGGTATTATAAAAGAGAAAATAACATTCACGCAAGAAAACCCTCAAACTCAGAACAATGGGTGTCAGAAATAAATTATACAAGCTGCAGCGATTTTTACGGAATGCGAAAAAGAATCTTTAGAACTATGAAATAAGCTTCCAGCTACTATAATGTTAGAAACAGACCTAGCCCTGGCGGCCTTTCACTTTCATAATACACTACAGTGACGTCCTGGATATCAGGTACCATTTCTGGGGCGAACAATTTCAAAGCTTCATAAGTAAAATCTTACTGCAAGATCGAAACCACTAATTTCACAAGATTCACATTCAATGTTGGCATACATTTTGTTTGTGGTGGGTTTTGGACGTCATATTTATATTCCTTATTAATCCGTCATTTTCGTGAAATAATGCAGCTCCCAACGTTAAAGAAAACTCCATTTTGTTCGTCTTATCACAGTGTCTGACGCAGGATGAAGCGCTTTGAGGCCTTGCATAAGGCGCTATGCTTTATTATTATTATTATTGTAGGGAGTTGGGATTTTCCCTAACTTGTATAATAAATAAGAGTTCACCTTTAAAGTCGGTTTTACCTTTAATGTGCTTCTGTTTGGTGCTATCACCATTGTATGTGGTTCTACGCCATATTGAAGTAGTACGTGTTTAGATATTTGGGTTTTCAACAACATTGGTCAATCCTACAATTTATTTAGTTTCAGTCCTTTACCTCTTCTAAAATAGGGTTCTTGTAAAAGTAAAGGTTTAACATACTTTTAATCATTCATATTTGTATTTTTATTCATGGGCGTATGAATTACTATTGTGCGTGATGGGGCCCGGAAATGTACGAGTGACACCGAAGGGTCGAGGCTCGATAAGCAGGATTTGCATTCTTTAAGTACTTTGATGGTATACTCCAAAAGTGACTGATAATATCACATTTTATATTGTGTTATTTGTAAATTGAGTTACCTGCCAAGACAGTGTAATATCTAAGGATTCTTTCGGTGAGTTTCAAACTTTATCTGGTTTTATATTTTATTAGAATAAACAATGTTTGTAAACTTGAAAGTTTCTTTTGGAATACAATGGCGATGTGCATGTGGGTCACATGTGCGTTGTGTGCACACTGTACACAGGCACACGGGATATAATGGCGGTGGTTGTTGTGTGTATGCATGGCGACAACACTAGCTGTGTATGTGTACGCTGCCAGTGTGGTAGTACAGGCGTTGTATATGAAGGAAGTACGCATGTGATACGCGGTCATTGTGAAAGTGTATTTATAATTATGTTACATCGATCTTTAGTGACTGAGTTGTTTAAAAGTAACTATTGTTTTTACCTATATTTGGATGTGAAAATAGTACATTGGGTTTGTACTTCGTTTTGTAGTGAGTGGAGCCGAAGTCTTGCTGCACTATAGCTGAAGATAGAGGGATTTATTTTATTGGCGTGCCGGGGTAAGACTATCAAGAGATTATATTGTTTTTTTCTTAATTTAATATCTTGGTGAAGTTTAATATTAGGGATATGTTCCATAATATGTAAACCTGTTCTACGAAGTTAGATTTAAACATTTGTGTACTTATTGTCATTCATACACAGGTTTTTTTGTTCTGATTCAAATAAAAATAAAGAAAGTAAAGTGGAGTTGAGTACTAGACAACAATTGGAGTCTGTATCTTATCTTTCGTCAAGAAGGGTCGAACCAACCCTCTCTTCTAAAGTAAGGGAGATGTCACTACAGAATTTATGGCGTCGTAGACAGGATTAGGATGCAACCCCTGACACATTCCATTCTCACACGAAACCTGCTATTTTGGATCTTTTATCTACACTTTTTGCTGTTCGCTTGATTTGGTGGCTGGACCAAACGCTACAGTTTGACCAACAAAGGGATTGAACATTTGCAAAGACATATATCCGATAGGATTTTGTTAGGAAACTATATTTTACATAATTTTGTTATTTAAGTAACACATTGCAAAGTTTGGATCATTGAATATTTCAATTTTACTTCGTTTAGAGTAAAGCGTGCTTAGTTTTAATGTGGATGGTTATATAATGTTGAAGTAACATCTGACTTTGGGAATTATAATACGGTTTCCAAGAAGGCCTAGTTATTTTTGTATTATAACTGACACACAGTATCAGTGCATGTTTTTTTTAAAATTACGATATCCTGCTTCCAATGTGCTGAAATAATTTATGTGAAAGTATCCGCCCTCACGCACATTTTGTAGGTGAGTCGCTATTAAGTAAAGGTCTTAGCGTGTTGTGCTGAGTATTTGATGGTGTTTAATTCATTGAAAGCCTTTCGTAATGGCAGTACCCGAAGCATTTGTAGAGGCCATGGCCCAATCAAATAAGGCTTTGTCAGAGTTAGCAGGGGCTTTCCAAAACCTCAAATATCAACGCGCACCTCCTGTAAAATTAGGCAAATTCAATGGGGCGCCTCGTAAAGTTGGTGACCCAACAGTGCAAGAGTGGCTAAGCGAATTAAATACATACGCAAGGCAGCTGAACCTTTCTGAGGACGAAATTATCAATACAGCGATTGATCACTTGGGGAGTGAAGCTAAGGAGGAAGTTCTCTGTTGTCCAGAAAAAGAGAGGGAAAGTCTTGAAGACCTTTCAGCATTATTGCGGCGTAGGTTTGGATCTCCGGAGTCGGTACATTCATTGCAGGCTTCCTTTTACTGCAGGGTGCAGGGAGACCATGAAACATTGGCCGGGTACAGTAGGGCACTCATGCGCCTTTATAATACTATGGAGTCATCTGCAGAGGAATCGTCAGGAGAAAAAGCTGCTCTGTCACAACTTAAGGAAAATGCACTGAGGGAGCAATTCATGAAAGGTGTGAGAGTTGTATCCGTGAGAAGGGATCTCCGGAGACTAGCAATGGATCACCCAGATTTACCTTTCTATAATTTCCGTGAGCTGGCCCTCAGTTTTCTTTCGGATTCTGATGGTGGAGAGATCGAGGTAGAAGTGAGTTCAGTGGCGAAGGAACGGAGAGGACGGTCAAAGGATGCGACGAAGCAATCCCATGATTCAGTTCCGGACAATCAAAAGTTGCTGGTCGAACTAGTGGAAGGGCAGAAGCGACTTCAGTCGGCGGTTGAGTCTCTTGTAAAGCAGCAGACAACAACAAACACGCAGTTAGGGGTGTTGTCTAACTCATTGCAGACGATTTCAGCCAGGGGTCCATCCCAGAGCAGGCCTCCCCGTAGCAATGTCACCTGTACATACTGCAACAAAAGAGGTCACACTGAAGAACGGTGTTTCCGGAAGATGAACGACACAGAAAAGAACCAAGTCGCACAGACACTACACTCCTCTAGCAGTGGTTTCCGCGCGCCACCAGTTTACCCGCTCCAACCACTGCTAAACTTCACTTCATATCCTGCGAAGCCAATCAGCACACCGCTTACAAAATCGTTAGGCTTGTTGCACGGATAGCCAATCACAGTCGGGTATCGCGCCGCGCCCCCTAGCGTCATGCATATGCATATCTGCTCTGCTAACAAGCAAGGTCTATTAGCATAATTGTGAAACCGCGGACAGTTTGGGAAGACTGTTTGTGTTTGTGCCAAATTTCATTGAAGAAAACATTGAATTTGCTAGTTGTTTTAAGCTCACAAAAATGATTAATGGCTCGTTTGTAGCTTTTTGCAAACTTCGTCGAATATGTAGTCTTGATTCAAGGTGTGTACTATTTATACACATACAAAAACATTGCACACACTCACGTGTGCTACATACCCTGCTGGATTTAAGTCCAGGTTTCATGACAAAGCTTAATTTAGTTTAGCACAAAAGGATACATCGTGTTGAACTACATGTAAGACGGATCAGACTTGGAGAATCTTCGCTGGCGCAATATTTGTCACTGTGCATGGGCATTGTGGGGCCGCTTCATACTGCATCGCATTTATCGAGCTCTTTTACGTATACATTGTAGCCTACCTCTTGCTCAATTTACGCGATGAATGTCATTTTGGAATTATTTACAGGAAGTAGGCCTAGTCTGCAACGTCTGTAATGTGAAATGACATTTTAAATCAAAATCGAACTGAAATTCTTTTTCCAAATTAAGTAGGCTGGGCAGCCAGAACTTATGCCTTTTTTCATGATTTCGAATAATTTTTTTTAATTTTTCACTCGTAAATTTAATTCCCTGTAAAATATTAACAAGTTTCGGTGGTTATCGAGTCATAAGGAGAATAAGTGGTGACCAGTAAACGGAATTATTTCCCTATATAGGCATAGCTGATTATTATTTTCAAAAATCGAGACCTTTTTATGTTTTTTAAACTCGAACTAGAAGAAGTTTATGTTTTTCCATCTGATTTCCCACCCGCTGAGGGAAAAGTGATGTCCGTTAAACAAATACTTACTGTGTAAAACAACACTGACAAAAACCAGGACGAAATAATACTGAAGTCGACGCAACATACAGTAGGCAAAGCAACGTTGACGTACGTGCTTATTGCACGTACAGTGTGGACATGGGCGCAGCCATCTTTACTGTGCCAGATGAGGGTCATGTGACAGACCCAACGTCAGGTGACAGAATCTGGCCAATCATGGCAAGTGTCATCCAGGCTCGGCGTTGGGTGACGTCACACCCACGCGCTTCGCAGGATATGAAGTGAAGTTTAGCAGTGGTTGGAGCGGGTAAACTGGTGGCGCGCGGAAACCACTGCTAGAGGAGTGTACACAGACACCATCAACCCAGCCATCGGGAAACGCCGTGCCTCCGCCATAGAGGGTACGATGACGGAGGTACCTTTGGTACCCATCAGACAGGAAACACTCAAGCCAACAAGTGCAATTATGACTACAGAATTAAAGAAAACTATTTCCCTAGATATTGATAGGATGATTAATAAGGATGATTGTCAGAAACTGCTTTCTAGCAGTCCATCTGCAGAAATTCTGATATATGGTGTTCCAGCAAAGTGTGTACTGGATACCGGCGCAGAAACGTCCTTGATTTCTTCTGATTTCTACCATGAGCACTTAGCAGCAAAAGTCGGGTGTCTAGATCAGGTGGGTACCTTTATCAAGTTGTTCGGGGCTAATGGACTTAGTATTTCAGTCGAGGGTTTTTTCGAGGCCCCAATTGAGGTGTTTGGTCGTAAATTCATGGCTAGTTTTTTGGTGTCTCGTGAAGAAACTCCGGCACCAGGGGGGAGAAAGGAGTCATACCCCGTTCTCCTTGGCTGTAATGTTGCTGAAACATATTGGCGCTCGACATTTGGGTTCAGATTGGGATATGGCTTTACAGTGGTTTCGAGGTGTTGAATCTGGCGGTGTGCAGAATGTTGATGAGACACGGGCGTCTGATTATCATAAAGCTGAGGCTTGGACTCAAAAATGTGAGACTGTCCCACCAGATAGTGCTAAGCTTATTAAATGTAATTTGGGGGGATCGCAGAGTGATTTCATGGGGAAGGCTGTCTTGATCAAGCCATGTGCGTCGAAGACTGTTCCTGAAGAGGATAGTACAGACGTAGGTCTTGATCTTGCAAGTCAATGGTCAGTTGTTGAGGGTATATTGGAGGTTAATGGACCTTCCGTTTCTGTGTTGGTAGCCAATGTGAGTTCCAGAAATGTCGTCATTCCAGCGCTTACGAGACTTGCCACCGCTTCAACTGTTGTAACGGAGGACCAAGTAGTAACAGACGTTCGTGAGGGCAATGTTTTCGTATCCACTCGAAATGTTGTAGTGGACATGCTCGATGCATCGGAGTCGTGCTCATCAGATCATGTCGTGGATGAAGGGTCCAAAATGGATCAATCCATTCATGATAGAGAGATGTTTAATTTTCCCGATGGTTCGTCCTATTTGTTGCCCCCGGGTGTTAGTTTGAAGGACCTTGATGACGATGCAGCGTTGGCAGTGGCTAATACTATAAAGAAACACGAAAATGCCTTCTCTATGGGACCGTACGATGTGGGATATTGCGATTTAATTCCCCACGAAATAAAGCTTAGTGACAGTCAGCCTGTGAATTTACCATATAGACGGGTGGTTCCTAGTCAAATGGACGAGGTCAAACAGATGTTAAAAGACCTCTTGGATAGAAATATTATTAGAAAATCCATGAGTCCATATGCGAGTCCAGTTGTCTTGGTTAGGAAAAAGAGTGGCAAGCTTCGTCTTTGTGTCGATTATAGACGCATTAACGCGAAGACTACGAAAGACTCTTTTCCTTTGCCAAGGATAGAGGAAACCCTAGAGTCTCTTGAGGGCGCAAAACTGTTTTCCTCACTAGACTTAGCCCACGGCTACTTTCAGGTTGCTCTTCACCCAAATTCGGTACCGACAACGGCTTTCCGAGTGCCATGGGGTTTGTACGAATTTTTACGCCTTCCCCAGGGGCTGGTGAATAGTCCAAGTACCTTCCAACGCATCATGGAGGCGATATTTGGAGATTTGAATTTTTCTAAACTGGTGCTGTATTTGGATGACGTGTTAGTGTTTTCACGTACTTTCGAAGACCATCTGAAACGGCTAGACGTGGTGTTCAGCCGATTAGTAGAAAACGGCCTTAAGTTGAACGGGGCCAAGTGTAAGTTCTTTCAGAAATCGGTGTGTCATTTGGGCCACGTTGTCAGTGATAAAGGTGTATCGGTTGACCCAGATAAGATTGAACGGATCAGACAGTGGCCAACCCCGGAAACCATTGAACAAGTTAGATCTTTTCTCGGTATGGCATCTTACTATAGGAAGTATGTCAAGGGGTTTTCCAAAATTGCAGGGCCCCTGCATGCTTTGACCGGCAAGGCAAGGTCAAAAGCAGGGAAGCCCCCGTCGCTGTTCGTGTGGTCTGATGAGGCACAGGTGTCTTTTGATGCGTTGAAAGCGGCCTTGAGTGAGACCCCAGTTTTAGCTTATCCTAGGTTTGACAAAGAATTTGTTTTGGAGGTGGACGCATCCCTTAAAGGTTTGGGCGCATGTCTGTCGCAATACGACGAGGCTGGTCACCTTCACCCCGTGGCATACGCTAGCCGGGGATTACGTGGTGCTGAGAAGAACTATCCCGACTTGTCTAGCTTTAAGATTGAGTTACTCGCTTTGAAATGGGCGGTCACTGAAAAGTTTCGTGAATACTTACTAGGACGTCGGACCATTGTCTGGACAGACAACAACCCTGTCGCTCATCTCCTAACTGCGAAGCTAGGGGCAACTGAGCAGCGGTGGGCCGCTCAATTGGCTCTGTTTGATCTAGATATAAGGTATCGATCCGGTCGCACCAACAAGTGCGCAGATGCACTGAGTAGGAATCCAGCCAATTTAGAAGTCTCAGAAATGTCGGTTGTATTACAGGCGGTAACTCTATGTACACCAATAGCAGATGGAATACGAGATGGTTCTGAAACATTGAGGCGTAGCAACGACGATGAGTCGCATGACCCTGGAGAAGTACAGTCTTCCGTCCTGCCTTCCTATTCCTTGGCTGATCTAGCCTCTTTGCAGAAGGCAGATCACGCGTTGGGTGAGATTTGGGAACGGTGGTCTGCTCATTGGACACCGGGTCAAGATTACCCTACCTCAGATGCAACTAAAAAGGCTATTGCTGGATGGGTAAGGGAGTGGTCCCGAATTGTAGAAAAGGATTGTGTGTTGTACAGAGTGGTCGATGACCCAGGAGTGGGTCGTGTTTTCCAATTGTTGGCCCCGAGCAAGTTGCAGGTAGAAATAATTCGATCAGCTCATGACCAGTGGGGACACCAGGGGGTTGGACGGACTCTAGGAATCATCAAAGATCGTTGTTTCTGGCCCGGTATGAACAAGCAAGTACGCGAGCATATTAGAAACTGCTTCTCGTGTGTTGTGGCGAAGGCCCCAGTCCCACAAACGGTAAGACCGCCAATGCGGCATTTGTTGGCGTTTCAACCTTTGGAATGCCTTGCCATTGATTTTTTAAAGTTAGACCAGGGACTTGGAAAGTGTGAAGACGTGCTGGTCATGACCGATGCCTTCACCAAATTCGCCATGGCAGTTCCCTGTAAAGACCAGACGGCACCACGTGTCGCCAAAGTTCTGCATAACAATTGGTTTGTCCATTACGGGGTCCCCACCCGCATACATTCTGATCAGGGAAGGAATTTTGAAAGTAGGCTAGTGCATGAGTTCTGTCACCTTTATGGCGTCAAGAAAACAAGAACTAGTCCTTATCACCCCCAGAGTAATGGACAGACCGAACGTTTCAATAGGACATTGTGTGGACTGATTAAGTCAGTAGATCAAAAAGATAGACACAAATGGCCGATGTTGTTGCCTCACCTGATCTTTGTTTACAATTCTACTCCCCACAGTGTGACAGGGTTTGCCCCTTATACCCTAATGTTTGGTAGAAAGCCCAACACTCCGATTGATCATCTGCTCAATAACCGAAAGGATACCTGGAGTGAAGATACGGTGGATCGCCAGGCAAAACTATTGCGTCAAGCCCACGCCATTGCCAAGGAACGAATGATCTCCCCTTTGCCTGTGGGAAGTAGGGTGCTGGTTAAGCGGAGTGGTTTCACAAAACGGCACAAGCTAGCAAATAACTATGACGCGACTCGGCAGTATATTGTTGTGGAGAGCAAATTAGACCGTAACTTGTACGCGGTTAGACCTGCGGTAGGTGGTCCAGTAAAGTGGCTTAACAGGAAGAAAATAATTCTTGATCTCAGAGGAGAGATTGACATTCCCAAAGGCCTACGAGTTGATCCCCACAATAATGTCAATGATTCTGTTTCAGATGAAGAGTCTGACTCTGAGGAGTCTTCTGACGAATGGGTCTTGACATTCTCCCCTGGTCCACCATCAGTTGTTGAGGGCCAAGAGACATCCAAGTCAACCACGGAAGGGGGTGCCGATGCCCAAGTTGAGACTCCAACTCAGAAGATCGAAGGACAGCCCCGTCGTTCGAAGCGACTGAGAGAGAAACACACTAGTACGTGGCCAAATGCCATCACTTGATACGGTTAGTAGATAGCATAACAGTTTCGCCAGTTCACCACTTGGTGTTACTGGACATGGTTTTCCCAATTCTGACCTTGCTCTGTCTACTCACGTTACAAGATTGCAGTTACTTAGTGTTTTCATTTACGGTGAATATTCTTGTTTCTGATCTTTACTTATATTGATAATTAGTTGGGTGTTTGAAATAAACCGTATATGAGAAGAAATCATTTTATTTTTAGTTATTTACCTATAAAGCACTACGAGAAGTGTTGCTGAAAAGTGCTTGATAACGTTTGTTGTTACTTGTTATTTCAGAGTAAAGATGTCTGAGAAGACATATGCCTTTTTATTTGGCCATTCATTTCCAAAGAGGCTCCTTAGAGAGGCTCGTTCTCTTCATAAATCTGTGAGAGAGTTGATAAGCTTACCCGAATCTATTGACATGTTTGTTGACGGGCACTCAGGTTTATCATTTGATAGAGTTTTTGCCAACCCCAATGTATATCTGAGGAAAATAAAGGCGCGACAAATTGATATTTTATGTATAGACATGGGCACCAATGATCTTTGCGACCCTGAGAATACTCCAGCACTGGTTGTTCAGCAGCTCACTCGATTCTTGGATTTGCTTGAAAGTGAAAATATTAGACCACGGAAGATTGTTGTGTTCACTGTAATTCAGCGTTCAGTTATAAGTAGGCCAGGTCAAGTAACTGTTGCAAATCTTAACCATAGGGTTAAGCGCTATAACTTACTCATGAACCGGGCATTGGGAGCAGGATATCCATCTGTTAGTGTCTTTACACAGAAACGCATTAATTATGCCAAGTATCTGATTGACGGTTGCCATCTTAATCCACAGGGAATGTTGAAATATTGTAGAGGGATTAAAGAGGTTCTTGGATGGTTCATTTCGTAGATTTATGATTCGTTTATTTGTTGGCGATTGTAGGTGTCCGCTCTTTTATTAGTATAAAGGAGATGGGATTTACTTCCGCACTGAAGATCGCTATAAGGGTTAACTTACTATTTTGCTAAAATAAGCATAGTTTTGTAATGCTTTCATGATAATTGTGTTAATATGACTGTTTACCATGTTTATGTAACTATTTTTGTGCAAATACCATCGAGGACGTTGGTGTTAAGCAGGGAAGCTGTAGGGAGTTGGGATTTTCCCTAACTTGTATAATAAATAAGAGTTCACCTTTAAAGTCGGTTTTACCTTTAATGTGCTTCTGTTTGGTGCTATCACCATTGTATGTGGTTCTACGCCATATTGAAGTAGTACGTGTTTAGATATTTGGGTTTTCAACAACATTGGTCAATCCTACAATTTATTTAGTTTCAGTCCTTTACCTCTTCTAAAATAGGGTTCTTGTAAAAGTAAAGGTTTAACATACTTTTAATCATTCATATTTGTATTTTTATTCATGGGCGTATGAATTACTATTGTGCGTGATGGGGCCCGGAAATGTACGAGTGACACCGAAGGGTCGAGGCTCGATAAGCAGGATTTGCATTCTTTAAGTACTTTGATGGTATACTCCAAAAGTGACTGATAATATCACATTTTATATTGTGTTATTTGTAAATTGAGTTACCTGCCAAGACAGTGTAATATCTAAGGATTCTTTCGGTGAGTTTCAAACTTTATCTGGTTTTATATTTTATTAGAATAAACAATGTTTGTAAACTTGAAAGTTTCTTTTGGAATACAATGGCGATGTGCATGTGGGTCACATGTGCGTTGTGTGCACACTGTACACAGGCACACGGGATATAATGGCGGTGGTTGTTGTGTGTATGCATGGCGACAACACTAGCTGTGTATGTGTACGCTGCCAGTGTGGTAGTACAGGCGTTGTATATGAAGGAAGTACGCATGTGATACGCGGTCATTGTGAAAGTGTATTTATAATTATGTTACATCGATCTTTAGTGACTGAGTTGTTTAAAAGTAACTATTGTTTTTACCTATATTTGGATGTGAAAATAGTATATTGGGTTTGTACTTCGTTTTGTAGTGAGTGGAGCCGAAGTCTTGCTGCACTATAGCTGAAGATAGAGGGATTTATTTTATTGGCGTGCCGGGGTAAGACTATCAAGAGATTATATTGTTTTTTTCTTAATTTAATATCTTGGTGAAGTTTAATATTAGGGATATGTTCCATAATATGTAAACCTGTTCTACGAAGTTAGATTTAAACATTTGTGTACTTATTGTCATTCATACACAGGGTTTTTTGTTCTGATTCAAATAAAAATAAAGAAAGTAAAGTGGAGTTGAGTACTAGACAACAATTGGAGTCTGTATCTTATCTTTCGTCAAGAAGGGTCGAACCAACCCTCTCTTCTAAAGTAAGGGAGATGTCACTACATTATTAACGCGCATATCGTGCGTTGCGTTTTGCGTGTACGCTGTGCAGTCAAGATACTGTGACCGAAACGTGTTGGCACGTTTTGCGGTATGCGAACACAAATGCAAACGCCCGCGTCTTGGTTTTTCTTTATTAAAAGTTTGCAGAGTTTTTTAACGTTGAGAGCTGCATTATTTCATGAAAATGACAAAATTAATGAGGAATATATAACGTCCAAAACCCACTACAAAGAAATGTATGCCGCCATGGAATGTGAATCCTGTGAAATTGCTTCTTGCAGGTAAGATTTTAGTTATGAAGCTTTGAAATTTTTCCGCCCCAGAAACGTGCCCTAATATTATAGGACTCTGTATCTGTGTACAGCATGCACAGAGGAAGAGTCCTATAGGGCTAGAAACAAACCCAGCATAAACTCACTCAGGTCTTTTTATTTTTATTTTTTTTTTTAATAAGACTCATCTTCTTGTTTTTTATATGTGCAATTCTCATATCCTCATGTTTTATTTTGTTAGTTTGTTTGTTTTTGTTTCGTTGTAATTTATTGCATGGTTTTACACTCTTTGTTTGTTTTTAGTGGTTCGACTGGCCATCAGTGGAAAACAACTTTCACGCTGAGCTGATTTTACCCAGTATAATAAGTATAAATACAAACATACTGAAAATACACATGCCTTTGGAATAAAAGTGTTCTCAGATAGATTGTTTTTCATCGGTTATGACTGATGTGTGTTAACTTTGAAAAACGATACTTTTACGAAATACACACCGTACTGATCGCGTCGTAATATCCATGTAGTTATTTACAGCGAAAAATATTGGTTAAATTTTCAGTTGTAATTCTTTGGCGAGTCAGGTTTGTGGAAAGCCCATCGATATCTGACACCACAACGTGTTTCAGAAATAATAGTTTTAAATCAGATTGGAGTTACTAACCGTTACTTTTCAAAAGATGTCAAACACGTCAATAAAATATTTGAAAAAATAAACATTAAAGGTGGGTCTAAGAGTGGTAAATACTTAAAAAGTTAATGACTATAAAAACTTACTTGGTGAGAAGCATTGCAGCTGTTATAAACCATTGTGAGAAAGAATTTCCTTCGGAGAGTAATATGCATTCTGGATGAAGTTTCACCCAAAACATTTAAATCTAGGAAATTATTCATGCATGAATCGTCTCTGAAATTTCTGTGGGTTGGTGTTTGTTTGCGAATGTTGAGGCCAGAATTGCGGTTGGTACCCGCTGTCACCTCGCTAAAACGTGGATGTTTTCTCAACAAGCAAACACTGTATTCAGCTGAAACTCTTAATAGGCCTATATGACTTTTATTATATCTTTCTTTATAGTTCTGTCTATAAATATGCATTATGTTGACAAAAACCAATCTATGACCCAACCTTACAGCTCAACCATTTGGCTGAAAGTGGGCATAATTATATAAAAACTACGAGTATCATGATATTTGAATCACCCTGTAAACACCACGGCAACGTAAGGCGTATACATTGACGACTCCTGTGCTTGCTGGTAGGTTCCAAGCCGATCCGGGTGGTACAATATATCAGGATCCTTGTCATCGGTTACTGCATTTCTGTTGAGCTGCACCAAAGTTAACTCTAAACAGCTTTTTTTGAGCAAAAAGACAAACAAAATAAATACAACAAAAAACAAACCCCATAAATAATCAGCAAGTACACATTATTTTATACACTATGTGTGGTTTGGGAGTGCAATAATGCCGTTAAACGTTTTCATACTATAGGACCCACTGGGTTTGTCTTGTCATTGTTTGGCATAATAGCTGCTGTTTTGTTCGTTTTCAGTATCATTTTGGAGTGAGAAAGACTTAAGTGCATAACTCTATGCACAGGTATAATGTTTTGGGAAGGAGTAGTGGCACACCCAGTGGTAGGCAACCTGCCCCCTCCCGAAGACGTGGTTTATTGATGTGTTTAAATTCGATAATGTCGGTTAGTGAATCCTGACCTGGGTCAATTACCTTATTGGTCCATGTCTTTGGCATGCAGGTTCAATTACTACTGTAAAAGAATTTTCGGTTACCAAATCCAATAAGTTATCGGATACCACTGGACGTGCTGGTGCTGCAGGTGCTGAATGGTTGAAACGGAGATAAAACCATATGGAAAACGTTTAAGAGGGATAAAAACGTTTGACGGAAAGTTAATTAATTTCATTTCTGTATATAAAATAACACCCTTATGCTTTTTTTAACAGATATAAGCCTACGGTTGTGATCAATTTGAAATCTTAACATATTTTTTTCAAGTGAAGAAAACTAAACAACATCAAACCATAACAATTAAAAAACATGCTATAGTGACTTGGTGGATTGTTCTACTTGACTACTAATTATAGAAGTTGTATATTATTTTGTTTACTTAACAATAATAATAATAATTTGACAATAACGTATCAATGCGCTTTACATTTAGTGCTCTGGTCTTTGGGCCAATAACATTCCTTTAATCTGTTTTAGCTCCCTGGGGAGTATACAGCCCTGGGCTGCCGTCCCAGTGGCACACAACGTTATTTCAACGTTGAATTTTGGTTGATATGGCGTCACAACGTCGAAATACCATAAAACAACGTTATTTCAACGTCACATTTGCGATGTTTGTTTTAAGTTGTAGTTTGACGTTGTGTAAACGTTGGAAAAGTGTTGAAATAACGTCGCGATTATAACAACCAAAAAACAATGTTGATCCAACGTCAATTTGGCAACGTAGTTTCAACGTATACTTATTAACGTTGATGCAATGTTGGATAAAGGTTGTTATTGCGTCGCGATAATAAATAACCTAAAATCAATGTTGATCCAACGTCATTCTGGGAACGTTTTTTCCACGTAATGATTTTTACGTATGAACAATGTTGGATAAAGGTTGTTATTGCGTCGCGATAATAACAACATTAAATCAATTTTGATCCAATGTCAGTCTGGTAAGTTTTTTTTTAACGTAACAATATTGAAGTATGTGCAATGTTGGATAAAGGTTGTAATTGCGTTGCGATAATAACAACCTAAAATCAATGTTGATCCAACATTATTCTGGTAACGTTGTTTCATTGTAACGTTTTTGACGTATGTACAATGTTGGAAAAAGGTTTTGTTTGCGTCGCGATAATAATAACCTAAAATCGATGTTGATCCAACGTCAGTCTGGTAAGGTTTTTTTTAACGTAACAATATTGAAGTATGTACAATGTTGGATAAAGGTTGTAATTGCGTTGCGATAATAACAACCTAAAATCAATGTTGATCCAACATTATAATTGGTAACATTGTTTCAATGTAACGTTTTTGACGATGTACAATGTTGGATAAAGGTTGCAATTGCTTTTTTATCTAGATTTGAGCTTAACCAAACATCTTACATTGAATTTAGCATACTTAATTATGGTGAACACTTAAATTTATAAAACCATGTATTTCCTTCCTCTATGGTAAAATATTGAACAAAATAATTTGTGTCCGGTCAGACTATCAGTCAGTAACATACTAATATTATTATTACCAGCCATCTATCGCCTCGTTTTAACCATTTTCCATCAAGAAAATTACCAAGAAGATCACCAGACGAGAAATATAGACACATGAGGGGCGAGGATTCCAAGAAATAGCCCAGATAACATTGATTAAAATCACCGCAAAATAAAAGGCATTATTCGTGGTCCAAATAATAATGTAATATTTCCATTAGTACCACAGAGCATACAGAAATGCAAGGACGGTCAGATGTTGAAAAAGGTCACCTATTCTACAATGGGATCGATATAGGCCTAAAGCCAGCCCTAAAAATGCGATCAAAGTTGGCTTCCTCTTGGCTTTTAGTTCACGACTGCACTTGAGGTCGCCCCAACCATTAAAATATTCACATTTTTGTTGCTATTTGTTTTTTTAACAATTACAAAATATCTAAATGTTTTTTCACTCAAGGTTCAGACAGGTGATTGAAACCTCAAACCAAATGTTGTACAAGTGCTACTTCTAAGTTGCCCTTCACAGTTTGGTTTTGAGCGCATGTTGACAAGGTGTTAAAAATTAACAATTTGTGGGTAATTGTTTCTAGTTTTTTTGTATGGAAAAACATTTTTTACACCGAGTTCGAATCAGGTAGATAATGCGACATCTCAAACTCAATTTTGTACAATTCCTGTGTTGCATTAATATTTGGCATATTAAAAGCTATACATTTCTACTAGGTTTTCGCGCACAACATGTTGACAAGAAGTTAAAATTTTACATTTTGGGGGATAATTATTTGTGTATGGAAATGTTGTTTTTATACTAAGTTCATCTCAAACCTAATTTTATATCATTACTAAGTTGCATTAACATTTGGCAAGCAAAAAGCTATATATTCCTTTTGGGTATGAGCGCCTTTTGACAAGATGCTCAAATTGAGCCAACGTTGAGACAACGTTGGGACAACGTTGAAACTTATGCAAATTTGTGGGCGGGACTTAGAAGTGTATGACCTTTTCTGACAATATCAAAAAAAATTTGGTTGAATTTAGGAATTTCCCAGGCAAGTTTTTGTACCATTTTTGTAATTCGTTTGTAAGAAAATATGTACATCAAAAGTACAAAGAAACATTTGCCATTCCAATATGTGAATTAAAAATTAAATAGTTTTATTTTAAAAAGGTGTTATAACCATGACTGGAAATTCTGTAGATCCTGGACTATATAAAAAGACATGCAGTGGAGAAGGATGTATAGGCTAGCCTGTAAAGTTGTAGTTATAGTGTAGAATGTATTTAGTTATCGGTATCATATCTTACATGTATATACCTTGTAAGTATAAATAAGCATATACTAATTACTTGAATTAATTATAATGTAACTACATAACAAGAAAGTTCAACTCGAAGACATTGTTTTAGATTAACTTTACGTTGGACCAACGTTGGGGCAATGTTGAGCCAACATAATTACAGATTATTCAACATTATTTCAACGTAAAAACAACGTATACATGCCGACATTGTAACAACGTAGTGAGTTTAACGTATCTACGTCAGTATTTCGACGTTATTTCAATTTGCAAAATTCAATCATTATTCAACATTATTTCAACGTAGAAGTTTGACGTTAATACAACGTATAAATGCCAACGTTGTTTCTACGTCAGTACTTCGACGTTAATTCAATTTGCAAATACAATCATCATTCAACGTTACTCCAACGTCGGTATATGACGTTGCTTCAACGTTATTTCAACGTATTTTGCCCACTGGGGTGGCTCTCCGAAGGCTTTTTCAAACACAATATCAACCTCTACCCTTGCAGGTGCCCATGTATACCCCTGGGTGAAGAGAAGCAAGGGGGTCATATCTCAGAAATGTTAAGGAGTATGATTCTAAAAATAATGTGTGTGTTCATGGCACCCAAAGGGGATTCTTTAAAAAAAAATAGCAAAATCTGAGACGGTGCCTGCCAAACGTTTCAGAATTTTAGGTGTTTTGGCACGGAATGACCCATGTGCTCTATTTAAGAATCAAATCAACATTAATCTTATGATATAAAGGATAAGTCGATCCTAAATGCTGTAGCTGCAAGCAGTCTCGCAATCCATCAAAGTAGTCTACTACATGGCATCTCAACACCCCAATGGTTGGACTCTGATAAGAATGGTATTGTTACTGTTAAGTTTTGCTCGACCGCTTGAGGGCGGGCTTGGACGAAGAGAAGCGATATAGTTGCGAGCATCGTGGAATCTAAGCTTTCAGAAAACTGGAATTTCATCACAAAAAAGGCTTTGTTTGTGTGCAGACTTGCTTTGATTTCTAGGAAAGGGACAGAGAAGACCCCAAATGCTTGAGGAGTAAATATTCGGTGGAAATAACTGTGTAAGAGCCATTTTGGTTTTGTACTTTTTTGTCGAACCTTGTATTCCTGTTAGACCTTTTCATCTCGTTTAATATTATAACGTACAGCTCATGTCTTTCGCAGCCCTAGTATACTACTCGCAGAACTGAACATTGAGATTGACACGAACTACACGTTCAGAAATATATTGTGATGTATGCATGGATTGTGCATTGTGATGCACTGGAGATGTGATAAGCAAATAGTATTAAATGTACATGAGCAAAGGAATCGCCAAAATAGTCACAAGCAGTGGTTATTGTGTTTAATGTATAGCAGTTAATTTCCGCCGTTACATCTGTACAAAACCCAAGGTTATTTTGATCGCAAGTGAACAATATGGCAGAACAAATGGATACGAGCTTGGTTGAGGAAAATGTGAGTGGAGATAAACTTACTAGAATATCGAGGTCTCGTGCCGGCCATGCTTCAAATGTAAAGAGAAAATTTACAGACTTTCAATGTGCTATTGATGGGAACCTTGACGGGGAGTTTGTGAAAGGCAAATTGACAGCTTTGGAAACTGCAGTCACAAATTACCTGGACATACATGCAGAATATGTAGAGTTAGCCTTACAACTTGACAAACAGAGGTTGCCAAAGCTGAAAGAGGATGCCGATAAAATTGAAGAAATCCTAAAACGAGCACGTAGTCAATGTTGCTACTTGTTCCCTGTGCAGCTCGATTATATTGCTCCAACTGACAGTGCCTCACAGAACGGAAGCATTGGAGCAGAATCGACAACTTCAAGTGCAAGAGCAATGGCTGCAGCCAAAAGGGCATCTCTGGTTGTCAAGGCAACATTTCTTATGCAGCAGCAGGAGCTAGAGTTGGAACAGTTGAGATATAAAACTCAAATGGATGAAGAGATACTAAGACAAAAGGCTGCAATGGAAAACCTAAAAATTAAGGCTGAACTTGAGGCAGTTACTGCAGAAGAACAGACACTGGCCAAATTCATAAACATGCCAGAGCAAAATGCTCAACCAAATCCTTTCTTGAGCACAGACGGAGCAGCGGAGCATGACAATTCCAAAAGGAAGAAAGGATTATTTGATTCAGTGAACCAAAACCCTATATTTGTAACTTCTACGCCCATACACGAATCTCAAAGTGCAGATGATGAAGGGGTTATGGGTTCAAAGTTTAACCCTTTCATTGAGGAACTGGCACCTCTGAAGGTAAATGAAAACGCCTTCCTTACATTGCAGCGTCAGATGTTAGATGTTATGAACTTACCAAAGAGCAGTATAATAACTTTCTATGGTGACCCTATGGACTATTGGGTGTTTATTCGGTCTTTTGATTGTTGTGTGGGTAATTCATCAGTCAGCGATGGGGCTAAACTAAACAGGCTGTTTGAATACTGCAAAGATAAGGCAGCCCGTGTAATCAGACCTTGTGCTTTGATGCTGCCGTCAGAGGGATACAAGAAGGCACGTAATCTTCTAAAGGAGAGATTTGGCAATGATTTCACCATCTCACAAGCATGGGTAAAGAAGGTGACCGATGGGCCATCTCTCAAAGCAAATGATGGAGAAGCCTTGCAAGACTTTGCTGATGATGTCAGGGGCTGTATGGAAACGCTAAATGCGATGGGAAAACTTAATGAGTTGGACTCTCGTGTGAGAATGGTGCGAATAGTTGAGCGACTCCCATTTCATCTGCAATCTAGATGGCGTAGAGAGGCAGTTAAGGCGGTGGAACGAACAGGTGACTATCCAAATGTTGAAGGATTAGTCAAATTTCTGAGTATGGCTGCTAAGGAGGCAAACGACCCTATTTTTGGGTCCCTTGCCACCAAATATAAAGATCAGAGAGCGACTGACAAATCATGCATGTCAAAACGAGGTTCATCATTCAGTGTCCTGGCTGAGGATAATGCAACTAACAAAGTGGACTGGGGTGAAAATAGAGAAACCACCGACAAAAGAAGTGGATGGTCAATGAGACAGTGTTGTCTGTGCGGAGGAGTCCACCGCCTCTCTGATTGCAATGAATTCCAGAAAATGTCCTCTCAGAAAAGAATGGACTTGATAAAGAAGAAGCGACTGTGTTTCAACTGCTTGGATGCTAGCAACCATGCTGCAAGATGGTGTAGGAGAAAGAGTGATTGCAACATAGAGGGTTGCACACTGAGACATTCCATGTGGTTACATGACGCAATGCAGTTTGCCATAAATAGACCAGACCAGAACAATTTTCCGAACGACGATATGCAAAATAGAGATGTGCACAAAGTCGAAGCTAAAAGCTGTGCAGTTTGCCCCTCGGGAAAAGGAGCAAAGGTTGTCCTCCCCATTGTCACAGTCAATGTCAGAGGTAAAGGTCAAACTGACTTTATCCAAACACATGCTCTCCTGGACCCTGGCAGTAATCGAACATTCTGCTCACGTTCTCTACTGGAGCATATGGGTCTGAAAGGAAAGGAAACTGTTCTATCACTAGAGACCCTGAATGAGGGCAATGATTCACAAGCATTGGAAGTTGCATTGGAAGTGACTGGAACAGCCGGCAAGAAAAGAAAGCGAAATGTCATTCAGCTGCCAAAGGTTTATGCTTTACACTCGTTCCCGACTCTTAATAGTTGTTTAGCAACTTCAGCCGACTTAAAAGGATGGGACCACTTTAAAGATCTAGACTTGCCCCAAGTGCATGAATCTAAAGTAACAATCCTAATCGGGCAGGATATTCCTCAGGCCCTGATGCCCTTAGAAGTGAGACAAGGTGCGCCAGGAGAACCGTATGCAATGAGAACAGCTCTTGGATGGACACTTAATGGGCCATTCATCGATGAACAATCCTCTATGAGCAGTGTCTGCAATTTTGTGCATGCAGCAAATCAGGAAGAAGTTGCCCTTGATGCCCAGGTTGAGCGCTTCTGGAAGTTAGATACTGCCCATGCACTGGCAGGAAGCCAACCTCGCATGTCCATAGACGACAAAGGGGTAATAGACGTTTGGAACAAAACACTGGCAGTTGTGGATGGGCATTACCAAATGGATATTCCTTTCAAGCTGTACCAACCACAGTTGCCAGATAACAGATCCCTTGCTGATAAGAGACTGCTGAGCCTTGGAAGGCGTCTGACCAAAGATCCAGAGCTTCAGTGCAGATATAAGGCTGGCATTGATGATTTACTAAAAAGGGGGTACGCAGAACATGTATCTTGCATTGATAAAGATGCCTCTGCCAGATGTACATGGTACCTTCCCCATCATAATGTGATGAATCCCAACAAGCCGGATAAGTTACGCATTGTTTTTGACTGTGCAGCTGAATATGCTGGAACTTCCCTGAACAAGGCAGTTTTTCAAGGCCCTGATATGACTAATAAGCTGATAGGAGTTCTGGTCAGATTCAGAGAGCGCCGAGTTGCAGTCATGGGTGACATAGAGGCTATGTTCCACCAGGTGAAGGTCTCTCCTTGCCATAGAGATGCCCTTCGATTTTTGTGGTGGAAGGACGGAAACACAAATAATCAACCAGAAGTCTACAGAATGGCGGTGCACCTCTTTGGGGGTGTATGGAGTCCGAGCTGCGCCAATTTTGCCCTACGCAGAACTGCTGAAGATAATGCAGACAAGTTCGACAACAAAACAGTCACTACCGTAATGGAGAATTTCTACGCAGATGACTGCTTGAAAGCAGTGGACAATGAGGAAGAAGCAGTAACATTGGTGAATTCACTTACCAAGCTGCTGTCTTTGGGTGGTTTCCGCCTAACTAAATGGATCTCAAACAGCCGAAAGGTCGTCGAGTCTATCCCACTTGATGAAAGAGCCAAGGGAGTTAAGGATTTGGATCTGGATAGAGCACCACTCCCGATTGAAAGAGCACTCGGCGTGCACTGGAACACTGATACAGATATTTTCAGTATCAAAATAAAACCAAAGGAGAAGAGCTTCACGAGAAGAGGCCTGTTGAGCATTGTGAGTTCGGTGTACGATCCGCTCGGCTTAGTCTGCCCCTTTGTGCTCAAAGCTAAATGTATCTTTCAAGATGAGTGTAAGGCATACAAGGGGTGGGATGATGAGCTAGAACCAGGAAATCATAGGCGCTGGATCAAATGGCTGGCAGAGCTTCCGATGATGGAGAATTTTGAAATTCCGAGATGCATTGTGCCTCAGGGCTTTGGAATGGCTGCAAGGGTTCAGCTACACCACTTTTGCGATGCTTCGTCGGCGGCCTATGGAGCAGTTTCCTATGTAAGGCTGGTCAATCAGGAAGGAATTTCACACTGCGCGTTTCAGTTGGGAAAGTCAAGACTAGCACCAATTAAGCCTATGACCATACCGAGGCTGGAGTTATCAGCAGCAGTGGTGGCAGTTCGTTTGGATAGTATGCTTCGTCGTGAAATGAGGCTACAGGTACAGGAGACAACATTTTGGACTGACAGCATGATCGTCTTGCAGTACATCAAAAACACATCAAAACGTTGCCACACGTTTGTCTCCAATAGAGTGGCTATTATTCATGATGGATCGCTTCCAAGTCAATGGAGGCATGTAGACACTGCCTCAAACCCTGCTGATGATGCTTCTCGAGGGTTGAATGCTAAACAGATGATGTCCTGCACCAGATGGAAACAGGGGCCGGATTTCCTGTGGAAAGATGAATCAACTTGGCCGGAAGAGCAGAATGTGAATTCAGATCTGCTTAATGATGACAAGGAAGTTAAGCAGGAGGCCAAAATGTGTGTTGTGAATGCAGAGGCCCAAGGGGTCACACTTGACAAGCTGCTTGAGAAATATTCATGCTGGATACGCCTGAAGAAAGCCGTAGCATGGTTACTACGTTTCAAGACATGGCTGCATAACCATAGACAGATGAAGACACAAGCATGTCTGAGAGTTCATGAATTGCAAAGGGCAGAGCAAGCTATCATAGCATATCTTCAGAGACGACATTATAGTAATGAGTTACATGCTTTGGAGGAAGGTGGAAGGATCTCCTGTAAGAGCAGCATCTACAAGTTGGACCCTATCATGGAAGATGGGTTGCTCAAAATTGGAGGAAGATTACAGATGGCTCCACTTAACAACCAGTCAAAGCATCCTTTGATAGTTCCTCAAGGGCATGTGGGAAGGCTCATTATCAGATACTTCCATGAAAAGAAGGCAGCACACTCTGGAAAAGAGTATGTGTTGTCCCTTGTGAGAGAAAGGTATTGGATACCGAAGGCACGTGCGTTGATAAGTCAAGTTTTGCGCAAGTGCATAGACTGCAAAAGAATCAGAGGAAAGGCATGTGCCCAGAGAATGGCAAATCTTCCCAAGGACCGAGTCACACCAGGTAATCCACCCTTCACTGACACCGGGGTGGACTGTTTTGGTCCTTTCCTAGTAAAGAGGGGTCGGAGTCAGGAGAAAAGATATGGCTGTCTGTTCACTTGTATGGCATGCAGAGCCATACACATCGAAATGATTCATTCACTGGACGCAAATTCCTTCATAAATGCTCTGGTGAGGTTTTCAGCAAGAAGAGGAATGCCTAAAAGAATGCGGTCTGACAATGGAACAAATTTTGTCGGAGGTGAAAGAGAACTGAGAGAATCCATTCAGAAGTGGAATGAAGCCAATAGAATGAAGGAATATCTCTTGCTGAATGAGATAGAGTGGGAATTCAACACTCCAACAGCGTCACACATGGGAGGTGTCTGGGAACGCCAGATTAGAACAGTGCGTAAAGTTCTTAATGCCACACTGAAGGACCAGGTACTCGATGATGAACGATTGAACACCCTGTTTTGTGAGATTGAGTCAATTGTAAATGGTCGTCCAATTACACCAGTATCAGACAATCCCAAGGATCTAGAGGCACTTACTCCAAACCACTTGCTTCTGCTTCGAGCAGGTCAGCCAGCACCGCCTGGTAATTTCATAAAGCAAGACTCATATGGAAGACGTTGGCGACACGTGCAGCTTCTTTCGGACCAGTTTTGGAAGCGCTGGGTGAGAGAATACTTACCCACCTTACAGCTGAGGCAAAAGTGGATTGAACCACAGAGGAACCTATCAGTTGGAGACATTGTGCTTATTTTGGATGAAGCAACACCTAGAAAGAACTGGCCTCTGGGACTAGTGATAAAGACGTTTCCGGGCAAAGATGGTTTGGTGAGGACAGCAGAAGTCAAGTCAAGTCGCAACATTTTAGTGAGACCTATTACCAAGCTTTGCCTTCTTGAGTCTCATGATTAGAGATTAGCAGCAGTCAGGTTATCTCAGGCCAGAATAATGCCTCCTGATTGGGAGTGTACGACATGCTCTGCTCCACCAAACCTCACCGAAAGTAGTTTGTCAAGTACTCATTACTCTGGGCACTTCATAATTTGCATATGTGGCCAGTTTAAACTTGTTTTCCTTTGTTAAAGTTTGATAAATGTTCACCTGGCATTGTTCCCATTTAAGGGGCCGGGATGTTACTGTTAAGTTTTGCTCGACCGCTTGAGGGCGGGCTTGGACGAAGAGAAGCGATATAGTTGCGAGCATCGTGGAATCTAAGCTTTCAGAAAACTGGAATTTCATCACAAAAAAGGCTTTGTTTGTGTGCAGACTTGCTTTGATTTCTAGGAAAGGGACAGAGAAGACCCCAAATGCTTGAGGAGTAAATATTCGGTGGAAATAACTGTGTAAGAGCCATTTTGGTTTTGTACTTTTTTGTCGAACCTTGTATTCCTGTTAGACCTTTTCATCTCGTTTAATATTATAACGTACAGCTCATGTCTTTCGCAGCCCTAGTATACTACTCGCAGAACTGAACATTGAGATTGACACGAACTACACGTTCAGAAATATATTGTGATGTATGCATGGATTGTGCATTGTGATGCACTGGAGATGTGATAAGCAAAGAGTATTAAATGTACATGAGCAAAGGAATCGCCAAAATAGTCACAAGCAGTGGTTATTGTGTTTAATGTATAGCAGTTAATTTCCGCCGTTACAGGTATGCTTGACCTTGTGCTAAGATTGGGTGGGAATATACCACTATTAAGCCAGCCTGATGCCCAAGTGATAATGGATACCAACTTCATGTCAGTCCTTTATAATATGGCTATGGCTGGTTCAGACCTTGTCACCACTCATTATTCCATTACCCAACGTTACACTCCATACGTTTCTGTATACTACACTTACCCGCTGTAGTTTCTGTTGCCATGTTACTGCTTGGACTGGACCTCCCATCTCGGTTATTGAATATGATAACAACACTGTATTCAGTACATGGAATCAGAGAACCAATGATGGCTTGTGTTTCACCTGCCTCATATTCACTGATTGCTGAGCCGAAGCTGCTCTCTGACTGAAGCTTTCGGTAGATGTAGATTTTATCAAGGGACCTGCACTGCCAGGTGGACATGGGTGGAAGCTGTGAGGCAAAATCAATGAGACTATCAGTATCAGATCAAGAGTCAAAGTTAATTTATCCAGTGAGATCCAGGGCTAACTAACCACCACTGGAGGCTTAATCAGAGCCGAGATTGAGGACCAATGCTTGGAGACTCAAAGGAGGTTTACCAACCTCACTATAAGGCCCTGTTTTATAACCCTGCTCAGGGATTGGATTTCAGAAAACCTAACCTTAACAAAGAGGGTCTTCTCCTGGGCTATACATACCATCATACCAAGGCCTCTCATCATTTAGATCTATAAGGAGGATCACATTTCATGGCAATATTCAGGTACCAAGCTACTGCCCCCAAAATCTCTGTTTAGCAGAGAGACTCAGGAGAAACTAACGACCTTCATCAGGACTAGCCTTTAGTCAAGAAGCTCATGGCTTCCCGGATGGTATACAACACAAACAGCACAACCACTGCTAACACGAAAATAAGACTATGTTGTATTGGCAGTGGTGGTGCTGTTGGTGTATACTAATGGCTAGGAATGAGCTAACATACTTCTATACTTAGCAGTAAGATCCAAGAGAGATTCACGTCTGCTTAGGAATCAAGTTCCAGCAAATGAATCTACTTTACTCTGACAAGAAGCAAGAAAAATGTAAATCTATGGCAGTGTATTTCTTTTTTTACTGTTAACTGTTCCTGTTGTTAAAGCAAGCTGGCTTTAATAAAGCTTGTAAGCACAAAACCTTGCTTAGCAGAAACAGGTTACCAGCCAAAATTTCAAAAAAGTTTACAACTGTTGCCACTGGTTCCCAACTCATTTTTTGTTAAGCATATAAATTTGATTAACAGCATTTTCTGCAAAACAGAATTATGAAATTGGGCCCAGACTGGTTGTAAACCTACCTGCCAAGTCAGCTGAAGTTCAGTAGCACTTGGGGTTGATAAATATACTGTTGCACCTGCAGTAGGAGCTGCTCAATTAGAACATCAAAGGTTTCATATGTTAGTCACTTCATAAAAAAGTTATGGTTCGTATACATTTTCACTGTGCTTTGTTTGGTTGGTATGTTTTTTAATCTAAAGATTTGATAACATACAAAAACAACAGTAACTTGCATAATGAAAAACATTATGAACTGCAACAATGAATTAACAGTAAAATCTGACTTTTCTTGAAAATGTAAATAAAGGTGTTCAATAAAAATCTTCACAGGTTTGTTTAGAATACATGTACGTGACTACATTAAATTTGTTTTATTTTTTTATTAATAATAATAAATAACTTAAACATTTAAACGGCTAATTTAAGGACACTTTTATGATTTTGAGAGTACTTTATGTGTCAAGGAAAATAATGAATATAATGAATGTTCAACATGATGAGTTTATACAAACACTTCCTTATTTACAAAATACATGTACCAGATATTAGTATTAAATTGAATATGTATTTCCTAGCCACTATTTAAATAAAGTACATGGTTTTAAATTTTCACCCAAAAAATTACTAGTGCCACTCTAACTGCCATCAATCCTCAAATAACATCCAACCAAAGACATTTTAACAATATTATAAATTAAAAAACAACTGTTTGGTATCATTAATTTGCTTCTTTAGTACTTAATTTGAAAATTAAAATTCATACTTCCACATTTGGTCCCAACTGTAGTTTTGGGGCTGGGGCGTCCAGCTCCCCCGATTCCAGTTCTGGCAACGACGACAACAAAATCATATTCTGTGTCGATGTTCAGCCCATTTATTACCAGAGAATCAGTAGACCCAGCATCATTACTGACATTATAGGATGCATCATCCACGTCACTTGCATATCGATAGCACACAACATATCGATCAACTGGTCCTTGCCCATTACCGTTGACTGGTGACCATGGGTTCCATATAATTGATACCTGTGTTGGATCTTCAGAACTTGCTACAACTGTAGGAGCTGATGTGAAATATGGTTGAGCTAGAAGATGAACACAATAAAAGAACAATTTATTTCTAGTTTAATAACAAGTCTAGCAAGTCTAGAGTGTGTTTGAAAATTTTGAGGAACCGTTGATTCTCAATTTCCTTTACTGCGTGAAGGAAACAAAGTTGAAAATTGTTATGTTTAAGTACATGCGAGACTTTTATTAGTATTTGTATTAATATATATTTCTGGTAATGAAACCAGGATGCCTCAGAAGTCAACTTAATCACTTTATCTTGCAAGCCTGAGGAAACCAGTAAACAAGGATGCTTGCTTTGTGAGCCAGACGCACCGGTGTCGCGATCTCAGATGTCCGGTGTGCTAAAAGGTCCGGGTGACGTAGCCGGGCATTTCAGCTGTCGTTGCGGGCGTGGGTCTCCCGTGCTCTGCATGCTGCCGCCGCGAATAAATCTCCGAGACCTATTTTTGTTCTTTTCCGATTCTTTTCTGTTCAGTCGCATTCTGGTGGCACATCTTGTATTTTGTTAATGTTTATTGTTTGTAAAGCGTATTGAGGGTTCTCATAGAACTGACGCTCTATGTTCACAAGTACATCTTCAATTAAGCAATTAAACACCCCTTGTATAAAAAACAAGCCCCTCTTTTCGTGCGACTATAATGGCTATTATTCCACATGCTAATTACCCATAACAATTAAAAACCATACAAAGACCAAGCATGTCACACAAATAACAGAGGAAACTCTCTTATCAGAAGAACCTTCTCTGTAATTCCCGCTCCTCAAATACTCGATTATGCGATTGCTTTTTTTCACAATACTGTCGTAGACGATTAACTCGATCACCACTCGATTTACTTGTGGACGCCGCCATGACAGCTACGAGCTCGAGCAAAACAGTCGACTCATGATCAGCCCGGCACTAAAATCGACTACTTTCGCTTGCTGTGCGCAGGTATGGCATGACGTAATAGTATACTACCGTATTTGGTAGTCCGGACCTTTTAGCACACCGGACATTAGCCTTTTCCAACTTGTTTCTTATGTGTTTCTTTATAATCTCGACTTTTGCTACCCGAAACGGTAGCAAAAGTCCAAACCAATCAGAAGTGCATAACGCATGTTTCATACTTCATGAATAATTCATTAAAAAAACCGCAAACAAGTTGGAAAAGGCCCTCGTGGCTTCGCCACTCGGCTCGCGCGCGTGGTCTCTCGTTCCAGTCGCTCCACTATGTTTACAAAGCTGTCCAAGCCACGATGGCCTTGACAAAAGGCTAACCGGACATCTGAGATCGCGACACCGGAGTTAACCCCCTACTTTTCCACGATAAGTGTTCTGGTTTTTTCTTCTTCTAGAACACAGGACCTCTAGCTTAGTCCTGTCTGAAGGGCAAAGCAATTATGGTGAAGTTTCTTGCTTAAGGACACAAGTGCCAGGCCGTGACTCAAGCTCACACTCTGCTGATCAGAAAAACCAGAGCTTGATTACGCCACTTGCAGTCGTATTCAACAAAGATCATCAAGGGAACAGTGTGGGAACGCAGAGGACACCAGTGCCCAATTTCATGGCTTTGCTTACCGCAGAATTCTGCGCTTAAGCCCATAAAACTGGGTAAAGTTCTCTTAAAGAAAGTTGCCGCATCACAGCTGGGTGCTTTTAACCAACCAGGACAGTCCAACTGTATCTACTCGCTGGCATCGTCGTAGACTTGTTGACAAGTCGTTAATGATGGTCGCGGTGGGTCGAGTCGCGTGTGGTGCTGTTGCGTAATAAAGAATGCTCTCGCGAGATCACTGCTCTCGCGCGAAGTTGCTGGCTGCCAACTCTTCGTCATTAACTTTTATTATTATTATTATTATTATTATTTTATTCAGAAAGCAATCAACTCAGACAAACCTCAGAACATACAGACAAAAACAGTTGATTAAATCTGGGATAGCCCAAAAAAGCCAATAACTCAGGCTTATTTCCATTGGGGTCCCATATAAAAAACAGATAAACCACAAACAAAAAAAAACATTAAAAATTAATTTAAATTTAAATTTAAACCCTGTCACCCAAATGCAAAAAACTGCAGGAAACACCCTAAGTGTGCTTCACTCCATTACATTAGCTGTCCGAGAGAGATGTGACTTCACTTGTTTCTTAAAAACATGCAAACTGGAAATGCTTTTAATATTTGAGGGCAGTGCATTCCAGTGTTTAATAGCTGTAACAGAAAATGAGTTTTTACAGGATGAGGTTGGGACAATAAAGTTGTGTTCACTTTGCCTTGTACTGTAGTTATGACGGTTCGAAATACGAACAAAATTTTCATTAAGATATGTGGGGGTTAGATTAAAAACAATCTTAAAAACGTGATTGAGTTTCAATTGCGTCACCCTATCTCGGACACTTAACCATCCCAGCCTATCAAGTTCTGCCTGACCAATGTGAGCCCTTGGGTGTTTGTCTAGAATGAACCTAGCCATTTTGTTTTGCATAATTTGAAGTTTACTTTTTAATTGAGTGGATAATGCAGAAAACCATGATGAACAAGCATAATCAAAATGACACTGAATCAGGGCAGAACATAAAATTTTACGTGATTTTTCATTGAGAAAGTTTGCCTGCCTATAAAGAAACTTGAGTCTATCACCACTTTTCTTAATAATCGAGGTAGCAATGTGCTCTCCTGATAAACATGGGTCTAATGTAACTCCCAAATATTTAACGGAGGAAGCAGCATTAATAGTTTTCCCATTACACCTGACTAAAAATTGATCAACTTTCTTAAGTTTGCCTTTGGAGCCAAAAAGTGTAAAGATAATTTGTTATCCACAAGCCACTCTCTACATGATTCTAATTCCGTACTGAGATCTCTCTCTATAACATTCGGGTCTTTGTCGGAAATCAAAAGAGCACTATCATCAGCATAGAGTAGTAACTTACCCTGGACACTAATTGGCATGTCATTTACATAACATAAGAATAACAGAGGACCTAATAAACTCCCTTGAGGTATGCCACAGGTTAATCCCATGGATTTGGACTGTGCTTTGTTAACATTAACGATTTGATTTCTATTGCTAAGATATGATTGAAACCAATTCACAGATTCAATACCCATGGCCTGTAGTTTTTTACACAGTATAGAATGGTCCACTGTATCAAATGCCTTTTGAAGGTCGAGTGTAACCATCCCGGTGTAATTACCGAGCGATGTTTGATTGCGAATATAATCAATTAAGTGAATAAGATATGTGTCAGTCGAAAAAGAACTTCTGAACCCCGATTGCAAATTATAAAGGATGTTGTTATCCCTGAGATACTCTTTCACCTGAACATAGACTGCTCTTTCAAGTATTTTGGAACATAAATTGAGTATGCTAATTGGCCTATAATTACCGACATCCGATCTACTATTTTTCTTAAACAATGGTTGAACACGGGCAATTTTAAAATCATCCGGCACGGTATTGGTTGAAATAGATAAGTTAACAATATAAGTAATGGGTTTTTTCAATACAGTAGCACCATCCTTCAAAAATTTGGCAGGAATGTTGTCCAAACCAGTACTTTTGTTCTTGAGATTTTTCAGTTCTGTAAACACAAAATCCTCTGAAACAGGAGATAATTTGAAACCCTTGGAAACAACTCCTTTGTTCATATAGTAATCCAAAAACACTTTTGAGTCGGTGTCAAATTTGCCTGTGCTTTTAGGAAGCTTATTTGCCAAGGTGGAAGAAACATTGGTGAAAAAACTGTTAAAATGATTAGCCACCTTCATAGGATCAAAGCAAAGTTTATCATCGATATTCAGGACAACCTTGGACTGAACCTTGGATTTGTAACTATACCCGAGCGATTTCAGTTGTTGCCATAGTTTGCCGGGGTGTTTTTTGTTCTCATCTATTTTGTTGCTGAAAAACTCGGCTTTAGCCCTTCTAATATCCCTTTGAACCTCATTCCTAATTTGGCAAAAAGTGCGATACATGACAGAATCAGCAGTGTTTTTTTTAAATTTATATAAAAGATGGTCACGACGCCTAATCTTCTCCAGAATAGCATTACTCATCCAAGGTTCAGTTCTATTTTTTAGGCGAATTTCTTTGAGAGGGGCAACTTTGTCTAAGATCCTTAAAAAAACGGATTTAAAATTGACCCAAGCTGCATTAACATCATCACAATGTAAAATACCAGACCAGTCGGCATTAGCCAATTCAGATACAAAAACAGCAGGGTTATAGCTTCTCAATGACCTAATTTTGACAGTGTTATGGCAATTGCATCGACCTCGCACCACCTTGCGTGTACAAAAAATCATGAGATGGTCACTCAGGCCAATATCAATAGTACCATGCCGACTGATCTTGTCATAGTTATTGCAGATGATATGATCCAAAATAGATGATGAAGAGACCGTCACTCGAGTTGGAGAATCTATGAGTTGTTTACAGTTGAATAAATTCAAGATGTGAGACATCTTCCTAAATAGGCTTGATGGATCCTTTCCATTAAAATTTACATTGAGGTCACCCAAGATCATCAGTTCACAATCCGATCGAATTCTAGATAAGGTGTCCTCAAAATGATCAAAGAAATCAGTATCGTTTGGTGGGCGATAACAGGTCCCGACAATAATTGGTTTGGTTTTCGGAAGTAACAGTTCGAACCAAATGACTTCCATATTGTTGTGTAAGTCTGGTCTTGGATTAAATGCGAAGTTGTTACTGATGAAAACACATACTCCGCCTCCATGTCTCGATCTATCTTGACGAAGTAAAGAGTAACCATCAACTCTGACCTCTTGATCCGGAACCGAATCGTCGAGCCAGGACTCGGAGACAGAGATTACTGCAGCATTAGTTCTTACAGCGAGAAGTCTCAGCTCGGAAATTTTCGGAATCAACGACCGTGCATTTAGGTGAATAAAATGCAGTCCCTTTTGATCAAAGCACTGGAACTGATCGCTCCTCGCTCCAGACAGTAGGAGAAGATTGTTGTTGTCCGGTTGCGGTTGTGTTTGCGTTTGAAAAGAGTGATCAGGAATAGTCGGGCACTCGTAGATACATGACGAAAAAGGCAACTCGTCAAAAGAACATTTGTTGCAGATAAAATTAAAATCGGAATTATCAGCAACTAGTTTGTCATAAGCAGAATTAGAAATAAATCCTGTACATCTGCTATGAACCCAATGGTTACACGAATCACAGCTAATCGCTCTGCTCCTGCTGATTACCCCAATCTCACAGTGGACACAGGGGTGCTTAGGTTTTCGACGGCGAGATGCACAGGTAGGGCCTGGATTTGGATTGATATCCCCGCTTAGTAAGATGAACAATAATGTGGTTAATTTGGATGCATTCACTCCAATTTTACACTGATTGATGCCAGGCTTGCCGTTAGATCTCCTTAGTACTCGAAATTCCCGTCTTGACATCGAGACAGGCGGCAAGATAAAGCATTGATAAATTGCTTGTTTTCCAAAATTCCCCGAGTCCGAATGGCTAGTAGAAAGAAGCCATTCGTCATGGTCAATGGCTGTAGCCTTAGCATTAGTTGAAGATATATGCTGGCAAAAATTGGCTGCAGCTCGTTGGAAACACAATAAAATAGTTACCGACTTGACAATGTTCCAAATGAGCGCCATCTTGTAGTATGGTTTCTTCCGTTCCACCGTGGATGGTCACAAACACAAACAGTAACTGGATTTATCTCGAACCAGCAACAATAAATCCTAGAAATCACGCATCAAACGGCATCCATGGGTAGTAATGAGTAATGATCCAAACAGGACTTGAAAATTGGAACGATCGACATTAAAAACGAAGATTTAGGCAGATTTTAAAACGAAAACAAAGACAGAAATAAAACAACCCCCGCCAGCGAAACAGCGCCCTCAATAAAAATAAGGTCTCTTTTCACTATTTTTCGTGACCTCGATGACCAATTGAGCTCAAATTTTCACAGGTTTGTTATTTCATGTATGTGGTTGATTACACAAAACATGAACACTGTCTGTGATTATTTTGTCAGCTCTGCCAATCCTGTATAATACCTTTAACTTTTCATGACAGGTGGCATCATGCCATCGTCAAAAACTATGCGCAATGACTTGTGAAACCCGAAAACTGTACGTATTCATTTATTCAGGTACGAACGCAGTATACATTACGGTTGCTGTAGAGACGATCATTGAGACGAGTCCATTTTATCTGAGGGTAGTACTAATTTTAGGTACTGTAAATGCGATAAATGCTTGCACTTGAGCCATCTGTGAGTGTGTTTTCTGTCTGTTAACTCCTTCATTAATTTAGTAACTAAAGACATAAAGTAAACTTATCTTAAAATGCATTATTATATAATTGTTTAAGATGTGTGTTTTGCCTCATAAAAATAAATAATGCCTACTGTGAATAGTTACTGATCCGCTCCAGTCCTTTAACCCGACGTGTTCTACAGTGATTGTGTATATTAAGTGTGTATAAACAACGGACACGGAAACCAGTCAACTCGCCCCCCTATAGCAAAGTCGCCAATTACAAAAAACACATTTACAAAGTCACTAACTACAAAGTCGCCCCTAGCAAAGTCGCCCCGTGACATACAAACTCGTCCCCTCTCATAGTCGCCCCTCACAAGGGAATTTAACAAACTTTTGTGATTGGACTTCAGGGCCACGAAAGCTATCTTAAGGGAACAAAAGCTAGCTATCTTGAGGGAACGAATGAAAGTATATTTTGGGCAACTAATTCCAAGTCGTATTTCGATGAAACGAAAGCTTGTTTTTAGGGAAAGAAATCTCCTTTCGGTGGAAAAAAATCATTTTTATTGAACGAAAGCATATTTTGAGCAAACGAAAGTATATTTTGTTCGAACAAAATCATATTTCGAGGAAAAGACTGCGTATCTTTCAGGGAACAAAAGCGTATTTCTGGGTAACAAAATCGTATTTCTGGGGAAAGAAAGCGTGCGAGGGAACAAAAACGTATTTTCTAGGAAAAATCTATTTCGTTACCTAGAAAAACACAACTTTGTTTACAAATTTAAAAAAATATTATTTTATGTGACAACATTTTAATTTGATTGAATTTAATAATATTTTGAGGAAACGAAATTCTTTTGTTGGAATTTTGTGTGTCGAGAGATGGAAAAAGAAATTCCGAGTGAGATTATTTTTTTTACATTTTAATTTGTAATTTATTTTTCACCTGTTCCTTCAGGTTTTTTTTTTTTTTGTTTTTTGTTTTTTATGGGGGGGGGGGGGCTCGTTTTTGTCACACAAATTGTTTAATCTAATTGCACCGTCAATATAAGAGTGGTATTCCTATTTATTGACATAAATCTTAATTAATTTCCAAATCGGGGGAAGGAACGTACACCGAGCATTGAAACGTTGCGATTTTAAAACAGCGGATTCGATCAGCGAGGTTTACCGACTAACAAGCCCGCAATGACAAGGTAGTTGGTGGTCTGGCTCCCTACCCCTCCCACATGTTCATGAGCTTCCAGATACAGCTATCTCTTGGCTAGGGGGTTTCCGTCGCGCTGAGCCCCGCCGAGAGAAACTCTGCGCGCCAGCCAGCTACACGATTTGCCCGTGTGTTATACGTACATCCCCACACGCTGTGCACTGTCAAACACGCTTCCGTTGCTCGGACTCTCTGAAATAAAATCTTACGTTCGATTTTTTGTAATTATTTACAAGTTGAATACGTATTTTCTTTTGTCAAAATACTCATGAACACAATCACTCTCATCACTCAGTGTTTGGTTGATCGTGCAATATCAAAGCAACATAAAACTCCATCCAGTACAGGATTTAATGTTTAATATTCATCTCCATTTTGAATATTCATAGTAACGAAATTGACCAATCAGATGCGTCCGTACGAAATCGGCTGCGGGTTTCACAAGTCGGTAAATGTGACCAGTCTTGAGAGCAGTAATCTCGCACAGAGCATCCCTCTCGCGGGATATTGCGAGAAAGCCGTTCCGCTATCACTGCGACAGACATTTAACGACTTGTCCACAAGTCTAGCATCGTCGCTGACATCAGGCAAGCTGTTGACAGTCAGGCAGAGTGGTCAAGGCAGAGTACTGATGACCGCCATCCTCTGTTTGACCACCCACCAGTAACCCCCCTGTCTGCGATCAAGGAGGAGTTTCATCACTTCGATCCTATACTTGAAGATAGCGCAACCAACACTTGAACCTGACTCTGGTAAGAACGCCTCAATGTCCCAAAAAACACATCGGACTTCAAGATCCCGGCGACAGAGAGTCTCCCTGGCCGCGCTCTACTGAATGGACCACTTGGAAGACTCTCAACCAGTTGCTCACAAGAGTTGGTAGGTGCCAAACAAACCTGGTGAAGTGGGGACAAATAGCAGGTCCCAACACCTGACATTGGGGAGAGTCCTCACCATCTCCTCACCTGCCCCTTCTTCCATCACCAACTACTACTGATGACCTGGCTGAGGCTACCAACACTGCCCTTCAGTGTGCTCATTACTTGAGGGATAGCATTTTGAGCAGCATGGACAAAAACAGAAGAAGGGCGTCATAGGCTCAGAGTTTGGCAGTAAAGCCATTAAAGTGTCACTAGAGCGATTTTTGAGAAAGCACAAACTATTATACATCTTGCAGACATTATATCAGACTACTGTTTAATGAGTAAGTGAACTTATTTGGGTTTACACTTTTTTTGTAATATCGCATCAAAACAAAAGGGGACAATTGGGGATTTGCAAAACTTGAAAGCATTTGGCCGTCGAGGACGTTTGATTGGTTATAACAATCATGACGTCACGCGGGGATTAGGTTGCTGGTGATGTTGCGCAATCACCGACCAAGTGCGTGTAAACAATGCAGCGAAGGCCTGAAGAAAAGCAGACCCCCTAGCAGGTGAAGTGTAAATGACACTTTAAAATACCAAAATCGGGTGCATTGGAGGTTGCATAAAGAGAAGTAATAAATTCCTAACCTCAGATTCCAAAAACTTCCGGCTGATTCTGCTATTAATGAAGGAATGGGAACATTTTGTAAACTTAAACGCGATCCAACTTCAGCGTTTTGAAAGTGTAGTTTACCGACGATGACCGTGTTATGGATACTTCGCCCACACACACTGAAGGCTCCACATAAACTGACACAACGCGATCAAGGAAAACAGACGAAAAGACAGACAGTGAAAGGGCCAATCGGACGAATATGGAAAGCTAAAACCCACTGGTAAGTGTGTTAAAGTTATTAAGTTGTTGGTAGGAAACGTTTGGGAGAGAAAGACGCCGAAGTTTCCGGCTACCGCGGGCATGGGCGGAAAATCTGTGATGTCCAGATACCGGGCGAAACCGTGCTTGACGTGTACACTATACATGTACACGTACATATTAACCGGTCATGTGTTCGTCGCATGTCAATAAACAATGGGATATGCTATCATAAAGTGGCGAGCTTTTTTCCTCATTGATCCTTTATTTGCCTACAACTACCACCGTGAATTTTAGACATGGGAAGTTTTAAGAAAAGCAAAAAATCGAAGGGTGCCCAATCCAATCGAAATGTTTGTTTAACAAATGAAATGACACTCAAAAGAAATTATTATTGGTCATAAATGACAACTGAAATAGTGTGAGTGGATTGATCCCCCTTTCCAAATTAATTCCCCTCTGCCTCCACCCCCCCCCCCCCCCAAATTTGTTTGATTTAATAATAAATAAATAAAATAATTAAAAATACTGATAAATAAAAATACAAATAAAATAAAAACCTAATTTTAATTGTTTTCAATGGAATATTTTGCATTTTTAGATGCTAATGGAAATCATCAAGACTGGAGAAACAATTGATCCATCAACATCTGGACTATCAACGGCTGGACCTACATCTATGTGGCTGAACCCTCAACATCAACGGCACTATCGGAAAATATTAGGAAACATGAAACGCTGTTCTCCTAGTCTTGATCAGAATTTGGGATAACAAAGAGAGATTCTCAACTAATATAGAAACAAAATTGGTTGTAAATAGAAGGCTGAGAAGGACAATCTAAAGGAGTACGTAAATTATGAAACAGATTCTGTGGCTCATTAGCAAATTTTATTGACTCTTTCATTTTTTTTCTTTTTCTAATAAACAGTTGAAAATTAAAAGTTCATCACAACACTTTTGTACACGACTTTGAGTGAAAAGTGTACAAAATACAAAACTCCATATTCATTAGATGAGGAACTGTAACAATTTGACTTGACTAGCACTGTGGGCTACTACTGTAAAGTTAAATTTAATTTCAACCTCTGGAAATTTATTTGAAAGCCAGTAGGGATAATGTTACGATATGGACCCAATTTCGTGGCTCTGCTTACCGTAAGCCAAGAATCGCCGCTTGCAGAAGCATTGAATTCCACGCTTACGTCAAGCGTATTTCACAGGTAAGCAGGGAATTTTTGCATGTGCACTTGCGTAGTCCACGTTACTAGGCATTCTACGCTTACACAGCTAGCGCAGAAATTCGCGCTTGCTTAGTAAGCGGAGAGTACGATGGTAAGCAGAGCCATGAAATTGGGCTATGAACAGGATTCACAAGGAATAATTCCTCAATCAAACAAGCACATACAATTTCTTGTGTTTACATAAATGTTGGTAATTAACTACAACGCAAAATATTTTTGAAGAAATACATTATCATGAAAAGTGCAGCCACGGGGTAAAGCAAGACAACATTTAATCCAGTTCAGTCAGGTTAGCTGAAGACTTTATGTACCATCTGGGTTTGGGTACAGCTGTCAGATTGTATTCACTACACAGGATGAAAGTGGAACACGGTTGAATCTTCCCAAATATACCCAACCCCATCTTTTGCCTTGACATAAGCCACCTGTCGATATTTCCTGGAGATTAATGAGAAATAAAAATATGGAACAAATCAGGACCAGTTGAGGAAACTCAATACTGTATACACAGTTTCTCGCTATGTATTAAACAATAATAAAAAAAATGGAGGGACAGTTGTAAGTTTCCCTCAATCTGTGTAATATAATTTTTTCTAATCACATTCTAAATAATAATGTATTTTGTTCAACCTGGTAATAAAAATTGAGAGTTTTAACAATAACTTTTGTCTCACACTACTTACCGGTCAACTGTTCCCTGTACACCCCCTTCTCCGATATTGAGCTGTACAGTATGCAAAACGGATTCATACCACTCATCTGGCTACAACATCTCTCTGTATCATATAGGTCTATCCCCATCACCTGTCACATTCAGTTTGCTACAAGTTGTTGGATGACGCAGTGTCCACAAGTACACCTTGATTAGGGGGTAGAGGGGGAAGAGAAACAAAAATAACTAGAGATTTAGAGTTTGTAAAACAAACTCTAGGTGTTCGGGTTCTCGCTGGGCTCAGTGCTGTTTTAATGCGTTAGCTATAACATTGAATCGCTGAAAACATTGTTGATAGCTTTTGAAATTTCAAGGAAAGTAAAGTGTAAATCTGCTTTGCTTGTACGTTAGTTTACAAAGGAAATTAATGCACCTCACAATATGAGTTTAAAAAATAATAATCTTTTGTTAAAGCCAAATTTGAAAACTGATGACGTCATTATGACGTTAGATAAGTTCTTATCGAGAAATTGGTATTAAATTATGTGTTTTAAATTGTAAGTGAAAAACGAAGGTGAACTTACTAAACGTATTGTCAGCAAAAGAGTACATTATATAATTTATTTAAAAGGGCAGTGGGTCAATATTGTCCTTTTAAACACGGCAACATTAATTTTTCGAATTTCCTTTCGTTTTGGTTGCATATCTTAAAACGAGCTTTTAAATTAATCACAAGTACAACTATCATGTATGCCACTCACTGAAGTTTATTTATTTTTTAATGGATATTGATTAATAAATCCGACTATGCGAATCATGTTGACATTATTAAGTTACAATTCTTAGAAGTATTAACAGGTTTTCAAATACTGTGATTTGGCTTCTCATGTATCGGTGCATGATACTTTGATTGTTAAATACATATGCACTGATGATGATGTCGTTAAAATAAGTCGAGCATAGTATGAGCTCTTGGTTGCATTTTTAAAAATAGCTCGCTTGATTTTTAGACATTAGTCTTTATACAGAACGGTTTGTTAAATTTATAATATTGAAATAAAAAAACGCATATTTTTAATAATTATGCAAGATAAAGGCAAGTCATGAAGACGGCAAGTTTAAGCCTCTCGTGAATTTTAACTAATAAAATATTTTTAACGAGTTAATAACTATTTCTACCTGTATGGTGCATCATACACTCCCCAAGGAATTAGGGAATGGAACACAGCAACGAGTATGACATTTTTCACTGTAGAACATTCGGGTACTGATGTGTTGTATATTCTGAAGAAGAAAAAAACAATAAACAAAGTATGACTCAAAGCAAATTAAGTCAAGCTGAAACTGCTCAAATAAATAAAATTCAAGACTTACAACATTTCATTATTTTATAATAATAATAATAATTTATTGAATTTATATTGTGCCCTCTCCAAGACCAACCTGTTCGAGGGCGCGTAACAATACAACATATCAGAGTAAGGAAATTACGCAAGAAAAAATTAGTGGAAGGTGCACATCCTGTTTTTGATGTGAAAAACAACTTATAAACGAAACCTTATTAGGGGAAACTTTATGGAAGGGTTTTCAAATAATTATGTCGCAATACAAAGTTGACAGAAAACATTCCTCAGTCTGACCATTTTCTGACTATGTGACACCATGGTGACCCAGCCAACAATCATACCAATCCGCCATTGCCAAACTCTTATCTCTTTGACGTTCATACTAAACGTTCCTTAGTTTTAAAAACATCTCACCAACGTCACCACTTGATGATACAGGATAAACTTTACAACGTACTTGTGCATTAAATAAAAGAATCATTTTGAAAAGCAATGATGTTCACACGAAAACTTACCGAAGTTAGTCCCGTGTATCAACAATAACACATGCCGTGGAGAAGGGTCTGAAACACCCCTCACGATCCGATGAAACATCCTTCCTTCTCGGTGTGTGATCAAAACATGACCAATGTTCGTCTTTTTCTGCTTGCATTTTCTCACATAGTTAAAAATCTGACGAATTACTGAAGCAGGTGGTCATCTCAGTGAAACTTCGTCTCCAATTCCATATTGATCATAAAGCCATGAGAAGGGCGAATAGGGGAACAATTAGACGCCAAATCTTAGCGGAATTCATGTTAATGCTAGTACGTAGTAGTAAGTACGCCATTGATAAGATTGCACTACGTTGTAAGTAAAACATGAATGGAAACTCTCGTTACGCCCACATGGCACTGATAGTAAACATCTCCGTTGTGCCACGTTGGTCTGTAACAAGTGCATTGACTGGCTAGCTACCCACCGTTGCCAGTCGCGAGGGGGTATGTCATTCTGCGTTAGGCAATGGATTAAGATTAAAGGCCAATTTCTCTAATAGATCTATGAAAAACTTGATTTGTTCCATTGTATAAAACAATAAGTATTCAGTACCCTTTGTTTTCAAGAAAAAACAACGAATTTATCTTTCTTAGTTTGCGAGTTCTGCATGGTTGTTAAACCAAAGACTCAAAATTTGATTAAATTATTTACATTTAATTACCCAATAATTCATTGGGTGACGTCTATTAATTAAACAACGTAACGGCGAGGTTTTTCATGTAAATAGTCATAAACTGAACTGATCGTATGCAAGACCTGTTCGATGATGTATTGATTGTAGAAATCCAATCCGTAGTTATTGGACTATAATACTAAAAGATATCACTAACAATTCAAAAATAAATGTTATCAAACTACGCCTGTTTGCTGCGCTTATACCGTCTGGTGCCGATTACTGAAGCAACAAGTCATGATTATGAAAAGGGCATAAGAACCTACTGTTTACACGATGTGCAATTTATGTTGAATTTATTTTGCTGTTCACATTATTTTGAAGTATTCAACAGGATCTAAAAGTTAGATTCGCGTAAAAACCGTTGTTGATCAGAGTCAAATTTATGTTGACCTTTTATATTTTCGATTGCATTTTCTCAGTTATCAAAAGTTCTTCAAATCACCAAAACAATTCAGCAAAATACACTCGTTCAGTTGATATTTACCACCAAGCCAACAAAAGGCTAACACGAAGGTTATGCAATGAGCTATTCATTGGACCACCGTCGAACATCGTAGATTTCCGAAGGATGGTTGCATTTATCGACGAGTGCAGTAACAAAGGACCATTAACTTGGTATAGCGCCACCAAACGCATCAACTTTACTTTACGCTTCATGTACATGTACATGTACATGTGGGCCAGCAATGCACAGTCACGACACAGCAATGCAGTCTTCGTGGACTTTGCACCTAAGATCAATGGCGCAGTGTGTGTACTGTTACATGTACATGCAAGATTACGCATGGTCATTGGAGCAGAATGACCAGACCTGTGGGCTAATACTAACGTAATGTTCAACTTACATTTTCAGCGGGAAGTCAAGAACAACCGGGATAACTCTTTGTGTAGCATTTGTTGAGTTTTAAAAGACCTGTCCGATGATGTATTGATTGAAGCAATCCATTCAGTAATGATTAAGTTATGATTTTTTGAAATATTAAATTTTGATTTACTGTATTTCAACACCTGATGACGTAATCATGACGTCACAACAACTTGATGGAGGTTTCATCAAGGTTCTAACATGGCGTAAATTTGAGGTTGATCGGATAAACAGAAGTGAAGAATTTGGGCAGGAAATGTTTTTTGGTTAAGAATTGCAGAAAGGCAAACTTTGACCTTCCGTTACGACCGGAAGTAAAGGTCATGTGAATTTGGCGTTAACTTTTCAAATGTTGCCCGTGTCTTGATCTATCATAATGTTTAAATATGAATATTATAGCTTTCCTATTCAGAAACATACAGGCATTGGCATGAGGGCACTTTTTTGACCTTAAATGGCTTGTAATTTGACACCCGATGACGTCATCATGACGTCATTGTTCACACACCTTCTGCTCTTTATGTTCTAATGTCACATTAAGTTTCAAGTTGATCAAAGGTTTGCAAGTATGTTTTTTTTTGCGGACAAACTACAATCAGAAGAATAAGCAAAACAAATAAAAACTAGAGATTTAGAGTTTGTAAAACAAACTCTAGGTGTTCGGGTTCTCGCTGGGCTCAGTGCTGTTTTAATGCGTTAGCTATAACATTGAATCGCTGAAAACATTGTTGATAGCTTTTGAAATTTCAAACTTGATTTGTTCCAATGTATAAAGCAATAAGTATTCAATACCCTTTGTTTTCAAGAAATAACAACAAATTTATCGTTCTTAGTTTGCGAGTTCTGCATGGTTGTTAAACCAAAAACTCAAAATTTGATTAAATTAATTACATTTAATTAACCAATAATTCATTGGGTGACGTCATTATGTTGTCGAAATTTATGTCTTATCTAATCATCAGGTGTAATATTGTTGCCAAGTTTCATGACCGTGCGAATTTGGGAAAGATGTCAAAGTCTGCGGACAACGATGCGTGTATTTTTGAGGTGGGCGAACAAACTCAAAAATCCACTAGAGATTTAGAGTTTGTAAAACAAACTCTAGGTGTTCGGGTTCTCGCTGGGCTCAGTGCTGTTTTAATGCGTTAGCTATAACATTGAATCGCTGAAAACATTGTTGATAGCTTTTGAAATTTCAAGGAAAGTAAAGTGTAAATCTTCTTTGCTTGTACGTTAGTTTACAAAGGAAATTAATGCACCTCACAATATGAGTTTAAAAAATAATAATCTTTTGTTAAAGCCAAATTTGAAAACTGATGACGTCATTATGACGTTAGATAAGTTCTTATCGAGAAATTGGTATTAAATTATGTGTTTTAAATTGTAAGTGAAAAACGAAGGTGAACTTACTAAACGTATTGTCAGCAAAAGAGTACATTATATAATTTATTTAAAAGGGCAGTGGGTCAATATTGTCCTTTTAAACACGGCAACATTAATTTTTCGAATTTCCTTTCGTTTTGGTTGCATATCTTAAAACGAGCTTTTAAATTAATCACAAGTACAACTATCATGTATGCCACTCACTGAAGTTTATTTATTTTTTAATGGATATTGATTAATAAATCCGACTATGCGAATCATGTTGACATTATTAAGTTACAATTCTTAGAAGTATTAACAGGTTTTCAAATACTGTGATTTGGCTTCTCATGTATCGGTGCATGATACTTTGATTGTTAAATACATATGCACTGATGATGATGTCGTTAAAATAAGTCGAGCATAGTATGAGCTCTTGGTTGCATTTTTAAAAATAGCTCGCTTGATTTTTAGACATTAGTCTTTATACAGAACGGTTTGTTAAATTTATAATATTGAAATAAAAAAACGCATATTTTTAATAATTATGCAAGATAAAGGCAAGTCATGAAGACGGCAAGTTTAAGCCTCTCGTGAATTTTAACTAATAAAATATTTTTAACGAGTTAATAACTATTTCTACCTGTATGGTGCATCATACACTCCCCAAGGAATTAGGGAATGGAACACAGCAACGAGTATGACATTTTTCAATGTAGAACATTCGGGTACTGATGTGTTGTATATTCTGAAGAAGAAAAAAACAATAAACAAAGTATGACTCAAAGCAAATTAAGTCAAGCTGAAACTGCTCAAATAAATAAAATTCAAGACTTACAACATTTCATTATTTTATAATAATAATAATAATTTATTGAATTTATATTGTGCCCTCTCCAAGACCAACCTGTTCGAGGGCGCGTAACAATACAACATATCAGAGTAAGGAAATTACGCAAGAAAAAATTAGTGGAAGGTGCACATCCTGTTTTTGATGTGAACAACTTATAAACGAAACCTTATTAGGGGAAACTTTATGGAAGGGTTTTCAAATAATTATGTCGCAATACAAAGTTGACAGAAAACATTCCTCAGTCTGACCATTTTCTGACTATGTGACACCATGGTGACCCAGCCAACAATCATACCAATCCGCCATTGCCAAACTCTTATCTCTTTGACGTTCATACTAAACGTTCCTTAGTTTTAAAAACATCTCACCAACGTCACCACTTGATGATACAGGATAAACTTTACAACGTACTTGTGCATTAAATAAAAGAATCATTTTGAAAAGCAATGATGTTCACACGAAAACTTACCGAAGTTAGTCCCGTGTATCAACGATAACACATGCCGTGGAGAAGGGTCTGAAACACCCCTCACGATCCGATGAAACATCCTTCCTTCTCGGTGTGTGATCAAAACATGACCAATGTTCGTCTTTTTCTGCTTGCATTTTCTCACATAGTTAAAAATCTGACGAATTACTGAAGCAGGTGGTCATCTCAGTGAAACTTCGTCTCCAATTCCATATTGATCATAAAGCCATGAGAAGGGCGAATAGGGGAACAATTAGACGCCAAATCTTAGCGGAATTCATGTTAATGCTAGTACGTAGTAGTAAGTACGCCATTGATAAGATTGCACTACGTTGTAAGTAAAACATGAATGGAAACTCTCGTTACGCCCACATGGCACTGATAGTAAACATCTCCGTTGTGCCACGTTGGTCTGTAACAAGTGCATTGACTGGCTAGCTACCCACCGTTGCCAGTCGCGAGGGGGTATGTCATTCTGCGTTAGGCAATGGATTAAGATTAAAGGCCAATTTCTCTAATAGATCTATGAAAAACTTGATTTGTTCCATTGTATAAAACAATAAGTATTCAGTACCCTTTGTTTTCAAGAAAAAACAACGAATTTATCTTTCTTAGTTTGCGAGTTCTGCATGGTTGTTAAACCAAAGACTCAAAATTTGATTAAATTATTTACATTTAATTACCCAATAATTCATTGGGTGACGTCTATTAATTAAACAACGTAACGGCGAGGTTTTTCATGTAAATAGTCATAAACTGAACTGATCGTATGCAAGACCTGTTCGATGATGTATTGATTGTAGAAATCCAATCCGTAGTTATTGGACTATAATACTAAAAGATATCACTAACAATTCAAAAATAAATGTTATCAAACTACGCCTGTTTGCTGCGCTTATACCGTCTGGTGCCGATTACTGAAGCAACAAGTCATGATTATGAAAAGGGCATAAGAACCTACTGTTTACACGATGTGCAATTTATGTTGAATTTATTTTGCTGTTCACATTATTTTGAAGTATTCAACAGGATCTAAAAGTTAGATTCGCGTAAAAACCGTTGTTGATCAGAGTCAAATTTATGTTGACCTTTTATATTTTCGATTGCATTTTCTCAGTTATCAAAAGTTCTTCAAATCACCAAAACAATTCAGCAAAATACACTCGTTCAGTTGATATTTACCACCAAGCCAACAAAAGGCTAACACGAAGGTTATGCAATGAGCTATTCATTGGACCACCGTCGAACATCGTAGATTTCCGAAGGATGGTTGCATTTATCGACGAGTGCAGTAACAAAGGACCATTAACTTGGTATAGCGCCACCAAACGCATCAACTTTACTTTACGCTTCATGTACATGTACATGTACATGTGGGCCAGCAATGCACAGTCACGACACAGCAATGCAGTCTTCGTGGACTTTGCACCTAAGATCAATGGCGCAGTGTGTGTACTGTTACATGTACATGCAAGATTACGCATGGTCATTGGAGCAGAATGACCAGACCTGTGGGCTAATACTAACGTAATGTTCAACTTACATTTTCAGCGGGAAGTCAAGAACAACCGGGATAACTCTTTGTGTAGCATTTGTTGAGTTTTAAAAGACCTGTCCGATGATGTATTGATTGAAGCAATCCATTCAGTAATGATTAAGTTATGATTTTTTGAAATATTAAATTTTGATTTACTGTATTTCAACACCTGATGACGTAATCATGACGTCACAACAACTTGATGGAGGTTTCATCAAGGTTCTAACATGGCGTAAATTTGAGGTTGATCGGATAAACAGAAGTGAAGAATTTGGGCAGGAAATGTTTTTTGGTTAAGAATTGCAGAAAGGCAAACTTTGACCTTCCGTTACGACCGGAAGTAAAGGTCATGTGAATTTGGCGTTAACTTTTCAAATGTTGCCCGTGTCTTGATCTATCATAATGTTTAAATATGAATATTATAGCTTTCCTATTCAGAAACATACAGGCATTGGCATGAGGGCACTTTTTTGACCTTAAATGGCTTGTAATTTGACACCCGATGACGTCATCATGACGTCATTGTTCACACACCTTCTGCTCTTTATGTTCTAATGTCACATTAAGTTTCAAGTTGATCAAAGGTTTGCAAGTATGGTTTTTTTTGCGGACAAACTACAATCAGAAGAATAAGCAAAACAAATAAAACTAGAGATTTAGAGTTTGTAAAACAAACTCTAGGTGTTCGGGTTCTCGCTGGGCTCAGTGCTGTTTTAATGCGTTAGCTATATCATTGAATCGCTATATCACTGAATCGCTGAAAACATTGTTGATAGCTTTTGAAATTTCAAGGAAAGTAAAGTGTAAATCTTCTTACACAGAAAATAAAAGCTACTCAAGATATGAAATTTTATAAATAACAAACTTTTGTTTAGCCAGATTTGAAAACTGATGACATCCTTATGAAGTTACACATGTTTTTATCGAGACATAGATAATTAAATATGTGCCAAGTGAAAAACAAAGATTAACTTTTAAAAAAAAATCAGCGAAAGAGTACATTATTTAAATTATTTGAAAGGGCAAAAGGTCCATTGTCATTTCATAGTCATACAGCAGAGGAACATTTTCCCCCTTCCCCTTCATCTTGGCAGCAGATGTTGAAACGATCCTTTGAATGACCCACGTTCAACTAAATATGCCATTCACTGAAGTTTATTTATTTGTCAATGGATATCGATTCTTTTTTGATTAAAAAACCACATTAGATGATATTCATGTTGACATTATTAAGTTACAATTCTGAAACTTTTTACAGTGAGTTGGATACTCATTAAGTATCGGTGCATGAATCATTAATTGTTCAAAACATATATGCACTGATGAAGATGTCATTAAAATTAGTCAAGTATTATGAGCTATCGGTTGCTGTTTTAAATTAGCTTGTTTGGTTTTTAGACATTGATTTTCCTACAGAACGGTTTGTTAAATTTAGAATATTAAAATGAAAGACACTTGTTTAGGATAATTATGCAAGACAAAGGCAAAGCATGAGGACGGCAAGTCTATGCATCTCGTGAATTTATACTAATAACATAATGAGTTAAGTACTATTTTTAGGAAAACCTCCATCGAAGGGTCTTTAAATATGCATGTCATAATAAAAAAGTTGACGAAAAACATTTATTAGTCGAACCATTCTCTGACACAGCCAACAACCATACCAATCCCCCATTGCCTAATTCTACCTCTGCGACGATCATACTAAATGCTTCTTAGTTTTAAAAACATCTCACCAACGTCACAACTTGATGATACAGGATAAACTTTATAACATAATTGTGCATTAAATAAAAGACTCATTTTGAAAAGCAATGATGTTCATACGAAACGTACCGTTTCTGGTCACCGTGCAGGGACGATAAAGACTACCGTGTGTGAGGGTCTGAAACACCCTACACAAACCGATGACGCGTCCCTTCTTCTCGGTGTGTGATCAAAACACAACCAATGTCCGTCTTTTTCTGCTTGCATTTTCTTACATAATTAAAAGTCATACGAATCACTGAGGTAGGTGGCCATCTCAGCGAAACTTCGTCTTTAATTCCATTTGATCATTAATCCATGAGAAGGGCGAAAAGGGGAACAATTAGACGCCGAATCTGAGTGAAATTCAGATCTGTAATGTTACTATTGTTAGTACGCCATTGATAAGATTGCTCTACGTTGTAAGTAAAACATGAATGGAAACTCTCGTTACGCCCACATGGCACTGATAGTAAACAACTACCGTTGTGCCACGTTGGTCTGTAACAAGTGCCTTGACTGGCTAGCTACCCACCGTTGTCAGTCGCGAGGGGTATGTCATTCTGCGTTAGGCAATGGATTAAGATTAAAGGCCAATTTCTCTAATAGATCTATGAAAAACTTGATTTGTTCCAGTGTATAAAACAATAAGTATTCAGTACCCTTTGTTTTCAAGAAAAAACAACGAATTTATCGTTCTTAGTTTGCGAGTTCTGCATGGTTGTTAAACCAAAGACTCAAAATTTGATTAAATTATTTACATTTAATTACCCAATAATTCATTGGGTGACGTCATTATGTTGTCGAAATTTCTGTTTTATCTAATCATCAGGTGTAATATTGTTGCCAAGTTTCATGACCGTGCGAGTTTGGGAAAGATGTCAAAGTCTGTGGACAACGATGCGTGTATTTTTGAGGTGGGCGAACAAACTCAAAAATCCACTAGAGATTTAGAGTTTGTAAAACAAACTCTAGGTGTTCGGGTTCTCGCTGGGCTCAGTGCTGTTTTAATGCGTTAGCTATATCATTGAATCGCTGAAAACATTGTTGATAGCTTTTGAAATTTCAAGGAAAGTAAAGTGTAAATCTTCTTTGATTGTACGTTAGTTTACACAGGAAATTAATGCAACTCACAATATGAGTTTTAGAAATAATAATCTTTTGTTAAAGTCAAATTTGAAAACTGATGATGTCATTATGACGTTAGATAAGTTCTTATCGAGACATTGGTATTTAATTATGTGCTTTAAATTGTCAGTGAAAAACGAAGGTAAACTTACAAAACGTATTGTCAGCAAAAGAGTACATTATTTAATTTATTTGAAAGGGCAGAGGGTCATAATTTTCCTTTAATACAGAGCAATTTTTCGCATTTCCTGTCGTTTTGGTTGCATATCTGAAAACGAGCCTTTGAATTACTCACAAGTACAACTATCATGTATGCCACTCACTGAAGTTTATTTATTTTTCAATGGATATTGATTCTTTATTAATTAATATTAAATCCGACTATGCAAATCATGTTGACATTATTAAGTTACAATTCTTAGAAGTTTTAACAGGTTTTCAAATACTGTGATTTGGCTTCTCATTATGTATCGGTGCATGATACTTTGATTGTTAAATACATATGCACTGATGATGATGTCGTTAAAATAAGTCGAGCATAGTATGAGCTATTGGTTGCATTTTTTTAAATAGCTTGCTTGATTTTTAGACATTAGTCTTCATACAGAACGGTTTGTTAAATTTGTAATATTGAAATAAAAAACACTTATTTTTAATAATTATGCAAGATAAAGGCAAGTCATGAAGACGCCAAGTTTAAGCCTCTCGTGAATTTTAACTAATACAATATTTTTAACGAGTTAACATTATAACTATTTCTACCTGTATGGTGCATCATACATTCGGCAAGGATTTAGGGAATGGAACACAGCAACGAGTTTGAAATCTTTCACTGGAGAACATTCGGGTACAGGATGTGTTGTATATTCTGAAGAAGAAAAAAAACAATAAACAAAGTATGACTCAAAGCAAATTAAGTCAAGCTGAAACTGCTCAAATAAATAAAATTCAAGCCTTACAACATTTCATGATTTTATAATAATAATAATAATTTATTGAATTTATATTGCACTCTCTCAATGACGAGCCTGTTCAAAGGGGGGGGGGGGGGGTCAAAACAGTAACAAAATTCAAACTTGGGAAGAGAACAACTTATAAACAAAACCTACTTTACTTAACACAAACGTCATCACAGGTTTCTTTAAATATGTCATAATACAAAGTTGCCGAAAAACATTCATCAGTCGGACCATTTTCTGACTTTAGTGACACAGCCAACAATCATACCAATGCCCCATTGCCCAATTCTACCTCCTCGACGATCACACTAAACGTTCCTTGGTTTTAAAAACATCACCAACGCCACCACTTGATGATAAAGGATAAACTTTATAACATAACTGTGCATTAAATAAATACTCTTTTTGAAAAGCAATGATTTTCACACAAAGCTTACCGTTTTATCACCGTGTGGCACCGATATGGCATCGATAAACACTGCCGTGGACGCCGTCCGAAACACCCTTCATGAGCTGACCTTTCAAGTCTCTGCTTCTCGGTGTTTGATAAACACATAACCAATGTTCGTCTTTTTCTGCTTGCATTTTCTCAAACAATTACAAGTCATACGAATCACTGAAGCAGGTGGTCATCTCAGTGAAACTTCGTCTTCAATTCCATATTGATCATAAAGCCATGAGAAGGGCGAATCGGGGAACAATTAGACGTCGAATCTTAGCGGAAATCATGTTAATGCTAGTACGTAGTAGTAAGTACGCCATTGATAAGATTGCACTACGTTGTAAGTAAAACATGAATGGAAACTCACGTTACGCCCACATGGCACTGATAGTAAACAACTACCGTTGTGCCACGTTGGTCTGTAACAAGTGCCTTGACTGGCTAGCTACCCACCGTTGCCAGTCGCGAGGGGGTATGTCATTCTGCGTTAGGCAATGGATTAAAGATTAAAGGCAAATTTCTCTAATAGATCTATGAAAAACTTGATTTGTTCCAGTGTATAAAACAATAAGTATTCAGTACCCTTTGTTTTCAAGAAATAACAACGAATTTATCGTTCTGAGTTTGCGAGTTCTGCATGGTTGTTAAACCAAAGACTCAAAATTTGATTAAATTATTTACATTTAATTACCCAATAATTCATTGGGTGACGTCATTATGTTGTCGAAATTTCTGTTTTATCTAATCATCAGGTGTAATATTGTTGCCAAGTTTCATGACCGTGCGAGTTTGGGAAAGATGTCAAAGTCTGCGGACAACGATGCGTGTATTTTTGAGGTGGGCGAACAAACTCAAAAATCCACTAGAGATTTAGAGTTTGTAAAACAAACTCTAGGTGTTCGGGTTCTCGCTGGGCTCAGTGCTGTTTTAATGCGTTAGCTATATCATTGAATCGCTGAAAACATTGTTGATAGCTTTTGAAATTTCAAGGAAAGTACAGTGTAAATCTTCGTTGATTGAACGTTAGTTTACACAGGAAATTAATGCACCTCACAATATAAATTTAAAAAAATAATAATCTTTTGTTAAAGCCAAATTAACGAATCCAACCCTATTTTGGTTGCTAAAAAAAATGATCCTTATCCTTATCCTTATCCTACATTTGAAAACTGATGACGTCATGACGTTAGATAAGTTCTTATCGAGACATTGGTATTTAATTATGTGCTTTAAATTGTAAGTGAAAAACGAAGAGTACATTATTTAATTTATTTGAAAGGGCAGAGGGTCAATATTGTCCTTTCATACAGAGCAGCATACATTTTTCGAATTTCCTTTCGTTTTGGTTGCATATCTTAAAACGAGCCTTTGAATTACTCACAAGTACAACTATCATGTATGCCACTCACAGAAGTTTATTTATTTTCCAATGGATATTGATTCTTTATAATAAATCCGACTATGCAAATCATGTTGACATTATTAAATTACAATTCTTAGAAGTTTTAACAGGTTTTCAAATACTGTGATTTGGCTTCTCATTATGTATCGGTGCATGATACTTTGATTGTTAAAACAAGTCGAGCATACAATGAGCTATTGGTTGCATTTAAAAAAATAGCTTGCTTGATATTTAGACATTAGTCTTTATACAGAACGGTTTGTTAAATTTATAATATTGAAATAAAAAACACATGTTTTTAATAATTATGCAAGATAAAGGCAAGTCATAAAGACGGCAAATTTAAGCCTCTCGTGAATTTTAACTAATAAAATAGTTTTAACGAGTTAATAACTATTTCTACCTGTATGGTGCATCATCATACATTCAGCAAGAAATTAGGGAATTCAACACAGCAACGAGTATGATTTTTTTCACTGGAGAACATTCGGGTACTGATGTGTTGTATATTCTGAAGAAGAAAAAACAATAAACAAAGTATGACTCAAAGCAAATTAAGTCAAGCTGAAACTGCTCAAATAAATAAAATTCAAGACTTACAACATTTCATGATTTTATAATAATAATAATAATTTATTGAATTTATATTGCGCTCTCTCCAGGACCAACCTGTTCGAGGGCTCATAACAATACAACATATCAGAGTAAGGAAATTACGCCAAAAAAAATGAGTGGAAGGTGCACATCCTGTTTTTGATGTGAACAACTTATAAACGAAACCTTATTAGGGGAAACTTTATCGAAGGGTTTTCAAATAAGTATGTCGCTATACAAAGTTGACGGAAAACATTCATCAGTCTGACCATTTTCTGACTATAGTGACATAGCCAACATTCATACCAATCCCCCATTGCCCAACTCTATCTCTTCGACGTTCATATTAAACGTTCCTTAGTTTTAAAAACATTTCACCAACGGTCACCACTTGATGATACAGGATAAACTTTATAACGTAATTGTGCATCAAATAAAAGAATCATTTTGAAAAGCAATGATGTTCACACGGAAAACTTACCGAAGTTAGTCCCGTGTAGCAAGGTAAACACATGCCGTGACGAGGGTCTGAAACACCCATTACGATCCGATGACACATCCTTCCTTCTCGGTGTATGATCAAAACATATTACCATTGTTCGTCTTTTCCTGCTTGCATTTTCCCACATAATTAAATATCATACGAATCACTGAAGCAGGTGGTCATCTCAGTGAAACTTCGTCTTCAATTCCATATTGATAATAAAGCCATGAGAAGGGCAAGTAGGGGAACAATTAGACGTCGAATCTTAGCGGAAATCATGTTAATGCTAGTACGTAGTAGTAAGTACGCCATTGATAAGATTGCACTTGCGTTGTAAGTAAAACATGAATGGAAACTCTCGTTACGCCCACATGGCACTGATAGTAAACAACTATCGTTGTGCCACGTTGGTCTGTAACAAGTGCCTTGACTGGCTAGCTACCCACCGTTGCCAGTCGCGAGGGGGTATGTCATTCTGCGTTAGGCAATGGATTAAGATTAAAGGCCAATTTCTCTAATAGATCTATGAAAAACTTGATTTGTTCCAGTGTATAAAACAATAAGTATTCAGTACCCTTTGTTCGGGTATGGGGCACTGTTATGTTACTAAAATGCGTAAGCAGATTTATATTGAAAGTTTTTTAATTTTCAAAAAAAAGTCGTTTGCAAACCTATTACTTTTATACTTTTAGTGTACACGGGGGAAAGTGATATCGTTGCTGTATGAGTCTCCATAAAGTAGTTTAGATACACATGTATAACAATTTTCATGTAAATAGTCACAAACTTAACATGCTTAACTGATAAATTAAAAGACTAACAATTCAAAAATTAATGTTATCAAACTACGCATGCTTGCTACCTTATGTGTGAAGCAACATCATTTGTCATGATTATGAAAAGGGCATAAGAACCTACTGTTTACACGATGTGCAATTTATGTTGAATTTATTTTGCTAGTCACATTGTAATTCTTTGAAGTATTCAACAGGATCTAATAGTTAGATTCGCATAAAAACCGTTGTTGATCAGAGTCAAAGTTATGTTGACCTTTTTCCGATTGCATTTTCTCAGTTATCAAAAGTTATTCAAATCAGTGAATCACCAAAACAGTTCAGCAAAATACACTCGTTCAGTTGATATTCACCACCAAGCCAACAAATGGCTAACACGAAGGTTATGCAATGAGCTATTCATTGCACCACCGTCGAACATCGTAGATTTCCGAAGGATGGTTGCATTTATCGACGAGTGCAGTAACAAAGGACCATTAACTTGGTATAGCGCCACCATCGATAACGTATCACGACACAGCCACCATGGATAACGTATCACGACACAGCAATGCAGTCTTCGTGGACTTTGCACCCAAGATCAATGGCGCAGTGTGTGTACTGTTTACATGTACATGCAAGATTACGCGTGGTCAATGGAGCAGAATGACCAGACCTGCGGGCTAATACTAACGTAATGTTCAACTTACATTTTCAGCGGGAAGTCAAGAACAACCGGGATAACTCTTTGTGTAGCATTTGTTGAGTTTTAAAAGACCTGTCCGATGATGTATTGATTGAAGCAATCCATTCAGTAATGATTAAGTTATGATTTTTTGAAATATTAAATTTTGATTTACTGTATTTCAACACCTGATGACGTAATCATGACGTCACAACAACTTGATGGAGGTTTCATCAAGGTTCTAACATGGTGTAAATTTGAGGTTGATCGGATAAACAGAAGTGAATAATTTGGGCAGGAAATGTTTTTTGGTTAAGAATTGCAGAAAGGCAAACTTTGACCTTCCGTTACGACCGGAAGTAAAGGTCATGTGAATTTGGCGTTAACTTTTCAAATGTTGCCCGTGTCTTGATCTATCATAATGTTTAAATATGAATATTATAGCTTTCCTATTCAGAAACATACAGGCATTGGCATGAGGGCACTTTTTTGACCTTAAATGGCTTGTAATTTGACACCCGATGACGTCAGCATGACGTCATTGCTCACACGTCTTCTGCTCTTTATGTTCTAATGTCACATTAAGTTTCAAGTTGATCAAAGGTTTGCAAGTATGTTTTTTTCTGCGGACAAACGACTATCAGAAGATTAAGCAAAACAAAGAAAAAAAAAAAGAAAAAAAAAACCGAACAAAAACAAGGAGTTGTTCGGTCTGTGGACCGAACACCTAACTAGAATCTACTGTCAAATGTAGCACGAACCATTTGCTTATCAAGGTATAGGTCTTAGTTTAAAAACAGACAAAAACCATTTGGTCTGTAACAAGTGCCTTGATTGGCTAGCTACCCACCGTTGCCAGTCGTGAGGTGGTATGTCATTCTGCGTTAGGCAATGGATTAAGATTAAAGGCCAATTTCTCTAATACATCTATGAAAAACTTGATTTGTTCCAGTGTATAAAACAATAAGTATTCAGTACCCTTTGTTTTCAAGAAAAAACAACGAATTTATCTTTCTTAGTTTGCGAGTTCTGCATGGTTGTTAAACCAAAGACTCAAAATTTGATTAAATTATTTACATTTAATTACCCAATAATTCATTGGGTGACGTCATTATGTTGTCGAAATTTCTGTTTTATCTAATCATCAGGTGTAATATTGTTGCCAAGTTTCATGACCGTGTGAGTTTGGGAAGGATGTCAAAGTCTGTGGACAACGATGCGTGTATTTTTGAGGTGGGCGAACAAACTCAAAAATCCACTAGAGATTTAGAGTTTGTAAAACAAACTCTAGGTGTTCGGGTATCGCTCCTGGGTTCAATGCTGTTTTAATGCGTTAGCTATATCAATGAGTCGCTGAAAACAATGTTAATAGCTTGTAAATTTTAAAGAAGGTAAAGTGTAAATCTTCTTACACAGGAAATAAAACCTACTCAAGATATGAAATTTTATAAATAACAAACTTTTGTTTAGCCAGATTTGAAAACTGATGACATCATTATGAAGTTACAAATGTTTTTATCGAGACATAGATATTTAAATATGTGCCAAGTGAAAAACAAAGATTAACTTACAAAACAAAAATCAGCGAAAGAGTACATTATTTAAATTATTTGAAAGAGCAAAAGGTCCATTGTCATTTCATAGTCATACAGCAGAGGAACATTTTCCCCTTCTCTTGGCAGCAGATGTTGAAACAATCATTTGAATGACCCACACGTTCAACTATTATATATGCCATTCACTGAAGTTTATTTATTTGTCAATGGATATCGATTCTTTTTTGATTAAAAAACCACATTAGATGATATTTATGTTGACATTATTAAGTTACAATTCTGAAACTTTTTACAGTGAGTTGGATACTCATTAAGTATCGGTGCATGAATCATTAATTGTTCAAAACATATATGCACTGATGAAGATGTCATTAAAATTAGTCAAGTATTATGAGCTATCGGTTGCATGTTTTAAATTAGCTTGTTTGATTTTTAGACATTGATTTTCCTACAGAACGGTTTGTTAAATTTAGAATATTAAAATGAAAGACACTTGTTTAGGATAATTATGCAAGACAAAGGCAAAGCATGAGGACGGCAAGTCTAAGCATCTCGTGAATTTATACTAACATAATGAGTTAAGTACTATTTTTAGGAAAACCTCCATCGAAGGGTCTTTAAATATGCATGTCATAATAAAAAAGTTGACGAAAAACATTTATTAGTCGAACCATTCTCTGACTATAGTGACACAGCCAACAACCATACCAATCCCCCATTGCCTAATTCTACCTCTGCGACGATCATACTAAATGCTTCTTAGTTTTAAAAACATCTCACCAACGTCACCACTTGATGCTAAAACATTGTGCGACGTCATCATGACGTCACCAGTGCCCAACGTAAAGTCAATAGATTTCGCTCGCCACAATTTCTGTTCTATGGCCTGTGTGGTAAAAAAACACCTCCATAAGACTGTGCGGCGCGGTATGCTACTTTATGTGTTCTCTGATGTTATAATGTAAGGAATTATGAAGTCACCCCCTGTCAGAGCACGCTCTATCAATCGTCTATTTTCAAACAAAATAAGTTTAATTTTGAAATCTACAGAATATGCTTGATCGAGTCAGAAGTTGTTTCCCATCCCATCCCGGAATACTGTGAGCTACGGTACTAATGTTTCAAGCTCGAAAACATTTTGCATCAATTTTTGATTTCACGTACTAACACAAAACGTTTCACTTTATTGCTTATTAATTTAGGACAAAAAGCGGTCATAAGCACCATGTATATGAAGTTCAAAGTAACAAGTCTCCACTGTAAGAAAACTAGTGACTTTTTGAAGGAAAGCGGTATTTTATAAAAGCCTTCAACATTAGATGCCGTTTTCTACAATTGTTACTTTTTACTGTCTACGTGTGTGTCAGTTCGTGGAACCGGTGGGTGACGATTTGATAGCTTCACAGTTACCTTGACAAATGTGTCTCGAAAGTAAACATTCATGACTTATCACATGGCTGCTTGCAATGGTTTATTGTCTGACACAATGTATGTACTAAATTAAACTTCGGAGTCTAGACACTATTGTGTGCATTTTACCAGTACATTGTACATTATTGATAGCTTCACAGTTACCTTGACAAATGTGTCTCGAAAATAAAAACAATCATGATTTATCACATGGCTGCTTGCAATGGTTTATTGTCTGACACAATGTATGTACTAAATTAAACTTCGGAGTCTAGACACTATTGTGTGCATTTTACCAGTACATTGTACATTATTGATAGCTTCACAGTTACATTGACAATGTGTCTCGAAAGTAAACCTGTATGAATTGTCACATGACTGCTTGCAGCGGTTTAAATACCATTTGTTTTCAAAAAATAACAACGAATTTATCGTTCTTAGTTTCTGAGTTCTGGTTGTTAAACCAAAAACTCAAAATTTGATTTAAATTAATTACATTTAATTACCCAATAAATCAATGGATGACGTCATTATGTGTCAAAACTTCTGTTTCATCTATTTATCAGGTGTAACACTGTTGCCAAGTTTCATGACCGTACGAGCTTGGGAAGGATATCAAAGTCTGCGGACAACGATTTGTGTGTATTTTTGAGATGGAACAAACTCAAAAATTCACTAGAGATTTAGAGTTTGTAAAACAAACTCTAGGTGTTCGGGTTCTCGCTAGGCTCAGTGCTGTTTTAATGCGTTAGCTATATCATTGATATGCTGAAAACATTGTTGATAGCTTGTAAATTTTAAAGAAAGTAAAGTGTAAATCTTCTTACACAGGAAATAAAAGCTACTCAAGATATGAAATTTTATAAATAACAAACTTTTGTTTAGCCAGATTGGAAAACTGATGACATCATTATGAAGTTACAAATGTTTTTATCGAGACATAGATATTTAAATATGTGCCAAGTGAAAAACAAAGATTAACTTACAAAAAAAAAATCAGCGAAAGAGTACATTATTTAAATTATTTGAAAGAGCAAAAGGTCCATTGTCATTTCATAGTCATACAGCAGAGGAACATTTTCCCCTTCCCCTTCATCAAGGCAGCAGATGTTGAAACAATCCTTTGAATGACCCACACGTTCAACTATTATATGTCATTCACTGAAGTTTATTTATTTGTCAATGGATATCGATTCTTTTTTGATTAAAAAACCACATGAGATGATATTTATGTTGAAATTATTAAGTTACAATTCTGAAACTTTTTACAGTGAGTTAGATACTCATTAAGTATCAGTGCATGAATCATTAATTGTTCAAAACATATGCACTGATGAAGATGTCATTAAAATTAGTCAAGTATTATGAGCTATCGGTTGCATGTTTTAAATTAGCTTGTTTGATTTTTAGACAGTGATTTTCCTACAGAACGGTTTGGTTAAATTTAGAATATTAAAATGAAAGACACTTGTTTATGATCATTATGCAAGACAAAGGCAAAGCATGAGGACGGCAAGTCTAAGCATCTCGTGAATTTATACTAATAACATAATGAGTTAAGTACTATTAATTTTTAGGAAACCTCCATCGAAGGGTCTTTAAATATGCATGTCATAATAAAAAAGTTGACTTAAAACATTTATTAGTCGAACCATTCTCTGCGACTATAGTGACACAGCCAACAACCATAGCAATCCCCCATTGCCTAATTCTACCTCTGCGACGATCATACTAAATGCTTCTTAGTTTTAAAAACATCTCACCAACGTCACAACTTGATGATACAGGATAAACTTTATAACATAATTGTGCATTAAATAAAAGACTCATTTTGAAAAGCAATGATGTTCATACGAAACGTACCGTTTCTAGTCACCGTGCAGGGACGATAAAGACTACCGTGTGTGAGGGTCTGAAACACCCTACACAAACCGATGACGCGTCCCTTCTTCTCGGTGTGTGATCAAAACACAACCAATGTCCGTCTTTTTCTGCTTACATTTTCTTACATAATTAAAGGTCATACGAATCACTGAGGTAGGTGGCCATCTCAGCGAAACTTCGTCTTTAATTCCATTTGATCATTAATCCATGAGAAGGGCGAAAAGGGGAACAATTAGACGCCGAATCTGAGTGGAATTCAGATCTGTAATGTTACTATTGTTAGTACGCCATTGATAATAATAATAATAATATCGAAGTCTTATATAGCGCACGTATCTACCAAACAAGGTACTCAAGGCGCTGAGTATATACATTACTTTCAGAAAGATAGGTTATTGCAGTGATGAAAATCTGAGACCCAATTATTTAGCACCTTATAAGGGTTTACAAGGTGCTACGGCGCATTAAGCAGCCACAACCAGGAACACCGGGGCGAACCCCTTCTCTTTTCGATAAGTGCACTGGGTTCTTTTACGTGCATTCACAACGCACGGGACCAACGGCTTTACGTCCCATCCGAAGGACGAAGCATGTGGTTAAGTGTCTTGCTTAAGGACACAAATGTCACGACTGGGACTCGAACCCACACTCTGCTGATCAGAAACACCAGAGCTTGAGTTCGGTGCTCTTAACCACTCGGCCACGACATGATAAGATTGCTCTACGTTGTAAGTGCGTTGACCCGGTGGCGTGTATGCTGCGTTAGGCAATTGATTAAGATTTAAACGTTTTAAAAGGCCAAATTCTCTCAGAAATCTTTGTCTAACTTGATTCGTTCCAAAGTATGAAACGAAAAGTATTCAATACCCTTTCTTTTCAAGAAATAACAACGATTATATCGTTCTTATTTTGTGAGTTCTGGTTGTTAAACCAAAAACTCAAAATTTGATTAAATAAATTACATTTAATTACCCAATAACTCATTGGGTGACGTCATTATGTTGTCAACATTTGTGTTTTATCTAATCATCAGGTGTAATATTGTTGCCAAGTTTTATGACCGTGCGAGTTTGGGAAATATGTCAAAGTCTGCGGACAACGATGCGTGTATTTTTGAGGGGGGCGAACAAACTCAAAAATCCACTAGAGATTTAGAGTTTGTAAAACAAACTCTAGGTGTTCGGGTTCTCGCTGGGCTCAGTGCTGTTTTAATGCGTTAGCTATAACATTGAATCGCTGAAAACATTGTTGATAGCTTTTGAAATTTCAAACTTGATTTGTTCCAATGTATAAAGCAATAAGTATTCAATACCCTTTATTTTCAAGAAATAACAACGAATTTATCGTTCTTAGTTTGCGAGTTCTGCATGGTTGTTAAACCAAAAACTCAAAATTTGATTAAATTAATTACATTTAATTAGCCAATAATTCATTGGGTGACGTCATTATGTTGTCGAAATTTATGTTTTATCTAATCATCAGGTGTAATATTGTTGCCAAGTTTCATGACCGTGCGAATTTGGGAAAGATGTCAAAGTCTGCGGACAACGATGCGTGTATTTTTGAGGTGGGCGAACAAACTCAAAAATCCACTAGAGATTTAGAGTTTGTAAAACAAACTCTAGGTGTTCGGGTTTTCGCTGGGCTCAGTGCTATTTTAATGCGTTAGCTATATCATTGAATCGCTGAAAACATTGTTGATAGCTTTTGAAATTTCAAGGAAAGTAAAGTGTAAATCTTCGTTAATTGTATGTTAGACGATGATGTCGTTAAAATAAGTCGAGCATAGTATGAGCTATTGGTTGCATTTTTAAAAATAGCTTGCTTGATTTTTAGACATTAGTCTTCATACAGAACGGTTTGTTAAATTTTTAATATTGAAAGAAAAGACACTTGTTTTAAATAATTATGCAAGATAAAGGCAAGTCATGAAGACGGCAGTTTTAGCTTCTCGTGAATTTTAACTAATTAAATATTTTTAACGAGTTAATAACTATTTCTACCTGTATGGTGCATCATACTCAGTGTGTAGTTTGTTACGCACCTCAAAACAGTAATAACACCAAAGTTCAACTTAAAGGCACTGAACACGTTTGGTAATTGTCAAAGACCAGTATTCTCACTTGGTGTATCCCAACATAATGCATAAAATAACAAGCCTGTGAAAATTTGGACTCAATTGGTCATTGAAGTTGCAAGAAAATGATGAAAGAAAAAACACCCTTGTTGTACAAATTAGTGTGCTTTCAGATAGGAATAAAAGGCTTCTGGCCAGAAGTCTTTTATTATTTTAGTGAGAAATTACCTCTTTCTCAAAAACTACGTTACTTCGGAGGGAGTCGTTTCTCACAATGTTTTATACAATCAACAGCTCTCCGTTGCTCGTTACCAAGTAAGTTTTTATGCTAATATATATTTTGAGTAATTACCAAACGTGTACAGTGCCTTTAATGAAATAGCTCACGCATTGACACAGCACTGACCCCAGCGATACCCGAACACCTAGTGTATGTTGTCACAAACACGTTAAGGCTAGTTTGGTTTATTTTCTCATACAATGTATACACTACACATACGACTTCGGAGTCTAGACACTATTGTGTACATCCATTGCATTCATTTGCATTTGCATTCATTGACAAAGTGTGTGTTAAAAGTTATAGGTCAATAATTGTCGCATGACTGCTTGCAATGGTTTATTGACTGATACAATTTAAACGCTACATAAAACTTTGGAGTCTATGCACTTTATTGTACATTTAACCAGTACATACATTTGTACATTTGATAGTTTCACAGTACATTGACAATATGTGTCCTGAAAGTAAAAATCCATACCTTGTTGCAGAACTGCTTGCAATGGTTTATTATATAATACATAATGACATGAATATAATTAGCAAATCTTGAGACCACCATATCTCGAACGGTTTAAGTCCGATCAACTGTTTTCGATTGTGTACTTGTGGGATACTGTAGATGTGTTTGTTAGGCTAAACGTTGTGCGACGTCATCATGACGTCACCAGTGCCCAACGTAAAGTCAATACATTTCGCTCACCACAATTCTTGTTTTATGGCCCGTGTGGTAAAAAAAACACCTCCATAAGACTGTGTGGCGCGGTATGCTACTTTATGTGTTCTCTTATGTTATAATGTAAGGAATTATGAAGTCACCACCTGTAATAGAGCACCCTCTATCAATCGTCTATTTGTGTCAAACAAAATAAGTTTAATTTTGAAATCTACAGAATATGCTTGATCGAGTCAGAAGTTGTTTCCCATCCCATCTTGGAATACTGTGAGCTACGGTACTCATGTTTCAAGCTCGAAAACATGTTGCATCAATTTTTGATTTCACGTACTAACACAAAACGTTTTACTTTATTGCTTATTAATTTAGGACGAAAATCAGTCATAAGTACCATATATATGAAGTTCAAAGCAACAAGTCTCCACTGTTAGAAAACTAGTGACGTTTTGAAGGAAAGCGGGATTTTATAAAAGCCTTCAACATTAAATGCCGTTTTCTACAATTATTACTTTTTACTGTCTACGTGTGTGTGTCAGTTCGTGAAATCGGTGGATGACGATTTGATAGCTTCACAGTTACCTTGACAAAGTGTCTCGACTTATCGCATGGCTGCTTGCAATGGTTTATTGTCTGACACAATGTACGTACTAAATTAAACTTAGGAGTCTAGACACTATTGTGTACATTTAACCAGTACATTGTACATTTGATAGCTTCACAGTTTCAATGTGTCTCGAAAGTAAACATGCATGAATTGTCGCATGACTACTTGCAGTGGTTTTCAAGAAATAACAACGAATTTATCGTTCTTAGTTTGTGAGTTCGAAAAACTCAAAATTTGATTAAAAAATTAATATCATTAATTTAACCGATAAATCATTGGATGACGTCATTATGTTGTCAAAACTTCTGTTTCATCTATTTATCAGGTGTAACACTGTTGCCAAGTTTCATGACCGTACGAGCTTGGGAAGGATGTCAAAGGCTGCGGACAACGATTTGTGTGTATTTTTGAGATGGGCGAACAAACTCAAAAATTCACTAGAGATTTAGAGTTTGTAAAACAAACTCTAGGTGTTCGGGTTCTCGCTGGGCTCAGTGCTGTTTTAATGCGTTAGCTATATCATTGAATCGCTGAAAACATTGTTGATAGCTTTTGAAATTTCAAGGAAAGTAAAGTGTAAATCTTCGTTGATTGAACGTTAGTTTACACAGGAAATTAATGCACCTCACAATATGAATTAAAAAAAATAATAATCTTTTGTTAAAGCCAAATTAACGAATCCAACCCTATTTTGGTTGCTAAAAAAAATGATCCTTATCCTTATCCTTATCCTACATTTGAAAACTGATGACGTCATGACGTTAGATAAGTTCTTATCGAGACATTGGTATTTAATTATGTGCTTTAAATTGTAAGTGAAAAACGAAGAGTACATTATTTAATTTATTTGAAAGGGCAGAGGGTCAATATTGTCCTTTCATACAGAGCAGCATACATTTTTCGAATTTCCTTTCGTTTTGGTTGCATATCAACGAGCCTTTGAATTACTCACAAGTACAACTATCATGTATGCCACTCACAGAAGTTTATTTATTTTCCAATGGATATTGATTCTTTATAATAAATCCGACTATGCAAATCATGTTGACATTATTAAATTACAATTCTTAGAAGTTTTAACAGGTTTTCAAATACTGTGATTTGGCTTCTCATTATGTATCGGTGCATGATACTTTGATTGTTAAAACAAGTCGAGCATACAATGAGCTATTGGTTGCATTTTAAAAAATAGCTTGCTTGATTTTTAGACATTAGTCTTCATACAGAACGGTTTGTTAAATTTATAATATTGAAATAAAAAACACATGTTTTTAATAATTATGCAAGATAAAGGCAAGTCATAAAGACGGCAAATTTAAGCCTCTCGTGAATTTTAACTAATAAAATAGTTTTAACGAGTTAATAACTATTTCTACCTGTATGGTGCATCATCATACATTCAGCAAGAAATTAGGGAATTCAACACAGCAACGAGTATGATTTTTTTCACTGGAGAACATTCGGGTACTGATGTGTTGTATATTCTGAAGAAGAAAAAACAATAAACAAAGTATGACTCAAAGCAAATTAAGTCAAGCTGAAACTGCTCAAATAAATAAAATTCAAGACTTACAACATTTCATGATTTTATAATAATAATAATAATTTATTGAATTTATATTGCGCTCTCTCCAGGACCAACCTGTTCGAGGGCTCATAACAATACAACATATCAGAGTAAGGAAATTACGCCAAAAAAAATGAGTGGAAGGTGCACATCCTGTTTTTGATGTGAACAACTTATAAACGAAACCTTATTAGGGGAAACTTTATCGAAGGGTTTTCAAATAAGTATGTCGCTATACAAAGTTGACGGAAAACATTCATCAGTCTGACCATTTTCTGACTATAGTGACATAGCCAACATTCATACCAATCCCCCATTGCCCAACTCTATCTCTTCGACGTTCATATTAAACGTTCCTTAGTTTTAAAAACATTTCACCAACGGTCACCACTTGATGATACAGGATAAACTTTATAACGTAATTGTGCATCAAATAAAAGAATCATTTTGAAAAGCAATGATGTTCACACGGAAAACTTACCGAAGTTAGTCCCGTGTAGCAAGGTAAACACATGCCGTGACGAGGGTCTGAAACACCCATTACGATCCGATGACACATCCTTCCTTCTCAGTGTATGATCAAAACATATTACCATTGTTCGTCTTTTCCTGCTTGCATTTTCCCACATAATTAAATATCATACGAATCACTGAAGCAGGTGGTCATCTCAGTGAAACTTCGTCTTCAATTCCATATTGATAATAAAGCCATGAGAAGGGCAAGTAGGGGAACAATTAGACGTCGAATCTTAGCGGAAATCATGTTAATGCTAGTACGTAGTAGTAAGTACGCCATTGATAAGATTGCACTTGCGTTGTAAGTAAAACATGAATGGAAACTCTCGTTACGCCCACATGGCACTGATAGTAAACAACTATCGTTGTGCCACGTTGGTCTGTAACAAGTGCCTTGACTGGCTAGCTACCCACCGTTGCCAGTCGCGAGGGGGTATGTCATTCTGCGTTAGGCAATGGATTAAGATTAAAGGCCAATTTCTCTAATAGATCTATGAAAAACTTGATTTGTTCCAGTGTATAAAACAATAAGTATTCAGTACCCTTTGTTCGGGTATGGGGCACTGTTATGTTACTAAAATGCGTAAGCAGATTTATATTGAAAGTTTTTTAATTTTCAAAAAAAAGTCGTTTGCAAACCTATTACTTTTATACTTTTAGTGTACACGGGGGAAGGTGATATCGTTGCTGTATGAGTCTCCATAACGTAGTTTAGATACACATGTATAACAATTTTCATGTAAATAGTCACAAACTTAACATGCTTAACTGATAAATTAAAAGACTAACAATTCAAAAATTAATGTTATCAAACTACGCATGCTTGCTACCTTATGTGTGAAGCAACATCATTTGTCATGATTATGAAAAGGGCATAAGAACCTACTGTTTACACGATGTGCAATTTATGTTGAATTTATTTTGCTAGTCACATTGTAATTCTTTGAAGTATTCAACAGGATCTAATAGTTAGATTCGCATAAAAACCGTTGTTGATCAGAGTCAAAGTTATGTTGACCTTTTTCCGATTGCATTTTCTCAGTTATCAAAAGTTATTCAAATCAGTGAATCACCAAAACAGTTCAGCAAAATACACTCGTTCAGTTGATATTCACCACCAAGCCAACAAATGGCTAACACGAAGGTTATGCAATGAGCTATTCATTGCACCACCGTCGAACATCGTAGATTTCCGAAGGATGGTTGCATTTATCGACGAGTGCAGTAACAAAGGACCATTAACTTGGTATAGCGCCACCATCGATAACGTATCACGACACAGCCACCATGGATAACGTATCACGACACAGCAATGCAGTCTTCGTGGACTTTGCACCCAAGATCAATGGCGCAGTGTGTGTACTGTTTACATGTACATGCAAGATTACGCGTGGTCAATGGAGCAGAATGACCAGACCTGCGGGCTAATACTAACGTAATGTTCAACTTACATTTTCAGCGGGAAGTCAAGAACAACCGGGATAACTCTTTGTGTAGCATTTGTTGAGTTTTAAAAGACCTGTCCGATGATGTATTGATTGAAGCAATCCATTCAGTAATGATTAAGTTATGATTTTTTGAAATATTAAATTTTGATTTACTGTATTTCAACACCTGATGACGTAATCATGACGTCACAACAACTTGATGGAGGTTTCATCAAGGTTCTAACATGGTGTAAATTTGAGGTTGATCGGATAAACAGAAGTGAATAATTTGGGCAGGAAATGTTTTTTGGTTAAGAATTGCAGAAAGGCAAACTTTGACCTTCCGTTACGACCGGAAGTAAAGGTCATGTGAATTTGGCGTTAACTTTTCAAATGTTGCCCGTGTCTTGATCTATCATAATGTTTAAATATGAATACTATAGCTTTCCTATTCAGAAACATACAGGCATTGGCATGAGGGCACTTTTTTGACCTTAAATGGCTTGTAATTTGACACCCGATGACGTCATCATGACGTCATTGCTCACACGTCTTCTGCTCTTTATGTTCTAATGTCACATTAAGTTTCAAGTTGATCAAAGGTTTGCAAGTATGTTTTTTTCTGCGGACAAACGACTATCAGAAGATTAAGCAAAACAAAGAAAAAAAAAAAAAAAAAACCGAACAAAAACAAGGAGTTGTTCGGTCTGTGGACCGAACACCTAACTAGAATCTACTGTCAAATGTAGCACGAACCATTTGCTTATCAAGGTATAGGTCTTAGTTTAAAAACAGACAAAAACCATTTGGTCTGTAACAAGTGCCTTGATTGGCTAGCTACCCACCGTTGCCAGTCGTGAGGTGGTATGTCATTCTGCGTTAGGCAATGGATTAAGATTAAAGGCCAATTTCTCTAATACATCTATGAAAAACTTGATTTGTTCCAGTGTATAAAACAATAAGTATTCAGTACCCTTTGTTTTCAAGAAAAAACAACGAATTTATCTTTCTTAGTTTGCGAGTTCTGCATGGTTGTTAAACCAAAGACTCAAAATTTGATTAAATTATTTACATTTAATTACCCAATAATTCATTGGGTGACGTCATTATGTTGTCGAAATTTCTGTTTTATCTAATCATCAGGTGTAATATTGTTGCCAAGTTTCATGACCGTGTGAGTTTGGGAAGGATGTCAAAGTCTGTGGACAACGATGCGTGTATTTTTGAGGTGGGCGAACAAACTCAAAAATCCACTAGAGATTTAGAGTTTGTAAAACAAACTCTAGGTGTTCGGGTTCTCGCTAGGCTCAGTGCTGTTTTAATGCGTTAGCTATATCATTGATACGCTGAAAACATTGTTGATAGCTTGTAAATTTTAAAGAAAGTAAAGTGTAAATCTTCTTACACAGGAAATAAAAGCTACTCAAGATATGAAATTTTATAAATAACAAACTTTTGTTTAGCCAGATTGGAAAACTGATGACATCATTATGAAGTTACAAATGTTTTTATCGAGACATAGATATTTAAATATGTGCCAAGTGAAAAACAAAGATTAACTTACAAAAAAAAAATCATCGAAAGAGTACATTATTTAAATTATTTGAAAGAGCAAAAGGTCCATTGTCATTTCATAGTCATACAGCAGAGGAACATTTTCCCCTTCCCCTTCATCTTGGCAGCAGATGTTGAAACAATCCTTTGAATGACCCACACGTTCAACTATTATATATGTCATTCACTGAAGTTTATTTATTTGTCAATGGATATCGATTCTTTTTTGATTAAAAAACCACATTAGATGATATTTATGTTGAAATTATTAAGTTACAATTCTGAAACTTTTTACAGTGAGTTAGATACTCATTAAGTATCAGTGCATGAATCATTAATTGTTCAAAACATATGCACTGATGAAGATGTCATTAAAATTAGTCAAGTATTATGAGCTATCGGTTGCATGTTTTAAATTAGCTTGTTTGATTTTTAGACAGTGATTTTCCTACAGAACGGTTTGGTTAAATTTAGAATATTAAAATGAAAGACACTTGTTTAGGATCATTATGCAAGACAAAGGCAGAGCATGAGGACGGCAAGTCTAAGCATCTCGTGAATTTATACTAATAACATAATGAGTTAAGTACTATTAATTTTTAGGAAACCTCCATCGAAGGGTCTTTAAATATGCATGTCATAATAAAAAAGTTGACGAAAAACATTTATTAGTCGAACCATTCTCTGCGACTATAGTGACACAGCCAACAACCATAGCAATCCCCCATTGCCTAATTCTACCTCTGCGACGATCATACTAAATGCTTCTTAGTTTTAAAAACATCTCACCAACGTCACAAATTGATGATACAGGATAAACTTTATAACATAATTGTGCATTAAATAAAAGACTCATTTTGAAAAGCAATGATGTTCATACGAAACGTACCGTTTCTAGTCACCGTGCAGGGACGATAAAGACTACCGTGTGTGAGGGTCTGAAACACCCTACACAAACCGATGACGCGTCCCTTCTTCTCGGTGTGTGATCAAAACACAACCAATGTCCGTCTTTTTCTGCTTACATTTTCTTACATAATTAAAAGTCATACGAATCACTGAGGTAGGTGGCCATCTCAGCGAAACTTCGTCTTTAATTCCATTTGATCATTAATCCATGAGAAGGGCGAAAAGGGGAACAATTAGACGCCGAATCTGAGTGGAATTCAGATCTGTAATGTTACTATTGTTAGTACGCCATTGATAAGATTGCTCTACGTTGTAAGTGCGTTGACCGGTGGCGTGTATGCTGCGTTAGGCAATTGATTAAGATTTAAACGTTTTAAAAGGCCAAATTCTCTCAGAAATCTTTGTCTAACTTGATTCGTTCCAAAGTATGAAACGAAAAGTATTCAATACCCTTTCTTTTCAAGAAATAACAACGATTATATCGTTCTTATTTTGTGAGTTCTGGTTGTTAAACCAAAAACTCAAAATTTGATTAAATAAATTACATTTAATTACTCAATAATTCATTGGGTGACGTCATTATGTTGTCGAAATTTCTGTTTTATCTAATCATCAGGTGTAATATTGTTGCCAAGTTTCATGACCGTGCGAGTTTGGGAAAGATGTCAAAGTCTGCGGACAACGATGCGTGTATTTTTGAGGTGGGCGAACAAACTCAAAAATCCACTAGAGATTTAGAGTTTGTAAAACAAACTCTAGGTGTTTGGGTTCTCGCTGGGCTCAGTGCTGTTTTAATGCGTTAGCTATAACATTGAATCGCTGAAAACATTGTTGATAGCTTTTGAAATTTCAAGGAAAGTAAAGTGTAAATCTACTTTGACTGTACGTTAGTTTATACAGGGAATTAATGCACCTCACAATATGAGTGTTAGAAATAATAATCTTTTGTTAAAGCCAAATTTGAAAACTGATGACGTCATTATGACGTTAGATAAGTTCTTATCGAGACATTGGTATTTAATTATGTGCTTTAAATTGTAAGTGAAAAACGAAGGTTAACTTACAAAACGTATTGTCAGCAAAAGAGTACATTGTTTATTTTATTTGAAAGGGCAGAGGGTCAAAATTGTCCTTTCATACAGAGCAACATTAATTTTTCGAATTTCCTTTCGTTTTGGTTGCATATCTTAAAACGAGCCTTTAAATTACTCACAAGTAGGGGGCTACAACTATCATGAATGCCACTCACTGAAGTTTATTTATTTATTTTCAATGGATATTGATTCTTTATTGATTAATAAATCCGACTATGCAAATCATGTTGACATTATTAAGTTACAATTCTTAGAAGTTTTAACAGGTTTTCAAATACTGTGATTTGGCTTCTCATTATGTATCGGTGCATGATACTTTGATTGTTCAATACATATGCACTGATGATGATGTCGTTAAAATAAGTCGAGCATAGTATGAGCTATTGGTTGCATTTTAAAAAAATAGCTCGCTTGATTTTTAGACATTAGTCTTCATACAGAACGGTTTGTTAAATTTAAAATATTGAAATAAAAAACACATGTTTTTAATAATTATGCAAGATAAAGGCAAGTCATGAAGACGGCAAATTTAAGCCTCTCGTGAATTTTAACTAATAAAATAGTTTTAACGAGTTAATAACTATTTCTACATGAAACATGAATGGAAACTCTCGTTACGCCCACATGGCACTGATAGTAAACTACCGTTTTGCCACGTTGGTCTGTAACAAGTGCCTTGACTGGCTAGCTACCCACCGTTGCCAGTCGCGAGGGGGTATGTCATTCTGCGTTAGGCAATGGATTAAGATTAAAGGCCAATTTCTCTAATATATCTATGAAAAACTTGATTTGTTCCAGTGTATAAAACAATAAGTATTCAGTACCCTTTGTTTTCAAGAAAAAACAACGAATTTATCGTTCTTAGTTTGCGAGTTCTGCATAGTTGTTAAACCAAAGACTCAAAATTTGATTAAATTATTTACATTTAATTACCCAATAATTGATTGGGTGACGTCATTATGTTGTCGAAATTTCTGTTTTATCTAATCATCAGGTGTAATATTGTTGCCAAGTTTCATGACCGTGCGAGTTTGGGAAAGATGTCAAAGTCTGCGGACAACGATGCGTGTATTTTTGAGGTGGGCGAACAAACTCAAAAATCCACTAGAGATTTAGAGTTTGTAAAACAAACTCTAGGTGTTCGGGTTCTCGCTGGACTCAGTGCTGTTTTAATGCGTGAGCTATATCGTTGAATCGCTGAAAACATTGTTGATAGCTTTTGAAATTTCAAGGAAAGTAAAGTGTAAATCTTCTTTGATTGTACGTTAGTTTACACAGGAAATTAATGCACCTCACAATATGAGTTTTAAAAATAATCATCTTTTGTTAAAGCCAAATTTGAAAACTGATGACGTCATTATGACGCTAGATAAGTTCTTTAATCATGTGTTTTAAATTGTAAGTGAAAAACGAAGGTGAACATACTAAACGTATTGTCAGCAAAAGAGTACATTATTTAATTTATTTGAAAGGACAGAGGGTCAATATTGTCCTTACATACAAAGCAACATTAAATTTTCGAATGTCCTTTCGTTTTGGTTGCATAACTTAAAACGAGCCTTTAAATTACTCACAAGTACAACTATCATTTATGCCACTCACTGAAGTTTATTGATTTTTCAATGGATATTGATTCTTTATTGATTAATAAATCCGACTATGCAAATCGCGTTGACATTATTAAGTTACAATTCTTAGAAGTTTTAACAGGTTTTCAAATACTGTGATTTGGTTACCCACCGTTGCCAGTCGCGAGGGGGTACGTCATGCTGCGTTAAGCAATGTATTAAGATTAAATGCCAATTTCTCTAATAGATCTATGACAAACTTGATTTGTTCCAATGTATCAAACAATAAGTATTCAATACCCTTTGTTTTCAAGAAATAACAACGAATTTATCGTTCTTAGTTTGCGAGTTCTGCATGGTTGTTAAACCAAAAACTCAAAATTTGATTAAATTAATTACATTTAATTAGCCAATAATTCATTGGGTGACGTCATTATGTTGTTGATATTTATGTTTTATCTAATCATCAGGTGTAATATTGTTGCCAAGTTTCATGACCGTGCGAGTTTGGGAACAATGTCAAAGTCTGCGGACAACGATGCGTGTATTTTTGAGGTGGGCGAACAAACTCAAAAATCCACTAGAGATTTAGAGTTTGTAAAACAAACTCTAGGTGTTCGGGTTCTCGCTGGGCTCAGTGCTGTTTTAATGCGTTAGCTATATCATTGAATCGCCATATCATTGAATCGCTGAAAACATTGTTGATAGCTTTTGAAATTTCAAGGAAAGTAAAGTGTAAATCTTCGTTGATTGAACGTTAGTTTACACAGGAAATTAATGCACCTCACAATATGAATTTTTTAAAATAATAATCTTTTGTTAAAGCCAAATTAACGAATCCAACCCTATTTTGGTTGCTAAAAAAAATTATCCTTATCCTTATCCTTATCCTAAATTTGAAAACTGATGACGTCATTATGACGTTTGATAAGTTCTTATCGAGACATTGGTATTTAATTATGTGCTTTAAATTGTAAGTGAAAAACGAAGGTGAACTTACTAAACGTATTGTCAGCAAAAGAGTATTAATTTATTTGAAAGGGCAGAGGGTCAATATTGTCCTTTCATACAGAGCAACATTAATTTTTCGAATTTCCTTTCGTTTTGGTTGCATATCTTAAAACGAGCCTTTGAATTACTGACAAGTACAACTATCATGAATGCCACTCACTGAAGTTTATTTATTTTTCAACGGGTATTGATTCTTTATTGATTAATAAATCCGACTATGCAAATCATGTTGACATTATTAAGTTACAATTCTTAGAAGTTTTAACAGGTTTTCAAATACTGTGATTTGGCTTCTCATTATGTATCGGTGCATGACATATGCACTAATGATGATGTCGTTAAAATTAGTCAAGTATTATGAGCTATCGGTTGCATGTTTAAAATTAGCTTGTTTGATTTTTAGACATTGATTTTCCTACAGAACAGTTTGTTAAATTTAGAATATTAAAATGAAAGACACTTTTTTAGGATAATTATGCAAGACAAAGGCAAAGCATGAGGACGGCAAGTCTAAGCATCTCGTGAATTTATACTAATAACATAATGAGTTAAGTACTATTTTTAGGAAAACCTCCATCGAATATGCATGTCATAATACAAAGTTGACGAAAAACATTTATTAGTCGAACCATTCTCTGACTATAGTGACACAGCCAACAACCATACCAATCCCCCATTGCCTAATTCTACCTCTGCGACGATCATACTAAATGCTTCTTAGTTTTAAAAACATCTCACCAACGTCACAACTTGATGATACAGGATAAACTTTATAACATAATTGTGCATTAAATAAAAGACCCATTTTGAAAAGCAATGATGTTCATACGAAACGTACCGTTTCTAGTCACCGTGCAGCGACGATAAAGACTACCGTGTGTGAGGGTCTGAAACACCCTACACAAACCGATGACGCGTCCCTTCTTCTCGGTGTGTGATCAAAACACAACCAATGTCCGTCTTTTTCTGCTTGCATTTTCCCACATAATTAAATATCATACGAATCACTGAAGCAGGTGGTCATCTCAGTGAAACTTCGTCTTCAATTCCATATTGATAATAAAGCCATGAGAAGGGCAAGTAGGGGAACAATTAGACGTCGAATCTTTGCGGAAATCATGTTAATTCTAGTACGTAGTAGTAAGTACGCCATTGATAAGATTGCACTTGCGTTGCAAGTAAAACATGAATGGAAACTCTCGTTACGCCCACATGGCACTGATAGTAAACAACTACCGTTGTGCCACGTTGGTCTGTAACAAGTGCCTTGACTGGCTAGCTACCCACCGTTGCCAGTCGCGAGGGGATATGTCATTCTGCGTTAGGCAATGGATTAAGATTAAAGGCCAATTTCTCTAATAGATCTATGAAAAACTTGATTTGTTCCAGTGTATAAAACAATAAGTATTCAGTACCCTTTGTTTTCAAGAAAAAACAACGAATTTATCGTTCTTAGTTTGCGAGTTCTGCATGGTTGTTAAACCAAAGACTCAAAATTTGATTAAATTATTTACATTTAATTACCCAATAATTCATTGGGTGACGTCATTATGTTGTCGAAATTTCTGTTTTATCTAATCATCAGGTGTAATATTGTTGCCAAGTTTCATGACCGTGCGAGTTTGGAAAAGATGTCAAAGTCTGTGGACAACGATGCGTGTATTTTTGAGGTGGGCGAACAAACTCAAAAATCCACTAGAGATTCAGAGTTTGTCATACCACAAACTCAAGGTGTTCGGTTCCGGTGGTGGGGGAATGATGAGCCGGTTTTCAATACACGCGGTTGGTATCGTAAAGAGTTTCATTTTTTCCCCTCAAATGTAGGACGAAAAGCAGTCAAAAGCACCATTTAAATGAAAATCAAAGCATCAAGTCTCCGCTGTAAGAAAACCAGTTAAAAATACCCAAGCGTTTTGAAGGAAAGCGGGATTTAAAAAAGCGTTCAACATTGAACGCCGTTTTCTCCGATTGTTACTTTTCACTGGGATCTACGTGTGTGTGGCGTCGGTGACGATTTGATTGTTACAGTCACATTGACAAAATGTGTCTCGAAAGTAAGCATTCATGACTTGTCGCATGACTGCTTGCAATGGTTAATTGTCTCATACAATGTATACACTACATGAAACTTCGGAGTCTAGACACTATTGTGTACACCCATTGCATTTATTTGCACATTTGATATTTTAAAAGTTATAGGTCATTAATTGTCGCATGACTGCTTGCAATGGTTTATTGACTGATACAATTTAAACGCTACATAAAACTTTGGAGTCCAGGCACTATTTTGTACATTTAACCAGTACATACATTTGTACATTTGATAGTTTCACAGTACATTGACATTTATTGTATGATACATTATGACATGAATATAATTAGCAAATCTTGAGACCACCATATCTCGAAAAGTATAAGTCCGATCAACTGTTTTCGATTGTGTATTTCGATTGTGTACTTGTGGGATACTGTAGATGTATTTGTTAGGCTAAAACATTGTGCGACGTCATCATGACGTCACCAGTGCCCAACGTAAAGTCAATAGATTTCGCTCGCCACAATTTCTGTTCTATGGCCTGTGTGGTAAAAAAAACACCTCCATAAGACTGTGCGGCGCGGTATGCTACTTTATGTGTTCTCTGATGTTATAATGTAAGGAATTATGAAGTCACCCCCTGTTAGAGCACGCTCTATCAATCGTCTATTTTCAAACAAAATAAGTTTAATTTTGAAATCTACAGAATATGCTTGATCGAGTCAGAAGTTGTTTCCCATCCCATCTTGGAATACTGTGAGCTACGGTACTCATGTTTCAAGCTCGAAAACATGTTGCATCAATTTTTGATTTCACGTACTAACACAAAACGTTTTACTTTATTGCTTATTAATTTAGGACGAAAAGCAGTCATAAGTACCATATATATGAAGTTCAAAGCAACAAGTCTCCACTGTTAGAAAACTAGTGACGTTTTGAAGGAAAGCGGGATTTTATAAAAGCCTTCAACATTAAATGCCGTTTTCTACAATTGTTACCTTTTACTGTCTACGTGTGTGTGTGTGTCAGTTCGTGAAATCAGTGGATGACGATTTGATAGCTTCACAGTTACCTTGACAAAGTGTCTCGATTTATCGCATGGCTGCTTGCAATGGTTTATTGTCTGACACAATGTACGTACTAAATTAAACTTCGGAGTCTAGACACTATTGTGTAAATTTAACCAGTACATTGTACATTTTGATAGCTTCACAGTTACATTGACAATGTGTCTCGAAAGTAAACATGCATGAATTGTCGCATGACTGCTTGCAGTGGTTTTCAAGAAATAACAACGAATTTATCGTTCTTAGTTTGTGAGTTCCAAAAACTCAAAATTTGATTAAAAAATTAATATCATTAATTTACCCGATAAATCATTGGATGACGTCATTATGTTGTCAAAACTTCTGTTTCATCTATTTATCAGGTGTAACACTGTTGCCAAGTTTCATGACCGTACGAGCTTGGGAAGGATGTCAAAGTCTGCGGACAACGATTTGTGTGTATTTTTGAGATGGAACAAACTCAAAAATTCACTAGAATTTAGTGTTTGTCAAACAAACACTAGGTGTTCGGGTTCTCGCTGGGCTCAGTGCTGTTTTAATGCGTTAGCTATATCATTGAATCGCTGAAAACATTGTTGATAGCTTGTAAATTTTAAAGAAAGTAAAGTGTAAATCTTCTTACACAGGAAATAAAAGCTACTCAAGATATGAAATTTTATAAATAACAAACTTTTGTTTAGCCAGATTTGAAAACTTATGACATCATTATGAAGTTACAAATGTTTTTATCGAGACATAGATATTTACATATGTGCCAAGTGAAAAACAAAGATTAACTTACACACAAAAAAACAGCGAAAGAGTACATTATTTAAATTATTTGAAAGAGCAAAAGGTCCATTGTCATTTTATAGTCATACAGCAGAGGAACATTTTCCCGTTCCCCTTCATCTTGGCAGCAGATGTTGAAACAATCCTTTGAATGACCCACACGTTCAGCTATTATATATGCCATTCACTGAAGTTTATTTATTTGTCAATGGATATCGATTCTTTTTTGATTAAAAAACCACATTAGATGATATTTATGTTGACATTATTAAGTTACAATTCTGAAACTTTTTACAGTGAGTTGGATACTCATTAAGTATCGGTGCATGAATCATTAATTGTTCAAAACATATGCACTGATGAAGATGTCATTAAAATTAGTCAAGTATTATGAGCTATCGGTTGCATGTTTTAAATTAGCTTGTTTGATTTTTAGACATTGATTGTCATACAGAACGGTTTGTTAAATTTAGAATATTAAAAGAAAAGACATTTGTTTATGATAATTATGCAAGGCAAAGACAAAGCATGAGTCAAGTCTAAGCCTCTCTTGAAAATATTCTAATAACATAATGAGTTATTAACTGATGCACCATCTACCTCTATGGGGCATCATACACTACAACAACGGGTGTGAAACTTTCACTGTACACCTTTCAGGCACTGGATGCACTGATGATGTCTAAAAAATAAGTCAAGTATGAGCTATTGGTTGCATTTAAAAAAAATAATTGCTTGATTTTTAGCTATGATCTTTAGCTATGATCTTTATACAGAACGGTTTGTTAAATTTAGGATATTGAAAGAAATGGCAAGTCATGAAGACGGCAAGTCTAAACCTCTCGTGAATTTTGACTAATAACATAATTAGTTGAGTACTATTTCTACCTGTATATGGTGCATACTCAGCGAGGAAATTAGGAATGCAACACAACAACGAGTAGGAAATCTTTCACTTGGAGAGACCATTTTGGGTACTGGATGTGCTGTATTCTGAAAAAGAAAAAAACAATTATAAACAAAGTAAGACTGACGGAAAATTAAGTCAAGCGGAAACTGTTCAAATAAATACAATTTAAGACCTAACAAAAATATTTTATCATTGTATAATAATACTAATAATTTATTGAATTTATATTCCACTCTATCCAGGACCAATAATATTATTAGAGTAATTTGTTAGTGGAAGGTGCACATACCGTTTTTAAAGTTGACTTATAAACAAAAGATTCTTAGAAAAATACGAAAGCCCATTAGCGCCACAAAAAAAAATTAAAAATCCGTTATTACGGATTCGAATCCGTTATTACGAATTAGCAATCCGTTATATTACAGATTCGCAATCCGTTATAATGGATTCGCAATACGGAGTTGCAATCCGTTATAACGGATTCGCAATCCGTTATAACGGATTTGCAATCCGTTATAACGGATTCGCAATCCGTTATAACGGATTCGCAATCCGTTATTACGGATTCATAATACGTTAATTACGGATTCACTCGAGGATCTCTCGATGGCGCTATTTGCGTTGGACAGATGGTTTATTCTGCCTAACTTTTATTAAGCCCAAAGGACGACTCGCAATCCGTTATTACAGATTCATAATACGTTATTACGGATTCACTCGAGGTTCCCTCGATGGCGCTAATTGCGTTGGACAGATGATTTATTCTGCCTAACTTTTATTAAGCCCAAGGACGACGGGTTCATAATTTTATGTTTCATTAGTTTTGTTTAAGTAACTGCAAATCTACGAAAGCCCATTAGCGCCACAAAAAAAGAAAAATCTAATTCGTTATTACGAATTCGAATTTGTTATTACGGATTCGCAATCAGTTATTACGGATTCGCAATCCGTCATTACGGATTCGCAAACCGTTATTACAGATTCGCAATACGTTATTACGGATTCGCAAACCGTTATTACGGATTCACTCGAGGATCTCTCGATGGCGCTATTTGCGTTGGACAGTAATGGTTTATTATATTTATTATATTCTACTTTTAAACATCTTTCCAACCATCCTATTCATTTCAATTCACTTCATAACAAACGCTTTTTATAGGATAGTGGGATAGGTCCGGCCTTTCTTAAACCATGTGTTTTTTCCGTAAAGACACAAAGTCAAATTTCAATGGTTAGAACTGTGTATTTGTAAACAAGCACTTCAACTTAGTTCAATATTTTGCTGTAGTAGTTGTTCGTGTACAATGGTTGCGGTCAGTCTGGTTGCGGTGACTCGATTTGCAGTTACTTCATGTACTTAAAAAAAAATAATGAAACATAAAATTATGAACACGTCGTCCTTTGGGCTTAATAAAAGTTTGGCAGATTAAACCATTACTGTCCAACGCAAACGCCATCGAGGGATCCTCGAGTGAATCCGTAATAACAGATTGCGAATCCGTAATAACGGATTGCGAATCCGTATTGCGAATCCGTAATAACGGATTGCGAATCCGTATTGCGAATCCGTTATAACGGATTGCGAAACCGTAATAACGGATTGCGAATCCTTAATAACGGATTGCGAATCCGTAATAAGGGATTGCGAATCCGTAATAACGGATTGGGAATCCGTAATAATGGATTGCGAATCCGTAATAACGGATTCGAATCCGTAATAACGGATTTGATTTTTTTTTTTGTGGCGCTAATGGGCTTTCGTACAAATCGAGTCACCGCAACCATTGTACACTTAATGAACTACTACTATGTACAGCAAAATATTTAACTAAGTTAAAGTGCATGTTTACAAATACACAGTTCTAACCGTTGAAATTGTAATAACTTTGTGGGTCTTTACGGGGAAAAAACGTGGTTTAAGAAACTGAAAGGCCGGACCTATATCCCTCTATCATATAAAAAGCGTTTGTTATGAAGTGAATTGAAATGAATATGGTTGGAAAGATGTTTAAAAATATAATCAATATAATAAACCATTACTGTCCAACGCAAATAGCGCCTTCGAGGGATCATCGAGTGAATCCGTAATATAATAACGGATTGCGAATCCGTAATAACGGATTGCGAATCCGTAATAACGGATTGCGAATCTGTAATAACGGATTGCGAATCTGTAATAACGGATTGCGAATCCGTAATAACGGATTGCGAATCCATAATAACGGATTCGAATCCGTAATAACGGATTTGATTTGTTTTTTCTTTGTGGCGCTAATGGGCTTTCGTAGAAAAACCTTGATCGCAGGGTTTTTAAATATTCATGTCATAATACAAGAGTTGACGGAAAACATTCATCAATCTGACAAGTGACACAGCCAAAAATCATGCCCGTTTCCAATTGCCCAATTTTACCTCTTCGTTCGACAATCATACTAAAACGTTCCTTAGTTTAAAAACGTCACCAAAGTGGCCACTTGATGATTAAGGGTAAACTTCATAACAAAACTGTGCATTAAATAAAAGAATAATTTTGAAAAGCAATGATGTTCATCGTACGAAGCTTACCGTTTAAATTCCCGTGTTGCACTGCAGCGATCCGTAAAGTCCCGGTCCAACTCGCCCTTCGCGAGCCGGTGTCAAGTCCGTGCTTCTCGGTATATGCGAACAAAACATAACGCCAATGTTGGTCTTTTCTGCTTGCATTTTCTCACATAAGTACAAGTCATACGAATCACTGAAGCAAGAGGTCATCTCAGTAAAACTTCGTCTTCAATTCCATATTGATCATTAAGCCATGAGAAGGGCGAATAGGGGAACAATTAGACACCGAATTTGAGCAGATCAGGTCTACATGTGTACGAAGCTTACCGTTTAAATTCCCGTGTTGCATGCACTGCAGCGATAAAGTCCCGGTCCTACTCGCCCTTCGCGAGCCGGTGTCAAGTCCGTGCTTCTCGGTGTGTGAACAAAACATAACGCCAATGTTGGTCTTTTTCTGCTTGCATTTTCTCACATAATTACAAGTCATACGAATCACTGAAGCAGGTGGTCATCTCAGTGATACTTCGTCTTCAATTCCATATTGATAATTAAGCCATGAGAAGGGCGAATAGGGGAACAATTAGACACCGAATCTGAGCAGATCAGGTCCACATGTATAACGTTAGTACGCCATTGATTTGCACTACGTTGGAGTACACAACATGTAGCCTTCTGTAAAGACGCAAACACGATGATGTCAACATTACAAGGTAGCTGTACGCGTTGATTATTCATAGTGTCCCCCAACAAGCGTCTTGACTAGCAAGCCTACCCACCGTTGCGCAATGGAATCAGTCGCGAGGCTAGGGGGTATGAATGCTGCGTTAGGCAATCGACGGTCCCTTCGTCTTGATTTTATATAGATTTTCAAAGATTAAAATTGTTAATCTTTAAAACCTTGTAATTTGACACATGATGACGTCATCATGACGTCACAACTGCTTGATGGAGGTTTTATCAAGGGTCCTTACATGGTATAAATTTTAAGTTGATCAGATATACTGAAGTTAATAATTTCGCCGGAAAATTGTACCATGACAAAATTTAAAGAATTGCACAAAGGCTAACTTTGACCTTCCAGTACGACCGGAAGTAAAGGTCATGTGATTTTGGCGTTAACTTTTCAAATGTTGCCCGTGTCTTGATCTATCATATTGTTTAAATATGAATATTATAGCTTTCCTATTCAGAAACATACAGGCATTGGCATGAGGGCACTTTTTTGACCTTAAATGGCTTGTAATTTGACACCCGATGACGTCATCATGACGTCATTGCTCACACGTCTTCTGCTCTTTATGTTCTAATGTCACATTAAGTTTCAAGTTGATCAAAGGTTTGCAAGTATGGTTTTTTCTGCGGACAAACTACAATCAGAAGAATAAGCAAAACAAAGAAAAAAAAAAAAAAAAAAAAAAAAAAAAAAAAAAAAACCGAACAAAAACAAGGAGTTGTTCGGTCTGTGGACCGAACACCTAACTAGAGATTTAGAGTTTGTAAAACAAACTCTAGGTGTTCGGGTTCTCGCTGGGCTCAGTGCTGTTTTAATGCGTGAGCTATATCGTTGAATCGCTGAAAACATTGTTGATAGCTTTTGAAATTTCAAGGAAAGTAAAGTGTAAATCTTCTTTGATTGTACGTTAGTTTACACAGGAAATTAATGCACCTCACAATATGAGTTTTAAAATTAATCATCTTTTGTTAAAGCCAAATTTGAAAACTGATGACGTCATTATGACGCTAGATAAGTTCTTTAATCATGTGTTTTAAATTGTAAGTGAAAAACGAAGGTGAACATACTAAACGTATTGTCAGCAAAAGAGTACATTATTTAATTTATTTGAAAGGACAGAGGGTCAATATTGTCCTTACATACAAAGCAACATTAAATTTTCGAATGTCCTTTCGTTTTGGTTGCATATCTTAAAACGAGCCTTTAAATTACTCACAAGTACAACTATCATTTATGCCACTCACTGAAGTTTATTGATTTTTCAATGGATATTGATTCTTTATTGATTAATAAATCCGACTATGCAAATCGTGTTGACATTATTAAGTTACAATTCTTAGAAGTTTTAACAGGTTTTCAAATACTGTGATTTGGCTACCCACCGTTGCCAGTCGCGAGGGGGTATAGTATGTCATGCTGCGTTAAGCAATGTATTAAGATTAAAGGCCAATTTCTCTAATAGATCTATGACAAACTTGATTTGTTCCAATGTATCAAACAATAAGTATTCAATACCCTTTGTTTTCAAGAAATAACAACGAATTTATCGTTCTTAGTTTGCGAGTTCTGCATGGTTGTTAAACCAAAAACTCAAAATTTGATTAAATTAATTACATTTAATTAGCCAATAATTCATTGGGTGACGTCATTATGTTGTTGATAAATATGTTTTATCTAATCATCAGGTGTAATATTGTTGCCAAGTTTCATGACCGTGCGAGTTTGGAAAAGATGTCAAAGTCTGCGGACAACGATGCGTGTATTTTTGAGGTGGGCGAACAAACTCAAAAATCCACTAGAGATTTAGAGTTTGTAAAACAAACTCTAGGTGTTCGGGTTCTCGCTGGGCTCAGTGCTGTTTTAATGCGTTAGCTATATCATTGAATCGCTGAAAACATTGTTGATAGCTTTTGAAATTTCAAGGAAAGTAAAGTGTAAATCTTCGTTGATTGAACGTTAGTTTACACAGGAAATTAATGCACCTCACAATATAAATTTAAAAAAATAATAATCTTTTGTTAAAGCCAAATTAACGAATCCAACCCTATTTTGGTTGCTAAAAAAAATGATCCTTATCCTTATCCTTATCCTACATTTGAAAACTGATGACGTCATGACGTTAGATAAGTTCTTATCGAGACATTGGTATTTAATTATGTGCTTTAAATTGTAAGTGAAAAACGAAGAGTACATTATTTAATTTATTTGAAAGGGCAGAGGGTCAATATTGTCCTTTCATACAGAGCAGCATACATTTTTCGAATTTCCTTTCGTTTTGGTTGCATATCTTAAAACGAGCCTTTGAATTACTCACAAGTACAACTATCATGTATGCCACTCACAGAAGTTTATTTATTTTCCAATGGATATTGATTCTTTATAATAAATCCGACTATGCAAATCATGTTGACATTATTAAATTACAATTCTTAGAAGTTTTAACAGGTTTTCAAATACTGTGATTTGGCTTCTCATTATGTATCGGTGCATGATACTTTGATTGTTAAAACAAGTCGAGCATACAATGAGCTATTGGTTGCATTTTAAAAAATAGCTTGCTTGATTTTTAGACATTAGTCTTCATACAGAACGGTTTGTTAAATTTATAATATTGAAATAAAAAACACATGTTTTTAATAATTATGCAAGATAAAGGCAAGTCATAAAGACGGCAAATTTAAGCCTCTCGTGAATTTTAACTAATAAAATAGTTTTAACGAGTTAATAACTATTTCTACCTGTATGGTGCATCATCATACATTCAGCAAGAAATTAGGGAATTCAACACAGCAACGAGTATGATTTTTTTCACTGGAGAACATTCGGGTACTGATGTGTTGTATATTCTGAAGAAGAAAAAACAATAAACAAAGTATGACTCAAAGCAAATTAAGTCAAGCTGAAACTGCTCAAATAAATAAAATTCAAGACTTACAACATTTCATGATTTTATAATAATAATAATAATTTATTGAATTTATATTGCGCTCTCTCCAGGACCAACCTGTTCGAGGGCTCATAACAATACAACATATCAGAGTAAGGAAATTACGCCAAAAAAAATGAGTGGAAGGTGCACATCCTGTTTTTGATGTGAACAACTTATAAACGAAACCTTATTAGGGGAAACTTTATCGAAGGGTTTTCAAATAAGTATGTCGCTATACAAAGTTGACGGAAAACATTCATCAGTCTGACCATTTTCTGACTATAGTGACATAGCCAACATTCATACCAATCCCCCATTGCCCAACTCTATCTCTTCGACGTTCATATTAAACGTTCCTTAGTTTTAAAAACATTTCACCAACGGTCACCACTTGATGATACAGGATAAACTTTATAACGTAATTGTGCATCAAATAAAAGAATCATTTTGAAAAGCAATGATGTTCACACGGAAAACTTACCGAAGTTAGTCCCGTGTAGCAAGGTAAACACATGCCGTGACGAGGGTCTGAAACACCCATTACGATCCGATGACACATCCTTCCTTCTCAGTGTATGATCAAAACATATTACCATTGTTCGTCTTTTCCTGCTTGCATTTTCCCACATAATTAAATATCATACGAATCACTGAAGCAGGTGGTCATCTCAGTGAAACTTCGTCTTCAATTCCATATTGATAATAAAGCCATGAGAAGGGCAAGTAGGGGAACAATTAGACGTCGAATCTTAGCGGAAATCATGTTAATGCTAGTACGTAGTAGTAAGTACGCCATTGATAAGATTGCACTTGCGTTGTAAGTAAAACATGAATGGAAACTCTCGTTACGCCCACATGGCACTGATAGTAAACAACTATCGTTGTGCCACGTTGGTCTGTAACAAGTGCCTTGACTGGCTAGCTACCCACCGTTGCCAGTCGCGAGGGGGTATGTCATTCTGCGTTAGGCAATGGATTAAGATTAAAGGCCAATTTCTCTAATAGATCTATGAAAAACTTGATTTGTTCCAGTGTATAAAACAATAAGTATTCAGTACCCTTTGTTCGGGTATGGGGCACTGTTATGTTACTAAAATGCGTAAGCAGATTTATATTGAAAGTTTTTTAATTTTCAAAAAAAAGTCGTTTGCAAACCTATTACTTTTATACTTTTAGTGTACACGGGGGAAAGTGATATCGTTGCTGTATGAGTCTCCATAAAGTAGTTTAGATACACATGTATAACAATTTTCATGTAAATAGTCACAAACTTAACATGCTTAACTGATAAATTAAAAGACTAACAATTCAAAAATTAATGTTATCAAACTACGCATGCTTGCTACCTTATGTGTGAAGCAACATCATTTGTCATGATTATGAAAAGGGCATAAGAACCTACTGTTTACACGATGTGCAATTAATGTTGAATTTATTTTGCTAGTCACATTGTAATTCTTTGAAGTATTCAACAGGATCTAATAGTTAGATTCGCATAAAAACCGTTGTTGATCAGAGTCAAAGTTATGTTGACCTTTTTCCGATTGCATTTTCTCAGTTATCAAAAGTTATTCAAATCAGTGAATCACCAAAACAGTTCAGCAAAATACACTCGTTCAGTTGATATTCACCACCAAGCCAACAAATGGCTAACACGAAGGTTATGCAATGAGCTATTCATTGCACCACCGTCGAACATCGTAGATTTCCGAAGGATGGTTGCATTTATCGACGAGTGCAGTAACAAAGGACCATTAACTTGGTATAGCGCCACCATCGATAACGTATCACGACACAGCCACCATGGATAACGTATCACGACACAGCAATGCAGTCTTCGTGGACTTTGCACCCAAGATCAATGGCGCAGTGTGTGTACTGTTTACATGTACATGCAAGATTACATGTGGTCAATGGAGCAGAATGACCAGACCTGCGGGCTAATACTAACGTAATGTTCAACTTACATTTTCAGCGGGAAGTCAAGAACAACCGGGATAACTCTTTGTGTAGCATTTGTTGAGTTTTAAAAGACCTGTCCGATGATGTATTGATTGAAGCAATCCATTCAGTAATGATTAAGTTATGATTTTTTGAAATATTAAATTTTGATTTACTGTATTTCAACACCTGATGACGTAATCATGACGTCACAACAACTTGATGGAGGTTTTATCAAGGTTCTAACATGGTGTAAATTTGAGGTTGATCGGATAAACAGAAGTGAAGAATTTGGGCAGGAAATGTTTTTTGGTTAAGAATTGCAGAAAGGCAAACTTTGACCTTCCGTTACGACCGGAAGTAAAGGTCATGTGAATTTGGCGTTAACTTTTCAAATGTTGCCCGTGTCTTGATCTATCATAATGTTTAAATATGAATATTATAGCTTTCCTATTCAGAAACATACAGGCATTGGCATGAGGGCACTTTTTTGACCTTAAATGGCTTGTAATTTGACACCCGATGACGTCATCATGACGTCATTGCTCACACGTCTTCTGCTCTTTATGTTCTAATGTCACATTAAGTTTCAAGTTGATCAAAGGTTTGCAAGTATGTTTTTTTCTGCGGACAAACGACTATCAGAAGATTAAGCAAAACAAAGAAAAAAAAAAAAAAAAAACCGAACAAAAACAAGGAGTTGTTCGGTCTGTGGACCGAACACCTAAAAAAAAAAAAACGAACAAAAACAAGGAGTTGTTCGGCTGTTAGCCGAACACCTAATAATAAATAATTTTGTCTTCCAGTGTAGTGGGCAAGTACAGGGTGTGTGGTATTTTTGTATTTTTTTTTTTTATAAGTTCAAATTGTTTAGATTCCCGTTTTCTTCAAAGTTTTTATGTGTGTTTTGGTTGGGGGGGATGCATGACCCGATATATGGATGACTCATCCATACATGCACACTTAAGTTGCTTTGAAAGTATTTCTTCCCCATTGTATACAACTTATTTATCAAAAATTACTGTTGACCTAACGACAAAGCGTGCATACTCTGATAGGAATCCTGGGTAAAGTCAAGGGTGATTCTGCCATTTTGCACAATGCAGGACGGAAATACCAGCCAGAAACCTTCTATCAATCACTTTATAGGACAGGACTATATCCTGCCCAAGAAATAGAGAGATTTAATATTTTCATTTAGCTTCAATGTTTTTCACTAGATCAAAGCAAAACATATTTGTTGCTCCATCTTTTTTATTTCACAATTTTAGTATCTTATTTAGTTGGCAAATCAATTACACAGTCTTGCATAAAAATAAATGCACAACTTGACTCGTATCTGTTCTGTCTAGGTCAAACACTAAACACTATTCATGTACAACGATATGTATTTTGTACACCAAACACTAAACAAGATTCATGTACATCTATTTTGTACACCAAACACTAAACACGATTCATGTACATGTACATGCGTAGGTGTGTTTGTACACACGTATGTGTACCTATACATGTGGCACACACACGTACTTTATCGAAGCAATTTGGTTTCACACACGTTAGAACTAGAATAGTTTTTCCAATGGAGTGAAGTCAAAATGTTAACTTCACTAAATTCAACCGGTTAAATTCAGACCAGACTGTAGTGTAAATGTATAATGATTCCCTTATCGTTGATAAACAACTCACCGGTCGGTGTATACGATCGTTGGCCTGTTCGGCGTTGTCTTCCCTGCATTGGCACACCGCGGCCGGGCGCGCGTGAACGACTCGAGGCGGTGGGTTCAGCACCGCGGATTACGTTGTCATCCTGCATGTCTTTGACTTCGTCTTCTGACGACTGAAATCACTAAACCTACTAGCAGAATTACTGCCACTATTGTTGCTACTGTCATAAGTGACTTCAGTAGTTATGCTATGATCTTCCTAAGATTTATCACTTTTAGCAATGGTGGAATTTGTCGGAGAAAATTCGGAAATCAGGCTTCAGTGTGCAGTGAAGTATATAACGAAACAAGACCTTAACCCCCGTGTGACGTCATGCAGTTGGTCTCAGCAGAAACTCTACGCGGGGGTATTTTCGCGATTCGGAGTGGAAGTGCAAAAAATAGGGTCTGTAAAAGTGGTTATTTTGGCATGACCGAAAAGGCCAATTCTTTATATTTTTTTATGTGTCATAATGAAGTATCATTCTTCAGTTTTATTTAAAAGGGGAACCGCAGCGAAAACCGCTCTAGTGACACTTTAAATTGGACCCAGAAGAACATAGTTCATTATGATCCTTTGGAAAAAAAATCTCAACTACATGGAGTAAAGGTTAGGGAAAACACAACTTAAAAAAACCAAATAAAAAATAGTAAAAACAAATGTCACAGTACAACATGCAATCTTGACCAACAGTAAGGGGTTGTAGGTCTGGAGTTTTATCAAACTTACTGTAAACATCCAGCCAGATTTCTTGGCTATCAGCAGGGTTGGTTCCAGAGTACACATAACAAGTGAACAATGCTCCCTTTGTTGCAATTGTTCCATCTACTTCAAACTCGTTGGTCCTCTTGTATGAATTCAAGATGTCAAAGACTCTGGTTCTTGAGTATGCAATCAGTGTATTATTGGTGCCATGTAGTACGATATCAGAAGGATCTGGTAGTGGATTTCCAACTGCCTCACAGGTGATGGTTACAGGTTGACCTGAATTTGGTATGTCTGTCTGACGGAGATTAGTTATAGCTCTAGTCCCATCTTCAATTAGAAAAAAAAAACAGTAAAAAAATATAACAATTATAACTCAACATTTAGTAGTAATTGGTGCTATATTTATCAACAACATTGAAAAGGATCTCTAGATGTGAAAAAAACCCTTACTGGAATTCCTTTCTCTATTTTTCTTACAATGCCTTCTTCTCTACAACATAACCAGACAAACAAACAAAAAAGCCCCCCAAAAGATGCAAAAATAAACAAACAAACAAAACAAAATGAGTCAATAATGACAACACTTGCTCATAAAGACAGTACCACCAACTACATGTATTAATTTTATGTTTTCTGAAAAGCAGGTATGCTGTAGCATCTGTTTCGGGTGTGTACGCTACATTAATTTGAAATGCAAATTATTATCGTCATTCCACAATTGAAATATGTGTTTGAAACTGAAAGGGCCAAACCTGCCCCTATAAAAAAACAAAGATAAGTATTCAATACATTGGTTATTATACACAGGGAACATGACTAAGAGGAATAAGTGAAACCATTTACCTTCCACACAACTTGGCCCAATGAAGCCCTCTGGGCAACCATTTGCACATACGTCTGTACTGGCATCACACTGTTCGTTTCCCATGCAGTTACATAATTGTGTACACATTTCACCATAGAAACCAACGGGGCATGGCGTTGGTACTAAACAAAGAATCCACACAAATTTAATTCAGAATTGTGTTAACAAACTATAATTAACATTGATCATTGCTGTCGGCATTTTGAAATATAAAAAAGACAAAAGTTCTTCCTTTTACATGAGATGAAAGGTTTTGGAGTTTTCTTCCTCAATGGTTACTGCTACTGCATCCTCATTTTATTTGTTTATTTTTTTTTATTTGTTTGCCTGCAGTAATCATTATTGGCTGTGATTTTGATATTCACTTAATACAAAAGCTTTTTGTTGTTGATCTGTCTGAATTTTGCTTTGTCATGAGTATGCCTGTGGTTTTACCTTGACAGTTGGTTCCCTTCCATCCTGTTGCACATTGTTGTGGACAGAAGTCTGCCGTGCATGATGGATCATTACATTCACCGGTGTCCGTAAGACAATCAATGCCAATGTTACAGTGGCATGTCTGGCTGCAGTATGGTCCAAATGTGTTTGGTGGACAATCTATGCATACATAATCATTCACCATTAGTTTATTTCGAGTTATTCCTGACCTTGTCAGTGACACATACATATTTGAGTAGAAGTGTCCAATTTTACAATGTTGAGGAAACATACAATGTCCACATCCATGTTGCAAGAAGAACACTTCATAAATAGGCCTGGAAAATCACATTTTCTGCCCCCTTCTGTGACAACAAGTTCTACGACTGTTGATTTCTCTTTTTTGGTGCTTTGAAAATGTACAAATATATTCTACATGTAGGCCATGACTGTATATGAATGGTGTCAGCACTGATGTTAGTTACAAGTTTTTAATTTGAAAGACTCCAACGTTTCTGATCCTATAACCTTAAAAAGTCAAGTGTCATTCAAACAGCAAAACACACTTCATTTTTAACACAGTCAGAATTTATGAATAAAATATGTAAACTGTATTAAGAGAAAGCATAAGAAGTTTGTATGTCAATAACTCTTTTTGCCACACTCAAAATATTTTTTTTTTCCCGCAGAATTGAAGATAAAATCCATCTTACTCTCTTTGCAGTTAATTCCATGGAACCCTGCAGCACAAACACAGCCAAATGGGTCTTGAATGCAAAAAAGAACACCCTTGCAGGATTCACCATGGCGACCAGTACTACTACTACAGAAAAGAGTTCCTTTAAGTCCCCATCTGTTACTTCCAGCAGCTACAAAGTAAACAACAATTGATTTTTTTTATGTTGTTATTTTGGATAAAGAAATTCAGGACTCACTCCTCAAAGACAAATAAAAAAGACAATCAAAAGTAAACCAAGCCATGGGATTACATCAAATTGTTGTACACTGTTTTTCCCAAATTTAATTTTGTTGGCCGAGTCTGGACTACATTGTATAACTAGTTAATATAGTGCTGAGATAGGTTGTACTTACCAAGATGACAGTTTGATCCTTTAAAGCCTGGTGCACATATGCACTGGCCTGATTCATTGTCGCACATACCGCCATTGTAACAAACTGGGCAAAGGTACTGACAGCTTGGCCCCCAACGACCACTTGCACACCCTAAAAAAACAAAACAATGTACAAAAATAAATGTGACCCTGCAAAATCAAAACAATGATGTCGGGCATTTCAACTCAAAAAAATAAAAATAAATAAAAATAATAATAATACGTCGTTATTATATATACCTTATCACACCCAATGGTTACTCAAAGTGCTCGAACTATAAAATTCATGATGTTAAATTAGCTACATTGTAAAGCTTTCTGTATTTTTTTTTCACAATACCAGGTTTTAAATTTGCAAGGTTGCATCAGATATATTCGTTTCAGTTCATCTGCCTAAAATGCATAATGAGGAATAAGGAATTGTTTGCAGGAAGACATGAAACTAAGATTGATTCATAAATAAGAATGTTCACATATCATTAAGATTTATAAACAGATAATAACTTATTTATTTATTTATAATGTAAAAGAGAAAATTGAAAAACAAAACTCAAAAAACCACCTCTAACTATAAGCCGTAGAATAGCATGGAGTCCTTCACCTCTTCTCCCTCCTTCATGGCATTCATAAACTCCTGCATCTTCTTCCGTCACCGCAAGGATATGAGGAGATGGGTTATCGGTCCACTCATCCATCAAATCTGACGACTTTCTCCATCGCAGCGATGTGATTGTTCCTGATGGGAAGCTTACTCTCAAGGTGACAGGTTCTCCTAAATTGACGGTGATTGTCTGTTTCTCAGGGACAATAGTAGCTAGGCAAATGAAACAAATAAACATTGGAGTGAACAGAAGACGTTTTTATCAAATTCTTAACAGTCCTAAAAATGTGCATTTTGGCCTCCTTAGTTGATGTCAGACATTGGGCACATGCACATGAATTGTCGTACACATGAGCCAAGGATGTGACTTACTGGTTGAAGTCGTAACATCACTAAAAAAAACACGGTATCTAAAGGACAAAGGGAGTCTATAATGCACATTCTTTCTTATGTTAACTTCCTTGAAATTAAACAGGCCCATAATTTTTTTGAAAAACTCACCAGGTTTTCCACCCTCAAAAACCTCTAGTTTCGTCTGAAAATCATGAACTGTGGTCAAGCGCTCAATTAAGGACAATGTTCATAAAGTACATGTATGCATGGGAAAAAGAACAAGTTTCTTTTGAACAAATCCAAGGGGGGATCATAGACCAACCATTTTATGCAATGAAAATTGATCTTGAAATGTCTGACAAAAGTTTGGTATCTGTAAATGTCATTCCCTAAAACACACTGTTATACCAAGTTCATGAAATGTTGAATAAAGAGACATGGTGTTGTTCCCCAGGCCTAATACTTCACAGAAGTAACAGCGGCAATTGCCTCAATGCCTGTGGGTCACTGTCTTTATGCCATTTCGGAAATGTTCTAGTAGAAGTTTAAGTTTCCCTCTTAGAGGTGCCTTTTGACAAGGAATAACCTCGCCCTGTAATAAGCAGGGATAAGAGTCATTGCCGGCAAACAATTCTGAAACTACATGTTGGATCCAAATTTTAGGACGTAGAGCTATACATGTATGTTGAATTGATGGCGTTTGTACCTTTTGGTTAACCCCTAGGGAGGGTTTGGAATTCTAATTAAGGGCTTTTAGGAACAGTGTCCTAAGCACTAGTGAAGTAGATCAAAGGGCAGTCGATTTTTTTGTATTCACCAGGCTGACATAAAAAGTCTGAATTCAGACAAAAGTCTGAAAAATCTCATCCCTGAATAATGACTGATCAGGCTTGTCGTTGACCCATATGAGCACAGTTCCAACTTGTATAGGTAGTTGCAATGGTGGGCTCAATTTACAGGCCTGGAATTACACGGAGTCCACGAAGTGCCATGACCTCTGTTTCCCCTGGTCTTGGCCTTGGTGCCCCTTCAAAAGTTTCCCATAGACTTGAAGATTTTCCAATAGAAGTGCCCTTTACTAAATGAAAATGGCCTTGCCCCCTCAATGATGAAATTCAACACAAGCCTTATAATGTGCAATTTCAATTCAAAGCGCTCAAAAGGTAGACTATAAATTTGCATAACTAGTTTTTCACCAAAAGTTAGAGATTTTCTCAACATGAATCTTTGACGAACTATATTGTTTTAAAACAAAAAGCACTTTAAAAAAGATTGTACGCAACACACAATGAATGGAATACTTGTAACATGTAAAATTGATGGACAGGAATGAGATGAAGTAATGAGTGTCTCTAATAAGGGATCAGTATCATTATTTTTTTAGAAGAGTATAAAAACAAACATTCTTATCCTCTGGTTAGTCAACAAACACACCTCACAAGCTACAACCCATATGTGAATATTTGATTATATTCAGTGTTTAATTAGTTTTGCATGGACGTAGAACAATGGAAAAACAGTTTAGGCTTAAGCTGCTTATTTTGATTGTAGCAATTGTCAAACGCAATATATGACTAGTATAGGGTCTGTGAATGCTATTCCTTGACTGTGACACTTTCTCATACATTGTTTTTTTGATAATTTGTAATGGTATAAACTATAAGTTCTTAAGGTTCACAATTGAAAATAGTTCTTTACTTTGACTTTAAGTCAGTTGAAAGGATATTTTGGTTTAATGGCACAACTTCATGAGAGGTGGTACCACTTGAAACATTTTAAAATCAAAGGAAACTTTGAAACATGCACAAGTTAAAAGTAAAGATTGTTTTTAGATTTAGGTTTAAGCAAGTGTGAGAGCAAAATTGGTCTACTCTGATAACATACTGTGATAATTCTTACAACTTTAAAATGCTTACCATCCTCATTCAGAGTTATTGTTGTTATCCTTTCAGTTGTTGTCCCAAGGTCTATCTCACAGTAGAAAGCACCAATTCTATAAAGACAATCTGTAGTACCAGGACATGAGCAGCTGCCACTTGGACACCTCATATATTGTCTCGTGTATGTAGCAAATACAACAATATCAACACAGGAGCAAGATTCTGGCAGATTAGCTTCACCAGGGCTAGTTTTTACTGTTCTTCCAAACGAAACATCAGCACTAGCTACCTCATTCCCTTTGTAGCCACCTATAAATTGACTATCAACAGATGTTGCAAGCACTGGGACCAAATTAAAGCATGTAAAATCCACAAGTTCACCTGTAAACAGAAACAATGAAATAGAAATGTGTTATGCACCACTGTATGCCACAGCTGAGTCTTATCTGGGATTGAAAAAAACGGCAGTGTACATTTTCCCCCTGAAAGCTTAAAAGGTCATGTCGTAAGTCAAACTAACCCCCTATGAAACTTTATCTTTTTCATTAAAACTTGATCACCAAGATTGATGAAATTTTAACACTGGGTAAGTGTTTATGTTTGTTTGTTGTGTTATTGAAAACTAGCGGGTTTGGCTTGCATTTCCTCTTCGAATACAATGCTGGCAAAAAATTTTACCAAGTCCGCCATCTCTCTTCGAATAAAAAAGAACAGCATAGTAAATAGACATCCAACAGTGCAAGCGTCAATAACAGGATGGTGAATAGGAAACAAGAAGAAATGTTTAGTTTCAGATGTGTGAGGAAAATCCCAAATGGAGAAAAACCACGCAATCAGGTAGGAACTGAACACCCAATTTACATGCTAAGGCTCGGTCCGAGAATTAGAGCCGGGTTCAGAGAGGAAACCACTAACAACCATTCTGATGTTTTCACCACTAATTTCAAAGATTGCCCGGTGACGAGAGGCAGGCTCAAATTCTTTAAATAGCCGCAACAATGATAAAATAGATGTAATAATTGCATTATACATAAAGATAATTTATTTCTTTGTTGAGGTTTTGGGTTTGAGTCCCACTCGAGTAGTATAAGGTTCTCAATAAAAAATTAGTATGCGGGTGATAGGGCTCACAGTTCAGATTTTTTAACAGCCTAAGTGCGAAGTGCGAGCTCGAAAGCTTGCAAACGCAAAGCCCACTAATATTCATTTATATTTGGTTTTAAAAGCCATACTCTGCAATCTGAGGCGTTTTATATGGTTTTATCTTCATGTTTTTATGAATTTGATCTTAAGTTTAAAAAAAAAATAATAAAAACAACGGATTTCTGGGAAAAAAACTGAGAAATCACATCCCTGATTGAGTATCCCTGATTTGAACCTTGGCCAAACAGCCTGAGAACAGGAATTTAAATTTTTTTTACAAAAAGACAAGTTCCATTACTGTTTAATTTTTTTATTTTTACACTTTTTAACAAAAATGGTTTTTATGAATGAAAAAAGAAAGAAAAGAGTAGTGACTTGGTCTTAAAGGGAACGTGTACGATTGGTAATCACTCTTAAAATTAATGGCAATAGAAGAATACAGCAGCCTTCGATAGTAATAATAAAGCATTTGGAGAAAACTTCACTCCAAAGTTTTGTGGTTATGTAAACATATATCAGTTTTTATGCCCCCCAAATTTGCAACTGAGAAACATTTTTGTAAGAAACGCTTCTCAGATTGTGTATTCCTAAGGGGATAATTTTCTTCCTGTGTGGACATTTGTGCTCCGGATTTTCGGCGATATCTCAAAAACGCAACCACCTTTTGAAATCAAATTTTCACAGGTAAGTTTTATTGTTTATCAACATTTTTATTAAAACAATCGAACAGTTCCAAAAACCAAAGGTACACTTTATCTTTAACTGGCTGTTTAAAACCTTGCAGGGTAGTGTCAGTGCGACAAAGGACCGAGCCGAAGGTGAGGTCCTTTATTACCCTCAATTTTACGACCTCTTTGCCACTTTTTTATTCCCTTGTTAATAAAATTTCAAGAGTATGTTTTAAAAACATACTATAATTTATATGTCATTGGAAAAAGGGTTCACGTTTTACATGATCATTATATTTTTTCCTCTTTGGTCTATGAACAGCCAACTTTTCAGACATGCAAAGTAAGAGGAAATGGATAACAGACAAGCCCAGTAAACTTTTAACACTGTTTGCAGTTTTCTATTTTGAACGAAGAAAACAAGAGGAAATAAGCTAATCAGCTGAAAAGTTGCATGCCTGAACTTTTGAGTATCCAATTAAAAGTGAATAATTATGACCAACAGCTAATTTGAGAGAATCAACTGTTTGTTGTTTACCTCTTTTGTGTACTCTCAAAAGCCTTTAAATAGTGCACAACACGAAATAATTAGGGGCACTTTAACACTTCTAGGAGATTATCCTCAAGATTTCTATGTAACAAGGACATTCATTTTGACATTAGAATTAAATTGTTTACAAATCAAATCAAAGTGTATTTCCTCTGTTAAATACACCCTGAAGAAAGAGACAACTGCCCATTCCTTGGGAAATATCAGCAAACAAGAATTAGCAGTATTCTATTAGATACCAACTTTTGCCAAACCTTTAAAGCAGTGTGAGGGCCCAAAATGATCATCTGTGCTAGATGGGTCACCCTCGTTAAATATGGAATGAATAAATAAAAATAACAAATGTAGCAGTCGGTTGAAGTCATTATATAAAACCATTTTCATGAACCGCATGTTTTCCAATCAACCATGATAAACGAGTCTTACATTCATCATGCACAAAGGCCTACGCAAACCAAGTGTGACTGTACTTCATGACTAAAGTTGATCATAACAAAGGTAGAATTTAAAGGCAAAGCATACCTTTGGTTTTCAAAACTGTTCGATTGTTTTAATCCTATATAAATGTATATCCAATAAAACTAACCTATAAAGATTTCATTACAAACGGTGGTCACGTTTTGAGGTATCGCCGAAGATGGAGCTAATCATTATGTCCATTCAGATTGGAATACACATCTGAGAAACGCATCTGACAGTGACGTTTCTCAGATTCAAATTTTGGGGCATAAAAACTGATATCTTTTTACATAACTACATTACTTCAAAGTGAAAAATTTTCTCAAAATTCTTTATATAATTGAAAGCTTCTGTACTTCTAAGAATTAAGCTTTTTATTGCCATCAAATTTAAGAGTGATTACCAAACGCATTATTCCTTCCTTTTAATCACATTAGCTTGAAATCTGGCTCCATCCAGTTCATTATGCCATCTTATCTACCAGTGTGTCAAGGGCACAATATCAATATGCAAATAAGTATTCTTTTTTCACCTTGTGTGCCATTTAGTCTCAGACCTGATACTTCACAGCGGCAAAAGGGGCAATCATCTCCATGCACCCGGTCGTTGCCTTGGTGCCCTTTGTTTAATTTTTTTTGACAATATAGTTTTGTACAGAGTGTCCTAAGAAGGGTAACATAAGTCCACAAAACTGTCATCACAAAGATATGCAAATTTAAATTGCTCTAAAAAACATAATGTCTTTGTCCTCACTTGATTGCCCCCACCCCATCCCCTCAAAGTCTTCCGCTGCTGCCGCTCAGATCTGATAAAGTATTATCTTACTTTCAGATCAGTTGCCAACTTTATTAAACAAATGAGGGTGACACCAATAATTTACACCCCTCCGAAAAATAGCAAGGCCAAAAAGGAAAGAGATATCAGTCAATAAAACATTTTTACAGGAAGGGAAGGTGGTCTGAGATCGATCTGTAACAGCTCTGTAAAACCATTGATTCACATTATTGCTGTGTAGTGGAGCAACTGTAGTGGAGGAGGTCTAGTTATTTTTTCAGTTTGTCAAATAAAAACACCCACTTGATGGAGCACCAATTTAGTTTCCTTTTAAAGGGAAGGTATACGTTTGGAATAAAAACTTATTGGTTAGAAGCCCACAGCAGCTTTTGATAGTATAAAGCATTTTGAGAATTAACATTTCCCTTCGAAGTAATGTGGTTACGTGCGTGGAAATAACCGCACCGGATTTTCTCAAAAACACGACCCCCTTTTGAAATGAAATTTTCACAGGTTAGTTTTATTGTACATACATTTATATCCATTTATATAGGATTAAAACAACCCAACAGTTCCAAATACCAAATGTAAACATTTCCGTTAACTATAAAAAAGATCTCTCAATTGGTATATGAATCGGTTGAATATAGACAAATTGTTTTTGTTTTAACCAAAAAATTGATATTAAATCAAGCTTGCAGTTATCACATGTCTGGCAGAATCTTTCCTTGTCAATAGTTAAAGGATTTTTTCTAACGTTATTAGTGTAGGGTCTTGTTGGGTAGGATCTCTCCTTAATTTAGGTTCTTTGTTCCGTGTGGAATGATTAATAATAATAGGTGACCACACATGACGAAATAACTTGATGTTATACACTGATGAATCGATGATATCTCTCTTCAACTGTCCTCTCTTTTTTACAAGTAGCTCTCGCATGCGGTGAATTAATTCACATGTCACTACATTATCGACAGGGCTTGAATTTGGGAGGAAACTCCACAAGACTACAAGGCTTGAAGCTCAACATTTTTGCCGGACCAGCAAGACCAGTGGAAAAGCTACACAGTTTCACATACAAAGTATTTTTATTAGAACAAGAACTAGAGAAGATTTAATCTCATTCTTGTAGATAATACTTTTACTGAACAGAATTGAAAGATTATTGAAAAACTATACATGTATAGTAGAAGTTGCGGGTACAACCTTGAATAAAACTATATTGGTAGAGGCATTGGCTCTTAGAAGAACGGGTGTGTTCTTAAGGTTTCCAACAATGTACTTTGCTCATCTTCAGGAGAATTGACAGATATGTATCAGACTTCAAGTATACATTTGAAAAAATTAGTTTTCAAAGAAATTTGAACATGAGTTCGCCGGACTTAATTAGCTGATTGTGAGTTTACTGGCAGTGCGCTAAATTACTGGCCTTGCGCCAGTGTACATTTTGAGCCCGGATTGAATTAAACAAGTTAGAAAAACTTTGATTTGTGAAGACTCTTTAGAGGATCATCAGAAAGTCAAGTGGTAAGAAAGGAGATAAGATCTCAGAGATTTCATTGGTAATTTTGATTTAATATTTTTGTTGTAAAACATAAATTATTTCTCCATGTTGTCTTATTTTCATAAATGCTTTTTGTTTAAATGTTGTTGGCATTGTTTCACTGAAGTTACACACAATTATAGACACTCGAGTGAGGAAGTCGGATGTTATGCAAGTTTGTAGTTTTAAAATAAGAGGAAATGCCCAAGCACACTTAACTTTTTACAATGTTTTTCAGTTTTTTTTATGGCGCTATTCGAAAGAGGAAATAAAAAGAGGAAATCAGCTGATCTGAATATCAGCAGAAAAGTTGCATGCCTGGGTAGTGTGATACACATCCCAATGGAAACTGGTTTTAACTGCTTTCACATATCCGGAGTAATGAATTGTAACGATTAGATTAATTTTTTAATACATATGAGACAATAGTCTTTGGATACTAAATGCTCCAAACTGCAGTTTCAGTCTTTGGTTCTGTTTATCTTTTCCTCGGGTCAGTCTGAGAATCTTGAAGTTTTGGTTTCAAGTCTCAGTCTATGCTTAATGTTCATAGAAGTTCTTAGATTTATAGGCTGAGACCTTGCATAAAGCCTGTAAGCACAAACCGTTGCAAAGCATAAATAAATTTTACATTTTTGCCCAACTCTTTTTTTGCTCAGCAATTTGCTAAGCAGTATTTTTGTATTAGACAGCTTTAAAGCCTGAAGCACATGCGAAGAGCCCGTTAGCAGAAATTTTATTTCATGACCATTGCTTATCGTCAGCAAAGCAAGAGGCACTTTAATTTGCTTGTGGTTCTCGGTGCAATTATCCACTTTGTGATCATGCCCACACGCTGTCAGTTTTCTTAAGGAAATACACTTTTGCTTGAAAATGCACATTTTACTGCTGCAGTAAGCACTAAAAGCTTACCAATAAACAGCTCTAGGAAATTGGACCATGCACATTGACAATCTGTATTCCTAATATTGATCTTATTGGTAAATTACATTTATCAGGATAGCTAGTGATTGGTGATTGCAAGGTTAGCACTGAAACTCTGGAGAGAAAATATGTTAAATTTTTGTTTAAAAAAACAGATCTTGGGAAATATTATGAAATGGTAGACTATAGTATATGTATCATTGTTCTTTAATCTTGATCTTGATCATTGTTCTTTGATCTTGATTAAATAATTTGGAAAAGTAGGTTTCTTCGAATCCTCTAGATTTAAGTCAAATCTACAAAAACTTGTTAAAGTTGGTCCAAACTAATCTACTGATGTGTGTATACTGTTTACCTTCCCCGAGTACTGTGTGATGCTTTAGGGATGTTGTACACGTTCCTATCCGGCTTGTATTATTGTATCGATTACAACAATCAAGATAATCACTGATACGGGGTGTTTCTATCACTCAAGACATTCTACCCCCTCTATATACACTGAAGCCCATTTGGCACTTTGCACACGGCAGTGTTCCACCACCACCACCACCACCACCACCGACCGTGCCATGCATGTCCCGGTGTACCCAAACAAATGATTTTATTTTAGGGAAAAATACTAAGCCTGAAATTTTTAATCTCCGTCAACAACCTTCTAAAAATATAGATAATTGATAAATACAAAGACCATGACTAGCCTGTCATGAAACAAATCATTTTGGACAACATACTTACCATTTAAAGAACTCGAAAGGAGCACAATTATTACCAGGAAGTAAATAAGCCCAGCGTGCAATCTGTATTTCGCCATGATCAACTGGTGTCCATTTGTAAAGTGCATGTGTGTGTGTTGCGTTGCTTCTCGTTTGTCAAAATTTCCAAAAAGAGGGCTAGTCAACTCCGTCAGAGAAGTATAAATAAAATGAAATAAAATGAAAGTGTTTAAATGATTTCTTATTTAAAAGTTGTTTAATATTGTACAAAATTTGTGTTATAAATTAATTAACCTATTTAATTTCTGATCTATTTCCGTGAATAGCAAGTTTGCAGGGGCGGATACGGGGGGGCGTGGGGGCGCACGCCCCCCCTTTTGCTTGAGAAAAAAACCAAAAAAACAAAAAAAAACTAAAAACTTCAAGGGGAAAAATGAGGGAGAGACAAAGTTAAAGACATAGGCCCAACCTTTTAGTTTTTTTCAAAAAAGCTACTAATAATCCGTACCTCGTACACTTTGTTTCATTTGTGGACCACTATTAATTCACTGACTGATGAGGAATTACACGTGAATCTGTGTGTGTGGACATCGTATTTTTCTCACGGCACACTGAACATAAGCGCGAAACACCTGCACATGGCGCAGGGTCCGGGGGCGTGAAGATCGTACAACCTCAGTGTGAATCGACTGTGTGTGTACATTGTGCGAAGAAGTTTCTGGCTGGAGGTCAGCACGCGTGCGCGCTAAATACAATGTGACTTTTACAATACGAACTTCGGAAACTAGTGAAGACATAGCCCCATGAATAGGGCCAATCCACTTCGTATCCTTGGCTCTAGTACCATTGCATTCCTATATTTGTGCCCGATTTAATTTTTAATCCGGGTTATTAAACTTACTAATAGAATGCTACTGTACTTGTAGAAAGCCCTAATGCTTAATTGTTTTTTAAAAACATCACAGATCTTTTGGGAAAATTGTTTGCTTTTCGAATCGCGAGTGTGATTTTTTCCCACATATTATTAACTTGCGCGAAAAACCATTGTCATCTTCCCTCAACAATCCACAACAGTTATACGATCAACTGCTGATATTTAATGGGGACCAAACTGAGTCTCTGAGCGCGCCATCAAGGTCTTGTGAAATACGTGTAATGTGGTGCGCATCTTAAGCCTGTCTGCGCAAAAGATATTATGCTCAGCGCGTTATGTAAATCAGTCTGGTCCCCATTAGATCGAATAAATATTGTGAAATTGTTCAGGGAACCCAACTAGTATGGTTCTCGCGCAAGTTGTTAATACGTGATCAAAAAATTCACTCTCGCGACTCGAAAGACAATCAATTTTCCCCCAAAATCCGTGATGTTAAAAAGAAATTAGCATTAGGGCTTTCTATAAGAAGGCCTACAGTAGTAGCATTCGATCTGTAAGTTTTATAACCCGGATTAAAAATTACATCGGGCACAACAATAGGATTGCAATGGTGCTAGGCCCAATTGGCAAGGATACGAACGAAGTGGATTGGCCCAATATAGGGCTAGTGGAGACATAGCATCGTATAATCATGGTGTCTCACTCTGTTCAGAAAATCACAGATTTTTTTCGTATTCAAAAAAGAGGGTTAATATCTGTTGTGTTTCTTTCAAACTGGTAATTATCAATTGTGCAGATAGTACACCTATGCTGGGCTGGGGGAGGTGGGGGGGGGGGGGGGGGGGGGGGGCTAGGCCTCTAGGCCTACCCTCACATTTTCGTACATTAATGTTATTATTGCTCGAGATATTGCATGAGATCGCACCACAGAGCATCTAGAATCCTATTAACTGTTTCGGAGCATTTAAGCGGGCCCCGGAACCGGCCCATGCCGCAAGGGCTTCGCGTTACGCGCTCGTAGGAGCCACAAATTGCATTCAACATTTGCTGCTTGGTAAATTTTCACGCCCCCCCGTTTGGAAAATCCTGGATCCGCCCCTGGTTTGGTAGTAAAAACCAAGTAAACCCAAACACAAAAATAATGTTTACCAACACTATAAAATAGACGAGTTTATTATGACGTCACCTTCTGTTCCAAGTACTCGTGGGGGAGTTTCCCCCTGTGCTCAACCCCTGCTAAACATTCGCAGCGAAAACAGCCCTGTGGTGTCAAAATTCGCTTCGCATTTGAATTTGCAGGAAGTATGAACCGGGAATGCAGTGCATGCTGGTCTAGCTATAGTGACAAAAGTTGTCCATTACATTGCACATTTCGGAGAGTAATGGATAAACCTAGTAGCTCTGCTGAAACAAAGTGTCTCTCCCCTGGCATTGGTAAGAGAGTTTAGTTGCAAATGTCTAGCTATTTCATTTGAGACTGACCTTCCTCTCTGCTTCACTATGCTGCGCGTACCCGCCATCGGTGTCGTTGGTGATGTAGAACGGGTGATAAATGGCGGCCCCATCGTTCTCGCCACCGCGTACTGTGAAAGAGTACTTCACACCACGAACGACGTAAATATCTGGGATAAGGAGTTCGTTAACGTACCACGCTATGCCCCAGCCAATTTTCCATACACAAGAAAAACAAAACAAAAACAGCTCCTTAAAACCAGTTTTCCTCTCAGCTCCTGCTTATTTTCGAAGCCACTGCTTTGGACATGGCTCAAGCTCCGTCTGTAATCTTTAAAACGTGCACTTTTGATACAGTACTTCAAAGAAGTGGACAGAGCCTAAAAGCCGAAGCCATGGTTTTGAAAAGACCCATGTAAAAAAAAAATGGATGGCAGTTGGTACAAGAGTTTACCTGTAATGGACTGGTATCCCCGTTTGCCCCCATTTTGCCCAACCTCGAAGCGGAATTCCTCGACATTATTGAGACATATGGTAGGCCAGGGTACAACATCTGTAACAGTGTCTGTTTTGAAGTCAGGACACACAGACCAATCTATTCCAAAGTTGATTTTTACATCTCCTGTGAAAATGAAAAGGAAAACAGAATCGTGCTTAAAACAATACGTGAACGATTTATTCAGCTGACATCGCACTTGATATCGCCACTTATAGTCTACATCGGTACGTTTAGGCTCAAACGGTCATCACGAGGAAAAACTTAATAAAAAAACCTCTGTCACTTATTTTACTGTTTTCAAACATTGGAGACTCGCTATAGATCAAAACTTATTGTTCAACTCATTCATCGCAAAAAATTGCATTTAAGAAAAAACCTTTTAGGGGGGAAGTTTCCTCCATGACCATATCGTGTCAGTAATGTGTAACATGTCAACATTCATATCTTCACTCTTACCAATATTAAAGGTTTATCTTACCAATATTAAAGGTATATCTTACCAAAATTAAAGGTATATCTTACCATTATTAAAGGTAAATCTTACCAATATTAAAGGTATATCTTACCAAAATTAAAGGTATATCTTACCAATACTAAAGGTATATCTTACTAATATTAAAGGTATGTCATAGATTGGTAGGCTGGGGTAGACTGGGTAGACTGGGGTAGGCTGGGGTAGACTGGCCAATACTAAAAAAGCCAACGACGATAAAAAAAGCTTACTTGGTGAGAAACACTACAGCCGTTGATATAAACTATTCTGAGAAAGGATTCCCTTTCAAAATAATATGGTTTGGATAAGTTTTCACACAACATAAATCAAATGTGAGAAACGATTCGTGCACGAATTTCTGAGCAATAATGAAACAATAAATTGCATTTTAATTAGCGCCAACATACATTGTATTTTGTGTGACTGGTGCTTGTGTCGTTTAGCAAATTACTTTGTTCAGCAATTTTATCATCTGACTAGGTTTACGAAATTGAGTTCAACCTTTCTTTGATTAGCCTAATTTACATGACTCTGTGTCGAGTTTAGGTCTTACCACTTGGTGCTTTGGTGTGTTTGGCAACTCTACCAGCGGAGTTGATCTTTCCAATAGCCCGTGATACGTAGACTTCACCATCCGTGATGGGGATGACTTTATCTAATGGATCTCCTATATTCAAAACGGCAGGAAGACGATTTAGAGGTTGTAGAATAAATTAATGGAATAATTACTGTTGGTTATTGTGCGAGTCTTGCTTGTAGATACATGCATCGACCCTACTGATTCTGTCCGCAATTTAGGAATAAAATTTGATTCACATATGACAATGAGCAAGCAAGATTCTAGCCTCTGCCAATCGACCAATTTTCAATTACGTAACATTAGGAGAATCAAACGGTACCTTGATAAGGATACCCTCCATCATGTTGTCAGAGCTTTAGTCCTCTCTCGTATTGACTATGGCAATCTCCTTTTATTTGGTGCCACGTCATATGAATTGGACATAGTTCAAAGATAACAAAATAGTACAGCTCGTTTAATATGTTCCACACCCTTGAGAAAACATATTACCCCCATCACTTAGGGAACTTCATTGGCTACCGATTAGAGAACGAATTCATTTTAAGATTGCTCTTCTTGTTTTTAAAGGCTTGAACAAAACTACTCCGCGATATATTTCCATTTTACTGTCACATTACACTCCACCACGATTTCTTCGGTCCACACTTGACATCACTCGCTTGAATGTTCCCCGAGCAAACAAAGTTCTAGGTCAAAAAGCTTTCAGTGTAGCTGGGCCAATGATTTGGAACAATCTTCCTACTGTCATTAGGGAATCTGTTACTTTATCTACATTTCGTAAAGTTCTAAGTACTCACCTTTTTCCATGTTGCTTTTATGTGCACTATGTGCACAAGCGCCTGATAAATTTTAATTGTTATGTTATGTTATGTTATGTAGCACACAGTGGAACTAAGGCATGCTTGACCAAGGTAAACTTTAAATATTGACACGTAGGGTACACCGGGGGGAAGATGGGACACGGGGTAAGATTGGACATTGCTTATTCAATGTGCTATAAATAATAACAAACTATTTCGGGCAAACCCCCATTCTGCAAAATAGTTTCGTCCATATGAAGTCTGTCTCTGGAGGTCGCCCTTTTATCATTTTCTATTTCTACTAGTGGGATGGGGGCGTTTGTTGTTGAAGAGGGCGCTGTTCATGGTGATGGGATTTTTTTGTTATGTGCTTAAGGATTGTTTGACAGCAAAACATTGAGAAACACGGGGGGGTGGGGCAGGCGGGGGTTTGTAAAGGGTTTCGAATATCTACATGAGGGCCTATATTGGGCTGGTGTTTGGATTGGTATAGCATTGGCCTGCTAGCAAAATTGCTATGCTATTATTTTGCCCAGGCTAATTTGTAACCGGGGACGTTCAGTGGATCACGAAATATACCGAGTGAATTTTGTAATGTACACTGGGGTAAGATGGGACAGATTTTTAATCAGTTTTTGGATAATACAAGATGAATTTCCACCTTAAACTGTCACGTGGGCTTACTAATACTAAAGGTTATATATATTTTCACCTTTAAATGAAATTTCAAGAGTGTTTGACAATTTTAAGTTACTGAAATTTTACTTTATAAAATTTAATTTTAACTAATCCCGTTCCCCCCCCTTTCTTTATGGCATGATGGGACGCATGCACTGTATTAATGAGGAATTAAAGAAAAATTAAAGTTGAATATTGAATGTTAATGTGGTTCAAGTCGGATCAAATTGGGGCAAGATAGGACAAAAGTTGCATGACCATTCCGAAAACTGTCAGTTTTTGTGTGATAAGTATGTTTGAAAAAAATGTTTTTAAATAAAAATATATTATTCAACAATTATTATTATTTACACCTTTGAGTATATTTAAAACAATTTTGTTTAGCGTTCTGTTTTAAACAAATAAAATGGTCCATTTAACCCCTACCGCTCATGATTCATGATAAGTTGTTGAAAAACTGGCTCCTTTTACCCCAATAAAATAACTGCTGGGGTACTATGGGGCAGATCACAAAAATACTCAGATATAAAATATTTCTGCCTTCAGTCAGTCTGTGTTGCTTTCAGCCAATAAGAATATCATTTCTGAATAATGTGCTCAAAATGTAGATCATGTGCTGTTGTAAAAAAATCTTCACTGTCTTTCAAAAATAATGGGGGAAAACGGAACACTAAGTTTAATTTTATAAAGTAAAGTTTCAGATCTAAAAGCTGTCAAAAACCCTAGAAATTTCATTAAAATATATACAACCTTTAGTTTTAGTAAGCCCACGTAGCACTTTAAGGTATAATTCACTTTTGTATTATGTAAAAACTAAATATTATGTCCCATCTTACCCCCAGTGTACCCTACGTCCCTTTGTATCACTTAATAATATTTTTGGGGAGCATCAGAAAGTCTGGACAACATTTCATCAATGGCCAAGAATTATCTTAAGATGTTAATGAATCGTCCTAATTTTCAGCCATTAATTTTGTTAGTAAATGTTGAACATGTCTGGTACATTGACTTGCCTGATCACTAGTGGATGCTCATTTTGATATCCTCTGACTGGAAATACTGTTGCTACATTATTGTTCGGGGCGTGCTTCCTGAGCGCCCTCCCTCTGGGTTAGTAGGAAAGACTCTCACGTGAAGGACATTTTGTTGGAAATCGTGTACGGGTGTTTTGAATTGCCTTACCATCTTAATGGAACTATATGCATTTAGTTTGTCCTAAAACCATTGACATAGAAGCAGTGGATTTAGTCTGATGAGTTCCAGTTAAGCATTCACTGGTGACTAAGCAAATTAGTGTATTAGCCATCATTCAAATCTAACTATTACGTCTTATTTTATCTAGTCAGGTCTTATTATGTTCAACCCAAAACTAATTAAAAATTTCACCAGTCAGCTTCTCTTTGTTTTAATACTTGATATTTGAAATAAAACGTACCATCTCCTTTAGGTGATCCCTCTGATGCCGCTTCCCAGGTTGTATCGTAAATTTGTGTAGGTCCCTGGCTACACGGCAGTTACAGATTGTAGACTTCTGACAGGCATCCACGAAAATTTACAAAATAGGGAGACCGCCAGCAGTAGGGCTAGATAGCTCAGTTGGAAGAGCAATGGCATGTTAATCCGGGAAGCAGGTTCAAGTCCCGCTCTGGTAATTTTTTTTCTTAACTTATTTTGTGGGAACGAAATATTTATTCGAGGGAACAAAATAACATTTCGAGCGGACGAACTAATGTATTATTTCATTGGGACGAAATAATGTTTCGGGGGAATGAAATAATATTTCGAGGGAACTGAATAATGTTAGTATTGTTTTTTCTATTTTCAAATTGTTTTACCTGTCCCATGGACTCAGTACACCTCCAGCCCACCCCATTTCAAAAGGTCGGAGCAATTCCCATTACCCACAACAGGATTATCGTAAGTGGATAAAATCTGCTAATTATACCAGTTGTATTATTTTAATTGTTTTGGCATGCTATCATCTTTGAAAATTAAATTGAATCGATGATTTTTTTTATTAAAAGAGAAAAGGAACTCACCACAACTTCCACCGTGTTGTCTTTTGTACCTTGTGTGGGAAGGGTTTGTTTTCTTCATGTCGAGTATAGAAAATATCGCATTATGGACCGAGCGATCCAGAAAGTCAAGGCTCGTTCTAGGGAGTCTGTACTCTCCAAAGGACCCAAGCAACAACGGAGTTCCAAAGGGAAAGTTCCCTTTGTTGTTACTTTTCACCACTCACTTCCTCCCATTCGTAAAATAACCAGTTCTAACCATCATATTCTTCACACATCAGATCGGCTTCAACGTGCTGTACAGGAAGAACCCATAGTTGCCTACCGACGCCCACCCAGTCTCAGGGATCTCATCGTCCGGGCAGAAGTCCCCCCCCCCCCCCATTAATGCTGATGTTAATCCCCCTTTGCCACAGGGTACTTTTAGGTGTTCCAACACATCAAAGTGCATCGTTTGTAGACAACACATCAGTGAATCAGACTCCTTTACCAGCCATACTGGTGGTACCACCTGTAAGACAAGGGGTCATGTCACCTGCACCACCACTAATCTAATCTATCTAATATCTTGCAGAGTCTGTGGTGTTCAATATATAGGTGAAACAAGAACTACACTCAAGAGGCGTTTCTATGGCCACAGATCCACAGTCAACACCCAAAAGCTGGATACACCTGTAGGACACCACTTCAATCTTCCTAACCACTCCATTTCTGACATGAATTTACAGGGCATTGAAGCACTAGGTAACTGCAGAGAGACTGTCCGTCTGAGTAGGGAAAAACTTTGGATAATAAGGCACATAAAGACCACTCAGCCCCATGGTTTGAACATCCAAGAAGGAAATGACTAATAACCTTTTGTCTTTGCCTTCTCCTTTTCCCACACAGATATCCACTTTTTTAGGCTGCCCTTCATTGTATTAACTAATTATTTACCATTCTTCCAACCTTCCATTTTGTTTTTTGTGTTTCCAACTTTTTGTGGTCAAGCTATATCCCCTTCCCTTCATAACCCCCCCCCCCTTTGTCTTCATAATCCCTGCTTACCCCCTGCCTTCTCTGAATGCTTTCTGCTTTTCTCCCTCCACTCTCTCTATTCATGTAATTCCACTTGACTGCTCTTGTACCTCCTGTATGCTTGTATGTGTGTTGTTTTGTCATTTAGCCTTCGAGAAAGACTCGCTAGGGTCGAAACGTCAGGCCACTAACTTATTTTTTGCATTATGTTAAAGGTAACTTTCTTGTCCCCCAAACGAGGTCACCATTATTTTGTTAGGCCTAGGTGTCTAGTCCCAGTGTGCAAAAGTTGTGTTGGCAGCTGGTTAACACTATACCCCAAAGGGGTCTGACTGTTTTTAAATTTTCCAGCCTCAATTTGATTGAAGACAAAACCAGTAACCACTTAACTAACAATAAAGGTTTAAGGAAGTGGAAAGGTTAAGCAGTATTTGAATTATCATAATAGGACTCGCGTTACTCGGTAAGCACAGCATCTCACCTTACTCGTTTTAGTTCATAATGTAGCCCGGAACATGTATCCTGGTATTTCCAATAACCGTGGACATTAAAGTAGCCCGAAACATGTATCCTGGTATTTCCAATAACCGTGGACATTAAAGTAGCCCTCATTAGCTAAATGAAGCTCTAACATGTAGGCTACATTTAATTTTAGGGTTGAGGCTACATTTAGGTCTCGGTTAAAATTAGGTCCTGGTTGAAGCTACATTTAGGTCCGGTAGCATTAAGGTGTTGCGTTGGAGCTACATTAAGGACCGGTTGCATTTAGGTGCTGGGTTGAAGCTACATTAAGGACCGGTTGCATTTAGGTGATGCATTGGGGCTACATTAAGGACCGGTTGCATTTAGGTGATGCATTGGAGATACATTTAGGACCGGTTGCATTTAGGTGCTGGGTTGAAACTACATTTAGGACCGATTGCATTTAGGTGATGTGTTGAAGCTACATTAAGGACTGGTTGCATTTAGGTGATGCATTGGAGCTACATTAAGGACCGGTTGCATTTAGGTGATGCATTGGAGCTACATTAAGGACCGGTTGCATTTAGGTGATGCATTGGAGCTACATTTAGGACCGGTTGCATTTAGGTGATGCATTGAAGCAACATTTAGGACCGGTTGCATTTAGGTGATGCATTGGAGCTACATTAAGGACCGGTTGCATTTAGGTGATGCATTGGAGCTACATTAAGGACCGGTTGCATTTAGGTGATGCATTGGAGCTACATTAAGGACCGGTTGCATTTAGGTGATGCATTGGAGCTACATTTAGGACCGGTTGCATTTAGGTGATGCATTGAAGCAACATTTAGGACCGGTTGCATTTAGGTGATGCATTGGAGCTACATTAAGGACCGGTTGCATTTAGGTGATGCATTGAAGCTACATTAAGGACCGGTTGCATTTAGGTGATGCATTGGAGCTACATTAAGGACCGGTTGCATTTAGGTGATGCATTGGAGCTACATTTAGGACCGGTTGCATTTAGGTGATGCATTGAAGCAACATTTAGGACCGGTTGCATTTAGGTGATGCATTGGAGCTACATTAAGGACCGGTTGCATTTAGGTGATGCATTGGAGCTACATTAAGGACCGGTTGCATTTAGGTGATGCATTGGGGCTACTTTAAGGACCGGTTGCATTTAGGTGATGCATTGGAGCTACATTTAGGAACGGTAGCATTTAGGTATTGCATTGAAGCTACATTTAGGCCCAGTTGCATTTAGGTGATGCATTGGAGCTAATTTAGACCAGGTTGCATTTAGGTGATGCATTTGAGCTACATTAATGCCCGGTTAGAACTGTGTCCCTCCACTGGAAGCTTGATGAAGAAACAGAGGTGGTATGAAGATAGCGAACCTGTTCAGGAATGAGGCTCGTACGGTCTGTCATGGTGGGATCAGCTGTAGGCGTTCTTTTGCGATGAGGCATGCTTCTTTTGTTGTATGTTGGTGAAGAGAAAGACTACATCAAAACTGAAGAGAATGTAAGATTGATTGAGATGAATGTCCATAATGATGTTAAGAAATTGGCTTGAGTTGGTGATGTGGTGCTGTGTGAGGTCTACTACTAGCTGGATTCATATTGGTGAGGTGCCTGGCCGTGTTACAACCTTCATGTTTGCGAATCTCTAAAGACGCAACGATGGGGAGGAGGGGAACATAAGGTATGTGAATCTTGGGTTGACAGAGGAAACTTGGGCAGCAGAATGCATAGGGCTTGAGATGACGTAGGTGTTTGACGGTACGTATAGGTGCTCAAGACTGGTGGAGAGACCGGAGCTGGTTGATGATGTTTCGTTCGATGGCTGGGGTGGGGTTCATCGGTAGGATTTCAGTCACCTTGTGGTTATAATTAGTTGTAGACAAGCCACGATGGCATTACCCTTGTCGGCTGGCATGATCCTAGATATGGATGGATTGGTCTTGGTGTATAGCTCGGATGTCGTCATTCTCTTGCTTGTGTTGGGTGTGGATAGCTTGGCGTTCTTGAGGGTTTTTTATAATCTGGATACGAACTTGATTGGTGGCTTTTTGTCAAGATGCTTGAGTGCTGGCAAAAAGATGATGTCTTTGACTGGAATCATGTGAGGGCGAAGTTTATGCCTTTTTAGAGAGCCTTGGTTTCAATTGGGGTGAGACTACTTTGACAAAGGTTCACAACGGTGTGCTGTGTGAATGCTAAGCTTGTGTCAAGAAGACCTTCCACATAGCACCGACACAGTTCAAGCATCGCTCCATACACACAAGGAATAGTAAGACACTCGAGTCAAGGCCAGGATTTACCACATTCCCATGCGAATGTGGTAAAGTATACATCGGGGAGACCGGCCGCAACATATTTACAAGAATCAAGGAACATCGGGAACACGGCAGACTAGGACACCAGGACAAACCGGCCATCATCAAACTATCTACCAGAGGAGAGCTGCATTTCAAGCTGGACTTTGTTGGAGCCAGGCCCCTATATTTTCTATGAATCTGTAAAAAGCAATTTCTACAAATAATACTTTTACAGAATTACCTAGGATCAATTGGCATGAGTCAATAGAAGCCCGCTGCACAAAAACCACCCTATCGAGGACATTCAGCCATATTTGGTGACCACATACACGATCAGCAAAAAGACCGGTTAAAGGGCACTGCACACAAGTAAAACAAAAACATCATGACCTTTTTCCCAAGACTGTGACGGGTCCCACAAATCTCTCCCTGACATGGTGGGAAGTGGCGGGGACGTCCCAGGTGGTTTGACCTCTCCATCTCTGTTTGATGTGCTCTACTACGGTATAGTTGCAAGTGCAGTTCTTTGTTTTATGCGATTAAAAATTAAATTGTATAACCTGGTAAGACAATTTTATTCAATTGTATAAATTCCGCACACCATTTGATCTTGATTAGTGTTAATATTCTGAGCTAGATGGCTGGATCAGTTTGTGGTAACTCTGTGTGCAAGTACATTGTAATCTATAACAACACCGTCATGATGCGTACATGTTAGTTCGGTCAAGATGTACATTACAAATTCCGTATGGGAATAGTCAATAGAAGTTGTTATAGTTATTTATCTCCAACATTGCTAATAAAATCCTTCTTTAGACATATAAAAAGTAGGCAATTTTATTGAATTAATAGTTGACACACATGGCCGTATTTGGTACATGCTACATGCTTTTATTGACTTTAAGAATATTTAACATAATTTCACTGATTTTCTTAGGGCAACACCCCCCCCCCCCCCCCCCCGCTTCCTACTCATATGCCAAATTAAGACCATATGCAAATATAATTGTCTTGCCTTTACTAGTAATACCAAGCTTAAAATACCAGCACAAAAACAGTTAACTATAGTTTTACCTTTTCTGCACTGATTGGTCTGGGTAAGTTTTATTTTGCAAGAGCTGAGCGTCAATGATTTTCCCCAAAAAGGTTGACCGAAAATGATTTTCACTGTCCTTTTAGACGAAAATAAAGTATTACAACAAAAAGAAGTACTGCAGCCATGTTTTGATCGGGGTCTCTTGCAGTCAGCAGAAAGTGTTACTTCGCTTGTTTATTCGCTTACAAATAGTAAGAAAGTGACGTTGCATTTAGGCTCGTACTTTTCGTGGTATAAGCACATCTTTTTCTGCTCATCAGAGACCCAGTCTTCAGATACGTATAGTTCAGCATTTTGATGGTTTATATTTATACACAATGGGCTAAGCTAAATAAATCTGTAGTATCAAAAATGTGGTCATGAACAAAACCATTAAGTGGTCTAGATATTACGTGTACAATTTTACATGTAGATACAAGAAGACAAAATTAAATCAATATTTCATAAAATTGAGTTTCCAGAATTGAAAATCGGTTTGAGAATACATCATCTACAAATTTAAAAGATAATACTTACATGTTACATCTAAGACAAACGTGTCATCAAGCTATCTCATGATCTTCTTTGGTTACAGTATAATTACTCATCTTAAGACTGTTTCCGTTTTTCTTTACAATCACATCATTAAGTAATTCAGAAGAGTGTATGAAGAGAATCAACAAGGTTTAAAAGCAATCACATGTTCTTAAAAATCATTTGAAAATAGGCGAGTGTTATATGCAGCAATGAAACCTTTACTGTGCGGAATACATGTGTACATTTACAAAGCAATGTTTAATCTTACGTTTTAAAATCACCAATAACCTAAGCTTTTGATAGTAACCTAGAAATGTACTGTGGAGCAACTTAATATCGTAGAGTTACGGGTCTACCATAAAATAAGTGGCGGGCACAACACATTATAAGTAACATACATTAAAAGATCTTTAATCATCAGGTATTGCACATCATGAGATGCTTCACTTAAGGTGCACCCATTTTCAAAAATTTCTAAACGTATCACAGTTGCAACCATTTATAAGTAGCTAAAGTAAGTACCTGCAAAACGTATACCAAGTTAGTAACAGTTAGCATTTTTATTTTCTCTTATGAATGTTTTTAATAAGTATTGAACATTTAAAAATAATCTTTCGATCAACCGCTGAAAGAAAACATTGCCAACCGTTGTCAATAAATCTTGTTGTTAATAACTAACCTTTAAACATCACAAGATTTACATTCTTTTGAAAAAAAGTATGAAACCCAAACTACAATTTTCTGAAGGCATGTACAATAAAGAGTTGGTGCTCAAGAAGTGCTTCTGGTCCTTGTGGAATACAATTCTAACAAAGAGTTATAAGTAAAATATGAAGACAGATTAAGTAGAATACGGTTTTCATTGCGTTTAAGTAAATATTGTATGTGTATTTTGCAATAAAAACTATGTAATTTACTTTGTTTACCATTGAAATGGCAAACCAGCTTAATCATTTAAAGGCCCTGTACACTATTGGTAAGATCGAAAAACACAAATGTTCACAGATTCACACATAACTTACATGATTTAAAGTAAGTAATGGTAGAAAGGGTTCCTTAAAATATTTCTGCCTAAAATGCTATCGTTTCTGAGAAATGAGTAAAACAATAGTTTTTATCGCGCGCGATAATAAACTCGATGTTTGAAAAACAGAAAACACATAAGGTCTCTTTTCACTATTTTCTCGTGACCTCGATGACCAATTGAGCTCAAATTTTCACAGGTTTGTTATTTCATGTATGTGGTTGATTACACAAAACATGAACACTGTCTGTGATTATTTTGTCAGCTCTGCCAATCCTGTATAATACCTTTAAAGACCTACTTGAACGGAAACGGCAACAAGTGATTTTTGCTGAAACTAATTTAAAATGTTTTCATCTAATAAGGAGATTGAGTTCACATGTATAAAAAACAACCATTTTGAATACCCTTCTCTTGTGCTTTTCAGAAAGATTCGCAAAAAGCCCTGTTACGCCATCACTCATGTTACGTCATATGTGGGAGCTCCGTTTTGCATGACCGCTTTGTTGCAGCATGGAGGTATAACACAGCAAACTCCCACACGTGACGCCAAAGTATTGTCATTTTGTAGCACACCGTCAACGGCATAAGTGTTTCTAGTTTCTCAAAACCTTGGAGTTGGGGTCTAACTTTTCGATTGATAATTATGATAAATTCAGAAGTGTACAAACATCTAAATTACATTTAAATGATAAACAAACACATTATAAACAATTTGAAATAGCATTCCTGTTTTAAAAAAATCGCTCAAGCACATTTTTAAGGTAAAAATCTTGTATAACATTTGTAATATTCTATCTAACCTAACTAATAAGTTCCTATACAAATAAGTTGTTCACCTATTAGCATTCTACTGTTGAAAGTGTAGCTTGAATTGTCTAACTTCAGAAATAAACAATGTAAAATAACTTAATCTTAACATGATTTGGTTTTCCCGTGAAGAATAATAAAAAAGTCACCTCCGATAGGTTTCGAACCCTAAACTTCCTAAACATCACATCTTAATTACCGATAGACTACCAAGTTCACCCAGTGACAAGTGTGGGCATACAAAGCATCTCATATTTACCCAGGATACAGCATATTGATCGAATTGACATGATTCAACATGCCCCGTAAGCATAATTATTATTCATGCAAGAAGATCAGAACAGATTATAGGCAGAATGTTGCGCCATTTTTCAAGAAAACATATTTCCAGAAAATTTAAAGTGAAGGGAAGTCGATGAAAATTCTTGTAATCAGGAAAAGACAAAGTCATCAACTGATTCCTTGTTACTGGAATTTGATGAGATACTCTGGGTATGCCTGTGCATCATGAAAGATTACATAAATGCCCGGAGCATTCATGTTGTCCACCACACTGTCATATTTTTCATCTTGACCCTGTGATTTGTAAGGTGGAGTGAGCATTCCTTGTTGGCCTCTGATGTAATCTCCAACGAGAACATTTGTCACGAATATATGCTTTGTGCCGTTTGCATCTGGTTTAGCATATTGAGATTGTGCAGAGTAGTATGCATCGACAGCAAAATATGTGCCATCTCCATATGCAGTTGCTAAGGAAAAGAGACAATAATTAACCATTGAGGTTGTTTAACTTACAGGATAGCACACTTTTAAAGCATTTTGACAAAACTAACCCAATTGTATCTTCTGATTATTAATAACAAAGTTATTGTTATTTTAAACTTGTTATTTTAAAGTTATCTTTTGTAAAAGAGTAAAATCATAAAACTTAGCCTAATAGTTTACTTTGTTTTTGCAGGAGCGTCGATCGCTACTGAAAAGTAGGGGGGGGGGGCGGGAGAGCAAGTCTTGAAAAAATACATCTTACATTATTTGCACCCCACACCATTACTTTTACATTTAATTTCTGTGTTACACTTTGTTCCCTATTTTTTGTTTGACCAGGAGGCGAGTTACAGGGGGTGATATTTAACAATAACATCTTCCGAAATGGGGTTTGGGCCTGGGTTTCCCTTATGTAAAACCGAGATTCTACCAAATACAAACATCATATTCACAATACTTTTTTAATGTAACCACATTGCGACAATTTCTTCAGTAAAATTGAGAGAGTTTTTGATGTTTTTGTTTCTTCTTTCGTTTTTCTTTTATTTTAATTTATATTTTGTTTTTAGAATACAAAATAATAACACTGAACTTACCTTACAATTTACCAAAAATTCATGGCCCAAACTGCTCCTGTTTATTTTAATTAATGGATTTTACTACATTGTGTGCGCGTTGTTCGATTGTAACAAAATGTAACACATTTGCATTTGCACGCACACCAGTGTTTCCATACCTAAGGAAATTTCCTTATTTTAAGGAAATTTGAACCTCCCAAGGAAATTTCTAAGGAAATGAAAAATCTAAGGAAATTCTAAGGAAATTTCAAAAATCCCAAGGAAATTCTAAGGAAATGTTAACAATATAAGGAAAAGTCAAGAAAACCGTTCAAAATGAAAGTAACTTTGTGTCCAAGTTAAAACTGTGACCATTTCATGAGCATCTGTGGAACAAATACGAATACCGGAGTGCCACGGGGGGGGGGGGGGGGGGGGGTGGGGCATGCAACGCACGCGAGAGCCGGAAACAGTCGTCTGATGTTTCGCAGAGGCCCAGCTGTTTGATTTCAATAGTCTGGTGTCAATAACAATAGTAGGCTTAGCAGAGGCCTGGTCTAGTGCGCGGCCACAATCAATGACAGCATGTGTGTTGTAATACGACGTGGCAGTGTAAATAGTTTTTAAGTGTTTAATTTTGTTGCCGCACGTTGGATTTTCGATTTGTTGCGAATAACACCATTTTCCAATGCCTCTGTTGAGCGAGTGTTCAGCCAGCTAAAATTGATAAAGAGTGATCATAGAGCAGCCCTCAAGCAACAAAGTTTGATTGGTTTGATGATGACAAAGCTCACCTTCCAAGACAAAGGCACTGGACAGACTGTTAAGTTGGACCCACCCAAGAAGATGATCAAACTGCAAAATGTCTTGAAATCAAGTGCGGACGATGAAGACACAGCTAAACTGCGAAAAGCCTTACTTCAAGAACTGAGAGACTAATTTTTATTTATTTTTTTTTACTTCAAGAAGTGAGACACTAAATAGGTAAGAAATATCCTATTTAAAATTTCTTAATACCATATTCCATGGGGCATGGTGGATTTAAATTGCAGTTATCTAAGGAAAATCTAAGGAAATTTGAAGAAAAATCTAAGGAAATATCAGGAAATTTATATGCCAATCTAAGGAAATTCAATTTTGAGAAGTGGAAGCATTGACGCACACACAGACTTCCTTTGTGGAGGGATCGTGTACCGTACATTATAGCATACACAAACGCCGCATAACTTGAATGTTAACAAGGTATGTAAGCGGGATTTTGGCGTTCATGTCTTGGACGAAACTTGTCGTCTATTGTCTGTATTATAGAAACGGAAATAGACCCAAAATACCATTCTGCGCGTGGTCCATCAGAAAAGAATATAAAAATAAATGAAGAAAACATTTCACCGTTTGTTCGCTATTCTTTTATTTTAACAAAAATTGTAATTAAATATTAAATCAAGAAAATGGTGTATATTTTTATATTTTGTTGCATATTTCTAATGAACAGTCAATCAAAAAGTGGGGGGGACATCTGATATGCTGTCCCCCCAGTCTGAAAAGTAGGGGGTCATGTCCCCCCTCCCCCCGTCCCCCACCCATCGACGCCCTTGGCTACATACGCACATGAAAGTATACAAAATCCAGATGTTGTATTGATTGAGAAACTATTTGTAAGTTGCACATGAAACGTACTTACCATTCTTCCCACTAAAGCTGCGGTTGAAACCATGACTCCTAATTTTTTTTAGAGGTTTGCTCATCTGTTCCATGGTAGAGAACCATCTCAACATTAGTTCTATTCAGACGATTCTCTAGTGTGGTTCTACGGGCCTGATACTGCATCATCAAATCTAGATTTTGAATTCTCTCTATCTACAAATCAAAGTGCAACAAAAAGGACATACAATGTACGTTTCAATTGTACTTCACAAATATTCTATTTAGGGTTGTTTAACCCACAATTTATTAAATATAAAAATAACCCGGTCAGTTTCCTTTGTGGTTTATTGATCACGAATATTTTTGAATATTTTAACACCAGATAAATTACAGACAGTTTCTTAACTTGGCAATGTTTAAAATCATCAGTCAAGTCTCTATGTTTCCAGTTGTTGGGGGTCAAAATTCAAGTATTGGGGGTGTCTCAAAGATGTCATAGATCTTTTATTAGGCCTAAGTTGCGTTTTATCACCCTTCACCAAATTCTACAACTGTTGCTATAAATCTTTGAATAACATTTTGCTGGTATATTAACCAAGAAGACCCTTGACATTTGATTGGAGGATTAGAGGCCACGCGACATTCGTTATTCACACAATTTTGTGGCCATTGTGATTATTAAGCGTGCATTTTGGTACTATTCAGTGCGCACTTTCCTTTCCTTTTTACGCTAGACAACCACACGCGTTGGCCGGTCGGTCCTGCGGCGCTGAAAACTTGACATAAACAACACGATTAAAAGATATCGCCAAGGCATCAGTATCTATTTGCTGAAGTCATAGGCGCTCTTCAGTGCTCACTGGTTATCATTTTATGACCAACTATAAACCGACCTTTCACAGCTGTAAAAACAAAACGGCCTCGTAGCGAATGCCATTATGCAATTATGTACATTTCGGTAATTGTTTTTCTCTTCAAATGCCAAAAATCTACTTTTGTTGAAAAGATGGCATATTTCATTCACTCGGCTTCGCCTCGTTAATTGGAACCTTCCATTTTTCAATTCATGAAAATGTTCTCACCATTGCACTTATATTATTGGTAATGTGTATGTATCCTTAAAAAGTTGACCACAACTATCTATTTTGTGCTCTTGTGTGTTAGTGACCATGACTCGCTGCCATACAGTAGTGTGCCAAGCGGCGGCGCTCTTGTGTGTGAGTGCCCATGACTCGCTGCCATACAGTAGTGTGCCAAGCGGCGTCGCTCTTGGTGTGTGTTAGTGCCCATGACTCGCTGCCATACAGTGGTGTGCCAAGCGGCGGCACTTTTGGTGTGTGTTAGTGACCATGACTCGCTACCATATAGTAGTTTGCGCCAAGCGGCGTAGCTCTTGGTGTGTGTTACTGCCCATGACTCGCTGCCAGGGGCGGATACAGGGGGGGGGGGGCGTGGGGGGCGCACGCCCCCCCCCTTTTTGCTTGAGAAAAAAAAAAAAAAAAAAAAAAAAAGACACCATCAAGGAGAAAACAACATTAGAGGGAGAGACAACATTAACGACATAGGCCCTACCTAGTATTTTCTTTTTCAAAAAAACTACTAATAATTCGTACCTCGTACACTTTGTTTCATTTGTGAACCACTATTAATTCACTGACAGACATTGTCTCGCGTGAATCTGTGTGTACTGTGTGGACAGCGTGTTTTTTCACACACTGAACATGCCTGGCGCGGGGATCCGGGGGCGTGAAGATCATTCACCCGCAGCGTGAGTCGACCGTGTGTGTACATTGTGCAAAGAAGTTTCTGGCTGGAAAGTCAGCACTCGCGCGCGCTAAATACAATGTGACTTTTACAATACGAACTTCGGAAACTAGTGAAGACATAGCCCCATGAATAGGGCCAATCCACTTCGTATCCTTGGCCCTAGCACCATTGGATCCTAATTTTGTGCCCGATTAATTTTTTAATCCGGGTTATGAAACTTTACCGATCGAATGCTGCTGTACTTGTTTTTAAAAAACATCACAGATCTTTTTGGAAAAATTGTTTGCTTTTTGAGTCGCGAGTGTGATTTTTTTTTTCACATATTATTAACTTGCGCGAAAACCATTGTCAGGTTCCCTCAACAATCCACAACAGTTAGACGATCAATTGCTGATTGGGGACCAGTCTGAATTACTCAGCGCGGCGAGCGCAATCAATGTTTTGCGAAATACGTGTAATGCGGTGCGCATCTCACGCCCGTCTGCGCAAATGCTCAGCGCGTTATGTGAATCAGTCTGGTCCCATTAGATAGTTTAAATGTTGTAATATTGTTCAGGGAATCCAATTAGTATGGTTCTCGCGCAAGTTGTTAATACAGTGATCAAAAAATTCACTCTCGCGACTCGAACGGCAATCAATTTTTCCCCCAAATCCGTGATGTTTAAAAAAAAAAGTTTAGCATTAGGGCTTTCTGCAAGTAGGCCTACAGTAGCATTCGATCGGTAAGTTTCATAACCCGGATTAAAAATTACATCGGGCACAAAAAATAGGATTGCAATGGTGCTAGGCCCAATTGGCAAGGATACGAACGAAGTGGATTGGCCCTACAGTGGGGCTAGTGAAGAGCATCGCTTAATCATGGTGTCTCACTCTGTTTAGAAAATCACATATTTTTTTCGTATTCAAGAAAGAGGGTAAATATCCGTTGTGTTTCTTTCAAACTAGTAATTATCAATAATTGTGCAGATAGTACAACGATGCAAGACTGGGGGAGGGGGCTAGGCCTCTAGTAGTAGGCCTACCCTCACCTTGACGTACATTAATGTTACTGTTGCTCGATCGCGCTGTCACTGAAGACAAACACAATTTGTTCTAATCAGTATATAGTAACATATTTTGTGTCACATTCTAATCCTCAAGTATGTGAAAACTAAATGACAAAGAGACCCTATTTGGTTATTTATTTTAAAAATTGCACTATCGTTTGTCTCGCCCAACAGTTTTTTTCCCCTGAATAAGTATTATTTTGTAGCCTGCATTTTGATTTTATAACTCAGGATGGCTGATTCAAATCAATGACTCCCAACTCGAAAATAATGTTTTAATAATGATCTTGCTAAAACAAAATTGGTTAAAGTGGTCAGATATTGCATGAGATCGCAGCACAGAGCATCTAGAATCCTAACTGTTTCGGAGCATTTAAGCGGGCCCCGGAAGCGGCCCATGCCGTTAGGGCTTTGCGTTATGCGCTCGTAGGCGCCACAAATTGCATTCACCATTTGCTGCTTGAAAAATTTTCACGCCCCCCCCGTTTGGAAAATCCTGGATCCGCCCCTGGCTGCTATACAGTGGTGTGCCAAGCAGCGCCGCTCTTGGTGTGTGTTAATGCCCATGACTTGCTGCCATACAGTGGTGTGCCAAGCGGCAGCGCTTTTGGTGTGTGTTAGTGACCATGACTCGCTACCATACAGTGGTGTGCCAAGCGGTGGCGCCCTTGGTGTGTGTTAATGCTCATGACTCGCTGCCATACAGTGGTGTGCCAAGCGGCGGCGCTTTTGGTGTGTGTGTTAGGGACCATGACTCGCTACCATACAGTAGTGTGCAAAGCGGTGGCGCCCTCGGTGTGTTAGTGACCTTGACTGGCTGCCATACAGTGGTGTGCCAAGCAGCGGCACTCTTGGTGTGTCTTAGTGCCCATGATTCGCTGCCATACAGTGGTGTGCCAAGCGGCGGCACTCTTGGTTTGTGTTAGTGCCCATGATTTGCTGCCATACAGTGGTGTGCCAAGCGGTGGTGCTTTTGGTGTGTGTTTAGTGACCATGACTCGCTGCCATGTGCCAAGCGGCGGCGCTCTTGGTGTGTGTTAATGCTCATGACTCGCTACCATACAGTAGTGTGCCAAGCGGCAGTGCTCTTGTGTGTTAGTGACCATGACTCGCTACCATACTGTAGTGCGCTAATGGCGGCGCTCTTGGTGTGTGTTAATGCCCATGACTCACTACCATACAGTAGTTTGCCAAGCGGCGGCGCTCTTGTGTGTTAATGCCCATGACTCGCTGCCATACAGTGGTGTGCCAAGTGGCGGCGCTCTTGGTGTTAGTGCCCATGACTCGCTACCATACAGTAGTGTGCCAAGTGGCGGCGCCCTTGGTGTGTGTTAGTGACCATGACTTTCTACCATACAGTAGTGTGCCAAGTGGCTCTTTTCGTTGGGAGGCAATGTACAATGGTTGTTTTGTTTACCGCATTTCTCGTGTAGTTGGCATTAAGAGAGTACATGACCTGCTATTCAAAATTGAGGAATATTTATATCGTTTATTTGACATGATATTATCATTTCAATGGTCAATCTTCCTGCTCTGGACACTCATTGTGATTCCGGGTAGACGCAAGCAGCAAGTGACTGCAACCTATGACTCGCTACCATACAGCTACCATTTACAGTCTGCTTGTCAAGTTTTTCTCAGAGCTCCAAGCACCCAATGAAACAGGCGAACTGTGGAGGATCAGCATCGAACTAACCTGGGGCTGCCCAGATTTAGGTTGGTGATAGCTGACCAGTGAGATACAATAATCCCTCCCACCGTCGGAAGCAACCCGTAGCGCCCATATCACCCCATGCCAATCGGTGTAAGGCTTATTACTCCTACCTGTTGTAATAATTAGGTGTTCGTGCAATATGAGCACGAACACCTCTTGATATTGTTCTGTTTTTAGGTGTTCGTGCAATATGAGCACGAACACCTCTTTGTTATTGTTCCGGTTTTTTAGGTGTTCGTGCAATATGTGCACGAACACCTCTTGTTATTGATCTGTTTTTTTAGGTGTTCGTGCAATATGAGCACGAACACCTCTTGTTTTTGTTCTGTTTTTTTTTAGGTGTTCGTGCAATATGTGCACGAACACCTCTTGTTATTGTTCTGTTTTTTGTTTGTTTTTTTAGGTGTTCGTGCAATTCAGCACGAACACCTCTTGTTATTGTTCTGTTTTTTTTAGGTGTTCGTGCAATATGAGCACGAACACCTCTTTGTTATTGTTCCGTTTTTAGGTGTTCGTGCAATATGAGCACGAACACCTCTTTGTTATTGTTCCGTTTTTAGGTGTTCGTGCAATATGAGCACGAACACCTCTTTGTTATTGTTCCGTTTTGTTGTTGTTAGGTGTTCGTGCAATATGAGCACGAACACCTCTTTGTTATTGTTCCGGTTTGTTTAGGTGTTCGTGCAATATGAGCACGAACACCTCTTGTTATTGTTCTGGTTTTTTTTTAGGTGTTCGTGCAATTCAGCACGAACACCTCTTGTTATTGTTCTGTGTTTTTTTTTAGGTGTTCGTGCAATATGAGCACGAACACCTCCTTGTTATTGTTCCGTTTTTTTTTGTTTTTAGGTGTTCGTGCAATATGAGCACGAACACCTCTTTGTTATTGTTCCGTTTTTTTTTTTTTTAGGTGTTCGTGCAAAATGTGCACGAACACCTATTTGTTATTGTTCCGTTTTTTTTTTTTGTTTTTTTTTTAGGTGTTCGTGCAAAATGTGCACGAACACCTATTTGTTATTGTTCCGTTTTTTTGTTTAGGTGTTCGTGCAAAATGTGCACGAACACCTCTTTGTTATTGTTCCGTTTTTTAGGTGTTCGTGCAAAATGTGCACGAACACCTATTTGTTATTGTTCCGTTTTTTTTTTTTTTTTTTTTTTTTTTTTTTTTCTTCTCCTTCTTCTTCTTCCACTCAACTCTTCTCTGGATCATAACTCAAGATTGAAACTGAATTGAACCTTGAAACTCATCAGACAATTGAACCTCAATACGAAGACGGCACAGTTGTCATTACGTCATGATGATGTCATCAGGTGTCGAATTACAGGTTTTTAAAGTTGAAAAATGACCATTTGCTTTTTGCTGTATCTCAACGAATATGAAAGCTATGATGTTCAAAGTTTTGGCATCTGATAGACCAAGACTGGGGCAACATTTGAAAAGTTAACGCCAAAATTGTACGACCTTAACTTCCGGGTCGTTACCCAGGTCGAAGTTCACCTTCGTTTTTTTCCTTCAAAAAAGAACTTTCGAGCTTATCTACGGAATAACTCAAGATTGAGATTGAATTGAATGTTGAAACTCACCAGATAGTTGAACCTTAGTATCAAGATAATACATACCTAATTACGTCATGATGACGTCATCGGGCACTGAATTACATTACATCAAAGTTTAATATTTGTAAAAATCATAACTCAAAAACCATAATTCGGATTTTGACAATCTACACATCATCGGATAGATCGTTAAGAGTTTGACAAACGCTTCACAGAACACGTACAATATTTTAACTTACTTTCGAAAGTTTCGGTTCATAACGGAAGTTGAAAATTTCATAATATCTTATCTTATTCACATCTTTAAAACTCTTGATCACTTCAGCATAATTTTTGTATCAGATTGTAGAACAGCAATCCCTCTTAAACTTTTGCACAGAGATAACAACATTATAATCCTATGCATCTGGTCAAAACTGGGAAATGAAGCGCACCGTCCTACTCGTACCCCCACCCCCCCTCCCACTTTCATTGACAACGCATTGTACACATAACATGTAAGGGCTAACGACTGACAACAACGCACACTATATACGCTACATGCATTGCCAGCGCTGACTGTGCGTGTGAAGTGGCGCGAATTTTTTTTGGGGGAATTCCCAACAGCGCTCTTTTTCGTCCAACAAAAGGGGGCGCTGTTGTGAATAATGTTTTCAGTAACATCGAGCGCTGAGTGCATAGCGGAGAATCGCAATAGTTCAGTGATAATGAACAACGTCTCGCACCAAAACTACAAGTAGGAATACATTGGCATTGATATTACAAGAAACAATGCACACCCTCAGATAATTAATCTAATATTTGAAAAACACGTTACTCCGGTTCACATAATTATAGGTTTTTTACAAGTCATACATTAGCTGAAAGGTTTTAATGTACTGATTAGGATCTACACATATGAAACCAGTTTAAACTTGGCTTCTTATTGTTCAAACCGGAGGTTGAAATTAAATTTTTCAAAGAAAAATAATTTCTCAACCACACATTTGATTTTTTTATTCATTTATACGTCATTGGTAGGTATGTAACAACTTAAGAAACGACACACAACATTTACTATTTAACCTTGACTTCCTGTTAAATAGGAAGATACAATTAATTATTTGAAAAAACATTACTCCAAAACCAGGAATTAGTTGTTTATTATCTGAACGTCGTCAGATAAGGCTTTGAAAAACATTACTAACGCTATAATTTGTGACCTGATGACATTGTCTTCCGGTTCAAACCGGAAGTTTAAATTTTATATAAAAACAAAAAAATCATAACATCTGAACTATACATTTGTTTTTTTCAATCTATGCATCATCTGAAAGATCTTAATAGACTTATCACGTGCTACACAATATGCGACCTCGTTTGACCTTGACTTCCGGTTACAGTTGGAAATTTATATATAATATTTGAAAAATAAAAAATCGTAAACCACATAATTGATTTTTATCATCTAAACGTCAAAAGAAAGAACTCAAAAGACATCACCAACGCCACCAAGTGTGACCTCATTTGACATCACCTTCCGGTTCAAAACGGAAGTTGAAACTTTATATTTGAAAAAATCATAACTTCTAAACCAAATATTGGATTTTTACAATCCATCCATCATCTAAAAGGTCCTAATAAATTTATCACGCGCTACACAAATAGTGACCCCTATTTGACCTTTTATTCGTTGCGAACCGGAAGTTGGTGTTTAATTTAAAAACAATTCAAAACTCCTGAACCAGTCATTGGATTGATGAGGTAAAATGTTGTCACCAATTCATTCACTCGCTCACCACGAACACCTTGTTTTTGTGGATAACAAAAACTGAAAGGCTAGTTAGGTGTTCGTGCAATATGAGCACGAACACCTCTTGTTAGGTTTTCGTGCAATTGAGCACGAAAACCTCTTGTTAGGTGTTCGTGCAATATGAGCACGAACACCTCTTGTTATTGTTCTGTTTTTAGGTGTTCGTGCAATATGAGCACGAACACCTCTTGTTTTTTTTTTTTTTTTTTTTTTAGGTGTTCGTGCAATATGAGCACGAACACCTCTTGTTTTTTTTTTTTTTTTTTTTTTTCTTCTCCTTCTTATTCGCAACTCTTCTCTACAGCATAACTCAATATTGAAACTGAATTGAACCTTGAAACTCATCAGATAATTGAACCTCAATATGAAGACGGCACAGTTGTCAGTACGTCATGATGACGTCATCAGGTGTCGAATTACAGGGTTTTTAAGGTGAAAAAATGACCATTTGCTTTTTGCTGTATCTCAACGAATATGAAAGCTATGATGTTCAAAGTTTGGCATCTGATAGACCAAGACTGGGGCAACATTTGAAAAGTTAACGCCAAAATTGTACGACCTTAACTTCCGGGTCGTTACCCAGGTCGAAGTTCACCTTCGATTTTTTCCTTCAAAAAACAACTTTCGAGCTTATCTACGGAATAACTCAAGATTGAGATTGAATTGAATGCTGAAACTCACCAGATAGTTGAACCTTAGTATCAAGACAACACATACTTAATTACGTCATGATGACGTCATCGGGCACTGAATTACATTAAATCAAAGTTTAATATTTGTAAAAATCATAACTCAAAAACCATAATTCGGATTTTGACAATCTACACATCATCGGAAAGATCGTTAAAAGTTTGACAAACGCTTCACAGAACCCACACAATATTTTTACTTACTTTCGGTAGTTAACGGAAGTTGAAAATTTCATAAAATCTTATCTTATCCATATCTTTAAAACTACTGATCACTTCAGCATAATTTTTGTATCAGATTGTAGAACAGCAATCCCTCTTAAACTTTTGCACTGAGATAACAACAGTTTAAGCTTTTATATCTTGTTTAAACCGGACAATGAAGCGCACCTACCCACTCGTAACCCCCCCCCCCCCCCCCACTTTCATTGACAACGCATTATGTACACATAACGTTGAAACTGATGCAAGCCAGTTCACGCGCTGACTGTGCCGTGCACTGTCGTCGTGTTGATTATATTGCACACCTCACAGGATAATCCGTCTATTGAAACAAATCATAACTCCTTCTAGAGCCCACTGCTCCAGCGTGATAGCGCCCTCTTGTCATGAAGAGGACAGATGCGGAAAACTGCCATTGTTTGTCCAAAATCGTAAAAGAAGTTTTACGAATTGTCTAAATTAATCTACTAAACATAATTAGCATCGTATGTTCCAGAATCAATAATTACTTGTTGAGTTAAAGTACAGCAAGACTGTCAGCTTTCAGGTAAGCAGATTTTTCATTATTATTCAAGTTTGTTTTGTAAAATAACCATGTCATGTGCAGCAGTATGACTCATGAGTATACAGTGTACTGTGTGTGTACCGAATTATAGTGTGCATTGCAATCCCTCTTAAACTTTTGCACTGAGATAACAACATTTTAACCTTTTACATCTTGTTAAAATCGGACAATGAAGCGCACCTACCCACTCGTAACCCCCCCCCCCACACTTTCATTGACAACGCATTATGTACACATAACGTTGAAACAGATGCAAGACAGTTCACGCGCTGACTGCCGTGCACTGTCATTGGCGTCGTGTTGATTGTTTTATCTTGCAGGAAGCAAAAATTGCAACAGCGCCCTCTTTCGTTTGAAATTTAGAAAACAGCGCTGATAAATTAATAACATTGTTTTCGGGCTTATCTACAGAATAACTCAAGATTGAAATTGAATTGAACATTGAAACTCATAAGATTGTTGAACCTCAGTATCAAGATGACACAAACTTAATGACGTCATGATAACCACATCGGGTAATAATAATAATAACCCTGAAAGTTAAATTTTTGTAACATAACTCATGAACCATTTATTTGATTTTTACAATCTACACATCATCGGATAGGTAATTAAAAGTTCGACAAACGTTACACAAAAATTTACCCCATTTGACCTTGATAATTTAGTATCTGAAAAAATCATAAGCAGACATTGGTTGTTTATTTTCTGTACGTCGGCAGATAAGGCTTTCAAAAAATGAAGTTTAAACTTTATATTAAAAAAAATCATAACTTCCGAACCACACATTTGATTTTTAGAATTTATTTATCATTAGAAAGGTCTTCAAAATCTCAACAAGTGCTACACAAAATGTAACCCCCATTTGCCCTTGACTTCCGGTTCATACCGGAACATGATGTTTAATTTTTACAAAACTCATAACACCTGAACCAATCATTTGATTGATGAGTTAAATGTTGTCACCAATTCATTTAATCACTCAGCACGAACACCTTGTTTTTGTCACATGACAAAAACTGAAAGTCTAGTTTTTTTCTTCTCCTTCTTATTCGCAACTCTTCTCTACAGCAAAACTCAAGATTGAAACTGAATTGAATCTTGAAACTCATCAGACAATTGAACCTCAATATGAAGACGGCACAGTTGTCAGTACGTCATGATGACGTCATCAGGTGTCGAATTACAGGGTGTTTAAGGTGAAAAAATGACCATTTGCTTTTTGCTGTATCTCAACGAATATGAAAGCTATGATGTTCAAAGTTTTGGCATATGATAGACCAAGACTGGGGCAACATTTGAAAAGTTAACGCCAAAATTGTACGACCTTAACTTCCGGGTCGTTACCCAGGTCGAAGTTCACCTTCGATTTTTTCCTTCAAAAAACAACTTTCGAGCTTATCTACGGAATAACTCAAGATTGAGATTGAATTGAATGCTGAAACTCACCAGATAGTTGAACCTTAGTATCAAGACAACACATACTTAATTACGTCATGATGACGTCATCGGGCACTGAATTACATTAAATCCAAGTTTAATATTTGTAAAAATCATAACTCAAAAACCATAGTTCGGATTTTGACAATCTACACATCATCGGATAGATCGTTAAAAGTTTGACAAACGCTTCACAGAACCCGTACAATATTTTAACTTACTTTCGGTAGTTAACGGAAGTTGAAAATTTCATAAAATCTTATCTTATCCATATCTTTAAAACTACTGATCACTTCAGCATAATTTTTGTATCAGATTGTAGAACAGCAATCCCTCTTAAACTTATGCACTGAGATAACAACAGTTTAAGCTTTTATATCTTGTTTAAACCGGACAATGAAGCGCACCTACCCACTCGTAACCCCCCCCCCACTTTCATTGACAACGCATTATGTACACATAACGTTGAAACTGATGCAAGCCAGTTCACGCGCTGACTGTGCCGTGCACTGTCGTCGTGTTGATTATATTGCACACCTCACAGGATAATCCGTCTATTGAAACAATCTAGAGCCCACTGCTCCAGCGTGACAGCGCCCTCTTGTCATGAAGAGGAGAGATGCAATGTTTGTCCAAAATCGTAAAAGAAGTTTTACGAATTGTCTAAATTAATCTACTAAACATATATTCTAATTAGCATCGTATGTTCCAGAATCAATAATTACTTGTTGAGTTAAAGTACAGCATGACTGTCAGCTTTCAGGTAAGCAGATTTTTCATTATTATTCAAGTTTGTTTTGTAAAATAACCATGTCATGTGCAGCAGTATGACTCATGAGTATACAGTGTACTGTGTGTGTACCGAATTATAGTGTGCATTGCAATCCCTCTTAAACTTTTGCACTGAGATAACAACATTTTAACCTTTTACATCTTGTTAAAACCGGACAATGAAGCGCACCTACCCACTCGTAACCCCCCCCCCACACTTTCATCGACAACGCATTATGTACACATAACGTTGAAACTGATGCAAGACAGTTCACGCGCTGACTGCCGTGCACTGTCATTGGCGTCGTGTTGATTGTTTTATCTTGCAGGAAGCAAAAATTGCAACAGCGCCCTCTTTCGTTTGAAATTTAGAAAACAGCGCTGATAAATTAATAACATTGTTTTCGGGCTTATCTACAGAATAACTCAAGATTGAAATTGAATTGAACATTGAAACTCATAAGATTGTTGAACCTCAGTATCAAGATGACACAACTTAATGACGTCATGATAACCACATCGGGTATTAAATTACAATAACAGAAAGTTTAATTTTTGTAACATAACTCATGAACCATTTATTTGATTTTTTCAATCTACACATCATCGGATAGGTAATTAAAAGTTCGACAAACGTTACACAAAAATTGATCCCATTTGACCTTGATAAATTAGTATCTGAAAAAATCATAAGCAGACATTGGTTGTTTATTTTCTGTACGTCGGCAGATAAGGCTTTCAAAACCTGAAGTTTAAACTTTATATTTAAAAAAATCATAACTTCTGAGCCACAGCGCTGGATATTTTTAGTAAACAGTGCTGATAAATGAAATCGTTTTGGGCTTATCTACGGAATAACTCAAAATTGAAATTGTTTTGAACATTGAAACTCATAAGAATGTTGAACCTCAGTATCAAAACGACACCAACTTTATGACATCATGATGATGTTATCGGGTATCGAATTACAATAAATCAAAGTTAAATATTTGTAAAAATCATAATACATGAACCATTTATTTGATTTTTACAATCTAAAAAACTTCGGATAGACGGGTAATTTAAAGTTCGACAAACGCTACACAAATTTGACCCAATTTGACCTTGACTTCCGGTTCAAACAGGAAGATGAAGTTTAATATTTGACAAAATCATAACTCTTGAACCACTCATTGGTTGTTTATTTTCTGTCAATCATCAGTTCAAACTTTTGTAACTAAACCAGCGTTATAAAGTGTGACCCCATTTGACCTTGACTTTCGGCGCAAACCGGCAGTTGAAACTTTATATTTTAAAATATCTCAACTTCTGAACCACGCATTGGATTTTGTCTATCTATACATCATCTGAAAGGTCTTCATAAACTAATCAATATGTGACCCTATTTGACCTTGACTTCCGGTCAAAACGGAAGTTGATGTTCAATTTTTTTTCACAAATTCATAACTCCTGAACCAGGCATTGGATTGATAAGGTATAAAGTCGTTTCACCACGAACACCTTGTTTTTGTAGTAAACAAAAACTGAAACTCTAGTTATTGTTCTTTTTTTTTCTTTTTTTCTTCTCCTTCTTATTCGCAACTCTTCTCTACAGCATAACTCAAGATTGAAACCGAATTGAATCTTGAAACTCATCAGACAATTGAACCTCAATATGAAGACGGCACAGTTGTCAGTACGTCATGATGACGTCATCAGGTGTCGAATTACAGGGTGTTTAAGGTGAAAAAATGACCATTTTCTTTTTGCTGTATCTCAACGAATATGAAAGCTATGATGTTCAAAGTTTGGCATCTGATAGACCAAGACTGGGGCAATATTTGAAAAGTTAACGCCAAAAATGTACGACCTTAACTTCTGGGTCGTTACCCAGGTCGAAGTTCACCTTCGATTTTTTCCTTCAAAAAACAACTTTCGAGCTTAACTACGGAATAACTCAATATTGAGATTGAATTGAATGCTGAAACTCACCAGATAGTTGAACCTTAGTATCAAGACAATACATACTTAATTACGTCATGATGACGTCATCGGGCACTGAATTACATTGAATCAAAGTTTAATATTTGTAAAAATCATAACTCAAAAACCATAATTCGGATTTTGACAATCTACACATCATCGGATAGATCGTTAAGAGTTTGACAAACGCTTCACAGAAACCATACAATATGTTAACTTACTTTCGAAAGTTTCGGTTCATAACGGAAGTTGAAAATTTCATAATATCTTATCTTATTCACATCTTTAAAACTCTTGATCACTTCAGCATAATTTTTGTATCAGATTGTAGAACAGCAATCCCTCTTAAACTTTTGCACAGAGATAACAACATTATAATCGTATGCATCTGGTAAAAACTGGGAAATGAAGCGCACCGTCCTACTCGTACCCCCCCCCCCCCCCCCACCTCCCACTTTCATTGACAACGCATTGTATACATAACGTGTAAGCGATAACGACTGACAACAACGCACACTATGTACGCTACATGCATTGCCAGCGCTGACTGGCGCGAATTTTTTTGGGGGAATCCCCAACAGCGCTTTTTTTCGTCCAACGAAAGGGGGCGCTGTTGTGAATAAAGTTTTCAGTAACATCGAGCGCTGAGTGCATAGCGGAGAATCGCAAAAGTTGAGTGATAATGAACAACGTACGTCTCGCACCAAAACTACAAGTAGGAATACATTGGCATTGATATTACAAGAAACAATGCACACCCTCAGATAATTAATCTACTATTTGAAAAACACGTTACTCCGGTTCACATAATTATAGGTTTTTTACAAGTCATACATTAGCTGAAAGGTTTTAATGTACTCATTAGGATCTACACAAATGAAACCAGTTTAAACTTGGCTTCTTATTGTTCAAACCGGAGGTTGAAATTAAATTTTTCAAAGAAAAATAATTTCTCAACCACACATTTGATTTTTTTATTTATTTATACGTCATTGGGTAGGTATATAACAACTTAAGAAACGACACACAACATTTACTATTTAACCTTGACTTCCTGTTAAAAAGGAAGTTTCCTTTTTCTTATTTGAAAAAAACATTACTCCAAAACCAGAAATTAGTTGTTTATTATCTGAACGTCGTCAGATAAGGCTTTGATAAACATTACTAACGCTATAATTTGTGACCTGATGACATTGTCTTCCGGTTCAAACCGGAAGTTAACATTTTATATTTAAAAAAAAAATCATAACATCTGAACTATACATTTGTTTTTTTCAATCTATGCATCATCTGAAAGATCTTAATAGACTTATCACGTGCTACACAATATGCGACCTCGTTTGACCTTGACTTCCAGTTACAGTTGGAAATTGATATATAAAATTTGAAAAATAAAAAATCGTAAACCACATGATTGATTTTTATCATCTATACGTCAAAAGAAAGAACTCAAAAGACATCACCAACGCCAAATATTGGATTTTTACAATCCATCCATCATCTAAAAGGTCTTAATAATTTGATCACGCGCTACACAAATAGTGACCCCTATTTGACCTTTTATCCGTTGAGAACCGGAAGTTAGTGTTTAATTTAAAAACAATTCAAAACTCCTGAACCAGTCATTGGATTGATGAGGTAAAATGTTGTCACCAATTCATTCACTCACTCACCACGAAAACCTTGTTTTTGTGGATAACAAAAACTGAAAGTCTAGTTTTTGTTCTGTTTTTTTTTCTTTTTTCTTCTCCTTCTTATTCGCAACTCTTCTCTACAGCATAACTCAAGATTGAAACTGAATTGAACCTTGAAACTCATCAGATAATTGAACCTCAATATGAAGACGGCACAGTTGTCAGTACGTCATGATGACGTCATCAGGTGTCGAATTACAGGGGTTTTAAGGTGAAAAAATGACCATTTGCTTTTTGCTGTATCTCAACGAATATGAAAGCTATGATGTTCAAAGTTTGGCATCTGATAGACCAAGACTGGCGCAACATTTGAAAAGTTAACGCCAAAATTGTACGACCTTAACTTCCGGGTCGTTACCCAGGTCGAAGTTCACCTTCGATTTTTTCCTTCAAAAAACAACTTTCGAGCTTATCTACGGAATAACTCAAGATTGAGATTGAATTGAATGCTGAAACTCACCAGATAGTTGAACCTTAGTATCAAGACAACACATACTTAATTACGTCATGATGACGTCATCGGGCACTGAATTACATTAAATCCAAGTTTAATATTTGTAAAAATCATAACTCAAAAACCATAATTCGGATTTTGACAATCTACACATCATCGGAAAGATCGTTAAAAGTTTGACAAACGCTTCACAGAACCCACACAATATTTTTACTTACTTTCGGTAGTTAACGGACGTTGAAAATTTCATAAAATCTTATCTTATCCATATCTTTAAAACTACTGATCACTTCAGCATAATTTTTGTATCAGATTGTAGAACAGCAATCCCTCTTAAACCTTTGCACTGAGATAACAACAGTTTAAGCTTTTATATCTTGTTTAAACCGGACAATGAAGCGCACCTACCCACTCGTAACCCCCCCCCCCCCACTTTCATTGACAACGCATTATGTACACATAACGTTGAAACTGATGCAAGCCAGTTCACGCGCTGACTGTGCCGTGCACTGTCGTCGTGATGATTATATTGCACACCTCACAGGATAATCCGTCTATTGAAACAAATCATAACTCCTTCTGGAGCCCACTGCTCCAGCATGATAGCGCCCTCTTGTCATGAAGAGGAGAGATGCAGAAAACTGCCAATGTTTGTCCAAAATCGTAAAAGAAGTTTTACAAATTGTCTAAATTAATCTACTAAACATATATTCTAATTAGCATCGTATGTTCCAGAATCAATAATTACTTGTTCAGTTAAAGTACAGCATGACTGTCAGCTTTCAGGTAAGCAGATGTTTCATTATTATTCAAGTTTGTTTTGTAAAATAACCATGTCATGTGCAGCAGTATGACTCATGAGTATACAGTGTACTGTGTGTGTACCGAATTATAGTGTGCATTGCAATCCCTCTTAAACTTTTGCACTGAGATAACAACATTTTTACCTTTTACATCTTGTTAAAACTGGACAATGAAGCGCACCTACCCACTCGTAACCCCCCCCCCCCCCCACACTTTCATTGACAACGCATTATGTACACATAACGTTGAAACTGATGCAAGACAGTTCACGCGCTGACTGCCGTGCACTGTCATTGGCGTCGTGTTGATTGTTTTATCTTGCAGGAAGCAAAAATTGCAACAGCGCCCTCTTTCGTTTGAAATTTAGAAAACAGCGCTGATAAATTAATAACATTGTTTTCGGGCTTATCTACAGAATAACTCAAGATTGAAATTGAATTGAACATTGAAACTCATAAGATTGTTGAACCTCAGTGTCAAGATGACACAAACTTAATGATGTCATGATAACCACATCGGGTAATAATAATAATAACCCTGAAAGTTTAATTTTTGTAACATAACTCATGAACCATTTATTTGATTTTTACAATCTACACATCATCGGATAGGTAATTAAAAGTTCGACAAACGTTACACAAAAATTTACCTCATTTGACCTTGATAATTTAGTATCTGAAAAAATCATAAGCAGACATTGGTTGTTTAATTTCTGTACGTCGGCAGATAAGGCTTTCAAAAAATGAAGTTTAAACTTTATATTAAAAAAAATCATAACTTCCGAACCACACATTTGATTTTTAGAATTTATTTATCATTAGAAAGGTCTTCAAAATCTCAACAAGCGCTACACAAAATGTAACCCCCATTTGCCCTTGACTTCCGGTTCATACCGGAACAAGATGTTTAATTTTGACAAAACTCATAACACCTGAACCAATCATTTGATTGATGAGTTAAATGTTGTCACCAATTCATTTAATCACTCAGCACGAACACCTTGTTTTTGTCACATGACAAAAACTGAAAGTCTAGTTTTTTCTTCTCCTTATTCGCAACTCTTCTCTACAGCATAACTCAAGATTGAAACTGAATTGAATCTTGAAACTCATCAGACAATTGAACCTCAATATGAAGACGGCACAGTTGTCAGTACGTCATGATGACGTCATCAGGTGTCGAATTACAGGGTGTTTAAGGTGAAAAAATGACCATTTTCTTTTTGCTGTATCTCAACGAATATGAAAGCTATGATGTTCAAAGTTTGGCATCTGATAGACCAAGACTGGGGCAACATTTGAAAAGTTAACGCCAAAATTGTACGACCTTAACTTCCGGGTCGTTACCCTAGGTCGAAGTTCACCTTCGTTTTTTTCCTTCAAAAAACAACTTTCGAGCTTATCTACGGAATAACTCAAGATTGAGATTGAATTGAATGTTGAAACTCACCAGATAGTTGAACCTTAGTATCAAGACAATACATACTTAATTACGTCATGATGACGTCATCGGGCATTGAATTACATCAAATCAAAGTTTAATATTTGTAAAAATAATAACTCAAAAACCATAATTCGGATTTTGACAATCTACACATCATCGGATAGATCGTTAAAAGTTTGACAAACGCTTCACAGAACCCGTACAATATTTTAACTTACTTTTGGTAGTTAACGGAAGTTGAAAATTTCATAATATCTTATCTTATTCATATCTTTAAAACTACTGATCACTTCAGCATAATTTTTGTATCAGATTGTAGAACAGCAATCCCTCTTAAACTTTTGCACAGAGATAACAACATTGTAATCGTATGCATCTGGTCAAAACTGGGAAATGAAGCGCACCGTCATACTCGTACCCCCCCCCCCCCCCCCACTTTCATTGACAACGCATTGTACACATTACGTGTAAGCTCTGACGACTGACAACAACGCACACCATGTACGCTACATGCAGTGCAAGTGCCGACTGTGCTTGTGTGTTGTGGCGGGAATTTTGGGGGGGGGAATTCCCAACAGCGCTCTCTTTCGTCCAACGAAAGAGGGCGCTGTTAAAGTTTTTAGTAACATCGAGCGCTGAGTGCAGAGCGGAGAATCGCAATAGTTGAGTGATAATCAACAACGTCTCGCACCAAGACTACAAGTAGGAATACATTTGCATTGATGTTATAAGATACATTGCACACCCTCAGATAATCAATCACATAATTATAATATTTTTACAAGTCATACATCAGCTGAAAGGTTTTAATGAACTGATGAGGATCTACACAAATGAAATCAGTTTAAACTTGGCTTTTTGTTCAAACCGGAGGTTGAAATTAAATTTTTCAAAGAAAAATAATTTCTCAACCACACAATTGATTTTTTATTTATTTTTACGTCATTGGGTAGGTATGTAATAACTTGAGAAACGACACACAACATTGACCATTACCTTGACTTCCGGTTAAACAGGAAGATACAATTAATTATTTGAAAAAATCATACTCCAGAATCAGAAATTAGTTGTTTATTATCTGAACGTCGTCAGATAAGGCTTTGAAAAACATTACTAACGCTATAATTTGTGACCTGATGATGACATTGTCTTCCGGTTCAAACCGGAAGTTTAAATTTTATATTTGAAAAAAAAATTGAACTTCTGAAAAACACATTGAATTTTTTCAATCTATACATCATCTGAAAGGTCTTCATAAACTAATCACGCGCTACACAAAATGTGACCCTATTTGACCTTGACTTCCGGTCAAAACCGGAAATTGATGTTTATTTTTTGAAAAATTCTTAACTCCTGAACCAGGCATTGAATTGATAAGGTATAATATCGTTACCTTTCATTTAATCACTCTCCACGAACACCTTGTTTTTGTCACATGACAAAAACTGAATCTCTAGTTTTCTTCTCCTTCTTATTCGCAACTCTTCTCTACAGCATAACTCAAAATTGAAACTGAATTGAACCTTGAAACTCATCAGATAATTGAACCTCAATATGAAGACGGCACAGTTGTCAGTACGTCATGATGACGTCATCAGGTGTCGAATTACAGGGTGTTTAAGGTGAAAAAATGACCATTTGCTTTTTGCTGTATCTCAACGAATATGAAAGCTATGATGTTCAAAGTTTGGCATCTGATAGACCAAGACTGGGGCAACATTTGAAAAGTTAACGCCAAAATTGTACGACCTTAACTTCTGGGTCGTTACCCAGGTCGAAGTTCACATTCGATTTTTTCCTTCAAAAAACAACTTTCGAGCTTATCTACGGAATAACTCAAGATTGAGATTGAATTGAATGTTGAAACTCACCAGATAGTTGAACCTTAGTATCAAGACAACACATACTTAATTACGTCATGATGACGTCATCGGGCACTGAATTACATTAAATCAAAGTTTAATATTTGTAAAAATCATAACTCAAAAACCATAATTCGGATTTTGACAATCTACACATCATCGGAAAGATCGTTAAAAGTTTGACAAACGCTTCACAGAATCCGTACAATATTTTAACTTACTTTCGGTAGTTAACGGAAGTTGAAAATTTCAGATTATCTTATTTTATTCATATCTTTAAAACTCTTGATCACTTCAGCATAAATTTTGTATCAGATTGGAGAACAGCAATCCCTCTTAAACTTTTGCACAGAGATAACAACATTGTAATCGTATGCATCTGGTCAAAACTGGGAAATGAAGCGCACCGTCCTACTCGTACCCCCCCCCCCCCCCCCACTTTCATTGACAACGCATTGTACACATTACGTGTAAGCGCTGACGACGGACAACACGCACACTATGTACGCTACATGCAGTGCAAGTGCCGACTGTGCGTGTGTGTTGTGGCGGGAACTTTTGGGGGAATTCCCAACAGCGCTCTCTTTCGTCCAACGAAAGAGGGCGCTGTTAAAGTTTTTAGTAACATCGAGCGCTGAGTGCAGAGCGGAGAATCGCAATAGTTGAGTGATAACGAACGTCTCGCACCAAAACTACAAGTAGGAATACATTTGCATTGATGTTATAAGATACATTGCACACCCTCAGATAATCAATCACATAATTATAATATTTTTACAAGTCATACATCAACTGAAAGGTTTTAATGAACTGATGAGGATCTACACAAATGAAATCAGTTTAAACTTGGCTTTTTGTTCAAACCGGAGGTTGAAATTTAATTTTTTAAAGAAAAATAATTTCTCAACCACACATTTGATTTTTTATTAATTTTTACGTCATTGGGTAGGTATGTAATAACTTGAGAAACGACACACAACATTGACCATTACCTTGACTTCCGGTTAAACAGGAAGATACAATTAATTATTTGAAAAAATCATACTCCAGAATCAGAAATTAGTTGTTTATTATCTGAACGTCGTCAGATAAGGCTTTGAAAAACATTACTAACGCTATAATTTGTGACCTAATGATGACATTGTCTTCCGGTTCAAACCGGAAGTTTAAATTTTATATTTGAAAAAAAAATTTACTTCTGAAAAACACATTGAATTTTTTCAATCTATACATCATCTGAAAGGTCTTCATAAACTAATCACGCGCTACACAAAATGTGACCCTATTTGACCTTGACTTCCGGTCAAAACCGGAAATTGATGTTTATTTTTTGAAAAATTCTTAACTCCTGAACCAGGCATTGAATTGATAAGGTATAATATCGTTACCTTTCATTTAATCACTCTCCACGAACACCTTGTTTTTGTCACATGACAAAAACTGAATATCTAGTTTTGTTTTTTGTTTTTTTTCTTCTCCTTCTTCTTCTTCCACTCAACTCTTCTCTGGATCATAACTCAAGATTGAAACTGAATTGAACCTTGAAACTCATCAGACAATTGAACCTCAATACGAAGACGGCACAGTTGTCATTACGTCATGATGACGTCATCAGGTGTCGAATTACAAGGTTTTTAAAGTTGAAAAATGACCATTTGCTTTTTGCTGTTTCTCAACGAATATGAAAGCTATGATGTTCACAGTTTGGCATCTGATAGATCAAGACTGGGGCAATATTTGAAAAGTTAACGCCAAAATTGTACGACCTTAACTTCCGGGTCGTTACCCAGGTCGAAGTTCACCTTCGTTTTTTTCCTTCAAAAAACAACTTTCGAGCTTATCTACGGAATAACTCAAGATTGAGATCGAATTGAATGTTGAAACTCACCAGATAGTTGAACCTTAGTATCAAGACAACACATACTTAATTACGTCATGATGACGTCATCGGCCATTGAATTACATTAAATCAAAGTTTAATATTTGTAAAAATCATAACTCAAAAACCATAATTAGGATTTTGACAATCTACACATCATCGGATAGATCGTTAAGAGTTTGATAAACGCTTCACAGAACACGTACAATATTTTAACTTACTTTCGAAAGTTTCGGTTCATAACGGAAGTTGAAAATTTCATAATATCTTATCTTATTCACATCTTTAAAACTCTTGATCACTTCAGCATAATTTTTGTATCAGATTGTAGAACAGCAATCCCTCTTAAACTTTTGCACAGAGATAACAACATTATAATCCTATGCATCTGGTAAAAACTGGGAAATGAAGCGCACCGTCCTACTCGTACCCCCCCCCCCCCCCCCACCTCCCACTTTCATTGACAACGCATTGTACACATAACGTGTAAGGGCTAACGACTGACAACAACGCACACTATGTACGCTACATGCATTGCCAGCGCTGACTGTGCGTGTGTGAAGTGGCGCGAATTTTTTTTGGGGGAATCCCCAACAGCGCCCTTTTTCGTCCAACGAAAGGGGGCGCTGTTGTGAATAATGTTTTCAGTAACATCGAGCGCTGAGTGCATAGCGGAGAATCACAATAGTTCAGTGATAATGAACAACGTCTCGCACCAAAACTACAAGTAGGAATACATTGGCATTGATATTACAAGAAACAATGCACACCCTCAGATAATTAATCTAATATTTGAAAAACACGTTACTCCGGTTCACATAATTATAGTTTTTTTTTACAAGTCATACATTAGCTGAAAGGTTTTAATGTACTGATTAGCATCTACACAAATGAAATCAGTTTAAACTTGGCTTTTTGTTCAAACCGGAGGTTGAAATTTAATTTTTCAAAGAAAAATAATTTCTCAACCACACATTTGATTTTTTATTTATTTTTACGTCATTGGGTAGGTATGTAATAACTTGAGAAACGACACACAACATTGACCATTACCTTGACTTCCGGTTAAACAGGAAGATACAATTAATTATTTGAAAAAATCATACTCCAGAATCAGAAATTAGTTGTTTATTATCTGAACGTCGTCAGATAAGGCTTTGAAAAACATTACTAACGCTATAATTTGTGACCTGATGACATTGTCTTCCGGTTCAAAACGGAAGTTTAAATTTTATATTGAAAAAAAAAAATAACTTCTGAACCATACATTTGATTTTTTCAATCTATGCATCATCTGAAAGGTCTTAATAGACTTATCACGTGCTACACAATATGCGACCTCGTTTGACCTTGACTTCCGGTTACAGTTGGAAATTGATATATAATATTTGAAAAATAAAAAATCCTAAACCTCATGATTGATTTTTATCATCTATACGTCAAAAGAAAGAAATCAAAAGACATCACCAACGCCACCAAGTGTGACCTCATTTGACATCACCTTCCGGCTCAAAACGGAAGTTGAAACTTTATATTTGAAAAAATCATAACTTCTAAACCAAATATTGGATTTTTACAATCCATCCATCATCTTAAAAGGTCTTAATAAACTTATCACGGGCTACACAAATAGTGACCCCTATTTGACCTTTTATCCGTTGCGAACCGGAAGTTGGTGTTTAATTTAAAAACAATTCAAAACTCCTGAACCAGTCATTGGATTGATGAGGTAAAATGTTGTCACCAATTCATTCACTCACTCACCACGAACACCTTGTTTTTGTGGATAACAAAAACTGAAAGTCTAGTTTGTTTTTCTTCTCCATCTTCTTCTTCTTCTTCTTCTTCTTCCACGCAACTCTTCTCTGGAACATAACTCAGTATTGAAACTGAATTGAACCTTGAAACTCATCAGATAAATGAACCTCAATATGAAGACGGCACAGTTGTCATCACGTCATGATCAGGTGTCGAATTACAAAAAAGGTTTTTAAAGTTGAAAATTACCATTTGCTTTTTGCTGTATCTCTCTAAATATGAAAGCTATGATGTTCATAGTTTGGCATCTGATAGGGGCAACATTTGAAAAGTAACGCCAAAATCGTATGACCTTATCTTCCGGGTCGTTACCCTTGGTCGAAGTTCGCCCCTTTTTTTTCCTTAATAAAATCGTTTTCGGATTTATCTCCGAAATAACTCAAGATTGAGATTGAATTGAACATTGAAACTCATCAGATAGTTGAACCTCAGTATCAAGGCGACACAAACCTAATGACGTCATGATGACGTCATCAGGTATCGAATTACAAAATTAAAGTTTAATATTTGTAAAAATCATAACTCATGAACAATAATTCGGTTTTGTACAATCTACACATCATCGGATAGGTCGTTAAGAGTTTGACAAATGCTACACAGAACCTTTACAACATTTGAACTGACTTCCGGTTCAAACCGGAAGTTGAAAATTTATTAATATCTAATCTTATTCATATCTTTAAAACTACTGATTATTTCAGCATAATGTTTGTTTCAGGTTGTAGAATGTTAAGCCTGCTCAAACTTTTGCACAGACATGACAACAGTTTGCCTTTTTCATCTGGTCGAAAAAGAACAATTAACGACGCACTATAGCATATTTGTGCAAGCGACCTTGCCCTAGCCACTCAAACTTTATATTATGTTTCTCAAACGTATTTTCTTAGAAGTCACGTTGCAAGTGTATTGCCCTTGCCCTGGCCACTCAAACTTTAAATTATGTTTCTCAAGCATATTTTCTTAGAAGTCAGATTGCAAGTGTGTATGTACTTGTGCTGTATAGGTAAGCCTACAAGAAGGAATACATTTCGCATCGATCGGTGTTATTGCACCCCAGAGGTAAAATGTTATCACCAATTCATTCAATCACTCACCACAAACACCTAGTTTTTGTAATTAACAAAAAATGAATCTCTAGTATTATTATTATTTTTATTATATATTATATCAACTAGAGGGCGCTATTCTCGCAACCCTGGTTGCCAAGCCGCATGCTTTAAATAGTTGAATAAAAGTGCACTAAATCACGGCAGAACAATAGTCAGCAAACGCGTGGCAGATAAGCTAGCTTCAGTTGATGCTTTGCGACGTCAAATTGTGGTCGCACTCATTCATTCAAATCACGAGAGTTGTTCCTGTATTTGGTAGGCCTACCACATCTAAGCTGTGGCAAATAAAAATCGCTTAAGGAACATGTGTAGATCACGGCAATAGTCTAAACGTGACATACACGCTGGCTGATACAGTTTTCCAGAGTGCTAACGCAGATAATCAGTTCAACCAACTCACCCTTGATATTGTTATCTCATTCATCTTTCGAGGTGCCATGGACAGGGATGAAGCGTATACATACGCCCAATTGAAACAAGACACAGAACGTCGTATCATCAATAATACTAATCATATTCGCATGTAGCGCTGGATGTATCCTACTGTACACTCAATTATAATGTATTTCCACGTAAGGGACATTTGACTCCCTCCTCAGCAATTCTCAAAGCATATATTTTAATGGGACTCTGATCAAGCAATATGACACGTTAAATCTCCCATGCAAGTATGACAAGTCAGAGTGGCACATTGCCTTATTCGGAAGGCTACTACAGCTTTAATCTCATGGGTGGCCAGACAAAATGAAAGAGCTTCCCACTTCTCTGTGGCCATTTGTGTCATTTCACGATGAGCTCACCGCACGTATCAAGAGCTGATGAAGACGCTTTTGCTCCGAAAGGGAGGTACGGCATATGAGTTTATGTTTGAGGCGGTCTGTCGTTCGTGGAGTGATTAAGAGATCGCGCATTTCCTGAGCCATTCTCCGGATGCAGAGAACCAGTGAAATAGGCGAGCTTTGTCTAAGTGGTAATAGGGCGGGTCAATACCTGTGCTTTAACCTGGGCGACCCAGAGAGCCGGATCATGTTTGGTCTGAAAGGCGGAAGCTTTAAGCTAACTGTAACTACCGGTTGGGGAGCAGGTTTACCGTTTGAAGTTCGGTGTTTATACAATCACAACATGTAGAGTTACGGGCACGATATAGACTAACCACGATGTGGACACAGAAGGAGGAGTGAAATACAAACGGCACAGCATAACGGACTTTTTCCCGGGGCTATGGTCTTTCCGATTGTTCGGGACATAGACGATCACTAACTTGACGAAACGATGATTATAGTTAATGTTGAAGATATACAGCTAGCAAAAATTAACAATGATAAAACCTTGATTTAACTTCACATGGCATAACAGTAGAAACAAGATGGCTGCTCTGTGCAGCACAAATACCAACACACCAGTGAAAAACTATCTGCGGCGTATGTTGTGCGTTGACTGTTTTAAAGGAGCAGTCACTGCAGCCTGCGCAGAATGTATATGGAGATCCTGGGTTGCCCATTCGTCAGGATCCCCTCTCGGCCTCACTGGTGTAGTCCAAATGAGTGCTAAATAACACGTTTGGCATTAGTTTTTGGCTGCAGCACTTGTCAGAAAGGTGTCGAGGCGAACCCAAGATTCAAAGTTCAAGATGATACACATAAAGCAGTACAAAATATTCATTTCTTTGTCTGCCATTTCCGGCTATTTCCAGAACTCCAGTTTGTTCATATTTTTCCCATAGAAATCCTGTGGTCTGTCTTTCACTTAGTAAAAAAAAAACACCTTTACAAAACATGCTTTAAATAGTCTTGTTGATCAAAACTTTCGTTGAATGTAATACACTTGTTTGTTTTACCGGCAAAAGGCGTATGCTCACATGTTATGAGATTATTGTGAAAACGCCTGCTGGCGTTCTTGCATGCATTGCTTTGCCATATTGGATTTTGTGAAACGTTGTCGCCACTCGGAGGTACATGTATTTATGTGTTAAGGGGGTGTCTAAAAACACAGGGAACATGACTCAAAAATAGCAACAGATTTATTGTGAGTGATGACTTCCCGTGAACTCGGTCAATATATGAAAATCATGAATACCTCAATAGTTTGGATGACACCATGCAAAGATCGTCGAAAGCTGGTTTCTACAGCCAGTTCCCGCAGTCAGCTTTACCATTTTGGTTAACTCCTCTGGCTTCATCGGTGTCCAGTTGCTTGGTGTTTCAAATCTGGCAGCTGCAGATAAATTGCGCAATAGATTTAAACAACAATTTTAACCGACTTAATAATAGTTTCAGGTATAGTAAGTTTTACGTATACATCACGTACAAGTAAATTAAGTAAGTTTCAGAGGTAGGGTCATAGATTGGTAAATACTGCCTTCCACTCGCAAAGCATAAAACACTGATTTCCCCATGCCAGCACTTGTGTAAAGTGTTCCACTTGCAAAATAATGAACGTACTAACTTACTTGGTGAGAAGCACTGCAGCTGTTGATATAATAAAATATTTTGAGAAAGGATTTCCTTCGAATTAATAATGGTTTGGATAACTGTTTACCCAAAAACATTTGAATCGGAGACACGATTTCACGATTCATGCATGAATCGTTTCAAATTTCTTAATGCCTGTGGTTGTTGCTGCTACCCTTAGCGAAAATGGACCAATGGTTGATGGAATAGTCATGGAATCATCTTGGTATCCAAATATTTTATGAAGTGCTTCCCATCAAACCTTCTATGTCACCCTGTGATTCAATGTATTTTACAAATAATAACGTGGACTTTGGCCAGGGAGATTAAATAGTAAAAATGTGGGTTTCACAAATTGTATTTTCCTACTTTTTTCCCCACATTTTCATATGCACAATTGACACGGTTCAAGTTTTAGTGTCACTTTTAACTATGATATTATCAATTTAGTAAATTTCTCAAAAATTAATAAACAACCAGTTGACAACTTTTACCGCTTTTAAGGTCTACACGATGAACTTGTATTACTCTTCCATTGAATGTTTCCTGCATCTGTTTGAAGTCAATGATCGCGCTTCCATCTTCAAGATCAAGTGTAACATTTGGCTTTTTCTTCTGGAAGGCCTCCTCTATGATGGCAATAATCTCTTCATCGTATTCACCCGTACCTGTTGGATTGCTGTACTTCCACTTGACCTGTAGTTTAAACAAAACAAAACAAAACCAAGGTTTGATTACGAGCCTCCCTTCGGCAAACTTACACTGTTGAAACAACATGTAATCCTGATCTTGTTCATGTTGTTAGAGGGACTCGCCGATGGCATTGTCACATCATGAATATTCAAAGCACGTCATGCATTCTTCTGTGCACCTTGAAAACAAAAAGTATGCATCTATACTTTCTGGTAATTCAAACATTTCTCATGGAAATTAACGTTTTGTCTACTCAACTTGTTGAACCCTCCAACAAGGTAAACTTCGAAAGATTTCCAGGGATTTTATCCCCAAATTTGTTTATAATACATTGTTGGTATTGCAAATTACCACTGGTAAGATTAACCAACTTTTTGCTATGGAATCCTTCAAGCACGCATGGACTGTACCCACACTGAACGCTTAAACATATTATTTATTTCAGTTTCATAATTTGTTTCACTCACTTCTTTAGAGAGGTGTTCTATCTTTTGCTTTTCAGTTTCCTGCTTTTGAATTCTTGTGAACATCTGTGAAATGTCCAGTAACGCATCCTTGACGTTGAACTTACATCCCTCCACATGAATGAACTTGGCACGCCCTTTGGAAGGCTCCACATTCACCTAGGGTTGATAGGTCAAAGTGTTTGATAATATTGAAAATGTCTGCTGTAAAGAAATAGTGTACTCCTTAAAGGGCCTATGAAATAGAATTTTGTAATGCTGTAAACAATAAAGTATGCCAATTACAACATTATATTATTTTTTTTTTTCACAAGCCATTTTACACCATTAAAAAAATCATTTCGAAATTTAGGGGGGCCGCCGCGCCCCACCCATACCTCCTCATTAACATAAAATCCGTGACGTAAACAAAGGCACTCAACAAAACGACTTGTCATACGCCGTGCGTGGGGCCATGCAAACACTGCACAGAAGGAACAAGTTCGAAAAAGTTTGTCTCTCTCTTTTGGGGTCTTTTTACGTTGATTTTAACAAATGCCATCAAGGTGTGTTGCTGCTGGGTGTAGCAACACCACTAAAGATGCAGTTAGTGTCCATACATTTCCATCGGACCCAAAATTCAGACGGATATGGACGGCGAATGTGAAGCTGACCATCAGAGCCAAATGGTCTGGACGGAGCGAGCAGCCTATGCTCTGCAGTGCCCACTTTGAGCAAAGTTGCTTTGAACGTGGCCTTCACAACCAATTTGGCATGAAGTATAAGGCCATGCTGTTGCCAGTTGCCGTTCCAACAATATTTCCACTAAGCAAAAGGCTGCGAAACGACCGGAGAAAAGGAGAGGTGCTTTTTGGAAGCGGGAAAAACTCAGGGTAAATAATTTTGGCCGTTTGTAAAGTTCGTACCCGTCCGTGCACACAATTCACAATACCCCCAAGCACCGCAGCCCAGTCCCCCGTTCATGTTATACAAACATATATTTTTCGCATTATTGTTGACATCATATCTGATATTATATTCTAATATATACATGTAATTTTATAGAATGTATCAATTGTCCACTGACTGAACACGTACTTCTGAAGATTTATATTCCACCCCCAAAAATGGTTGCGTTATTGTCTATCGGTATGGTGTGTGTGTGCGTGCGTCCAATCCGACATGTTCGGTGGACGACTCGACTCGGCTGTGTACTTAAACTGGTACCCGTTGCGCGCCTGGGCACCAGACCATGGCTGATCTCGATTTGGGAGCCGCTGCCTTTGTGTACGTCACGAACAGCGCCCTCTTGTGGCGTCCAAAATACGAAAGTTTCGGGGGTATTTTTTTTTATTGAATTAAAATTTGACTGAACTTAATCCTGCGTAGTAGGCCTACACGTGAAAAAGATTTTAATCCTGAAGCGACCGGTTTAAGAGCCCTTTTTACAGCCATACATAGTACTCAAAATAGAAATAAATACTTACATGGAAATACATGTTAAACATACATGTCATTGTAAACCTTCGAGTAACTACTTAGCAAGTTACCTTCCGTACTTTATTTCACTGATGTTGATATTACTTTCGGGCCCCAACTATGCTAAACTTAGTATCATTATCTTCAATGTAGCTGTATACATTTTGAAAAATTAATGTGTGTGTTACATTCAGGAAAGACAGACCACAACACATTTGTTATAAATTGCGTTTAAGAGAGAAATAACATACACAAACATCACGCTTCCTTCCAATTTGTGTGAGCTCAGCTTCGTGTTCCGTTGTCATTTTGTCAATCAATCCCATCTCATCTGGAAAATCCTGTGTCAGATACAAAACCAAATTATGACACTGCTCCTTTTGAATACACAACATAGTATACACAAGATCACACAACCTGCACATCCAAAAAGTCATTAACCTTAATTAGCTTAAACCCATTAAAACGCATTTTGTTTGGTTCTCTTGGACCGATAATTGTACTTGTAAACAGGTATTGCTTTCCATGGCAATCAGGCATATTAACATATACCAGTAATTTAAGTATACACGTTTTGGTGCTATGCGGTATTGGACCCTAGTAACTAACGCAAGGAAGTCAGAATATTTACACATACCTCAGATAGAAATTCTTCATCTTGAAACCTATCTAGTTTGTCTGAAGCCTTCTTCAGGGAATTCATATCTAAGGCACAGAGCTGTAGAATGACTGTCTCTTGAAGCTCTTCTTTTTTCTTGTCATCTTCAACACTGTCAGTAGTACCATGTGCAGCAGCACTAATCTTCTTCACGGTCTTAGCTAAACATTCTGTTGACGAAATATCACATCGTTACCCGACATGCATTCTACATACTAATATTATACAGTTTCACAATGGAAGCTTAATATAAAGAAACGAAGTCCTTGTTCAACTCGTTCCAAAAGGATGAATTTGTTCAGCAAAGCAAATTAATGTCATGCATAGTGTGACGAGATTGGGTGGCCCGGCAAATCTAATCTGCCCTTCTTTGTGAAGTTTCCTGAACTTGTAGTCCGGAAGTACATGAAGGTCAGAGGAGATCGCAGTGTGAGTGGCAGGTCTCTTTGGTACGGTGGCTGATTTCTACGGTGGCTAATTTCCGCCAACAACAAAACACCTTTTCAATACGGCGTTATAACGCCCTAATTATTACGCCCTAATTTACGGCGTTATAACGCCCTATTACGGCGTTAATGGCGTTATAACGCCGTAAGTTAGGGCTTAATAATTAGGGCGTTTGTAACACCGTAGGGCGTTATAACGCCGTACTTAAAAAAATGTTTTGTTGTTGGCGGAAATCAGCCACCGTACCTTTCAGAATAGTTGTGACGAAGTGGCGGCTAATAGTTGAGTTCAAGAGAACTTGAATGGCACAGTGAGACGATCGCAAATATCTACCCAGAGAGTTGACCATAGATGACCATAGGGCCGTTCGTTATTAGTCGAGTAGTCCAACTGATAAGGAAGCTCAGATAGAGACACTGCGAAACAAGCGGCGTGCTAGCGCGTGCATTTGGTCGCCAAATTTGCTATAGTTGAAACTGGATCAGATATTGTAGAAGGTGCACTCAGGTAAGACAAGGATTGTTTAAAGGGTATTAAAAGATTACCTAAATTTCCATGAGAGAGTTGCCTAAGAGGCAATGCAATAAAAGAGTACCTTTTTTTTTACACACAGAGCTGTGTTCTTGTGTCTGTCTTTTTGTTAGTCCGGTCGTTACCCTGCCCTGCCCCAGAGTGCCAGAGACAATCAGTAACCCATCTGCGGTAAATCTACTCAAAACGAACTCACATCCCCGGGCCTGAGTTTGCTCAAAGTATTTCCTAGGTCCAAGGTTGAATTAAGGTTTGATGTTTGGGAGACTTTCAATTAAAAAAATATTATTATTTTTCTCCAATCAAGGCCCAATGTCATGGAACTGCTGGGTAACACAGAATTCTGCACCAAAACATGTACAATCTGAAACTTGTCAGGGCATTGTAAGCACAGAATTCTGCACTTGCAACACATAAGAAACTCGCACTTTACAGGGCAAAGTAAGCGCAAAATTCTGTGGGAAGGGGTGTCACGAAATAACCATTGTCATGAATAACCATTTCAATTGATATAACTTTTTTCCGACAATAAGTTCAAATTTTTTTGAAGAAGAGCAAGGACAAATATGTATTCATGTTGGGGGGACAAATTCAATTAAAAGAAATTGTATTTAACATAAATTTGTGAGAGAATAACTTCATCACCATCTGCTAGTTTGCAGTAACACAACTTGTACAATTTAGTCAAATTTTGTTGTCATAACATTTTCAAGAAAACACGGAAGAAAAGTTTGTTTGGTCAGGCATTTTGTGCACGATCAAGTACTATTTGTTTTATCACTTTAACTAAATATGATTTTGTGTTAATGCAGAAAAAGGAGAGTTCTTCATGTCATGCCGATGTGGCAGGAGAAACTTTCACCCCATACGAGGAAATGTGTACAAATTCCTTCTGATAGAGCCCTCCTTCAGCCTACGTTAATATTTCCCATGAGGAGGTTATATAGGGGACGGATTTCCCTATGACACCGGCACCCACTTGTGATGCACTCTTGTCGATAAAATGTTAACAGCATGTAAGGCACACGTTTATATATGCAAACAGTTAGTGTCATCTCCCACCGATGATATTGTTAATTTTTGTATACGTTTCTCTTACGTTTATACCTTAATATATTTGCATAATGTCAGAGTTCATGTAATCCTCGACTAATCTCCTGCTGGCATCTAAGGAATGTTTTTTTGTAGGATGCGCCAGGCCCATACCTCTACGTACCTGGGTGCAGGACATTTTAAAATAATTTCTGTTTCTGGTTTCGTTTGGTTCAGTTCACCTTATCTTCTGTAGTCAACCCAGGGTATTTTTCGCTGCCAAGCTCGTAAGTAGAATATTTGTTCAATTATAAGATTTAATATTACTTGTTTCCATTGTATAAATTAGTTGATTATTGTAAATTTATTGCCTTTCCACTCTGATGATTTAGGTCCTTCTTGATTGGTTTTTGATTAATAAGCAGATTTGAGTCTCTGTATGACCCAATGGTTTCGGTTAATATTTGGTATGTAAAGGTGATTATTGTACCCCTAGCTTAGTTGTTGAGTCCTGTTTTGGATCAGCCAATATCTGTTTCCTTACAATATAATGTGCTATGATTTTTTCCCCACAGTTTTGTTGAATCAGTACGCCGCAGTAAACCCCATAAATTTAAGTATGATCACCCATGGGTTCATTATGTCGTGATTTATTAAAGCCTTTCATCGATATTTTTCTTAAATCATTCCGGAAACCATTGGCTGCTTATTTTCTTTAAATGTTCCTCTTTGCATTTTTGATTTGATTGATGAGTAAATTCTGTATTTAAATATTATTTATATTATTTATTATGTGATATTTTAGTTCACCTGCTTCTCTCCCGACTCATCATTGTTCTATCAACACGGTGAGAGTTAGTGTTAGCAAATTTGTACAAATCTATTTTGCCTGAATATATATTTAATATAATATGAATGTAGAATATGAAGGCAAACAGGGAAACAGTGACATGTTAACAGTGAGCAAATATTAAGAGTGGTGTTGGGGAAAAAACCACTAATGGATGCAGTTCTTGCATTGCTTCGGACGCGCAATAAACAGAAAAGTTGTGGATTTAATCACTCTGTCATATCAACTTGACAAGTATACATAATTTAAAATATTTGTGTCACCACCTCCCGCCCCGTTTGTAAAGCATGGTTTGAATGGTCATTGCATTTAGTTGTGTACGTTTTTAACGGGATTAACAAAGCAAATAATGAGTTAGGTTGACGTTCAATGAAATGTTTTACTTTTCAGCAAAGCTTTTGCTTACTTCAAGATTAAAAATTTCTTTGATTGACATGTAAAAAGAAGTTGAAATAGCGCTTTCTTATTTATTTTCAATAAATCTTTTAACTCATTGAATCTGTGTAAAACAAATCGGTCGGAAATTTTCTGTGTTGGGAAATTGTTTTGACTCAAGATTGAACTTAAGACAATCTACACCGTCATCAATTTTTTTAATTAAGCTTTATTTGGAATCACAAATCACTCATGAGTTTCGTCTTCTTTAGAATATGTTTTTTTAACAACCCTGTATCATACCTTTGAAGAGAAACGAAGGGATGACAAGATCCATCGAAAACCGATAACTACTTACCATATCCTTTCCGCAGAAACCCTTTGCTCTGCTTATAGGAATGACCCACTTCCTTTTCCAAAGCCTTTTGAAAATCTGGAAGCATTTTCTGTTGGAAGATAACTAGGCGAATCAGGCGCAGGTGCTGAGGCTTCTTTCTACATGCAAACTCACCAATGGCTTTCAACATAATATCAGCACAGGAATCCACTGATTGACAAAGATTACCTGAGAAAGTAACAACACATCGACTATAGTCAACGTACCATGTATCCTCCTTGTATTATTTTGAATCTAGGTTTTTATTGTCATTTTTTCTGAGGTAAAGAAAGACTCAATGATACATCCTTCGGCACCAGCATTCCCATAGTATATTATTTAGTACAGATGACAACCCTTATAGTTGTTGTCACAATTATTTCAATTTTGTTTGTTGTACATGTATTTTATTGCCCTTAGTGTCAATAGCGGTTTCCTATTCATCATCAAGTAAAAATGCGAAAGTTTTATGAAAAGGGACATTTCCCGAGTTATGTATAATAGTTGCTGAGTTGGGTTACAACATACAGTGAAATGAACAAGCTTAGCCCACCAATGTTTACCTTTGCAAAGGTTTGGGTCTGTATTTTAATAGCATTACTTAACTTGGGTCATGTTCTACACGAGTATAAACTTTATTTGTTTGTACTGTGATAGCTGACTTTAATGGCTTGATTGTTAAATGTTCAACATGTTGGCTTGTTAAAAGAATATGAATAAACAATTAGAAACAAAGGCTATTCGGCCAAATGAAGCATATCAGTTGATAGTAAATAGCCTACCTGTCCCCAGAGCTGGGAAAGAAAGAGATGTGATGCCCTTCTTCTCGGCCAGTTGTAAAACCTTAGCTACTACAGCCTTGATCCGCTCGGGTGCTTTTGGAGTTACAACATGGACAATTGACTTGCAGAGAAGGCGACCTGCTCCAGTGACATACATGGTGTGGTTTGGATCTGTCATTGTTTTTCAAGTAAAATAAGAGGTGATTAATCTTCATGGTCTCCGTCTTTGGACTTTACGGTCTTGGTCTCGGTCATAATTGGCATTGTATTACCTTTAAGAGTTTAGTTTTGCCTTGGATGGAACTAAGGACCTGTCTTTTTATAGTCAAAGCCCTTCATGAGATCGTAGCTCCATGGATGTCTTCTTCTTAGATATTTAATAAGAGTTTGGTCTCAGTAAAACACCAACATTTCTCTCTTGGACCTTTGAAGGTTGGTCCTCGTATCTTCACCATGTACCTTTGTAAATGTCTAGCTCTCCGTGAAATAAATTTGAGTCTAAAGTCCGTAGATCTTTAAATTAGACCTAAAACAATAATTATGGTCTTGATATCAGTCAAATACTTTGATTCTACATCTGAGAGTCTTTGTGGGTAGTCCTCAAGGTCTTCGAATGGACCCTGAATAAGCTCTTGATCTCGGTCATTGACCTTTGAGTCTATGTCTGGTGACCTTTTGGAGTTATTTAATCCTTATGTTGGTCTAAGCCTCGAACCTTCAGGTCCAGGTCTCAGTCACAGAACTGTGAATCCAAGTCTGGGACAAAGGGTTTGTTGATCTTCTAGAACATCATTTGAAATTAGGTCTTTGCCTATTAACACAGAACTCGAAACTAAGCCTGCGACTTGTAACGCTTTGTTGATCTTCAAGGTCCCAGACTTTATAGGTTTTGATCTCAATCATAGATTCGCAAGGTCTCCAACTTCGATCTTAAGGAATTGGTTTCAGTAATAGTACTCCAATAGTATGTAATAAGTCCAACCTCTACCGTCTTGTTGATTCTCCCTAAAGGTCGGTACCTTATCAAGTCTAAACCGTGGGCCTTTAAATTCTAATTGAAATCAGCAAATTACACTATAGGCATTTTGTTTCTTCAGTTTATTCAGTGCATCAGGTTATCTTAGATTTTCTGTTTCAGCTGAAAGTCATTACAAATATTATGTTTATAAGAAACAGCTATAAAAAGAACAGTGTCTTATGCTCTTAGTTAAAATTACACAATCCAATACCACCTTAAACGCACTATAGTTCAAGGAACAAAAGTACATATTTATTGACCAACCCTCTCACTTTGTTTGGAAAGGCTGTCACATTGCTCCCTTACACTTCCTCCGCCAACCTTCAAGATAGCTTGCGAAACAGGTCCTGATAACGAAGATTCACATTAAATACAATGTTAATTGTTTTTTTAAACATGGACTTTGATATGTGTGATTTATTATACTAGCCAGATGTACATGAAAGGAACTAGCATAAAATAAATCAATTGTGTAGACAAATACACAAATAGTAAAAAACAAATTGTGTAAAAACTATGATCCAATTAAGAAGTTTAAAAATTATTTTTTATATATGCAACTTTGTAGTTCAGTGCAGGTTTAATTCTAAAAACATGTAACTGCAGACCTAACCAAAATGAGGTTAGAATGCGAAATGGAGTCTGGCACGTTGTCATCATCATGGCAACTTGTACTATTACGTATAATCACTGCACACGGTACTTGCACCAAGTCTGTATTTTTTCTTACCTTTTAAGTCTAAGCCCTTTTCGACACTGTTTACAATTGCATGAGTTGTTTCTCGCACAAGATCTCCCTTCTGGACTTGAAGACAAACTGACCCAATGTTGGTTTGTAGAATCCCTGATGTAGAATCTTCCCTTATTTCTGAGTACGACTCCCGGTCAGTTGCAACTACAGTTTAATGTAAATGTGTGTGCAAGTTGAACAGCTATCAGATTAGAGTCACGGGGATTGAGCGGTTAAAATGCCCGGATTGTCACCATAGGCATCGGGCAAAATCAAAGTGCAGAAATAAAACAAATTCACATGGTTTTTAACAAATTTGAGTAGAGTTTGTTTTCCGAACTATCTTTATACAGTGAAGAATTGAAATAAAAAGGGTCTGAAAATTGATTAAGCCAACCTGCTTCTGGTTTGTTTTCCTTCCTCAATTTTCTCCCTTTAGTTTGTATAACTCCTCCAGTGGCTCCTCCGGTTGCTCCCCAAGTGGCTCCAGGAGATGAAGCATCAAGACGTCGAACTTCGATTTCAAATCCCTTCATAAAAAACCAGCAATAGGTTAGCTTATTAAATACACAATAACTAGATATTTACTGACAGAAAACACCTTTTTATTCTGTTCTTATCCGAATGTTGGTAATAAATAATTATATGAGCTTGAGAAAATAACAACTGTCTGCTGATACAACTATGTGAAAGTGACAAAATGTCAGACATTGTGAAGGAAACAAACATTTTAGCGGTTAAATAAGTGTTAATTAGTGATCTGAAATCGCCCCCATCAAAATTAAGTGTGCCCATCAGTGGTATGGTCTAATATAGTATGGAATAACAAATAATCGTTTGTACAACATGAAGGGGTATACATGTACAATGCACTTTCGGGTGAGCGCAATTTTTTATAACAGTTGTGTATTATGATCTGGAAGATGAGGTCTTATTTATGGCGTTTAATATCTCACTAATTGGTAAGCCAAATAATCTAATTTTACCTTTGGGTATGCTCAATGAACAAGTTATACCAATAAAGACAGTTTTTGTTGTTGTTATCGTTTAAATATAAAGAAGGGGAGACAGAAATGTTACCGCCTTGAACTACATGGATTCTAATTTTCCTGACTGCGTGGCTGGCCGGCCCCAGAATCCGTGGATGGAAATTCCGGCCCAATACGCGGCTAGCTGGAAAGAAACTAAATAATCACGGATGACTTGGTTTGCGACTTGGGCACAAATCGTGAATATTTATGTAAATATTTGCGATTTGGGGTACAAATCGCAAATATTCAGGTAAATATTCACGATTTGGGGGTACAAGTTATGAATATTTACGTAAATATTTTCGATTTGGGGCACAAATTTGTGAATATTTAATTAAATACTTAAGTAAATATTCAGGATTGGGCCTCAATCGCAAATTTACGTTAATATTAACGCGAATATTATTTGCAAATTGGGGCAAAACCGTGAATATTTGCGCAAATATTCACGTAAATATGTTTGATGTCTCTTCAGGGCCACAATAATTTGATGTTGATACCTTGATAGTTTCCATGTCTTTGTCATACACAACAAAGTGCACATCTTTCAGTGGTCCATTTGGATGTTGGCTGCTGAATTCAAAAGCTGCCTCATACATGCAGCGAGCAGTAACAGCTGGTGGATAACTCAGGTTTCCTGTTCCAAGTGCAGGGATTGCCATGGAGGTCATCCCATTTCTGGAACCATGCACCATTAGTTCTAAAACAAGCTTCTTCAAAAACTGTAACAATAATTATAAGCATGAAATAATTAATAATGTCATGATCAAGGTTAAATTCAACCTGCAATGATTTAGGACTAAGATTAAGTTATGCATTAAAATATAGTTCATTCTAATGTCCTTATTATCTTATTTCATTCATTAAAAAGGATTTTAAATATTTTGGGCACATACAAAAATAAAATAAATAAAAATCAGAATGTGTGAGAGAAACATTTTGCTGATGTTTAAGACAATCTTTACCAAATGTATGACATAATGTTTCAGTCTACCTGCGTTAAAACCTTTGTGAACTGCCCTTAAGCTGATAAAACCAGATAACCTCCTTATAGTACCCCTCCCCCCCCCCCCATTGCTACTCATTTGTACATTTGAAAAGCCCCTAAATTGTGACTAGCCCCAGCCCTAGTGAGTTTTGTGACGTAAAATAGAAATATTTTCAAACACGCAGTACAGCTGGTTTTTGACTATCCCGCCAGCGACCGCGATATATTTTTTTCCAGCTCAGTTGCGGCAGAATCAACAGGGGCGCTGTTTGCGGGGATTTCGTAATGAAAAAAATATGAATAATGCATTACTGTTGTGTGCTGTCAGCATCGCTAGCTCTATGATCGCAAGGCGCTGTTGACACTCAGGCACTTTTCTTGATGCGTGTACGGTGGCTGGTGGATGAGGCGTTCCGTGGTCCTTTCTCTATGGTATAAGCATGTTTTAAGTGAATAATAGACCTATGCATGAATACACACACAACATTTTGTTTGTTTGTTTGTTTGTTTGTTGGGGTGTTGGGTTGTTGGGTTGTTTGTTTGTTTGTTTATTTGTTTGTGCACTACAAGCGCTGTATATTTGCATAAATGCCACAATACAAAGCGTTCATAACGTTATGTTTCAGGTCAGTCAATTGTTTTCTTTTTTCTTCATATAAATTTGGTTGTACTCCTTTTCAAACGTGGCACCACACAGTCATTAGGAGTTACCAATCAAAACTGCCACTTGGTGCAATTTTTTTATACCGAGTTCAGCTCACCGTAAATACGGTGTTGTCATGGAAGGTTCTGGTATATCTAGTTATCTAAAAAGTGTTCCGATTGGACATTGTAAAGGCTCGTACTTTTAGGATCTAAGATGATTGCCGATTTGGCCTGTACCTTGTGAGCATTCACAGCATGCTCATTCTATGCTATAACTCCCTCTCCGACCGTGACTAGAACTCTTGACAAAGAACCAGTACTTGCACTTCAAGACCTGATTACCTCGTTGCATTGACTCTCATCTGCTCAGACTGGAATTGTTTATATCCTTCGCATACACAATGATAGATCTTCTTGCAGGCCAGAAGTCCTGATCCTGTTTCGACAAACAACCAGGATGCAACACTGCCCCGAGCAGCTATCAATGTATTGCATTCTTGCTGGAGGGTGGGCCCGGCTGCTTGGGATATCGCTTGGGATACTTTCCCACTTCCCAGGTTCATATCACTCCCTGCTGTATTTACGATAACATCAACCTACCATAGACAGAAGATGATGGACAATTTATACCAGATAAAAATGCAATGTAGCCTTGCTTGGAGGATGTCTTGCCAGTAGTAATGACACAACATCTGGAACCTTTTATTTTCATGCAACAATATGAAATCCTCTCTGATAAAGTATACTACACAAACACCCTGGTATTGTAGAAATTCTATAAAAATGGTTCTTGTAAGGCACAAAGTAAAGGTTTACCGCTTCCACTGCAATGCTTCCCTTGATCATCTTGATGGTCAAGCCTTCCAGGGTCACAATGTTCAGTCCAGAAACAGTGAATCTTGGTTCTGTCGCTTGGTTTGGTAGTTCAACTGGGATGGGTCTGTTTCTATCTGTGCCACCAACTGAGTGAGTGAAAAGGGAAGTGAAGGTATAATGGTCATACTTCGGTAATGACCAGGAAAGGAATTGTGTCATTTTTATCCTAAAGCCTTATGGTACATAATGATGGTAAGCAACCTGCAAAAATATATATTTTGCTTTAAGTGATTAGAAATTAATAAAAGTATGTCAACACTTTCTTAAACCCGTCGCTAGGCAGCGCAGTACCACCCAGGTACCACCGCAATAATGGCGGTATCTGCTGCCACCAAGAGTTCAAGATCGGTGAAGGATTGCTGTATACCTTTTGTTTCATTGCTGATGCACACCACGACGAACTTTTGATTGTTGATCGAATCCAAAAGTCTCTTCCCCGCATGGTCTTGTATAACAGCTAAAGCAGATTGCCCTTTGATGGCAATCGCATCTTCATCTATTTCATTGTCGACGTATGATTTAGCATCCCTGACATCTCTGCTAGTAGCACCGTGTATTGTGATCTTACCATCATCAGATCCACTGCATGCTGCATGAATGTTCTGTGACCCTAGAACTTCATGAATTGTGTCCGGGACACATTGAACAAATCGTACCTTGATACTCCCGGCTTTGAACTCAGTCTTTTCTAAACTGTCCATCATCCTCCTTATGTTTAGCTCCACTTCTTTGACGGTTTTCCGCATTCCGTCTAGAGTGATGCCGGTTTGACCGTATGAGCTGAAATCTGTGATCTTTAGGGCTGGAAAGGACTCTTCAATTTGCCGCTTAATTCCACACAAAGTAAACAGCTGTAGCTTCTCTGCATCCCAGTAGATGTCTTCTTTTGTTTGCTCAGCATCATACTCAGCCTCCTTCTGTAACTCTTTTGTGACAAAGATAATTTTTGCTTCAGTAACATCAACATCTGTTTGCTTTCCGGCCAGTATCACTTCATGAAGTTGAGGATCCTTGACGCAAGTTGTTGAGTTTATCTCAATCTTACTGAGTTTTTCAATTGTATCCTTCCACAGTGATTGCGGAACTGAAACTCTGGCAGTTTTGTATCCTTTCATGAAGTCATTCAGAACATTGACAGCTTCCTTTTCCCAGTTTAACCATGATGATTGGTGATGGGATTCGTCAATTACTGGTTCTAGTTTTGCTTGAGACTTCCGAGTACCATCCGGCCACTGCAGATTTGCTTTCACCTTGGCCAATTCTTTCAGCAACTTGTTCTTAGCAAGTTTACCTTTTCCATAGAGGAATTCCATAATAGGTTCCTGTACTTCTACTGACACTGGTTTTGGGATATGTGGAGTTGGGGCATCAAATGGGCTCAGTCTCCCCAGGAAGTCATGATATGATTCAATATGCAGTTCATTACCACCAAGCTTATGATGACCATGTGTTAAGACATCCTGAACCACTGCAGGAATTAAAAGACACGAATGAAATATAATGCTTAAGTTGCGCTTATGCTTAACTTAGGAGCAAAACTTACGATCCAACATTTTCAATAACTTAAAATATTGAGAAATAAATCTACATGCTGACAGCAGTGTTTTCCGTGTCAATTAAAATGGGAGGGGAGCCCACTTTGCTACTTCCAGTGACTTCCTTGTTCATGTTTCCAATAATGCCACCTCTCTTTGAAAATTTGCCATGATATAAAACTTACTCATTTATTTTGATTCATTTATGGCTTTTAGTTTAACTTCACAGTTTGGGTGTAGATAGAATCATCACCCATTTGATTGATTGCTGTATTCTTGTCAGTTTGCAGACTGTGTAATTTGTGTTTCGATCATCAGTTTGAAATTTTACAATCTCGCTCAGTTCATCAGCCTAGGGAAACAATGGCTATCAGAGCAGAAGATGTCTTGTGGAAGATGTTCATACAAAATCCTTTGTCTGATTTGCATGCTTCATTCTTTTGAGCATCACTCCTAGTCAAGCCCAAGAGACAAATACAAGACTTTGACGTAGACCTGAAGGTTTCAGACTGCATACAACCCGACTAAGAGAATAATATAGGTTTTCTCGGTCAATTTCGGCAAATGAGCAGCCAATTTAACCACCACGCTATTCTATTTCGCGCGAAATCGAATGCTACTAAAAAGGGTCATTCGATTTCGTTTTATGACTAGTCAAATGTACTGTTGCGTCATTCGATTTAAAGCTTTTTGAGGCGTGTGTTTAGTCATTCAAATTCATTTTTGGGCAGTCATTTCTGTAATTTGTGCAATCTAAAAAACGCTTTGTTAATAAGGCATATACGGTTTACTTATTTGCACTTGAGTCACTTTGTACTTCGAAGAGGAGCTTTTTGCTACAGTTTTACACGCATATTTCAATAAGTTTGCAGCTTGTGGTACAACCATACCTATACGCCAAACATATACGCCAAGATGTCTGGCACGCCAACAGATTGATGGTTGAGGAAGAAACAACATAAACAACAAAAACCAGGAAAAACATAAAGAAACACCCCATTCAAACACAATACAAAATTAGGCCAGTTAACCAATAAAGATCCCCCAAAAAAAAGAATATAGGAGAAAACAAAGAAGAAAACACATCATGGGCCCCATGTAAAGTCTCCTGGAACCATAAATAAAGAAAATAAGGTTTGCCTGAATTAAAGTGAAGATACGAAACAGTTGCCTAATACATATTATCTGTTTATTCGTATTTCTTTAGTCGTACTTATTTGAATTCTCATTTAGCGAAATTGATTGCCTCTTTACGAAATTGAAAAAAAATAAACCAGTAAAATCTCCAGTCGAACCAGCTTTGCTAAATTGAATGATGATTGTGCGTCACGAAAAAGAATGACGATATGCTAAATTGAACACAGTGCAAAAGGAATTTGAATGCCTCAATACGAAATTGAATGCCCGAATTCTGAAATTTGAAACGCAGTAACAACTGGAGAGGCAAAATAGCTTTAATTCGAACGCACGAAAATGAAATCGGCTGCTCATTTGCCGAAATTGACCGAGAAAACCTATAATATGGCCGGTCAAATAACAGACATCAGAATTAATACCAATATAACAACTACATTTTATTTTGTGATATACATACCCCTCCAGTCTTCAAAGTAGACTATTGCCTCTCCATCCAAAGGTCCAGGTTGTACAACTGTCACTCCACTGCCGCCACTCTTCTTTTTGTTGTCGAAATACAACTCAACCATTTGTAAGTTTTGTGGAACTCCTGAAATGGTGCATATAAAATTAGGTTAACGCGATAGGAATTGTAAAGACACTTTATCAAGTTTTTTAAGAAATTGACGGAGAGAGAAAAACAAATGTAGATCCCTATATACATTTAAAAAGATTTGGGTAGTATAAATGGGCATTATGACCAAAGAATATCTCTCATGAGAAAAGTGAATATCAATGAAAACAGGTGCTTGAAAATTTTTACAACCACCCTCCTCAACGCCCCCCCCCCAAAAAAAAAGACCCACAAAAAAAGAAAACACCAACAACACTAAACATAAACAACGAAACAAAACAAACGTAAATCGGTATTGCCATACACTGTTAATTTATTCAAGTGGGACAAAGGCATTCAGCACTTTGCACGTGCAATATCAAAGTTAGTGCAAGCAGATATTGCACAGTTTAGCAACAGGCCTTGATTCAAGCCTCTCACAGTTGCCCTTTGCTTGGTCCCCCTTTAAATGTTTCCCATTTAAATTCAAATGTTTCCCATTTTAAGATTCTCCAAAGCGAGTACCCTTAAACAAATGAAACTGGCCTTGTCCTCTCAAAGATGAACTTCCAGGCCTATAGTTAGGATTATTATGTAGGAGTAATAAAATATGCAACATTATTTCAGAAAACAGCATTTACACTCCTCTATAGTGTAAGCTGAGAATTTGGTTGTGAGCACAGAATAATTTGCCAAGTAACACCAAGGTACAATTGTGCACAGGCCAACAAATAAATACAAATAACAATCAAACCTTCGACTAAGATGGCGTCGGCATGATGAACTCTCTCTGCCTTTAATGAAGTATCATTGAATTGTCTCTTAGAAATGTTTCTGATAACAGTCTCCAGGTCTATTTAATAAAAGATATTGCAAAACTACACACATTACCCGTCTTTCAGTTTCTGTAAATGTTGTTTTTTTGAAAACTAAAAAATTTAAACGAAACAAGGCTCTGCATAAAATAACGAGCACATGGACACGCCTTTTTGGCTTGATAAAGCACTATACAAGAACTTTAATATTATTATTCCTACATTTCTTTCAATGACAATAGGGTGTACCTACTGAATGCTAAGTTCATTGTACATGTAAATTATTCAAATACTCATAATGTAGCAGCTGTAGAAGATAAACAGAGGTTCAAATATCTCCAACCTAGGTATTCTTCTGTTAAGTTGAAACATTTTGAACGTAAGAAAGTTATTTACACATGTAATTGGAAAATATTTCTTGGAAAAGAACCATTATTTACCTGGAATATCACGTGAGAAAGTACATATAGCTGTTCCAGGATTCTCTCCGTATTGGATTGTGGGTTCCTCATCCATGGATACTCTATTCTCAATGAAGAGCTTCACATGCTCAGATGAGCTTCCATCTGGTATTCCTTTTAGAAACAGACATCGTGCTTCGATTGGACGTGGACGACGTTTATTCTTTGTGATGAGTTTGATGTTCAGTGTGGCGCCTGATAGCTTGTGATTTTTTCCAGCCACTACAGAAGCAACTGGAATTCAACAATTGATAACAGAAAAAAAGAAGATAATATTTTGAAACTGAATAGATTACCTTGAGTTTTTCATACATCTTCACATGGCGAGCTTCCATGATTTACAAGATGAAACTAACCTGATGGGTCCTTGAAGGTAATGTTGATAGCACCTGTCTCAGATTCTTTCTCGAACATCTCTATTTCACCTCCTCCAGATTTGAGTGGATTCTCAAAATAGAGCTTCAGGACTTCAATATCTGTTGAACGTTTATGATCAGTCACTACAATCAGTAGCTCATCTTCATGTGGTTCATCTTGTAAGTTTTCCTGTCAAAACAAAGTGGCATTAGAGGGTGATACAATTTAAACTTTACAAGGAAAAGATGTTATCATTCGGAGGTGCTAATGTTCTTGTAAAATGTAAGTCTTTCAAAAATCCTCAAAAATAAGACTTATCTGAGCAGTTCCATAAACTCGTGAAACATGGCAGGTGCATTAATCACTTCAATACCCCAAAACCCAAACACTAAGTGATTTTTAATATATCTTATTTTGTGTTTCATCATATTTACTATCTCATAGAATTGAAACTTGTTGTTAACAAAAAGGTTACCTTTTTGATGCCACTATCTACTTTCGAAGACGAATCTCCATCAAGACTTCTCCGTACTGCCGCTCCTGGATGTCTTTTCATCTGCTGATCTTCTTGTTGTATGGTGTCTGCTCTTCCAGCCTGTTGGTTATTTACACCTGAAACACTGCGATCAGTGGCATTTTCCATCATACTACCAGCAGGGGTTCCTTTTGGGACCAAAGTTTGTTGCTGCTCCCCAATCGGAGATTGGTGAGTAGAATTGGTTTTACTAGGAAAGCGACTTGATTGGTTGAAGGGGAGTCTCTGCTCCAGCATGTCAAATTGGTCGGGTGAAAAAGTAGCTGGGTAAATCGACCCCCTCTCATACAAATGGTTAGAAAACGACAATCTTTGGTGTTGGATGTTTTCATTTGTCATTCTTTCTACTGGCCATCCTTGGAAACCTAATGGGAAGTTGGAGTCTATGGTACCTCCCCTTGGTACCCAGATACCAGACACATTTCTTTGTGTTTGATGTGGGTTTGGGGTCACCATGTAGCCAGAAATTATAGGACCTTGTGGCAGGTGATGTTCATCTTTACAATACATGTCATCACTTCTCCTTTGATTACTCGAGTCAGTCAGATGTTGAATTCCCAGACCAGGAGGTGCAAGACAATTTGATACATCACATGATACCTGAACATTACAAAAGTAAAACAAGAAATGAGCAAACATCCTTTGTATCCTAGCGTGTCATGGCCGAGTGGTTAAGAGCATCGGATTCAAGTTCTGGTGGTTTAGTCATCAGGGTGTGGGTTCGAGTCCCGGTCATGACGCTTGTGTCCTTGAGCAAGACACTTTGCTATAATTGCTTCTCTTCACCAAGGGGTATAAATGGGTACCTGCAAGGGTAGAGGTAGATATTGTGTTTGAAAAAGACTTCGGAGCGCCACGGCAGTCCAGGGCTGTATACTCCCCAGGGAGCTGAGAAAGATTAAAGGAATGTTATTGGCTCAATGATCAGGACACTAATATACAGCGCATTGATACGTTATTGTAAAATGCGCTATATAAGAACTAGTTATTATTATTATTATCACCCTTCAATAAGCATTAGTCTGCACTCTCTTCTTTCTATGCAGAGGTGCGGGGACACTAAATGGCACACTTATAATTGGCATTAAATCCATATTGTACTTGGAATATGACTGAGCCCATGCTCAAAAGACCAACAAAATATCGAAAAACCTCCCAATATCAGGCATGATGATTGGTCTTTGGAAAAAAGTACAATACACTTTTCAAATTCAAAGGACTGACCTACAAAGTACAATTAATAGTGCTGACTGTAATACACTTTTCAAGCCCAAAAATCTGACTTTTCCTGGGGCAAAAAAAAATCGGAAATTTTACGAAATAAGGAAGAATACCATGCTTGCAATAAATATGCTGTTATTTGTACACTGTGTTTCAGAATTCAACGATTTATTTATGGACGAACAATCAAAACTCATATTCAACCTTACATTGAGCAAATAAACTCTGCCCTCCCTGTGCATCTGAACTTTTTGATTTAAAGAAAAACATTCAGAAGATTTGACCTTAACTTTTTCAATGATTAGTGCAGGACCAGTTAGCTTGTCGCTTCACTGGTCCTCATTAATTTTCACAATGGTCAATATTTGATATTAAATAGGGATGCTCTTAAACACCTAACTTGCCAACTGGACCACATTTCGACTGGTCCGCGGGTGTTTTAACAAGCATTTGGCCAGTAGACTTATGTTAAGGGAGAAAACTGATCCATACTTAGTTTGTGTAGAGTAGCATCGGGCAACACGCTTGACGAGTAAGAGCATCCTTGTGTCGTATTGTTTTGATTTGTACCATGCTGTGCTCCCCCGAAACAGCAGAAACACAGAGAACAGGGAGTGATTGCTTTTGTGTACTAGGAGCCCTGTAAAATTTGGTCAAAGCTAAAATTTGTATCGTCAAGAACAACTTAAAATAGGCCACAAACAGAAAACAAATTACACAGGTTGTCCTTTTCGGATAAATTAATTCGTGTGACGTCAATTGTGGGAGTTGTGTTTATACCACTAATTGTTTGGTAAAGTTTTACATAATGCAGGTTGGGTAAATACGGAGCCCCTAAAGGGACAGGTAAAAAAAAAAGTTGAAAAGGGGGGAAAAAATATATACATATTTCGTTCCCTCGAAATATTATTTCGTTCCCTCGAAATATTATTTCGTTCCCTCGAAATATTATTTCGTTCCCTCGAAATACTAATTCGTTCCCTCGAAATATTATTTCGTTACCTCGAAATCATTTCGTTACCTCGAAATCATTTCGTTCCCTCGAAATATTATTTCGTCCCCTCGAAATATTATTTCGTTCCCTCGAAATGTTATTTCGTTCCCTCGAATTATTATTTCGAAGGAACGAAATAGATTATTTCGATCGAACGAATTAATTTATTTCGTTCCCTCGAAATCATTTCGTTCCCACGAAATCATTTCGTTACCTCGAAATCATTTCGTTCCCTCGAAATCATTTCGTTCCCTCGAATTATTATTTCGTTACCTCGAAATCCTTTAACTGCTACGGAGACCATGAAATGCCGTTTCATTTATTTCAGTATGCAAATAATATTCAGATTAGGCCATAATAATGAGCCATTGAGGAGACAGGTAAGAGAAACAATATTGAAATGTATTTCGTTCCCTCGAAATGACATTTCGTTCCCTCGAACACCTTGAACACCGTGCCCGAATCGTACCCCGATCTTGCATGGAGAAACACGTGCAGCATGCAACAGTTGTTTTTTTTGTTTTCAACTAGGAATGCTATTTCGAGGGAACGCAATATTATTTGCATACTGAAATAAATGAAACGGCATTTCATGGACTCCGTAGCAGTTAAAGGATTTCGAGGTAACGAAATAATAATTCGAGGGAACGAAATGATTTCGAGGGAACGAAATGATTTCGAGGGAACGAAATGATTTCGAAGTAACGAAATGATTTCGTGGGAACGAAATGATTTCGAGGGAACGAAATAAATTAATTCGTTCGATCGAAATAATCTATTTCGTTCCTTCGAAATAATATTTCGAGGGAACGAAATAATATTTCGAGGGAACGAAATAATATTTCGAGGGAACGAAATAATATTTCGAGGGAACGAAATAATATTTCGAGGGGACGAAATAATATTTCGAGGGAACGAAATGATTTCGAGGTAACGAAATGATTTCGAGGGAACGAAATAATATTTCGAGGGAACGAATTAGTATTTCGAGGTAACGAAATAATATTTCGAGGGAACGAAATAATATTTCGAGGGAACGAAATATGTATATATTTTTTCCCCCCTTTTCAACTTTTTTTTTTACCTGTCCCTTTAGGGGCTCCGTAGGTAAAGGGTTTCAAAAACATTTTGTAAATGAAAAATCAGTAAAGAAATGTACCTCTTTTCGAAGTAAACATGAATTAAGTATACTTTACTGATTAATTGATAAACAAATACTTAATGTTTGTGAAGAATACTTGAATTTTTACCAATTTCAAAGGTTATTCTTATACTGTTTGACCTTGTAGACTATTACGTAACTATTTTGTTATCATAAAATATATATATATATTTAAATAGTGTGATGTCCATGCATCCGGATGCTGTTGGTCGCAAACAAAGTAATTCTTGAAACATGCCAAACTCTCCGCTGTATCACCAGTCAGCTGAAAGGCAGAAGACTCCTTTTTGAGGAGGGGGGGGGGGGTGTGGTTTCAATGTCTTAGTTTATACTGTGTATGATTATCTGATTGGCTGTCTCAGCTAGAAAAGTGCGGAAAGGTACAGGAGCATCTCAACATTGTACAATTTTTGAACACAATTTCTTATGAAGCAAAGAAGCAACCAAGCATGCATGCGTAAGCTTACAGTTTACGCATACTCGCACGCCCTCACACAGAAATTACTCTCAACCACAATCGGCGATTTTTTTTTGGCGTGCCCTAAACTTTGTTCTGTTCTTTAAAAAATGCGATGAAGTAGACCTATATAGAAATGTACCTTGAAATGTTGGCAAAAGTTGTCCACATTTTCTTCAGTGTTTCCAATATGAATTGCGACATCAGTCGCCCGTCACGATTTAGGAGTGAAAAGCACATGCTTAAGGCGTCCGTATACTCTTTAAAAAAGTACTTGAATCAGAACAAAGAAGAAGTCATATTTGCCGAAATTCATTTATAATTGTTCAATGAATACAGACATAATTATAGTTTGCATCCCATTAAAATTTAAAATGTTTTGTAAGTCAATTTTTTTTAAAAACCAGATCACAACTTTGCTTTTCGTTGAGTTTCTCGAAAATGCCCTTTACGTCATCCTTTTCGGATAAATTAATATTATATAAACAATTGATTGACGTTGTGCAATCGCGGATTCTGAATTATTTCCCGAAAATCCAGTAACACAGAATGATGGCATATTATTCCAGCACCCAAGAAACTTTGTAAAAAAATTTAATTAACAGATTTTATTTGAAAACTATCCAATCCCCATTAACAAACAACGGTGTCCTATACTGTTCAAGCAAAGCTAACTCCCACGCATGACGTCACTTTATGCGCAGATAAACGCGGGTAACGTTGCTTTGTGTTTATTTTGTTTTGCTAAAGGCAGAAGTGGATCTAGTTTTCCAAAACCTTGAGGATGGAGCCTAATTTTTGATCGATAATTACGGAAAAACCAGAACTGTAAATATATCTAAAATACTTTTAAATGACACACAAACACATAGTCAACAAGTTTAAACAGCATTCCCGTTAAAAAAAATCGTTCAAGTTACTGTTAAATGTAATCGTTATACAATAACCCGACAACCTTTACTTTAGTTCTGTAAAACTTTATGACCAACGTAAAACTTGACAACAGTTTTGTAAATTGTATAACATAACATATAATTTACGATACTGAAAATTTACCATGGAGTTATATATGTATTTGAGTTTGGTATATTTGTTTTCTTAATTAAATCGTGTGATTACAAAATCTTTCTTACTCATTTTGTTGTTGCCATTTTGTTAGAGAGTGCAACAGTTTCTTCAGCAATGTCACACTGTAGCTTTTAAGAATTTATACATCATTTCCTCCAAAGTCTTAACATTAGTTTTCAGTATAGTATACACGTAGTATAATAATAATATTATCAATATTTTTAACACTATATATGAAGTGCCATAACAAATAAAAATAAGTAGCGTACAAAGTGTTATGAAGTAAGTTCAGTTGTAACTTGTGTTTGTACCTGTGATCACCACCTGTTACCCCTGCATATCTGCACTTTCTGTATTAACAGCGTCAGAAAGAAGTGGACCCAAACATGTACGTGATGCATAACATGGTAAAGTCGAAATGTCCTCAAATAATACAAACTTAAGGGATAGACAGAGAGACAGAGGGAGAGGTAAATATGGAAAGCAGATCACAAGCAGGCTGTGGCACTGATCACATGCAATGAATATGACGCCTAGTGTTTCGCGGAGGAAAATTCATATAGGCCTATTCTTTTGAAGACGACGCAGCTTCACTCAGTTCCTGAAAATGTCCATGAACCTCGTTTTCAGCACAAGGATTGAACTTGCAAATATTGTCATATTTAATCTATCATATCCATTAAATTAATCTAATATCATGTCTGTATAGATAGTTCCCATCAGTAGACGCCATCTTTACGGGCAAATCGCATTTTGGCTTGCAGGCGCGTCAAGCGCTCAAATTATTAACGCAGCCGCGTCATTCACTACCCAATCATGCAATGAGTTTGGTGAAATGTGCGCGTGCTGCACGCCGTTCTCACGCGAAACGCATGACTGTGTGTTCCAAACTGCCCGTAAAGATGGCCGATTTACGTCATACTGCAACCTATCTATACAGACAGTAGTGACTCTGTAGAATTGTTTTATAAAAAATTGTGTTATATCTGAAACACAGAATTTGAGACTGAAAAGAACGAGACCCACCCTTGGAGGTTTGGGACCAACAATGGAACCAATGAAGTTTGAACGTGAAACAGACGAAGACAGTAATTTTTGACGTTTTGAAAACACTATCACATGTTGTAAAATCACAAACTGGAATAAAATGTTCAACATAAAAGTAAAACGATGCCCTAAAATGCTACAGCACTATATGCAATATATATATATTATTCGTTAGATTTCTATTGATCTGATGTGTTTGGTTCAATAACTTCCACAGCATAAGCAAATTATGATTGTTTTTTCCTAACTGGAAGTTTTCTTACTTGGTTTGCAGGATCAACTTTCATCTTTCTCTCTCGTGATAATTGCTGTGTAGTGTCCTGTTGACAAAAGGAGGTTGCGTTGCGTGATGTCCCTTTCTGTGTATCCCCAAAAACACCTGTTGATGTCATCTGGAGTTGTGTCTCGTCACCAGATTGCCGTTCTTGTTTCTGTTCAGTAACACCAACCACTGTATCGTCATTCTGTAATGTTTTCACTTATTTTTTAGAAACTATTTATTAGTAACCCTTTGGATGCAAAGTGTTTGGTAGTGTTGTAAGTCTCAAGTCCAGGACAAAGTGGCAATTTCGACGACTCGGGCTTGACTCAAGTCAAATCAGCAAAATACTAAGTCTAGTACGCAGACTCCACTATCGGAACTGTGACTTAACACTGATAAGAACTTTTATTTATCACTTAAATTTTATTAATTTTCACAAAAAGTTCCGAAACTTAATTTCCCATCAAGATTTCTTCAAGTGAAGACACATAATAATGCGTGGAGCATAGGGGTCATTGTTTTTAATGGTTAGTAATAACAGCACGTTCCATCATCAAGAAAGAATTCGGATCGATTTAACCAACCTTTTACAGTTCAATGTACTCAAACTCGACACAAGTTACGCAAAGCTCTAACCCTGACTCACCCAAAAGTGACTCGATTTAAAACTCTGATATTTGGTGACTAAAGCGCTTTGATCACATTAACTTTAATTCAATTTCATTCATGTTCTTATCGAATAATGTATAAATTAATTCCCTTTATTTTTCTAATTTGGTCTTTATACACGGACATGTACAACCTGGGTATTCATATTAAAGTTTATGTTACACTCACTTGACTGATACAGACAGAGGACTGAAGATCAGCAAAATCTTGAGGTACCTCTGAAGATGAAAACATTGAAGTACCAGGGGTTGCTTGGCAGCCTTGAACCTCTAGGGAAATCGTGTGTCCATCAACGACTATTATCATGATCAGACCTTGCCAACACATAACTAACATCTGTGCGGTTGAAATAATTTACAAGTTATTGTGGGGACTTCCTGTAAGCAATTACACCATCTATAAATCACTGCAAACTTTACATCATCTCAGGAACTATAATTCAAAATGCAGAATCAGAAAATCAATTGTGTACAGGCCCGTAAATAGGAATGTTGTTTTGGGAGCGAATAATAAAAGAAGATGTACATTGCCATTTGGTGCACCATTTTTGCGTTAGCTATTGGTTACATTATTTTGAAAAACAACTAAATTTTAGCTTTGTATCAATACTATTCTGCATAATGCTCAGACGGCGGAAGCCTCCATTGCGTCCTCTATTTAAATATTTTTATATTATTAGGTGTTCTAGCAATATGTGCACGAACACCAATTTTCTAATCGCTGTATTTTATGAAAATTGTAGCCGATGTTCATAATTGGGCATCTAATACATCAACACTGGGACAACACGCCAAAATCGTATGACCTTTACTTCTGGTCACAAAGGAAGGTAGAAGTTTGCCTTACTTTTGATTTCTCCACAAAGTCTTTTTATTATTGTTAGCTGAAATTAAAGTTGTTCAGAATGCCCCTTAACTAATTTGGATTTGAGAACATTATTATTTGTTAGAAGTTATTTTAAAATTTGTTTATTAAAACAGATAGTAAGTCGTACATACAAGATAGTTCTTCGTATGAGATAGTAAGTCGTACCTACAAGATAATATTTGTTAAATATAATAATTTCCGGAAATCGTTCATTGTTTTTTTCGCAGCAGCTAGCGTGCGTGAAAGTGTCCAGGATGGAAACCCAATGTATCTTCTAAAATGGGTACAGTTCAACATAATTTGAGAAATCAAGGTTGGTGGAAGAAAAAGGGAAAATATCATGATTTCATACTGAACATTATATGTCATATCCAAGTTAAATTTGGTCGTTATACTAATACTGTTTGCACCATAAGGGAGATCTGATTTTCCATGTTTAGACCTTAGCTTGGGTCTTGCAGAGATTCTAAATTTCAGTACAAGATAGTACAAACTAAAGTTAGAATCAGTGGAAAAATACTGCAACGCGCCGCACAATGTTTTGAATTTTTTTTAACACGGAGACCATGACTTGCATTCAGAGAGAGCAAATATTTTAACTTTACGTTGAGCGGAAACCTCAAAATATCCCTTTGTCCTCTCCGTTTAGTATCTTTATTTCTCTTAATATCCCGTTTTAACCTCAAGTGCGCAAAAGTAAATTTGGGACATTATTACCAAACCCTGCCAGTTGACAACTGGCAATACTCCTCTCAATATACTGGCCATACACTGAGGGATAAACTAACTGCGGATCCACTAATATGACTAAGACTGAATGGGGACTTCAATTACCCCAAGGCTAAAGCTTGTTTGTGTTGTAGTCAATGGGGAAATCCCCTGAGTCCAGTTCTAAACAACCTAGCGTGTAAACGACCTTGCCCTGGCTACTCAAGCTTTCAATTATGTTTCTCAAGCGTATTCTCTTAGAAGTCAAGAAAAATGGGATTACAATTGTTAATTCATGCGCAGAGTAATTTAAAAAAACCGCTTAATTAGCCAGTTGCTGACTGGTAGGGTTACACACTGGAGGGTTGACGATTCTGTATTTAATAGTTCACGCAGTGAGAATTAATCTGTGAAACAGTCAAAGTAAACTCGTAAAGCGCCCTCTTGTGGATTGAGTTGGGCATATTCCGATACATCGGCGTGTGAGAATTGTCAGGTCGACATGTAACCGAGAGACGACCAGAAAAACTTAAATATTGTCAACGAAAGGAAAAAAACACTTGATAAAACTACTAAATATTAGGAAATGGTGCAATTTCCGTACCAGTACGTCACAGGCTTTTTAACATGTCAGAATTAATAGCTTGGCAGGTCGTCATTGAAATTGACGACATCGTCGGCTCGCCACAAATTTAAAAACATCTATAAATCAGGTAAAGACTGACGCAATGGTGTCGTCATGTTTTGATATAAGTTTACGATCATCTAAACAAAAACTGTGTTGAAAGAAACCTTTGGGAAAGGGCCGTTAAAATTAATAATAGTGAAACAAAATATAATATATAAGTCTGGACGAAAACACTAGGCCCACACGAGTGACGAAGTGTTGGTAACATTTTGTTCGAATTAAAACTTAAAGGTACACATTAGAATCTTCATTAACAACCAGGTGCAGAAACTGAGTCAACCCCCACAACAGTGAACCAGAGAGCCACCTGTAGACATTTACAATTCGTTATTGGGAATGACTAAATTTTGCCAAGTTGTCTACCGTAAAAAATGTAACCTATGGAAACTGACACACTTGACGGGGATTTTTTAGTATGAGTCACTGTCCCTACTTCTTGCATTTCCTTGCTTCATGACACCGTTCGAAGTGAGTTCCCCCCAGAGAGTTCCCCCAGCTTTATTCAAGAGGTTCAATATCTAAGACCTGCCTTTTGGCCTTCACAGTATTTATGTCAGCTACATGACGGGTCCCAAGATATAATATAGGTTTTCTCGGTCAATTTCGGCAAATGAGCAGCCAATTTAACCACGACGCTATTCTATTTCGCGCGAAATCGAATGCTACTGAAAAGGGTCATTCGATTTCGTTTTATGACTAGTCAAATGTTCTGTTGTGTCATTCGATTTAACAAAATAATCTTTCAATTTAACAATTCAACAAAGCAGCATTCAAATTCGCAGGAACTTTTTGAAGCGTGTGTTTAGTCATTCAAATTCATTTATGGGCAGTCATTTCTGGAATTTGTACAATCTAAAAAACGCTCTGTTAAACTTTTGTTTCCTTTCGAATGTTAAGGGCATAAATAGGGTTAACTTATTGGCACTAGAGTCACTTTGCCGATGTACTTCGAAGACGAGATTTCGCTACAGTTTAACACGCATATTTCTAGAAATGGCAGCTCGTGGTCGCTACGCTAGAGTGGCCCAGGTAGATCGAGAAAGGTTGATTGAGGCCTTCTAGTCCATTCCTGAACAGCACGGAGATGGCACACTCTGCATTCAAGGCTGCAGTTAAACGCATCCTTGGGTTACCTGAGTGGCAACAACGTGTCGGAGACAGACAGGCTGCCCAACAAGCAGGAATGAACATGCAGCAGTGGAGGTGCGATCTCCTTCAAGAAGCAGCCATTCAGAGCGTTGATGCCATCACCCAAGTGAAGTGCATGCAGTGGTCCAACCATACCCAAACGTATATGCCAAGATGTCTGGCACGCCAACAGATTGATGGTTGAGGAAGAAACAACATCAACAATGAAACAAAAAATTAACAAATTAAAACATAAAGAAACAACCCATTCAGACACAAAAACAATTTAGGTCTCGGTCAGTTAACCAAAGATCCCCCCCCCCAAAAAAAAATAAAATAAAAAATAAAATAAAGAAGAAAACAAAGAAGAAGAAAAAAAACTCACGGGCCCCATGTAAAGTGTACTGGAAACATAGGCCTAACTAAAGAAAATAAGGTTTGCCTGAATTAAAGTGAATTAAAGTTTATCTGTTTATTTGTATTTCTTAAGTCGTACTTATTTGAATTCTCATTTAGCGAAATTGATTGGCTCTTTACGAAATTGAAAAAAATATATCAGTAAAAAACTCCAGTCGAACCAGCTTTGCTAAATTGAATGATGATTTAGTGTCACGAAAAAGAATGACGATATGCTAAATTGAACACAGTGCTAAAGGAATTTGAATGCCTCAAAACTAAATTGAATGGCCGAATTCTGAATTTGAAACGCAGTAACAACTGGAGAGGCAAAATAGCTTTAATTCGAACGCACGAAAATGAAATCGGCTGCTCATTTGCTGAATTTGACCGAGAAAACCTATACTAATTAGCCACCATTCCCTTTATACATTTATAAAACCATGTTCACACAGTCCTGCCAAATTCCTCTGTCCACCTCAGCACACATTCCATTAAATGTTTAAGACTGAATTTGAGTCACCGGTTAATTATTTATTTCGAATAGTATAGTTTTATGTATCAGGATTTGTACTTCTTATGAGTAAGTCATTATACGTTTTTATTAACAGCAATCAATGCTTCAACTAGAAAACCATAGCCAAATCACAACGAGGAGCAGGTGATGAAAAAAGTAATAACTACAACAAATAATTTAAGTTCTTTGAGTGTTCACGAAATGATTTTGCTCACTAAACAAAGACAGATTTTGCACTCATACTGATTTTGTGTGTGTTCGAATTAAATCAATTCATTCACTTGAAATAATTTCGCTTTTTCAAAATGGAATATTATTAATCATTTTCGTCACTTGCAATTGTTGTGAAAGTCCAAAATGATTTAATTTTTGTTTGTTTGAGCTCTCGTAATAATTTATTTCAGCTTTCGAAATGATTTCGAGTAAAATTACTGTGAGAGCTTGAAATGATTTCGCATTAGTTTATTTCGAGCTTTTACAATAGTTAACTTCGAGCTCTTGCATTAATTTATTCTGAGCACAAAAATGAAATTTTTGAGTGTTTAAGTGATTTCGTTCACGTTGATCTCTTAATGTGTAATGGTCAGCTCAGAGATTCTTCATAATTTTACACAAAATGTAAGCTCAACAACTGAGCAAAGGGTTAGTAACAATGGGAGAAAAACAAGATGTCGCATTTGAAAGGTCAATAACAGTCTCTGATACAATGATGGTGTAAGCCAAGAAGCGGAGTGATAGGAGTCCAGCGTATGGGGCAAGGGCTATCTTTAAGAAAAGTGCCATTATTCTCGGTACACTGCTGTCCAGCCACCCAAAGCTGTTGTGTAGGATAGGAAGGAAGAGTAGAGTTCTTTAGCAATTTATTTACCTCCATGTTGAGCTGAAATAGTTTGATCAGTTTGAAGGTTTACTTTAAAATTAAATTTCAACTTACCACACTGTTCAACAAAAGTTACTCTAAACCACAATCCATCGGCATCTTCCTTAACTAAACAAATGTACTCCACGTCGCAGTCGCCTCCCTGTTTGGACTGAAGATAATTGCGCAACTTATTCTTGATGTATGTTTTGCATTCATGTGGCTCAATTAGAGGAAGCCTCACATTAAGTGCATAAAGGTCAAGTTGATTAGCCTCCATGTTAAGCATCAACTTCCGCGAACGATCTCCTGCACCTTTAGTGCAAACAATCTACAGGGGGCCTATCTGGCCCTGCCAAGCGAAGTCTCGAATTCAAAAATGATCAAATTAAAAGAGACGAGTGTAAGTTTGGTGCTGCTACTTATTTCTGATTTGCTGTGTCAAGCGCAGAATGCAGTAACAACAATTTACACAGCTCGCCAACGAGAGCTGGAGTTGTTTTATGCAAAGAGTAACTTAAGGGTTTGTGTACCACATTCATCCCCCTTCGATCACGAAAACACATTAATACACGCAGACAGTTGCGTGCAATCAAGCCGCTGATTGGTCCAACTTATCTCGCGATTACTGTGAACGGAAAGACATGGAATTCCCAGTATTGAGAAATGATGGCGGACTGTCCTATGTAATATAATCAAAACCGGGGTTTCCAAGTTCAAGAATAGAAACCTGCAAAAATCCAACGTGTGCACCACATTGACAATGTCACTATCCGATCACGCCACCCCTGGCACGACTGGATCTTGTTGTACCTTCAGGATTTGAAGCAGACATTGAGTAGTCACTAAAAAGTATAATTTTGAAGAGTGAGTTCTGAGTTCCCTATTTGTTGGTATTGTAAATCGATAGCATCAGTCCTAATTTCGTGTTGCCGTCTAGTTAATTGTCATCAACACAATGGTATGTCCAGTAGAGAACATAAGTAAGTATTCAGTTCCTTTACGATTAGCACCTGGGGCGAATCTAGGATTGTCAGTAATCCTAACCCGGGGTATGGTGGATATAGAGGTAACATGTTGAATGATGATTTATTTAGTTTAATTGAAATGAATGAAAACAAGCAGTTTGAGGCTCCAAATAAATAATTGGAAAGTCCCCCAAGAAGTAGCTTTGCACCAACACGCCCAATCTGTGTAGTCACGAATACATGTGGTCAACCTACCGCTATCTAAACCGATATCACCCCACAAAACACTTGCTGCCAGAGGGCGCCATCATTCAAGTAACCGCTAACCGGCTTGGTAGGGGCAAACCAAAAATGATGTGAAGGTCAATGCCTGTACTGGGCCAGTGCCGGCTTGGTAGGGGCAAACCATAATGATGTGACGGTACACAGCCTGTAGTTGGCCAGTGCCGGCTTGGTAGGGGCAAACCATAATGATGTGACAGACACAAGCCTGTACAGGGCCAGTGTCGGCTTTGTAGGGGCAAACCATAATGATGTGATGGTACACAGCCTGTAATTTGCCAGTGCCAGCTTGGTAGGGGCAAATCATAATGATGTGACGGTATACAGCCTGTATTGGGCCAGTGCCCGCTTGGTAAGGGCAAACCATAGTGATGTGACGGTATACAGCCTGTACAGGGCCAGTGTCGGCTTGGTAGGGACAAACCATAATGATGTGACGGTACACAGCCTGTACTGGGCCAGTGCCGGCTTGGTAGGGGCAAACCATAATGATGTGACGCCCAACTACAGGCTGTGTACCGTCACATAATTATGGTTTGCCCCTACCAAGCCGGCAGCTACACGGCAGTTTACGGTTGAATGGCTTCTGACTGGCACCCACCGAACAAGGATATTGACAAAATAGGGAGACCGCCATCATAGGGCTAGATAGCTCAGTTGGTAGAGCGCCGGCACGTCTATCCGGAGGTCGTTGGTTCAAATCCCGCCCTAGTCAATTTTTCCTTTGTTCAACCCAAAATCAATAATAATAATAATAATTTACATTTATATAGCGCATTATATGAATGAACATCTCTATGCGCTTTACATTACAACAAATTACAATTACAACAGTATTATAAACAGGAACTGAAAACCCAAGCCACATGCGCATGGCTCCATATTACGGGATTCGAACAAGGTGTCCAAAGAGGTATGATGGGAAACAGTTATTACCCAAAATTTGTTTTTGTCTTAAATTTCTTACAACAAAGCGAGTGTCTATCTATAAGATTTTGAAACACTTTTGGACCATTCTTACCAATAGTTTCAACAATCGCACATGTATTTAGAAAAATGCAATCAAAGAATTTGAATAAAATGTGTTTACAATTTTATAAATCTGTCACAATGTTGTACAGTTGCCTAATTGCAATTGAGGATAAAATTGAGCTGGGATTTAAAATGCGTCTATACACATACGGATTTTGCGGAAAGAAAGAAATACCTTGGAACATAATATTTGCATGGAGGGGGTGTCAGAATGAACAGGATTACTATGTCACAGCGGGAAATTGTTATCGTTTTAAATGGGCAGTCGTAACACAACCCCCCCCCCCCACCCCCGAAACAAACAACCAACCAACCAGCAAACAAATAAACTAATAAACACAAAATCTAGATGATGAATTTGTTTGTTCACATGACAACAGCACAACAATTACACCATCATTATCTATACTGACCACGTTATCTTCGTTTACAAAAAGAGTTACCTTGTACACTACAGGTAATTTTTTTGCATCAAGATACTACACTGATCATGTATTACGGTGAATTTTGTATTGTGTTTAATAAACTCCGCATAACTTCAAGGGTTAAAACAAGAATTAAATCAACAACATATGTAGGCCAGCTAATTTCGAAATATTCATATTCAAAGTTGATGAAATTCACACAGTTAAATATCCAGAAATGCAAGGTTTGACGTTTTCTTCCATTGAACTAAGTACAAATCGTTCCAGCAGGCAGTCCAAGCTCTTTGGCTCTTTTGTAAGCACGTGACGTCACAGACCACATGGTCTTTATGATTCGAAAACTGAAGTATTTTGGGGTTTGTTTGTTTGTTTTGTGTGTTTTTTGGGGGGGAAGGAAATGTTTTTGTTTGTATTTGGACATAGCGTCTGACCAATTTATTTTATTTTTTTTTCACAAACGACTATTATTACTGTGAATTTATCGCTGAAGTGGTAATTAGTTTAAATGAAAACCGTTTGCCGAAAGGCAACATTTGGGGAGAAAATTAACTTAACCAGTTACACTTAGGGGTAAAACTTGAACAAAACGTGAAAAGGGGAGCTTAGAAACAAACAACAAGCGAAGTAAACTATGTACTCACTTGGCCCAATGGGTGTTTGAGGAGCTGGGACCGGGCAAAGACTCTACAGTGAAATACTTTGACGAGATTGACCGCCTTGAACCTTTTGTCTATATAAGACTAACGCAGTTATGAAACAAGTCGTTCAAACGAAGACCATTATTAAAATAATTAAGTATTAACGGCCTTTGAAAAGATTTGCCTTTGCTCTACCACGGCCACGTCACAAATAAAAGTTGGTACTCGTTTTGCAGAGCAATATTTCTTGATCAGTATTATAAGTCAGGACGGGTTTGATTTTGAATGGTATTTGTACGAATGGTGATTGTTTAGTCAATTATAAATCTGTTACAAATTGGAGTCGCATTCATAGATGATCAACGACTATTTAGATGAAAGCCACCAAATGTTAGAATGTCAGGAAATATTATACCACGTATGTGGCAGAGAGTGTTCCCCATCCCCTAGTTGTTCTCAGACTTTGAAACGCAATCCTATTAAACAGACTTGCCTCCTCCAAATTCTCTAAAACGGGAGGGGTTTGGGTCACTCCAGGCCAAATATAGATAACCAAAATGAGAAATATTGACCAGCGCCGTAAATATGGTCAAATTTTAGGGGGGCACAAGGGGTGCATCATTTTCTTTCCCTGGGTGCAGTTCTGGCCAAATTTCTGTTTATGATTTTGCCTTTTTATGACCAGCCCATTTTCAGTACGTTTAATAATTTCAATGAACATGTACAAAACCTTCTTTAGAAGTGTCACCAAATTAAGTGTCACATTTTTGAAGATGCATTTGACAGATCAGCTGTGACATTGTTTTTATACAAATTATATCAGACCATCGGTGCGTATAATGATTGTGAGGGGTAGTGGTAGATTGGGGGTTAGGAGGTCAGAGAAAGTACAGATTGAGAAAACAAATTATAAACAGTTTATCTATAAATGTTTATAATTTTGTTAATTGGTATAACCTAATGATAGATAATGATTATTGAATATTGTTTGTTAGATTGACTGATTCGAATTTTCATTAAACTAACACCCATGCTGCCACAAAATTTACAGAATTTACCAATCAAAAAATTGTCTTAAAATAAGAACACCTTTAACAAAATTCAGGTTGGTAAAAAGGTGGTTGGAACAAAATTCCATCGAAATTGATACGAGTAAAATGTCATCTTCCTGTACGGCATGGTGGAAGAACAATACAAAGTCACACAAATCATTCAACTTTGTTATCAGTGCACAGTGGTTTAAAACCAAACATGACCCGGACATCGGCACACTTCAGTTCAAAAAATTGTCTGAATGTTTATAAAAATTATCAAACACGATAACATACCTCTTCTAGACTAAAAGGAAACATTTTATCGTCAACATAAATGAATTTTCCGAGAATTTTGTTTAAAATAAGCTCCCTTTCTCTAAAGAGGGCACAAGTCAAGTAAAAAGTAAAGTGCGCCCTCTTGTGGTTATGGATAAAAATCCGCATTATGGCGACGACGCTTTTCATTCCGATCCGCTATTCATTCCGCTATTCATGGTTGTCAACAGAGGGCGCTCCTTTTCTCTCTGGTTTTTGATGTTTTCCGATGGCTACGCCGCTAGAAGTGATCGATTTTTCAGAATTAACCCTCCCTTCTCAGCCCCACAAAATACCAGACGCCCACGCCCGATGAATAAAAACATTTGTAGTTTTGCGTTAGCTGCCCTCTTTTGGTTGAGTCAGGCTCCATCAGAAAGCTGAAGATAGCTTTCCAACCATAGTATGGTACCCCTCCTAGGAACTACATGAAAACTAATACAGAGCGAAACAGAAACCATACCATTGATTTGTTCACATGCATGAAAAAAGCTTGTGTACAGTACGCGTCACCATTGTGTTTCACATGCAAGTTTCTCTATGCTAGTCACACACTTTATCAGATTGTTACGCTCTCTTTCTCTGCAATTATGCCTAAAAAGAAGCCTGAAAGGATGGCAAATCCTGTCCAATATCAAAGAAAGAGTTATGAAGACATAGAATTGAAGTTTTAGATTTGTTGAGTGGTGTCGACGAGAGCGATGAGAATGGTGATCTCGACAGTGGCCAGGAAGACATGCTGAATGAAGCTAAGAATATAGCAACATGTTGTATGACTTTCAGGGGACTAAATTTATGTATTTTCCTGATTTTTTTTCATAGATAGAAAGCTCTGATATGGTTGATTATAGATAGGGCATCAAAAACTTCCCTTCATGCTGAGAAATTTATGATATTTGCAAAAAATATGGAAAAATATGAAATTGTATAGTTTAAAATCATATTAAAAATGGCCGCCATATTTTTTCAAAAGCTCCTGGGGGTCAAATTTTTCTCCCAAAATATAGCCCTATATGTAAGCTTTCCAATGATACATAATTATATAGGATTTCTGTACTGTAAATGAGATTTTGCATTACAAAATGACAACACATACAAAATCCTCAAAAGCAGGCATGATTTTAAAGGGTTTTAAGGCGATCTTGCGGGATTTGTCCGCTATTTTTATTTTATTGCCAAGTAGTCACTCTATCAATTTATGAAGAAAAATACCCAAAATATTTTGGCCGTTGGTGGCCGATTGACAAAATGTCCAACGTTTTGATTTTGTTTATTTTTCTTTAATTTGCGATGTACAAAATTTCTTTTTACGGTTCTTTAACTGACATTTCGCCAAAGGTTTCAAAATAAATTATACATCAAATGAAAGAGTATTGAAGTGGCTTCAAGGAAAACAGATTATTAAAAAAATTAAACAAGGCTTTAGACAAAGCGACTCATTTTATATCAAGTCGATCAAATTAAGATTTGCCACAATGATTAAAGAGGCTTGGTATGAAATGTCAATTTCGATGGGAAAAAGGCCTCAAAATATTTTTTTTTACTTGAACTATATAATTAGATATGTCTGGTAAAAGCTATAACAAAAACTGGGAAAAAAAATTTTGAAGAAATGTCTGAGTCCCAAACCACTGTGCAGTGATTTGGAATGTCAGACAATCAACATTTTCTGGGAGAAGATGTGTTCTGAAGTGCTGGTAGTAGCTAGTCTATTATAATTTTACTCTTTATACGGTAGCTCCAATTTCTAAACGGTCATTGACTAGTGTGACACCACATGACAAAAGTCAATCAAAGATAAATGGTTGTTACCATGACAACATACAGATTAACTATGGGCTATGAAAAGCGTTTGAAACTTTTTGTTATGAAATGCATAAGGTTATAAAGACGTTATAAAACTAGAATATAATGATCCACACAAATATGCCTCATCAAAATTCAGGGGTTTTCCTTTTACTTAAAATGGCGGGCCGTGTTAGTTCACGAAGTGAAAGGAAAACCACATAATTTCGAGGCACATTTGTGTAGATCAATATATTCTACTTTTAAAACATCTTTCTAACCATATGCATTTCATAACAAACGGTTTCAAACGCTTTTCATAGCCCAAACCGCCCAATCCGAGGCACCGTGTCCCTTCAGCGATCACACTCAATGCGGAACAGCATTCTGTGGTGGGCCAACACAGCGCTAAGCGCACTTCGTCAAAGGGGAACATTGCATTCGAATCTTCAGCATTGTTCAAGCAGTAAAACACATGCAGTGTATTATGATAAGTGAGAAGTGAATACAAACACTATTGCCGCTTGAAGTTTAACCAGTGGCACACAAGGTCCGCCATTTTGTGGAGTCAACAATTTGGTTCAAGATAGGCCTAAAAGCGGTCCGTGTTCTGTCATAAAATTACACAAAAACCACACATTTCAATGAATATGTATGGCGATTATTATAGTATACTTTGAAAGTTTATTTTCAACCACATTCATTTTTTAAAAAACCGCTTTTTATAGCCCAGGGCGTCCAATCCGAAGACAACGTGTCCCTTTAAAGACGAATAAGAATACTTTGAGTACTCGTTCATGTTTTGTACAGCTTCTTCCGGCGAATCCATCATTGTGTGCTGCGCGCCTTGAAATTCTGCGACTCGCAATTTTTAGCATGCGCATGGGCGTGCGACCAAAAGTGATTGGGAAAATAAACATTGCGCATGCGACCAAAAGTTGCAAAAAACAATAATGTGAGCATGCGACGAAAAGAGATTGGCTATTTGTTATAACGGTGTAACACCATGTGGACTATTAAAGGGACACACCGGTTAACTGTTTACGTAATTTAGTCATGTAGAAGCATATACAATTATTTTTAGATGGTTTTTATATGTTTTTAATACAAAAATATCACATAATTAACGAGAAATGACCGAAAAATCAAAGGCAGTCAAAGGTCAGCGTATACGCTTTACCAGCCGTTGCAAGTGTCAAATTTACGGGATATTGCTGCGCAATGTTACAAGTAGACTGGTGCTCTGTTTATGTAAATGTTTTACTATGGCAAGGCATGATGATCCAGTCTATGTTATCCAGCTCATAAAGTGTGAATAAACAACGGACACATGCCCCTAATACATGTACACGCGTCAGTCCATGGTCCAATCTACGTTCCTTCGACTTCAAAACATCGCCCCCTAAAACACAGAGAAAGAAACTCAAAACATGGTAGAACAACAAGAAAAGATTAAACAAATCATAATAAATCCACGTGTACCACACTAGGCCTACTACTTTTGCATTGCCAAAACTAGTTGGAATGTGATTGTAGCCTCCATCCTACCCGACGGTCGTTGCGACGACCAGGTTTTACTTTTGGTACGGGGAGCCCTTAAAGGGACAGGTGATTTTTTTTCTTTAAAGATCAAAACAAAAAGGAAAATATATTTGTTCCCTAAATAATATTTGTGTTCCCTCGTAATAATAATTTGTTCCCAGAATTGCTTTTTTATTCCCTCGAAGCGTTATTTTGTTCCTTCAAAATATGGTTTCCAGGCAATGTAACAAATTGTTTTGATTGGACTTCTGGGGAACGAAAGCTATCTTGAGGGAACAAAAGAGGAATTCTGGGGAGCGAAGGCAAATTTCTGGGGAACGAAATCTCATTACGGGGGAACGGAAGTGTATTTCTGGGGAACGAAAGCATATTTCGGGCAAACGAAAGTATATTTCGAAGAACGAAAGCATGTTTTGAGGGAACGAAGCATATCTTGAGAGAACGAAAGCATATTTCTGTGGAACGAAATCTCATTGCTAGGGAACGAAAGCATATTTCGGGCGAACAAAATCGTTTTTCAAGGGAACGAAAGCATAACTTGAGGGAACGAAAGTATATTTCTGGGGAACAAAATCTCATTGCGAGGGAGTGAAAGCGTATTTTTAGGGAACGAAAGCATACTTCGGGTGAACGAAAGTATAATTCGGGCGAACAAAATCGTATTTCGAGGAAACGAAAGCGTATCTTGAGGGAACGAAAACGTATTTTTAAGCAATGAAAGCGTATTTCTGGGGAACGCAATCGTATTTCGGGGGAAAGAAAGGAATAATCTATTTCTTTACCTAGAAAAACACACTTCGTGTTTTGTGTGACAAAATTATATTTTGATTGAATAATAATATTTTGAGGAAACGAAATGATTAAATCTTGCTGACACTTGAATTTAGGTTCATATCAAATAGAAGAAAAACTGCCGTCTTACATATCATAATATGTCCACTGCTGATACTCAAGCATGAGAAGAACCCGAAGCTGATAGACATCTTGGCTCGTTATAAGATGAATATTGTCCAATCCCACAAAAACTCTGTCTGCAGATCCCCAAACCCAGTTTTGTACTCGTTCAATCAAGATACAACTCAACGTTGCCGTTTTCACGGTACTGGATTTTCTGCAAGATCGTAGATTCAAACTTTCATTTCTATGGGGTTAGCGTGAAAATTGGTTTAGTGCAAACAAAGGTGTCACTGCGTGTGGATATACGGTTAAAAATGCAAGCTTTGGAATGTAATACTTTTTGTGTGCAAACAAAAGTGATCTGAACTTTATGAATTATTAAAACTTGATGGATAATAAATGGTGTTTGACGCTTTGCATGGTGTGGAGATAAGAGGTAACTATAACCGCAAGCAGCCATTGTAAACGCAGTTCGCACAACACGTCAAATTCACACAGTGCAAAATCTTATTTCTGGAATGAATTTTAGGCTTGTGAGTACACACGACATAAACTTGATGTTAACGTGGAGTGCTGTATTATGCCTACTGCTAGTTGTTGCACTTAAACACGTTGGTAAAACAGTTAGTTAAAATGGATATTAGAAAGTTTTGCAAGAAATCCAAACAACCTCCATCCCATGATGATAGGCACAGATCTGATTCTGAATCTAGCGATGAGAATCCTAAACCCAAACACAAACACCCCAGGATTGAAGTTAATATTGACGTAAATGCCCCAGATGGTGTAAGTCCCAGATGGTGTAAGTCCGTCAAAGTGGTAAGTAGTAATGCTTTTCTGCAGTACAAAATTACACTATAGATTTTTGTTTGCCCCCCTAAATCTAAGTTTTTCCCCCTCTTTCCCCCTCCCCCCCAAATTAACAGGTCTGGTGCCGCTACTGGTCATTGTTACAGCTGACCCTTTATATTGACTATTTTTTGGCACTGGCAAAACTGTTGTTGTCCTTTCTTGGAATCCTAATTTCACCCCTACCCACATAGCAATTGCAACCTAAAATCCTACCACAACTAGAAGCAAATAATTGTATACGCTTCTGAATTATCATTGCTTCATACGAGTTTCATTATTTGCATTACGTCAATAGAGGCCTAATAAGCGCCCTTTTTCGTATAGGTGCCATTGTGTATTTATAATCCAAGGCCTTTGTATACCGGTAGTTGAAGGCATTCTCTCCTGTATGTGATATCTTATCGTTGATGCTTTGGTTGCCATGAGAACAGGAGCTGCCAGGGCTTTCTTTGTCCGTTAGAAAAAGAAAAACAAGCATGTACACAAAAAATACAGAGTATGTGAAGTGCGACCTTGTTTAGGGGCCACTCTCTGTAAAGGTAGGGATATAGATTTTTTTGTGTCAAAATAATTCTTGTTATTAATGGCTTCTGACTGGTACCCCCGAACAAATTTATTGACAAAATAGTGACACCGCCAACATAAGCCAGATAGCTCAGTTGGTAGAGCTATGGCACGTTATTCCAGAGGTCGTTGGTTCAAATCCCGCTCTAGTCAATGTTTCTTTATTCAACACCAAAACATATAAACAAAATTGCACAGTTCGTTTTCCATTGTGGTTTATTATTTAATTATAAAGAAATTTTCAACAAAAGTCACATGTGACAGTTTCAGCTGATTACAGTGTCTACTTGCTGAGTCTAAAGACAACAAAAACCGGTATTTTAACAATAACTTCAAATCCATCGTTTAGCAAGGTGACAGCGAGTAATTAACCATCTCATCTCTGGCCGCAGCATTCGCGAACGGACACCAACTCTCAGAAATATGAGAAACGATTCATGCATAAATCGTTTCTCAGATTTTTAAAAGTGTTTTTAGGCGTAAATTTATCCAAAGCATACTACTTCAAAGGGAATCCTTTCTCGAAATATTGTATTCTGTCAACAGCTTAAGAATTGTAACTTTAATAATACAAAATGCAAAGACAATAATGTTCTGTGCCCCTTTCATTAAAGGTAAAAACAACGAAACAATTAGCTCAGCATATAATCATCGGAAATTTGATTAGTAAATTCTGTCATCCCCTTTCCAACCCAAACCCCTCTTTTCTGTAACAACCTTCTACTTGGTATTGTATTTCTTTTGTATTGACTGTTCAAAAGACAGGGACCATTGTCTCCCACTAAAGCAGCAAACAGTCGTAAGATGGGGTTTTTCCTTTCTTTCTTTCTTTCTGTTTTTACCATGGGCCATAAACTTCACAACGTTTCCCTCCCCTATATCTTTCGATGACCACTACCGGAAATAGTTTCAAATTTCCCTCACTCCCATAAACAAATCGCTAATTCGCTAAGGACTATTTGGACAGAGCATGTTCTTTTACAAACTCTCAGTATTTTATTCATATATTGAATACCATCGAAATGTTTTTCGTGGTCTTCCATGGTCTTAAATCATTACATGCTTGCACTCGGCCACTTGTATGGATGCACTCTTTCATCTATTAAAATATTTCTCTCTCTGAGGTATACATAATAAACCGTCACTGCGCTATGCTTAAAGGGACACACCGGCTTCATTGGGCTATTTTTGCTACAGAATAGACTAAAACATGACTCCAAATGTCTTCCAGGAATGGAGAAGAACGGTTCCTAAAAGAAACCATCAATTTTGGCCGTTTTTGAGCATTTTCAAAAAACGAACGTCACGCGGGTTATTCGAACCACTTTTTCGGTTCGGATAACCCTCGTGATCTTCGGGGTTAGTTCCTTCCCCCAATTTGTACTGAATTTCTTGGTAATTAAATAAGATTTATGTCAATATATAGGAATACCACTTTTATATTGACGGTGCAAATAGTTTAAACAATTTTTGTGATAAAAAGTAACAAAAAACAACCCCCCCCCCCCAAGAAGAAAAAAACCACGCTGATGGGACAGGTGAAAAAGAAATTAATAATTAAAAGGTGGGAAAAAAAATACCTCACTCGAAATTTCTATTTCATCCCTCGACATACAAAAGCCCAACAACAATCATGTTGTTTCCTCAAAATGTTACTTTAATTAAATCATAATTTAGTTTTGTCACACAAATTAGTTTTATTTAATTTTGTGAACGAAGTGTGTTTTTCTAGGTAACGTTTCGTTCCCTCGAACACGCTTTATTTCCCCCGAATTATGATTTCGTTCCCCAGCAATATGGTTTTGTTCCCTCAAGATATGCTTTCGTTTCCTCGAAATACAATTTTGTTCGCCCGAAATATACTTTCGTTTCCCAGAATTCCTCTTTCGTTCCCTCAAGATAGCTTTCGGTCCCTCAAGATAGCTTTCATTCCCAGGAAGTCCAATCACAACAATTTGTTATATTCCCTTGTGAGGGGCGACTTTGCTAGGGGGCGACTTTGTAATTGGCGACTTTGCTGGGGGCGAGTTGACTGGTTTCCGTGTCCGTTGTTTAATTATACACACTTTCAGATGGGTTGTTCTAAAACCCCCTCGACCCCCTCGACCCCCACGACCCACGACCCCTCGACCCTCGACGTCCGCCCCGTAATCGAAACGTGTCCCAATTCCGAATTCATAAAAACATCGCTTTACGGCCGAGTAAGAATTAAGTCCCCGATTTAGAATTCACAGCGTGTGATCCAAAGAACAGGCGACGCGACTTCCTTCCGACGAACTGCTAATTTTAACATTCTGTGCCAACACCAAAATCCGAAAAGAAATGGTCTGCGTATTTTCCCCAGGACAAATGAGGTCACTTAGCATAAAAAATGAGCGTATTTAATCCGCTTCCGCACGTCGTCACGTGCACACCAATCATGATCACGTTGGCCGGGGGTGTGGGAGACTGACAAAACCCCAAAACACGTCTGGGCCATGGTCGGTCGGGTCTACAACCTCGAGCTCCGCATAGAGCAAGTAGTAATTGTTGACACAGGACGGGAGCGATCAGCCGGAATTGAGTCTGCCTGATCATCACGTAATGAGTTGGCCTAAATCGTACTCGGGCGGTAAACGCAGGATCCCAGTTGGGATATACTCCTATTCAGGCTCGGGTCGGCCAAGAGATACGCTTGGAAATGCCGCGATTTTTTTTCTGTACACCAAAATTGCCACAGTACCCGATCTCAGCCAATCACGCGCAGTTTGCTTCGTGCGTGATTGGCTGAGATCGTGTCATGTGGCAATTTTGGTGTACATAAAAATAAATCGAGCATAAGTCGAGGGGTCGAGGGGGTCGTGGGTCGTGGGTCGTGGGGGTCGAGGGGGTCGAGGGGGTTTTAGAACAACCCCTTTCAGATGGATAACGTAGACTGGATCCGCATGCCTTGCCATAGTAAAACATTTACATAAACAGAGCACCAGTCTACTTGCAACATTGCGCAACATGTACCCCGTAATTTTGACACTTGCAACGTCTGGTAAAGCGTATACGCTGACCTATGACCGCTTTTTTTCCCGGTCATTTCTCGTTAATTACGTGATTATTTTGTATAAAAAATATAAAAACCAGCTGGAAATAATTGTCTATGATTCTACATGACTAAATTACGTGAACAGTTAACCGGTGTGTCCCTTTAAACAATAACAATTTTTAAGGGAAGTTCTCTCGGTTGTTAACTAAAGGAACACTAACTCGTTCCTAGTTATGCATCTCTGTTGAAACTTCCTTTATTCTTTCATTTGCCCCTACACTTAACATTCTCCCATAGACGTTCTAATCAAAGTGCCTTGTGGAACATTCCCCTCTTTGGAACTCCTAGACATTCCAGATCAATATTGGCCCGGATCCAGGTCATGTGGGGCTTGATCCATTCCTGAATCAGTATTACCTGGAATCAGTCAAAGGGACAAATAATCTGACTTACCCCACGGGGTACATTAGAGAGGAAGGGAAGTGACCGATTACATGTTGTGATGCACCATTTAGAGGTTAGAGACTTGTAATTTTGTCAGCTATAATTTGGTTTTATTCTTATATAATTCGAACGGCAGGAAATATTGGCAATGAGCAACAGCATAGCATTTTTTTTCTTTCTAAATGTGCACTCTAAACGTTGATGATAAGAGAAAAAAGCAACCTTATTGGTTGAGTTTATCGAATATTTCGTCTGCCTGCTTATTGCAAGCTCAAGGGCGAAGAGAACGCATTCCTCTTAGTGAAGATCACGTACTATCATTGATCCGTTGCTTTCTTGCTCCAAGTCTACGGTCTGTTGATAGCTTTGAATGCACCGGTTTGGAACGTAAACAAATGGGTGTAAACACAAATTTGATTAGGCAAATTTACTCCTAAAAAGATATAATGAAGACAAATAACAAGAAAAAGTGTTCAATATTTTCAGGGAAATAATTATACAGACAAAATTTGCAGTCATTGTCCACAACTATAAAATCATAAAATCGATATCCATTGCAACAAATAATGTGTATCTAATTCCTTCATTCAATCTCCCACCCTCCAAAGTTTAACTTTTCTATAATAAGTGAGTGTTCAAAATTAGTGTCTGAGACACCAATGCAGCAGAGTCATGGTTGAATCGATGGGCAATAGAGGTGTAAGTGTTTCTTTTATCAAACGGTCCACACCAGTTAAGTGTCTTGCTCAAGGACACAAGTGTCATGACCGGGATTCGAACCCACACCCTGATGACTCAGCCACCAGAATTTGAGTCCGATGCACTTAACCGCTCGGCCACGACACGCCACTTTGTCCATGATATTGTGGTGTTCCTTTGTAGGTTGTTCACGTGACAGGGTTTCGAACAGGCCCCCTTATGAGACGATTGAAAAATGTCGTCTCCCTTTTATTGTTATTATTTTTGATATATTTTGCTATGTTTTCCTCTTCAATTTTTCTTTTGAACCCGTCCCTATAGGGTTCCGGTATTATCGAACGTCTTTTGAGAATAATTACTTAATGCGAGATAAATCGTACAGAACCCCTAAAGGGACATTAAAACATATTTGAAATGGTAAAACAAAAATTTAAGAAAAAATAAAATACTATTTTTTCCCCCTCGAAATACTGTTTCGTCCTCACAAAAAACTTTTTCATTCCCTTGAAAATAAGTTATTTCGTGGGAACGAAACAATATTTGGAGGGAAAGAAATAATATTTTGAGGGAACGAAATAGTTTCAGTATTGTTTTTGTTTACCTTTTTAATTTTTACCTGTCCCCTTAGGGGCTCCGTAAAAACGCGATACTGAGTAGAAAGTGATTTTGGCATCAGACGTTACCAATCTTCTATGTCCGGATATTTGACTAATTTACTAACGCTTTAATAATATTAATAGTAGTAACAATACCTTATTAAACTACAAAAAGATACCAATTTAGAAAACAAGTTATTTAGAGTACTACACGATGAGCTAAACCAAAATAAGCATATTATGGGCAAACGTACTCAATTGTTTCCCAAAACAACTTGGCTGCTTGCTCAAGAAAGTTGTCATTGAAATTTTAAACAGAAAATGTGTAATAAGTCTCTTAAAACTCATTAATGTATCTTTACTCTAATTATTTTTAAAGCCCAATTCGTGCCGTTTGATTGGTGCATTTAGCTTTCACCTTATGTGATGTATTTCACAGCATCGAAAAAGTTGGGAAGGTAGTGCATTCTGCTCTACCAGACAGGCTCCTAGTGGATGATACCCATGCCTACATCCTTAAGGACTGTGAAGGGGGTAACCCTGTTTCAGCCCCAGGAGTAGGAGGCAACGTGCCCCTGGTGTCAATTGATTTGGGTCGATAGCCCAAATCAGTTATGTGTAGCCCTCACCTTGAAGTGGCCGTCCGTGGCCTTGTGAGTTAGGCGATATCTCATTTAAAAAAATTAAACAAAATCACCACTGCAGTCGTAACTTTGAAGCTTGCGGCCGCCATTTAATAATATTGTGGCCGAAGCTAAGTTTCTTGCAGTTGAAAGACAGACGTTGAAATTGTGACATGGAACAATGTTTATTGATACAGTTGCAGCCTTTGCGGGCGCTAGATATAAGTGGCTGTGCTCTGAAATACTACATAAGTGAAGGTTTTAATAATGCAATAGTCAAGTGGCACATTATTGCAACTAACCAAAGGTGTTTTAAAATGCGACTCTGCGATAGTAAAACTCTTACACTTCTAAGCAGTACAATTAAAACAATTTGTGTATTTTATATATGGGTTTACTTATTTGGATTTTAGTTCTCTGTTTTACTTTGTTTTTCAAGATCTTTATACGTTCTTTCAATTTTTCCAATATTAGAAATTCCAGGGTAAAAAACCTTGGAGTTAGTTCATTTTGCAAAATGTCTTGGATAAAATTTGCTTTCGACGATCCCTCGCCTCGATCTGTATGAAGCATGGTCAAAACAAAATTCTCTTCGAAATTGGTAACAAGATTCTACAAATTGAATTGTGATCAAACTTTTTCGTTCTTGTTTTCTCCGTGAACCTGTGTTTTTGAGGCAGGAATATTTTCAATTCACTTGGAAAGTAAACCGTCCTTTAGTCTTTGTTCTAGTTACCGGCACTCAGTGGTTTTATTTTCATGTCCACTTCGGCCAATGACTGATCATTTCCGTGCCAACTTTCCCAAGTTACCCCTTTTTCATTTCCACTCAAGTATCTGTTATTCCAATACGGTCCGTTTAAGTTAGAGGTTTTACAATTATTGTACCACCAAGCTCCATGGTTGATTTCTGCACAGTTGCCCTCAGCATTGTCGTTGTCCTTGTCATACGTTGACCATGGCATTCCATTGTGATGTATTATCATCGAGTCACCTGGAAATAAGAACAATTATTAACAAAGAATTGTTAGTTTAATATACATTTTGGTTAGGATCCGATAGCCTTGGCGTAACTCTTTGTTTTCAGTTTCGAAGGATGGTTAACGATAGAAAGAGAGGGAGCAATGCGAAGGTGTAACGACACGATGACCAGGTCTTGGTGAAATGGTGGAGCAATAACGATGATCTGTAAGTACACACTCTGAACGTCTCTTGTTGATCTTTTCAGCAAAATTGATTAGAACAGTTTTGCTCATTTACGGAAAATGCAAGGGGGAGCGCGTGTGTGCATCGGCGGAGAAGTCCGGAACGGTTGAAAATTTATTTGTGTGAGATTAGTACAAGGAGATTGAAATGTTTGTTCTTTTTCTTTAACTTTGTTCTCCCCTGCCCCTCCCCCTCCCCTCCGAATCCACCGTCCCGATTTTCCTTTCCCCTGCCCTGTCCCCAACCCCCCTCTCTCTTTAAATCTCGACAAATCAGCTGGTTCTACGGAGCTTCAAGAGTGCCATACCACTCTAGATAACTACATAAATTATCTCGCTAAGTCGACTTATTAAAACAAATACATCGACTTATCAAAGAAGACTTCCTGAAACTAAGGGATCGACTTATTCTGGTAACTTTTATCTCGCTAAGACATCTTCTTACAACTAGGAAGAAAATTTGTTCGTATATAGAATGTATCTCGCCGACAAGATGACTTATGCAATCTAGAAAGTCGACTCCTTAATGTCGGGAGGTAGTCTGGGCGAGATGAATTACCTAAAAACGTCGAATTAATTGTTATAATTATTGATTCGATTTGCCCAGATAAGTATGTCGTTATGCAGATAAGTGGTATCTCATGGAGCACCATAGGTTTTGTTCAAAAAAAACACACGTGGATACATTTAGAGAACGCGTTTCTTTATGCAAATCGGGTTTTCTGAAAAACTTCAAGAACTGCTTTGGGGGCATTTTGATTTGCGCACTACAGAATAACAGACCAAAATGTTTATACACAGTTAGTATTCTTGTCCAATTTCTCCGAACACTTTTAAATATATATTTATACCACTACCCATCAAACTTAACGAGTTGGTGGTTTTTCGATTTGAAGTACGAGAAAGAAAATAACAATAGAAAAAACCCTAACATACCTGCTTGACTTGCACCGGTATATTTAGCAATCGTCAGAGTATAATTGTCATTCTCGTTAGCTACGTGAAACTCATCATACCTACAAACATTATAAATTACAAATTTTACATATAATCATTATCTGAATCAAACAAAAACACTTTCTACAGTGGCGGATCCAGGATTCTCAGCTAGTGCCGAAACTTATATTTAGAGCTAGTTTCCAATTTCAGTAATAAAAAAGTACCCCAAAAATGCAGGTGCAAGCTCCAAATCATCGGTCAGTCACATCTCAGAAGCGGGTATAAGATTTCTTACAAATTTCTTCCCAAAGTACATGCGAAGCACGAAGAAGCCCTTAGTGAGTGGTCCGGAAAATGTTTGATATGCGATGCTCTTTGGTGCGATCTGATGTCAGCCCTGACCATTTCCCCTCGATTTTGAACAAAGATAGCATCAAGACAATTCCATTTTATTGGTTCACTTTTGCGGTTTTATAATGTTTCTCTTTATACTCATATTTCCATCTCACATGTAGGGGTTGTATTTGGGAGTGTAAAAAACGAGCCACTTTGTTAACCTTTGGCTGCTGGGACATCATTAAAGGCACTGAACATGTTTGGTAATTATCAAAGACCAGTATTGTCACTCGGTGTATCCCAACATATGCATAAAATAACAAACCTGTGAAAATTTGGGCTGAATCGGTCATCGAAGTTGCAAGAAAATAAAGAAAGAAAAAACACCCTTGTTGCACAATTTTGTGTGCTTTCAGATGCTAATAAAAGGCTTCATGCATGAAGTCTTTTATTATTTTAGTGAGAAGTTACCTCTTTCTCAAAAACTACGTTTTTACTTCAGAGGGAGTCGTTTCTCACAATGTTCAACAGCTCTCCGTTGCTGGTTACCAAGTAAGTTTTTATGCTAATAGGCCTATATAATTTGAGTAATTACCAAACGTGTTCAGTGCCTTTAACTTAAGCGAAAATCGGTGTACACTTTTGACTAAAACGTACTGAAATATTGGAAAATACTTATTACATGTGAACATTTTGTGTTGGGAACCCCACAAACACGTATTTTGAAGCGTTGGGTTCGCGCCGACTAAGAGTTGAAGGCTCGCAGATAGTATTCCATAGATGCATTGCCGTCCTATCTGATTATAATTTGAGGAGAACCTGTTTTCCTTTTGATTTTAAGGCCCTGGGAAAACTTTTAAACAGATGGTTTTCCGTACAGCCTAGGACATTTCAGACAGAAGCGTTTTAATTTTTCATTATGATAATTACTCATTTTGAATTGAGGAATTAGCTCAAAAGTACACGTTGATTTGGATTGGGCGATTTGGGCTACACCAATAGTTTGTGATAAAATGGATGGTTGGACAGATATTTTAAAGGCAAAGTCTACCTTTGGTTTTTGGAACCGTTCGACTGTTTTAATCCTATATAAATGTTGATATAATATACAATTAAACTAACCTGTGGAAATTTCATTTCAAAAAGTGGTCGCGTTTTTGAAATATCGCCGAAAATATTGAGCGAATATGTCCACGCAGGAAGAATAATCCCTAATAGGAATACATAATCTGAGAAGCGTTTCTGGCAGAAACTTTTATCAGATTATTTTGTGGCATAAAATCTGCTATATTTTTACATAACCACGTTACTTCGAAGTGAAATGTTTCTCAAAATGCTTTAAATCTGCGCCTGTTTTACTCAATCCCCCAATGGTTTAAATTTCAAAGCTTATAATTATTACCGACATTGTAAACGTTAGTTCACATTCACAAAATGGGGGAAGAAAATGAAAATCAGGCCTTACATAGCATATGTCCAGTCCAAATTATCAAACAAGAGCAGGACCCGAAGCTGATAGACATCTTGACTGGTTATAAGATGAATATTGTCCAATCCCATCCAAAACTCTGTCTGCAGATCCCCAAACCCAGTTTTGTACTCGTTCCAGTCACGATAAAACTCAACGTTGCCATTTTCACGGTGCTGGATTTTCGTAAATATCAAAATTGAATTCGCGTGAGAATGTGTGTCTCGCAAAAAATACAATGATTGTGTTGTCACTGCGTATTATATACACCGAAACTGGCGAAGTAAAAACAAAAACCTGCATTAAACATTTTTCTGATGACATTAAAAGTCTGGAAGAACAGTTAAAATCATAAATGATAAAAGCTAGAATATAAAGACGACTTGCATGTGACCTTGCTACAAAACAGCGTCCAAAATCCAACGGACTAAGGGTGTATTCAAACCTTTAGATAGATGTAACGAGTACAATAATGGACTTGAATAAGGAGAACCAGGAATTCTCCAGGAAGAATAGTGGTGGTAATTTAATGTGTGGTACTGTTGTGGCACGTACCGTCCATCCGCCACCACCGAATTCGTCCATTTGACAGAACACGTCAAGTCCCTCCGGCTTGCCTTTGACATAGATGGTGTATATGCGGCTTGTTCTTTCTCCATTCTGGAAATGGTCCCAGCAATCCTTAGGTCTTGGATCAACTGTTAAGGGCCACACAAAAACAAAATATTAACAACATAAAACAGAGAGGGAAAAGGAGAGCATTTAAAATATGATCATAAAATTGGTGGCGGTAGGATGAATAGGGAAATAATGTTGTTCAGGTTAGAATCGCTTTAAATCTATAGACAAGTGACGTCCGTCTGCCGTGCATGTTCTCGGAAATTGTTTATTCAACAGAGAAAGGGAAGCTGAGTATAGACAAGTATAGTGCAAGTCACGCGAGTATCGGAACGAGAAAACACGTCAAACGAATGTCTTTTTTCTGAAATCAAATCTTTGTTTGAAATTATAATCTAATGACAAAATCTGAACAACCAAAATGTCGTGGCCGAGCGGTTAAGTGCATCGGACTCAAGTTCTGGTGGCTGCGTCATCATGGTGTGGGTTCGAATCCCGGTCATGACATTTGTGTCCTTGAGCAAGACACTTAACTGTAGTAAAATGGGTAAAATGGGTACTTATATGAATTATTTAGTTTAGTGCGCTTTGGCAGCAAAGGCAGTATACTCCCCAGGGAGCTGAGATAGTTTCAGGAATGAAATCATTGGCCCAGTGACCAGGGGTAATAATGTGTGAAGAGCAATGACCATTGACTTGTGAATTGCGCTATATAAGGCCGTATCCGATTTGGCGGCTACAGCTACGGCTACGGCTGTTGCTAAGGGTGTTGCTAAGGACGTCCTATACTTCAATGCACGATGATGCGGAAATCTAGCCGTATAGCCGTAGCTGTAGCCGCCAATTCGGACACGGCCTGAGAGCCTGTCACAATGTTGATTGAATTGTTCTTTTGTTTGTACTTACCTGTGGATAAAATGTTTCAGTCCTTAGTTCAACTTGCCCTTTTAACAAACTTAATGGAACAGTCTTATTAGCATACCTCGACCTAGTTTAGGTACACCAGTCAATCAGGCCATGGATTGTCAAATGCACTACAATACATTGTGGTATGTTTCTTTTGTTGAAGTTAGCCTTTGTTGTATACCTGCAGTTACTTTGGTCATATACTGAACCGTTCCTTTAAACCTTTTAGCCAGGGTTTCATTAGGATTAATGTAGCAGTAATGAGTATAGATGTGACAATAAAGTTGTAGCTTAACACATTCAGCTACATAACTCGGATTGTATGTGTCCTTTCACTTTCAGCTTAATGGGAGTAGATTAAATAGTAGTTTAATAACAGGAATATTGAGTATGGGTGTGGTTGAGTACAAAGAGAGTGAATGAAAAAAAGGAACCAGTGTGGAAATCATTGAAGGCAGTAGGAATATGTGAATGTCAGTGTCTTCAAGCAGATTTGTGCATCAGTTGGCATACAACTACATATGCCAAAGCCAAAGCTCAGTGGATTCAGCTACTGGGGCAAATCATATATTTTTAAAAGCTTGAAAGCGGTATTCAGGCCGCCCACCACATGTATGAGGGCAAGCAGACTCAACCGGTACAGCCCAAGAGTACGACGCATTTGAAATCCGTAAGTTTTCTGAATTATATTTACTCAAAATCCTACATTGCCAACTTAAGATATTTCTGCTAACTAAATTGTGAATGTAGCCTAAATCATGTTAGCCCACTATTTCAGAAATGTTCAAGAGAAAGAATATTGAAGTAAACTCTGTTTTCTGATAACATTGAAATTCCTGTAAAACTGCATGGAAAGTATCGCTGATAGTTATTTGAGTCTCTTCACCATGTTGGGACTAAGTGATAGTTTTGTTGTTTTTGCAGATAATTGGAAAGCTATGTAGGTGTCTAGTTTCCCATGTTTCGATAGTTTTGGTCGACTGTTTTTTTTTATATTAGATGGCCTTTGGTACGGGTTGGAGTTTGACGGTGAATTACATTATTGAGGAGGATAAATTGTGACTGTTGAACGGGGCTTCTAAACTACTCAAGCCATTACAGAGGGTCCAGAGACTGGCAGTGCATGAAGGAGACAGAAGAGCCAGAGAGAGACAGATATATATATCCTCAACACAGCACTTTAAACTCAACCAAGCCGACAACATTGACGGCCAAACCCCAGTATTATTTCGTTTAGTATATTTTTCAAGATTAACAGTTAATTTTGTGAAACCAGGTGGAAGGTACACCAAAACTTATTTTGTATTTAAAGAGAAATTGAAAGGCAGCCATTGAAGTGAATTGGTCTGTATTGTTGAAAAGCTATAAGTGTTTATTGATAATGTTAAAGTTCCCATGGACAGAATTGTAACATTATTGCAAGTTAACAAATAAGGTGAAAGCTACACCACAGTTGAGCAAGAAAGAGATCTTAGAAAACTTGATTGCATCTTGAATTCAAACAAAGAAACAATGTGAATTATTATTTGCTGAATTCTTATTTTGATTTAAATGCCTGTGAATAATTTTGAATGTTAAATAAAATCTGTACAGTTTAAGTGGATAAGAAAACTAAAGGATTCTGGTTTTACTTGGGACTTATTTCTGTATGTTTTGAATCTGGTTCTGACAGAACCGATATTATTACTTATATAAAAAATACTCGGTACCTTTTATTTTTATTTTTATGAATACACAAAGAATTTGGTAATTATTATTGAACAATTAAAACTCTGAGACAAGGGAGGATGTTTATTTGATCTTAAAGGGGAAGGGAAATGTCAAACTTAATTTTGCGATGCATTCAATTTTCCAATAGATAGAGTCCTCATGTGAGTGGGGAAAAATTGCAAGACTCTTACTTTAAGTTAAAATAGTGTAAACTTACATTGCATTCGATAGCCTTCCAATCAAATTTTGTAAAAATCCAAAACATTATTTTGATGACATCATTCTGAGAAAATGGGTCTGTAAATTTTTGTACGGGGATGTTTTGGTTAATTACTGACTTTTTTCAGAGCAAAAATTGAAACAAGGTGTCCCTAGATTTCAACAATTCGTCTGCTCAGAACTATAAGGTCGTTATTTGCAATTTCTTTTGTAATGATCAAAAGGGGTCATTAAATGAACAAATTTGGAAAAATAAATCAAAACCAACTAATGGGTTTCTTTTGGAAAATGAATTTATCTTTTTGCCAAACAAATGAAGAGCACTCTTGATCAATAAACCTTCTACCAGGAGCTCCATTATGAAACCCATACAAATTGCACTAATTACCTTATAGTTCTGAGCAGACAAATTAATGTTTTTACAATCCAATGAGGAATTCTCGTTAGTCGAAATGTACAGACCCGTTTTACTAAGAATGATGTCATTGCATTTGTTGGAGGTTGACAAAATGTTGCCCCGGATGGTTATCGAATGCAATGGCAATTTACACCATTTTAACGTGAGGTTAGAGACTTGTAATTTTTCCCCCACTCACATGATGACTCTATCTATTGGAAAATAAGTAAAATACAAAAACCAATTTGACACTTCTATTCCTCTTTAACTTAAAAAAAATAATCCCTTACGCGGACCCGCAATTATCACACGATCGTGAAATTCACACGTGACGTAGTTTATAAAGGAAGCTGACGATTCAACAACTATGCAATGAAAGGGCTTAAATGCAACTGAAAATGACAGCGTGTGGCAATTAAGTTTCGTGATTGGAGGTGGGCGAAAATGCTTGCAAGTAACCGGAAGCTGAGGTCCTGTTTACTTCTCGAGTTTTCTTTGATATAAAGTTGAATTTATTTTACCACTTATAGTGTTATGAATTATTCCCAAAAATACATGGTCATAAACTACGTTAAAATAAATTAATTGACGAAACAAAATCTCGCCCATGTTAAAAACACCATGATGGTTGTGACATGGTCCTGGAAGTTTGAATACATGCACGGTCTTTTGTCCCACTATTTTGTTTTTATTCCCAAACTACACCTAAAGTCGAACGATCACCAAATTAGGTCGAAGTAATCCCTCTATCGTCAAAACCTCCTCTATGAACTTGAATTATAGTTTTCAGGCGGATATCCAAGACTCTGTAAGGCAGAAGACACACCTATTTTATTATTATTTTGTTTCATTCTTTGTTCTCTCAAAGCTGAGACCTAGGCCTTCTTCATTGGTTTACGTACACGCAAGCCTACCGGTTCAATACCAAGTTTGATTTATTGTCAGACTGGCCATTGATGCATAAGTTTTCTGCAGTAACATGATTTTTCGTAGTTATAGAGTCATTTTATGACTGGAGGAACTATGTAAATATACCGGTACCGTGGTAGCCACGCCCTAGTCGTGCAGAAGCAACGTTCTAGCCAGGATGACATACAAAAGCGGTGGACATTGAGAGGAGCAAGAGAATGACCCGCAAAGTCTTACGGCGTGATGTCCGGAGCCCGCTCCTAGGATAGATTGGTCCGCAGGATATAGACAGGCACTGGTCTTACAAACCCAATGGTTTCATTACCCAATGGTTTCATTGGATAGACATGTGCATGCAAATGACGTCTAAAGAGGCTGACAGTGATAATGTTGCTGCTGCTGCTGCTGCTGCTGCTGCTTCTCCTTGTTTTTATTTTTATTTTATTATTGGCGAATTTTTTATTCATTCCTGACTTTTGATGATGTTCAATAAAAACGGCCTTAATTTGACATTTTGACCGACGAAAAAATTCCCCCTAGAAATGCAAAGAACAGTAAGTTATTGAAACGTCATGCTTCAAATTCCGCTCTGAAAGAGTCAGTAATAAACCAACAATTCCCCCGAAAAAAAATGTACAGATCCGTGTACATCAAAATTATGACATAGGATGTTTTTGGTGTTGACAAATTTCGTTTTCGAAGGATATCAAGCACAATGGTATTTGACACCGTTTTAGCGTGAGGTTATATAGAATTGTAATTTGTTCTGACTCATATGAGTAAATCACACAAGTTAAATTGACCTTGGAGGTCCACTTTAAACAATATTGTCAAACGTGTTTTCCTTGGTTGTTTGTTTGTTGTTATTTTATTATATATTTTTTTTTTAACTAATCAGTTTAAAACCCGGGGAGCCGAGGCTCCGCCCAAAACCAGGTCTGATTGTAGGGCATTTCAGTCTGTTTGGGGTGACCCCAATGTAACTCCCATGCTATAAAGACTTTGTATAGTAGCCTGATGATAGATGTATTACATTATGTTGGCTGCAGAACTTATCTAAAAATTAAATTCAAGGTTCGTGTACAAAATACATAGGCGAAAATCTGTATAGGTGTTTCAATAGGTTTGTACAACGTTTTTTTTATGGACATGTCAATGGGGACTGCCGCCGGCAAACTTCAAAGGGCACGGTGACCTGATAGTGAACTCAACCCAATGGATGACTAAAACATCTCAAAGGGGAGGTTCTAATGGAGAAATACATGGAGTATGATCGGATTTGACCGAACGGTTCTCATATTATTGTTGATAAAAACAAAAAATGTGCTTACCGCGACCGACCCCTTGTTTGAGGCAAGGTTCAAACACTTCAAAATGTCTAACCCTGAATTGATTTGCTGGCATCAAATTTCTTCCCTTTTACTATTATTATTATTATTATTATTTATTCGACCAAAACAAACAACAAACCAAAGTTACAATAGCACAAGAAAGAACATTAACGGAAAAACAGTTATAAAAAAGCAACTTCACCTTGAAACCCTACCCCAATTAAAAGCAATTATACTTTTCTGATTATTATTGTTTTAAGCGAGTTAAGTATGCTTAGATATGGAGTAGATTTAATATTAATATGTCTGGTCTGTTAAACAATGCATTTGTAACCCGGAGACGAAATTGAAAAACATAAATAATATCAATTGCTAACTGCTTACAATTTACATAATGCATAACAAATAAAGATTTACATATTAGTAATAGCTCATTATGTGATTAAAATCCAAGGCCTACCAGTGGTTGAAGGCAGACTCTTCTGTGTCTGAGGTCTAGTTGTTGATGCTTCGGTTGTCATGAGAACAGGAGCCGTCAGGTTCCTTTGTGTCTGTCAGAAAGAAACGTAAGGGTCATTATTCATGCCGTCGATGTTGGCCTTGTAAACGGAACATCAGATTTTGAAGGAAAAATGTGCTATATTATTACTTTATACGCATATTCGACAATGAATGCTGCAAAGTCAGCTTGACTGAAAGAATGGAATGGAAATGCTTGTTTTAACTTCCTTCTGTGCTCACTGGCGTATATTATTGCAGATAAACAATTTAATCTTCCTATGAGTGTGCCGTGTAGTCGGTTGGGAATCGAACCCACGACCTTTGCCATCTAGAGCAGATTTATTACCAACTAGACCACCGAGTTTGTCCGCAATCTAGATGCACTTCGAATCTATATTTTAGCAGCGGGTACCGCAACAATTTTAAAGGGACACACCAGAGATGTCTGACACAGTCGTAATCATTCGGGTTGTCACCGACCTGCGCGACGGTCCTGTCTGACAGCATTACATGGCAAATGAAACACGTTGACTTATCCGTTGAAGTCTTCATTTCACTCACTTCAATGAGCTGAATACAATTGGGTTTTATTTTTACACTTAAAAGGGCGAATCTAAGGTGCTCTTAAGATTTTAGCTATTACTTTGTTATGGCTGCGTTGATACCAGTTAATAACTATTTTACGCTTTAATCAAGCAGATGGTATACGTCTTGGTACTTTCTTGAGTCCTGTGAAAGAAAAAAAATCTTCACAGGCATATCGGTGTAAGAGTAAAACCAAATAATATTCTGCACTTTTATTCAGTTATAAAGAATTCAAGTAATAAAAGCCCCGCTTTACTTGGCGTTTTTAGCCGAAAGTAAAAAACTGCTTATACATATAATATGATAATGATGCATTTAACCCCCTGATGTCACAATTGTAATAAAAAAAACGAGGCTACAGGTGGTGCCGCCAAATGGGATCGCAGACTTTGCAGCTCATTGGTCAATATAAATGGGGCGGGGCTTATATTAGTGGATCGGTGGTTAGCCTCGTTTTTGGATTACAATGATGACGTCATGCAAAAAGGCGCAAGTAAAACACATGCGACATAATCATCATGCCTCTCTGCATTGAAACATGCGAAGTTGAATTGACACTCTTTTTGTGTAAGTTTATAGGAAACAACCTGTGCTTCCCGGCTTCAACCGCAGCAACGGTACCTTGGGGAGAACTTCAAGTTTGACATAAGAAATTGTTAAATTCTTTCATCCCGAGAAACCAATGTTATCTTCCCAATACCAATTACGAGGTGTCTGACCCGGCCATAATCAGTCAGTTTGTAGCCGGCCTTCGCGTTGTTGTCTGCGCTAGCTCAGATGCGCTGTCATGTATACCTGATTTAAGCCAAGCCATGAAATCGCTTTGCCAACGAAGAAAGTAATAAATAAATAAATAAATCCCCAATCCCCAATTCCGATATAAATTGCCTTGCTGATAATGTGCATGCAAGATCATCATTTAAAGAGTTGGGATTGAACGAAGAAAGCATTACTGGAGAGGGTATTGAACCAGAGACCTCCGGTTGAACGTACCAGCGCTCTACCAACAGAGCTACCTTACCCTAGGTTGACGATCTCCCTATTTTGTCAATATAGTTTGGTCGGGGTGCCAGTCAGAATCCATACAACCGTTATTTGCCGTGTAGCAGGAATCAAACCGAAGTTTACGATACAACCAGGAAAGCACCAGCCCGGGGATCACCTTAAAGGGTGGTGAGTTTTTACTTCAGATATCAAATAATAAACCACAAGGGAAACTAACTGGGTACATTTTAAATGATTTGGGGTTGAACAAAGAAAAAATTACTGGAGTGCGATTGAAAGAACGACCTACGGATTAACGTGCCGGCGCTCTACTAGCTGAGCTATCTAGCCCCATGTTGCCAATACCTTTGTTCGGGGTACCAGTCAGAAGCCATACATCCGTGAAATTTAACTGCCGTGTAGCCAGGGATCACATTAACCAAGTTAATGCAGGTTCAAATCAACTAGCCACCACTGACGTCACAAGTCCTTTGTTAAAAAGGATATGGTTATTGTTTTTGTGAAAAAATAATGGGTGCGAGTCCTGGACTCTCAACAAGGCAATGACCAAATCTCTCAACGGTTGCTACACCAGGATGCTACGGATGGCACAGAATGTCTCCTGGAGAGATCACATCACCAACCTGGAGCTTTATGGCAACATCCCTCCGCTGAGTGAGAAAGTTAAGGAGCGTCGGCTGCGCCTTGCTGGTCACTGCCTACGACACCCAGAGCTACCAGCCAATAAAGTCATCGTGTGGGAGCCCACCCACGTCAGGCGCGGTCCCGGAAGACCCACCAAGACCATGCTCAAGACCCTGATCGAGGATGCAGGAGTAAACAACAAGGAGGAGCTAATCAGTTGTATGCAGGATAGAGTTGTGTGGCGTGTCAGACATCGAGCCCGACTCAAACATGCGGCAACGCGAAAACTTGGGTCGACTGAGTGAGTGAGTGAGTGAAAATATAAACACAAAACTTGTTTTATAAGTAGCTGGTGAGTGATGTTTTACACATTTCTCAATTAGTCACATTAATGGTGTCAAAATGGCAGTTTTTAATTTGAAACGCAATACTTTTATTTCAATAAGTGATGGATGAAGGAATAATGTTTTTCCTTGACCTAGCAAATCGGGGAAAATTTAAATAGTCCATCACGGTTAACTGTTGGGTAATGGGCGGACATTTAAATGGGTGGTATTGATGAATTCAGTCGAAGAATCAACCCATGATAATTTCCCATTTTCCGTGCTATTTGGCTAGGTCTAAGAGACCTACTAGTGTTCTTAGGTTTTTAACGTTCTTCGGTCGGTTGACTACGTCAGAGCCAATGAACAGCTCTCCTAGCATCCCATAGCTCCACCCAAAATGTCCATGCACGACGGTCGTTGAATACGGTGCCTTTATTGTGAGTCATTAGCAGGGTGAATATTCATGCCTCAGCCTGATGACGAAACACCTGGCATGCTTAACCGCGTTATTCAAAGGCGAATCAATAGACGAGGTGCATGTGACATACCAAATGATACAAAGAGTCGTACAAAAGGCAACGTGACTGAAGACAGTCCTACACAAGGCTATGAGACATAACATCAGGCTTTTCGTGGTCACATCTTGAGATGCATTGGCGTAGATCCATGTTGAAAAATAGGGGGGGTGCTTGTAAATGTTGGTACATTGCTAATGTTAGATTTTTGACTCTAAAAAGTTAGTGTATTCTAAAGATTTTTTTAAAAGAATAATTCCTTTTATCATCCTAAATGATAAAATGCCTTATGCTCAGTGAACAACCCATGCATAGCGCACCGTCCGTTGAGCCTTTACATTAGACATCTAGGTCAGTGCGGCGACGCACAACTGGGCATTCGGGACTTCCTTTGTTGATGTTTTGTTGCCAAGCAACAGCGGACGGTGCGTGGTGCAATATAAATTGGGTAAACTTTTAACCAATCATCGCGCTGGGTTTAGCGTCGGTAATACAGGTACGCGGGAACCTTCACTTGGTCACAGTCAACTAAACTGTTAACACACTTTTATTTCCCACCCACCTCCCCATTCAACTCCCAGGTTGAAGATTATCACACTATTATAAAGTGGTTAAGGGTCATATAAGTTTTGAGGATTTGCTTCAAGGTTTCACAAAAGATTGTTCGATTTTATGATAGTGGGTATAATTAGTGGCTTACGCTAGGAACGAGCGGGAAGTATTGAAACGTACTGGGTGTTAGCTCATGAAAATGAAATAAAGTAAGCTATTCTCACTTGCAATATTCAACGGTAATTCGCTTGTTGTTTTAAAGGAGCTTGGGAGTCAAGTTTTTCTAGGTGTGTGGTTGTTTTGTAACTTGTTTGTGTTGTTTTCTATGGGCTTGGAAGTCAAGTCTTCCAAAAGTGTGCCCTCGTTTTTGTGTTTGTTAAGGGGCTTGGAAGTCAAGTCTTCCAAAATTAGTGTGCCCTTTGATTTTTTATTGGGGGAGGGGGGGGGCTTGGAAGTCAAGTCTTCCAAAAGTGTGCCCTCGTTTTTTGGTACGGGGCTTGGAAGTCAAGTCTTCCAAAAGTGTGCACTGATTTTTGTGTTTTCTGCTGTTTTTATTTTTGTTGTGTGTCCTTGCTTGTTTGCTTTAATTATCCTGGCGGGCAAGTGTTATAGAGTGTACACTGGTTTTTGTGCTGGAGACTAACTTTAAGAAAACAAGTCTTGTTTATAAGATGGGGCTTATAGTTAGTGACAAATGTTAGGATGTAGTTCCTACTTGACATGTGGGTAGCATGCAGGGTGGCAGGTTTTTAGCTGTTCAGACAGCCACCACATACATTTTGTGATACTTTTTGGGCTTATTAAGCCAGTTGTTAAAGATTTCTGTCTTAAATGTATCAATTTGTATTACTTTTGACTTGGTATAGTTGCCATAGCGCTCGCAAGTTTCATGGGACTAGGTTTCCGACCGAAGGTTACATCGGTGGAAGCGCAACTATTAGATGACATTTTGAGGTCATCACAAATCAGTGTTTATCAGTTGTTATGAAATACGTACTTATTGGGGCCTGGGGTAAGGCTCTGGTTTTCATGTGACCGGTTTGCCGAAACTTAGGTAGCCGGGGTGTTCTGAATAAAAACAGTTTAGTTGAAGACTGTGGCTTGAATTCAAACAACAAAGCTTCTTTGTTTATCATTTTGGAGTCTGAGCATAACGACACATTTTTGTGCATTCTCAGCATTTCTGAGGTGTCTGTTGAGCAAGTATGGTTTGAAATGTAGGTGGGTTTTTTCCCCTTGACTTTCACGCTCTTTGTATTGAAACAAATTTGTGGTTTGAAATAATTTGAGAAACATGCAAATACGTATCATAAAGTATTTAATGACGTGAAGGACCTTTCTCGGTTGCAAATTATTCATTACAACACCTTTATTTTTTTCCCACTGTGGCAAAAACTTTGATTACTCCTGGGATGGGGGCTGTTCCCCTTCCCCAAAAGTGTGGAGGAAAGACATCTTCCTATTCATCCCCCGCCCCCCCCCCCCCCCCCCCCCAATTACGTCCGTTATGAGGTGAGAAAATAATTGTACCGCCGCGGTATCATCACTTGATCAAACATGCCTGCAAATACTAACTTAATGTCTTAATATAAACACTGCCCAGTGCAGCGAATTTGTTATTAGCAGATGTAGGACATTTCAGACAGGAATACAATAGAGCCATGCGCTTCCATTCACACTGCGCCTTGCTTGCTTGGTTTGTTTACATTTTATACCCACTATGGGTCACGTGACGCAGTCGCCGATTGTGTCTATTATGTGAACTTCGTTAACATCAGTTGATCAGTTGTTTCGTATTTAAATTAACTCTACGTCTGTCTCGACCGTCGAAATAACTGAGGTTTGAAAAGATGTTTAATAGTCCGACCGTCGGATTAACAGGGGTGTGTAAAGATGTGTATAGTCTCGAGCGTCGGATTAGCAGAGGTTTGTTAGGATGGGTAAATTGCAAGTCAGATCAGTGTTTGACGTCGGTAGTGCCAAATCTCACAGTCTCAAAATGGCGAATATTCAGAGAGCTCATGTCACTGCTGATGAGGAGAGAAGACTAACGCTGATGGCGTATAACATCCATGGTCCTCAGTGGGGATGTTGCGTGACCTACGTGGTTGAAAATTGTGACCCGGAAGGGCCAATTGCGGAGATTTATCTGCATCGTAACAAGGAAAGGTCGCGGAGAAGGGTTCGGGACATCATTAATCGTTACGTAGGCAGGTGAGAATGATATGACTTTGACTCCGTATCTTTATTAACCATATCAGGATCGGGGAGGGGCTACTATGTACCCCACTGTAGACATTTTTATCAGCTCTCCTTAACGAATAAACAAAACTGGTGTATTTTTATCAAACCAATCTCTTCTTCCAAACACAAATCGTATGTTTGCACACTTAGCAATGCCAAAAACTGTAACAATTGTTGAAAAATAACGAAGCCACTGCAACAGTTACTGGATCCATGGTAGCCCACAAGTAAAGTGTATAACGTGGAATATGTTCAGAAAAGAGAAAATTACGTTTCAACAATTGACCCTGTCGTAACCAAAGATTATAGAGCGCCGAAGGTGCAAGGTGGGAAATCTCTATCTAGTGTTGGAACGTGAAATACGCATTAGGCGCCATTTAAGCAAACAAATGTTCTGTTATACCATAATGGTCGTTGTCTGCACTGATCTATTGTTGCATGAAAAGATAAATTTTGGAAAAAGGGCGTCCAGTGCACATTTCACATTTCATCCAGAGTTCCCCATTTTGCGCCATCGGCGCTCTATATTCTTTGGTCACAACACGCACATGCCGTCTATTTATTCGCCTTTGAATAACGCGGTTAAGCATGCCAGGTGTTTCGTCATCAGTGAGGCTGATGCATGAATATCCACCCTGCTAATGACTCACAATAAAGGCACCGTATTCAACGACCGTCGTGCATGGAAATTTTGGGTGGAGCTATGCTAGGAGAGCTGTTCATTGGCTCTGACGTAGTCAACCGACCGAAGAACGTTCAAAACCTAAGAACACTACTTGAACGAAAACGGCAATACGTGATCTTTGCTGAAATTCATTTAAAATAATTTCGATCAACAAGGAAACTGAGTTCACATGAAAACAGCAAATACTACCAAAGTGAACCCATGTGAACTTCATTTTTTCCATAAAATTGAGAATTTGGTTCGAACATCTAATTTAATTCGTATTCATTGAATGATAATTACAAACAGTAATAACATTACACACTGTGGTCTTTAAGTGATTCACTTTGTGTGTTTATGATTCGTCACAATGATTAATGGCTCTAGACTCCTTAATACATGAGTAGAATAAATCCCGAAACTGTCTTTTAAAAATACCCTTTTAAGATTGTAGGTCACTGTGATTGTTTGTTAAAACCGTCGTCAAATTACATTTCCAACGATGTCGATATTAGTCACACATCGAAGTTATGAGTATGGCTCTATGATGAAAACGAATCCAACAATGTGGGATAATATTATCCCTAAATGCAACCAGTTCAAACGAGATAATATTATCCAGTTCCGAGAGTTGGCTGAGGCTGAATGCGGCATAGTATAATCTCTGAATGCAACCAGTTCTCACGAGATAATATTATCCAGGTCCGAGAGTTGGCTGAGGCTGAATGCGGCATAGTATAATCTCTGAATGCAACCAGTTCTCACGAGATAATATTATCCAGGTCCGAGAGTTGGCTGAGGCTGAATGCGGCATAGTATAATCTCTGAATGCAACCAGTTCTCACGAGATAATATTATCCAGGTCCGAGAGTTGGCTGAGGCTGAATGCGGCATAGTATAATCTCTGAATGCAACCAGTTCAAACGAGATAATATTATCCAGGTCCGAGAGTTGGCCGAGGCTGAATGCGGCATAGTATAATCTCTGAATGCAACCAGTTCTCACGAGATAATATTATCCAGGTCCGAGAGTTGGCTGAGGCTGAATGCGGCATAGTATAATCTCTGAATGCAACCAGTTCTCACGAGATAATATTATCCAGGTCCGAGAGTTGGCTGAGGCTGAATGCGGCATAGTATAATCTCTGAATGCAACCAGTTCAAACGAGATAATATTATCCAGGTCCGAGAGTTGGCCGAGGCTGAATGCGGCATAGTATAATCTCTGAATGCAACCAGTTCTCACGAGATAATATTATCCAGGTCCGAGAGTTGGCTGAGGCTGAATGCGGCATAGTATAATCTCTGAATGCAACCAGTTCTCACGAGATAATATTATCCAGGTCCGAGAGTTGGCTGAGGCTGAATGCGGCATAGTATAATCTCTGAATGCAACCAGTTCAAACGAGATAATATTATCCAGGTCCGAGAGTTGGCTAAGGCTGAATGTGGGATAATATTATCTCTGAATGCAACCAGTTCTCACGAGATAATATTATCCAGGTCCGAGAGTTGGCTAAAGGCTGAATGTGGGATAATATTATCTCTGAATGCAACCAGTTCTCACGAGATAATATTATCCAGGTCCGAGAGTTGGCTAAGGATGAATGTGGGATAATATTATCTCTGAATGCAACCAGTTCTCACGAGATAATATTATCCAGGTCCGAGAGTTGGCTAAGGATGAATGTGGGATAATATTATCTCTGAATGCAACCAGTTCTCACGAGATAATATTATCCAGGTCCGAGAGTTGGCTAAAGGCTGAATGTGGGATAATATTATCTCTGAATGCAACCAGTTCTCACGAGATAATACTATCCAGGTCCGAGAGTTGACTAAGGCTGAAGATGGGATAATATTATCTCTGAGTGCAACCAGTTCTCACGAGATAATATTATCCAGGTCCGAGAGTTGGCTAAGGCTGAATGTGGGATAATATTATCTCTGAATGCAACCAGTTCTCACGAGATAATACTATCCAGGTCCGAGAGTTGACTAAGGCTGAAGATGGGATAATATTACCTCTGAGTGCAACCAGTTCTCACGAGATAATATTATCCAGGTCCGAGAGTTGGCTAAGGCTGAATGTGGGATAATATTATCTCTGAATGCAACCAGTTCTCACGAGATAATACTATCCAGGTCCGAGAGTTGGCTAAAGGCTGAATGTGGGATAATATTATCTCTGAATGCAACCAGTTCTCACGAGATAATACTATCCAGGTCCGAGAGTTGGCAACCAGTTCTCACGAGATAATATTATCCAGGTCCGAGAGTTGTCTAAAGGCTGAATGTGGGATAATATTATCTCTGAATGCAACCAGTTCTCACGAGATAATATTATCCAGGTCCGAGAGTTGGCTAAAGGCTGAAGATGGGATAATATTATCTCAGTGCAACCAGTTCTCTCGAGATAATATTATCCAGGTCCGAGAGTTGGCTAAGGCTGAATGTGGGATAATATTATCTCTGAATGCAACCAGTTCTCACGAGATAATATTATCCAGGTCCGAGAGTTGGCTAAGGCTGAATGTGGGATAATATTATCTCTGAATGCAACCAGTTCTCACGAGATAATATTACAACCCCTTCTTAACCATTCGATCAACACGTGTCCTCTATCAGGATGTCCGACAAAATGGTTTGTCCGACAACATTGGCCCCAGTTAGGTTGGACCTGAAGATTAAACACTACACACGCAGAAAGAGATTGCATTGTGTAAAGTTGATGTACTTTTGGTAACATATAAGTCGAAACCGTGTCAACTATAAATAAGAAGTCTTTCAGCAAAAGCCAATGCAACCTCCATTAACACAAGAGCATCGTTTTTACAGCTAGAACAGCATAATATATCAGCAAGGTAATTTGCCTATATATGAAGACTTCTGAATAGTAAGACTGTTCTTACTTTGTTTTATTTTAATATCTGCAGGACCTGAAGAGCCTTGAACCGACGTTCCAGTTGGCCCAATACTCAACGAGGTGTCATGCAAAACTGATGACAATCTTCGAGCAGCATAGCGAGCAGACGGGCCAGTGTCTTAAGCAAACCGTAAGATTTTCCAATCAAATTAACAAATGTTATTTATTTATTTAAATCTTTGGACAAGCGTATAAGTATACAAGTTACAATTTTTGATATGTCAAGGTCAATTTTACAGCATTGTTTGACCTGGAGAGACATACATTGGTTTTAACTACGACAGCATAAGTATGTTCATACTTTCAAAGCTTACGTGCACAAATTGTCATTCAGAGACCAGTTATTGTTGTTCCTTTATTTTTGGTAAAACTCTGTTGTTTCTAATAATAATAAGAAACATAAGGGGTAAACCTTATAATCATTATTTTATCATATACCTTGTTACAGGCCTTCATGAAGTTGCAGGGGCTACCTGAACCAACTCGGTTTGAGTTGTTGTCGGAGGTAGTGAGTGACAGCATGACTGTCAAGGGAATGGCGAAGGAGGCCGAAAAAATAAAGAAGCTTCGTGTTGTTCAGAAAGAACTGGTTGAACAACTGTCTTTGCCATCCTGGGAAGATGCTGAGCGACTATACCCTCAACATACACGAGAGCGTGTCCTTCAGCCCTTCTCAGGTACACTAACCCATTTCAAAATAGTCCTTTAAGGAGTCATAAACTCTGAGAGTCACGTACTGTTCGCTTCTTAGCTACTTTTATTTTTCCAAAGGACAAATCTGTGATGATCCAGTATCCAAATACACATTAAGTTTTGTAATGATTTACTTGACCTATCATAGCAAATCTTTTGCCTTTAAAAATGCACAATTGTTTTGAGATTTTAAGGTATGCTATACATTTCTATAATTTAAATGCTGTCACTCATTACAATAATGCACAGTTATGTAGAAATTACACAAGTAATACATTAGCATGAGATATGATTTATACTTCTGATTAGAGGTGATATTTACTCATTCTATGCTAAACAAAATTCAAAATAATCTGTTACTTTCTTCAAGCATTCAACAAACATCATCTATGCAGCCTCTTCATGACATTTCAAGTGACTTCTCCAAATTGTTAATTTTAATTGACTTCTCCAAATTGTTAATTGTAATTTTTAAATTCAATGGTTTTGCGCATAAGCACACATTGCTTTTGGAGCATACTTAATAGATGGTAATTGTTATTTATTATCGATTCAAGGATGCAACTTCAAACAAGGCATCCCAAGACCCTTTATGGCCTTCGTCAAGGATGCACTGGAGTGGAGGAAAAACTCCCAACTACAAGCAACTTCCAGTGCCACTGAGACACCTCATTGCATCACTAATGAGGTGTCTCGGGTCGTCTTCCTGTCATCATATGATGAACAAGCTTTGCTGCATGTGGCAGGGTTTACTGGGATTGTGGCGATCGTAGCAGACATGGAGGTACCATTACATTAAATATATTTTAATAAGTAGTCTTTATGTTGTATTATTGTGGTCCTATGAAGAGAATAGCCGCGCATATAAAGTCAATGTCATTCAAAGAAGACATTAAGAGTACATTCACATGTCAAGTTTCAATACAAGAACATGTAATCTGTAACACAGATTAACATCGTAAGACAACTACACTGAAAACCACGACCCCCCCCCCCCCCCCCCCCACTTCGAAGTTACTACGTCATCTCCTTTTAATAGTGAATAAATCACGCAATGTCGATGACAGAGCATTTTCCAACTTGGATGTTCAGACCAACTTGGGTAGTGAATGGTCTGGAAGCACCTTATACAATGTTTCTCCCTACTCAGATTAACAGTCTCTCTGCGGTTGCCATATTTGTATATGATCATACATGTAGCCCCACCTTGATGCATTCATTTCGTATGGTATTTTGCTCTATTGAAAGTGGGTTTTTGAATACATGAGTCGAACGGTTCAAAGTCCTGCTTTTGTGTGTTTTGCGTAGTTTCTTCTTTGTTTTAAGTTCGAAGCAGTAATATCAACTGGGATTTAATTGCTAAAACAAGTTTGTGATATACTCGATTTACAGTACTTTGTGTTTTTATCCATTTTAGGAAAGCACAGCAGACTTAGAAGACATCCAGAAAATGGCTTTGAATTCCGGTCAGCTGGAGGGGAGCATATTCGTCAGAACATCCTCAGACACAATTTCAGGGGTGAGGGGGTTCTTCCATACGAACAAGTTTCAAGGAGTCACTAACCTCTACAATTTCCAGATGCAAAAGAAAGGTAAATACATATCTTGCCAAATTGACACTCAAAAAAAAAAAAGCAAGAACACTATTATGTGTCGAATATGTGTTCTAAAATCATGTTTGACGCAACCCGAAACCAGACGTTCAAAACTAAATATTTCAATTATATATTATAATAAATATCAATATTTGACTAGTGCATTTTGATTAAGCAAAATAGTATTTGGCAACCAAATTTACATTTTTCAAAGGATTTCTCTTAGGTGTATTTATGCTTCAATGAATGTTCAAAATATTTTGTTCTAATTGCTCAATTGTTGCAGTAAATATCCTCTTCCTATATTGCCATCAAACCCGCACAAGTTCCCTGTTAATAAATATAGGTTACATGTATCTGGGAAATGCTTATGTTCTCTTACTCTTTGAATGCCAGTAATGTCAACCATGGTCAAAGCCGTTTGGAGGAAGGATGGGGCCAGGACAGCTGCAGGTGACATGCCAGATGTCCTGACAGAAGGAGGCATGCTCGACCACATCTTCAAGGACATCAACCATGGTGACTGGATTATCGACAGAACTAAAAATGGTAAGTCAATTTTAAAATGTAACAGTTCCTGATTTGCACTGTCCAAGTAAGCAAGTTGAACAATCTAAGATAGAGTTAAATTATTGTGTTTCCAACTTGCAATCCAAAAGCTTGCTGATAGTACAATTCTTGTCAGTTTCGTTAAATTGCATTTTCATCGCAATAATAACACCAAGTTCATGACATTTTCAACAAGTTTGTTTTATATATCGTGTACTATTTTCTCAAACAATGATGCAGATCTTTGCTTCAAAGGTATGATGCATCATTGATTTCGAGACAAATTTAATTCATTCAAATCACCTAGTTTTCAAAATACAACCTTGAAAATACCATCACAATCAGTGTTCACGTTTTTGACAAAACAGCGAATAAGGGTTTTCATTTTATCAGTTACTTTGTGCCCGTTTATATTGTTGCTTGACTTTGATTGTTGCAATCGAAATCAGCTGCTGTGGGTTGTTTGTGGTCTGACTATTTTCTTGAAGATTACAACATTCCAGACGGAATGTTCCAAACAGTTACAAACAGTAATATGTCAGATTGAAAATGATCCCCCCAAAAAATGGTCATTACAAAAGCTGTATCGTCCCTTTAATAAGCACGGTTATTAATTTGTACTTCTCTTTTGAACAGGTGAAGCTACCCTTCTTGCAGTGAAAGCTCACGCAAATGTTATCTCCATAATACAGCAAAATGCAACATTGCAGAGCGAGATGAAATGCAAAGTTACTGCTCTTATGCAGGTAAGGGCAGAAGAGGACATCAATTCGGAGGACAGTGACGTCAGTACATCTCTTGAGGAGGACTCTATTTAATTTGGACAACACGTGGACATATACAGTGTACATGTACAGTAAATAATTGTGTGCACAGTGTGTGCATGTACCGCAACATAACTGTTTTTAATTAATTTAGTTTGAAAGTCAATGTATAAAATCAATTAACAATTTACATGGTTTAAAAAAACGTCTGGGATTTTAACTTGCCGTTCTGCGTAGCCAACGCGGGATACCAGGGAAATCTTGCTGTTGCATTAAATATTGATCGCGCAAATATTTCAGCTTGTAGCGTTGCTAATTGCTCCGCTGCAAGCCTCCTAATCCCACTATTGTCCGGAGTTTTTAATTAACAACCTGCTCGCTGACTTGTGACTCGAGTCTTGTGGGCTAGATTGCTAACAACATCGTCCAATTAGCACCTTTATTTATTGTCTACAAGCCATAAATAACGATACTCGGGCTGTTCAAGGTATTTTCTTGTTGATTTTGTTTTACTATTTTCGCCGATTAGTATAACCAATAATATGAGGGCTTTATATATGTTTTGACTTTTGTTTTTATTAAGTTCAAATCCTTGATAGATTTTTTATTCACGTTTTAGGGAAAATCTTGGCATACTGAAATGCCCGTTTAGCCATTTGACAACAGGCCTTTTATACACTTTAAGAAATAATTGCTCAACATTGGGTATAATTTGTACCCTTTCGTTATTAAAAAGGGATCAATTTGTTGCACAACATTGAAAGTGTAAAAATGTACCCATTCTTGGGTAACTTTAAACACAACCTTGTGTTATAATTTAGCACAATTTAATTTGGTAAAAGTTTACCCAACTAACGACCATGTTCCCTTTTTACACCAACATTTTGTTTACTTTACCCAAGCATTGTTTTACTCCTGTGTTGTGTAATTTTCTTAACACAAAGTTGGGTCAAATTGTTTACCCCGCACCGCTGTGTAGAAACCTTACCCAGTAGTTGACTGTATTTTAATTATTCACAAATTAACTTGTACATGGTGGGTTCTTTTGGAATGTATAAATAATTAACTTGAACACTTTTAGACCCCTTACTGTACTTTGTTATCATTGTTATTGTAGTTTGTAATTATAATGCCATTCTGCAAGCAGGTACTTAATTTAATGTACAAATTTTGAGTTTATTCATGCATTAAATTTGGTTCCAAACGAGAAATGTTTCTCTCTCATTTTTATTATTGAACAATCAGTAGTATCCAACATTGTTGCAGTCTACAGAGAGCCTTAGCCAACTCTCGGACCTGGATAATATTATCTCGTGAGAACTGGTTGCATTCAGAGATAATATTATCCCACATTCAGCCTTTAGCCAACTCTCGGACCTGGATAGTATTATCTCGTGAGAACTGGTTGCATTCAGAGATAATATTATCCCACATTCAGCCTTTAGCCAACTCTCGGACCTGGATAATATTATCTCGTGAGAACTGGTTGCATTCAGAGATAATATTATCCCACATTCAGCCTTTAGCCAACTCTCGGACCTGGATAGTATTATCTCGTGAGAACTGGTTGCATTCAGAGATAATATTATCCCACATTCAGCCTTTAGCCAACTCTCGGACCTAGATAGTATTATCTCGTGAGAACTGGTTGCATTCAGAGATAATATTATCCCACATTCAGCCTTTAGCCAACTCTCGGACCTAGATAGTATTATCTCGTGAGAACTGGTTGCATTCAGAGATAATATTATCCCACATTCAGCCTTTAGCCAACTCTCGGACCTGGATAATATTATCTCGAGAGAACTGGTTGCACTCAGAGATAATAATTATTATCCCACATTCAGCCTTAGCCAACTCTCGGACCTGGATAATATTATCTCGTGAGAACTGGTTGCATTCAGAGATAATATTATCCCACATTCAGCCTTTAGCCAACTCTCGGACCTGGATAATATTATCTCGTGAGAACTGGTTGCATTCAGAGATAATATTATCCCACATTCAGCCTTAGCCAACTCTCGGACCTGGATAATATTATCTCGTGAGAACAATACTCGCGTCGTAACTGTCTTATTGTTCACGGGATTCCAGAGACGCCCCAACCCGAGAATACTGACCGGAAAATCACTGAAGCAGCTAAACAACATCTTGGTATGGAGCTTCGCCCTGAAGCCATTGATCGAACTCACCGCATTGGGCCACGCCTGGACAAAACGGGTAAACCACGGGCAAGACCAATAGTTGTAAAGTTCGTTGACTATAACTCACGGGCTGCATTCTATCATGTGAGAGCCAAATTCAAAGGTTCTAACATTTACGTCCATGAGAGCCTTACCCAGGAACGTCAGCGCTGGCTCGCCACCGCAAAGCAGCATTCGTTGACCGACAAGGTATGGACCCTAGATGGCCGGATCGAAATACGCCGTAAAAACGGTTCGCGCCTGATTGTGGCATCCAAGGAAGACCTTCAGAAATTGTAATGTTGCTACTAACAAACCTGAATCCATTACCTTTTTGTACATCACTTTTGGAGTCTGTTGCCACCCCATGTACACTTTTCTTGCGTAAATTGTATCGTTTTCTATATTGCTTTGTTTCTTTTTTTTTCTTACACTAAGTTTCTGCATGCATAATAATGTCCTTGTCTTGTCTTGTTTTTTTTGGTCGTGTTTTGTTCTTGTGTGTATTTCTTGTGCAAATCAAGTTATCACGGGTTTTTATTTTTATTTTCTGTTTTTGGTTATTCATATTTGTCCGTATAAGGTTAACGGATTATATCGTTCGGTACTTTCGATATGAATGCTGATCTAAGTCATAATGTTGATGAGTCCTTCGTTTATGAGGGGCTTGATCCTGTTATTGACCCCAACAATCACAATCATCAAAAATTTTCATGTGGTTATTTTAATGAATCAAACTTAAACACGACTTTTAATTTTAATAATCATTCTAATTTTTCTTTGCTTCATATGAATATTAGAAGTCTCCCAAAAAACTTTGATCGAATGTTAAATTATTTACATTCTCTCCATCTTGAATTTTCGGTGATAGGTCTCTCGGAAACGTGGCTAAAACATTGTGACGTGCCGTTTAATATTTATTCCATTCCTGGGTACCAGCTTGAGACCATTAACAGAACGAACAAAGTGGGGGGTGGGGTTGCATTCTATATTTCCACTGATCTTCGCTATTCAGTTAGACGTGACTTATCTTGTTCATCCAACTCTCTTGAATCAATTTTTATTGAAGTTGAGAATCCTAATAACAAAAAAATTATTGCTGGAGTTATATACAGACCACCATCAACCTCATTTAATGACTTTATTTTGACCTTACAAGATTTACAAGATCGTATTTCAGTGGAAAATAAGTATTGTCTTATCTCAGGAGATTTTAATATTAATTTGCTTACTGTTGATGACCACAGCCAGACTCAGGAATTCATGGATTCTATGTTTGCCCATTCATATTTACCACTTATTGACAAACCCACAAGAATTACTCCAACCTCGGCAACTCTTATTGATAATATTTTTTGTAATATTCTTCCCTCTCCCAATTCTGGTATTTTGGTTTCTGATATTTCGGATCATTTTCCAGTTTTTACATTTTTTTCTTTTAAGGCAAAAACTCAATCTTATGTTCCTGGTATATATTTTCGTAAAACTACTGATGCAAACCTTCGCAGGCTTAAATCTGCCCTGGATTCCTGTGACTGGTCTGTGGTTTTCAATACTGATAATCCGAATGTTTCCTTCAATAAATTTATGAATATTTTTAATAATTTATATGAGAGAATTATCCCTCTTATTAGGACTAATAATTCCAATAGAAAAACCCAATCTCGGTCTAAATGGATTACGCCAGCTTTGCTGAAATCTATAAATTATAAAAATAGACTTTATCGTAAATATCTGTCTTGTCCTAGTCATATTAATCGTTTAAAGTACACCAGATATAAAAACTCACTCACAACTATACTGCGTTCTGCTAAACAACATTACTTTACTCGGAAATTTAATAAAGAGAAAAACAACATTAAAAATACCTGGAAAATAATTAATTCAGTTTTGAAAAATAGTTCGTCATCTGAAGTCCCAAGTATAAAGATTAATAACCAGTGTACAAATGATCCCCTTTTAATTGCAGAGTATTATAATGACTACTTTGTTAACATTGGTTCTAAACTTGCCAATCAAATCCCTCCGTGTGATTCAAACTACCATGATTACCTGCATAATTCTAATCCCTTTTCTATTTTCTTTGATCCAGTAACCGAACATGAATTATATATTATTGTTTCTAATTTAACTAATAAGCAAAGTTCTGGTCATGATACGATTACTAGTGCTATTATCAAAGCTATGTTTCCTGCCATTTCCAAGCCCCTTGCTTTCATTATGAATTTGTCATTAAGTACAGGTATAGTTCCAGATTCCATGAAAATTGCTAAAGTTGTTCCCGTTTTAAAAAAAGGTGATTCCCAATTAGTTAATAATTATAGACCTATTTCTATTCTGACAACCTTCTCTAAAATTCTTGAACGCATTATATACGTTCGCACGTCTCGGTTCTTAACTAGACATAATATTTTATCTGATACACAGTATGGGTTTAGGGAAAACCATTCAACATGTCATGCTATTTTACAATTGATAAATACTATTATTACTGGTCATGAACAGTCTTCTCATACTTTGGGAATTTTTCTGGACCTCTCCAAGGCATTTGATACAATTGATCATGATATACTTTTGGGTAAACTCTCCTTTTATGGAATTAGAGGGATTGCCTTGGAGTGGTTCAGAAATTATCTCACTAATCGTAAACAATTTGTACTCTTTAAAGATAACCAGTCTTTACCTAAAGAGTTGGTTTGTGGAGTTCCTCAGGGATCCATTTTGGGACCACTTCTTTTTTCTATATATATTAACGACTTTGAGAAATCTTCTAGTACCTTGTCATTTATTTTATTTGCAGATGACTCCAATTTATTTTATTCGCATAACAATTTGGGTACACTGGTTAACGTCATCAATACAGAACTCATTAGTGTTTCTAAATGGATTAAAGCCAACAAATTATCCCTCAACATTGATAAAACTTGTTTTATGTTGTTTAGCAATACAGCCAGTTCAATTCCTACTGATATTTTGTACGATAATTATCCTGTTAATCAAACCAACTGTACTAAATTTCTGGGTCTTTTTATTGATGAAAAATTATCATGGAAATGTCATGTAAATTATCTATGTAAATTAATTTCAAGAAATATTGGTATTATTAACAAATTGAAATATTGTTTTCCCTCTGATATTTTGTATAATATTTATAATGCGTTAATTTTGCCTTATATCTCCTATGGTATTCTGGCCTGGGGCAACACAAGCTCTTGTCTTTCTAATAGAATTTTTGTTTTACAGAAAAGGGCATTGCGTGTTATTGACCGTGCAGAATTTAGAGCTCATTCTAATCCATTGTTTTTTAACCACAATACTCTTAACATTAATGATATGTATTCACTCCAGCTAGGAATGTTTATGCATCAGCTTGTTGCTCATAAATTACCTAATTCGTTTGAACAAATGTTTGTGACTAATGCAAATATTCATCAATATTATACCAGACAGTTTAATGATCTCCATGTTCCATTTATACATACTGCTCTTGCAAAGAAATTTGTCATTTATCAGGGTACAACGTATTGGAATTCACTAAGTCAAGCTCTAAGAAGTATTAGTAGTCGTTTTTTATTTAAGAAAAAACTTAAGCTTCTGCTTTTGGAAAAATATTGTTCTCAATAATAATTTTAATTAGCTGTGATAGATTCATTGTATGATCCCCTGTCTAGGTTTTTCTTGTACTTGTTTTTGTTATGTCCAGTTTGTGTTGGTCCTTGTTTATTTTTTGTGCAACTTAAGTTTACTTCTGTATTGTTAAATGTAACCTGAGTAATCTTTATTTATTTTGACATAATTACTTTCTTTCTACACATCAAGGGCCTTTCCACTCGACAAGCTTGCTTTTTGGAGAAGCCCGCCGCTTAATCGTATATGTTTTTTTTTTATACCGTCTGTAAATCTTTTGGTTTTTTTGATTAAGTGGAAATAAATTGATTGAAATTGAATATTATCCCACATTCAGCCTTTAGCCAACTCTCGGACCTGGATAATATTATCTCGTGAGAACTGGTTGCATTCAGAGATAATATTATCCCACATTCAGCCTTAGCCAACTCTCGGACCTGGATAATATTATCTCGTGAGAACTGGTTGCATTCAGAGATTATACTATGCCGCATTCAGCCTCAGCCAACTCTCGGACCTGGATAATATTATCTCGTGAGAACTGGTTGCATTCAGAGATAATATTATCCCACATTCAGCCTTTAGCCAACTCTCGGACCTGGATAGTATTATCTCGTGAGAACTGGTTGCATTCAGAGATAATACAATCCCACCCAACTCTCGGACGTGGATAATATTATCTCGTGAGAACTGGTTGCATTCAGAGATAATATTATCCCACATTCAGCCTTAGCCAACTCTCGGACCTGGATAATAATATTATCTCGAGAGAACTGGTTGCATTCAGAGATAATATTATCCCACATTCAGCCTTTAGCCAACTCTCGGACCTGGATAGTATTATCTCGTGAGAACTGGTTGCATTCAGAGATAATACAATCCCACCCAACTCTCGGACGTGGATAATATTATCTCGTGAGAACTGGTTGCATTCAGAGATAATATTATCCCACATTCAGCCTTAGCCAACTCTCGGACCTGGATAATAATATTATCTCGAGAGAACTGGTTGCATTCAGAGATAATATTATCCCACATTCAGCCTTTAGCCAACTCTCGGACCTGGATAGTATTATCTCGTGAGAACTGGTTGCATTCAGAGATAATACAATCCCACCCAACTCTCGGACGTGGATAATATTATCTCGTGAGAACTGGTTGCATTCAGAGATAATATTATCCCACATTCAGCCTTAGCCAACTCTCGGACCTGGATAATAATATTATCTCGAGAGAACTGGTTGCATTCAGAGATAATATTATCCCACATTCAGCCTTTAGCCAACTCTCGGACCTGGATAGTATTATCTCGTGAGAACTGGTTGCATTCAGAGATAATACAATCCCACCCAACTCTCGGACGTGGATAATATTATCTCGTGAGAACTGGTTGCATTCAGAGATAATATTATCCCACATTCAGCCTTAGCCAACTCTCGGACCTGGATAATAATATTATCTCGAGAGAACTGGTTGCACTCAGAGATAATATTATCCCATCTTCAGCCTTAGCCAACTCTCGGACCTGGATAATATTATCTCGTGAGAACTGGTTGCATTCAGAGATAATATTATCCCACATTCAGCCTTTAGCCAACTCTCGGACCTGGATAATATTATCTCGTGAGAACTGGTTGCATTCAGAGATAATATTATCCCACATTCAGCCTTAGCCAACTCTCGGACCTGGATAATATTATCTCGTGAGAACTGGTTGCATTCAGAGATAATATTATCCCACATTCAGCCTTAGCCAACTCTCGGACCTGGATAATATTATCTCGTGAGAACTGGTTGCATTCAGAGATAATATTATCCCACATTCAGCCTTAGCCAACTCTCGGACCTGGATAATATTATCTCGTGAGAACTGGTTGCATTCAGAGATTATACTATGCCGCATTCAGCCTCAGCCAACTCTCGGACCTGGATAATATTATCTCGTGAGAACTGGTTGCATTCAGAGATTATACTATGCCGCATTCAGCCTCAGCCAACTCTCGGACCTGGATAATATTATCTCGTGAGAACTGGTTGCATTCAGAGATTATACTATGCCGCATTCAGCCTCAGCCAACTCTCGGACCTGGATAATATTATCTCGTGAGAACTGGTTGCATTCAGAGATTATACTATGCCGCATTCAGCCTCAGCCAACTCTCGGACCTGGATAATATTATCTCGTGAGAACTGGTTGCATTCAGAGATTATACTATGCCGCATTCAGCCTCAGCCAACTCTCGGAACTGGATAATATTATCTCGTTTGAACTGGTTGCATTTAGGGATAATATTATCCCACATTGTTGGATTCGTTTTCTTCATAGAGCCATACTCATAACTTCGATGTGTGACTAATATCGACATCGTTGGAAATGTAATTTGACGACGGTTTTAACAAACAATCACAGTGACCTACAATCTTAAAAGGGTATTTTTAAAAGACAGTTTCGGGATTTATTCTACTCATGTAGTAAGGAGTCTAGAGCCATTAATCATTGTGACGAATCATAAACACACAAAGTGAATCACTTAAAGACCACAGTGTGTAATGTTATTACTGTTTGTAATTATCATTCAATGAATACGAATTAAATTAGATGTTCGAACCAAATTCTCAATTTTATGGAAAAAATGAAGTTCACATGGGTTCACTTTGGTAGTATTTGCTGTTTGAAATTAAATAGATTTTAATTGTGTAAACAAAATTTAATTTTGAATACTCTTCTCCGCTGCTTTTCAGAAAGATTCGCGAAAAGCTTAATACGTCATCGCTCATGTTACGTCATTTGTGGGAGCTCCGTTTTGTATAGCCGCTTTGTTGTAGCATGGACATAATTTATAACAAAGCAACATCCCATATATGACGCCATAGTTTTGTCATTTTGACGCACGCCATCAACGGCAGAAGTGATTCTAGTTTTTCAAAACATAGAGGCTGGGCCTTAATTTTGGATCGATAATTACGACAAATTCAGAAGTGTAAAATTCTTAAAGCTATATTGAAATGATATATAAACAAACACATCATAAACAAGTTTAAAAAATGTTCGCTCCGGTAGCGTTTTAAAAAGGAACGTGAAATTATTATTTTATTTATTTTTGGGGGTTTTTACGGAGTAGGCCTACACAAAATTTGTTTTCAAACAGACTCTTAAAAACAGTACCGTGGCATCATCGAAATTCAATATTACAGCACACCACACCACTGTTGTCGAAAGAATAAAAAAATTAAAAAACTGGAACGTACCACTTGCATGGCGGGGAGGTCAGCATGGACCGGCTTAAAATGTATAAGTGATTGAAGAGAAATCGTGGAGACAAAAACAAAATTCTGCAAAATTATTGTGTAACATTTATCGATAATCAATCGAGTCAAATAAAAGGCAAATCAGATCAAATGAATTTTGGATTACTGATATTGTACTATTATGATATCAAGAAAAACATAAATTCGTGTTTACTATAGTTGCTATAGTGTTATTCGACACTGTTTTGAATGGGCGACAAGAATTGGGAAAAGTCATGATGACGTAGTTTTCCCAAATAAACAAGGGTGCGGTCCCTTTGGAACTCCGTGGTCATAAAGTTTAGTGCTGCAATAATTAAAACATAATTTTCTTTTAATTTTCAGAGAAACCCAGCGGCGTAGCAGGAGAGGGAACGGAGGTCGGTCGGTGCCTCCACCCCAGTTGTCCTACTCCCCCCCCCCACCCAAAAAGTGCCCCTTCATCACAAAAAAAATACAAACAAATAAATAAAAATAGTTAACTCAAGAAAATAGGAGAAAAGAGCCAATAAGTGTGTGAGTTATGCCTATAACAAATACGGTTAAAACACACAACACGAAAGCAAAACAAGCACTCGATCCTTCAACTTTTAAATTGACTAAGTCTCCTCGAAGCGCAAACTCCTCAGATTGTGGTAACTTTTCATAATTAAACAGTCTACTAATTGCATGACCCCCAACAATCTTTGTCTAAAGCACCGGGATAGCATCGTTCAGTTTTGAGTTTCTTGGATACCTTTGATCTTTGAAATCTGAATTTCCTGGATACATATTATTCAATTCCGAGTTTCCGAGATACCTTTTCATTGTATTTTCCGCGTTTCACAGATGTCTTATCATTGAATTCCGGGTTTTCAAGATACCTTATAACTGAGTTCTGTCTGTCCGTGAAAATTATTTGTGTTTCTGAGATAAACTATCTAGTCAGTTAACTCAGTAATGTGAAGACATGTCAAGCTTCCGTACCAAACTGCACTAAACTAGGACGTCGTTGTCCCGGCAACTCAATGCAACGTCACGTAAAATCCTTGCGACACAATCCCGATATAACGACGGTTGCAGATTATTTTGACGCCCACGTTGGTTTTGTACACAAAACCACACCTATGACTTTCTCGGTACATGTGTGTTTACGTGGTTCCATCAAGTAGACACACTTACCTTTCATAAAGCAACATCACAATACGAGGCAGAAAATTACGATTAGAACAATTAAGTATATTAAGTAATTAAGTACAATTAAGTATAGGTTACATTTCCGGTGAATTTCGGCAAAAATAATCAAGTTTCAATAAAACGCATTCAAATTCACGCATGTTTCCCTAATTGATTAAAACTATGATTTCTTTTTAACTACTTTTGCATTCAATTTCGTCGTGCACACATATTTTCGTTCTTCTCATTCAGGTTCGTTTCATTTCAGACATTTAGACACTACATTTTTACCATTCTTCAGCTGAATTACCTACTCACAAGTGATGAAATTGAACGGTTGAATGATCTTTGCTACCGAATGTATTTGATTGATCTTATTTAACCAGTGGAAGCTGCACTGTTGAAATTAAATTACTCCTTATGCCAATTGATTGCTGCTCCAATGAAACTGTGAATTGGATGAATTTTTGTCTGGAAAACCTATAATAAAAAGGGGGTTTTCTACTAATCTGAAAATGAAAGACTTGTTTGTGGAGGGAAAAAAGAGTAAACTTCAAGCAAGTCTTGGAACAGCTATCAATCTCACCCTGGACTCAATCTCGTAGTACATCCACCCAGACTCCTCCGTTATATCTCCGGGATACTCGGTCTTCGTACCATCAGTCAGCTCGCATATACCCGGTTGCTCGCTGTAATTCACGGCCACACAATTGGGTTCACGGAGGCAGTTGGCCAAGCATCTCGTGGGAGATCTGACTCGTTGCAGACTCCGAAGTAGATGGTTTTTGAGTGCAATGTTTGATTCTGCAGATTGGGAAAACCCAGCTGAGCGCGAGACTACTTCAGCATGAGACTGATTAAAAAAGTACAAGCTAAGAAAGACAGCAAGAACATAAACATTCCGAAACGAGTGAGAAATCAAGGTGATGTTCATCTCCACGTAATATTCGTTACGAAATACCATGAAGATACTGACTGCCTTGAAATGCAATGCTCTGTCTGTGAAACCAAAAGCAGTTATGAACCAGAGACTAGACTTGTTGACAAGTCGTTAATGATGGTCGCGGTGGGTCGAGTCGCGTGTGGTGCTGTAGCATAATAAAGAATGCTCTCGCGAGATCACTGCTCTCGCGCGAAGTTGCTGGCTGCCGACTCTTCGTCATTAACGACTTGTGAAACCCGAATACTGTACGTATTCATTTATTCAGGTACGAACGCAGTATACATTACGGTTGCTGTAGAGACGATCATTGAGACGAGTCCATTTTTTCTGAGGGTAGTACTAATTTTAGTTACTGTAAATGCGATAAATGCTTGCACTTGAGACATCTGTGAGTATGTTTTCTGTGTGTTAACTCCTTCATTAATTTAGTAACTAAAGACATAAAGTAAACTTATCTTAAAATGCATATTATATAATTGTTTAAGATGTGTGTTTTGCCTCATAAGAATAAATAATGCCTACTGTGAATAGTTACTGATCCGCTCCAGTCCTTTAACCCGATGTGTTCTACAGTGATTGTGTGTATTAAGTGTGTATAAACAACGGACACGGAAACCAGTCAACTCGCCCCCTAGCAAAGTCGCCAATTACAAAAAACACATGTACAAAGTCACCGATTACAAAGTCGCCCCCTAGCAAAGTCGCCCCTGACATACAAACTCGTCCCCTCTCATATTCGCCCCTCACAAGGGAATTTAACAAACTTGTGTGATTGGACTTCAAGGCAACGAAAGCTATCTTAGGGGAACAAAAGCTAGCTAACTTGAGGGAACGAAAGAGGAATTTTGGGGAACAAAATCTCATTGCGAAGGAACGGGAGCGTATTATTTAGGGAACGAAAGCATATTTCGGACGAATGAAAGTTTATTTCGGGCAACTAATTCAACGTCGTATTTCGATGAAACGAAAGCTTATTTTTAGGGAAAGAAATCTCCTTTCGGTGGAAAAAAACTCATTTTTATTGAACGAAAGCATATTTCGAGCGAACGAAAGTATATTTTGTTCGAACAAAATCATATTTCGAGGAAACGAATGCTTATCTTTCAGGGAACAAAAGCGTATTTCTGGGTAACAAAATCGTATTTCGGGGGAAAGAAAGCGTGTTCGAGGGAACAAAAACGTATTTCTAGGAAAAATCTATTTCGTTACCTAGAAAAACACAACTTTGTTTACAAATTTTAAAAAAATATTATTTTATGTGACAAAATTATATTTTAGATATCAAATAACAAACCACAAGGGAAACTGACTGGGTAAATTTTAATGATTTTGGGTTGAACAAGGAAAAATTGACTAGAGCGGGATTTGAACCAACGACCTCCGGATTATATTTATATTTTGATTGAATTAAATAATATTTTGAGGAAACAAAATTACTTTGTTGGAATTTTGTGTGTCGAGAGATGGAAAAAGAAATTCCGAGTGAGAATTTTTTTTTCACATTTTATAATTTGTAATTTATTTTTCACCTGTTCCTTCAGGGGCTCTGGTTTTTTGTGTGTTTTTTTTTGTTTTTTTTTTTGGGGGGGGCTCGTTTTTTTCACACAAATTGTTTAACCTAATTGCACCGTCAATATAAGACTGGTATTCCTATTTATTGACATAAATCTTATTTAATTTCCAAATTGAGGGAAGGAACGTACACCGAGCATTGAAACGTTGCGATTTTAAAAGAGCGGATTCGATCAGAGAGGTTTACCGACTAACAAACCCGCAATGACAAGGTAGTTGGTGGTCTGGCTCCCTATAACCCCTCCCACATGTTCATGAGCTTCCAGGTACAACTATCTCTTGCGTCGCGCTGAGCCCCGCCGCGAGGCACTGCTTTGCCCCGCCAGCTACACGATTTGCCTGTGTGTTTATACCATGGATTTCCTCCATGGTTAAACTTATGTACCCACACGCTGTGCACTGTCAAACACGCTTCCGTTGCTCGGACTCTCTGAAATAAAATCTTACGTTCGTTTTTTGTAATTATTTACAAGTTGTACCCATAATTTGAATACGTATTTTCTTTTGTCAAAATACTCATGAACACAATCACTCGCATCACTCCACTCAGTGTTTGGTTGATATCGTGCATGATCAAAGCAACATAAAACTCCATCCAGTACAGGATTTCATGTTTAATATTCATCTACAGTTTGAATATTCATAGTATAACGAAATTGACCAATCAGATGCGTCCGTACGAAATCGGCTGAAGTGCCCATAGGCCGTGCACAAACCGCCCACAGTGCCCACAGTGTAAGTATATTCATTGCACACATATGGTGGATTTATACATAGGCTAGATTTTCACGATGTGATGGGGGAACATGTAATTTGTTACTTCAAAGGTTGAATGCCGAGTAATCCCTGTCATTCACTAAAACTCTCACACCCACATAAGCCCAGGTACAGACAAGTACATTCGTTGATCCGGTGAATTTACACCCCAATTCACTTAAAGGCAAAGTAAACTTTGGTTTGTGAACTTCTTGCCAAGTAACCTTTGATGGTCATTTATCTTTTGAGTAATGTCCAAAAATGATCCCGATGAAGCATTGTATAAAATCATGTAAATTAAAGAATAACACAACAATACATTGAAGAACAAACAAACATGTTATGAGTTGTTTAAGTGGTATTTATTCCTGTATATTGTTCATTAGAATTTTACAACAATTCTATAAACAAATAATGAAAAAAAATAAAAATCAAATAAATACAATAAAAAAAATTAAGAATTTCAAGCAAGTTATTGAAAGAAAATTTGTTACACTGTGACCCTCTTTCTTAATCCAAGCTAATTGCAAATTTTTGATCATTTACATTTCACATTTAGCAAAAATCTGCACACTATAAATTAATAAACTAATATTTCACATAAAATTAAACAAAATGTAATTAAAAAAAATTAAAAAAATTGTTTATATCAATAAATCTATTTAAATAACAAAATAAATAATAAACCAATAAACTAACAAACCCATAAATGAATGAATAAAAAAAGATTCAATAAATAAATAAATAGATAAGTCAACCAATAAAAAAATACATAACATGCACCACCCCCCCCCCCCCCCACCCCAAAGAAAAAAAATAAAATCCCCCCAAAAATTTTGGCTAAAAAACAGGATTGTATGCACAGATGTGCATGCCCCACGCTGTTTGTGTGGCTGTTTTGGGTGTTTAAAAATGGCGTCCACTGAGCTGCGGTGGCTTCAATGAACGCACTCAACCCGCTATCTAGTCAGTATAATAGAGATCAGTGGGTTTTACCCACACACACATGCATCGCGATAAAAACATTGTACACTCAGTACTTTCCCGTGTTCTGTAAAGAAAAACAGCCAAAGATCGCTCTATAACCCATTCGGGTAATATGCCTGTGGATTTTTGTCTAAGAACTTAAGGGTGCGTTCGATTAGCTTCCCCGGGTCGACCCAGGTCTTCCCCGGTGCGTTCGAATAGCTTTGACGTCATTCGCGGGGCTCACCCGGGTCAGCCCCAAGTGCCCTGCTTGTGGAGCGGGTCACTTGGGGCTGCCCCTGGTTCATGACGTCACGGCGAAAAACTTTCTCAATGGCCACCATTTTGTTTGTAATTCAGCGGGACATTTTAGGAATTTTGACACACATTTTCGCCATTACAACAGCGTTTTTGTGAGCAATAAGTATTTTTTTATTCGAAGCCGGGTACCTTTGTATCAATGTGGGGTTGTACAAATTGTTTAACGTTGCAGTTTTACCTTGAGAATAATTATTTTACGATGTTTTCGTGAATCCACGGAAAGTATCGGACATACGGCACAAAATGGAAGTAGTTCCGGTCGGCTGTCCCAAGATGCATCGGTGTGAATGCTGGGGGAAGTTGGCGTTAGATTAGCTCATGGTTAGGGGCTCACCCGGATGAGCAAACCGGGGTCGACCCGGGGAAGCTAATCGAACGCACCCTATGAAAGTACAGAGGATGCAGTGCATTACACACTAAACTGCATGGGTAAAACAAAATAATACGCAAAAGAACATATTAGAGAGGTTTCGCAAGGCTACCCATACAGATACGGATACGTCGACACTTTGTGTGTTCACGTGACGCGTAACCGTGGCTTCCGTGTTTTGCGTGCGCGTTGACAACGGATACGGGAGCTCATACACGTACGTTAAAAACGGATACCGTTTTGCTGATTTTAGTTGTACTTTTGCCCTAGATTAAAAACATTTTCCCCGGTATTGCTTTAAAAGGTGTCATTCATGATATAGATAGAAATGTGTTCATCATTTGTAAGCAAACAATTTGGAAAATGCAGTATAAACAGTCGACTCACGTCAAGGCCACTTTGCTCCTGCTCTTTGATCAATGCCGAGAAAATCACCAAAATCAGCGAGCGAAATCAATCTTCCTCCAATACTATCGCCACAGGCTACACATCAAGGCGGACCTGCCTCGATTTCCGACACCAAACGGGAGACTTTTGAAAGCTTTGTTCGCCAGTCACTCACTGATATTCGTGCCGGGCAGGTGGAATTACGTAATCGTTTAGACAATATGGAAACTAGCATCAACGAAACTATAGAGTTCCAGAGCAAGCGTATTGTTGACCTGGAATGCAAGATGGAAGACCTTGATCTGCTCTCAACGAAGATGGCTATGGCAGAAAAAATCATCGCAGATCAGGCAGACCAACTTAACAAACTTGAACGGTTCTCCCGCAGAAATAATCTGCGAATTATCGGACTGCCTCAAAAGACCGGAGAGGGCTGCTTGTCACTGGCAAAGAACCTTCTCAGTGACAAGTTTGACATGGTCGACGCTAAATTAGAGAGAGCTCATCGTGATGGCCCGAAATTGGATGGGAAACCACAACATCTACTGATGAAGCTAAATTGCTACCAAGATAAGGTCTCGATCCTTCAGCGCCAACGCCAAATCCTGTCCAGCGAACCCTTCTACTGCACAGATGACCTGACCAAGATCGATCTCAATGAGAAGAGGAAGTGGTCTACACAAGCTGCCAAAGCCTACCAGGAAGGCATCAAGTACCATTTTGTGGCTGGTAAGTGGAGAGGTAAAGGTGGCTCTCTAGCTCACTTTTACAGCCAAGCCCGCTAACAACCAGCACCCATCAATTGCTTCTGTTGTTCACCGTCTGAAAACTCTCATTTGCCCTCAGTTTGCCTCATGTAATATCATCTTCCATTAATTGTGCTTGCTTTAATCAAATGTTTGTTTTATTTCATTTTGTTTGCATACCATACTGATAAGCCATTTCTCTCCAATATGTTCTTATTATTTAGTTTCTCAGTCTTATTTATTTAATTATTTTCTGCTGTTTATTAACCAGGGCCCAGTCTCATGGCTCACTTGCTGGGGAATTTTGTGCTTGCGTCCAATTCGGTTTTCGTCCATGCTTTTCCACATACATGGCTCTCATTCATCTTACTGACATCATTTCTAGTACTGTGTACCGCCGGTGTTTTCATGGACTTATCCAAGGCCTTTGATACAATCGATCATGACATCCTTATTTCCAAACTTTCCTTTTATGGTGTCAGAGGGTGTGCCCTTAAATGGTTCATTAATTACCTGGCCGACAGACAACAATATACCGTCGCCAATAATATTCCCTCAGCCAGGAACGTTGTCACTCATGGTGTTCCTCAAGGCTCAATTCTTGGTCCTCTTCTTTTCTTAGACTACATTAATGACCTTCAAAATTCTTCCTCTTTGCTATCTTTTCTTTTATTTGCCGACGATACCACTATTATTTACTCCGATTCTTCTTTTCAGTCTCTCACTCAATCTCTCAACACTAAGCTTATCAAAGTCTCCTCTTGGTTCAAGTCAAACAAACTTTCTCTTAATCCTGGTAAAACCAAATGCATTCTCTTCACTAAAACAAATAATCACAATCCTTACACTTCTATCAATATCGACAACACTCCCATTAGTCTGGTTAAATCTACTAAATTTCTTGGCGTAATCCTAAATGACAAACTCACCTGGAGTGACCACATTTCCTCCGTTTCCAAGACTATTTCCAAAAATATTGGTGTTCTGTCTAAACTACGTGCTTTTCTTCCTCCATCCACCCTATTTTCTCTTTATAATACTCTTATTCTTCCTTATCTCAATTAGGCCTATTGTAATATTGTCTGGGCATCCTCTAACCACAATCAACTGCTTCCTCTGATAACACTCCAGAAGCGAGCCATTAGAATTTGCACACTTTCACATCCTCGGGACCATACCGCACCACTCTTTTCTAGGCTGAACACATTACCTCTTACTGAAATCAACAAACTTCACATCGGGATATTTATGTATAGGTACGTTCATAAACTTCTTCCTTCTACCTTTATATCCTACTTTTCAGCAGTTCATGATACCCACGAGTACGGTACTCGTTATGTTAACAATCTTTACGTTCCCTTCACCCGCACAGCATACACTTTCAGAACAATTAGATTTCGGGGGCCACGGCTGTGGAATGGTCTTGACAAGGTATTAAAAACTCAGCCTTCTGTGGGTCGTTTCAAGGCCACATTCAAAACACTGCTGGTTTCAAAGTACTCAGCTTAGCTTCCTTTCTTTTATGCATTCCAGCCTTAACTGTTATCCAACTGTGGAGTTATAATATAATACTCATGTCGTCCCTCTTCAAAACTCCTCCTATGTCATTGTTGTTATTACGACCTTATTTTAAAGTTTTATTATCACTCTTATTATTGTTCTCGTTCAACGTATTCCTTTATGAGTGTATTTGTTATTTTTAGTTTTATTTATTTATTTTGTTTCTGCTTTAATTTGTTTTGTATTTGTGAGATACAAGGCTTCAAAAAGTAAACCTTTAAGGTGATACCACGTGACACATGATGACGTCATCAATCTAAAACTTCACACATATGTTGTCTGCATAAAGGTCATTATGTATACCAATTTTGAAACGATTATCATAAACTTCGCCACAGACATCTAGTAAAAGTGTATTTTGAACTGTTTTTAACCTGCCGCTAGAGGGCGCTTTTAGATTCAATGACGTCATCGGTCCAATTTTTGTAAACCAGACCTTTGCTCGCCTATAACATCGTTAAAAAAACTTCAAAAAATTTGGCACTTTTAAATTACAAGTAGAGTTAAAAAAAGTTAAAAATAACATGATGATGTCATCATTACGTGACTTCAGGATTTAGCTGTCAATGTCATTGTCTAACAATACACCAAGTTTCAACTCAGTCGGACTTGCAGTTTTGTAGATACACGGCTTCACACACGATGACGTCATCAATCTACAACTCCACACATTATGTTGTCTGCATGAAGGTCAATAAGTATACGAATTATGAAACGATTATCATAATTTTGCCACAGATATCTAGTTAAAGTGTATTTTTAACATGTTTCTAACCTGCCGCTAGAGCGCGCTCTTGGTATTTATGACGTCACTGGTCCTATTATTTAAAACGAACCCTTGCTGGACTATAACACCGTTGAAAACAACTCCCCAAAAGTTATCATTTTTACATTACAAGGCACTTCCGGTTTCTACCGGAAGTAGAAGTCAAGTAATGTCACGCACACATTGAGAACACTAGACATAAAATATCTTGGTATAATCTTGCAAAAAGCAACCGACGGTCTCTTCGTCTTGGTTTGATATAGATTTTCAAAGATAGAACAAAATCTCATTGCGAGGGAATGAAAGCGTATCTTGAGGGAACAAAAACGTATTTTTAGGCAATGAAAGCGTATTTCTGGGGAACGAAATCGTATTTCGGGGGAAAGAAAGGAATAATCTATTCCGTTACCTAGAAAAACACACTTCGTTCACAAATTTTTATTTTTTATTTTGTGTGACAAAATTATATTTTGATTGAATAAAATAATATTTTGAGGAAACGAAATGATTTTTGTTGGGATTTTGTGTGTAAAATCTTGCTGACACTTGAATTTAGGTCATATCAAAAAGAAGGAAAGCTGCCGTCTTACATATCATGTCCACTCCTGATACTCAAGCTTGAGAAGAACCCGAAGCTGATAGACATCTTGGCTCGTCGTTATAAGATGAATATTGTCCAATCCCACAAAAACTCTGTCTGCAGATCCCCAAACCCAGTTTTGTACTCGTTCAATCAAGATACAACTCAACGTTGCCGTTTTCACGGTACTGGATTTTCTGCAAGATCGTAGATTCAAACTTTCATTTCTATGGGGTTAGCGTGAAAATTGGTTTAGTGCAAACAAAGGTGTCACTGCGTGTGGATATACGGTTAAAAATGCAAGCTTTGGAATGTAATACTTTTTGTGTGCAAACAAAAGTGATCTGAACTTTATGAATTATGAAAACTTGATGGATAATAAATGGTGTTTGACGCTTTGCATGGTGTGGAGATAAGAGGTAACTATAAATAAATAAATAGTCAACTTGCGGGTACAACCATGTAATAAAGAAGAGCAGAATATACTGCAGGAAACGTCGAGACCAAACCGGCTCTGTTCAGAGCCAACACTCCCACAATAGAGTTTTTTTATTTGTTTATTAATAGTTACCTCTTGATGGATAATGTTAAGTAAGAAAGGTTACCATAAATAGTATAAATGCAAATCAACAATTGACATGTATGTGAACTCATTTGGTACAAAACAGCTACTAAACGGTTTCCTTTGCAGCTGTCAATGACAGACTTAATAAAGCCATATTATAAATTCATCGGAACATGGTTTGGGTATTTATAAACACAATGAAGTTAACCCTAGAATTTTTTTTGTTAACTTAACGGGGACAAGGAGAAGGTACATAGTCCCAAGATGGCCGATGGATATTGCATCCATTTTGAGTTCCAATATTGTATTTCACGCTATCACGAAGCACACTGCCACTTTGCATGAGGAAGAAACAGAAACAAAAACAAAATGACAAATAGCCACTTTACAAAAATAAATAAATAATAAATACTAAAAACGTTAGAAACGTTTGACCCAAGGTCACACATTTGTCATTGTCACAGCTGACCCTTTATATTGACTATTTTTTGGCACTGGCAAAACTGTTGTTGTCCTTTCTTGGAATCCTAATTTCACCCCTACCCACATAGCAATTGCAACCTAAAATCCTACCACAACTAGAAGCAAATAACGCTTCTGAATTATCATTGCTTCATACGAGTTTCATTATTTGCATTACGTCAATAGAGGCCTAAGCGCCCCTTTTCGTATAGGTGCCATTGTGTGTTTAAAATCCAAGGCCTACCGGTAGTTGAAGGCAGTCTCTCCTGTATGTGATATCTTATTGTTGATGCTTTGGTTGCCATGAGAACAGGAGCTGCCAGGGCTTTCTTTGTCCGTTAGAAAAAGAAAAACAAGCATGTACACACAAAATACAGAGTATGTGAAGTGCGACCTTATTTAGGGTCCGCTCTCTGTAAATGTAGGGATATAGATTTTGTTGTTGTCAAAATAATTCTTATTATTAATGGCTTCTGACTGGTACCCCCCGAACAAATTTATTGGCAAAATAGGGACACCGCCAACATAAGCCAGTCAGCTCAGTTGGTAGAGCTATGACACGTTATTCCAGAGGTCGTTGGTTCAAATCCCGCTCTAGTCAATGTTTCTTTATTCAACACCAAAACATTATAAACAAAATTGCACAGTTCGTTTTCCATTGTGGTTTATTATTTAATTATAAAGAAATTTACAACAAAAGTCACATGTGACAGTTTCAGCTGATTACAGTGTTTACTTGCTGAGTCTAAAGACAACAAAAACCGGTATTTTAACAAGAACTTCAAATCCATCGTTTAGCAAGGTGACAGCGAGTAATTAACCATCTCACCTCTGGCTGCAGCATTCGCGAACGGACACCAACTCTCAGAAATCTAAGAAACGATTCATGCATAAACCGTTTCTCAGATTCAAGTGTTTTTAGGCGTAAATTTATTCAAAGGGAATCCTTTCTCGAAATATTTTATAGCTTCGAACGCACCGGTTTGGAACGTAAACAAAATCTGGGTGTAAGAACAAATTTGATTAGGCAAATTTACTTCTTAAAAAAGATATAATGAAGACAAAAGACTAGTAAAAGTGTTCAATATTTTCAGGGAATCAATTATACAGACAAAATTTGCAGTCATTGTCCACAATTATAAAAATTAATCATAAAATCGATATCCATTACAACAAATAATGTGTATCTTAATTCCTTCATTCAAACTCCCAGCCTCCTCCACAAAGTTTAAAGGGACACACCGGTTACCTGGTGTTTACGTAATTTAGTCATGTAGAATCAAAGACAATTATTTCTAGATGGTTTTTTAATTTTTTTTATACAAAAATATCACATTATTAACGAGAAATTACCGAAAAAAAACAAAAGCGGTCAAAGGTCACCGTATACGCTTTACCAGCCGTTGCAAGTGTCAAATTCACGAGATACATGCTATGCAATGTTGCAAGTAGACTGGTGTTCTGTTTATGTAAGTGTTTTACTACGACAAGGCATGAGGATCCAGTCCACGTTATCCATCTGAAAGTGTGTATAAACAACGGACACGGTAACCAGTCAACTCGCCCCCCAGCAAACTTCAGGGGAACGAAAGCTACCTTAAGGGAACAAAAGCTATCTTGAGGGAACGAAAGAGGAATTCTGGGGAACAAAATCTCATTGCGAGAGAACGAAAGCGTATTTTTAGGGAGCGATAGCATATTTCGGGTGAATGAAAGTATATTTCGGGCAACAAATTCAAAGTCGTATTTCGAGGAATCGAAAGCCTTTTTTTAGGGAACGAAATTTCCTTTCGAGTGAAAGAAAGCGTATTTTGGGGAAGGAAAGCACATTTCGAGCGAACAAAAGTATATTTCTTGCGAACAAAATCATATTTCGAGGAAACGAATGCGTGTCTTCAGGGAACGAAAGCGTATTTCTCGGGAACTTAATCGTAGTTCGGGGGAAAGAAACCGTGTTCAAGGGAACAAGAACCGATTTTCTAGAAACAATCTCATTTCGTTACCTAGAAAAACACACTGCGTTCTCAAAATGAAAAAAAAAATTTGTGAGACAAAATTATATTTTCATCGAATTAAATAATATTTTGAGGAAATGAAATGATTTTGTTGGAATTTTGTGTGTCGAGGGATGCAAGAGAAATTTCGAGTGAGGTTGTTTTTTCACCTTTTATTTTTTAAATTCTTTTTCACTTGTCCCTTCAGGGGCTCCGTTTTGTTTCTGTTTTTTGGGAGGCTTGTTTTGGGGGAATTGTTTGTCACAAATTTTGTTTAAACTAATTGTACCGTCAATATAAAAGTGGTATTCCTATGTATTGACATAAATCTTATTTAATTACCAAGAAATTCGGTACAAATCGGGTCAAAGAACGTACACAGAGCATTGAAAAGTTGCGATTTTTAAACCACGGATTCGATCAGCGAGGTGTACCGACTAGCAAATCCGCAATAACAACAACGTAGTTGGTGGTCTGGCTCCCAACCCCTCCCACATGTTTATGAGCTTCCAGGTACAGCTATCTCTTGGCTATAGTGGGTTTCCGTCGTGCCGAGATACTCTGCTCGCAAGCGACACGACAGTACCTAGCTCCACGCTGTGCACTGTAAGACACACTTCCGTTGCTCGGACTCTCTGAAATAAAATCTCACGTTCGACTTTTTCAACCGATCCGACTACCCACCGCTGTTAATAAGCAACGCTTGAGGGAGGGAGATGCCATACTATAAGCGTGCCCGAAATATATTATCATCTTACATAATATCACCCGCCACGCTTGTTAGCGAGGCCGCCATCATGGCCGCCTCATGAAATAATGACTTCTTCTGCAAAGTTCTGGTTGCGGAAGTTTTCGCCCCAAAATGTCTCCGAATCATCAATGGATGAATCACATTGAACACATCCACTTTGTATTCAGGTGCTTAGGTAGAGATTCTGCCGATCAATGATTATTGGTAAGTTAGCCTAATGGTGTGACTGATTCTCTACCGCGCGACGCCGGATTCTGTCCCCCCGGAGATTCTGTCCCCCCGGAGATTCTGTCCCCCCATATGGAGAACTGTGTACAAACTGCTTTTGATAGCACCCTCTTTTGAATCATCCCTCTCCAGCCCACGTTAATTTCCCATATGGGGGGACAGAATCTCCGGGGACAGATTTCCCTATGACACCGGCCTCGCTAACAAGCGTAAGATGATAATATATTTCGGGCACGCTTATAGTATGGCATCTCCCCCCTCAAGCGTTGCTTATTAGCAGCGGTGGGTAGTCGGATCGGGTTACTTTTTTGTATTATTTACAACTTGTATCAATAATTTGAATAGGTATTTTTTTGTGTCAAATACTCATGAATTCTTGTTAAAAAACAGAGTTGAATTCGGTGCAGTAATTAATTTTTATACGGCTGGAGGTAAAACTAACTCCGAAGATCACGAGGGTTATCCGAACCAAAAAAGTGGTTCGGATAACCCATGTGACCTTCGTTTTTTGAAAAATGCTCAAAAACTACCAAAATTGATGGTTTCTTTTAGGAACCGTTCTTCTCCATTCTTGGAAGACCTTTCATGGAGTCATGTTTTAGTCTATTTTGTAGCCAAAATAGCCCAACGAAGCCGGTGTGTCCCTTTAACTTTTCTATAATTACTGAGTGTTCAAAATTAGTGTCTGAGACACCAATGCAGCAGAGTCAGGGCTGCATCGATGGGCAATAGAGGAGGTGTAAGTGTTTCTTTTATCAAACGGTCTACACCAGCCGATGGTTTTTGGTAGAATGCGGCCAATATAGTGAAGCGCTTGGGTTTTTTTCTTGGAAGTGTGTTGTCTGTTTAATAATAATAAAACTAATATCTACGATGGCCCACAACTGTCACGGCAAAACCAAAAGCGCCACGGCAAAACAAAAAGCGCCACGGCAAAACCAAAAGAGCCACGGCAAAACCAAAAGCGCCACGGCAAAACCAAAAGCGCCACGGCAAAACCAAAAGCGCCACGGCAAAACAAAAAGCGCCACGGCAAAACCAAAAGAGCCACGGCAAAACCAAAAGAGCCACGGCAAAACCAAAAGAGCCACGGCAAAACCAAAAGAGCCACGGCAAAACCAAAAGAGCCACGGCAAAACCAAAAGAGCCACGGCAAAACCAAAAGAGCCACGGCAAAACCAAAAGCATGCGGGTTAAAGGTCGAAAGGAGTCGCGGTGATTCATGGGATAGGTGATAAATAAATGGTCAGCACGCGCGGTGTGCAGTTGATCTTTAGGCCCACGTAATGTGTACACACGTTCAGGTCCCACATTCACCAGGCTTCACGGCACATGGTCGACCCCCCCCCCCCCCCTTGATACCTAAAGGTTGGGTCATAGATTGGTTTTTGTCAGCGTAATGCTGATTTGTAGACCAAATTATCAATAAAGATACAATAAAAGTCACAAGTTGCAAGAAAATAATGAAAGAAAAAGCATAGCATTGTGCGCTGTCAGTTGCCTGAGAAATGCCTCATGTCTGAAGTCTTTCTCAGATTCAAATTTGTTGGGTGAAAATTTCCAATATCTTTTTTGAGTTTATTGTGACTGTTTTTTCCAAATGTGTATGTGTGTAGTAAAACAAATACTGAATTGCATGTGTTCGTGGCTTTTCCATTTCTTGAGGACAAGCTGATGAGTAAAATGGAATATACCATGTAGTCCAGATTTCCCCCATACTAATTAGAAAATAATAAAAGGCACATGGCTTCTTTAAGCCTCTGTATTTTTTCCCCAGAATGCTCAGCAGAATGTTCAGTCACATGATTTGATCATCGTGAATTGTGAATTGAAAAAGTGTTTGATGACACTTTTTCGGTGGGCAAATTTTTTGTATGGCCCCGACAGTATGATATATGTTTTTACCTTGTAGAAATGCCTAAAATACCACAACTTTTTGCATTTACAAGTGCAACTAACCAGTGGAGCCATACATGTTTCTAAGTTTTGGTCAAAGGAGAGGAGACTCTTCGCTTGGTAAGTCAAACCACAAAAATTGTATCTAGGGACTGTTTACATCGCGCGCAGAGAGGTATAAAAGATTTGCATCGATTTCAGGGTCGCCTTGAATACAGGACGCTACGATACAATTGCTGCAAGATCTGCGGAAAGAAATAACAAGGCATAACAAGGTTTGTACACAGTTCGAAAGAGTGCTCGGTTTGTACACAGTTCAATGGTGTAGGATGAGGATAGTCCTACACGATACATGTACTGTTTTTTCTTCCACAGATCGCGACTCCTTTCGACCTTTAACCCGCATGCTTTTGGTTTTGCCGTGGCTCTTTTGGTTTTGCCGTGGCTCTTTTGGTTTTGCCGTGGCTCTTTTGGTTTCGCCGTGGCTCTTTTGGTCTTGCCGTGGCGCTTTTTGTGTTGCCGTGGCGCTTTTTGTTTTGCCGTGGCGCTTTTGGTCTTGCCGTGGCGCTTTTTGTTTTGCCGTGGCGCTTTTTGTTTTGCCGCGGCGCTTTTGGTTTTGCCGTGACAGTTGTGGGCCACCGTAAATATCGGCTCTTAGTGCAATTCCAAAGAATGATCATTGCGCTTCACACATTACCCCTGGTCACTGGGCCATTTATTTGATTCATGAAACAATCTCAGCTCCCTGCTGAGTACGGCCTGTGCTGCCAAAGCGCACTAAACTAAATCATTCACAAGTGCCCATTTTACCCCTGGGTGAAGAGAAGCAACCACCGTTAAGTGTCTTGTTCAAGGACACGAGTGTCATGACCGGGATTCGAACCCACACCCTGATGACTCAGCCAGCAGAATTTGAGTCCGATGCACTTAACCGCTCGGCCACGACACGCCACTTTGTTCATGATATTGTGGTGTTCCTTTGTAGGTTGTTCACGTGACAGGGTTTCGAACAGGCCCCCTTATGAGACGATTGAAAAATGTCGTCTCCCTTTTATCGCTATTATTATTGATATATTTTGTTATGTATTTTACATTATAATGTTTTCCTCTTCAAGTTTTTTGTTGAACCCGTCCCTATAGGGTTCCGGTATTATCGAACGTCTTTTGAGAATAATTACTTAATGCGAGATAAATCGTACAGAACCCCTAAAGGGACATTAAAACATATTTGAAATGGTGAAAAAAAAATCGAGAAAAAATTAAATATTATTTTTTCCCCCTCAAAAGACTGTTTCGTCCTCTCAAAATACTATTTCGTTCCCTTGAAAATAAGTTATTTCGTGGGAACGAAACAATAATTGGAGGGAAAGAAATAATATTTTGAGGGAACGAAATAGTTTCAGTATTATTTGTGTTTACCTTTTAAATGTTCCCCTGTCCCCTTAGGGGCTCCGTAAAAACACGATACTGAGTAAAAAGTGATTTTGTTATCAGACGTGACCCATCTTCTGTGTCCGAACATTTTGATTAATTTACTAACGCGTTAATAATATTAATAATAATAACAATACTTTATTCTACTACAAAACATACCAATTTAGATTACAAGTTATTTAGAATCTTGCACAATGAGCTAAAACCAAAATAAGCATAATGGGCATACGCACACAATTGCTTCTTAAAACTACTTTACTGTTCGCTCGAAAAAGTTGTTGTTGAAATTTTAAACAGAACATTTGTAGATATTCACGTCTCTCAAAACACATTAATGTATCTTTACTCTAATTATTTTTAAAGCCCAATTCGTGCCGTTTGGTTGGTGCATTTAGCTTTCACCTTTAATGTGATGTAATTCACAGCGTCACCACTGCGGTCGAAACTTTGTCGCTTGCGGCCGCCAACCCTGCGATGCCCCGCCCCTGTTAGATATACACGAATGCCATTGGTTACTGCAGCGTGCAGTACGTTGGGAAAACGTGTATACCTCAATTAAAATGTTGATTTCATACTTTTTCAAAGGTAATAACCTTTCTAGTATTGTAGTGATAGTTTGGCCAAGTTTTTTTTATTTTTTATGTTGTGTTTTTTAATGTTTTTGTTTTTTAATGGTGGATCTGATTCTATGTACAAAGCAATGGGGCCAGATTTGTGTACACAAACCTAAACAATTGTTGTTGGGTTTTTTTAACTGGAGATTTCCGAGTCCATAGGTCATACTGCCTAAATGGTCACAGACCATGTCAATCAGGCCTGTCTGAGGATAGAACTTGAGGGGTATCACCTGTTAAATAAAATTAAAAATAAAATGAACGAGTAATTAACTAAAATGTGTTTTCGGTCTTCTGGCTGCAGACCGGTATAGGCCATCGCAGGGTTAAAAATATTGTGGCTGAAACTAAGTGTTTTGTACGGAAGCGTTAAAGGGCCACAACAATTTTTTTTTCCAAAATGCTATCTCGCCGTGGCGATATAGTAACTCGCCGCGGCGAGATAGTAACTCGCCGCGTCGAGATAGCATTTTGAAGGAAAACAAATTTGTTGTGGCCCTTTAACGCTTCCGTAGATTTGCAGTTGAAAGACAGATATTGAAATTGTGACATGGAACAATGTTTATTGATACAGTTGCATCCTTTGCCGGCGCTAGATATAAGTGGCTGTGCTGTGAAATACTACATAAGTGAAGGTTTTAATAATGCACTAGTCAAGAGGCACTAACGGGAATTCATGCTGTACAAATATTATTGCAACTACCCAAAGGGTAATGCGACTCTACGAATTCAAAGTAAAACTCAAACACTTCTAAGGAGTACAATTAAAACAATTTGTCTATTTTATAATTATATATGTTTACCTTTATTGGATGTTAGTTTTCTGTTTTACTTTGCTTTTCAAGATCTTTAGATGTTCTTTCAATTTTTTCCAATATTTATTAGAAATTCCATGAAAAAACCTTAGAGTTAGTTAATTTTGCAAAAATGTCTTGGAAAAAAATTACTTTCGACGATCCCTCGCCTCGATCTGGATGAAGCCTGGTCCAAACAAAATTGTCGTCGAAATTGAAAACAAGATTCTACAACTTGAATTGTGAACCCGTGAACCTGTGTTTTTGAGGCAGGGATATTTTCAATTCACTTGTAATGTAAACCGCCCATTAGTCTTTGTTCTAGTTACCGGCACTCTGTGGTTTTATTTTCATGTCCACAACTTTCAATGAATCATAATTTCCGTTCCAACTTTCCCAAGTTACCCCTTTATCATTTCCACTCAGGTATCTGTATTTCTGATACGGTCCGTTTAAGTTAGAGGTTTGACAATTATTGTACCACCAAGCTCCATGGTTGATCACTGCGCAGTTGCCCTCAGCTTTGTCGTTGTCCTTGTCATACGTTGACCATGGCATTCCATTATGCTCTCTTATCATCGAGTCACCTGAGAATAAGACAACAATTATTAATTAAGACTTGTTAGTTTAATATACATTTTGGTTAGGATCCGATAGCCTTGGCGTAACTCTTTGTTTTCAGTTATGAAGGATGGTTCACGAGAGAAAGAGAGGGAGCAATGCGAAGGTGTAACGACACGTTGACCAGGTCTTGGTGAAATGGTGGAGCAATAACGACGATCTGTAAGTACACACTCTGAACGTCTCTTGTTGATCTTTTCAGCAAAATTGATTAGAACAGTTTTGCTCATTTACGGAAAATGCAAGGGGTAGCGCGTGTGTGCATCGGCGGAGAAGTCCGGAATTTATTTGTGTGAGATTAGTACAAGGAGATTGAAATGTTTGTTCTTTTTCTTTAACTTTGTTCTCCCCTGCCCCTCCCCCCTCCCCTCCGAATCCACCGTCCCAATTTTCCTTTCCCCTGCCCTGTCCCCAACCCCCCTCTCTCTTTAAATCTCGACAAATCAGCTGGTTCTACGGAGCTTCAAGAGTGCCATACCACTCTAGATAACTACATAAATTATCTCGCTAAGTCGACTTATTAAAACAAATACATCGACTTATCAAAGAAGACTTCCTGAAACTAAGAGATCGACTTATTCTGGTAACTTTTATCTCGCTAAGACATCTTCTTACAACTAGGAGGAAAATTCGTTCGTATATAGAATGTATCTCGCCGACAAGATGACTTACGCAATCTAGAAAGTCTGGGCGAGATGAATTACCTAAAAACGTCGAATTCATTGTTATAATTATTGATTCGATTTGCCCAGATAAGTATGTCGTTATGTAGATAAGTGGTATCTCGTGGAGCACCATAGGTTTTGTTCAAAAAAACACACGTGGATACATTTAGAGAACGCGTTTCTTTATGCAAATCGGGTTTTCTGAAAAACTTCAAGAACTGCTTTGGGGGCATTTTGATTTGCGCACTACAGAATAACAGACCAAAATGTTTATAAACAGTTAGTATTCTTGTCCAATTTCTCCGAACACTTTTAAATATATATTTATACCACTACCCATCAAACTTAACGAGTTGGTGGTTTTTCGATTTGAAGTACGAGAAAGAAAATAACAATAGAAAAAACCCTAACATACCTGCTTGGCTTGCACCGGTATATTTAGCAATCGTCAGAGTATAATTGTCATTCTCGTTAGCTACGTGAAACTCATCATACCTACAAACATTATAAATTACTAATTTTAGATATAATCATTATCTGAATCAAACAAAAACACTTTCTACAGTGGCGGATCCAGGATTCTCAGCTTATATTTAGAGCTAGTTTCCAATTTCAGTAATCAAAATGTACCCCAAAAATGCAGGTGCAAGCTCCAAATCATCGGTCAGTCACATCTCAGAAGCGGGTATAAGATTTCTTACAAATTTCTTCCCAAAGTACATGCGAAGCACGAAGAAGCCCTTAGTGAGTGGTCCGGAAAATGTTTGACATGCGATGCTCTTTGGTGCGATCTGATGTCAGCCCTGACCATTTCCCCTCGAATTTGAACAAAGATAGCATCAAGACAATTCCATTTTATTGGTTCACTTTTGCGGTTTTATAATGTTTCTCTTTATACTCATATTTCCATCTCACATGTAGGGGTTGTATTTGGGAGTGTAAAAAACGAGCCACTTTGTTAACTTTTGGCTGCTGGGACATCATTAAAGGCACTGAACATGTTTGGTAATTATCAAAGACCAGTATTGTCACTCGGTGTATCCCAACATATGCATAAAATAACAAACCTGTGAAAATTTGGGCTGAATCGGTCATCGAAGTTGCAAGAAAATAAAGAAAGAAAAAACACCCTTGTTGCACAATTTTGTGTGCTTTCAGATGCTAATAAAAGGCTTCATGCATGAAGTCTTTTATTATTTTAGTGAGAAGTTACCTCTTTCTCAAAAACTACGTTTTTACTTCAGAGGGAGTCGTTTCTCACAATGTTCAACAGCTCTCCGTTGCTGGTTACCAAGTAAGTTTTTATGCTAATAGGCCTATATAATTTGAGTAATTACCAAACGTGTTCAGTGCCTTTAACTTAAGTGAAAATCGGTGTACACTTTTGACTAAAACGTACTGAAATATTGGAAAATACTTATTACATGTGAACATTTTGTGTTGGGAACCCCACAAACACGTATTTTGAAGCGTTGGGTTCGTGCCGACTAAGATTGAAGTTGACGGCTCGCAGACAGTATTCCATAGATGCATTGCCGTCCTATCTGATTATAATTTGAGGAGAACCTGTTTTCCTTTTGATTTTAAGGCCCTGGGAAAACTTTTAAACAGATGGTTTTCCGTACAGCCTAGGACATTTCAGACAGAAGCGTTTTAATTTTTCATTATGATAATTACTCATTTTGAATTGAGGAATTAGCTCAAAAGTACACGTTGATTTGGATTGGGCGATTTGGGCTACACAAATAGTTTGTGATAAAATGGATGGTTGGACAGATATTTTAAAGGCAAAGTCTACCTTTGGTTTTTGGAACCGTTCGACTGTTTTAATCCTATATAAATGTTGATATAATATACAATTAAACTAACCTGTGGAAATTTCATTTCAAAAAGTGGTCGCGTTTTTGAAATATCGCCGAAAATATTGAGCGAATATGTCCACGCAGGAAGAATAATCCCTAATAGGAATACATAATCTGAGAAGCGTTTCTGGCAGAAACTTTTATCAGATTATTTTGTGGCATAAAATCTGCTATATTTTTACATAACCACGTTACTTCGAAGTGAAATATTTCTCAAAATGCTTTAAATCTGCGCCTGTTTTACTCAATCCTCCAATGGTTTAAATTTCAAAGCTTATAATTATTACCGACATTGTAAACGTTAGTTCACATTCACAAAATGGGGGAAGAAAATGAAAATCAGGCCTTACATAGCATATGTCCAGTCCGAATTACTAAACAAGAGCAGGACCCGAAGCTGATAGACATCTTGACTGGTTATAAGATGAATATTGTCCAATCCCATCCAAAACTCTGTCTGCATATCCCCAAACCCAGTTTTGTACTCGTTCCAGTCACGATAAAACTCAACGTTGCCATTTTCACGGTGCTGGATTTTCTGCAAGATCGTAAATATCAAAATTGAATTCGCGTGAGAATGTGTGTCTCGCAAAAAATACAATGATTGTGTTGTCACTGCGTATTATATACACCGAAACTGGCGAAGTAAAAACAAAAACCTGCATTAAACATTTTTCTGATGACATTAAAAGTCTGGAAGAACAGTTAAAATCATAAATGATAAAAGCTAAAATATAAAGACGACTTGCATGTGACCTTGCTACAAAACAGCGTCCAAAATCCAACGGGCTAAGGGTATATTCAAACCTTTAGATAGATGTAACGAGTACAATAATGGACTTGAATAAGGAGAACCAGGAATTCTCCAGGAATAATAGTGGTGGTAATTTAATGTGTGGTATTGTTGTGGCACGTACCGTCCATCCGCCACCACCGAATTCGTCCATTTGACAGAACACGTCAAGTCCCTCCGGCTTGCCTTTGACGTAGATGGTGTATATGCCGCCTGTTCTTTCTCCATTCTGGAAATAGTCCCAGCAATCCTTAGGTCTTGGATCAACTGTTAAGGGCCACACAAAAACAAAATATTAAAAACATAAAACAGAGAGGGAAAAGGAGAGCATTTAATATAATGATCATAAAATTGGTGGCGGTAGGATGAATAGGGAAATAATGTTGTTCAGGTTAGAATCGCTTTAAATCTATAGACAAGTGATGTCCGTCTGCCGTGCATTTTCTCGGAAATTGTTTATTCAACAAAAAAGGGAAGCTGGGTTATAGACTGTGCAAGTCACGCGAGTATCGGAACGAGAAAACACGTCAAACGAATGTCTTTTTCTGAAATCAAATCTTTGTTTGAAATTATATCTAATGACAAAATCTGAACAACCAAAATGTCGTGGCCGAGCGGTTAAGTGCATCGGACTCAAGTTCTGGTGGCTGCGTCATCATGGTGTGGGTTCGAATCCCGGTCATGACATTTGTGTCCTTGAGCAAGACACTTAAGTTGCTTCTCTTCACCCAGGGGTAAAATGGGTACTTGTGAATGATTTAGTTTAGTGCGCTTTGGCAGCAAAGGCAGTATACTCCCCAGGGAGCTGAGATAGTTTCAGGAATGAAATCATTGGCCCAGTGACCAGGGGTAATAATGTGTGAAGCGCAATGACCATTCTTGTGAATTGCGCTAATAAGAGCCTGTCACAATGTTGATTGAATTGTTCATTTATTTGTACTTACCTGTGGATAAAATGTTTCAGTCCTTAGTTCAACTTACCCTTTTAACAAACTTAATGGAACAGTCTTATTAGCATACCTCGACCTAGTTTAGGTACACCAGTCAATCAGGCCATGGATTGTCAAATGCACTACAATACATTGTGGTATGTTTCTTTTGTTGAAGTTAGCCTTTGTTGTATACCTGCAGTTACTTTGGTCATATACTGAACCGTTCCTTTAAACCTTTTAGCCAGGGTTTCATTAGGCTTAATGTAGCAGTAATGAGTATAGATGTGACAATAAAGTTGTAGCTTAACACATTCAGCTACATAACTCGGATTGTATGTGTCCTTTCACTTTCAGCTTAATGGGAGTAGATTAAATAGTAGTTTAATAACAGGAATATTGAGTATGGGTGTGGTTGAGTACAAAGAGAGTGAATGAAAAAAGGAACCAGTGTGGAAATCATTGAAGGCAGTAGGAATATGTGAATGTCAGTGTCTTCAAGCAGATTTGTGCATCAGTTGGCATACAACTACATATGCCAAAGCCAAAGCTCAGTGGATTCAGCTACTGGGGCAAATCATATATTTTTAAAAGCTTGAAAGCGGTATTCATGTATGAGGGCAAGCAGACCCAACCGGTACAGCCCAAGAGTACGACGCATTTGAAATCCGTAAGTTTTCTGACTTATATTTACTCAAAATCCTACATTGCCAACTTAAGATGTTTCTGCTAACTAAATTGGGGAATGTAGCCTAAATCATGTTAGCCCACTATTTCAGAAATGTTCAAGAGAAAGAATATTGAAGTAAACTCTGTTTTCTGATAACATTGAAATTCCTGTAAAACTGCATGGAAAGTATCGCTGATAGTTGTTTGAGTCTCTTCACCATGTTGGGACTAAGTGATAGTTTTGTTGTTTTTGCAGATAATTGGAAAGCTATGTAGGTGTCTAGTTTCCCATGTTTCGATAGTTTTGGTTGACTGTTTTTTTAAATATTAGATGGCCTTTGGTACGGGTTGGAGTTTGACGGTGAATTACATTATTGAGGAGGATAAATTGTGACTGTTGGACGGGGCTTCTAAACTACTAAAGCCATTACAGAGGGTCCAGAGACTGGCAGTGCATGAAGGAGACAGAAGAGCCAGAGAGAGACAGATATATATATCCTCAACACAGCACTTTAAACTCAACCAAGCCGACATCATTGACGGCCAAACCCGAGTATTATTTCGTTTAGTATATTTTTCAAGATTAACAGTTAATTGTGAAACCAGGTGGAAGGTACACCAAAACTTATTTTGTATTTAAAGAGAAATTGAAAGACAGCCATTGAAGTGAATTGGTCTGTATTGTTGAAAAGCTAAAAGTGTTTATTGATAATGTTAAAGTTCCCATGGACAGAATTGTAACATTATTGCAAGTTAGCAAATAAGGTGAAAGCTACACCACAGTTGAGCAAGAAAGAGATCTTAGAAAACTTGATTGCATAAGAAGCTTCTTGAATTCAAACAAAGAAACAATGTGAATTATTATTTGCTGAATTCTTATTTTGATTTAAATGCCTGTGAATAATTTTGAATGTTAAAAATCTGTACAGTTTAAGTGGATAAGAAAACTAAAGGATTCTGGTTTTACTTGGGACTTATTTCTGTATGTTTTGAATCTGGTTCTGACAGAGCCGATATTATTACTTATTTATATAAAATACTCGGTACCTTTTATTTTTATTTTTATGAATACACAAAGAATTTGGTAATTATTATTGAACAATTAAAACTCTGAGACAAGGGAGGATGTTTATTTGATCTTAAAGGGGAAGGGAAATGTCAAATTTAATTTTGCGATGTGAGTGGGAAAAAATTACAAGACTCTTACTTTAAGTTAAAATAGTGTAAACTTACATTGCATTCGATAGCCTTCCAATCAAATTTTGTAAAAATCCAAAACATTTGATGACATCATTCTGAGAAAATGGGTCTGTAAATTTTTGTACGGGGATGTTTTGGTTAATTCCTGACTTTTTTCAGAGCAAAATTTGAAACAAGGTGTCCTTAGATTTCAACAATTCGTCTGCTCAGAACTATAAGGTCGTTATTTGCAATTTCTTTTGTAATGATCAAAAGGGGTCATTAAATGAACAAATTTGAAAAAATAAATCAAAACCAACTAATGGGTTTCTTTTGGAAAATGAATTTATCTTTTTGCCAAACAAATGAAGAGCACTCTTGATCAATAAACCTTCTACCAGGCGCTCCATTATGAAACCAATACAAATTGCACTAATTACCTTATAGTTCTGAGCAGACAAATTAATATGTTTTTACAATCCAATGAGGAATTCTCGTTAGTCGAAATGTACAGACCCGTTTTACTAAGAATGATGTCATTGCATTTGTTGGAGGTTGACAAAATGTTGCCCCGGAAGGTTATCGAATGCAATGGCAATTTACACCATTTTAACGTGAGGTTAGAGACTTGTAATTTTTCCCCCACTCACATGAGGACTCACATGATGACTCGATCTATAGACCTTATGCATTGACGTCACCAAGCCGCCATCTTAGAGGTAAACTGATGATGAAACAATGGAAACGCGCTGATTTGTACGCGCGGCGCACAGGACTGGCCAATGAGCGTCTTCCTTTTGACCTCTAGGTGAGGGCGCCCTACTCAAATGACGTCATATGCATAAGGTCTATTGGAAAATAAGTAAAATACAAAAACCAATTTGACACTTCTATTCCTCTTTAACTTAAAAAAAAATCCCTTACGCGGACCCGCAATGGACCCTTCCCATGAAATATGCTAATTACATTTACGCATGCGTACACAGACCTTGCTGGTTGGCAAACGCCATAGAGTTGTGCACTAAGGAGACGCACAAGCGCGTCTGCGTCACGCCACCATCAGCCCCACACAAAAAGGGGCAATGTTCCATCATTTTGCCAACCAGCAGTGTAAGTGCGCACGCGTGATGTGCAATTTAAATATTTCATGGGAAGGGTCCATTATCACACGATCGTGAAATTCACACGTGACGTAGTTTATAAAGGAAGCTGACGATTCAACAACTATGCAATGAAAGGGCTTAAATGCAACTGAAAATGACAGCGTGTGGCAATTAAGTTTCGTGATTGGAGGTGGGCGAAAATGCTTGCAAGTAACCGGAAGCTGAGGTCCTGTTTACTTCTCGGGTTTTCTTTGATATAAAGTTGAATTTATTTTACCACTGAATTATGAATTATTCCCCAAAATACATGGTCATAAACTACGTTAAAATAAATTAATTGACGAAACAAAATCTCGCCCATGTTAAAAACACCATGATGGTTGTGACATGGTCCTGAAAGTTTGAATACATGCGAGTCTTGCACGGTCTTTTGTCCCAATATTTTGTTTTTATTCCCAAACTACACCTAAAGTCGAACGATCACCAAATTAGGTCGAAGTAATCTCTCTATCGTCAAAACCTCCTCTATGAACTTGAATTATAGTTTTCACGCGGATATCCAAGACTCTGTAAGGCAGAAGACACACCTATTTTATTATTATTTTGTTTCATTTTTTGTTCTCTCAAAGCTGAGACCTAGGCCTTCTTCATTGGTTTACGTACACGCAAGCCTACCGGTTCAATACCAAGTTTGATTTATTGTCAGACTGGCCATTGATGCATAAGTTTTCTGCAGTAACATGTTTTTTCGTAGTTATAGAGTCATTGTATGACTGGAGGAACTATGTAAATATACCGGTACCGTGATAGCCACGCCCTAGTCGTGCAGAAACAACGTTCTAGCCAGGATGACATACAAAAGCGGTGGACATTGAGAGGAGCAAGAGAATGACCCGCAAAGTCTTACGGCGTGATGTCCGGAGCCCGCTCCTAGGATAGATTGGTCCGCAGGATATAGACAGGCACTGGTCTTACAAACCCAATGGTTTCATTGGATAGACATGTGCATGCAAATGACGTCTAAAGAGGCTGACAGTGATAATGTTGCTGCTGCTGCTGCTGCTGCTGCTGCTGCTTCTCCTTGTTTTTATTTTTATTTTATTATTGGCGAATTTTTTATTCATTCCTGACTTTTGATGATGTTCAATAAAAACGGCCTTAATTTGACATTTTGACCGACGAAAAAATTCCCCCTAGAAATGCAAAGAACAGTAAGTTATTGAAACGTCATGCTTCAAATTCCGCTCTGAAAGAGTCAGGAATAAACCTTTCTTTCTCCATTCTTCCGAAAGAAAATGTTTTCTTTTCTATATTTCCCTCATGTGTTAAAAACAGCAATAATTGAAAGATACAAAGCAATATTTTGGAGCACATTTGGAAAGGTGGAGCATGCTCACCCCGCTTTATTCAACAACATAATATCGAATTTGCGTAAACACGCAAGTTCATCTACTTAATAATGTTACGTTCACGTTATAAACTCACGTACCAAAAACGTTATAAACTCATATTCCCAAAGCCAACGACGGAAGTAAACTGGTTTTGTTATTGACCTTGATATAGGCGTTTCTTGCCTTATCGGAGCTCCATCTACCGTGTTTAGAAATAAGATGAGTCGGAATTAGGGCATCAGATGCGGCGGATGCGCCACCCGACCTAAAACTGTGGAGACCGTATTTGGTTACGTCAGGTACAAAGGGTTTCAAGGCTTGAAGTACAATCTCTCTAGTTCTAGTGTAACTTAAAGCGTGGTTAGTGGAAATCGGACCAGATTTTGAGCGAGCAATTCTGCGTATTAGTGGCAATGAAGATGTGGGTGGATCACCCAACGCATCGAAATATCTTTCCGCTATGCCGACTGGGCATGTTGTAGATCGAGTTCTGGCAATTACAACGTCTGCACCTTGTCGAAATTGATCAGTTTTGGATTTAGTTAGGTGAATAAGCAGACTGTCAGATCTCAGGATACAATCTTGGCGTCGGATATTGGCGAGGTCGCTGAAGCGAAGAAACCCCGCATAACTGATGAAAGAAATGAACAGTACCCGCAGATCGGCTAATGTGGCCGTGGTATGCCCGTAGGTATCAAAAAGCTTTGCCATCACTTGCGGAGATATTGGCTCTTTGCGGTTCGGTGGCGAGGCTGTCAGTCTCTTGTAGCCTTGGATGGCGGTCTTGACGATTGGGTCGTCTGTCGGCGACGATAGTCCTACCATGCTGTGTGCCCATTTTACTGCGGAGGCTACGGCGTCTGCAGTGGACTTGTGACCCGATGGTAACATTGTTGCCAGGTAGAGGCAGAAATCGATCGGGCGGACTGGAAACACAGAAACTCCCGTTTTGGTTAATGCCCACAATTCCCAACGCTGCCACGCTGATTTGTAGGTTTTAATTGTAGATGGGGCTTTGGCTGAAATGAGTAAGGCTGGAAGTTGGTCTTCGGCGATACGTCGAAGAGTGGGATCGGCCATGTTGCGAGCTATTTCCTTCCATGCTTCTGAAAAACAAAACACAAAAATCGAACCAGAAAGACTGGAAAATAGCAAAATTTGCTGCGAAAACCAAAAAGGTTATTGAAACAAAAAATACCAAAATTTGGCTAATCTATGACATTCTGTGGCGATCTATTCGTCATAAGTCTGCACAAAACTTGTACTGAACGCAGAAATTCTGACGTCAACTCGGCGCCCAACACCAGTCTGGTTACTGGAACCAGCACTCGGCGGCCACGAAAAACCCCCAACTTGTGGAGGAAACGTGAGCGTGACCCGGATGTTGGACGAAGGTCACGCCCCCTTGTTCCGAGTGACGATAACCAACGGTTTCAGAGGGAGGGAGGGCGGGTAAGGCGAGGTATAGCTGCTCAACCGAGAATGAAATGAAAGAAGCGAGTAGCCCATTATATAGGCATGAACACAGAACGTGTTACGTAAGCGCGTGCATTAAATAACGCGCTACACCTGTCGTACAATACCGAAAAGAAAACTGACTTTCTTTCTCCATTCTTCCGAAAGAAAATGTTTTCTTTTCTATATTTCCCTCATGTGTTAAAAACAGCAATAATTGAAAGATACAAAGCAATATTTTGGAGCACATTTGGAAAGGTGGAGCATGCTCACCCCGCAGAGAACGCAAACAGAAGGGCAAAGGGTTAGAACATTCGTTCAATTCGTCACAAACAGACGAGGAATAAACTCCTCCGGTTCAAGCGCTAAACGCGCATTGCCGACAAATGCCGGCGTCCAAGAGGCAAAAGCCCGCGTTTGTAAACCGGGATTTTCTGCCGGCGTCGAAACGCAGTGCCAAACAGGCAAAGGACGGGAATGAAGAAAAAACGGAGTGTGTACCCAAAGAGGGTGGGGTGAAAGAAATATTCACCCAACGCCAATCTGCCACTTTGTGATGCAAATGAGCACCGTCTGGACAAACAAGAGGCCAGAAAGATGAGGTAGGCCAATGAGGCACTATCAATGTTGCGGTTGCGTTAGTTGAAATAATACGCTTAATAGCCGGAATTATGCAAGACACTGGAGGACAAATATAGTTGTTGTCCCCCTGCCAGTGTTGGCAAAAAGCATCAACTCCACATGAACCTTTGCATAAGAAGCGAGAATTAAACCTCGCTAGTTTGGCATTGTGTGGCGATGCAAATCGGTCAATTGTGTGAGGGCCCCAAATGCAATCTAAGAATGCGAAAGAATCATTGTCAATGGCCCAGTCGTCATAATCCAGGAACTTACTGATCTTGTCTGCGACTTTGTTTTGTTCTCTGGGTAACCATTCTGGGAAAATAATGCAGTCAATTGAACGGGCAAGACGGAAAATCTGAATAGCTATGGCATGCAAATCTTTCTTTGTGCTGCCATGCTGAATAATTCGTGGAACGCTAGAATTGTCGCAGTACCACTTGATATTTTTGCCTGAAAGAGTGTTTTGTAACTGCGAGAGTACTAGATGAACTGCGGACAATTCACGCCAGGTAGAACTTTTTGTTCTTTCCTGCCGTGACCAAGTACCGTGAATTATGGCATTTGGTTGATGCTCAATGTAGCCTCCGTAGCCTGTACCACTGGCGTCAGAGTACACAGCTACAGAAGTGACCAATACGCCTCTAATGGTGAAACCGTTGAGGGATACCAAGTTGGTGGACCAAAACTTGATCTCGGAGATCGTTTCCTCCGAGAGAGGGACAGAATCATGCCATGAATTACGGCTTTCAATTGTCCTGTACAATGATCTGGTCATGAACCTGGCAATTGGTCCAAGAGGCAACGACAAAGAAATTATTTGACCTGTATAACATGCGAGTTCCCGAACAGGAATCGGGGTTCTCGCGCTATGTAATGACTGAAGGTGTGAAGCCAAGGCCAGCAATTTGTCAATCTTATGTGTAGGTGCCAAAAACTGAAATGTTTCGGAGTCGATGATAATACCTAAATACTGCAAGTGTTTAGTAGGGCACCACTTACACTTAGTTTTGCTGGGAACAAAACCCGTTTGCAAAATGGTACTTTGGACAAACTCGGCGTTCTTTTTAGCCGTTTCAAGTGTTGGGGATGCAATTAACCCGTCATCAATGTACATGAACGACATGATACCTTGTTTCCTCCAATAATGGACAAGAGGCCTGGTTAATTTGGTAAACAAGTGACATGCGCTACTCAAACCGAATGGTAGGACTGTGAAATTGTAATAACGAATAACCGAGTCGGTATGTCGCCAAGAAAATCCAAGATATTTGGAATGAAGGGGAAAAATTTCCACGTGATGGTAGCCCGACTCTAGGTCAAATGAAAAATAATATTGATCGCAATCCAATGATGGGGAGATGTGAATTAGATCTTCGTATTTGAATTTGTTTCTCCAAATGTATTTGTTGGGGTGGCGAAGATCAAGGACTAATCTTAACTTTTTCCCTACCGCAACTGTCAAAGGATTACAACAATATGGCGGTCGTGACAATTGCGTAATGCATTTCTTTTTTGTCAATTCAAAAATGGCAGATTCCACAAATTGCGCATGTTGCAAACTGGATTGGTTATTTTCCATGAAAACAGGTGGGGGTTCGATAAAAAATTGAATTTTGTACCCCGCACAAATAACCTCTTGTAAAAAGAGACTGCATTTCAATACATTTTTCCAAAAAGCCAGACATGGTTTAAGCCTACCTTTTACACCTGTAGGTACTCGGTCGATCGTATCTGGCTGCGAGGCCTCCCAATCCCTATACGGTGGAGGGCTCAATGGCTGTGGTAGCGGATGACTGAGGTCTTCGTGGCTGACGAAGTGCTCGCAAGGACGGGCAGTTGGTGCGCACGTGGCCGACGATCCCGCATTGAAAACAGGTACGGATGTCGGGGCGGTACTGGTAGTGGTTGTAAGCACGAAAAGGACCAGGAGTCGAAGCAAAACCCGCTGAAGGACGTGCTTTAGCCCTGAACTTTGTCGATGGTTTGGCTTTCTTTGCTGCTGCAGACTTTTCTGCCTTTCGTAGCCGCTTTTCATCGTCTGAATTGTCGGCTAAATCGTCGGTTACGTATTCTTTGACTGTTGCCCAGCCAAGAGACGATCGGTCGGCGAGCTTAATTAGCTTTTGGCGTTGTTTAACAAGTTCACTGGCCTCGACGAGAGTCTCTTTGACCGCTGTGGAGTCACCGGTGTCCAACGATGCCAGGGCGCTGTCGATCAAACCGCCAAGTTGCCCTGCGTACTTGTATTGGTCCTTGTTACCCTCACTCTTGAAGTCGGGAAAATCACCGGCGAGTATTCGTTGTTTTTTGCAGGCGGACTCGACCTTACTGTCGATCGAGTTGGTCAAGGACTGTATAGCCCGTAGAACTTCGTTATTAGAAGCGTCGAGGTCGGATGAATTCATGGTTAAGAACAGGTTGTAATGTATAAAAGGCGAGGTATAGCTGCTCAACCGAGAATGAAATGAAAGAAGCGAGTAGCCCATTATATAGGCATGAACACAGAACGTGTTACGTAAGCGCGTGCATTAAATAACGCGCTACACCTGTCGTACAATACCGAAAAGAAAACTGACAAAAATTCCCCCGAAAAAAAATGTACAGATCCGTGTACATCAAAATTATGACATAGGATGTTTTTGGTGTTGACAAATTTCGTTTTCGAAGGATATCAAGCACAATGGTATTTGACACCGTTTTAGCGTGAGGTTATAGAGAAATGTATTTTCCTGCGTTACAGGGTATAGCAGGAAAATATTGTCTGTTGGGCACTAGCAAGCGGGTACGCTTGTAAAGAATTTGGTATGCATAGCCCAAGTTGGGCTAGGAATGTAGCCTAAGGTGTGGCGAATTCCTAAAGGCGCCACAACCCAGTAAGAGAATGGGTTTGGGATCATTCTAGCCCGCGAACACCGTTCTGCTGGGACGGTTTAGTTTACATTCCTTTCCGCAATGGCGACAACGGACATATCAGTTTTGATCAGAAATTTAGTCCAGGAGCAAGTAAAGGAATCACAGGCGCAGTTGGTTAACAAATTAGACGAGCTTATGACCGTCAAGCTCAATTGCTTCAACCAACAAATTAATGAAAATCAACGAATGTTGAGCGAGGTTCAAGTCGCGAAAATTGAGCAAATGAACAACGACAAATATAAGTTCAAAAAGAAGGGCAACGAAGAACAATTCAAGGCCAACGCAAAGGTGCAACAAAAGCTAAAGGAAGCTGACGCCTTTTTAAAAGACGACATCCAGGTCTGCCAAGCAACCACGAGTGTCCAAGAAAAGATAGGAGAAGGTATGCAGTTGATAGAATACAGGCAAAAACTGATAAAGATGGCAGACAATTCAGAGCTTGACTGGAAAGCTGTAGCAGAATATGAAGCCAATACCATCGCAGACGACTCAGAAGACGATAAAAAGATGTGGAAAGCAGAGGCAAGAGGGCAGAGGAAGATGAAGCACAGTAAAAAGCTTACACATACCAAAAGACAGTACCCCTACAGCCGACCGACGCAACCTAATCCATCAACAGCGACCCGAGGAGGAGCAGCGAACATCGTTCCGGCGAGAAAGCCCGGAGTATGTTTCTCCTGTGGCAAAGCAGGCCACTGGCGTACGGAGTGCAGGAGTTTGCAGATGCCAGAAGTGCAAACTAAGATAAGTTATCTTACAAAATCCAATTGTATGTAGGGAGAAACACCTAAAATGCCACGAAAGAACACGGGCGTGCAAATTGTCACAAAAGAGTTTGGTGCCCAGTGTCGACAAATGCCCGCCATCCTTTTCGACCAAACAAATATTGTGGGTGCGGCAAATAATGAGCGCCTAGTTTAGCGCACTGTGCTTTCACCCAGCGGTTCGAAATTGGGAAACATACCTCTGCAATGCCACTGGAATACGCTGACGCATGCACAATTCATCAACGTCAGTGAGAAACATTTTCTAATTTATGGCAATCCATAATAATTTAAAGGCCAACATCAGAGAAACAATTCTCTAGCCAACTAAAATAAAAAAGTAAAGGATCACGCTGAAGAACATAATATTCTCGAGCCAACAAAACAATAAAGGACTCACACCAGAGGAGTCAACGTCGAGCACTATCCATAGGAAGTAAAAGCTCACACTGGAGAAATTTATTCTCGAGCCAACTAATAATAATGTTATGTCCACCCTGGAGCAAAATTAATATTCTCCAGCCATTTACGTATCAAAGGACTCTCCCAGGAGGATAACACCTCGAGCCCAAAATTCTCGAGCCAGTAAAATATTCTCGAGCCAGTAATGAGTAAATAATAACTTACACTGCAGGCAAATATTCTCGAACCAACTATAAAAGAACTGGCAAGGCTCACACTGGAGGAATGGACCTCCAGCCCAATCCATAATAAAGTAGGCCTAAAGGCCCACCCTGGAGAAAATTATTCTCGAGCCAACTAAATAACTACGTAACGGCCCACTCTCTGCAGCAAAACATTCTCAACAAAAGACTCGCACTGAAGGAATGAACCTCGAGCCCTATCAATATAGGCCATCACTGAAGAAAATATTATCGGGCCAACTAAAATTAGTTACGGATTCACATTGGAGAAATTAACTTCGAACCCGATCAATAAAATAAAGGCCCACACTAGACTTAAAAAGTATTGAGCAACATCAATTTGAACCCCCAGTGCATAAGCTTCACGTGAGTTTGAGAGAAATAACTGAGGCACACCCCTTTATCTACCGAGGAAGATGTATAGCATGAAGACACCTGTCAAGTAGGAAAGACTTCCCAAACCAAACTAGCTCACCTCCCCTTTCGAAATTGTTATCCAGGTCTGATTGGACAAATTCCAGTAGTGTCTTCCCATAAATTATACTTTAATAATGGCAGCGTTGAGCCGAGCTCCCTCCCTGGAAACCCAACTCACTCATCTGACAATATGGGCTTGTTACTAACATTAACTACATCATGTACATTAATTAAAACAAAGGAGGTATAGAACAACAAAATAAGCAAATGCTTCATAAAGTACTAATTGAATAAATACACCCGAGGACTATGAAGGTGTACACAATGAAAATCCGCCGATGTGCTTGTAAAGACTCCAATCGGGATAGTAGCCGGATACGCAAACTCGAAACCCAGTGGGCAAATTGAGAACGTACGTTGGCCCCGTGCTTGCTATCTCATGCCAACATGATGAGTGGAGTCATTACAAGCTATCATATTAAAAACACACCAAAACATGACAAGGTGGTATGCAAGGGAAGGTGGCGGGAATTTAACAAAACTGAATTTCTTAAGCACAAGAAAACAAGTTTTCACAAGGACTGCTCAAACAAAAGTGACTGTCTTTGCCATGTGGACAATGGATCCAGAGGGGGACGCTGCCCGCCAGCCGTAAAACAAATAACAGACCAATGGAATGTTAATTGTACCACATGGTCAGCAACTTCCGACCGCGAAGCAAAATATGCCCCATGGCAACCCCCAGCTTGTCTAGTAGTAATACATTATTTTAGGCTCAAAGAATTGGCCTAAAATCGATTAATTAAAACAAGGATATTGTCATCGCACATCATCATATACTCCAAGGTACTGTACAGGGTTGACCATCCTCACTCCACAGCAACAGATCATCAGTATGACGCCATGTTACTTGTTCATAGATCATGTAGGGGAGAAATAAAATAAACGAGGTGTTAAAATTGTGTGCTGTTTAATTTCAAAATAAAAGTACCTATCTGGCTCACGACAGCAACCAACTTATGATTAAGTATGAGCCACATCATCATTGTCAGCATTAAATCCTGTGTTACAGTAGGAAATGTCCTGGAAATTCGAACAAATTGTACTATAAAAACCAATTGATTCAATTACGGGCTTGTATTGAACCGGGTTGAAGTCGACACTAAATGTAACTAAAATAGTAATTAAACGCATTATCAGTCACAAACTTCAACATCAGATCGATAAACTTGCCGTCTGACTTACTTAAACTTATTTTGAAAATGACCCTATTCCAACAGATCAGCTATCCCAACATGCCCAATGGGATCTTACTAATAATACAGACGTGACCTTTAGTAACATGCATGTATCACAATAAAAGAATATTGTTCTTCCATGTGAAAACTGTATTCCATCAAGGGTAGGCCTTTATGTAGAACTTGGCAATGAAACATAAAATATTTTGTTTATTATGATGGGCTTTATTCACGGGTCGTAGCAAATAATCAACATAGGCCTAATTTGTTTTTGTAAATAATGGGAGTTTTGTAGTTTCAAGCAAAAGTCTCGCTTCCACTGTACCATGGGTTAAAGCGTATAGAAACAAGCTAACGAAACACAAAGCATTATTTATACTTCTTTCATTTGTTGAAAGACAATATCACACGTAACTTCCCACAAACAGTTAACATCAAAATAAATCATACTCTAAATGAAGAACATCAAAATCAACCACATTAAACATATTGTACTTATTGAGTAATATCTGCCCCATCCAAAATGTTTCATTTGAACCTGCAGGGACGTCAACGAACACACACAAACAAGTACAGTGACCCGGCTAAAAATTAGTTTAACGCCCACACAACCGCCCAAAATTAATAACACACGGGGACCAAAAGCCACCGGGCTGCAGTCCCACCTCAACCGCTCGCAATTTATTGTACCATTCCATTGGGCACTTTGGCCCTGTTGTACTATAAAAAAAAAAAATACGGACATTCTAATTTCTATTGAAGCCGGTCGGAGTAGCAGTCGCCCAGTTAAAACTGAGGCTGCCGTCGCTATGCCTGAATTTTAACAAAAATCTTTTTTTTTTTTTTTTTTTTTTTTTTTAGATATTAGTGTTGTTTCAGATCATTATATACGGTGCAAGTAAAATGCATCAAAGAAACTAAGAAATAGTTTCTCATGAAGGAATACGATTCAGTTCAAAACCATGACTTGCACGAATAGAACTTGCCGAACCAAACAAATAGCTTCTGACAAAAGTAAATCGCCCTTTGCCTAAAATAAGAAACTTAAGCCATTATCCAGTACAGAAAACTTGATTTGTTTTAAAGCTGAAAAGCACAAACTAGTTTTCAACCAAAACTCCCCTGATTATGCCACTGCATTGTAAATTGGAGCAATGAATATTTTGGTGTAGAGAACTTTGCAAACATCACGAACAACTAAACACAAGACGGGGCAGAGTTTCAACGAAACCAAAGTCATTGCCCATGAAGATTGCGAAAATAAACCCCATGAATATCAATGCATAAATCAAAACGCACCACTAGAAAATAAAAAGCAGCAAACAGTTAAAATGCCTAATGAGTAACGGCTTGTTATTGTGGAGTACTCGGTTTGAATTCAACCCAACCCACAGTCAAACATAGTTTGCCAGGCTCAGAATAATAGTTTACTCATCAAGTAAAGTAATTAAACCACTCTTTTCCATAAAGAACGCTTGAAAACAACAGCCTATTTGTGGTGTCTAAAACCAGAATATTAAATCAACTTAGCTCGTTTTTGGCAGAACTTGTTGTTGGATTCCAGCGAACTGCGAGTTCGTCACCGTCCCAATTGGTTCACCAAACAGATTTGTTGATGGTGCACGGCTTTCATGGTTCTGCCTGTGCCGTCTCTCTTTCACAAACGCACCGGGTCAGATGGCGACGTCTCTGCTCCGACCAGCGGCGCCCCAAATCATAGATAGACTACGGTATGTTGTAGGCCCGATAGACAGCACAGCACTCACTCAAGTCCAGCAGTATGCCAGCCGACAAAATTGAGTTCGATGGTCGACCGAAAAGAACGCACGAAAATTAAATAAATCCTCCGGCAAGGTAGGCATAAGAACAACTAAAAATAGTCCACAGCTCAGCTGTCATATCAACTCCTAAACACCAATTCTAAAACACTAAACACTATTTCCAAAGAGAATTTGAAAATTGTTTATAATTGCTGCAAATTATTTCCATGCGTTCACAGACAAGACTATGACGAAAGTGATTTATCCCCCAACTTTCCCGCTTGCTCAAGCGTCCCCAGCAACGCAAGAATTGGAGCCATTGGTTGATTTTCCCTGCACCGCATATTATTGGCTCATTGTCAAAACTGTTTATATAACATAATTTGTAACACATTCACAATTATATTCTTTACCAATACATATACAGTAATATGTTTTCTGCCCGCGAAATTGTTGTGACCTAGATTTGTAAGAATTTACACAGTGCGCCCGCGCACGCACGTGAACCTTCAAGCCCACCTACATGTACATGTATGTTGTCAATGTTTGTCCATAATAAAACAACACGTGCAAATGCGTGCCGCTGTGACATGAATACTGCCCTTCCCTGCGTATAAAGCATTCTATCGTTTAGGCGATAAAATGAAATAATATCGAAGCACGGCCTACTGCAACTGTCTCAGCAAAACCGCTAACTATTGAATCATTGTCCCCCAAATTATTAATTTACCCCCGTCCTTCCATTGCATTTCACATCAGTTCAAAGGATCTACTTAGGAAATACTACCTTCCACCCCCCCCCCCCCCCCCCCACCCACCATACCACAAGTTTTGATGCTTTTAAACTGACCGTCAATGAAATCTTTCTCGTTTTAAGAAACATTTGTGTAATCTAGGACGATAAATTTGAGCTTAATTGAAAAACTATGTTTCTAGAAGTCGGATTTGTTTTCACTATCTCCATGTGTTTTGAACACTGGCGAAAACGCGCAATAAAAAACGTCATTGTGACATCGTCCATTATTTCAGGCCGAAAAGCACATCTACAGTAGGGCCTATCCCAGAAGTCTAAAACTGAAAAAAGTAAGTTTGACGATCGGGGGTAAACTTTTTGAGATATGATGCTAACAAGGTTGGCTAATTAAATATTCACCTCGCTGTTAAGTGGCTAAAAGAATTTTAACATTCTTATAACATTTAGAGATAAGTTTATATTCTAAGCTTCAATTTGATATGGGATCTAACTCTTTAGTATTTACAGATTAGGATATTAGGAACCAACAAAAAACGTGTACAGATGCTATGGGATTTAGGCGGAAACAAAGAAATAGAAAAATAATAAAAATCTCGACGAAAACAATAGCTGTTCCGACTGCTAGTCGGAACTGCTAATAAAATCAAATCCGTTATTACGGATTCGCAATCCGTTATTACGGATTCGCAATCCATTATTATGGTAGGGGCAAACCATAATGATGTGACGGTATACAGCCGTTTGTGATAGTTTGCAACAGTTTGCAGGCCGACTGGAACGATTGCGTCCGCACATTGATGTCAATATGGCGGCGCTCTGTAATGAAGATGGCGACACTGTATGATTTATATTTTTTGTCAATTGGTTTTTGCTGAAATGTAGGTAAAATTTAGTCCTCGTAGTACATCACGACTTCAACTAATTGAGTTGTTACTTCAACTATACTTTAAAAAGTTAGGCAGAATAAACAATTTACCTAACGCAAATAGCGCCATCAAGGGATCCTCGAGTGGATCCGTAATAATGGATTGCGAATCCGTAATAACGGATTGCGAATCCATAAACGGATTGCGAATCCGTAATAACGGATTTTTTTTTAATTTTTTTTGTGGCGCTAATGGGCTTTCGTAGAATAACTACCACAGGGCCAAAACTCTTTCTTGGCAACTTTGGTTACGTGAACATCAGACATCAACGGCCCTGCAGCAACATAATTACGTCCACCCCGTCCATCTTTGATTGTGTTTTACCCATTTCAGTGGTATGGGTAAAAAAAAAATCCGAATGACCAAATATCAGGAAAGTTTTAACCATCACGGTTGGGCTTATTGCAGTCAACCAGTGTCAGCAGTGTCATCGCTGGAAGTCGCCACTTTGTGCAGTAAAAGAACATGTATTGTTTGCAGTGTGTGTTTGAGCTCGAGAGTCGCCTGTGGAGCATGCACGGTATCCGCCTATCGTCTGCAGTAATCCTTCTTTCTACGATACTTATTCTGTCGTTCCATGATTTATCTCAGAAATCTGTCTTTCCTTGATAATTATTTTGACTTTCCATGAAAGTTATCTCGGTAATCCATCTTTCCTTGATAACAATTCTGTCGTTCCATGATTTTTATCTCAGTATTCCACCTTTCCGAGATAATAATCTCGGAAACTCGGAAATGGGGATGGTCACTTTAAGCTTCCGTACACCGCCCTGCGAAGACCTCGTGTTAGTGAGATTATCAGGATAAGTCGACTTCTTAGTTTTAGGAAGTCGTCTTGGTGAGATAAATTATCAGGATAAGTCGACTTCTTAGTTTTAGGAAGTCGTCTTGGTGAGATAAATTATCAGGATAAGTCGACTTCCTAGTTTTAGGAAGTCGTCTTGGTGAGATAAATTATCAGGATAAGTCGACTTATTAGTTTTAGGAAGTCGTCTTGGTGAGATAAATTATCAGGATAAGTCGACTTCCTAGTTTTAGGAAGTCGTCTTGGTGAGATAAATTATCAGGATAAGTCAACCTTTTAGTTTTAGGAAGTCGTCTTGGTGAGATAAATTATCAGGATAAGTAAAGTTGACTTGGCAAGATAAATTATGTCGTTATCTAGATAAGTGGCATGGCCCTCGTGGAGCTCCGTAGATTAGAGCTATTCCATTTACGGAAGATTATTTTATCAGATGGCATGGTCAGACGAAGAGTTGTCTTGAATATGTGGGACATTTGCAAGATATAATCTATTAGACACGTTGCTGAGTTGCTAAGGTACCAAACGAATTTGTGGCTACCCATTTCAAACAAACCATTATGAGAGAACGAGTTGAGAAAAATAAGTAAGAGAGAAATAAATAGTATTTATTAGTAAGAAAGATAGAGTGAAACAACACTAGTTTTGATAATGATATGTCAATTTAAGTTCGAAGGGTATCGTGTACCTCTTCATTGACAGAATCGGTGCGTAGGCCCCACTTGTGACCGTAGACTGTGTAAGTTGACTTCGAGGTGTTTTTTTCTCTCGAGAACTTGGACTTCCGGGCACCTCGAATAGTAGTCTTGGTTCCAAGACGCTCCAGTTGTGTAGTCACGAACCATGTAGTCACGAAAATATAACCGCTCTCCAAACTGCTCTCACCACCCAACGAACCACTCGCCACCAGAGGGCGCTATCATTCCTGTAACCGCTATCACACCACGAACCGCTCTCACAGGAAAAGACATGTTTTGATTTTTAAAAAAATGTCATCCATTTAATATGATTTGAATGTAAAAAACGACTAATTTAAAAAGTGTAAATTGAGAACACTAATTTCGTAAATCTTGGAAATATAAATATACATTTTTTTGTCTTTCTTCACGTTGATGACCATAATGCCATGCAATAAAAGGCAATCGTCGTGATCCTTGACGCACTCGCACGCAAACTGGAGCAGACTCAGTGCTGCATTTAGTATAGTAGTATAAGATACTCAAACTGCGGGAGTTTTGGACATCGTTATCCCGGCTACTCCATTCAACGTCACACAAAGTCCATGCGCCACCATTGTCCGTTTTCGTGCTAAAGTAATGAAACACCTATTCCGATTTAAATCACAAGGCTACCTATGTATACTTAATCGGCTTGTGAGTGCAGTCGACACGGTTTGCGCAACACAGTCGGCTTAAATTTGCAATTCGACACTTTGAGTCGGATGTTGGAGGTTGAGCAATATCTCTTCTTTTTTCATGTCTCCAGAATATATTTGAATTTAATTTATTGCGTTGTAAGCTTTAAATGTAATCTTTCCACCAATGCTTTTGGGGATGGTAAATTAGGGTGCCTTTTTTGTAGCAAGACTTACACGGTCTTATACTAATATGACCTTTTGAATGTTTGGTCATACACTAACCCTCTCCTACTGAATCACATGAAACTCTGACCTTTGGCCCCGTCTTGAACCACACACCCACACCCACACATGCAAATATAATTGACCCTATTCCGGGTTCTAGGAGCCTGGCTCATTTCTTTGTCATTAGTTGACCCGGAACCTGTGTCAAATCAAGAATGGGGTTAAATGGCGCATAATTCCGTTTTATAACAAGTTAATTTCTGGGACAGCCTGAGAAATGGAGAGTGAAATGGCGCCCGGGATTTGGGTTCCGGTAGTTTTTAGAGTGCATGATCCCAGCTTGGTGTTCGGCTTTCAGGTTGCTATTGCTGGATTTGGCTATCCCATCAGTATTATCTCTTTTGTCAACTGATATATTGCTTGCTCGTTTATTTATTTCTTATTTTTCCCTAGGTGGTTTAAAGTTTCTCGGTTTCCTACAGTTACAACGAAAATAGATTTAGCTAAATTACATTAAAAGTAAAACGCTGCATAATACAGCTTTCCGATATTGCATAAACTGTTTGCTTTGTATACAAATAACCCAGACAAAACTCTTTCAATCTCGCCCGTTTGAATTTTTTGTCATGCAATATTATTATGCGTGCCCCATTTTCAATGGATTGGTGTAAACAATTTCTGAATAGTGAGAGTAATTCATGCTGCTGAGTGTATTGTGAATGAATATTCAAATGCTGCGCTTTAGAATTGTAGCCTTGTGAATTGTAGCCTTTTAGGCATTGAGGGCGTTAGTGTTCTCACGTATTGCAATGTGGTAAAACTAGTGTATCTGCCCCAAAATGTGTGCGATGCGTATTAGAGCACGGTTCAGACTATTCTTCTTTCGTTGCTTGTACACACGCAACATGCAGGTGGTATGCTAGTCTTGGTTAAGACTCTCCTGTTATTAATATCTTCCCACGATCCGTCGCCACAAGAGGGCGCGCTCTCCCCATGGACCGCTATATCACCTGAGAACCGCTATCACAGCAGTTCTCGGGGTGATAGCGGTTCGTGGTTGATAGCGCCCTCTAGTGGAGAGATTTCAAGATCATAAACAACAGGAGAGTCTTGAACCAAGACTAGTGGTATGCCAACCTTGAAATAAGGCTACACCAACACTAGGGTCTTGTTTAGCTTTCATTCATAAAGAAACAAAGAATGCATTTGTACGTAGTTATTCTGACACTTCAGTCAAGCGTGTCACCACCACCGTCACGTATACATGCATACATTATATTTAAGTTGATGTCCAACGACTACATGTTTTGGAAGAGAGTAAACGGAGGCCTATATCAAAAGGTCAACATATAAAACTGGGAGTGGCTGATAGCAGTGATATGTGATCATTCATAAATTGTACTGCCGTACGTAGTGCACGTGGTTTCGTATACTACTGTGTTTACATGTCATTAAAAACAAATGGAAGCTATGTATTAGGCCTGCCTACATAGTCACAGAGGCGTCAATACAACGTTGTCTTCAAACGAGCTGTATTCTTAAAAGCCACGGTTTTACTTAAAAACACGAGACTTGCTATTCGCAACCAGTTGTGCACATTTTGTAGGCAGAGTGAAACGTGATGTCTACCGGTGATATTCCGCTAGTAGTAGCATCATCATTTGACAAGAAGAAAGATGGAGCTAGTTCGTTAAATTACCACACCGGTGATGACAGTGTAGAGGATGGGGGTAAACACCCGTACACATTGTACAAGAGCCGGTGGTATGTGCTTGCAACGCTCGCTGCTCTCAACTTTTCCAATGCTATGGTGAGTTGTCCAATTTACATTCCATGTTTTTAAACCAAATTCATAATTTCAGGCAGTATCAATAACCTAAAAACTCAGCCATCCCCTCTTCTATCTATTCATTTTTTTATGTTTTTATTTATTCATTATTTATTTAATATGTTATCCTTCAGTCGTACCCACTCGGGATAGTAACTGGGGTAACATTATCTCCGTCAATAATATAGGTTTTAGTACGGCTCTTACCTAGATAAAAAGGTTGGCAGAAATTATACAGAGAGATAAAGTCACTGTGTCTCGCAGTAAAAGTTTCAAAATGATTGAAGGTGGCAAAACAAAAGGTTGGGGTCTGCGGTGCCTCGCTGATAATATGGTCACAGAACGCCATTTCATTTTATGGGAATAAACAACGTTCAACTTAACAAGAGTTTAATTTCCTCACAAGAGTTTAATTTCCTTAGGTGTGTCGTGGCCGAGCGGATAAGAGCACCGGATCCAAGCTCTGGTGTTTCTGATCAGCAGAGTGTGGGTTCGAGTCCCGGTCGTGACACTTGTGTCCTTGAGCAAGACACTTAACTATAATTGCTTCTCATCACCCAGGAGTAAATGGGTACCTGTGAGGGCAGAGATGGTTCTTGTGATTGATTTAGCTTGATGCGCTACATATTTGGCAGCACAGGCTGTATACTCCCCAGGGAGCTGAGATGGTTAAAGGAATGACACAAAAATGGCCCAGTGACCAGGGGTAATAATGTTGAAGCGCCATGAGCGTCACTGAGTGACGGACCTGAGCGTTATATAAGAAGCCACTATTATTATTATTATTATTATTATTACATATAAATCAACTTTTGGTGACAAAAATATAATTTCCTTGTTCAACCCAAAATCATTAAAATTTACCCAGTCAGTTTCCCTTGTGGTTTGTTATTTGATATCTGATATATAAAAAAAGTCGCATCCCCTTATGGTGATCCCCTGGCTGCCGTTTCCCAGGTTGTATATTAAACTCGGGTGTGTGATCATTGGCTACACGGCAGTTTACGGTTGAATGGCTTCTGACTGGCACCCACCGAACAAGGATATTGACAAAATAGGGAGACCGCCAACATAGGGCTAGATAGCTCAGTTGGTAGAGCGCCAGCACGTCAATCCGGAGGTCGTTGGTTCAAATCCCGCTCTAGTCAATTTTTCCTTGTTCAACCCAAAATCATTAAAATTTACCCAGTCAGTTTCCCTTGTGGTTTGTTATTTGATATCAAAAAAATAACTAATTGGACTAGAGCGGGATTTGAACCTGGGACCTCGTAGTCTTACGATAACACTCCCCGCACGCAAATCACGAGGGCGCAGGTTTAATTTCCGCTCTAGTAATTTTGAATTTGTTCATCCAACATTGATTAATGTTATGTTTATTCGGTAACATGGGTATTGTGGGGCATCTAATGGTATCTCACAAAGCTTTCATCACAACCCAACGAAAGATAGTTGATGTACACAACACATGCACACGGTGTTATCAATAAACCTTTCGCTCCTTAATCTACTTCCACCGAGCAGTTTCAAATCCTCATTAGTTTATCATTTATTTCATTCATTATTAATTTTATTCTTTCACCAAGCAAGAACAGGATAATAGAAAAATAACAATAACAATAAACAAATAAAAAATAAATGTAAACTTGATAAGTGGTTCCATTGTGGGTTTTTTGGTTTTTTTATTTGTTTTTTAATGTTCACCTTAAACCTCATAACCTTATTGTTTATGGCTAACAATAAAATAAAATAATAAATTGCCACACCTTAACATTAGTATATTTTTATTTGTATTTATCACCAAGACTGAATCACTCCTGCAGACTCACATACATGTATTTATGTAATCTATATTAATTAATAGTGTAGTCACCTCGTAAGATTTAACATTTATGACTATACATGGTCGAGTTAATAAATAATTTTGATATTTTAAAAAGGAATGGACTTTGATCTAACAGCAATATGCTGTAATAACGCAAGAGTGATGGTTCGTTATCCTTTTCATAAAACATTGATTACAATTCGTCTTATTATAATAGGCATTATAGGCATTCATTCTAGAAGTGTATGTATGTCAGTACTGTACTATCTTCTACGGAAGTGTATAAAGGACCTGGTGAAAACCCCCAACTATTTCGCCCGGGCGGATTACTATTTCGCAAACAGCATGGTAGCACGAGCCCCCCCCCCCCCCCCCAACTTGCAGCCCCCCGAAAACAAATTGTTATAGTGCTCACAAAAAAGAAAAGGAAAACATATAAAAATACTAGTTTGTAAAATAAGTGAACGATCGCGATCGCTACCGCGGCAAAAATTCAAAGAACATAAGAAGATGGTTTCCCCCTTCAGCGTCCCCCCACCAACTGCCCCCACTTAAAAGCAATGCCCCCCCCCCCAATCAATTTGCCCCCAACTTGTTCATTGTGTGGATTTTGAGCCCTGGTTTTAACGTTTGCTTTTGGTGATTTGTGTGGTTTGAGCATAGTGATATTTCATGATTAATTGAGAAAATGTAAACCCAGAATAAAACTCAAAGACCGAATCAGATGCACACATATTTAATATTGTTTTCAGCACATAGCCAGCACATAGCATAATATTTTACATAAAAAACAATTTACCAAGGTTTCTGCCATGGTCTGCTGATCACGGCATTGTGGAAGTGCGTCTGGCCAAATCTAGTGAATAGGCCTAATTGTATTCAAAAAATATAAATAAACGAAGAAATAATTTAACCAGTAGGCCTACACAATTTCAAATAAACCAAAACAAAACCTAATGTGAATTGATTGCATGTATTTCTAGCTGCTGTAGTAAAACAGATGGTTGGAATTTTGTATAAGAACATGTGGTGATGATACGGGGGCCAACACATTCTGACTGAAACCTATAGGTAGGCCTACAATGGAGGGGATCTACACTTCCCTTTTCATTGGATTTGGTATTTTCCACCCAGATGTCGCCATTTTGCATCATCATACTCTAAGATTTCTTATACTTATTTTGAAAAAATAACACACCTGCCCTTACTTAAAACTACAAAATGGGTGGGGAAGGACGGGAGTAGATGAGCGTGAATTTTGTCATTATATAGGCCTGTGTAGTTTTGTTGTTTTAAATGCCTTTTTGGCCAAGCTTTTCATCCAAAAAACAAAAAGGGGTGGGAATAACATATTCCACCTTATCAACCCTGAAAAAGTCTACATTTTTTACAAAAAGTGTATCTGAACGACCTCCAAAAAATCCCTCCTGACCCTATTGTGTGGTGATGGTAATTTTTCCTCTACATATTGCCAAACACTATAAAAATGTCTTTTTCATTTTAAGTGGCTTTACCTCACGTCTTTTTTGAAAGAACAAGGAAGACCTCTTTTCTGGAATATTTGAACCACTAAATGTGACATAAATAGTGGGTAATTATGTAGCTTCCCAAAATTAAATTGACTGTTAAAGGTTTTCGATTTGAGTTTTTCAATTGAATATGTAAAGTGACTAACTATTTTTACTTCCATGAAACTGAGACATGGAAAAATATCCTTGAGTTTTTTTTATCATAAAATGGCATCTAAAACGGGTCATTATGGGATTCAGCAAGAATTGTTTATAAAGTCTTAAAAAACAATTTTCATGCAAGGGTACATCTTTTAAACAGATGTTTTTTCTAAAAGTGTGTCACATTTTTAGTCCAACCCTCCTTTTAACCTCCAAGAAAGTTGCCAATTTACAAGAACTTAAAAATTGTGAGTCAACCAGTGGAGGCAACCAACGTCACTTCCGTAGCACAATATCATCACGTCTTACTATGGATTACATTATATGATAGGACACAGCGAATTTCAGTCTGATTTATTGTCAGAATCGAACAATATCATACGAAGACCCTCAAAACCACTGTCTCATAAAGGAGGGCTTTTTGTAAAGGTAAAAAAATTGACCTAAATTACTAGATATAATACATTTCTTGCTCAGTCACATAATGAACAGTTTCAGTTGTTGATGCATGAAAAAGAAGCAATAAAATACAGGTATGATTGTCTAGAAAAATGGGAAATGTACAATTGTCACAAATTCCTTTCAGTTTCCGATCATGTGTGCATTTATTGTCCAATTTAGCCAGCGCAAACACCCCTGTTTTACTTTGGTTGAGTCAAATAAGTTCTAGCCAATCACACTGAGGCTAATTCGCAGGAAGTATTGCACAACAGTACTAGTCGTACCACATAAGTATAGGCGCGGCCTGCATGACTTGGACGTCACACTATTTATACCAGTTTATAATGTTAGTGTATAGCCATGCGTCATTGGTGGTAACCCGAATTCCAAGAATCTAGGGAATGTGCTAATGTGTTTTATTGTGAGTGAGGGAATGTGAATGTGATTGCTGATGAAATCAGTAAAACCTCGGGCAGAACACAAATTGATCGTCTGAGAGAAGGCAGAGGTTTTTGAGAGAGAACTGAGGGACTGGGCAGTCTGTGTGACAACCCTTTTTGCCTGACCTACATGTAGTGCGGAGATACGAAGCAAGAAGGCTGGTCAATATTGAATGCTGAGACCTCCAAATGACAGAGGAAGGTCCAATTAATTAATGTTACTTTAAAAGTATCAGCAATCTTTGAAATGCGGATTGAACTGAATTTGAAACGGAAGAAAAGAATAATTGAATTGTACAAACGCTTGAAGCTGATGGAATAATTACTTCGAATGTATTTCAGAGAGTGAACATACAAAGGTTGAATTGAGATTCGAACCGAAGATGAAAACGATATGAGGAACGAATGATTGGAGTGGACAAATATTTCAAGCTATGATAAAGTAGCCAATTTTGATGCACTCCCAGTGATTGAATTATAGGAAAGTTAATGTTGGCAAGTACCAACTATATCCTGTACCATTCAAAGACTTGTAAATAATACTGTATTTAATTGTTGTAAATAAATTGAAGCTTATTGTTCATGTCAAGATTCAACTTTGTCTCATTTTGCAAGATCATTTTGTCATTTGGAATCTTAGTCACCATTTTACTACAGCCGCAAACGAAAAGAAAAGTGGTGACAACGATAATCACATAAAAAGTTGAGATTTTTTTCCATATTTAATGCAGGTCATCATTTTACGATTTTGTAAGGTCGATTTTGAATAATAATTGTACCTGTTCGGTCTTGTCACTGTTACATTTAATGTGCTTGATGCATGTTTGCCGTTCTTACTTACCTCTTTGTAATTTTAAAGCTGTGATTGGTTTGTGGAAGAGTACATTAATTACAATATTCCATTAATCAATAAGCACACACTCCATTTATGGAACCTGGAAAAAAGCACAAAAAGGACTAACAATTGAATTGGGTATGGTTAATAGTAAAAAATAAATTTACCGATGTGTGTTAAGCGCTTAATATTCGGTGCTTTCCGAATTCTGTGGGAAAACAAAAACCACATGTACGGTAGGCCTACTACGGTAAGATTCGATTTCACGAACCACATATTGAGCAACAAAGCAAATTTTTACATGTTGTGGTCACCACTCACTGGGTGTTATGCACTATAGAAGTTGTTAGTTTAAAATGTTCTGGGTTAAAACAAAATTAATAAACACAATAACAAATTAATACAAACCCCCCCCCAAACCCCCCCAACCCCCCCCCCCCCCACCAAAAAAAACCAAAAACAACAACAAACAAACAAACAACAAAGCAACACAAAAATAAACGAAAAAACAACCTCTACTATCAAGATATAATAAATAAATAAAAATTTAAATATTGATAGGTCTACCGGCAGCTTTATATTGTAAACAAACGACCATTAAATCCGAAACTTACACAAAAAATGATATTTCTGTTTTGTTCCTGTTTCGTATCCATACCTTTAAAGCACAACCTAGAGTGGCCTTAAGTTGCTTTGTCGTCAAATTAACAGAATACAGTGCTAATGAAATTATAACAGAGGCTTTACCAACCCTTATTTTTCTATTTATTATTTTGTTTATTGTTTACAATTTTTTTGGTGAAGAATTTGCTCATCAGAACTGAACTGCTCTATAAAAATATGAAACACATTTTCTGGTAGGCTTGAAATAAATCGTAGCCTCCAAGACTAATGCAATCAGTCTCGTGATTTTCTTCGTAATTTTATTACTTAATGTTGGGTGTAGGGCCTACCGTGAGCTACGAAACTTGAATACAAACAATGGGAGAACAGAGAAAAGCCTTGGATTAATGTTTTTATAAAATTTGTCTGGGTTAAAACACAAGTAAACACAACAACCAACAAACTAACAAACTAACAAACCAACAAACAAACCAACAAACCACCTCCACTATCAAGTTATAAAAATCAGGATTTTGTTTAAAAATATTATTAGGCCTACCGGCAGCTTTACATTGTAAACAAACGACCATATAACACAAAACATGACATTTCTGTTGTTATGTTCCTGTTTCCTATCCATGCTTTATAGCACATCCTTGAGTGGCCTTAAGTTGCTTTGTCGTCAAGTCTTTATGACATTTCTAAATAAATTAACAGTCAGTGCTAATGAAATAATACTAATGGGCTTTCTCTCTCTCGTAAGTCCATTAGGGCGTCCGCCGAACTCCCTCCAAGCCTCCCTATCCAGTGCGGTCGTCGTTAGCTCATACATGCTGCTTCTTTTATGTGCTTTTATACCAGCACTCATTTATATAGGCCCCCCCTATTTTATATTTTGTTTATTGCTCATAAAACTAAACAGCTCTATAAAAATATTAGAGAAATTTTCTGGTAGGCTTGAAATAAATTGTAGCCTCCAAAATTAGTACAAACTGTCTCGTGATTTTCTTCATATAACTAAATGTTGGGTGTAGCCTACTGGGAGCTTTGACAGAGTGAAGACGTACTCGTTTCGCTCTCGTGTACAAAACGAATGGGGACGTCGCTAAAAAAAAAACACACACAAACGACCAAACAGAATTTAAACAATGCATGGGAGAACAAAAAAAAATCATCTTTTTACGAGGTCGACAATGTGTATCCTTGTTAATGTGTGGGTTATTCAGTGTGTGTATGTAGAATAAAAATTTTTAAATGACAATTACATTTTATTAAACTCATATTATACATAAACATTATAAAACTGATTCTTTTGATTTATTTGTAGGCATGGATCTGCTTTGCAGCAATCACCAACATAACAGCTGTATACTACAATGTAACCCCAGATGATGTTAACTGGTTATCTCTAATTTACCTGATTGTCACAGTGCCCTTTGGTTTCCTCGCTAGTTGGGTATTAGACACATTCGGCATCCGCACTGGAGTAAGTTTTCCTGATCTCGTTTCAATACCAACGAAAACCGATACCAATTAATTTTGAAGCAGAAACGTCAGTTTGAGGAATGTTTCCATTCATTTGAACGATGAGATTGCCATTTTTGAGGCCATCATCAAACGTTGATGTTGAAAATGAATGTTTTTAAATCACTCATCGTCTAAGTTAATTAAAATTGTTGGAGTTGTTGAATCACAAGTTATTTTTAGAACCACCACCCAGAAGGGAAGATCCACGGTGTTCTCATAAACCTTGTAAATACTAAGGCACTAATCTGCTATTATTTCCCCTTTCAAAATCTGTATTTAAGAATCATTTTTTTGAGTAGTGGCTTAAACTTAACATGTTTGCAAATAATGATATCTCCAGATGCTTATAGGTTCTTGGGCTAATCTTCTTGGCATCATTTTGAGATTCTTTAGCACCCTTCCTGCAGTTCCAGAGGACAGTCGCTTCATCGTTGTCATGTGTGGCCAGGGCCTGGCAGCCATGGCCCAGCCGTTCCTACTGTTTACACCGACCAAGTTGGCTGCAGTATGGTTTCCAGATAACCAGCGTGCCATAGCAAACACGTTGGGTTCGATGTCAAATCCGCTTGGGATTCTTGTGTCATTTTTACTGTCTTCCTCAATCGTCTCTAAGCCTGCACATATACCAACAATGGTATGCACTTCCTTTTTTCAAAATGTGTCTTTCTCTCCACATCATTCAATACACTAAATTAATGTCACACTTAACGAAACCATCAAATTATTAAATGAATAGGGCGATGGCAGACTGATGAGGAAAAACACATTTTGGGGGTTTTATATCAAGAGGTTCAGTCTGCCAGAAAAAACGTTCACAAACACTTTTTTAGCAGATATTAAAGCGTGTATGGCAATCTAAGTTCAGCGGTTTTAATGAACACTACATATGCCTAATTAAAATTAATAAGGACAAAACATGTGCGGCTCTAACTCGACAGGTATGAAATAAACATAAATAAATAGGCAAGGATTTCAGCCAAACTTATTCTTATTTAAGACCTACAGTGAAAGCACCCACTGTTGAATTGTCAAATGACTTGTGTCAATTAATTTATAGATAAAATACTTTTCTCTAAGAATAATCCTCTTCCACTAAACTAATACACGGGTTTCTTTTCTGAATTGTTGTAAAGCTATGGGTTTACATCATACCGGCAGCAGTTGCATGTGCGATGTGTACTCTTGGTGTGTGCCGGAGTACACCACCTACCCCACCCTCAGCGAGTGCAGCGGGAGAACATGAAACATTTTTGTCTGGACTCAAAAAGGTATATAATATATCAGACAATATTTAAGTGTTACCCCAAAATGATAAATTAAAGAAGGTAAATTGTTAATTTTCATTTTCCTGTCATATTCTTGGCTGAGGTTCTTTCGTTTACAGTGCAATTTTTTTTTTTTTTTTTTTATTTCTATTTAAGAAGTCTTATCAGACGCCAGTAATTTGGCAAGAAGTTGACTGATTAATCATGTAGTCAACCATGATTTGTAATCATCATCTAAACTGTACTTTGGAATCCCTTCTTTATAAAAGCTCGCCCAAACACTTTCAGTCATTCCGAGCACAACCATGCCATGTACGATGTAAAAACATAATCACTCTTGGCCATTGGATGGAGGCATGGTATTCTGGAAAACAGGATAATTACATATTTTTAAAGACTATGGGAGCTAATTCGTTGGTTGCTTAAAGGGAAATTGTTTGCTGGTGGGTAAATATTAAAGGGTACCATTGTTATTGTTATCACTTTATCCAACAGGAGAAACATCAGCAATTGAAACTTTATAAAGTCACTGACAAACACAAACATTTCTTAGAAGCGAAATAACTTTTATGAAAGCACAAGGGAGGGGGTGCGAGCCAAATTGACTTTGTTGCATCTGGTGACCTGCTGTTATATATATTTTTCATTTTGTACTTTGTATTTTCTGCTAAGGGCATGATTCGCAAGGCAACATAGAAGCTGGGCCCTAAGTATTGTAATTATTTCACTAGTTTCCAATGACGCTGTATAACTATTTGAATTGTTTTGATGTTTGTATTTCACAGTGTGTTGGGAATGTTCCTTTTATACTACTTTTCCTAACATTTGGAGGTGGATATGGATTGTTTAATGCCCTTAGTACCTTCCTAGAACAGATCGTTTGTCCAATCGGCTACAATGATGTGAGTAAAGTCATATAACTTTTATTTTAAATATCAAATACTAAAACCACAGGGGAAACTGACTTGGTAAACTTAAATTACTTTGGGGTTGAATAATGAAAAATTGAAAAGAGTGAGATGGGAACTGGGACCTCTACTGAGTGAGTCTTCTAGCCCTAATGTTGGCGGTCTGCCTATTTTGTCAAACTTGTGTGTGATCCCTGGTTTATATGGCAGTTAGAGGTTGTATGGCTTCTGACTGGTACCCCGGAACAAAGATATTAACGAAATAGGGAAACCATCAACGTTACGGCTATCTAGCACATCAAGCTCATCTAGAGGTAGAGAGCCGGCACGTTAATCTGGAGGTTGCCGTTCAAATCCTGCTCTAGTAAATTTTCTTTGCTCAAGCCAAAATTAAAGGTTTTTTTCCAATATTGTATATGTGTATGTTTTTTAAAGATGTCTTTCAAAGTTTACACAGAAAATACAATTAGTCCAATATCTCTGATCCATGGAAATCCTCTATTAACATTTATCATGCTAAAGCCATTTCAAATTCCTCCAATTCAAGTCATTGTGTGCCAAACTGAGCCTGGAAGGAACGATAGCCTGGTCCTTCTTTGGCATGAAGAGATTTAAAAAGGTAATTGTGTGCCAAACTGAGCCTGGAAGGAACGATAGCCTGGTCCTTCTTTGGCATGAAGAGATTTAAAATCCATGATTGTTAACTCACACAGGTAATTTGACATAGATGGTTGTAACATGATGAAGAAAAATAAGTTTATCAAGCAATGTCAAAATCAAGCACCTTTGGCTATGGTTATGGCGGGTGGCAGTAACTACAATGTGGATGGGTATATGCTTTTTGGCATTATGGCCATAGGCTCAGCTTAAACCCGTAAACTCGGACAGGGCCTTACTTTTGAAACATATACTTATTTGGAGACTTTGACTCAAGTTCTTACTTGCCTGACAATCAATTGTAATCATGGGGCAGTTACTTTGCTTTTCACATTGACACGTTTGTAATCAAGTTAAGACTGTGATGCAAATAACAAGGTCCTTATATCCACAATTGCAATCACACTCACAGGAAGCTTGACAGAGATGGTGACAATGTGGTCAAGGGATAGTTTTCTGCATTTTGTTGTGGAAGACCATAAGAGTACACTGATCAAGACTTTGAGTTGATAACACCCATAAGAGTACAGTTGAAGAAAAAGCAATCCTTCGGGAAAAAATTGAATCCATTATGAATTGTAAACACAGTGCCTCTTTATAAGATTTAATACTTGATGGAGATAGCAATCTATGACAGTTTTGGGGTAACCAGTGTGAGACTTAACGCACTTATGCAGGCACCAACCAAAAGTGCATTAAACAATGTTCAACTCTTATGTTTCATGTTACAGCATGAGGCTTTGTTCTACTTCAAGATGAATCAGGTTGACAATCAGGTTGGCTCAGTGGTTTTGTCTAAGTGCCATTGGAACCATGTTCCAATGGCACCTCAGATTACAGCATTGTAATTTGGTTTTCAGTCCTTGCCTGATGTTCTCCCATTTGTCTCGTTAATGTTGGTTTCGCTTTTGGATGTGTAATAAGATAAAATACAATGATCAAAATAATGCTCTCTTTTCTGCTTATAGGATTTTGCTGGTTTGGTAGGCGGTCTTATGATAGCTTTTGGACTGGTTGGTGCTGTAATGTCCGGGCTTATTGTAGATAGAACCAAAGCCTTCACTCCAGTAACTAAGGTTTCATTCACATTGGCTGTTCTTTTCTGCGTTGTTATGACAGTGGTAAGACCATAACCCAGGCATGATATTTTTCCTACTTTTAGAGTCTGATTTTCCAATTGTTTGCCCTTGGACATGTTGGAAGTTTCAAAATTTATTTTGCATGAGTAGTTTTAAAGGCAAAGTTTACCTTTGGTTTTTGAAACCGTTTAGTTATTATAATCCTATATAAATGTAGATACACACAATAAAACTAACCTGTGAAAACTTCATTTCAAAGGGTTGTAGCATTTTTGAGATAATTGTGTGAAAATCTTGAGTGGCTATGTCCACCCAGGAAAAATAATCTGTAATTGGAATATGCAGAACATTCTCAGATTGATTTTAAAAAAAACCCGTCTCTTTAAAACCACCCTTTTAAAAGGAAATGTTTCTCAAAATGTTATACATTATCAACAGCTGCAGAGCGTCTACCAAGGAAGTTGTTATGGTCATTAATTTGTTGGGTATAAAATTACCAAAGATATACCCTCTCTTCAACTGTGTATTTATGTGTGATTCTACCCATCCCTCCTAAATGCAGTTTACACACTTTGCATATTTGGGTATCGGCGTTGCTGTGGGTGCTGTTGGATTTGGATTTTTTGGTTTCGCTCTCTTTCCCATTGCCTTGGAACTTGGAGTTGAATGCACTTATCCAGTAGCAGAGGGGACCAGCGCAGGTCTACTTCAGATATCAGGGTGGGTACAAAATGACCGTATAGCCATTTTAGAATGTTGCTGACTGTCACTGCTCAATGTAAAGTATTCAATATTTAAATTGACATTTATGACATCATAATTATGGCAGATTTTAGAAAACAATGACTTGCAAAAAAGAGACCCTTATTACAGTATCATTGAATCTGTTTGAAATTTCACTAAAAAATAAAAAGAGAAAATACCTGGATTCCAGCTTCAAAACTTTTGTTTTAACAAAATGTCTAAGAAAAACAATAAAAACATGATCAGCGACCACTAACAATGAGGGTTGTTTACTTTCTGCAATGTTGGTTCAAAGAAAGTATCATGCACTGTGCTGTTGTGAAGCAATGTTGTTCAACCCTTCTTCCACAAAAGTGACTGTACATTTTGTCCATACTTTGTCATAATAACCTTTAGGCAATTTCAAGGCATCATTCTTATCCTGGTTGGTCAGTATCTTGCCCAGCCTCTCAACATAGATGACGTGCCTGCCCAGCAATGTGTTCCAGTTGATGGACTACAGTCTGAGGGCACCATGACACCAGTGACATTTACTGACAATGTCACCTCCATGTCAACAATGGAGACAACACAAAGTACTCCTATTTATATACAGCATATGACAGGTTAGTTTGAGTTGGATTGATTTCTCGTGATCGTTTTAGCATAGCACCAGACACCAGAGAACATACCGGGAAGATCCACAGATGGGTGGGGCAGAGAGAATGAGATTCAATTGCCTGGAGTTCTCGACAGCCACTGTTCCATTGTGCAGAGAAATAAACAGGCTATGTATACATAGTTTTGGGTCAAACGGGAGGTTTTTATAACCCCTTCTTGGCCCTCTGGATCCACCACTGACATACATGTCAGGATGGGTTATTTTCCCATGTTTATGTAGTTCTGATTGTCCTTGCATTTCCAGGAGTGATGAATTAATCTGGTAAGTCTGCTTCCACCTGGCCTCTCCATGCTGAGAGATCCGTTGTATGTGTGTTTTTATTGCTCAAAGATCAATTTGGCTAATAAATACACTGCCAAAATTGCACTGATATAGATATTAGCTTAAAACACATGGATTTGACAAAATGTTTCCAAAAGATATTTTCTACAAACCCAATCAGAGGGATAAATTACAAAAACTCATAGGGATTGGGCTGACCAACACGTAACAATTCAAACATACAGGCATGAACATTTTGCATGTTTCATTCTAAATCATTTATTTTTCAGTACCCTTGTATGTGTTCTGTGGCTACGCTGTGATTTCTTGCTTGTTACTGGTCATCTTCTTTAAGACAAGGTACAGAAGAATAGAAGCTGAGCAAGGTGCAACAGAGTAGGGGTCGTATCAATCCCCTCACTGGAAGTGACAGTGCATCCCTGGTTAACACATTTGTGTTAAAATGAATTTGTGCTCATCTTGTACAAGATAATTGCCCTTTGGTGCTTTGAATTTGAAAGAAATTATGACAAGAAAAAGAAATTTTTATAATAAAACTTGCTGTAATCCATCTAGATTTTGCCATACACTGCCTATCTTGGATCTAATAAGGTGAAAATCTAAGTTTTGTATAAGATTTTGATTTGTTACATGTATAGTAAATTTGTATCAATAAGTGTGATTGAATAATTATAATAGTTAAAGTTAGTATGTGATTATACTTCCAAGATGTCATCATTATCAGGTGCCATGCAGTTTGGCAACAGTGACCATGTACATGCATATATCAGGGCCTAATTTCATGGCTCTGCCCACCGCTGATTTCTGCACTGACGATCACTATTCTATGCTTACTGTGCAAGCGCCGAATTTCTGCGCTAGCTGTGTAAGCGAACAATGCCTACATGTAGTAACGTGGACTACGCACGCGTACAAGCAACCATTGCCTGCTAACCCGTGAAATACGCTTGACGTAAGCGCGGCATTCCCTTCTTCCGTAAGCGCCGATTCTTAGCCTACAGTAAGCAGATCAGCCATGAAATTGGGCCTTGTAAAGTTGATTGATGCAATGCAACCAGTGTGCCCAAAGCCACTGCTTGTCCTAAGCAGTAACAGAAACTTCCACTTAATTTAAGGGTATTTCACAGGGAGTTGTTGCTCATGAGCATTAAGTTTTTCACATTACTTAGCATTCTTTCTTGCACTGCAGCTAGGTAGTGCAGAAATGTAAGCAGGAAAAGGTGAAGGTAAAGCACAAACCACAGTAAGCAGCTTTCTGAATTTAAGACCTGGGACCAATTTCATACAGCTGCTTAACGGCCGATTCTGTGCTAAGGTAGGAGTTTCTATTTCATAGCGCTGCTAACCGTAAGCACACGAAAAGGCATGCTAACTTTCCGGTGCTTACTGCACGAAAATGAATGACATAACAATGCAAAACCATTGTGAACGCGCAAGATGGCCGCTTTTTTTCTTGCTAACCTTTGAAACGCACTTATGCTTAAGCAAATTTTTCTGCTACAGTTAGCACGAAAATTTGCTTACCGTTAAGCAGCTCTATGAAATTGGGCCCCATTGAATGCTAGCAAGAATGATCTCCCTATTGCAATCCACTTTTCCGGTTGTCTATTCCTTCCCTTTATTTTCATTTGGCCAAAGAGTGTTGATTGGGTTCCCAGGAGCTGGTCTTGTTTTAATTCCTTCTTCCCCTAGAACTTCTTTGTGTGTTATTCTCTCTTTACAGGAAATCCAAACCATTCTTCATGGAAACACTAAGTCTGTTTATTGCAGGTTTTTTAAAAGTTTATTTTTTAATATTCATAGTTCAAGAATCATTTCTGAATGTCAGGGTTGTTTCCACATGTACACAACTGTAACGGATAATCAGATCTCTTGAGGCAGCTTTTAGTGAGATTGGTACATTTCCTAGTTTTGTTGATGTAAAGCATTTCTTTAAAGCAATTGTATATAAGGGTACTTAACTGTGGAGGCTTGATTTAGATTTGTTACATCCAGAGGTATCACACAGCGTACATGATAAATAATGGTAAATTTACTACAATTATAATGTATAGTACTACTTTCTCATATACCTTAGTAATAGTTTATTAATGTAATAACAGATTTAGCAAATTTGTGTTATGTTTTTAATTTACAATCCGCAAGTCGCGTAAATGATGATGTTACATCAGATTAAAGTATTTTCCAATACTGACCAAGGTGTTCATATAATAAGTTTGAAATAGTTTGAATTATCTAGGTAGGGTTTTTGTGACTTTGTCAGGTTGTTATATTACATATGCTATTACATAAGGTTTTAACACAACTAACATTCTCAAATAATGTTAACTTAAAGATCGTTTCCAATACGGGTGTATTAATAACAGTGACTTTTACTGACGTTTTTTTCAGGTGAAGCCAACTCGGTTCCTTGTATTAATTTATAAGATTAGACAAACATGACAGACATTCGACAGTAATTCTGTCAGTTGCATTTGTTTGTAAATAATTACAAAATATATATATATCGTTAAAGAATCATTTCTAAATGTCAGGATTGTTTTTATATGTACACATCTGTAAGAGTTAACGAGAACTCTTTCTTGCAAACTCCTTCCTTGTTTTAATGTGATTAGACAAACACTTCCAACAAATGCCACTTGTCTAAGTTATTATTAACTACAAGTATGCCTATCACAAGGAAGAATTTAAATGCATGTGTATTTGTTTAAAACATGCTATTATTTTTATCGAGAGAAAATGTACACGAGTGTAAAATTTTCCTGTTATTTTTGTTGGTACAAGCTAAAATAGTTAAGCGCCTAATTTTGATGATCTGTTTGTTCGAAACAATTGTTTATTAGAACTATGGTCAACTGCAAGCAAAATATATTAAAATTGTATACATTGTAAATGTCACACAAATTTCAGCCAAAAATTATAGGATTATAACTCCAGGTGCCTTTGTATCAAGTGTGACCTTTTTCTTGTAATCATGCAGGTATCTTTTAAAATAAAATCAGGAAGGACCTATGTGGTGTTGTTTCAATTGTCCATGTTCATCTTGTCCCCCAACCTCGGCTTAAACCCTAAAATCCAGCCTTTTATACCCGGACACCCGGACTGTTCCCTTTTGTTAAAAACCTCCTTGGTTTGAATGCGTGGACATGCTCACAACCGCAGTGTATTATTTTACCAAAAAAACAATGAAGGACAAATATATGCAATGAAATTATTTTGATTTATTCACTTAAAATAAGTTATTTTATATGCTGATTAAAACTTAACTAAAGGACAAGTCAATTACAAAAGTTGACCAATTGTTATTAGAAGAAAAAAAAGAATCGTCAAAGTTACTTAGTAGTGTGAAGATCAAAAGTGATGCATTACTTTTTTAAATACAGAAAAGAAGATTATAATGTTACTCATTTCTATAACAATCGTAAGTTTCTTGCCTTTAGTTTATTTACGATTGCATTAATATTCAATATTCATAAATACTATCATAGCAATGTTTGAAACTCATTTCCCCCAGGAACAATTTATATTTTCACAAAAGATTATTGACCTTTTTAAAATTTTAAACTAAGTGGTTCCAATTATATTCAAAAAAGTTAATATACAATTGATAAATACTTATTTATTGATTGTTTAATTTACATAAGGCTTTTTATAAGTATCTACAACAGTTGAATTGATTAAGGGAGGAGGCATATTTCATCCATTGCATTGGTAGTCTTGAATCAAGGTCTGTTGGGCAAACGCAACAATGTGTACACTTTATTGTACTTGAGAAGAACCCACAAACATAAGGTCAAGCAGCTAAATGGTTCTTAATCTCTTTCAAACCATCTCTACACCAGTGTTTCTGAACACTTAGACAAGATTTTCATACACACGAAGATCATTTTTAAAAAAATGTATAAACATCTCACAAAGTTACTGCCTCATGATCTAAATATTCATCTGGTAAGCACTTACTCATACCAAAGGTATTAACTAAAATAAATGCTTTAATCTTGTCATTTGGGAAGCAAGGGCTGCTTTTAGTAGAATTTCAAAAAGTCTCTTTACAGCCAATACGCATCATTTTAAAGAAAAGAAACGTGGATTTGAACTCGGTATGTAGTATGCCTTTTAGTATTTTATCAATTTTTTACACAATTAATTTGGTGCTTGTTTTGTAGACTATCCTTACTATTTTTAACAAAAGAACAAATTTGAATCTCCGATATGACAACAAACTGTTTGATTAAACAATTTTGAAGAAAAATGTTGTCTTGTGATTGCCGTTTACAAAACACTTACTCATTAAGTAACAACAGAGTATTTGCTTTTGTGAAGAATAAAAAATATGTGTATGTACTTGCTTTAAAATATAACTAAAAATCAGTGGTTGCGTTAACACTGGGTGTTCAGAAACAAATGTATGACAGGTAACACCACAATGTAACCACAGAAGTAAAATCTGCTGTCGTTTTGACAGAAATCATAAATAAAGCTTCATAATTAGGGAATACCAGTATGGGGAGCCGGTCTTCACTGCGAGGTAATGACCGGGTTGGTGGCTGGCCGCTGTTAATGGACCGAGCGGAAGGCAAGGTCCATTAACAGCGGCCAGCCACCAACCAAGGTCATTACCACGCAGTGAAGACCGGCTCTCCACACTGTTATTACCATTAATAAATACCTTTAACGAAGAAAAAGGGTAATAATCAACAGAATTTGTTATTTTTCTTTCGTCGTTAATTTTGGAAATGTTTCACTCATGTTCAAGGGCCATTCTTAAGGCTGTTCAACTTTTGCGTGGCTCCTTGCACATAATTAACTATAACAACATGTGCGTATTTTGAAGAACCAGACTATGCGCTTTGGTTGGTGTACGGCTTTATGGTTTGCATTAGCCTTAATATCTTGCAATTGAGGTTTGAGGCAAATTGCAAAATACGACCATTTACTGGCCCATTACAAATTCTTAATAATAAAAAGCAATGTAAATCTACATCACATGAATATGTAGGCCTACTCATTAAAATAAAAAGGAGAAAGTAGAATGGTTCTGATTTTTCAGTTGATGGTTTGGCGTTTCGAAAAGAGCCTTTGGGAAAAGGTCTGTAGAAACACAAGGTGGTTTGTGGTATTGTAACATGAAACAGATATTTATTTTCAAATCCTTTCAAATCCTTATACAGGCTTTGCCAGCCTATTTTCTGAGGATGCTATGCAATGATTTTGCTTATTTTTAAACCAATGATTTGGGTTTTACCCTTACATGGTGTGTGATAGGCACATCCTAAGGGGAAATACACCAACAGGCTACTTGGGTGGGAATAGGCCTCACCACTAACCCCGCAGAGAGCAGATGTCTTAACACTAGACCTCAGAGCATGCCCGATGTCCACAGGCTACTTTATTAAACATGTTGAAATAAACATAATGCTACAGTATTAACTCTATCTTTAATATAACCACTGATTGCACTACTGTGTATTTCACAACAATGGGATAAACACAAATCTCATCAAAAATTGAAAAAAAACAAAACATTAAAACTATTACCGCTAAAAAATAGGCATTAAAATTTATTGCAAAGTATCACCAATATAAAAAAAATGGTTGAGTGCAGATAACAATTTGCATATTGCAAGAATAAACAAGATCAGATTTCATTTCATTTCATTATATTTGTTTGTTGCAGTAACACAGTAGTTTTGTCACTGATAAACAAAAATGTAATTAAGGTGAAACAGATTTGAAATAAACATTTAAAAAAAACGAAAAGGGGCGAAATCCTTTACTTTTTTGGTTTTATTTAACTTGGTACAAATTTCATATCATTTAAATTGTCCAATTTGGGAATGTTGTTAGTTATGTCACACAAATGACCAGGAATTGAAGTGTGGAAATCGTATAAAACCCAACGAAAAATCACAGTATTTTAAGAAGAAAAAAACTTGAAAAACATGTTCACACACTTTGAACCTCTTCTTGTTGATCCATTACAGCTATACCCCAAGGATCTACTACTTCAACAATGTGTATTAATAGTGTCAAGGGCAAAAAAGGTTCTGACCATTTCACTAGTAATGGATGCTATTTCCCACTACAGACAGAGGGATCTTTTAAACCATTACAGCTTCATTCTTTACAAGAAAGAATCAAATCCATACGATTTCAGTCAAGCTGGAATTCTGGAAAATAAGATAGTCAGGTTTCTTTTTGACTAATAAGATTTTGCATCGTAGAGTGTGTTTGTCCCGTCATCATGACTGCTCATGTGCTCTCCGTCTTCCACCGTTTCAACTTACCAACGAGATTGCTCTTAGAGGAAAGGAGTTTGCTCTTTGAGGAGCGTGACGAACTCTTTTCTGTCTCTTCCATCTTCTCAATCTCTGCCTTGAAATCCTCAGCTTTAAAGTCTCTTGGCAGAGTTGCAGACTTCTTAGCTGCGCCTGGTATTAGATGAAGAAAGTAGGATAATCAAATGATAAGGTGTTGGCTAAATTTGTATCAAAATGCCATCCTGATTTTAAGGAACAAAGGATCAGTGCTCATCCAGAGATCCATCTTTAAGATATGATACAATAATAATTAACAAATTTGGCAGAGTAAATTTTTGCTTATCATATTAAAACTACTTATGAAAATGTAATTGAATAACATGTAAGTGGTCGAGTTGTTCTTGAAAACACCCTAACAATTTCTAAGTTTTGTTATCAAAAATCTAAAATAAAAACAAGTGCTTGGAAAAAATGCTTTTTATAAGACAGTATTTAGGACGAAAATATTACAAATCTTGGGCCAATTAGTATAGACATCAAGTTTTTACTTAAAATATTTTTGTTATCATTACTGTTGATTATTTGAACAAGTTAAACGCTTCTATCTTTTTCACCCTCATGTCCTGATGAAGAATTTTGTTGTGTTCCAACCTAGGAAAGTGGAATTTCCTGTGAATTATGAAACTAGAATATTTGTCCATCCTTCTCTTCTTTCTAACCCCCGCAATAAGTTCTTTTCAGTGTTGAATAATTATCAATTAAGCAGTCAAATAATTGTGTATTTATCATTTCTAAGCTTACTTGAGAGGCTTTGTTGAGAACCTTCTTTGTCTTTGGCTTCTTTGTTGGACTTCTTGTTCTTCATGCTGGTCAGTCGTTTGAAGCCTGACTTTTTGCCTCCACCGCTCACCACACTACACATGGCTGCCTTCATATTGGGTAGATACTGTGATACAGCAGGCTATAAGATACATTCAGACAAAGATGATTCAATTTCAAGTGTTATAGACAGTTCCCAATATATGCCATTTTTATCCGCAACTTGATTTTTGCTTACAGCGGCTTCAAGCATTCAAATTTGTCTACGCAGTCAAGTGGTTCACATACCAATCATACAAGGAAATTGATAAAATTCTGCAAGCTGCACGTGGTGTTTATGCATAGCGCATTGTTTGACATAAAAACGTGATTTGTCATAGTTGGTAAATTGATTATCACTTCACACTGTGTGACGCCAAGTAGGAAATGCTTATAAGTACTTCTGCTGTGTTTGTGTTGAACTCTTAATAATACAAAAGTAAATTGTACATGTAGGACAAAATTGAGAGTTTTGGTGGCTCCATATGGGTTTTTCAATTGGTGTAAACCACATGGCTCATACCTATGCAATACAGACCTGTGTGAATGTGGGTTTATCCTAGCAAAGTTTAAAGTTACAAAACCTGTGACACCATCTACCCTAACATTCCCTTGAATAGCTTTAATAAAACCTCAAGAAACACTTTCTTATTATTTTGACCTTGCCTGTTGCTGTGTCATAAGCATCAAATAACTGCACATATTGTACAGGTAGATATTTACACTCATAAAACAACACAGCCACTGTAAGGGTTGCTCATAAGGTAATTTAGCGACACTTCCAGGCAATTTAAAAATAAACAAAACAAAATAAAATTTCCACATTAATTTTTCTTGGGATAATACAGGCAAGGTTGTAAAAATGTTCGCATGTTTGTGTACATGCGATCAAATTGGTTGACTCTAAAGTGGCTGAAAAAAACTGCCTTGTTTGACAAGGCCTTGAGTTGAAATTCTTTCCAGAATAAAAGCAAAGAATTGTGTTCCTACCTCATCTCTCTCTCTCAGAGTGAATCTCCCTGGTGTCTTCCACTGGTTCTGAATCTCAAAGACCATATCAGAATCCTCTAAGACTCTGCTTGTCACCTTTTCCTGAATGTCCTTCTTTATCTCTGAGCCCTTCCAGTCTTTATAAACCTCCTCGGTCAGGATGAAGTTACTTGGGTCAGCGTCTAGACGGTGAGCTTTTGCCATAGCCTGGAAAGCAACACAAAAACAATGCATCAATAATTATACCTTTACGCAAACCATTTAAGGAATTAATTGCATAGGGTTTCAGATAAGTTAATTTCAATAAATCAACAAATTAGCTGCTTGGTGTAAAAAAATAAAGTAAAATAGTTATGTTTTGCATATTAAAACATCTCTTTTTGATTACTGCAACTGAATTAAATATAGGTGATGGAGTGTCTTAAAATGCTATGTAAAGATGCCCTGGTTATGCGGCAGTTATAGATTGAATGGCTTCTGACTGACACCCCAAACAACGATACTGACAAAATAGGCAGACCGTCACCATTAGGGCTAGATAGCTCAGTTGGTAGAGCGCCGGCTCGTTATTCTGAAGGTTGCAGGCACAAGTCCCACATAATCGTTTTTTCTGTGTTTAACCCAAATTATTTAAAATTTACCCTTTTTTTATAATTTTTTTTTATGAGATATCGCCCAACTCACAAGGCCACAGACGGCCACTCAAGGTGAGGGCTACACATAACTGATTCGGGCTATCGACCCAAATCAATTGACACCAGGGGCACGTTGCCTCCTACTCCTGGGACTGAAACAGGGTTACCCCCTTCACAGTCCTTAAGGATGTAGGCATGGGTATCATCCACTAGGAGCCTGTCTGGTAGAGCTGAATGCACTACCTTCCCAACTTTTTCGAAGCAATTATGGTTAAGTGCCTTGCTCAAGGGCACAAGTGTCATGACCGGGTATCGAACCCACACTCTGCTGCTGAAAACACCAGAGCTTAGGTCCGGTGACCTAGACCGCTCGGCCACGACACGCCACAGTTGTCAGTTTCCCTTGTTTGTTATTACTTGGAAATGCTAGTTCATCAACTTTTTGACAGTACTTAAGACAGTGATTTCTTTTGCAAGATTGGCACAGGTATTTACTTCCAGATTGAGATTAATAAATCTTTTTATTTACCATGAACCAATCTCTTCGTTACCTTTAAAGGTTTTTGTCTACTTTTTAAAGAAAAAACTAAACAACTTTTGACAAGTTAAGTTTTGAAGTACTCCACTCTTTTTGAGATAGTTTGGTTTACATTTGGCTAACCTGAGCAATAATGTCTTGTGCTGTGCTGTTGACCAGAGCTCTGAACACTGTATAAGGTTGCTCTTGTGATACGTTGTAGACCCACACCAGGAATGTCTTGTCAGTGGTGCCAGCATCAACAGAGGTGCACTCATCTGATCGATGTCTCTGTAGTATAGGGGATTAAATCAGTTTAAATCAGTGAGATGATTTCCAAAATGACAAGCTTCTTCTTTGTTAAACCAAATATCAAATTGAAGGAATTCATAAACAGTGAAGCAATTATTATTATTTTTTTTTTTCGTAGCTCAATTTCATAAAGTTTTAGTTTTGGCCCATGAAGTCAGTGATCGATAGTGGAGTGTGCAAGTACGTTCCTAGTAATTTGTCATAGTGCGCCCTCTTACGGAATGATTTAACCAACTCGACCAGCTCTCACTAATGTCTTGGGAATCCTGCAGCATTGGGTTGACTTTGTTTTCTCCTTAGCCTTTCCTAGGGAACCAATCAGCGCGTAATTGCAGAAAAAAATTCACATAAATAATGATGTGACCCAGGGTCATGTTCACTACCAATACAAATTTATGTCCCTAGGACAGGCTCAGGAGAAAACAAAGAAAAAGTTAACCCAATGCAGTAGGATTCCCAAGACTTTAGTGAGAGCTGGTCAAGTTGGTTGCGAGAGGGTGCACTATTACGAATAACTACAGGCATTCATACACAATCCACTATCAATCACTGACGTCTTGGTTGGGCCACGACTAAGAAAACTGTTCAGGAAAAAATATTGCCTGTGATAATTATTTTTTTAGCAAACATGAAGCAAGGCACTTATCTTGAGCAGTGCATATTCTTTTGATCTGTTTCTGCTTAGCAATATTTGTATCCTTAGCATTTCTGATGTCCTGATAATTACTACATCTATTTAATTTTTGAATAAATGATTTGCTCTTCATATGTAAAGGAACAGGGAATCACCAAGAAGCAGTTTACAGCAATCTTTAGCCGTATTTCTGTTAGAACCAGATGTTTTTGCACTAAAACATTGGGTCCATATCTCATGCAACCTGGGCTCGATTTCACAAAGCACTAAGATTCATCTCAAGATGAGTTGTCAGTATTACCATAGTGTTTTGTATTGTGACATCAGACTTTGCTCAGCAATTAAGATTGATTTGCACTTAAAATCAACCTTTACTCTTTGTGAAATGGAGCTCTGAGCATTCTCACATCATTTAAGTAAGCAATGAATAAGTTTGTTGTTAGTACACAGCAACCAGTAAACCTTATCTGTATTTACAAAGTACACTACACACACCAAAGTCATATCACTACTTTATAAAAATAGGATTAGTTCAAATCAGATCCACATAGCATTTATCATGGTTTTGAATCCAAAATGTTTATATTAACAGCTGGAATTTGGAAAATGGTTTAGGATTTAAGTTCTGCAAGTAAACATGGATGATAAAGAGTACATCAGGACAAAGTGTTAGTCACAGTAGCAGAGATACCCTGCTGTTAATTAACACCCTGCCAAATGTTGCATTTACAAATTCAAGAAGAAATAAGAAAACAACTTATAAAAAACAATATATATAATTATATCAATTTTACAGCAAATTTAGACATCCTAATTCGAAGTTCTGGCTAGGGAAAACGTTACTTTGGTATACCAGCAAAAAAAAAACCTTCATGCATATTACTTTTATTTTGATGGCAATTTTATCCAGGCATAGTTTTCTTTATTTGTTAGATACACAAATCCAAAAGAACCCTTTTGCACTAGTGGGTTAGTACACACAATTATCATAGAATGGGTAAATTGACAGAGTTCTTCACCTTAGTTACAATCAATATTATTTTCAAGTTCTCAAAAGTAATTTTATCCCACAGCAGAATTATCTTTTCAAAAAGAGTGAACAATTTTCAAAAAATCTGAAACTAATAGGAGATTTTGAGATGCCTAGTGACATGTTTTCTATTGTTTACTTTGTTCTGAGCATGAGCAAATTTGCAAAAATATTGAATTTTAGAAGTATGCTGCCACCTAGTTTCCCCCAACATATCACATTGACAGGTTCTGCATAGCTACTTGTTTATTCTGCAATGTTTTTAACACACATGTATAATGTACAGCATCAGGAACAATGGTTAATACAATAATGGAATGAAAGCATATTATTGATCCAAATATTTATCAAGCTCATTAGAATGATAGTTGGTTGTTAGTATTCAGCACCACACACAATCTCAATGTGTTAAGAAACTGAGGAGGGTACCCTATGATTCCGAGGGAATCTTGGTGAACGGAGACTCTGCGTCTTCAAGTGGTTAAGGTGACTTGGGGAGTAGTGACTTGGAGAGTATGAAACTTGTTCCTGCTGGAGCTACAGTCGATTGAAAATGGATTAAAAATCCCCATGGGGGAAGTGCTTGGATTAGGTTGTGCTGAAAGGTGGAATTTGGATGCACTTGATGGGATAACAAACCCAGTGTGACCTACTTTCCAACAATAAGCACTGTCAATGATCCGACTCCCTCATTGTCACCAGTCTTCCCTTCACAAATTTGTTACTCAAGCAATCTGAAAGCTTGAAATGGCCTTTCACACAATCTTATTAACATATTAGTTTTCTGGCTGTAACTGCCAATGCAAGTATCTGTGATGTATGCATCACATTATGGCCCCAAATGAAGGAAAAGTCAAAGCTGTTTTTTTTTATCAAATTGTCTGAACTCTTTCATGTCTTTGTAAAATAACATTTATTAATCACTTACTACAAAGAAATAAAGGAAACAAAACTGGCCAGATTTAAAAAAGAAAAAGGGCGTTTGAAATGAAAGAGAATTATTCTGGTTTTTACCTCTGTTATCTGCTTGAGGATGAAGCGACCTTTCCCAGACCAACCCGTTTGGACTTCAAGAATCTTCTCATCCATCTCCAAGGTGCGTTCCTCTGATCTGCTCTCTATCTTAGACTCTCCAGGGTACTCCTCCCAGTTCTCTTGAACATCTTCAATGATAGCATAGAGGCTGATGTCATCAAGGGGCTTCTCCGCCCACCCCAACGCCTACAGAGAAAGAGAGTAACTAATTCTAAGAGTTTGAAGCACTTTCACCATGGATGACTTTTCAACATCCTTAATAAGGTGTACATCTATTTTGCAATTTTGATGCAAAGTACTTGTTAAAGACAATAATATTTTCAGTCTTAAAACTTACTTCTACAAATTTAAATGTGGGATTTATCATGATGTGCATTTTTTTTTTTTTTTTCAAGTAGATTACAACATCGTGTTTTGATGAACAAAAGTTAAAAATGATATTTTAGAACTTTTAAAGGCTGTTTCTTCAAAGAATCAGTACCAAAGCAATTTTTCCAGATTGACAATTTTTTGTACCAGAGTTTCTCTAAAAGTCTTAGATAATTTACCAAACTGATGAAGCACCATTCAATTTATATGTAGGGTTTGTTTATATTATTTAGACTGTTATTTTCAATGTCACATATTTATATTACCATACTACCTGAAAGTTAGAGATAAAGACCAGTGGTTTGTACCTGTGCTATAACTTCATGGACTTTGGTGTCAGGTGTTACTTTAAGCGTTGTGCCTTGCTCCTGAGCTACAATGCCATAAACAACCAAAGGATGGGCCACTCGTTTCATCTGCGTCCCGTCTACCACCTAGAAGTGTGACAAAGAGTACAAACAAATAAAAAATGAATATCATGAAGAGGTACAGTCACTCTGGATCATTGTGTTCATAGTCCCATAATGATAAACACAGGAGCTTTGCTGGTGTGAATTCCTATTGCTGCCTTCAACAAATGTTTTTGATCATCATCACTAAGTGACAACGAAGGACTTTTTATGTTGTCTTATTTGTATTCAAGTGAAAACAATATCAAACAGAAACTTCTGTTCTTGTTTAATAATTCACAGGGGGAAAAGAAGTAGGATTTAAAATTGCAATAAAAAATTTAAAAAAGATTATTGTCAATCAAAAATGCAAAATATGACTGCATTTTAGACTAAAATCTTTGACTGGATAGTTGACATGCCACATCAGCTTCAAAAAGCACAGCAAAAAAAAAAAGTGTGGGGGGACCGGACATTGTGAAAATGTTTTTGGTAAACCAGTTTTTGAAACCGTGTTTCCATAACTACAAAAATAACACTAAATTAATGTTAAACAAAAATCTAAAACAAAATAGAATGAAACAAAAATACTGTCATGCACTCATCGATGTGTAATTTCAGGTCATACATAAGGGGACAATCTTGCCATTACAAGGCAAGTCATGCTAGGGTTAGCTCAATTCCACATGTTATGTTCACACGTGGGTACCCTGCTGCTTCTCCTTGCTGATCTTGGGCTTAGTCCTTTTAGTTGGTTGAGGTACCCTGGGTACCAGTGACACAATGAGCAGTGCCAATGAACATGGTCCTGCAGCTGTAGTCAGAGATAATAGAAGACTATACTGTAATTGAAAACACCACTGGCATTCACAGTGTATACTGTCATTTTTTGAATAACTATTAGCCGGCTAATAAATTGTTTTTCAAGCCAACAAAGTATTCCATGGCATATTATTATTCCGGGCAGATTATGAACCCCTTGCAACAATGTCACATTTCAGGAATCCAACTACAAATAACAATAATGGTAAGTGGGTAAATGCTGCATGGCCTAAATTGAGCAAATCACTATAAAACACAGGGACATTGACCTGTCCAAATTATTGTGATGATGATGTCCGGCAAATTGGGTCAATACAGCAATGTGTACAGCATGCCCCAGTGACAGCTTGCTCAACCCAGTGGTCTTGTTCCCTACTCATTTGAAGGTTGCAAGCGAGCTTTACAAATGTATAAAACTATGGCTGTGTTTCCAGAACATATGAATATTATAATTGTACAAACTAGTAATGTAAGCAATGGGAGAAGTCAAACAAGAATAATGACATAGGGAGACTTTATGGCAAGTCAAATGCTTTCAAGTGGTAACCAATTAAAATCAATATCATTATATTTCTACAAATTTTAGTACCAAATTCAAAGACAGTTTTAAGATTATCAAAAAAACACTTAGTTCTTTACACCGATAGCAGCATCCATCAAAAGAAATGTGACTGATATAGCAGTGCGCATGCGGCTTATACATCAACATCTGAATCTTGTTTTAATTATATAAAATACATGTAGGTAACAAGGTTTATATTCAGAACGGCTAATTAATCTGAAAAGTATACAAGGGTACCATTTTGATTCCAATTTGATTCATAACGAATGACACAGTAAGACTGAGCTGTGCCTTTGCACATGGTCCTGCTGTAGTCAGCGATGAGACTAGATTTAAAAAAAAAATAGGCTAAGAGTGTAAGAGATACATGGGTAGAAATGGGTGCCTTCTTGGGTTCCTTTTAGGTTTTCTTGAATCCTGAGAACAAATGAACGAGTACATGTAGGCAGAGACAGAGATAGGAAGCAAGACTAATTGAAACCCACTAGGCTGGACTTTCAGTTCGTCCCTTCAGTGCCGTAACATTGTATCTTGATTAATAGCAAAAACGTATCTCATACGAAAACGCTCCATGCAAAAACACTATATCTCGGTGCGTACTTGTTTTGTGTGTTCATCTGGACTATTTTAAACGAGATATGACGTTTTTACAATTTCAAACTCACGCGTCACATAAGTGCTATTTTATGAGATAGACGTTTTTGCACTGACATTCTGATTTGTTGCATCATAAAAAAGATTTTGAAACAATAAAAACATTGACTGTTTCAATGGTTTCCCCGACTGTTACCATTACATGAACATACCTCTATGAACTCCATCTTGGTGCTGCGTTCTCTGCCGATGTGATAGTACACCATGTTAGAAAGCATCTGCCGTTTCTGTTGGGCTTCAAGGAGTTTGGTCTTGTCAGATGTATCTTTCATCTCTTCAAAACGAGTGAAGACAAACAAGGAGGCCAGCTCCAAGGGGACATTCTGAGGTGATCGGAGTCTTATGTGTCGAAAGCCTAGTGGGCCGAACATATGGTGTATGATTGCATATGTAAAATAATGACCAATTTAGGGAAATGCGACCGACCTCACAAAGCTATACATCTGTGTAATTTTTCTCCTTTATGTACTAATCTTTTGTTTCTTATTTGTCTGCATGCTTTTCCAGTAGCAATAACACCGCAAAAGAACAATTTGTCTCAACAATAATTATTTGACATCTCAAAGTGTCAGATTAAAAAATTATTGATGCATCTGACAGACAGGTTAAAGATATCTTTAGCTTCAGGGTGTTTTTGATAGTAGCCCTTTAGGAAGTAATCATGTTTGAGAAAAAAATTTGATTGTATACTCAGGCATGCAACTGTAACTTCACCAAAAAAGAGGAAATTACAAAATTTCAATGATTTTGTACAGTATTTTTCAATTTTGAATGGTAAAACTGAGAATAAAAAAAGAGGAAATCAGCGGAAAAGAGGAAAAGTTGCATGCCTGTATACAACTGAACAATCGTGACAGGTTGGTAGTAATCTACAGATGAGCACAACATATTTAAAACTTAAGGTTTGGATACAATGGGAGGCTTTGTCTTTTACTCCTTTATGGCAAGATCACTTCTTAGAAGGCTCTCTGAGAACAAAACACCTGAAATCAGGAACAGTCTTGGTGTTCTCTGGTCAGAATAATTAACGCCAAGTGTCCACTCGTTCCAACTCACCAGACTTGAGACATTTTAGGGGGATCTGTCTCTGAGCCGCTGAGTTGCCGCTGCTGTCCAGCACATTGAGACGAAGGAATGCAATCTCCTCGTAGTTGATCTGGAATGTGAAGGTCTCATCCCAGATGGGATTGATGGAATTCCTAGAGACAGGTTTGGTCTTCCATTTAGCACAGTCTGCTGGGATGCCTAAGAGTTCTATCTCAATACTGTAGGATGAGGTAGGGTTGGTAGTGGAGAGGAACTGTCCGGATACGATCTGTCGTGTAAAGAGAACAAGAGACTTCAATAATGAGACCCAATCAAATCAGGATGAGAACTTTGCCAATCTTATGCCAATGCTTTTCTTACTTAAGGTTGTAGAATCGTCCCGAAATTGCTGTCACTGACTTAAACAAATAATGTGTTTGACAGAAAGATGTAAACAACTGAGATCAAATGGATCAGGTGAAGGCAGCATAGATGAAAAGGGCAGACACACAGACAGGCAGACAGGAAAGGTGGAAACATTCAGGCCCCACCCACCAAAGTAACTGCCTATAGCAACATGTCAAGCTCATCATTAGTAATACCATGTAAATCTCCTTGATGCAGGAAACCAGACTACTCTATCAACTCCAGCAATACTAACAGATGCAGCTTGTACACACATAGCAGACTCTTGACGTGCAGTTGTAGTTGTGAATGGATAGTTTTATAACTGAGTAATTTTGTCTTTTTGAAGAAAGTTTAACTTACGGAAATTGTAAGCTCTTTAGCCTTGAGGCCGTCGAAGACTTTATCATATGCATCGAATCGCTGGAATAATGGATGAGTCTTGTCAAACAGATTTGAAGGCTTGAGTAAGTAGCCACAGTTTCCCGTCTGTTCAAACATTGTCTTATTGGTGATTTGATTGGTATCTGCAAAGATGGGACAAACAGTGTGTATAAAGTGAGTTCAAGTCAATGTTGTTCATTCAGTTCACATAAAGACAAATAAAGGAAAGACAATCCATGCTGTCATCTAAAAACTGCAAATTTTACTAAAATCCTGTAATTTTGTTGACAATAATAATAGCAACAATAATAAAAAAAGTTTCTATTGGCCAACAGTTTCTGTGTCTCACACAACAGCCAATTTGTTATCCAAAACAAAATTGCTGTGGAAACAAAAGTGAAAAATAATTTCAGGTCTAACTTTAGTACGCTGTCTGAACATAGCCATAGTCAATATCCAAACCTATACAGATCATGATTGATATAGAAGTGCAATCAACAATGTACAATGTCAGTATAGGACATGCTAAGGCACTCTTAATAAAAGTCAGTCTGTGTCATCCAGGTGGGATGTAGAGCTGTACAATATATGTGTAGTGCAGTTACATTATAGAGGACTGGCTTACCATCTCGGTGTTTCTAAACCATGTACACCGACAGCAATGGGAGACTTGGGAAGCCTAGGTGACAGCAAACATACATGTACCAAGTTAATTTTGCTTGTTTATCTAGTTCTGAGCATGTGTCTATTTCCAAAAGTAATGGTTTTATCTGGTAAGTCTGCTGCCATCTAGTGCTTCCAAAAGTCTCCCCTTTGCATTGACTGTCCTATAGGAACCCTTGAATTAAGCTCTAATCTAAGTTTGAATACTAACCTTCTGTTTGGTAGTTTAGTGCTACCATTTGGATTCCAAATGCCCAGTAAATGACTGGGTTGTAGTTGGAGGAATCAATCCTCATACCTGCTGGGTAAGTCCTCATCAACTGGTACTCGGTATGCGTAACCAGCGCTAAGGATCATTTAGTAAAACATCTACCAAAATATAAACATGTACAAATGTCTTCTCTCTTATAATACGTGTTTTGTCATGAAGATTGGATTTTACAGCTTCATGTAGTGCCTCTTGTCTAGTTCTATTTCACTTCCTGTGTAAGTCTTTAATTTTCCCATGTACATTGCTTTATTATTTGAAGGAGACAACCTCAGGGCCCAAAGTTTAAATATACTTGAGACTTACACAGTCTGTTATTAACATATCATCTTCAGCAGACCCTTATAAACCAAGTTACATGTACACATGAATGTTCTATACAATATGAACATAATAATTACAACCCAACTCTGTTTATGACAAATGTAAAATAATAACATTTGTGTCCCTGTGACGTATACGCTGGTATTGAGACCAAGTTTGACAAGTTAAGAACTTGAATAATGTGTTGCCCCTACCGTGCTGCACTTCGTTTCCGCCATACAAAGAGGGACAGAAGGTACTGGAATTCATGCTGGTAATTTCCCTTTTTCGGGCGTTATTGTATATCCAAAATTCCAGACCTTTGTCCTTTTGTTATACAAATGTGGCTTACAAGAATGAACAGGCTACCACTGTTTATCATTGTATTTGGCTCAATGGGAGGTAACAGCCATGCTTACAACCGAACATTTACAATTCACTGTGAATGCATACTCATATTTTAATTTCTTTTTAAGAGAAAAACATATCTTGGTGCTCGTTATGAAAACCATTGTTGTCTTTCCTTTGTCAAGTCAGGGTTCCACTTTGAAAGCGATATTTTCAAAGGAAAATGATTACTCCAAAAACTTCAAAAAGATCCAACAAATAGTAACACACAGAAGCAGGGAATTCTTGTTTGGAATGTCGCAGCTAAGTGGTTAAGGTTTTGGTGGATGAAGAACAAGTTAGCGATCAAAAGGATATTTGATGAAATGTGATGGAAACTTGCGGAACATTCTCTTGAGGTTTGTCTCATTGACTGATGAACAATGATAGCACTTTGGTGTTTGTGTAAGGCTGGTTAGCTGGTCCATTGGTAAACTGTCTAATGGTCCACGATCAGTATCAACTGATTCACCTGAAGGAAGGGTGGAGTGAAAGACAGAGTTTAATACATACATTCACACATGTACATGTGGGTATTTATTTATTGACTTTTGTTTAGGGACAAGTCAAAGCGCCACTGAACAATTATGTCACTCAATATACATGGCAACAACAAAAGAATTATAAAAAGAGAAGATCGAGGAGGGCTAAGGTAGAACTTTCCATTTCCTTTGAAACAGCAAACAGGAAGCAATGAAGAAAATCCAAGCATTAATATCCCAGCTCACCAACATGCACCTCTTAATTAATAATACAATCACACCAGGGTCTTATTTCCAGGGATGAGAGTCATTGCTGGCAAAAAAGCTGAAACTACATGTTGGATCCGAAATTTAGGACGTAGGGCCTACATGTACATGTATGTTGAAATGATGGTGTTTCTACCTTTTGGTAACCCCTAGGGAGGGTTTGGAATTCAAAGGGCTTTTAGGAACAGTGTCCTAAGCACTAGTGAAGTAGATCAAAGGGCAGTCTTTCTTTTATGTGGAAAATTGAAAGGCTTTTTTTATTCACCAGGCTGACATGAAAAGTCTGAATTCCGTCAGACAAAAGTCTGACAGATCTCATCCCTGTATTTCACATAGAGTTGTTATGGAGAAAGAAAAATGCACAGTAATTGAATCTGCTGAGTGAAAACCAGTGGGGAACCAGTCCCAAAACCATGTTCATACTGTGCTACTTTAGCTGGTAACAATCATGTGAAAACCATAACATATTATAGTACTGAGATCAGAATGTATTAATGTATTAATCATGTAAAGCAATCTGTATAGTTATGTGCTTATAATCTTGTGTACCCTTTTTGGCTACGTCCAAGATCACACACTTGTTTGCATTTTCTAAATACTTACTTGTTTTCAACAAATTGTTCATTCTGTTCAGAGAGCGTAAAAGTAAATTCCTGATAAAATGTATTATCAATTTAACATTAAGATTTCTTATTGTTTTATATGTCATTGCAAGGCAAGGTCAAAATGCAAATACCTTAACTTCAGTAATTTGATTTAAAACGGTTAATTTATTTTCTGAAAATAGTCACAAATATACAACAGCAGTTTGTTGTCTTGTACTTACTCCTGCTAAGGCTAAGTTCCTTAATAGAAGAAGCAGGGCTGCCAGGGATGGAACTAGTGGAGTTTGTGCTGGCCTTACGCTCCTTATCTCGGTTTTTACTCATTTTGTCTTTACTTGAAACAGATGAATCCGCAAAACCTGATCAAGAAATCATACAATTAAAAAGAAGTGATGTACTGTAAGTGTTATAATTCAGACCTAGTTACCTGAGAAGTCTACTAAAGATGCAATAGTCCATCCGAAACAAGATTAGAAAATCCAAGACCTAGACCTTAACATCTTATTGACTATAATGAAAAAAAACCAGAAACATGACAACCATCCAATTAACACCTCAGAACCGCAAAATACCATGACTTTTTGTTGACCACTATTGACCACTATCTAAAACTTTGATTATAACAAAACCTGTATCTTTAAAATGAAAAGCATCTCAACTATTAAAAGATGGCACTAATGCATGGGTGTTAACTAAATCAATCCTTGTCATCATACAAACTTGATGGTCTAGCAGATCTGTTCTCAAAGATTTAATGTCATGGGTCCGTCCAAGTCCCACCTAGATTGCCTGGGGATTTTTACCCAGAGCAGATTTTGGAAAGCAGTGATTTTATGTTGCCTTCTAATACATCATTGCAGAAAAAAAAACTTTAAATATTATTGTTCACTGTCTCTACTCACCTGGAAATTTGACAGCTTGGGTGTAGATGACAAGATTAGAGAGTTGACCAGCAATCAGATGTCCCTCTTTCTTCTTCTTATGTTTAACCTGAGCCATCTTGTACACATCGTCACCTGTGCCTGGTGATGAGGCAAGACTACCGCTCCTCCTATGTAATAAGACAAGTCACAAGGAAGATTGTATCAAGTGTAACTCATTCGAATGCCGACTGGAAAATAAGTTAGCAAAAAAATAGGAGCAATATCACTTTTCATTACACAACTTTGCCCGTATTACCTACACGGTGTGAAATTGGACACTTTTGAGGAAGCCTTTTGTAATGCGTTTCAAGCAATGCCAAGTTTGCAGTCAGAGATTTTACAATGTTATATGGCTGGCTGTTTTCAGAGGTGCCATAATTCTTTTGGGGTCTTTATTTACATGCAGACTAAGAATTGTGGCAGCTCTAAAAAAAAATAAAAAAACAGTGATAAAAAACTCTGTCTGAACTTACCAAAGCCCACAACAACTTTGAAGTTATATTCTGTATACAAAATGGCCCGACCTCAAACTTTTCCTATTTGACTATTGGAAGTTCCCATCTCTAACTCAACTTTTTTCCATTGAAATATTAAAGTCTATGTACATGTAGGAGGTATTTTTTATTTTTGTAATTTATTATATCTTATTTATACAATCATTTTCTCCTCAAATCAATGAGAGCAAACGAAACGTTGAGTTGTAGACCAGAGGTTTTTTCAGAACTACAAAACTTAAAGAGATATTTCATCATGTAGTGTCACCACAAGCAAGAGTTTCAAGCTGTTGTCCCACCATAGATCTTACATAATAAATCATTAATGATAGGAGCATGAGGTTGAAAGATCAAGCATGTAGTGAAACCCGAACCCACATACATGTAGAGAGCAGAAAACACTTAAAACAAATAGAAAAATGACACACAAAAAGACACTAAAGTACCGGTGTCGGATTCCTTATCTTATTGTTCAAACAGCTTACATGTACTTTTGTGAGCTGGAGGACTGTTTAATGTTTGTAACGTTGTTGTTGTTGACAGAAATGACTTTTGATGGCTCTTCAGATACTTCAGTGATGTCCGTTGTAGTGGACTCCATTCTGGACAACGTTGCAGGTTTTACTTCTGATACGTCACTGCTGGGCTCTAAATTCAGATAAAAACAATTGAAAATGTGAACAATTAGCTACAATACTAACTATAGCATACACTAACAACGAAATTGGAAACTAAGAAAGCGAAATCAAAATAAGACAAAATTGGAACCCACCTTCTGCTGGTATGACATCTTCATATGCATCTTCAAATTCATCATCCTCTTCCTCTGAGATGTCCCCCATAGAGGCAGTTGCAGCTGCTATCTCTGCTCCCCATTGACTCTTCTGTTCTCCTGCCATCTGCATCATCTACATGTTCAAAAATACACAACAATATTTAATGTCTTTTTAATAATGGATCTACTTCAACAACACCCGAAACTTAACACCCACCATACACCATCCCAAAAAACAAGTAAACTCTCAGACAGACTGACCCTGTGTTTCAGGAGTTCAGGTGGTAGCTGGTTGGCTTTGATCTTCTTGTTCTTGATCAGAATCTTCCCACGGAGTTGCTCAGGGCTGGGTAGGTGTGGGTCGTCACTGAAGTCAGATTCACACATAAAGCGTGTTACTAACTTCTCACCTAAAACATCCTAAAAATAACCAATGCGAAAAAGGCTTAGTTATAAAATAATTCTAAACTGTTTATCATATACTGTGAATGGGTATTCATCATAACAATTAAACATAGTAAAGATATGTTTCAGCTATTGGCTTTCTTGAGAACATTTGAAATTAAGAAGACAAAATTATAAAATGAGCTTACAATGAAGATTTGTGCCATCCTGGCTTGCTGGGGCAGAGAGCAGTGATTCTCAATAGACAGAATAATGGGATAGTCCGATGTTACAAAGGCTGCTCTATTAATTGCCTCTACCACTTCCTGTAATGAATGAAAAACAAGAACCAACAAATTTCTTTGTGTTTGAAGCCCAGATCTTATAGTCCTAGTCCAAAATTGAGACCAAGAACTGGAATTCTGAGATATTACTTGAACTTTGAAAATATTACTTGATAGAATTGAAACAAAACTGTTACCAGTCCAGTTACTGACCTTAAAGCTGATCTTGGAAGTCAGAGTATGACCATGGTATATCAATGGATTCCCATCATCCCCATCCCAGCAATCTAACTCAACACATCTACAGCCAGTCAGCAATATCTACAAGGGCAGAAAGACATAGTTATACAATGTACTAGGGGGCTCTATGGTATAACATCCACTCTTGGAAGCAGTAGGCCTTGGGATTGATTCCCGTCTAAAATGCCTGGGATTTTTTTTCAGAAAAGAGTAATTTTGTATGGCAGTAAAACTTGGATGTTTCCTAAGATGAGATGGAGCTTAATTTAAAGGCTTTCATCACTTTATACTGCACCATTTTAGGCATCAAGTGCATCAATCACATCCCTAACAGGTCATTGTATGAAAAAACAGGCACACCAACAGGCACACCACTCCAATTCATTGGACATGTCCACAGAATGAGCAAAGCAGAATCTGTAAGACTCATAGTGCCCAGTCACTCTATCTTCTGGTTGCCAACCAACAGCGTTTCTGGGCTACATCCAAAACTGCTTGGAAGGGATACTGACCCCTGACATGATCACATACATGTAGATACATGTACATGTAGATACAAGACAGAGCCAGGTACATGTAGGTCAAAACAGAGCCTTGTGGACAAACTTGTGGTTGCCTGCGAAATGATGATCGTCTATACATTGTACATGGTGCAGGGCAACAACCAACATGCAGTTTATACATTCATCCTGTTGGCATGTCTGAGATACATTTGTAAACCCATCATAACCCATCCATTCCTTACTGTTATCCGAAGACCTAAAGAAGTATATTTACTTTTCTCTTTTAGGATTTACCCAAGACACTATGAAAATCTTGATTGACAAGGCACACATGTTTTGCAAAGACTCTGAAGTTTTTCTGTCATACGACTCACCAAATGATGAAATGCACAGTAAAATAGGCTGTCCAAAATACACAAACATCTATAGATATCAGCTCTGACTAAAGCCATTGGTCAAAATTGGTGTGGGAAGGGGCAGTGGATATTAGTAGTTTACCTGAGCATAAATTTCAACAGATGATTCTCCTCGTAGTTGATGACCAGTCAAGTAAGTATTATGGGATGAATCTATGTAATAGTGACTCAATGGATGGTTGAGCTCCTGCAGACATCGATAACAAAACACAGTTATTCAATACTTCATTCACAATGATAAACCACCTTTCTATTGGTTATGAGTATGATTTCAGCAAATGTTTTATCTCCATCTTCTATTAGATCAATCCAATATTTAGTTGACTCCGTCATAAGTTGCCTAATCATACACACACATAGAGTATCTACAAATCTAACAAAAGTCTCAAATCTAACAAAAGTCTGAAATGTTACAACTCCATTATAAAAACTAAACATGCTGCTACTTTGGAAAGTTGTAATTTGTGCATTTTGTGTGTGGCACACTCGGTACACAGCTTTCAGATGGCTGGTGCTTGCTCTATGCATATACAACTGTTTCTCAGCTGTTCTTGACAGCCAGTTGCTTTAGGCAGGATTTAATGTATTTATCTTTTTCACAGAGCGTCTAAGCATACATTCAAATGTTCTCAGAATTTCTTGAAGATGCAAGATGAATGCTGTACTGTTCATCTCTAGCTTGTGTGCACTAACCTCTCGTTTATAGACCTGTTCCTCATTATTGAAGGCATATGTATCTCTGTCCATCATAAAACGAGCAAACCCTTCAAATGAAAGACACTGTTGGTCTCTTACAGAAGGCGAAGGCTCATGACGCTGGTAAATGAAAAACAAGGAATGTTAACAACAGGGATGTGATAGGCTGTTGAAAAAAAACCCTGAACTCCGAGGGCAAAGCGCGAAAGCATGCGAGCTCTAAAATTTGCGAGCACGTAGCCCAATAATAACATTTATCTTCGGTTTTAAAAATCCTATACTCTGCAATCTGGGGCATTATATATTATGGTTTTATCTTTACTTTTTTATGAATTTCATCTTCAAAAAAGATGCAGCCTTATTAATTTTCTCCTATTCAACGTTCAAATTAATTATAAAACTACAGGATGGACGCCATAGGCAAAACAGTCCGACACCAAATTGGTTTAGCAAGAATCAGTATTTGCCTATTGTACAGATGGGAACAATAACAATTGTAAGCAGCACAATGTAGGCAAAACCCATGTCTGATATTGGCAACTCTGGCATGTGGGTGTGGAAAATGCACTGCAAGAGTGCGTTCATCAACAATGCGTTAGCAGCTAACAGTCAAAGCCGTAGACTAAAATCACTCCTACAGACAGATTAAAACGTAGTCCAGACCAATCAGACCCAGTCAATTGATTTATTCGTTTAATGTCACACTAACCTGGATGACACTTAGTGCCTCTTTCTCCTCAATATCCTCCTCTTGTTCCCTTCCCAGGAACTGCTTCAATTCTTCAATCCCCATCACATGAGTAGTCACAGTCTGAACACCAGTGCTGTTTGCTTGCACACTTGAGGCTGCAATGGCATCAGCCACACGGCGGTTGCTGTCGGTCAGGGGCTCTACAAACATATTCCTCGTCAAGCTGAACACTGTTGGAGATAAATTGTGACTAAATTGAGTTAGACACCAATTTGGGAATTCAAAATACAGTACCCATACACACAAGAGTCAAAAATTTAGCTCTACAAAATCGCGGGCGGTGTTAGTTCACGATGTAAAAGGAAAACCACACAATTTCGAGGCATATTTTTGTGGACCATTATAGTCTACTTTTAAATTTTAAATTCTACTTTATCATTCTAACCAAATGCATTTTATAACAAACAGTTACAAACGCTTTTCATAGCCTAACTCACTGATCCAAGGCAACGTAACCCTTTAAAAGTGTGTGAGTAACCCTTTATATCGGAGTGTGTTGTGCACAAATGCAACATTTGTGAATACAGCAAACGACCCACAGGATATTTATAGCCAACCTTATAATTTTAACAAATGGTTGTATCGAAAAACTTGGTTGTGATCCCTGGTTCATGGCAGTTTTAAGGTTGAATGGCTTCTGACTGACACCCGGAACAAAAATATTGAAACAATTTTGAATTTTGCAAAATGATTGGTCCAACAAATTGACATGAATGTGCGTACAGCGTTTTAAAACAGCATGTTCCAGTCCAAATTGCAAATGTTTGCCAGAGTAGCGAGGAGCTACTTTCACACTACATCGTGGGAAAGATTTGACTTCTCATAGAAAATGAATACACTGCTTTTGTAATAAGTGCCATATGTTGTTTTTCAAGATCAAAGTTGTCTGTGAAAATAAAGCTGAAGCAATTAGAGGTGTTTTTTTGCTAAAGTATTATCGGCCAGGCTTGCCAAGAAATTTAGATAAACTGCAGGTATGTTAATTAGTGCACTTAAACTCAGGTCTTCAGTTTACCAAACCCCACCCCCACCCAAAAAAAAAAAAAAAAGAAGACTCCAACAAAATGATACTGCAGTACATACTTGTCCCTTGTATGTATCCTGTGTCACCATCTGCACTTTTGCTGGACCCGGCGGCTAGAGAGTCTTTGTTGGAAGAATAAGGCTTGGAGTATGAGTCAAATATATCCTTTAGATCCTTTCTGCAGCGCAGACTGAAAGACTTAAATAATTCCACAAATTCTGTGAAAGAAAATCAAAATAAAGTTACAAACATTGTGTATATTTCTAGATAAAATCGCACCACAAACAGGGAGTGTACAAAATTAGTGTTAACAAACCCACCACAACCATTCCAACTGCCAACTGACCAGGGCCCCATTCCATGGCTCTGCTTACAGCTGAATTCTGCGCTTGCGATCACCATTCTCCGCTTAACGAGCAAGCGCCGATTTTCTGCGCTAGCTGTGTAAGCGTAGAATGCCTAGTAACATGGACTTCGCAAGCACAAGCATCCCTGCTAACCCGTGTAATACGCTTGACGTAAGCGTGGAATTCCCTGCTTCCATAAGCGCTGATGCTTTCGGCAAGCACAGCCATGAAATTGGGCCTTGATCTTGTCGGGTTACAATATAAAATGACCACACATCAATGGAGTACAAATGAAAAAAACCTGAAAAATAGGAATTGATTTCCTCTCAAGTCTGAAGATGAAGCCTCCTGAATTACAAGATGTTACATTTTAGAGGTTTACAGGCTCTCTAGATTATCTCAAATAGACAATTGAAGGTTTGTACTCATCATGGGCTATAATAGTGGTAACTTCTTTTTGGTCTTTAAAACAATTTGAAGTCAAAAGAGAGTCAAGAAAAAGATCATAATATCTACATAAAACTTGACAAATCATAGGTGTGCTGCATAAATGTACATGTACCTGTGAATGAAAGCTGTGAATTCATGGTTAGAAGTGACTGATTTCCAACACTACCCAAACTGGGTGACTTCCGTCGTGGGTGATGGGAGAGCGGGTATTCCTGTCCCACTTCACTGTAGCTTGAGTCTGTATGGCTACGGGCAGAGTCTGTCCTACTTCTTGTGGAATCAGTCTGACTTCGCTCAGTCAGAATGGATGCCGAAACTGATGTTGTGTCGTAATCTGTGTTGAAAAGAAATGAAAAAAAGCTTAAAGGCACTGAACATGTTTGGTAATTATCAAAGACCAGTATTATCACTTGGTGTATCCCAACATATGCATAAAATAACAAACCTGTGAAAATTTGGGCTGAATCAGTCATCGAAGTTGCAAGAAAATAATGAAAGAAAAATTACCATTGTTGCACAATTTTGTGTGCTTTCAGATGCTAATATTAAAAAGGCTTCATGCATGAAGTCTTTTATTATTTTAGTGAGAAGTTACCTCTTTCTCAAAAACTATGTTACTTCAGAGGGAGTGGTTTCTCACAATGTTTTAAACTATCAACAGCTCTCCGTTGCTGGTTACCAAGTAAGTTTTTATGCTAATATATATTTTGAGTAATTACCAAACGTGTTCAGTGCCTTTAAACAAAAATGCAGCCATCTTGTTTTTCTCTCCCATTCAACCCAATGTAACAAAAATGAGGCTCAAAACTGTGTATACAGGGAACTTGACACATATGACCACACAGGATTTAAATGCTTTCAAGATTAGCACAATTGGAAAGCTTGAGGTTTGTTCAGTGCTATGGCTTTCTTACCTTGGTAGTATGACTTTCACTTCTTTCAAGGAAAAGGGAAATTTTTAAAATGAAATCTTGAAATCAAGAAAATTCCTGAAAAACAGTGTTCATTTTAATAACATTTGGGCAGAATTATCCAATTTGACTATTTAAAAATGCATCTAGCATGATACTTTTTTGTATGTAATTCTTAAAAGCATAACCTTTGCCTTCCGTCATTGATCCATTGAGTTCTGATATTCCACTGTCATCATTGACAGTTCTTGATCCATCAGGTACATCCATGCTGGAGGATGGAGAATCATCCCCCTCTGTTGACCCTGGAAATGTGTCGCTTGCTATTGACCGTGTGTACATCTTCCTCATAGCTTTCTTCTTGAAACTCTGAGACTTCCGGCCTCTGTTCTTAAGCTTGCTGTCATCAGAAACCTGAGGGGAGGGCCAATGTGGGTAGAGTCAATGATGTCCTTCTTACATTAAGAATAATAAAGGGCTATTTTGGGTTTTCCTTTTCCTCTTTTTAATCATGGGACTGATGTTGAAGTAAACAAACAGAACGGTGCAACTGTTTCTTTCAGAACCACCCCATACACTTGACAGAGATTAGGTACATGACCATGGTGTTGCCACAATTCAATTCAATGTTTATTGTCCATAAAATGGAAATTTGCTATGTCGAACATGCTCATAACCGTAAAAACGAATTGAATTTTTTTTTACAGAATTACAATTACTAGATTGTGAACCTGCCATGCAAGGTTTTTCAAACCACATAAAAAAACAAAACAATTTACAGCCGGTATGTCAGGCTTAAGAATTTTCAATATCTGACCTTTTGAGCTGATATAAGTGACTTCTGCTTGATGACTATCTTCTTGGCCGGTGAGCTGTATCCAGTAAGGGGTTTGTTGTGTGACGACAACGAGTCGACACTTTGACTCTTCTCGTTTGGCAGTTTCTTCATTACTAAATTCTTTCCTCCAAAAACCTGAGGAAAGACAAGACAAAATAATCCAGACACTGAAAGGAAATAAAAACTCAACGAGAATGAATCACAAATTTTGAGCACTTTTCTTTAATTACCCGGTAGAACAAGACCTTCATTTCTATAACTTTCTTACATGATTTCCAATTTTTTTACTACAGTATAACAAGGTTTTGAACTGAACTTACTTTTATTGCTTCCAAGGGTGTTGGTCCCACACATTTCCCAAATTCAAAAAAAAAGTTAAGGTACTCTCGCTGCAACCACATAATCCTCCTATCTGTGGTAAGCAATCGTTGTTTCCTAATAGCCCTGATCAGAACACGAAGACCATAAGCCCAGAGAGATACCGTTCTACTTGGTCCTGCAAAATGAAGTAGTCTGTTGTCAACTATCCCACCACCGTACTGCACAGCGAAGGAATTCTCTCCCTGGGTCATCCCAGACAGATTATGCCGTTTAGCAATGGAGCTACAATCCACCTCTTGGTCCCCAAGAAACACATCCTTGGCACTCATCAGATCTAGGTATCCCTCCTCAAAACCATTAGAAATCATAATGTTTGAATTGTACTTATTGCACAGCACAGACTCCAATGAACTGTCTGAATCGTCCCCACTGGCTGAAACCTTAGACCAGACCAGGAGACTGTTGCTGGGGTCCAGACGAAGCTGGCAGATGGTGGACTTGTCATCTTCCCAGTGGACGGCTGTGGTGCCGTGATGCATGCACTGTAGAAGGTGGAGGTCCCTCTCTAGGAGATGGTGTGGGATAATCTCAATATGGTGAGGGTTGGGCACTGGGTGGATAGGATCATATGGGTATTCCTGATCATCGCAGGTGATGTAGGAGGTTTTACCTGTTGATTTGGTATCATCTTCCTTGTTTTCACTGGAAAAAAAACCAAACAAAAATAGGTATACAATGACAATATTTTATGCTTCATATTTCATTTCTTTTTGCAGATTATCAATATTTACTTTGTTGTTCCTTACTTACTGACCACATAGCTTGCTGTCACTAAGCATCCTGTGTATCATCATGTTTGTCATTGTGTCTATGTGCCGACCTTACCTTTCTTATTTCTACTATATTTCTCTGTAGATTGAAGCATAGCCCGGTATCAATTAGTACCCAAAGTATGTCTGTCTGTCCTTTTGTCTGTGTGTGCAAACCTTACCTTTCATGTTCTTTGTTATTTCTCTCTGCAGATTGACGGCACAGCCTGATGTCATTCAGAACCCAGTTTGTCCTCATCATCTTATCAGTGTTAAGTAGAATTCCTGAATAATCCACAGTCTTCTGTGACTCACTCTCTGATTCCTAGATGGGATTCCCATATAATAATAATACTGGTTAATCACACTAAACAAGCAGCAAAAGGTTTCCTTCCTTCAGAGAGTGTCATTATGGAATTTGTTTATTATCTAAAATAATTGAGTTCCGATTGGAATGTTATTGGACAGTTCTTTTTATATACACCCAGAGCAAACAATTTATTAGAAAAAGAAAAGAGAAGAAAGTGCTGAGTGTAGCAAACTAGTACAGGACCATGTAACAAAACCATTGGCTTATAATCATTGGAACAATAAGCAAAAATAAATAAATATAGCTGCTTTTGAATATCTTTTATGCCATCTTTTCTTGTCACAAAACAAACAAACTTAAAAAGTAAAACATTTACATAGAAGGCCTACACAAACAAACTTCTCATCTTTTTACATGTATGTACTGTACGCATGAAAAAAACAAACGAATAAAAACCAAACAACAATGTTTTCGTCTTCTCTGGATCAAAACACCCTTTCTAATCATGTCAATATTTGGTAAATTGCAAAACTTAATCTGATTTGTAACATCCAGAGCGGCTTCTTTCTAAAACACAAACATCTTTCCCGCCACCAACATTTCATTAATCAAGACACGGCATCGTAGGGATAGATAGAGGTGGAGAGCTTCTCTAATTAGTTTTCTCTCCACTGGTGTTTGCGGAAATGACTCTGGGCAGCTAAAATTACAAGTCCGACCAGTGTAATGTTGTGAAGGTAATCTATCCAGGCCCATAGACATTATCAGTCCCACCTGTTCCTCTTACATCAACAACATTTTTAATTTGCTTTTTCAAGATTACTTTTTGTAATTAATATTATTTTTTCAATTTTTACTTTATATTTTTGTATAGGGTGTGTGGCCTGCTAAGATTAGAAGAGAGTTAATCAATTGAAAGGTATATTGAGGATGGATTATGTTTATTCATTTATTTATTTATTTATTTATAGTAGGTGCTGTGTGCAAAGGAGAACATTTATCTTTCACTTTTGAAGGACTGTTTTTCATCAGTCTCTTTCTCATACATTTGTGACAGATTTGGAACTGTGCCAACAGAAGTAGAGCTGCTTGACAAAAAAAACAGCTCTTAGCAAAATTAGTGGGGGACCACACAAAGCATTGAAATTTCAAGGATTTGGGCTAGTAATAAACAAGTTTTGGCTAAGCATTTGTAAGCTCACCAGGGCTAAATTTCATAATGGACTTGTTAAGCAGAAAATATTGCTCAGCACACTCCTTTGCTTATTAATTAGCTCATAGGGCACCAGTTCCAAGTGTACACAAACAAACAACATGGGGTTTTGGCTGGTAAACTGTTCTTACTAAGCAAGATTTCCCCCCACATGTTTGTTTTATTTTGGCCCTTTTCCTAGTATGAAAGTGATGTACTGCCTAATTGTATCAGAATGAATCACATTAGTAGCCAGTCTACTTACTTTATCTGGAGATTCTGGGACAGCAATGATGGGTGAGTTCTCTTCAAAGATAAACTGAAGCTCTCTCAGGAATGCTCCAAAGTATGGGACAACTTTACATCCTGGGATACAGATTGCCCTGTCTACTGCATCTCGGTACTCCATGCTGTTACTATTGATGGATTCGTACAATGCCATCATGGCCTCTACATCACCCTCATCTGAACCCTGAAAGAGTGGACGTACCAGGAGGGACCTGGAGCAATCGAAAAAGTTCCTGCATGGGCAGCGGAGATGGTACCAAGATGGGTCAAGTTTATTTCAAAAGTCACTGATAAAATGGCTTATGAATGGCACTTTATTACAGTGTTTTAAGGTTCTTTGTATACACATTAACAATGTTAGCTTTAATTCTCATTAATAATACACAAGGACCAGATTGTTTCATCTTTCAGCCTCGATTTTGGTTACATTGATTGGGACGAAAGTAAAACAAGATGACTGTACCAAGGTTTTCTGACTCCACATAATGAAATACAATGAAAATATTAGCACATTGACAAGTACAAAACAACTAAATTTGATCTTGTAAACCTGATCTTCCATACTGTATTTTAAGAGTTGGTCAGCTAATCTTTACGAAGGTAAGCTAATCATGGAGCTGTAAGAACCAGAAGTGCAACCACAACCAGAAGATGAGACTTGACTTTTACCAAGTGCTAAGATTCATCATATGATGCTTTAGCCCAGAAATCAATCTTAAATTCTGAGATAAATGTGCTGTCACTATGGTAAGCATGCAAAATCACCTTAGTTGGATTTCTAGTGTTTGGTGAAATCAAACACAGGTTCTTTTAATTTGCAGACAAGCCCGGACTAATGCAAGGTCTACTTTAAATTCCATTAAGCTTTTAGTGAACATTTTCTTCCTATGGAGTTGGGGTAAGTGCAAGCAAGTGACTGCTACAAACTATATATTTACTTATACATGTATGTGAACAATGATATGCTGCCCAGAATGTCTGAGTGTTTATAAATGCTCATTATTAAAAAAGAAAATTCTCACTGTTTTATGAAACTAGCATCAGTAGTAAATACAAAACAAAAATGAGGCACATGTCCAAAATAGAGCGGTGCTTTTTGAGCATTTGACTTCACTTGAAGAATTGTGTATTTGCCAGTAAAAGAACACAACCATAAAAGATAAAAGGTCTAAGGTTCAAGTGGAAAGAAAAATCCATCTTAGATGGAGTTGTACTCTACAGGTTTATCTATGGCATGATTTATGATGGCAAGTTTATATCTTGAAAACATGCAAGTTACTTTGTTTGTTTTTACTTTGCAGCAAAATGCTTCTCATAATTTACCAATTAGAATGACCATAGCTACATGTAAGGTTTGTTATTACCCTGCAGAAATTTTGCATTTTAACACGATCATCACCTATGTAGATTGTCAGTAGTGATAAATGGTGCCTCTTCACAGTTAAAAATCCTGCAAAATTTTATTCAATAACTAGCACTTGGTTTTACCTTGAAAGACTTTGAAAAGTGTCACTTTTATTACTTGACCTACATGTTGACATTTTTAACTGTAATGGACTCGATCATATTGTAGGGTTAACTGCACATGCAATTTGCAGTTTCTATGGGCATTCTCCTTCATGTCTTTGTACAATCTGATTGCAGCTGCTTTGATCCCAAAAGATTAAAACATAGGCAACATAGACTCACAGGCTGGGAATGTAACAAAATAGCTGCAAATTTGGGGGACTTTTAGTTACACTTTTTGCTGCACAATTATGGTTGTGATTGGGCATCACAGAGGCCCCAATAGATCTTTTTATAACACATACTGTATGCAGAGCGCTTGTTTAAATGTTACCCTCTATACATATATACAGGAAAACACAGACGATGTTAATTAATTTCAAATGGTACCTCTACTTGTACACAGCAAACCAACCTCACAGCAATGTTGATCGTTACAGTGTAGTGTGGTGCATGCAGAAAGTAATTGAAAAGTGCAGTTGCAATAAAAATGTTGTTTTCTATAACCACTACTGATAGACATCTTCACATGGGTGTCGACAGCTAGCCCCTGATAAACAAAGCTAGAAAATGCCAAGTAGTTCAAACAATGGCCCAATTTCATGGAGCTGTCTACGCAGGAAAATATTGCTCCATTTTTTGCTCCGTAAAAATAAACAGGGAACCAGTCACTTACAAAAACATCTGTGTTTCTGCTGGTAACCCTTTTCCAGTAAGCAAAGTTGTTTTGTGCTCAACTCTATGAAATTGGGTCATTAAGCAATGTTAAAAGGGTGATTGGTGACTTTCATCATTTGATCCACTCAAGTCAGCGTAACTTCATAAGTTGTTTTTTGTGTTATTTTAAACAAAAACTTTTCAAAAAGTAATTTTAACTAGTAATGAATTGATGGCAACTTATAATGACATAGTTTTAGAATATTACAACCAAGTTTTAACCAAATGAATCAACACTTGTTGATTAATTACATACACATTAAAATGTTGCTTCAAAACACAGCACCAGCTGATTTTATTTTAATCATAACAAGGCAGAGATAAGAAAAGAGTTTAGAAAGCAACAGGACCAAATTGTTTGAAGGATTTGATTTGATGAAGATGTATGTTAGGCTTCAACCAACAAAATATATACTGAAAAGAAAAACTAAGAGTCACTGCTTGTAAGAATGTACCAAATTCAGAGGGGGTGTGATTCATGGGTTCTCAGATCTTCTTCTAAAATATCAGAGTGATACATCATCATACCAAACTAATATATCCAAAATTTTAGCTTGCTGACTGTTTCGGTTTGGGCGTAATCAATTATCAAAGTTTCAGCCAAAGAACCCTCATAAAACGAAAAGTACATTCCCAGTAAACGAAAAAATGTGTGCCAAGCACGTCCCAACAAAGGTAAAAAAAAACTTTAAACCAGCGCGTAATGTTATGATGACCTGAACCTTTGACGAACAGCGCCCTCGTGCCATTTGCAACGCCTCATAACTCCATGCGCCTATAAGATCCCATGAAATAAATAAGTTCAGATGAAAGAACTCGCAGCCCTAAAACAAATTTAAGTGCAAAGTGGGTGGGATCTTGTTGGCGCAGAGAGATAATTGAGGTCAAAGGTCAAATTTTACCAATTTATTGCATTTTCGCGACTCCGTAACCTCATGCGCCAACATCAACAAACTTTTAAAATGACAACCAGGTGTAGAAACAGTTTTCCTCTAATGACAGATGAAAAAAGAATCTTGGGATCTCTACAATTTGCATGTCAAAAGATTTTTAGAAATTTTTCTAAGTATTGGCATTCCATGCATGTATTAGCCTAGAATTGGCACAACATGCACTTTTCTCATTCTTGTAAATACCTGCGCCAACAAGATCCATCAATGTTTTCTTGTATTTGGTTTAGTTTAGTGTTCCTAAACAGATTTAAATTGAAAAGTAATTGGGATATGTTGGCGCACAAATATAATAAAGGTCAAAGGTCATCTGAACTACACATTTTACTATTTCGCGCAATTTTGCGTCGTCAAGAAATATGCGCGGCAATATGATCCCATTAAATTGTCTGCATTTTATGATTACATATATAGGTTCTCAGCAACACAAAAAGCAAAAACCAAATGGGATTTGTATGGCGCTAAAAATTATTACAGGTCAAAGGTAACTACAGCATGTTGTTGCTTCTTGCAAATCATGCAATGTTGTATTAACTTTTTAACATTAAATTCCAAGTAAAAGAACTCTGTCAAACATTTCAATCAATATAGACCCCCATGCATACTTACAAGCAGCGCCCTCACTGAGGTCAAAGGAAGACCTAGCATTGGCTGAAACTTGTGTGTTCCGCATACAGACGCGCATACACACGCGCACATTTCCATAGTTTGACCTCAGTGATATGGCAGCCAATGCAATGGGTTTATGATTTCACAAACCTTTATCTAAGAGCAAATGCATTATTATATATAAAGAAACTGAGAACAAAAGAACAATAAACCAAGGAACAATAATCGCACTACCAGTGTTATGAGAATATACATGTATTAAGGCACTCATATGGCAAGCCATATGCCCAATAATTCGATAAACACTGTTTATCGCCGATAAACAGTGTTTATCGCCGATAAACAGTGTTTATCGCCGATAAACAGTGTTTATCGCCGATAAACTCTGTTTATCGGCGAAAAACAGTGTTTATCGAGATAAACTATGTTTATCAAGTGATAAACATAGTTTTTCTCAAAAAACAGTGTTTATCAGTCGAAAAACAGTGTTTATTGGCGATAAACAGTGTTTATCGGCGATAATCAGTGTTTATCGAATTATTGGGCATATGGCTTGTCATACACTCATCAATAAAAGTACTATAACTGAAGTTTTTAGGCAAGTGCATTACATTTACAAACTGCAAGTGTAAAATGCACAAAACACCAACCCCAACGTAAGGCAAAAGCACTAAACACATCAATATCAGAAACAAACCTTGCTACTCATCAAAGATAGTATACACCACGATGAATGTGTTTGGGTAGGTCTACTTTAATTGATGCACCAGGGCTCGATTTCACAAAGAGTTAAGATTGATCGTTACTGCAAACCCATTGCAGTTGCTTAGCAAAGAGTGATGACACAATACAAATCACTAACGGTAATACTGATAACTCATCTTAAGATGAATCTTAGTGCTTTGTGAAATCGACCCCTGGACTTAATTCTTTACTGCATGTAAGTAACGCTTTTGAACACATGTGCAATAAGATTCTGGTTTGACCTTTAATAGTTTTAGTTGTCATACAAATCCTATACTGTTTTTGCTCTTAGTACTGTGTGGCTGAGTACCTATATTATCATATTATAAACACTGAAAAGTTAATGGGATCATATTCCTGTGTGTATATATTGATGATGCAAAAACACCTGTAATGGTAAAAATGTAATTTAGTACGACCTTTGATCTTTATTATAAATGTGCGCCAACATGATCCCAATTATTGTTCAATTGAATCTGTTGAGGAACACTAAACTAAACCAAATACCAGAGAATCATTGATGGGATCTTGATGGCGCAGGTATTACAAGAATGAGAAAAGTGCATGTTGTGCCGTTTGAAAGCCAATTCTAGGCTAATAGGCCTATGTGTGGAATGGTCACATGCATTATGTCATGAACTGAAAATTTAATTTTGTTTATATTTTGTAATGTTTTTAATTTTATCATTGTTATCAATACTGTAAACATCCATGGACTTTTCAGGTGCTTTGTACCCCTTCAGGAAACGGCTTAAAGAAACCCAGCAGTAGAGATATTTTTTATTTGTTTTTAATTATTGCTATTTTGTTCTCAGTTTCTCTAATAAAATATCATGCATAAATTTGCTCTTAAGTTTGCTACCAACTCTGAGTCTTGATAGAATGTAAAGTACTGTACATGTGTAAATAGAGATAAAGGTTTGTGGAATAATTGATTGAAATGTCTGACAGAGTTCTTTTACTTGGAATTTAATGTTAACAATTGTACAACATTACATGATTTGCAAGAAGCAACAACATATGCTGTTGTGACCTTTGACCTGTAATAATCTTTAGCGCCATTCAAATCCCATTTGGTTTTTGCTTTTTATGTGTTGCTGAGAACTTATGTAATCATAAAATGCAGACAATTTAATGGGATCATATTGGCGCGCATATTTTATGACTACGCACAAATTGCGCGGAATAGTAATTGTGTAGTTACATGTACGTATGACCTTTGACCTTTGACCTTTATTATTTTGTGCGCCAACATATCCCAATTATTTTTCAATTTACTGTTTAGGAACACTAAACTAACCCAAATACAAGAAAACACTGATGGGATCTTGTTGGCGCAGGTATTTACAATAATGAGAAAAGTGCATGTTGTGCCAATTCTAGGCTAATATGCATGGAATGCCAATACTTAGAAATATTTCAAAAAATCTTTTGACATGCAAATTGTAGAGATCCCAAGATTCTTTTTTCATTTGTCATTAGAGGAAAACTGTTTCTACACCTGGTTGTCAATTTAAAAGTTTGTTGATGTTTGCGCGCGAGGTTACGGAGGTGCGAAAACGCAAGAAATTTGTAAAAATTGACCTTTTACATGTACCTCAATTATCTCTCTGCACCAACAAGATCCCACCCACTTTGCACTTAAATTTGTTTTAGGGCTGTTCATCTGAACTTATTTATTTTATGGGATCTTATACGCGCATGGAGTTATGAGGCGTTGAAAATGGCACGAGGGCGCTGTTTGTCAAAGGTTCAGGTCGGAATAACATTACGCGCCAATGAGATCCCAACATATTTTTTAAAACTTCTGTTATGTGCCCAACTGGAGGTTAAAAAAAAATGTTTTACTATTATTGGGACGAGCTTGGCGCGCGTTTTTTGGCTGAAACTTTGATAATTTATTACGCCCAAACTGAAACAGCAAGCAAGCTAAAATTTTGGATATATTAGTTTGGTATGATGATGTATCACTCTGATTTTTTAGAAGAAGATCTGAGAACTCATGAATCACCACTTGGTATATTCTTACAGGCAGTGTCTCTTAATAACCCAAATTAAAATAACAGAAATGAGTAGTGATCAAGATGCAAGGATGGTATGAGTGTTTGATGAGTAATGATTAACACTGTATACAGAGCTCTTGATTGTGAGTACAGAATGTTGTTTATCATTTACCTTAGCCCGTCTAGTATCTCCATCACAGCATTGAAATTACCCATATTCCAGCAGGCATTGGCTACTTGCACCAGACTGGTGAGTAATGTTGTCTTATTCTCTTCACCTTCAGTTACGATCAGCTCAGTCACCCAGTCACTCACCTAAAAAACACAACCAAGAACTTGAGATGGAAACAGCAGACCTTCATCGGTTTTTGTGTGGATCATGATGAGCTGAACTTTATTGTTCACAACATGACACATGTCAAAATGAAACCACCTGATGTATGATTGAATGATGAATGAATCAGATCAACCAATAGGGAAGAAGAAGTTTGCCACACAGCCTGAACGGCTGCACATATACACTTGTCTCGCAGCAGAATCATGCAGACAAGAAATGTACTCAAACAGTCTTGTATACAAAAATATTGTATTTTTCAATATTTTAAGATCTTGTATTATTTTAGCTATAAATTTTAAATACCAAATGTGGCAAGCACTACAAAAAATTAAGACCAATAAGATTAAACAGAAAATGCTGAAGTTGTTCGTAACCTGTCGGCAATAGTTGCGGCAAACAGGGATTTTGTGGCCTCCCCATTAGCATTGGCCATCTCTCTGGTATCATTGTTGTTATGTAAATTTCAGTTGTGAATAAATTAATATCCCATTTACATAAGAGAGTCAAGTCTGTGAGTGTGAGAAAGAGCTTGTGATAGCCAACCTGCAGGTTTTTTTTTTTGCGTGGCTGATTGTGATAAATAATCGCGATTAAAATCCAACACGAAAGCCTTGCATGTGGATTGGATATTCAGTTCCTGGTTGAGTGGGTTTTCCCTATTTGGGGTTTTCATCCTGCATCTAATACTAATATTTCTTTATCTTCTTAACCTACAAGTTAGTTGTTAGTCACTTTTGGAGTTCCGTTGGTTTAATTCCAGAAAGTTATCAAAATAATAAACATTCTTTCTCATACCATTTCAAAACTTACAGAGAAACCAACACATGAACCCACTTTCTAAAGAAAGTTACAGAAAGGGAAAACAAATGGAGTACAATTACCTCTCTAAACCTGAGATGAAGATCTTTCACTGTCTTGCTCCCTGTCTCATCCCCTGTAATAAACTCAGGCCCATGGCTGCGGTTATTGGTAACCTGTCTGACATAACTCGCTGGGGGTACCTCAATGAAGAGAGCATGCTCCGTTTCCGTTAGATTTAGTGCAACCTCTTCTGGGAAGTGAAGGAGTCTTCGACATCGGTCAAATTCCTCCTGATAGAGGGAAGTCTGCATTTGGAGAAGATGGGGTACATCTGGACTACTGGCTTTATCTGTGGGCAATGAAAACAACAAGGAATCCGGTACATCAGAAATAAAAAGTACATTGTACATGTAGGTATAATGGGCACTGTTGTTAAATCTTAGTCTCAGTTCAAGATGTTGTTGATCATTGTCAATGGGCAGTCTATTTGCCGCACAGCAGCACAGTCCATGCATGAAATATTCAACGTTCCTGTACTTTAGAGTTTCTCAAACCAGGAACTACTACTTCAGACAGTCTACCGCCCTACTTGAAGAATTTCACATCAAATTATTTATTATGCAATATAAATTCCTATAAAGTGCACATCTGAGATTCATAAACCTGTCAGTGGTCAGCTGTGTACATACATCATTCACTTAAAGGTATAATACACATCATTGTTTCAGGTTTTGGGTTTTTTTATTTAGTAAATTCATGAGTATCCTTTTAATTTAGTGGTAGGTTTTGAGGAAGCTATGAATAACAATTCATGCTTGTCATGGTTTTGTACGCATTTATATTAGCAATTAAATTAGGTTTGTCCATCAAAAAACAAACAGTAGTAGTGCTAGGAGACAATTTCTCTCACATTGCAGTATTTCAGACATTCTCACGACAATTGGTCTCAAATATCATATATCAAGAAAGCATTCAGATTTTGTAAAAAATATTTTGTAAATTTTTTCAATCATTACCACTCAAGTGTCTTGTGTTTAACCTCGTCAAACTGATTTGATCTCAACATTGTGAGATGCCAAGACCATTGAAGAAATTCCAAGGTAGATTTTAAATTAGGGTCTACTAAGGAGGCAGGGCTGGGTTTTTTGTGTGTTTTTTTTCTTAACATAAAAGAACCCAGAAAACGTGTTATGGAAGTGTAGGTTAACCCCAATGTTTCTGGTTCACATAGCAAGCACCCTTGTTTACAGGTTTCATCAGGCTTGCGAGCTACAGTGATTAAGTTCATTTATGAGGCATCCCATGGTTTCATTGCCAGAAGTATATAAAAACAATAGTAAGAACAACACATTTATACACAATTATGTGCATTTAAATGTCTTTACCTATTGTATGCCTTCTCCTGAGTGTGTTTACCTGCTGCAAGAAACTCACACGAACCGAAGACATGATGTACCAAAAATACAATCTTTCAATCCTTCAACTTATACATGTATATCAAACGTGTTCCTACACATTGCCCATTTTGAAGCATGTTGTTTTTGTGGGTTTCAGATCAAGCTGCACGAAATTGGCATACTACAAGGGCTTACAGAACAAACTTACAAAAAAAAGTACTGGATAAAAAAGTATGCAACACAAAGAACCCCCACAAGGTTTTATGAGATGATAGAGGTTAAACTAGTGCAGCCTAAGGGTAAATATACATGAGGCATTCAGCCATAGGGATTGTGATTGAAATGAAATCAAATAATTGAAAAACTACATGTACACACATCATCGTAGTGCCACTGGGACTGGGAGTACTACCTGACAAGCTAAAATACATATGTTGTTACATTACCTTCATATTTAGGCAAGCTTATACATTGTACATGTAGACCAGGTGAATTGTGACACCACATTTTACCAAAAGAGACGCAAAGTCTGGACTTTTGGAGGCTAAAAAATCAGCATATTTATATTAAAATGTAATTTTAATGCAGAGGACAGTGTTCGATCTTTCTCATCATTTGATATAAATAAACGGGGCTGTCTAAACACGTATTGAGCTAAATATACATTTGTACTTGTCTTAATTTCCTGTAGAAATTATGGCACAAAATGTAAGACTTTCCAAATGAAAAACAAAACAAGACCTGAAATCTTCAAGGGTCACTCATTTTGTAATCAAGGTGACTTAGTAAAATACAGATCAATTGATAAAGTTCTTTTCCAACAAAATACTCAGTGTAATGACTGTGAAAGAAGCAGGGGTACAATGTACATGTACATGTACATGTATGGCACAATGCCTCATCCCAACATGTCCAAAATGAAGGAATAAAAGGAAAAATGTTGGGCTTGATGAAGAGAAGTTAATGGCATCAGAAACTGCACACCTCAAGCCACTGTACCCCAAAAGTTGACCTAGACCTAAGACACCACTGCATTAACTGTAATTGTATTAGGCAAACCCTGCAGGGATCCAGCTCCACAGCAGGGTCAGGCCATATCAATCTGGAAAGGACCATGGTAAGATTGCAATACTTTGTAGTCAAGTAGAGATGCCCCACTGCCTAGAATGTTCAACAACACCACACAGTTTTTAACAGTAACTTACGCTCCAAACGAATTCTACGAAAGATGGAAATTTAATTATGTGTACAATGATGGCAGAAATTGAATATAAATAAATGTGTCGACTGACGAGTGACAAATTTGGGTGCATCAAAGAGATTATGTTTACCTTAATTCAAAATGTAAAATACATTAACGACAAACTCAAAAAATCTGTTTTATGATGTGCGCCAGAGGGACATTTTTCTTTTCTACTCTTGGTGTTGAATTACACCCTACTAAGAGTACTATACCTTTCACTTACATTCAAAAACTGAAAAACAACAATTTTTTCAATTCATACCACACACGTACATGCATAGTGGAAGAATTTAGACTAAAAGACTGGTTATTGGCTCAATTTGAAATCATCCCGATAAACATTTCCAGTTCACTTAGAACCCCTTGATAAAGTCTGAATTTTTCTTGAAAACAAAGAGGATATTAGGGCACTTCCACAAACTATTAATGCTATAAATCTTCCTTTAAACATACTTTGAGTGTGGGCATCAATGTGTCTGAAAACTCAATACCTTGACAGGAAAATCTTGGGTGAACAGTCTGCTCAGTATATTGACAAATTATGCAGGGTTGGGGGATCATGCCCAGGAGTCAACCTTGACATCCCCTATAGTCCCAGTAGTTAACAGATTAGCAACAATGGGAACACAAATTTCTTGAACTTCTACTTGAAATGTCTGATTCTGTCTAGGCACTTTAACTGTTTTCCAAAGAAGCTGTTTAAAGAACATGGATAAGGTTCATAAACTCATACTCCATTCAAAAGTAAGTTATTAATTTTTTCAATTGTGGGATTAACTAGCAGAGGACTTTAACAAATTCAAGGCAGATAGTTGAGTGTCGAAATTGTATCAAACAATACACCATCACTTGCAGTGGCTCCCGCTATAGGATGGTGCCCGGCCGCCAGATTGTGTTTCCTACGAACTTTTTGACACCCGCGCATGCGCACTTACTTACTCCTGAATAAGCCATGAATATTAATGAGGGTTTGGATTAGGTTAGGGTTAAGGGTTAGGGTTAGGGTTAGGGTTAGGATTTTGAAGGTCTCTTTTTCTCAGTTCAAATATACAGGATAATCACTACACTAAGCGTACACTTACAGGCTACACGCATTAGGCATGCCTTAGAATAATTCATTTAATGGTGTCAAAAAATGTCAAAAAATTTGTGGAAAAAAAAATCTCGCAATACCACAATTAATGTGTATTGGTCACATCATTCAGAAATCTCAGTGGCTTTCAGAATGATTATATGAAACTTAAAATGTTGAGAATTGATAATGATATCAACAAATCTCAACATTCCCATTCAAGAAAATCACTAAAATAACAACATTTATGATATCACAGTGAAAATGACTAAACAAAACCAACTGAATGCATTTAATATACTTCTAGATCTTTTAAATATATTTTTTTCAATTTTGGAGGACAATAGTTTTATTACAATGTTTATTTGACTACTGGAAGCAAATAAATAGTTTAGGACTCAACATTCATCCTTTTAACAATGCAAACAGTTTTGATAATTAATCAGAACATTTACTACAATCATCCTTTAATAATATAAACTTTTGAAATATCAAAAACAAAAGAGCAGCCAAAGGTTTTGGGGAAATGGTGAAGGGGAAAACTTGTTTTAACTGGCCAATATAAACCTATTAATGATGCATCTTTATGATGCACGAGGCTAACCGCCAAGGTTTTAGAACAAATTTAATATTAAAGACACTTACATGCATTGTATCTTTGTATTTTTGTGTCATCTTTGAATGGCATTGGTAAACTGCAGAGGTTTTAAGGCAAACTTTTGGATGATGGTTAATATTCCTTGTCCAAAACAGATAATGAATATGGACGAAAATGGGCCTTTATATAGCAAATATTCCCCTTCAATTCAAAGACCACACCCACATAGGGGACATTTTTGCCAGCAGAAGCAATGGCATACAAAATTCTAGCCAAATAACAAAAGACCCACAATCTTGTTAAATATGCATGCCTGAAAACGTTTTTCTGAACATCATACTCAAAGGCAAAGTGACAGACCTCATGTTCTTTGGCAATGAAACATTCATGTCATTTCAAGCCCAGTGTGATATTGGATGATTTGAGGGGATAAGCACGTACACTTGCTGCATGTCTTCGTGTTTGTACATGTTTGTGAGGGCAGAAGGATTGTGTGTAATTGCCTGTAATTTTACATGATGCATTTTTACACAACTGACACAGTCAAAACTTTCCTTTTGAGTATGTAAGAGGAGTTCACAAGGGCTTTTAAGATTTGCACAGTTAAATGTATACATAATATTTACAATGACTACCCACAATTCATTATAGGATTCAAGCTTGCCCCTTGCAGTTGTCACTGGGCAAACTTGCCCCTCCCCACTGGGGGAGCTTGCCCCTCCCCACTGGGGGAGCTTTCCCCTCCCCACTGAGCAAGCTTGCCCCTCTCCACGGGGGGAGCTTGCCCCTCCCCACTGAGCGAGCTTGACCCTTCCCACTGGGCAAGCTTGCCCCTCCTCACTGAGCGAGTTTGCCCCTCCTCACTGAGCGAGCTTGCCCCTCCTCACTGAGCGAGCTTGCCCCTCCTCACTGAGCGAGCTTGCCCCTCCTCACTGAGCAAGCTTGCCCCTCCCCACAGGGGGAGCTTTCCCCTCCCCACTGAGTGAGCTTGCCCCTCCCCACTGAGTGAGCTTGCCCCTCCCCACTGAGTGAGCTTGCCCCTTCCCATTTAGAGAGCTTGCCCCTCCCCATCGGGCGTAAGCTCAATGGTCCAGTGAGAAGAGCAGAGAGTTGTGGATTTGATTCCCACCTGAAGTTCTTAAACAGATTTATCCCTCAGATATGCTTATAGTATAAGAATACAATTGTACTTACTTAGAGTGGAGCCAGAACCCTCTGCTATGTTCACCTCCCCTGCTATTTCCCCATTTTCTTGTGTCTTCTGCATGACTGACGTCAGGTTGGCGCAGATTGCCTTAAGCTCAGGGAACGTCAGCGGCTGAACTGCCCACTTACTATTTCCCTGGAACTCTAAGACAAGCTGGCTGATGCCGTGCTTGTAAGCCCCAATATGCCAGTTCTGAAGGAAGGCTGTCCGGTGAGAGCGAAGGACCGACTTGGACGAGGGGTGGAGCAGAGCGATTTCTTTGGGTCCGATGCTCAGGATGCGGGGTGCCTATTGGAGGATAATAATTCCTTGGATAGTTATCACTCAAAATAAGTTATTCTATTGATGATTGGGAGAGAGCTTGAATTATGAGGAAAAACATCATTGTTAATCCCAAGTGCTACTTGTACAATATACCATTTTATTTGAAGTATTACAGGTTAACCATGTTGTAGTCATCATGTTTTGCTTCCATACAAACACACATGACCAAACTGAGACCAGAAGAAAATTAACAAGTCTGGCTCCATCTTTTGAATGAAAACATCTCCACATGTATGTAGTGATTCAGTTTAAACAAGGAACCATACAAAAAATGTTATAAGGGCTCTGGTAATAGAGTTTTTCTGAGAAGCTCTTTCAGTCATTTCAGGAGTTGGGTATGCAGTTTAATACTTATGTATTAACCAGGAGGTGTAACCGCTTAAGGTTGCACTGAATGGTAAGTAATGGCCTAATTTCATCCTGTGCAGGTCCAATAACATAATACACTGTAATACCTTGCCCTATTCAACCGTAAAATGTTGGCTGGTACCGAAACTGTCTGCATGCCCTGAAGAAAGATCGTCCTACGCCTAAAGGTCTGTCCATATGTTGAAAGTGAAACATTCTGTCATAATTCAATCAAGGTGGGGGGGGGGGGGGCTTTCAAACACAACTTGTCCATTTAAGAAACCATTATGTACACATTTCAATAAATGCTTAAAACTTAATCAAATTATAAAGTGAAATTTTGAAGGCCTGGGGAATGCATTATTTAACAGTAGTTCACTCTTAGTAAGCGGTCATGATTTACAGCTTCAGATGTTCAGAAAAAAATGTGTGTGTGTGTTTTTATTTGTTTATTTTTTTTATGTTATACTTTTTATAACATGGCATTGTTTTAAACAAAAATATATCGCAGAATCCAATTTGCACTGATATCAGAAATAAAGAGCATTGATAATTTTTTGTGATTAGGTTTTTACTATGTAATGTTGAATAAAAATGGTAAGATAATTTAGATTCAAAACTCGACACAAATGTAAATTCTTTACCAAGAAAGCTCCCAGGTTATAACAATTAATTTAAATTTTCAGGTTGTAACCAATCCTTCACAACATCTTGAAGTGATCTGATAGAGTCAGCACTCTGCTCTAACAACGACATAAACTAAAATGCAAGCAATTCCTAATTGTGGTAGTTTTTTCCACCTCTTTTTCCACCTCTTTTTCAACCGAGCCTCTCACTAAACATTGACATGGCCTAGAAGCACCAAGCCATCAAAATACAACTCAATTTGTAAAAGTACTTTTCCTCGGCTGCATTTGTTTAAACAATATTGCATCCAGAGTATTCTATTCTTTCACTTGAGAGCCCCCTCCATTGAAATTTGATCCAAGTTCCTTACTTCATCTTGTTTTGTTTGGGTCTTTGTTAAAAGCCAAGCATTGTACCTAATCAGATTGGAGGGTTTTGTGCTAATAAATTGCAAGGAATTTTGTGTAGTTGCTGACTTGTGCCACACCACTGGATGCCGTTACTGATTTAGGTAAGTCTGTGGGTGAGTCATTTGTGTTTTTTATCTAATACGTGATGCAAACATTTTTGTTTCGTCTTTGTCCACTAAATTTACTTTTTCCAAAATCAACTGAGGCTTGATGGGCAAAATAGTCATGTCCTTTTGGTCTATAAGAATCAATATTACTTAATGCTATTGAACACAGGTGACAAGAAAAAGGAATGCAGCTTTTTAATAAGTTGAAAGAGATTTTAAAGGTTAGAAAGATTAAACACTTGTTCCAATTCTCCAATTCTTATTAAACTTACCTTGAAACAATCCATCAAAATTGTCATCAAAAACAGATAATGGGCACTCATGTTTTGTTAATGTAGGCCTATGTACATGTACCTACATGTATAAAGAACATCTTTAATTATTTTTTTTTTAATCTGACCTAAACGAAAGAGCAAGAAAACTTTAAAATACTCACCTACATGTATGTAAAATCAGATATGACAGTACCATGACATGGACAACACAAGAAACAATTTAAACTTCAAACAGCAGTTAAGTAAAGCCAAGTGAAAATTTTGAACAGTTTGAAATAAACTAAAATATACTTTCTTTTTATAAGGCAGAACCTATGTACCAGTCAAAATGCACCTTTTGTGTTTTGTGGTCATCGAATCGTCTCTTCTACTCTGACAAAATTGCTGTTGTGTGCACATACCGGGGGACAAATGAAGAGAAATGTGAAAGCTGGGTCAGAGAGTTCACTGTCTGTCAGGGGAAATCAGATTGTTCTGGCTCACGTGTGATGCTAAAATTGGATCGTTCACAGCATAACATATGACATACAGTACACATGTTAGAATGTAGAAATCTTAGTGACGATAGACTGCAGTGTAATATTGACTATTTGGACATACATGTACGAGCCAAAAGGCACCCAACTCAAGCAGATCACAACTTGAGTGTACTCAAGCTGGAACATCTCAATTTTACAAACAACAGCCACAATAATAACTACAACATCATCATCATCATCTGTAACAACAATATAAATGCCACCAAACTATTGTTATGCAACAACATTGAAGTTTCTCACTTTTAGTACAATTCAACCACAATTGACTTAAATGAAAAGCATAGAGTAAGGGTTCTGTTTCCGGTTACCCGACTGACCCTAATTTTATGCCGCGACCCTAAACTTTTTATTCGGCTTGAAAAAAAATAATAAAAAAATAAAAAATTAAAAAATAAAACATTATTTAAAAAAATGAAGGTATTATGGACCAAATGTCAGACTTTGACCAAACTAACATGTTCTTAAACAAAATTGAACTAAAAAACCAGAACACATCCAGACAAGTTTACTGGTGTCTGTGTGATTTGGGTCTCATGATTTTGTGATCCACGGATGTAACGTCGTGTTTCCTGAAGTACCCAGCGGAAAATACACACAATGCAAAGCACTTCACGCACGTGTCTACACGACGGTGCGCAATCTGGAGATTGTACAAACTTATGCTCAATAGGCAAATGGAGCTGCCGATTCTGCATAGCACAAACTAAAGATTGCGCAAGAGTTTGTCCAATTCGTTGTGCATACATGTACATGTATCTGTTGATTGGGCTCCACAGATAAACGAAAGGGGACTCAACAGAAGACGCAACAGACGATTTGGGGCACAATGTGTACATCGGGATCGCTATTGGTGGTCAGCCTTTCACGGCACTTTCGAGTGAATTTTTTTACGTTTATCCGTACAATAAAAATGTACCGTATTTTCCTGCGGATAAGACGCTCGGCGGACAAGACGCAGGACCCTAAAATGACCCCCAAAAAATTCAAACGTCAACAGAAAAGGCGCACCGCCGCATAAGACGCATGTTTAACAGCACACAGAAGAACACCAGGCGCCACCCGGTGTCGGTACATTGACACAAAGACGTCATTTTGTTGCCTTTTGGAGCGTTCACACTATTCGAAGCATGAATGAAACCGTAACCACATGGGCGTGTAGAGCCATGCAGAAAAGACCAACGTAAATTGATACCGACCTTCGTCCATCCATTCAGCCAACGCTGTGCATTGTTAATAATATGAAGTCCGGCCCAATCAGCGGCCAGAAACGATGGTCCACGCACTGTCTGAAGATATTGCAACACGAACCCAGGCCCTCCTAGCCTGAACATCCGACGTTCCACAACGAGGATCCTTGCTGATAAAGACAGGTTACCAGTCTAAGTCCCTCCGAGCCAGTAGATGTTGCGCCCTCTACCGGTGACTAATACCAAAACTAGCGTCGCCTTTATATATAGGCGCGGCCTACCTTACGCAAATAATCCCGTCACACCCGGGAAGACGTAACAAAATGTTTCATTATATATATTTGTTTAAGTTTTTGTAATTTTTTTTTTGGTATATAAAATTCTTTTCCATTATTTCAAACCTTTAATTTGTTAATCTCGTTCATAAGATTTTGTTTTAAAGTTCTTTTTATTTATTTCAAACTTATAATCTCGTTCATAAGATATTTGTTTAAAACATCTCTCCTCTTCTTTAATAATGTTAGTTTTGTTTTCAAGGATCATTACCTTGTTTTCAAGGATCATTTTTTTATTTGATAAATGAAATAAACGAAACAGACACATGAACCATCTCTCAATTGAATATTTGAACGTTTAATCAAACAAACGAAAGTGCAATTCGTATAGGTAGGCCAACAAACATTGGTACTTAATTATCCCATCCTTAAATAGTACGTCAAGCCTAAAGCACACTTCGGATATTAGAGGTTGGGTGAATGCCGTTTGTACAACAGCATTGACAGTAGTGATTGCAGCATTTTCGGAACGATTACGCGGCCGCACAGAAATACGTTTGTACGACGCCGACGTCTGTTGGACCGAAAGCACCAACGCATTGCGGCATTGTTGGAATGAAAGCACGGTCATGGGGGATCAACACGTTGCGGCATTGTTGGAATGAAAGGACAGTCTGGGGGATTGCGGCATTGTTGAAACGAAAATACGGTCTCAGTGTCTGGATAGTTGAGCCTTGTTTGACCGCATTATTGAGTAAGGATTCTTCACACAAAGACCGTTGATTTGAACTGGACAAAATAAAGGTATTATTTTACGCAGTGATCATCAAACAAAAATCAATCGTCAGCAGACAAGGCGCATCGAAAGATAAGACGCACCGATGTTTTGGGGGTCTAAAAAGTCAGATAAGACGCGTCTTATCCGCAGGAAAATACGGTAAACGTTGGCCGGATGATCGGTTGGTTAAACATGTAATCGTGTAACCCCTACCCCCAATTTTAAACCGGATTCACATTGAACTCGGAGAGGTCATATTTTGGCCTCCAAAAAGCGGAAAACCGCCGAACGGCGGGGAATTCTCATGCCTGGGGCCGATTTCACTAACGCGTTTTGATCATCGCAAACGCCGAAACCGATCGCTAAATCCAAAAACCATCGCAACTTAGCGATGGATTTTGAATAACGATTTCACTAAATCTTTGCGACGAACTTACTCATCGCAAAACAATTATTAGCGATGAGCAACTTGCGATGACTCGTTAGTGTCCGCAAAGTATAAGTTCATCGCAAATTTATGATAAATTGCGCCGTTTTGTGCCTAGATGTTATTATTGGTGTACGTCTTGACGGTAGTTTGTCCGTGAATTAAAGAGTAAAATTACGTTATTTTCATTCCCAGTCTTTTACTGGGAGACTCGGGAAACCCTTAATCTCTAACGAGAGAGCTTAAAATCGGTAAAAAGGAGATCTCCATCTATTGGGTTCAATTATTTTAGCCAGCATTTTGGCCTAACATTAATGTAGGCCTATTGATATTGCATCAAGAATTCAGCCTTTCCAATTTAATATCATGTACCAATTTTCGGTGAAAACACTTTTGACGTTATCTATACATGATTTAACCAGTTTTGTCAAATGTTCATAAATCTCTACGTTACATTATTATTATTTACAAAATGTTATAAAATTAATTATATTAATACTAATAATAGGCCTACAAATGAAACAAGTTGAATATGATTTCATGTGAACCTTTTTAAATGAATGCTTAAACATTAATATAGTCCACCTGTTGTTATTTTTGATGCACCAGCATGAAAATTATTTACATTTAAACTGCAATTTATGCATTTCGTTTTTAATCGAACCACGGCAACAACATTTTGACATTAAGACGTCCACCATGCGAGGACCGACGATTTTTTGGCGGGCTATGTCAAAGGTCACTACATTTAGCCTCGTACAAAACATTTATTTTCCTTTTAATATCATCGCAACTGCGATGACTTTAGTGAAACGCAAAATCATCGGCGTCGCAAGTGCGATGGATTTGCGGTTTGCGATCTCATCGCAAGTGCGATAGCGATGATCGCAAATGCGGACTTTAGTGAAATGGGCCCCTGATGTATTTGTGTCTTTTCCATTAGAAGTCTAATACTGATAGATACAATTACAACTCAATAATAAGAGATGACAAGGGCTATCAATGAATGACTCTTACACATGTACAGAGATTCGCAGCCACCAAGGAATAAGTGCTAACTACATTCATGAACTTCAGTCATTCACAGAACAGTTTAATGGTTATCACAGAAGCTGACTAATTCTAGGTCTAGGAGACCCCAGATGAATGTACTCCAGATCTATTACTAAATGACAAAGTATTCAAACCAACCACTTACAAAAATGGCTTGGCTTTTATATGACTTAATCTCCACCAAGTAGAGACTGGCAAGTCATCTGCCTGACCATGACCCAGAGGTCAAGTTTACAGTGATAGACAGTGTGTCTATTCAGGCAAGCTCTCACGCTATAGATATCACATCCTCTTATTCTGGCCCAATTGCAAATACTGACCTAGTTTTTGAGTTTATAATGTGGTCTTTAATATCATTTCCATCAAACAGTGGTACAGATAGGGAAAGAACCAAATGATAAGTTTTCACACAAGTAAAAGCTCCAATGTCTCCATTTTATAAATACAGAAAACACTCAACCAATGTTTTTAGCAGATGTGCCTTTTGTTCTTTTGTATTTTTATTGTTTTTGGGGCGGCGGGTGAGGTGGAACTTTTTCAATAATCAGAATTTACACTCTTTCTTAAACATTTGCTAGAAAAAACTCTGAAGTGCAGGTAGGCTTCCGAAATCAGTTCCACACAACAAGAAAACCCCGTTCAATGTCATACAATCCTAGCCAACTAGATAAAAATCCAGATATTAGTTGGAGTAAAAGAAAAAGAACCATCAAGTACAAACTATTTGGTTTATTACATGTTCATTAATGTTGAGTTGCCTGTATTTAGAAAAGGAGTCTCTGTGTACATGTAGATTGTGTACATGTATATTCGCCTGTAGTGTTGATTGAAGTTCAAGTCCTTCATACTCGAGGGTGATGTACAGAATTTCATCAATTATTTCCAGACATGTTTGTTTTTATACAAAGACTATTTTGAACATTAGGCATTAGGGTCTGCTTGTATTTCAACCTTCCTAGCTGGATGACAAAACCAGGTATTAATGATTGTTGTATGTGTGTTATTTATTCAGTTGTGTTATTTATCATTCCAAATCCTCCATAAAGGCCCTGTCACACCTTGACGTTTTAGCCAGCGTATGCCGGCGTATCAAAATTTCTCTAAAACGCCAGCATACGCTAAACAATCAATGTTTTTCCCAATTTAGGGCATTTATATACATAGCATATTCATAACAAGTTGGATGTGTACATAACGTAATAGTAACTTATATAAAACGTTTCGATAACTTATAGTTAACTTATACCAACGAATGCTTAGCGTGTTTCCGGCGTACCCAACTTATGCCCAACGATAGTCTAACTTATGCATAGCGCGCGGCAGCGTATCGCCAACGATCACGTGTCGTAGCCTATAAAAAGGCTGCCGCTCGTCGATTCAAATCATAACCGCACTAGACATCGCAGTATCCTTACTGCGAACCCCATTTTTGTATACCAATTCCCCTAAATGCTGCCGATACGCCATTATACGGTAGCTGTAAGTTAAAACACGTTCAGTAAGTTCTGTGGTCGTCCGGAACACGTAAAAACGTCTATACATACGTCAATATGCGTTGGAGATAAGTTCAAATCACGTTACTCTTAGGTTAGAAATAAATTTAGGGTACGCTAGACATTATCTCGACGTATGTTGACTTATGAGTAACTTACAAGTAACGTGTGTCAACGATCGCATTAACTTACCTAAACTTATGGCCCGCGTATGCGGGACGTTTGAGCCATATGCTGGCATAAGTCGAAATTTGTTGTGCATGCACAAAAAATGTCGACGACCTCGCCGTACTACGACGTATCCAGCGTGCTTCAGCGTGCTCTTAACTTATACAAAACTTATCCATAACTTATTCGATGTATTCGCCAAATGTTTCATACGTTGGCATACGCTGGCTAAAACGTCAAGGTGTGACAGGGCCTTAACCTATAAAGTATCTTCCCCCAAGTCCAACCATTTTAGTTTTAGGTTACCATACTGGACGACTGTGATGGACAGCCTGGGGGAAAAAAACAATCTTCATCCCTTTTTTTTTTTTATTGTAAGAAGTCAAAATTAAAGCTGAATTGTCTGTATTCTACCCGTATTTATATGAACTATTTCAGTCACAACATGGGCTGGTATCATCTCTGCAACTAATTAGCCCATACTTTCAAGTTTGTTTACTTTTGTAATCCAAACTTTTGTATTTTATTTTACTTTTTTAATATATTTTTTGTAACTTTAGAATGTTTTACATGGTATGGTTCAATTAATAAATGATAATGATAACTGTAGGCGTCAGTGACTTTAACTTTCCATTATAATGTATATATTGCTTCATAATGTTGGTAAACTAAGCTCTACATGTAGGTAGACAATTGAAAACATGTACATGTACCAAGCTTTGTGACCACTCATTCCTATTTGGGTGGTTTTCAGCCAGGTTTGCATTGCATACAATCTTAAAGGCCCCAAAATAGCTGTGTTGTGTGTAAACTCAAAACCAAATTCAACTTTGATATTTGACCCCTTCATTAAAAGCAGAGCGCCCTCAATCCTCCATGTCCAGAGTCCATACTATGATAAGCCTTTAAAATGTAAATGCAGATGAGTAGAGATTGTATATAAATTATTATATGAGGTAGCCATCCAGACAAAACAAGTTTGTTGGCTCTCACCTGATTCAAAACACCTGTGTTAATATTGAGATTTTATTTACAAAGCATTAAACTTGCAACCACTTGTCCATGTAAATAGATATATGTAATAAATTGTGACAGTGAAATTTATTTGCCAGATCCACTTAATAGGATCCTGAGTGTTAAAGATGACACTAAGGTGATGTTTGCAATGGCAGAGGTTCTCAGATGTTAAGTGACAAAAACTAATCACTTGTTCTTGAAAGAGATTAAAAACAATAGGCCCTATTGTGGCTGTGTTTACTTAAACCAGATAAAGATGATAACATCACTTGAAAGCAGGACTTTTAGTTTAGTCAGGTCAAGTAAGTTTCTAAAGTAACAACTACTTTTGAGAATCCTAACTTACTCTATAAATGACCTATATTCACAGCTATAAAGCTCATAACCTGTCAGGGCATTCCAGACACAATCACTTCTACATCAGTCAATAATAAATGCAAGAGGATAAGTACAGCCAAGGGAGTTGTGATAAACAAATCTACTCATCATCCATTCTTATTACAGCCACAGGCCGAGATGTCCGGGAATGATTTACAGCCAAAGCAATCCAGCACGCTTTACAATGTACATCCGGTCAATGTATAATAAGATTTTACCTCCCTCCCCTCACCCCAACCTCCTCAAATATCCGGTTTTGACATCCCCATCTTTCCATGTGATTGTCTTTAACACCCTAACGCTTAAATGACAGCCCATTGGGAACAGGAGTGCGCTGAGTGTTTCAAATTGCCTGCAAACAAACACTGCTGGCAAGGTTACCTCATATCAAATCTGGCTCATCATGCACTTGTAGCCACCTGATGACAATCTCTTTTGATTCTCAGCCGCCAACCCCTCAATCATCCTCCGCTGCCTCCCATCCCTGCCCTGGTTTAACTGGGCTACTCCTTAGGCAAGAGTGACAGTGAAGGTGGCTCCTCAGAGTGGCACGTTCACTGATAAAGCAAATGTGTCTCCAATTTGAGTCTAGAAATGGGATACACTAAGCCCAATAGTAGGATTGAGTGGGTGTAGTACGGGATTGAGGTTTGAAGGAGAGTCACCAACAGAGTAGGAACTGAGAGGGGAATGAGGAATGGTTTTAATTTTGTCCTTTTAGAGGCTTGTCAACCAAATTGAGTACTTTCATGTCCAGATTAACCATGAACATTTAGTAAATTAGTTTCCATGAGGCTGTTATTTTCCATCTCCTCTTCTCCTTGGTGCTCTCTTGATAAACTTAATTTTCTTTGGTTTTTCTTGTTTGCATCCAATGGTTACAACTGACCATCTTGTGGCTCTAAGAAGTATGGAGCTTCTTTTTAAAGGGTTTACTCAAATTTGTCACAAATAAAATTGGACAAATTCTGTAGTGAGAGCAAGCACTTCTAAAAGATGCATGCATAATTAAAGGTATATTGGTAATGAACCAAAATACATTTTGGCAAACCACCCATTATTCAAAGTCTGCTAAAGTCAGTGCAATAATAATAAAACTACAGGAAATCATAGTAAAATCTTACAAAAAAATAGATCTTATGCAGATGACGTCATTTGAGTGGGTTGCCCTCGGCTAGAGGTCAAGACGATAGCTCATTGGCTGATCCTGTTCACCGTCATACTTAGCTGCATGTTTTCCATTGTTTCATCATAGTTTGACCTCTAAGATGGCAGCATGCAATGAAGATGGCGCCAATGCATACGGTCATTGATTTCAAATTATAATGGCTGAGTGTTAATAAATATCTAATATTGTATTTGTAAAGTTAGAAACTTAACATATCAAGTCACAAAAAACCTTTAGACAACCAGATCTCAGGTTACTTATGGTCAAAAAACATTGCAATCAATAGACTTGATCAGTATACATGTACTTGTGTAATTTTGTCTATCTTCTGAAAAAACAAATTGAACACAGATCTGTAGGGCAATAAAAATATGTTATTTAGAATTAATTTCTCTGAAAGATATCTTTTGAAGCTGAACAGTAAAAGTTAACTTACATAGTTTTCCCACCTACCAGGTTATTGACATATAATTTCCTGTTTTGAAGCAATAATGCTACCAGCGAGCGAGGGAGCAGACAAGTCAATGTCAGTTACAATGGCACATTTCCTTCTCATGTACCTCTGGTATAACCAAAACCAATTAAAAGATCACCATGTCATGGTGTCAGTGATAAAACATCCTACCTTCGTACTGGAAGGGTAACAAATACAACATTATTATCACCCGTTAATGTGAGGAAAGAGACTTGTAATATTTGTTCTACTTTATTGAGTGCATCACAACACTGAATCTGACCTTAGAGCCCCTCTGTAAACACAAAACGAATGGCAACTGAGCCAGTGTTGAAATCTGCCTAAACATGCTCTCAAGGCATGTGCATTGTGTGAAACCATGTTTTCACCAAAACAACTTACAGCTCATTTTCTACTTAATGCATGAATCATATGACAACCTTGTCTCCTAAGATACATGTACATGTACCAAGAAGCAGTTACTGCACAAATCCGCTCTTTCGCCAATTATGAAACATATTTTTGAGATATCTCCCCGTCACTTTTTTAGTAGCAAATAATTCTGTCTTTTCCTTAACAGGAATGAATATTCCATTTTTATCATTCCGTGATAAAATGTTTTATGCACTGCAATGCACTTCCTGGTTTGCGCCCTCTGTTGTCTCTCACATGCATGGTTGTTACGTAACCATGAAATTGCTTCCCCAGGGACGCACATTATCCCGAAGGTTTGCAAGGATTGGCCGGTCGGGACCAATCAGGACCGATCATAACAATAACAACATGGCTGGCGAGCGGACACTGAAAGAAATTTTGATCACTTCTGTTACAGCTTTTAGTTGAACCGGATTATTTACAATCCCCCGTCAATTGCCCGTCTCGATTTTTATCCACTTGTGGTAGCTGTGCATTATTTGCTAGGGTCATTGGCTATCAAGCCGAAAGGTGCTTTTTCGCACGGACAATAGTGCAGTTGTTCATATTAAATCAATAGCCAGTCTTCTGGTTGTGATAGGATTATGCAAATGGTCCGTAATTTTGTGTGTTGTTGCCTCACACACAGTACATTGTTCAAAGCGGTTCACGTTCCCGGGGTACAAAATTACATTGCAGATTCATTGTCTCGTTTTCAGATCGAGCGTTTTCGTATGTTGGCCCCGAGGGCGCATCCTATAGTGACACAAATCCGGAACACCTCCGCATGTGTTAGAAGGTGATGTGTGGATTGTGGGAAATTCGATAGTTCGACGTACTAAAATAATAACATAAGATGCAATCCCCAAGTGCGTTGGAATGGTCGTGGCGGGGCTCGTCTCAGTGGCTTGCCAGACTTATTGGCCGACCTGGCTTTTTCAGGACCTCCTCCGGGGCTAATTATTGTCCATCTAGGCACCAAAGTTCTGGTCCCGTTGGATTCATTTTGTGTGCGCGAAAGTGTGCAACACACTTATTTTCCAAGAGCCCAGCTTATTTGGTCAGGCATCCTCCCTCGTGCTTGTTTTTTCGGGGCACTTTCCCAATCTTAATTGCTAATGAAAAGGCGGTCCATCAATAAATAGACCAGGTCGGTTAGCCGGCGTATGAGGGTTTCAATATTGCATCATCCACAATTTAAATGGTAATTTCTGTTTTCTTTCCCCATCTATTTCGCTTTGATGGGGTTCATCTGTCTCCCGAAGGGTTGAATCTATTCAGGAACAATATAAGTACTTTTATTATAACTTGCTACTGTTTATTGGATAAAAAAATAAAATAATAATAATAATAATAATAATAATATAGGTTTTCTCGGTCAATTTCGGCAAATGAGCAGCAAATTTAACCACCACGCCATTCTATTTCGCGCGAAATCGAATGCTACTAAAAAGAGTCATTCGATTTCGTTTTATGACTAGTCAAATGTACTGTTGCGTCATTCGATTTAACAAAATAATTATTCAATTTAACGATTCATCAAAGCAGCATTCAAATTCACAGGAGCTTTTTGAGGCGTGTGTTTAGTCATTCAAATTAATTTTGGGGCAGTCATTTCTGTAATTTGTGCAATCTAAAAAACGCTCTGTTAAACTTTTGTTTCTTTCGAATGTTAAGGGCATAAATACGGTCCCCTTTTTGGCACTTTTCCGATGTACTTCGAAGACGAGCTTTCGATATAGTTTTCCACGCATTTTTCTAGAAATGGCATGCTCGTGGTCGCTACGCTAGAGTATCCAAGGTAGATCGAGAAGCGTTGATTGAGGCATTCGAGGGAAACCAAGACTACCCTGAGTTTGCCAACAGATTGATGGTTGAGGAAGAAACAACATAAACTATGAGAAAGCAGGAAAAACATTTTTTAAAAACATTCAAACACAATACAAAATTAGGTCTTGGTCAGTTTACCAATAAAGATCCCCCCCAAAGAAAAAAAAAGAGTCAAGAAAAGAATAAAGAAGAAAACAAAGAAGAAGAAAAAACCTAACGGGCCCCCTGTAAAATCTACTGGAAACATAAATAACGTAATAATGTTTGCCTGAATTAAAATGAAGATACGAAACAGTTGCCTATACAGTTTCTCTGTTTATTCGTAATTCTTTTAATTTGAATTCTCATTTAGCGAAATTGATTGCCTCTTTACGAAATTGAAAAAAGAAAATCAGTAAAAATTTCCAGTCGAACCATCTTTGCTAAATTGAATGATGATTGTGCGTCACGAAAAAGAATGATTGAACACAGTGCTAAAGGAATTTGAATGCCTCAAAACGAAATTGAATGCCCGAATTCTGAATTTGAAACGCTATAAAAAACTGGAGAGGCAAAATAGCTTTAATTCGAACGCACAAAAATTAAATCGGCTGCTCATTTGCCGAATTTGACCGAGAAAACCTATAATAAAAAAAAAAAATTCTAAATAAAAAATTGTGAAGGCATGTGCGTCCTTTCTCCAATAGGTCGCGTTTTGTGGCGCGTGTGACCTGTTTTGTATGGGATTAGGTCTGACATTGCCTCATTTGGTAATATTTACCACTAATTGTTATTACTGACTACAGCCGAAACTGTAAGCATGCTAGCACCCGTCGGTTCAGACGGAGCTAATATTCCAACCGGTGGTTCAACCAGTGGAAATTTCAATTGCATAGATGGCTGTAAAAATAATTTTTAAGGGTTTGATCAACCCGGTGATTTTATGTGGGCCGCTCGTTGCCTGTGGGCCGCTCGTTGCCCGTTTATGTGGGCCGCTCGTTGCCCGTGGGCCGCTCGTTGCCCGTTTTTGTGGGCCGCTCGTTGCCCGTGTGTTTGTGATGTTATTTTGGACCAGGTCCGTTTGTCATGGTGGGCAAGACTGCTGATCTTTGTTCACCCCGGTGATTTTATGTGGGCCGCTCGTTGCCCGTGGGCCGCTCGTTGCCCGTGTGTTTGTGATGTTAGTTTTGGACCAGGTCCGTTTGTCATGGTGGGCAAGACTGCCATTGTTTGTTTTTATATATATACCTTGAGGCAAACATGAATTGCCCAATTTTCTTTGTATTACATTATTTTGGGCAAATTGCCCGCCTTTGGCTATTTAATTGATATGGGCAAAGACATGCCCTTACATGGGTTCAATAAAACCAGCTTTGAGCTGTGACAGAAAAACGTCAGACAAGTCTGTTGTGTTTATATTGTGTATTATCAGTGTATAATATTATACTTACACATATCAGACATACTCCATCAATTGTGTCTTCCATAATCCTGGTAAAGTGTACATGTAAAGTTAAGTTACGTTGAAGAGTTTTAAGGCCTTAGGTGAACTCAGTTGCCCCAGATTCTTGCCTACTCTCCAGTTAACGTTATCAGTTTTGAAAGGGGGAAATGTATTGCCTGGCACTGTGGCAGTACATGTACATGATGTTGTATACACGTGTTTTCAGTTCAGGCAGTAGTGCCAGTTCCTTTTAGAGTTCAAGGATTTGGATAGCAGTACATTGGAATTTGTCCTTCCTGATAGTCAATTTTGGTGGAAATCACCTTGCCAACCACACCACCAAAAGTCATTAGGACTGCAGCATTTGCTATGATTTATAATGTGTACACTACTCATCTGTATACAAGTGTAAAGCGGAAATTCTGTGGAAGAGGTTTGTCTAAAATAGGAAAGGAGTATTGGTGTGGGGGTCCACTTTCTTGCAAGTTATTTTTTTTTCTCAGAAAGCAGGAAAATTGGTACAAAGAATAAACCGTCCTAACAGGCGACTCATCCTATAAGCACTGTTTCACACCAAAACTATCGGAAGGGTTTTATGTGTTCTATCTACCGTGGGCAAAGGGGTGAAACCATTGATCAGTGTGGGCCATCTTAGCCACTGAATTACTTTCAACATTTTGTCATCTGTTCCCAACAAATGGTGCATCTGCTTTTGACTTTCAGAAAAAAGGAAAGAAATCCATTAGATAGTCTAACCAATGCCAAAAATATCTGAAGGTACATTATTTATTCAAATGGCAAGGAATAGCACAACTGTTAGACACGGCTGGTGACCAAGTGACATGAAACAAAAGGTAATTATACCCTTACCAAAATGTCCAATTCATTCCAATAAGCCATTTGCGAGTTACATTTGAATAATGTCTGGTACAATGACTTGTTTAGTCACAAGTTACCGCTTAAATTTGAATTCCTCAGACTATCGAGACAGTTGCTATGTCACATGATTAGGGGCAAGCTTTTGCTTAGTTACGTAAGAGACGGTGAACACCCATACACAATTCTGAATGGATGTGTATGGCACAATGGTACCAGGGTTTGCTCATCTGGAGGTTGCTATACAAAAGCTTGCCCCGAACCATGTGACATAGCAACTGTCTCGATAGTCTGAGGAATTCAAATTTAAGCGGTAACTTGTGACTAAACAAGTCATTGTACCAGACATTATTCAAATTTAACTCGCAAATGGCTTATTGGATATCCAGTTGGAAAGAATTGGATTGAGTTAATATTGAATTGGTGTGAGTTTGGTTTATATTGGAATACTGAATTTCCAATTAGAATAACATCTTAGACCAACTCAGTCCAGTTGGAAATCCAATTGGACTGAGTTGGCTTGATTTGATTGAATTGGAATTAATTGGAATATGTTTCTACTAATTGGAAATTTCACCTCCTAATATATTTCCATTTGGAAGAGTTATTTCCCAACAGGGTCTAGTTGGGAAAAAATTCAAACTGAATCCAACTGAGTCCAATTGGGTCAAATTGGTTCTGTGCCAAAGCACAACGATGGAAAAATTCCAATTGGTTCCAATAGGAAAAGTGAATTGAAAATTTTGGTAAGGGTAATATAATAAACCAAGGCAAAACAGCCATCCCAAAAATTGAATTAGCTTCATTTTACAAATATCTTCGGGTTGACGCGTCCGGCCTAATTCAATAGGCCCCTATGTGTTTTGTAAAATCGATCTTAGAAATAGAAGTATGCATGTACTCTTCCTCTAGGATTAATCAAATCTAAGATAAAAAGAGTTTTGAGACATCATTTCAAGGATTAGTCAGGAACTCAGCTTACATGTATGACCATATTTGAGATGGATGAGGACATTCCAGACAAAAGCACCTAAGCTTTACATTTTTGATAGGAACCATTTCCACAAGAACCATTATGGTGGCCATCTTGGATTTTCAAGATGGCAGCCATTTAAAAATCCACAATTACAAGCATGATCAGCTTCTAAGTCACTTAGGATCACAATTGTAATTATGGTGTCCAAACATACATTTTCATAGTTCAAGGAATACAACTGTACCACTTATAACAGCAGCAGCTTGCTAGCTTTCTTTTATATGGCATATGGTGGCCATCTTGGATTTCAAGATGGCCGCCATGTAAAAAACCCATATTTACAGATGCAGATCTACATGTATCCCTAAAAACACACACACACAGAGCTAACAGTGTTCAGGTACATCTACACTGCTGCAACCTTGACAAGTAAAGAAAAGGTTCCACACAATAAAGTGTGCCTTTATCAATTGATTATGAGTGCACTAGACCATTATCTTTTAAAGTGGCAACAATTCAAAAAGACATGGTAATCAATCACGTTTGTGTCAGAATTTGACGATATAATGATAAAATACTAGAGTCCCCAAAAAACACTATACATTACAAAAAGTATGTCCACACAAACTATTAGTGGCATCCAAATTTCAAAAGATTCAGCGAAAAGTTTGCTAGAATCAGAGTGGCACACAGGCAAAAATGTTGGTTCCGAAAGTTTTATTTCCAAATAAAACTTTGTTATTCTTGTTTATTCATCAAACTTCCTTAGCCCACCAGTATCAAAAAACAATAGAGCTGTGGAAGAAAGTACACCCTATATTCGATTTCACAAAGAGCTATAAGATTTATCTTAAGATGTATACCAATCATTAGGCCCAATTAATTGCTATAAAGCAAAGTGTGATGCCACCATACAAATCACTGTTGTGATATTGATATTCTTAAGATGCTTTGTGAAATCGAAACCCTGGCCCTAGAGTAATAATAAACATGGTTAATTTTGCAAAGCTGTAACTAGAACAAGTCACACAGAATCAAAAAGAACTAATTTTTTTATTTTTTTTTATTTTTCATGAGATATTGCCTAACTCACAAGGCCACGGACGGCCACTCAAGGTGAGGGCTACACATAACTGATTTGGGCTATCAACCCAAATCAATTGACACCAGGGGCACGCTGCCACCTACTCCTGGGGCTGAAACAGGGTTACCCCCTTCACAGTCCTTAAGGATGTAGGCATGGGTATCATCCACTAGGAGCCTGTCTGGTAGAGCAGATTGCACTACCTTCCCAACTTTTTCGAAGCAATTATGGTTAAGTACCTTGCTCAAGGGCACAAGTGTCATGACCGGGTATCGAACCCACACTCTGCTGCTGAAAACACCAGAGCTTAGGTCCGGTGACCTAGACCGCTCGGCCACGACACGCCACAAATTGTAGAGTGTTGTTGAGTTAATGTTAAGAGAATGTACAGTACATGTATACAATGTACACTGTGTGTTGTGGCTGAGCAGTTAAGAGCACAGACTCAAGCTCTGGTGTTTCTGATCAGCACAGTAGTGTAGGTTCAAGTCCGGCTCCTTGTGGCATTGAGCAAGATACTTTACCATAATTGCTTTGTCCTTTGAATGGGGCATTAAGCCATAGGTCCTATTTACTTAGATTAATAGTGCGTGTGAAAAAAACAGAACACTGATTGTGGAAGAGTAGGTGTTAACCCCAGTGTTTCTAGTTCACATAGCAAGCACCCTTGTTTACAGGTTTCCTCAGGCTTGTGAGCTACAGTGATTAAGTTTACTTACATGTATGAGGCATCCTTGGTTTCATCACAATAAATATATAATTTATAATAATATAACACAATTAGTTTTGGGAACAATAAAGGCATTATACCACTGTTTCCTTTGATTTTTGTTTTCAATTTCACTTTTAAAGTTATGAAGAAAACACTGGTTTTTATTTCGTCTGTGATTTGTTTCACAATGCGAATATACTTTGATTTGGCTACCAACAAATTGGGTGTGGGCTGCTATTTTCTTGCACACTGTATTATTGCACAAAGTAAGCCTTCTTCAGATGAAAAGGTGTTTTCCTGATCATTACTGATCAAAGATTCTACACACTCAAAAGTGTAGAGTTAACCACACAGTAGAGGATTAGCAATAAATGAACAAATTTTTGGATTGGTTTCAATCTGATCTACATTCACGCAATGATGACATTTGTATGGTGTGTATTTACTTAAATATAGCAGATACTGGAATCAATTAATTTCCTCTTCCAAAAAACAATTAAGTAGGCGAAGGCCCCTACTTTTCTTTAAACATTGAACCTGTATTAAGCATGTGTACTCTGTAATTTCCCAGTCCTGTAAAAATAAAACAACAACACAAGTATTTAACTGAGTTGGATTTGAACCTACAACCTTCCCCCTTTGCCATGCTAGAGCTGATGTCTTACCACTAGACCACTGAGCTAGTCCGGTGGCTAGAGGCAGTTTTAATCCTATATTTTTGTAGCGGCGGGTACCTCAATGATGTTGGAGTACCCACTGCTAAAAATATAAGTGAGACATCTGCTCTAGCATGGCAAAGGTCAAGAAATCTTCGTTCTAAAAAGAAAAAATTGTTTGTTATTCCACCAGTTTTGACCAAGTCATATGGGGAACGCAGCTTTGCTCACACTGCCTCAACCCTATGGAACAATCTCCCGGAACATTTGAAAAATATTGATTCCATTGATAAGTTCAAGATTGCTTTAAAGACGCACTTATTTAACATTTGATTCTTGCATTTTGTTTGAAACCTACATGTAGTACACCTTGTATTTGTATTTTGTTGTTTTTTATTTTTTTATTTTTTTATTTTTTATTTTTATTAATTTTTTTTCTTTCTCTACAGCGCATAGGGACATGTTTAATCACTATGTGTTATGCGCTATATAAAAATGGTTTATTATTATTATTATTATTATGGGTTCAAATCCCATCTGAGTGATATGCCTGTGGGCTTGTCACAGGACTCTGGAAAGTACACAGTCGAGTAGGCCCCCAGCCTACACAGTGTTTAAACTACAGCGGCATAAGGGCAAAAATTAATATCAAAATATAATTAATATTCTTTATCCCTGATGCAAAATGATCATCTATTAAATATTGTAAATTGCTAACAAGATTTGTGTATCATGTGGTTTGCCTTTACAGAGTAGAGTTAGGGTTAATACCTTACATGAAATGTAGCTTAACCTACAGATTTGCATGACCTAGACAGAGCATGGTATGTGTACTATTCTGCTCTCCTAGAGCACCAGATCAAACACTCATCAGAGTGGGAATGTACACAATTTGTCAAATGAATTACCTTTCAAACAATAGTCAAAAACAAGGGGGGCTAACACGTTTATAATCTGTACCAGCCTGGGGTAAAGTCCACACTTTTCAAATTTGTGGTTACCTCCTCTGCTCAAAGCACTTACATTGGAGATATCAAACCATGCATAAGATGATAATTATTTAAAGAAACTAGTGGTCCACTACTCGATCCTCCCCAAACACAAATGTAACCATAACAACCTGAGGTATGTACATAATTTGTACATTAGTTCCTTGCCCTACAATTGCAACAACCTACTCATCATGCACACAAACCCCATCAACTAGAAATTTGCCAAACATACAAATCCAGCTTTGATGTTTGAGTGGAAAGGAAACTTTCTTACCTGTTGTTTATTTATTAATATTAAATCCTTCAAGCAATACAGTTGGTTGTAATCCTTTCAGGAATGGTAACTCAATCCAATTTCACTGCAAAGATGCTCTAGCTCAATGAATCCATGGCATTTGTATGATTTCTCCACTGCTCAAAAGTTTGAGAATACCAAATGGGTGTGTGTCGTCTTCAATACCAATAAGTGTAGGGATCAGGAGCTTGACTGCAGTGGGGTATGTACACAGTGTTTATCAGACAGGGTGTAGTACAGTCAGAGCTAACTGACCTTTGTGGGTTTATCATCGTCCATCATCTTGAGTCAATCAAACCCCAACCTGACAACATGAGTGTGTTATATTGCCCCTGCCAGTAGCCTCCCAGTGTGTCCACATAAATGCTATCTCATATTCATAGACGCCCGCTTGTTCAAACCCCAAACTAAAATCTTTATATAAAAAAAACTGCTATGGAATTGTATGATGTGTATGATATGCCAGTATGGTTGGCACCAGGTATTGCTGAGTGGTGTTATTGATGCTGGTACCATAGACTTGTCAAGGGGCTTTTGTTATCAAACAACATACTTGAAGGATGAGACTAAAGTCCGGCCTATCCTATTTTTCTATGAAAGATTTGTTTCTACATCTCATAATAAACCTTAAGTAAAGAAAAACTTACTGCTTTAAACAAATTTATGTATAATGCAAGATTTTCAATGTGACCCACATTCCGACACAAGTTCACATATATGGAACAATTCTTTTAAAAAGTGAATAGGTGAAAACATTTGTAATGGCATGTGTCAATGATTAGAATGAAGTGAAAAATTAGTATTTAAACTATCAGCAATTGATTACTGAAGGCCAACAAGTTTCATGATTTACTGGTTATATGTATGTTGTACGTCACCCTTGCTATTTACTGATAATTGATTTAAATATCATGTTTAAAAATAGTTCTTTGATTTGATGGAAAAAGAAGATTGATCGCATATTCATTACAACTTTCCTTTTCAAAATTAAAGCTTATGAAAATTAGCTGATCACACAACACTTTTCGAAGGTTAAAAAGAACCGATTATTTGATTTAGTTGTGAAATTGGAGGTTTCATTCCCTTTGGCAGTCTGAAATTAAGCAAACCTTAACATATCTAAGGTCCTAACAGTGATCATACAAATGAGAGCAAAAACTAAGTCAGAAACAGCGCTGCAACTTGAACAAGTTTACGGTCACGGGGGGAAAAGAAATCAGTACAGGCAATTGGACTTGGGAATGCTACTAAGACTGGGCCATGGAGAGAAGTCAGTAGCCAACAGGGGGTAGACGCAGTATTTGGAATCTGATCCCATCAAGACAGGTTGGAAACCTACTGTGGTTAAAGTTTCTACAAGAATCTCCTCACATCCTCAGGTGTCACTATAATTGTTAACTAACCCAAGGTTGTAGAAACTTGCCCTAGGATAACGCAATAGGGGGTGCTTCCTACACCAACTGAGTCATCATTAGGACTTGTAATGTTACCACATCATTAGAGTGAATGCATTTTAAGATGATTGGCTTTAAAGGAATATTTAAGCCCATTATGTGTCTTTGGAAGAGTAAATTCATCCAAACCTTTTGGTTTCCATAAACACACCATTCAACCAACCTGTGAAAATGTCATCAAATTAATGAACCACACTTTGTTTATATTGAAAAACTTGTTTGTTTTGCCAAGGGTTTCTTGCCTTCATTAATCCCCATTCCGATTGACCCAATCAAAGTAACAGTGATTTGGGAGATCTACATTATTTCCTGACTTTGACAACACTTTTCGTCTGAAGTATTTCTATGGAGGATTGGTACGGGTATAAAGTTTTTAATCAGTCAGCTTTTTACGTTGAAAAACCCATGTGTTGTTTTCAGGGCAACTTTAAGAAGCTTTTGCCTTGTGGGGCAGGCTTTGTTTCAAAGTGGCTTGGGTTTCCAAGCCGAAAGTTACTGCTTCATTTCATAATGACTCAATCATCAAGTTGTAACATAAGAAACTGGTATGATTCATCAGTGGTTTTTTGAAGAGCGTATACATTTTGAATTCATTCCACACACCTAGATTGTGTTTTAATCTATAAATACAACAGCACAAAGGAATGTTTTTTATAATTAATAAACTATTCTATCTTTCTGGAAGTAAAACCAAGGGACCCTCCAAAGTTGCTGAGACCCGTTAGACGTGGAGATACTTGTACATAGAAGATGATAAAGATAAGTTTGTTTTTTAGATGTGGGAAGAAAAACCTAATGGTGAACACCAAACACGTGTTGGGACTGAAAACCCAGCTCCAGTCTGGGATTCGATCCGCGGTCCACAGAGGTGAAAGGCAGGGGGCCACTAAGCCAATCTTATGTAACCGTCAAGATGTCTTTACAAACATTGATGTAGAACAAGTAGCAACACGCAGGCAACATTAAAAAGATGTTAGGCTACATGTATAAATGTCAATCTAACAGCTACATGAAGTCTATGAAGTTAACAGAGTTAGACTTTATTAACTTTGACAACAACAGAGAGCCATTATGGTAATGAATACAGTTGTAATTTGTAGTTCTAGAAAAGAACTTACTAAAACACATTTTGATTCATTCAACAATAGAAGAGAATGGAGAGTTTTAAAAGTTTCCAAGTTTACAGTTAGTATAATTCATAGCTTGAAAATCAACAACTTGTTCGTGTCTTGAGTATTCTGTTTTGCATCAGAGAAAATTGAGCCCTGAAATTCTATACTGTCTTGCTCAGTGTTATTAAGTTAATGGTACCCTTGATAACAAACTTATTCATAAGATTAACATATTTTTGTTGAAATCTTATCAGGATCTAAATTGTTTTAGGCATCTTTCCTAAAGTTGAACAGAACTATCACATGAAACCAAATGAAACAACTCCTCCTTTTACGTGAAACCAAATAAAACACATCCTCTTTTTTTTCAAAGGCAGAATGTCCCAAGTTCGAATCCAATATGATTTGACTGTAGATTTCATTTCTGCAGGACTTAGATGTCACTGAAGACATCACTTAGTCAATTTTTACAAAATGATAAGTCAAACTTGAATATAAAAAAATAGTCCATCAGACTTTTATATAACTTTTATAACAACTAATTGAAGACATTTCAACTAATTCAAAAATGCTAATTTAATTTTTGCTAATACTATTTTTGTGTTCTGACTAATTGATAATTAGGACGTAGTACTTTTATTTTGAAATTAAGAAATGACGTTTACATTACAATTGGATTACTAAGATATTCATGACAGACTAATACAAATTTTGTAATCAGAAGGAATAAGACAAAAGCCAAAAGGTTTTTGTCGTTAAAAGTTTGCACGCGTTTCTAGTCTGTTCTTGCTGTATTAACGTGTGAACTATAGGTGCTGGCTCGCAGCTCAAATATGAAAGAACTCATTGACTTGTATGTTCCAGTCAAGAATGTTGATTGGTTCTAGATAGTGGGGATCATTTGAAATCTCTAGGACCAAGCATGGCACCTGATAAGTGACTTGTGAGAATGGACAGTCATGCATGGTCTCAATGTCCAAGTCGACTCAGCACTGCATGCAATGGTCGAGTTGTCTCTAAAATTCCATGTTATCAAGAGTGTCAGTACGAAGGAAATAGAGCTTAAAATTTTAAAATGAGATATTCGGATGCTTTTTTGCTGCCTACCAAAAGTTATAGCATAAGTATCTTCATTTGTTACTTTATTAAATGTTGTATTTGTTGTTGTTGTTGTTGTTGTTGTTGTTGTTGTTGTTGTTGTTGTTGTTGTTGTTGTTGTTGTTGTTGTTGTTGTTGTTGTTGTTGTTGTTGTTGTTGTTGTTGTTGTTGTTGTTGTTGTTGTTGTTGTTGTTGTTGTTGTTGTTGTTGTTGTTGTTGTTGTTGTTGTTGTTGTTGTTGTTGTTGTTGTTGTTGTTGTTGTTGTTGTTGTTGTTGTTGTTGTTGTTGTTGTAAAGCAATTTTACCAGCCTTGCAACAAACGTTTTGGCCATGCTAAATATTGAATGATTCTGAGTGACCAATGAAGAAAAGAACAAGACTAATTAGTTGTTGTTTAATTAAGTGTATGACTAAGAATAATTCATTTTCTGTTAGACTAACTAATTGTCTGTGTTGAATTATTCAACTTTGTGAATTACTAGTCTTGTGAACAATTAGTAAAATTAAACCAATTTCAATTTCAATAACATTACTCATATGTCAGTGTAATGACTAATCTTTCAATTGGATGACAAACCAAGATTGGTAAAATTAAACTATTTGAAAGACTATATTTTAAGTCAATAATTAACCAAGTTATGTTTTCAGTATATAATTGGCATAATATAGTGCCTCTTATATTGAGATCCTACTTTACTTCTCCTTTATATGATTCATCATCAATAGGCTAAATTTGCATTTTACAATTTAATAAACTTCTCATATTTCGAAAATAGCTTCATTAAGTGTTTTAAGAAGCTATTTTCGAAATTCCATTTCTACCATAAATTGCCAATCTATCTCTGAGGAATGCAACAATCGAAAGTTCAAGGTCTCCTTCAATACTCAGAACAGTTTTCAAGTTATTAGTCCTCCATGTTTGTCACTCTGAATTCTGCAACATTTATGTTTTCTAAGAAGGTTGCTCAAGTTAACAACGCCAAGGCTACCTATTTAATCCAATTCCATGGCATTCACCTGGGGTGAACCCACGTTCTGGAGACACAAGCTTGCAGCAGGGATAGTGGTACCACTTGAAGTAAAAAGAATTCCTCTGGTAAAGTGGACATAGCTGCGTTGTGTCAGAAACCGTGATCGGAGATTAGGAGTTGGGGGACCCCTGCTGAGAGATACTTTGTGTTAGGAAACCTGACTAGACCATTGAGTTATATCGTATACAACATTTATATGATTGTTCACCCAACATCAAAATAAAACAACACTTTTATGACCCATTCTTAAAGTATACATTGTTACACTGTATTGGGGGGGGGGGGGGTGGTGTTGGCTGAGTCCTTTCACTCAGTTGGTAGTTTGGGGTTTTTTTTACTCAAAAGCCTCCAGGGTCAACCTCACAGATTGTTGTTTTAAATTTTCTATAAAAAAATAATAATCTGAAAAGGTTTAGATGGGTGAGAGTTCTTGATGTTGATACAATTCTGTCAAAATACATCAAACAGTAAAAAATTGTAAACATTTATGGAAAAAAAATTACATTACCAGTCTCAACTTGTTCACGTTTTTAGTTTGATAGATTAGGGCAATAGCATAACTCTAGCATCAACCCTCCCACTGGTTTTAGTTCATGATAGAATTCATGCTGCTGTAGAATGTGTGTAAGTTCACCAGCAACAGATAAAACAAGCTTGAAAAGGGGCTTTCCGCTTAGGTAGTCGCAAAGAGCAAGTGCATTTAGTTCATTTTTTGTTTTAGATTAAATTAATTCCCTTCTCCATTTCATAAAATTCATTAAGTGGGCATGTTTAAGTGAACGCAACAACATATTTGTTGGGAATTTTGTGCATGTTCACATCAGGATTATTTTTATTTCAGTAATCAACAAATCGTCACCGACGCCACGAACTGAAACACTTTGCAAAAAAATACTTATTTTATTTTCAGTTTTTTGCATATATGTTTAAACAATGTTCAAAGATACCTACAATTTCATGAAGAATTCAACACTTTAGGAGCTTTACTTTCTTAATTATTATAATTAGGCATTGTAACATTGCACCAAAACTGACAATTTTCATCGCCACGAACTGACACAAAAGTTCAATTTACAATTGCAACCCACGGCACACACCGACTTCACGTTTCCATGAACTGAAACCAACCTTGCGTGTAGCGCGCTCAGTGACCTATTGTACATGTTCACAAACTGACACACACGCATTGTAATAAATTGCAGTGTCAGTTTCTGAAAATGGAATATGTCCGTTTGGGTTTATTTTTGATGCCACAAACTGAAACAAACCTTTCTTACTTTATTGCTTTTCGAGACGGATACAGTGTGGGTTCTAACCCACAGTGGGTTATGACCTATAGTCAGGGTGGGTTATTACTTACTGTAGTGTGGGTATAGTCAGGGTGGGTCATAGTCAGGTCGGGTTTTAGTCAAGGTGGGTTACAGTAACGGTGGGTTATAGTCAGGGTGGGTTATAGTCAGGGTGGGTTATATAGTCAGGGTGGGTTATAATCAGGGTTGGTTATAATCAGGGTTGGTTATACATGTAGTCAGGAAGGTATAGTCAGGGGTTATAGTCAGGGAGGGTTATAGTCAGGCTGGGTTATACACTGTAGTCAGGGTGGTATACTCAGGGAGGGTGGTATACTCAGGGAGGGTGGTATACTCAGGGAGGGTGGTATACTCAGGGAGGGTTATAGTCATGGAGGGTTATATAGTCAGGGTGGGGTATACTCAGGGAGGGTGGTATACTCAGGGAGGGTGGTATACTCAGGGAGGGTGGTATACTCAGGGAGGGTGGTATACTCAGGGAGGGTGGTATACTCAGGGAGGGTGGTATACTCAGGGAGGGTGGTATACTCAGGGAGGGTGGTATACTCAGGGAGGGTTATAGTCATGATGGGTTATAGTCAGGGTGGTATACTCAGGGAGGGTGGTATACTCAGGGAGGGTGGTATACTCAGGGAGGGTGGTATACTCAGGGAGGGTGGTATACTCAGGGAGGGTGGTATACTCAGGGAGGGTGGTATACTCAGGGAGGGTTATAGTCATGGAGGGTTATAGTCAGGGTGGTATACTCAGGGAGGGTGGTATACTCAGGGAGGGTGGTATACTCAGGGAGGGTTATAGTCATGGAGGGTGGTATACTCGGGGAGGGTTATAGTCATGGAGGGTTATAGTCAGGGTGGGTTATAGCCAGGGTGGTATACTCAGGGAGGGTGGTATACTCAGGTAGGGTGGTATACTCAGGGAGGGTGGTATACTCAGGGAGGGTTATAGTCATGGAGGGTTATATAGTCAGGGTGGGTTATAGTCAGGGTGGTATACTCAGGGAGGGTGGTATACTCAGGGAGGGTGGTATACTCAGGGAGGGTTATAGTCATGGAGGGTTAAAGTCAGCAGGGTGTCACCATTCTTAAAAATAGTATACAAAACGTGAACTAAATCAGCAAAAACAAACAAACAAACAAACAAACAAATAACATGGAACTTAATGCTCCGTTTAAAAATACTCTCAATGCGACTTTGATTATGTAAATACAGGCTTTTTTAAATTGAGCACTTTTGTCTATGGCAAAAGTGACTATTACTTGTCTTTGTTATAAAATGTTGAGCCAAATCAGATAAGATGATCTCTTTCATCAGATTAGTTTCATTTATACCTTGCAGCAGGTTCTATTTAGACCAACCAATTATAGAAATGAGGACAACAACATAATCAATCATTCATACAATGTAGTCACTATCAACAATCTCCCACTCAAAAGTGAAAACCCTGAACCGCAACAAGACCACAGTGCTGTGGTTTTTTCCACACAAATCTGTTTGTTGCTATTGCACAAATATTATGCTGCTTGAGGGGACAGGTAATTCTTGTAAACTGTCATTAGGTTTTACATCAAGTTTGCTTGACTGACTTACTATCGTATGTGTGCAAATTCACACTCTATTGGAATTATTTGTTGCTGGTGGCGACACACATTTCTTGAAAACCTGTCATTTGGTTTACATTTAACACCATGAGTACTAACTTGCCATTGAATCTGGTCTGTGTTTTGTTTGGGACAAAATTTTCAGCTACATAGGTGCTGTTGCTTTCTGTGATCTTTCCTCTCATCTGTCATGTATGTTCATGCATCAAGAATGAAACATTTACAAACAAATTTAGGAATAAGATTCAAAGGCAGGCATAGAAATAAGCCGGCAGATATCAAAAGATAAGTTCCCATCAAAAAAAATAACTCACACTTCCAGAATGATTTTATTTTTATTATTATTTATTGGTGATTTGTTAGATGATTTTGTATAAATAATGTTTACAAATGTAGAATTTTACATTAAAGTAGTCAAAGTTCTTTGACATTGATCATTCATTTTAGTCAAAGATAAAATAGTATCAAATGCATTCATACATGATGAGACTCATGCCTACTGTACTTGATATTTTGCTTAAACATTTTGATAAGATTAAACTTTAATTTAGAAATAAATAATCCCAAACTTTTTCTTGTTAAGTCTCCGTTGATCAAGTTGTACACTTGAGATGTAAGTTGACTAAGGAACCAAAGGGCCAATATGAAACCCAAGTTTGACTTGATACCACCATGTCTGTATTATTCACCACAATACATGTTCAAATTGCTGCAGGAAGTCCCCATCTTGAAAAATTGACAGGTTTAACCAGATGGTCTGGTCTATATCAAGAATGCTAAATTTACAACCAAAGTTATGAAACTGACAATGAAAAACACTGGTAAGTGTGCCCAGAATGGAATTTTGTATGAGAGTAACCAGTATGTCTTTATTTTGTCACAATATTCTAAAGCTAAGCTCTCTTTTACATACTTACCACTTCAGGTCAGTATTCTGATTTTTTTCCGTGCCCTTTGCGGTGTTATTTTTCTAAACCTTTTGGAACTTCTAGAAAATTTGTTTTCCTTTGAAAATATGGTTGTCACTATGAACTCTTACTTGACAATGGAAAGATAACAAAGGGTCTCATAATTAGCACAACAATTTGTTGTTGTCTTGTGAGAATCACAGAACCTCGGCCTTAAGCCATGGCTAATAGTCTGCCAAATACAATGATTTAAGCATCAGTCACAGGCAGCCCGTCCATTCTTGTATGCCCCATTTGTACATAACAAAAGGTCTGGAATTGGGGATTAGACAATTACTCCTGGAAAAAGACATAGTATGACCAAGATTTCCAGAACCTTCTACCATGTCTACTCTTCCTTGTACGTGTGAAATGAAATGTAGCATGTTTGGTGCATGCTAGAGAATGGAATATCCGGGCGAATAATCACGTCAGACGTCCGAAGGGACCCAGCAATTTTTTTTAGAGCCCTTCAAAGTTGTTCCCGGTGTAGAAAACCTTCCACCGTGGGCCAGTTTAGAACAATTTTGCATGTATACGCGTGATCCGGGGTGGAGTGGTTTAAAGACTTTTAAGTGTTACAAAATAACAGAAAATATATTTACCTTTCAAATCGTCAAAGTAAACATCTAGAAACTTCACTTATCTTGGCCAAATTATCAGAATCTCAACCAATTTTGAAGATTTGTTTATAACCTCAGAGATTATTTTATATTGATCTCCATTGACCACTTTGCAAACAAATGTGATAGGCCTTTAGGCCTACATATATGTACTGTTTTTTTTATTCTGATTCCAGAAACACATTTTGTAAGCTAGTAGATTTATTGTTTCTGAAGTAGATGTGAACTGTAAAGGAGCACAGGAGGGGGAAGTTTTGGGACAAGGGGGAATGAAATCTGATTATTGAATTCTTACCTTTTTCCTAAGACGACTCCCAGCCAGTTCCTTCACATGAAACATCCCACTCCCATAGAGAGGCAACTGCTTGCAAAACTCAACGTACATCTGCTTCGCCCTTGAACTCCGCTCCGAGGGATCATGTACATCCACCAGAGCGCTGGAGTAACACTGAAAACACCTCTTAGCAGACTTCTGAACAGCCCGGATGTTTGTGTACCCGCGGGGAAGGCATCTCTTCACCCTATCCAGGCAGAGTTTATCCGCTGCATCCTCAGGAATGCTGGCTGTGGAGTGCGGGGCGATAGCAGTTGGGCCACCTCCAGATAAGACAACTCCGGTCCGTAATGGACTGTTCTCAGTATTGGGGATGGGGACTTTGCACGGCCCAGAGGTCTTCAAGATTCCATATCTGTCATCTGAGCTTAGACCCGGATGAGGATGATGACCAAGGTGAAGCATGCCATCTGTGGTGGAGGGACCCTGATGGCTAAATGTTGCGTCGTCAAGAAAATCGTCAATAATGGGTGTTTCAACGTCCTCAGCAGGGAGATCCAATGTGACGGTCGGGAGACCCATGACAGTTGGCTGGGTAGTCAGGGCCATCATCTGTTGCTTTTGGTGTGGATGATGGGGTTGGCTCGACGATGCTTGGCCTGGTGAGTCAGACAGCAGCTGCAGAGCTGCTAGTTTCACTGCATCCTCCTGACTGCATGGGAGATGCTCCTCAATAATCTCTCTATTCAACTGAAATTATAAACAAAAAATTGTTTTTGAAAGAGTGTTTACAGCTTTCAAAACAACCCGCACAATACTTTTGACGGGTTTAGTCACCATTAAACAGCTGTTTTGGTGAAAAGGACAAATTTGTGCAACATACATGTCATTTTTAGACAAGTTGCATCAGCTGATCTAGGTTCAATAATGTTTGCTGCAAGGATGTCCCAGTGTCTTTTCTGGGTGTCTTCTGACATGTCTTAACACCCTACTAATTATTTTATAAAAGAAGTATTGTCAGTTGCCAATTTGATACCCAACAATGTATGCTTAAATTTACACTATCAAATCCTGACCTATTTCCAATCTCTGGCAAAAACCCTCTATGTTTGTTTGAAGTTCAAAAATGAAACCTAAAGACAGACTGTCATGACTGTGATTCTAAAAACAGTAACTGGTATGGAATTTAATCTTACATTGTAGTCTTCATGTACAGCGTTTTAACCAATGTTTCCACTTTTTGGAAGCTACATGTACAATGTATACTGGTCTTTCAAAACCACAACTCCTAACAGACAACACAGGTAAAGTGCTGACTGCAAACTACATGTTCATACTCTCACTCTCATACTCTACAGTTCCATGATCACTCATTGGGAAACTGACCACAGGAACTGGAACTAACAACTTCTAAGTGATGTTGATGACTCACATGTTGAGATTTGCTAAGAACAAGCACATCAACATATCAAGTAATCAAAACATGTTTTATTATTTCTGTTGACAGCATCATTGAATAAGTGGGAAACCCCAAAACAACTGAAGTCAAGTTAAAGACCTACTTGAACTTCGAAAACGGCAACAAGTGATCTTTGCTGAAATTCATTTAAAATGTTTTCAATCAACTAGGAAACTTTGTTCACATGAGATTAGACAGATATTAATAGTGTAAAAAAAGAATCACTTTGAATACAGCTTCTCCGGTGCTTTTCAGAAAGATTTGTGAAAAGCCCTGTTTTCGTCATCACTAATTTTACGTCATTTGTGGGTGCTCCGTTTTAAAAGGCCGCTTTGTTGTAGCAAACTCCCACACATGACGTCAAAGTATTGTCATTTTGACACACGCCGTCAAAGGCAGAAGTGTTTCTAGTTTTCAAAACCTTGAGGTTTGGCCTAATTTTTTGATCGAAGATTACAAACAATTCAGATCTAAATAACATTTAAATGATAAACAAACACATTATAAACAAGTTTAAACATTATATAACCATTAAAACAAACAAATTCACTCAAGTACCTGCTTAAGTCAAAAGTTCAAATGAATTACCATTGTGATCTCTTTTAATATCTGTATATTGTTTACATTTGTCTTAATTACATACATGTTGTCGTAGTGTGGATGAAGACCACAATTTCCCTAAAACATTTGCCAGCTATTAATCGTAAAAACCAGTTTTAGACACAACCTGTAGAAAGAAGAATCACACATCTAAACAATCAAAAACTTCTACATCTTAGCAAGAGATTTGTTTCCCAGCAAAATCAGTCATGGCTTTAAGAGCATTGACTTGTTTAACTGCATTTAAGGCTACCAACATTAATGAAAGCAATAAAAACCATTAAATCAAATGAAATATGACATACTTGTTTCTTCACTTGGCCACCACAAAACAAATAATCACCATTTCTATGTTGAGCAAATCCAGCATACACCTGTACTATGTAGCCATGACTGTTTCCCATACAATAGGCTCTGTAAAACTAGCCCGAATGACAACATGCATATTCCCGCAAACATTTTCGATGCAACTTCAATGATTAGTGAACTTCATAGTCAGCATTCTATCGCATAATTTCCCATAATTTCCCCTAGCCAATGTGTTGACTTCACTTTGCAACCTAACACTACTCAAGTTAATGAGAGAATTACTGGAGAGTTGTTTCTGACGCAGGTAATAAGTGTCGTAACCTTTCCAACGACTGCTTACATTGCCAAGCGAGCATTTCCACAACCATTAAATCAAAATTGTCTTTTCTTTTCTGTTGAAATCCGAGTATGGTTTCTAACTAGACAGCTTTGATTTAAATGCCACAAGTTGCTGGGGGGTAATTCCCCTCCCACTGCCCCCCTCCCCCCCCCCTCCCACTGCCCCCCTCCCCCCCCCCCCCCCTTCATTGAGATTTTCTCGAATGACTGTGTTTAGAAATTAGGTCGTCTTATCAGGTTTCTAAAATTTATTTATCGTGTTTATTTGTGTACATTCTCAGGTGGACATTTTTTTTTGTTGACCGTTTGTCTGGGAATTAATCAATTAACGGAAATACTCAGTGATGAGGGCAATATACTTATTGATAGACATAGGGTCTTTAAAGACTGTTCTTTCACCAAGGAAACAAATTAGGCCAATAGACTGAACCAAAACAAAGCCAAGTTACCTGCATTTTATTCTCGTGTAAAAATTATTTATTTTAGGACTTACACAAAAAATAATAATAATAATTTCTGCAGGATTATCCAATACGACTAAACTGCTGTAAAATTAAAAACGAAGTGTCCCATTTGTTTATTTCCCAAATAAATCATGAAGTAGACCATTCAAATTAAAACCATGGTGTCCAACAGATGCATAGAGTCTCACGCCCCTCTGGCTATAATACTACTGCAAGAATTATTGTTATACCCTACTTCAAATGCTGGAAGGTGACCTACATATGTACATATGTAGATTCCTGACCAGCCAAACTAGCGTGATATCTCTAGTACCCCGGAGTGCCTTGTCTAAAACTACTAGCATTCTGAGTTGACAGCAAATTTCTTCCATCATTATGATTGTGCATCCATCTTTGTTTTCTTATTTAAATCAATGTGTTCAAACTGAGGCCGAGGGGGAAAAAGCACAGTTCATTGTTCATTTATTATTTTGTTTACATGACGCAATTATTGCTTTCACAGATAAGGGGCACTGAGAGTTGACAGAAATGGTGACAAGGCGGAAAAGATCTACTATGGACGTATACATTGTGCCTTCTGCATTAGTCCCTTTAATACAGTCAATGATTATTTCCTGCCTCATTGCTCCCACCCCTATCCCCCTCCCTCACTTTGAAAGGACAAAACAATTATAGTTTATAAGTCTTGCTCAAGGACCTAAACCCCACTCTTGCATCATCTGAACTTGAGTCTTTGATTGTTTAATGCCTTAAAGCATGTCATGTAAACCACCCTGACACAACTCATCAAAGACACACTACTGAGTCCAACAGATGCCACTGTCATCACATTCAAGACACCAATAGTAGTAGAAGAAATGATCCAATCTTATTGATTATAGGAAACAGATTTGAAGAATCTATTAAATCAAAATACTGCCCTCTTGTGACAGCTTTGTATCACTATCAGTGACTACATGTATCAATAATCAAATCTGGAATTTGCCATGGTCTTAGCCTATGTAATCCTTGATACAAATGTTCACGCTTAAAGGGAAGGTAAATACGTTTGGTAATCACTCTTAAAATTAATGGCTATAAAAATTTATTGGTTAGAAGCCTACAGCAGCTTTCGATGGTAAAGCATTTTCAGAACCATTGCACTTAGTCAAGGTGTTCTTACATGTAGGCCCCAAAATTTGAATCTGAGAAACGTTACTGTCAGAAACGCTTCTCAGATTGTGTATTCCTATTGGGGATTATTCTTCCTCCGGATTTTCGGCAATATCTCAAAAACACGTCTTCGCTTCGAAATGAAATGTTCACAGGTAAGTTTTACATTGATATAGGATTTTAAAACACAATCGAACATTTCCAAAAACTAAAGGTATATTTTGCCTTTAAATTGCAATATGCAATGTACTATTCATTAAAATCAGACATTGTTTTGGCCCCCAAAAAATAAATATATATATATTATAAAAAATGAAATAAATAAAAAATAAATAAAATAAATAAACTAGGAAAAAAACAAAAACAAAAAAATGCAATCCCTTGCATGAAACAATCAGAGCAGCAACACTATGCTCATCAAGTTTTTCTCAAATTTGATACCATTGAACCTTTAATAGCAATAACATTTATAAAATTTATAAAAACTTCCTGCCAATGTTTATTTACGTGTATAATATTTATCAATTGTTTGTATAATTTGTTTATTTCTTCAACTGATTACAAATACATTTGTACCAGTGTACATCATGCACAAACACACACACAAGTGTGTAAATACCGGCAATCGTGGACCCTCCTTTGTTCAACTCTTTGTGATAGCAACCGTGGACCACAATGCTTTCCTTTGTGATAGCAACCATGGACCTATTGTCCCTTTTGTTATAGGTCCCTGGTTTGAATGTGGATACCTACACTTCCCGGTGCACACACCATTGTGGGGACTTCCTATTGTTGTTCTATTATTCCCTTTTCTAAAGAATCACATTGTGGGGACCCAGTTTAACAAAGAAAAACGTTGTGGGGACCTTTGTTCCATTGTATAAAAGTCCCCACAGCTCTGGGTATGCCTACCTACCCACACACACACACACATGTATCCAGCAATCAGCAATCCTGGACCCTCCTTTGTTCAACTCTTTGTGATAGCAACCGTGGACCACAATGCTTTCCTTTGTGATAGCAACCGTGGACCTATTGTCCCTTTTGTTATAGGTCCATGGTTTGAATGTGGATACCTACCCACAGGCCTAGGCTTACACATGTGCAGCTTTTGTGAAGTAAATGTGGATGTTTAGGCCTACAGATGTACATACATCATTAAATTCTAACAATGTAATATAGTTAATTGAGTAATGAAGCTAAGAATAATACATGTAGGGCCAAGAAAACATGACTGAAAAGTTTATTTTACTACTAGGCACATAAAATAGATAACTAACCTTTAAAAAAACTCCATCATGAGGCTGTCTCATTTTATGATTTTCTATTAACACAATTGTTGCAAAAGTAGTGTTTAGTGAAGGGCTTACAGTGGTATTAAATATAAAAAAAGATTCCAACCTAATGGATTTGTTCAGCAGTCTCCATAGAGTTAGTTCATGTAGTTAGTACAATATGAATTTTGAAGCATAACCTGTGCAAATGAATGGTTCACTATACACTTCAGCCATGGATCATTGAGTATCAAGTACAGTTGGCTGGAGCCACTGTACATGACTACTAATACAAACAGCAACAGGATCTTAATGCATTCCATGATGCACTGAGACAAAATCATCTCTACATGTAGATATTCTTCAACTAATCAACGAGTTGACAAGGCTCAATTTTCATGTTATTCCATTTGACAGGGTATTTTTATGTTGTCTGTTCAACTTATTCACGAATTGGCCATGTTACAGTGTAAATACATGTACAGCTCTATGTTTATGGCACATGTATGCTCACTACACATTCGCAGCTGAGGACTTTCCTTTCAAATGTCATTAGATTTTGGTTCATGAAGTAAATCCCCTAAGCTTTGTGCATGCAGCAAGTCAGCTACTTATACATAATGTACAAAGTACAGTGTGCCTGATGTCAGACTCTAGGCCTACAGCCCAACTGTCAGATTTCTTTTGAAAAAGACAAGCAAAATATGGCATGTTATGAATATACATGTAGCACAGTTTGTTATCAGCCATACATGTAAACATTAAATTAAACAATAGCTCACATTTTCTATTTATTATGACATGGTCCCAGATGAATTGTTTGATGTCATTGTGCTATTATTGTCAACTATCATTCAAGGTTTTAGCCAGGATTTGGTAAAAGGGTGTCCAAATCTGCTGGAAATTTAAAAACTGGGTGTCCAAATTGTTCACTTACAATACATTTACATGTAAATGACAGATGAAACAGGGTGTCCAAATTTAAAACAGGGTGTCCAAAAGACACCCAGACACCCCTCTGGCTAACACTATGCTATCATTGAATGCCAAAGTTTCTTTAAAATTATTATTAAAAGTTTGTTTTACTCGTTTCATTGGTGTTGTGAAGGTTAACATTATAAATGGATATTCATGGCTTATTTGGTTAATATTTATCTTACCTTTTGATACAGCTGATCTAGATCATCTCCATACAGAACACAAGACTTCTTGACAATCATTGCCGGCAGACACGCAATACTCTGCAACGCACTAATGGATGAGTTACTGGACACCTGTGATATCAACGAGGCATTCCTCTTGAATTTATTCATGGGTCCTGATGGCACCGCAGCAGAACGACTCCCAGTTCGAGAAGAGCACGAGCCAACCGAAGCCACATCTTCCAGGTCAGGGGATGCAAAGCGAAGGCTTCCGGTGGAGGAGATGCTCGGGTTGTGTTGGAGAGGGTAGGGTCTGTCTGGTGTCTTCTTCTGCAGGAGGGCTGTCTCTGCTGGGGTTGTCAGTACATTCTGAATCTTCTTGATCAAGGGTTGGAAGTTTTCATTGAGGGGTGGTAGGCGTCTGATAAGAAGGGATGCCTCCTGGCGTAGGAATGCATTGTAGTGGAAATCTTCTGGAATTGTATCCAGCCATCTCATCAGCATCAAACAAATCTAAACGATTTTATGAAAAAGAAAAAAAATAAGCTGATTGTTAATTGCCTTTTAACTACAGGACCTATGGTAAATGCACCCCAAAAAAGTTAATGGCCTGACATTTTGAACGTAGCAGAACCTGTTTTCAGGGCATCGCAGAAAAGGAAGATCCAGAAGGATTTGGGCCATGTTTCAGCTGTGAGAGGATTTATAAGGAATTGGTCAGGTTAATTTTGACACTAGAGGAAATAGAAGGATTTGAGCCTTATGCAGCTTGGCCAAATTTGAAATCCGAAGGATATGGGCTGTTGGCGGATGGTAATTTGATGGTGAAGCCTGTAACACGAGGATAAAGGAGGGTTTGGACTATTAGTCATATTGAGGAAAACAAGTAATTTAGAAGGATTTGGGCACTTTGAACTTTTAAGTTTCTACTTCTGAAGGATTTGGGCTACATGTATCATGTGTAAGGAAAGGGGCCTAGTCTGTTTGGGTTACCCCTAAAATCCTTGAATGGTCAGAGAACTTAGATACAATCATTGCAACTAATAGATCCCATTGCATTACATGTAGCTGCCATCTTTGATGACAAACAATGGCAATGTACGCGCCACGCATAACACTCGACCAATGACAGGTTTTCCTTTGTCATCGATGATGGTAATTTTTGAGCTTGTGAGCTCATGTGAAATCCATGAGTACAGTTTAGACTTTGTTTCCTCTTAACTTTCAAGATTACAAAGAATGAACATCCAACCTTTGTCTGTAGTCTTGTGTTAGATTCCCACTCAGCCTTAGAGTCTGTCTCATCAGCCCGTGTCAAACTCTGGACACATCGCAGCGTGGTGAGTAGGGTGTGCTCCAACAATCTCAGCAGGATGATGGGATGTATGCTTATTGGCAGCGTCTCCAGGAGGGTATCTTGGAAGCAACAGAAACGGCAGCGGTCCGTCAGCTTGCATTTTGGCGTCTTCAGTGAGCGTCTTGAGTGTGGAGGATAAGACTCAGTAATCTGAGGATGAAAATGTACTGTAGTAAGTAAATCCTTAAATTAGTACCTGTAACCCAATAAACATACCAAGGCAATCTCCACTGCATGGCAAGATCAAGGTAGTATTTGTAGAGTAATATAAATGTGCCCGGATTAAGTTGATAAAAATGTTCAGCTTTATTTCAAATGAATCTACTCTTTTTAAAATTGATGAGTCATATAGAAATTTGAACAGTCTGCCAAAAAGGACAGCTAACAAGTTATTGTTAAAGACAACGGAGCATTTTTCCAAAATTTATCCTCATCGCTAAATGCTTTGAGGGATGACCTCATTATTTTTATTTTTTTACTTAAGTCCGACATTGACATTGGAACAACAAAAAAGTGTATGTCTTTTTTTAAATAACTTGTCGATTCAAAATTACTTCTCAATAAAATGAAAGTCTTAAGTTGGCTGTGACTATTGCTATGAGAGTTAACTGCAGTCAGTTGTGGCCATTGGCCCATTGCTAGTGTTAACTGCAGTCCACTGAGGCCATTGGCCCATATAGTTATAGTTAACTGCAGTCTGCTGTTGCCATTGGCCAATTGCTAAAGTTAAATGCAATCAGCTGTGGCCATTGGCCCATAATACAGTCAGCTGTGGCCATTGGCCCATTGCTAGTGTTAACTGCAATCAGCTGTGGCCATTGGCCCATTGCTAGAGTTAACTGCAGTCGGCTGAGACCATTGGCCCATAAGTACAGTAAGCTGTGGCCATTGGCCTTTTGCTACAACTAACTGCAGTCAGCTGTGGCCATTGGCCAATTGCTAGTGTTAACTGCAGTCGGCTGAGGCAATTGGCCAATACAAAAATGCTGTCAGCTGTGGCCATTGGCCCATTTCTAGTGTTAACTGCAGTTGGCTGAGGCCATTGGCCCATAGTTAGAGTTAACTGCAGTCCACTGAGGCCATTGGCCCATAGTTATAGTTAACTGCAGTACTTCTGCTGTTGCCATCAATTGGCCAATTGCTAAAAGTTAACTGCAGTCAGCTGTGGCCATTGGCCCATTGCTAGTGTTAACTGCAGTTTGCTGTGGCCATCGCTATTCTGCAGTCAGCTGTGGCAATTGCTAGAGTTAACTGCAGTCTGCTGTGGCCATTGGCCCATTGCTAGAGTTAACTGCAGTCTGCTGTGGCCATCGCTAGAGAGTTAACTAAATGGAGCAGCTGACTGACAATACAACTTACTTGAACACTTTTACTCCAAAACCTGATGTAGGTACATGTGACAAACCCATTGATTTTGACTGTGCATCGCGGCTTCGTTGTGTGTGACCAGCGCGGAGCAGCTAATCCTGTGGCACTATTCTTGTATGCTGCCGGGTACCAGCTAATTCCGTGCGATGCTAAAACAGCATAGGGAATCATGTGCATTAAATCCTACCGATGATCGTCGTCTTCGATTTTTTTTTTCTCCGATACATGAAACTTGAGTATTAAAGTTGCGTCCGAAAATTAAAGCCGTCAAAGTCAAGTAAGATATAGCCAATTACCTTTATACCTTTGTTGACATTTCTGCCAAATGTGGTGGTGATTGGATGTTTCACACATGTTTTTTTAGGACTCGCAAAAAACCTGATAATATTTTGTGGACGGCGTCATGGCTGCCAACATGGCGGATGTGTTGCAGTTTTCACAAATGTCACGCGCTATAGAAACTAACTTCAGAACACATTGTATTGGGTGTTGTTTTCGGGAAATTTAGCATTTATACTGATGTTACAACATTAAATTAAATATTCTTTGGTATTTAATTGAAATAATGCATTTCTGGAGCTGATGATGCTTGATTTTAATGGACAAGTATTGGGCGCCGCCATTTTGGAATGATCCCAATCATGCCAATCAAAATACGACGTAATCGGCCGGCCGGGCTGTGGGCGGAGCGGATCCGTAAAGCAACCATTGAAATGTTCGCACCCTCGCTCCGCCCATAGCCCGGCCGGCCGATGACGTCGTATTTTGATTGGCATGACTGGGATCATTCCAAAATGGCGGCACCCAATACACATCGCACAATTATTGTTTGAAATATCTCTTTTTACAGTTATTTGTTCATTGAAAATGTCCATAAATAACATTGTGCCAAAAAGTGGTAAATGAATAAAAATTAATTTAAAGAATTAATTAATTTAAAATTAATTAATGAAAATTAATTAATTTAAAATTAATTAATGAAACCTAATTAATTTAAATCTTAAAATCTTAATTGCAGTTACATGCACTATGTATATATTCAAAGAGCTTATAATATTTCTGAACCAACAGGATTTCCTTCTGAAATCCATGAGTACAGTTTAGACTTTGTTTACTCTTAACTTTCGAGATTACAAAGAATGAAAATCCAACCTTTATCTGTAGTCTTGTGTTAGATTCCCACTCAGCCTTAGAGCCTAATTAATTTAAATCTTAAAATCTTAATTGCAGTTACATGCACTATATAGGCGCCCTATATGCATTAGTAACCACTCCTCTGACTTCAACACTACCCACAAGATTCCGGTTGTCAGTCATCCTAATAATTTCTCAAAACCAACAGTTCAAGGGAGCAAACGTGGTGTTTGTTTAGAGAATTTGAAGTCTGTATCTTCCAGCGATGCATCTCTAATGAACTTTTGTGCACTTAATGCTCGTTCGGTTGTTAGCAAAGTGGACGGGTTTATTATTTTGTTTTGAGCAACAATTTAGATATTGTAGCCATTACTGAAACCTGGATAAAACCAACAGACAGAATCACCATCACTGCAATCACGCCAAATAGTTACTCCTTTCCCCACTCACCAAGAATAAACAGGTCTGGTGGAGGGGTTGGTATCCTTTTTCGTTCCGGTCTTAATGTGACTTTAAAATCTGAAATGACTGTTTACTCATCATTTGAGGCTATTCATGTTGAAATCACCTCAAATTCGAAGACAATCCGTCTCATCAATGTGTACCGTCCCCCGAGTATGCCGAATGTGACTTTTGGTCTTTTTCTTCATGATTTTGAGGGCATTGTTTTTGTTGGTGATTTTAATATTCATATGGATAATTTAAATGATACCAACGCCATCCGGTTTAAGACCATATTACAATCCTATGGTCTTCATCAGCATGTCTCAGGGTCAACGCACATTCATGTACATGTATGGGCATTATCTTGACCTACATACTCATAACTGTGAAAATGCTACACTTGTTTCTGGTATTTATCTTCATCCTGGGTTATCTGATCACTTTGCTGTTATGTCTCGATTATCACTTCAGAAACCACAACCCCCTAAAGTTATTATTACAACACGTAACCTTAAGTCTATTGATGTTGATGTTTTCCGCAATGATCTGGTTGTGTTACTCTCCGACTTCGATATGACTTCTACCAATCTCGACTCTTGTGTGCAAAATTATGAGGTTATCCTTGGTAGTCTTTTGAATAAGCATGCACCAGCTCGCACTAGATCTGTTCGTTTGAGACCTCATAGTCCTTGGTTTAATACGGTTGCTATACAGACTGCTAGAAAGCTGCGCAGGGTTCATGAGAGAAAATGGAGGCACTCAAGACTAGAGATTGATAGACAGTTATATTGTAATCAAAGACAAAAGGTCAATGAATTAATTAATGTAGCTAAGATTGAATATTACTCCTCTCAAATTACAGATTGTTCAGGAGATCAGAAGAAACTATTTAAAGTTGTTAATGGGTTACTAAATCAAACAAAGAAAAAGCCTGTATTACCCAGTAGTGTATCAGATGCGGTTCTGGCAGATAGTTTTTCTCACTATTTCAGCAACAAAATTGTTAATATTCGTAGTATTTTCCCTGTAGCAACTACTTCTACTATATCGTCAACTAACCATTTACCTGTGTGTGCTCATGTATCAAATATTTCCCAGTTTGAATCTACTACTGTGTCTGAGATTATAAAATTAATAAGTAGTTCTCCTTCTAAATCATGTGAACTGGACCCCATACCTACAGATCTTTTTAAAAAATGTATTGATGTTGTAGCACCTCTTATTACTACTATTGTGAACCAGTCCTTTGAGCAAGGTAATTTTCCAGACAGTCTTAAGACAGCCTACATTCGTCCCCTAATCAAGAAGCCAGGTTTAGATATTGAGACTTTTTCTAACTACAGACCGGTGGCTAATTTGAAGTTTATTGGCAAGACCATTGAGCGCATTGTTGCCTCCAGATTGAATACTGTTATCTCTGACCTTGCTGATAAATTTCAATCAGCATACAGGTCCAAGCATAGCACATTTTATGTGCTATGGATGAAGGCCATGTGACTGCCCTGATTCTGCTTGATTTAAGTGCGGCTTTTGACACCGTGGATCACACTATTTTGCTCAAGAGACTACGTGATATTATTGGTTTAAAAGGTAATGCCCTTAAATGGTGCCAATCCTATTTGCAAAACAGACCACAGCATGTTCGCATTGGCAATTCCACATCGGATCCGGATGTTCATGATCTTTCGGTCCCTCAGGGGTCGGTTCTTGGACCGCTGTGGTTCACAGTGTACACCTACCCAGTTCATAGCATCATCATGAAACACAAACTGAACTATCATGTATATGCTGATGACACTCAGTTATATTTCTTCTTTAAACCATCCAAAAATTTTGCTGATGAGAGCATCAGTCGTATTGAAACATGTGTTGGTGAAATTCGTGTTTGGATGCAAGAAAATTTCCTTAAGCTTAAAATGACAACAAAACTGAATTTATGATACTTGGTTCACGCCAACAACTCTCTAAAGTTACTATTCCCCATATTAATAAAGGTGACTCCGAAGTTACCGTTGTTACCAAAGCTCGTAATCTTGGTGTGATATTCGACTCTTCCATGACACTTAGTTCGCATATCTCTAGTATTGCACGTTCTACGACATTTCACATTCGTAATATAGGCAAAGTAAGGAAATATTTAACACAAAATGCAACTGAGCAGATAGTCCACTCGGTCGTAGTTTCCAGACTTGACATGTGTAACTCACTTCTTTATGGTCTTCCTTGTACTCAAATTGAACGTCTTCAGCGTATTCAGAACTATGCTGCTCGTGTTATTACCTTGACTAAAAAGTCCTGCCATATAACGCCGATTTTGAAAGAATTGCACTGGTTACCAGTAAGCAGTGGGATTAAGTATAAACTTCTGCTTTTTGTGTATAAATCACTCACCAACAATGCCCCTGCATATATTGATGATCTTCTCAAACCATACAATCCTCCTCGCAAACTCCGGTCTTACAATTCTAGCTTCCTTATTGAGCCCATATCCAATCATTCATGGGGAGACCGATCTTTCTCACATGCTGCCCCACGCCTATGGAACAAGTTGCCAGCACTAGTAAAATCATCTGTTTCTTTAACCCAATTTAAAACAAACCTTAAGACACATCTTTTCAATCAAGTATTTGAGTAAATGGTTTGATTTTTACCCTTCAATGTTTTTCTTAGATAATATTGCATTTGTATTGTATTTCTCTACCACATGTTCTGGATTTCTTCTTAGCTTAGGCTTACGTTTCTATTTTGGTTATTGTACATGTGTATGTTATTGTTTGTATTTAGCGCCATGAGCACTTTGATGGATTTGTGCGCTTTATAAGTTTTCATTATTATTATTATTATTATTATTATTATTATTATTCAAAGAGCTTATAATATTTCTGAACCAACAGGATTTCCTTCTGAAACGTTGATTTACCTTGAAGTGAGCCAAAAAAACGCCTCAAAAATGGTCACAAAATGGAGGTCAAAATTCAATCATAAATTTCTGACTTAAAACACCATAACTCATTTAATATTTAACCTAGAAACAAGTAATTGGTATCAAAATGATGTTCCCATTGTGCTCTTTCCCAATTATAAATGGATTGATTAAATTTGTCACATACCTAATAATATGTACAAATCTATTGCTCTGTATCTACGATTGTTCACCTTATAACATTTCAACTGGGGTTGATTTATGCTATTGTGCTGGCTAATTTAATTTCTGCCACTGAGAACATGCAGTGACCTTTTTCATAGGTCCCTGTATCTGTGTGTGTGTGTGACAATTTTGGATCGTACGTACACTACAGAAACAAGTTGCAAAAAATCTTACCTGCAAGAAGCCACTAATTTCACAAGATTCACATTCCATGGCGGCATACATTTTTTTGCGGTGGGTTTTGGACGTCATATTTTCCTCATTAATCCGTCATTTTCGTGAAATAATGCAGCTCCCTATGTAAAAAATACCCATTTTGTTCGTCTTCTCACAGTGTCTGCCGTGCGTACGCGAACAATCGCGTGTAAGACGCAGGATGCATGACGCGCACATCTTGCGTTGCGTTCGCATGTTAACGCTGTGCAGTCAAGATACTGTGAGACAAATTTGGTGCGATTGCGTTGTATGCGTAATCAGCACCCGCGCAGACATACGAGAACACACGCAATGGCCCGCGTCTTGGTTTTTCTTAAAGGGACACACCGGTTACCTGTTTACGTAATTTAGTCATGTAGAATCAAAGAAATGTCTTTCTAGATGGTTTTTAAATTTGTTTTATACAAAAATATCACGTAATTAACGAGAAATGACCGAAAAAAACAAAAGCGGTCAAAGGTCACCGTATACGCTTTACCAGCCGTTGCAAGTGTCAAATTTACGAGATACATGCTATGCAATGTTGCAAGTAGACTGGTGCTCTGTTTATGTAAGTGTTTTACTACGAAAAGGCATGAGGATCCAGTCCACGTTATCCATCTGAAAGTGTGTATAAACAACGGACACGGTAACCAGTCAACTCGCCCCCCAGCAAACTCGCCAATTACAAAGTCCCCCAACTACAAAGTTGCCCCCTATCATACAAACTCGTCCCCTCTCAAAGTCGCCCCTCACAAAGGAATGTAACAAATTGGTGTGATTGGACTTCAGGGGAATGAAAGCTATCTTGAGGAAAAGCTATCTTGAGGGAACGAAAGAGGAATTCTGGGGAACAAAATCTCATTGCGAGAGAACGAAAGCGTATTTTTAGGGAGCGAAAGCATATTTCGGGTGAATGAAAGTATATTTCGGGCAAAAAATTCAAAGTCGTATTTCGAGGAATCGAAAGCTTTTTTTTAGGGAACGAAATCTCCTTTCGAGGGAAAGAAAGCGTATTTTGAGGAAGGAAAGCATATTTCGAGCGAACGAAAGTATATATTTCTTGCGAACAAAATCATATTTCGAGGAAACGAATGCGTATCTTCAGGGAACGAAAGCGTATTTCTGGGGAACTAAATTGTAGTTCGGGGGAAAGAAAGCGTGTTCAAGGGAACGAGAACCTATTTTCTAGAAATAATCTCATTTCGTTACCTAAAAAAACACACTGTTCACTAATTGAAAAATAATTTTGTGTGAGACAAAATTATATTTCCATCGAATCAAATAATATTTTGAGGAAACAAAATGATTTTGTTGGAATTTTTTGTGTCGAGGGATGCAATAGAAATTTTGAATGAGGTTTTTTTTCCCCACCTTTTAATTTTTAATTTCTTTTTCACTTGTCCCTTCAGGGGCTCCGGGTTTTTTTTGGGGGGGAGGCTCGTTTTTGGGGAATTGTTTGACTCAAATTTTGTTTAAACTAATTGTACCGTCAATATAAAAGTTGTATTCACTATGTATTGACATAAATCTTATTTAATTACCAAGAAATTCGGTACAAATCAGGTCAAGGAACGTACACAGAGCATTGAAAAGTTGCGATTTTGAAACAACGGATTCGATCAGCGAGGTGTACCGACTAGCAAACCCGCAATAACAACAACGTAGTTGGTGGTCTGGCTCCTTACCCCTCCCACATTTTCATGAGCTTCCAGTGTACAGCTATCTCTTGGCTATAGTGGGTTTCCGTCGTGCTAGCACTGCCGAGATATGATACTCGCAAGCGACACGACCGCCCCTGTGTTACGTGTACCTAAGTCCCCACGCTGTGCACTGTAAGACACGCTTCCGTTGCTCGGACTCTCTGAAATAAAATCTTATGTTCGACTTTTTTGTATTATTTACAACTTGTATCCATAATTTGAATACGTATTTTTGTGTATCAAATACTCATGAATTCTTGTTAAAAAACAGAGTTGAATTCGGTGCAGTAATTAATTTTTATACGGCTGGAAGTAAAACTAACTCCGAAGATCACGAGGGTTATCCGAACCAAACAAGTGGTTCGGATAACCCATGTGACCTTCGTTTTTTGAAAAATGCTCAAAAATGACCAAAATTGATGGTTTCTTTTAGGAACCGTTCTTCTCCATTCCTGGAAGACCTTTTGAGTCATGTTTTAGTCTATTTTGTAGCCAAAATAGCCCAACGAAGCCGGTGTGTCCATTTAATAAACTGTGTTTAAAGTTTGCAGAATTGTTTAACGTTGGGAGGTGCATTATTTCACGAAAATGACGGATTAATGAGGAATATATGACGTCCAAAACCCACCGCATAAAAATGTATGCCGCCATGGAATGTGAATTCAGTGAAGTTGCTTCTTGCAGGTAAGATTTTAGTCATGAACCTTTCCGCCCCAGAAACATTTTTCTGCCCCAGAAACGTGCCCCAGAAACGTGCCCTAATATTTAGGACTCTGTATCTGTGTACAGCACAGAGGAAGAGTCCTATAGGGCTAGTGGACGGACCAGCATTGCGCCTATGATTGTATGCGTGAACCGTTGGTTTCGCGCAGCATACCAGTTAAAAATTTCAGCGGCGGCCATATTGTTACCGGAAGGCGAGGATTCTGAATAATGGTGAGAATTTATCATTTTTTGCAACTTTTTGTTTGCGGAGTGGATTTTCTGGACCCGCACTGAGCTCACTGTGAGAACAAAGAACACAAAGAGCCTAAATTTGGCGAGAGCCAGTTTGGGAAAATAACTGTAGGTGGAGAAACGTGAAGGGCAAAAAGTTTTGAATAGAATTTTGTATCCTCCACTATCCGGTTTTCAAGGCACCATACCTTTTTCTTTGAATTGACAAAAATAAACTGATGCAATATATCAACTGATGCCCTATAAATTACCTTCCTTTGATATGCAAACATATATTAAAACTGGGTGGACATTGTAACTTTCACACCACGCACCGATCTTCGATGCCTTCAATAGCATCCCATTTGTTTGGAGTTTTACCTGTTTTCCAGGCAAACTAGAAATTATGGTGTCATGGTGAAGCCATACGCGGAAGAAACATCTGCAGTGACTACAAGTGTTATGTGAGACTCTGTGTATGACTCTATAGCCAGCAGTTGTCTTTATTTTATTCAAAATATTTGTTCTTGAATTTTAAAAATTCTCATGGTGATCTGCAAAAATGTTAACTAAAAAAAATTAACAAATAGAATGTGTGTAAATGATTCTTGGATTTCAACTCTGATTTTTATTTAGTTTTGTGTCTTTTTATGTTTCTAAACATTTATAATAAAATTTATAAACAGTAATAATTGAATCCAAAAGCTGATGTTTGAATTTAATTCTCACATCATGTGAGGACTGTACTTGTATAGGAAGAAGAAGAATTGTTATAACATATTTTATAATAATAATAATATGAGGGTTACACTAATTTTTTCCAGACTATGAGAAAAAGATATAAGGCACAAGGCTTCTTTAGGCCTCTGTATTTTTTCCCCCAAAATGCTCAGCTGAAAAGTGAGTCACATGATTTGATCATCTTGAATTGTTAATTAAAATAGTGTTTAATGAAACTTTTATCCCTGACAGTATGACATATTTTGGTACCTTGTACTTGTAAGTTGTAGTACTGTAGAAATGCCTAGGCTAAATACCACAACTTTTTGCATTTACAAGTGCAACTAACAAGTGGAGCCTTACATGTTTCTAAGTTTTGGTCAACGAAGAGGAAACTTGATGTTTGGCAAGTCAAAAAAAATTTTTTATCTAATCTAGGGATTGTTTACATCGCGCGCAGGAGTGACGTAAAGATTTGGCTTGATTTCAGGGTTGACTTGTATTGTAATTGTATACAGGAGGTACTACAGTATCGTAGGACGTCCTGTATTCAAGGCGACCCTGAAATCGATGCAAATCTTTTACCTCTCTGCGCGCGATTTAAACAGTTCCTATAGATACAATTTTTGTGGTTTGACTTGCCAAGCAAAGAGTCTCCTCTCATTTGACCAAAACTTAGAAACATGTCAGGCTCCACTGGTTAGTTGCACTTGTAAATGCAAAAAGTTGTGGTATTTTAGGCATTTCTACAAGGTACAAAAATATGTCATACTGTCGGGGGCATACAAAAAAAATTGCCCACCGAAAAAGTTTCATCAAACACTTTTTCAATTCACAATTCACGATAATCAAATCATGTGTGACTGAACATTCTGCTGAGCATTCTGGGAAAAAAAATACAGAGGCTTAAAGAAGCCATGTGCCATCATTTTCTAACAGTCTGGAGAATTTGTGTTGTAACCCTCGTATCATTATTATTATTAATATTAAAATTTAAACATCGGCTTGGTGATTCGATTATCACTGTTTATTTATATGCTTTATTATAAATATTAAGAAACATAAAAAGACACAAAACTAAACAAAAATCAGATTTGAAAGCCAAGAATGATTTTAAAAAAAAAAAAAATGTTTTTTTTAGTTTTTGCAAATTACCATCGTAATATTTAAAATTAAATAAAAAATATTTTGAATAAAATGAAGAAAACTGCTGGCTATAGAGTCATACACAAAGTCTCACAGAACACTTGAAGTCACTGCAGATGTTTCTTCCGCGTATGGCTTCACCGGGACACCATACTTTCTTGTTTGCCTCGAAAACAGGTAAAACTCAAAACAAATGGGACGCTATTGAAGTCATCGAAGATCGGTGCGTGGTGTGAAAGTTTCAATGTCCATCACGTTTTAATATATGTTTACATACTTCTTATAAATAAAGGAAGGTAATTAGGGCATCAGTTGATATTATATGGCATAATTTATTTTTTTTCAATTCAAAGAAAAAGGCATGGTACCTCGAAACCAGTACCAGGACACAGGGGAGGATTAAAATGTCACTCTATGAGGTTTGGAACAACGCAGCAAAGCAGTAGGTCCAGCTCCTATTTCATAAACGGCTTTAAGATAAGTTACTTTTTTTGTTTCATAAACATTACAATAAACTTACGGGTTTGCGAACATCTGAAGACACTTTCAAGTTTCAGCCAAAGGGGCCAAAGGCGACAAGATTTGTTTACATCAAAAACATGGGTTATGCGCTGGCTTGCTTCCCAGACGTAATTACACTCATTAAACACTGACGTGTAAGGGAATTTCGATAGAACTTCCACACTGGTACCAGTCTAGTGTGACTTTTTTAGAAATTGTTGCCCGCCCCCTATTGCCCATCTTGCGAAAAAATACAAAGTAACAATCAGTCGGTCCTGCTACATCAAACAACCTGTCGTTGGTACCGATGCAGGTTGGAAGGCCTGAATATGGTTTGAACTTGTTTTTTTCATTTCTTTTCCTGTTTTCCCCGCATATATAGTAAGAAACATTGGGGTAGCCTTGATAGTAGGTCGTTAGTGATTTGTGTGTGTCGGTAATAAAAGTGTCGTTAGCATGCAGCTACCCATTGCGGGCTAGGGCAACTTCTCAGAGCGAAGGCTTAGCGGCTCAGAGTAGGCCATCCCTTTAATAGGAAATTTCTTTGCAGATTTACGAAAAGGTGGGGTTATGCGTAATACACGTCTGGTTTCACATTATCATTTATAATGCCTTTTATTGACGGACGCCCACAGTATGTTGCTTATAGACGGGGAGCGGAAACGGGACGGATTGATGCACCATTGCATCGCGGATTATAGACATCATGTAAACATAGTTGAGACCACCCCGCACTCCCCAATACTTTATCCTTACCACCTTTTCTATATATTACACAACTAATAACCGGTCAGCAGGCGTTGATGAGAAGGGCGTGCCGATGTCATCGGGAAGCGCTTTTTCTTTTTACACCTTAGCGAGGGGTTTTGTACTGTAATACTGCCAATTCCTGTCTTGAGATGAGACTACAAACATTTATGCCTATAGGGGATTAGGGTTAGGGTTAGAGTTGGGGTAAGGGTTAGGGTTAGGGTAAGGGTAAGGGTTAGGGTTAGGGTAAGGGTTAGGGTTAGGGTCAGGGTCAGGGTTAGGGTCAGGGTTAGGGTTAGGGTTAGGGTTAGGGTTTAGGGTAAACCGTAGTCTCCTATCTCAAGACGGAATTGACAGTGTTACAGTACAAAACCCCTAGCTGCAGTGTAAAAAAAATATATGCCATCGGGAAATCTTCCCCCCGGATATTCTAAAGAGGGTGCTATCAGGTTTTTACACAGTTCGCCATATATGGGGGTCAGAATCTCGGGGGGGGGGGGGGGAGACAGTACAGAATCTCCTGCCGGCGCCTAGCCACGGACCGCTTCTCCTTTCTTACTTCAAGGACCCTGCTTTAGACAATGTTCCCTTTTACGTTTGGTTTTGTTACGGTCGGTTGGCTGCGTGTGGTAATCGCCCGTATAATACTCACCGGAGTGCACTGGCAAGCTCCGCCTGCACCATTAGCTCCCTCGGCCCCTTCGTGGCTGATCGCCATAGAGACAAGCATCTCGAGAGTGGCGTGTGATATCTTCAGTAGCAAACCGTCGTGGATCAACGGCACATCCCTGTCATCATATCGACTGCGACTAGTACTAGTAGTCAGTCCCGGGTTTGAAGAAAGATCTTCGGCGGCCCGATCGGCGACCTGGACGTCGGCTGCTGTGACAAAAACACAGATACCACTCCATTAGAAAAATTAATTATTAACATAGTACTGTTAGGCACTATATTAGCGTATTACTTGCAAGCGATACAGGGAACGTCAGGAGCACAGAAAGCAGTCGGACCAGATTAAAGCATAGGTGCACACGATCTATTGATGCTGAATTTATTGGACCCGTCCGACCTTAATCAATCTACTTGTACCACGGTCAACCCGAAAATAACGATGTATCCCAGTTCACAATCCGATTGCCTTTACAAGTAGGTGGAGGAATAGTAGAAGTCACCTATACTGCCACAAGTGTCTGTGATGGTACCGTGTTACAAATCGGGTGACCCGTCTGTGTAACTCACACCTGTAATATCGTTTCAATGATAGAGGGCCAAAAGGAATCATTATTTGGTATTAATTTTATTTACATAATTCCATTGATATGAGAAGACAAGAAAAAAGGTAATTGTTCACTTGTAACGCATTTGTTTGTGTGTAACGCAATGTGTTACACCATGTATTTGTAACATATCTTATAGTCACTCTGACGTTCATCACCGCAGTTATTTATTTTATAATTTTTTTATATATGCCATTCCCCACCACCCCATTGAAAAATAATTAAGGTAAACATAGACGCTTGGTAGAAACTGTAACATTATGGGTGCACAGAACACCTCACATCACAAACTATATAGCTTTGTCGTCAAAATAATTTTTCAATAATTAATATTTGCTTAAATTGAATAATTACGAAATGGACCTCAGTTTTAGGTAACAATAACAGCCACATTTAAGTTGGACATGAAGTTACAATTTGTTAGTTTTTGTTGTTGATAGGCCTATGTTATGTAAATGTCTATCATATCATGGATTTGCCCTGTGACAATTGTATAACAATCTAAAATAATTTTATTACATTATGTTCCAAAAGATCCATCCGATCTATGCACCGTAACCTATACTGCAAGACAATATATTGGTACTTGATGATCCAACTTAAAATTCAGCAAGTCAGCAAGCTTGTGAATAATTCCACTTTAGTATAAATTATTTTAATTAGTAAGTACCAGAGTGCTGAAGGCATTATTACATTTCATGTTAAGAGAGATTTGGTTGTCAAGGTACATTCTGTGTTCACGGAACATGCAGGGTATTTATCTGTGCAAGTTACGCATACATTGTTAGTCAAGGGTCTCATCGCTCAAATTGGTGGCTGAACACACCTCACAATTCTCTGTAAAATACAGAAACTGTATTGATTGAACTAGAAAGTCAACGCCAATAACTATTCATGAATGGCGACAACACATCAATGTGTAATGCATCCATTGTAATTGTTTCAACATAATTATTGTTGTGTTGATAAAAAAAGCGTAAGTCAAGAAAAGGCCTTGGCTCAGAGTGTAACGAATAATTAAAATTACCACAGACAAAATCAATATCAGCAACAATAGAGAAAGCCTATAGTAATCCCAGCAGCAGTTAAATACAATGCGGTTATCTTGGAAGCATCAGTTTTCGGAATGGTGCTTCATTCCAATCTTGCACAGTTTTAACAGAGATTATCCACACAAAATGATTTTAATGATTGTTGCGTTTGTTGTTGTTGCTGTTGTTGTTGTTGATGTTGTTGTTGTTGTTGTTGTTGTTATTGTTGCTGCTGCTGCTGCTGCTGCCGCCGCTGCTGCTGCTGCTGCTGCTGCTGCTGCTGCTGCTGCTGCTGCTGCTGCTGCTGCTGCTGCTGCTGCTGCTGCTGCTGCTGCTGCTGCTGCTGCTGCTGCTGCTGCTGCTGCTGCTGCTGCTGCTGCTGCTGCTGCTGCTGCTGCTGCTGCTGCTGCTGCTGCTGCTGCTGCTGCTGCTGCTGCTGCTGCTGCTGCTGCTGCTGCTGCTGCTGCTGCTGCTGCTGCTGCTGCTGCTGCTGCTGCTGCTGCTGCTGCTGCTGCTGCAGCATTATTACAAATTTGAGATTTCTTTAAAGACGAAGAGAAATCGTGCATTATGGCGGATCTTTAAACTATGGTAAATATTGACAATCGGTTTATTAAAAAATTAAAATGGACAAACACCTTCACTGCTTAGAAGGCTTTGAGACATCCTTTGGTCGTTGTGGTCTAGAAGCCCTAGGTAGACCTGAATCCTTGTGATGTGGAGAGCCAGAGGGGATCCCGTCAGAGAAGATCGCTCTTCTGCGCATGGCTGATCGAAATACTGGCGGGAAATCCTGTCGATTCTTTGGGCGAGACCTGCCGCCACTAAGGCCACGTGATTGGTCGGATCGAGTACGAGGACTTGAACGACTTGCAGGACGAGGCACAAGAAATCCTTTAACCAAAATAAGAAAATAAAAAACATAATATTGGTGATTGTCATAGGCCATATAAGCATACCAGTGTGCCACTGAAAATTAATGTCACAAAGATAATAGTATTATAATAACATAATACTGGAAAGTAAACAGCAGGATATTAGCATGTAATTATAGCCACAGCACGATTCTCAATGTGTTAATGAGAAGATTATTTTTAATTGCAAATTTTCATTTTCAGCTCATTTATTTTTATTAAAGGCTTAACATTATCATAACAGTCCCAAAATTTTTACCGAAAGAGGATTTCAAAGCAACAATTTGTTCGTATACAATTTTCACACATAAATTGTGAAACAGTTGCTCCAGATGATAAAAACAAATCTCATTTTGCAAAACTGACAATTTAAATATGATGGAATTTCAGTTAATTTTTCGCAATTACACCCACAAAATTTCAGAAGGAAACGATTAACTTTAGGAACAAAGGATACTAAAAATATATACCCTCGTCGTTTGGGTTGGGTTTGAAGTACAAGGGATACAAAAATCTATCAAATGTTCTCTTTTCAGTTAGGCTTGAGGAACAAGGAATACAAAAACGTATCCCCTCCTCTTTATAGCTGGGTTTGAGGAACAAATGATAACAAATCTATCCCCTTTATTACATTATTACCACTTGATCCACAAATAGACTCCTTTTTGTCAGCTTTTGCAAGAATGAAGCATGCATTGTCATGAAACGGTGTGCGTATACAGCAATCCTTCACCGATCTTGAACTCTTGGTGGCAGCAGATACCGCCATTATTGCGGTGGTACCTGTGGTACTGCGCTGCCTAGCGACGGGTTTAAGCGATTTGCAAAGTGAAAGTCCAATAACCCGCGACTGATCAAATGATCGCCGTGTAGCCCAAACCTTATACCAGTCGCTAGGCAGCGCAGTACCACCCAGGTACACCGCAGTAATGGAGGCATATCTGCTGCCACCAAGAGTTCAAGATCGGTGAAGGATTGCTGTATTCTCTTCGATATTGTGATGTAACAATTCTGAGTTAGTATAACATGTGGGAAATTGTTTTGCAGACAAAGGGGTATAAATTAATGGCAAAGTTTACCTTTGGTTTTTGGAACCGTTCGATTGTTTTAATCGATTAATACAATCAAACTAAACTGTGAAAATTTCATGTCAAAAAGTGGTAGCGTTTTTGAGATATCGCTGAATATCTGGAGCGGTTTGTCCGTACAGGAAGAATAATCCGTGATTGGAATACACAATCTATAAGAAGCATTTCAAGCATGAAACTTTGTTCAGATTTACATTTTTTTAAAATCCCTTTCTCTAAAACCACATTTGTTAGAAGGGAATCGTTTCTCAAAATGTTATACATATCAACAGGTGCAGTGCTTCTAACCAAGTAAGTTTTTATGGTCATTAATTTTTCGAGTAATTACCAAAGGTATACCCTCCCTTTAAAAGACTGTTAAATGTTGTTTTTAAATGCACCGGTTTCTTACTTTGTTTTTTCAGCAATATTTAATGGAGAAAACAATATGATTTTAAAATTTTGAAAACAACTACTTCAAGAAAAGTTGCGATACAATTAAAAAACAAGTGAAATTTGAAAAATTGTATATAGTTAAAAATGTACCTGTATTTCAAGATGATATGATCATGATTTCAACATAATAATAATGTTCATGAAAGTAGCACGACAATGCACGACAAGAGCATTATTGGAAAGACCTTGCCACAAAATTTGCATAATCATAATACTTGCACGACACCAGTGTGAAATTGGAAACAGAGTAAGCAAGCTATCAAGCTATCATAATCATGATATTATAGGTTTTGAGGCGATGGTGGATGAATATTAGTACTAATTGTTATTGGTTTTCACTTAGTGATATCACTACTGGTTCACTGAGTCTGGTTCAGAAGAACCCAGCGTGATGATATCAGTAGGCCTACATTTTATGAAAGTGTTTCACGTGAAAAGGTCCACGATACTTAATACATCTAAGTATAAAGACGACATGTATGAGTTATTGTATTGTTCACTAAAAATACATTAGGATTAATCAGTATTATCACACACACACAAATATTATTCCGAATATTTCCATCTGAAATATTGTCAAAGATGAGGAAGTAGCATTTGTAAATCACTATAGCTCTTGCTTACCTCAATTGCCGCATCGAAACTAAAGCCCAATATAAACGTATACACCAAGCTCTGACAAACACAAACCGTTTTTTTGTTATCACTCACTCGAGATCATCGCATCGGAGGAAATTTCCACAGGTGCATTTGTTAAAAACCAGAGAATTATAATACATTGGAACAACAACCACAGCAAAAACAAAACACACAAAAAACAAAACAACAACATCGACAACGACAGCGACAATGACAATAACAATATCATTAACAACAATAACAACAACAACAACAATAACAATAATAACAACAAAAACAACAACATTGACACACAAAAAAGACAACGACAACGACGATGACAACGATAACGACGACGAAGACTACAACAACGACAGTGACAACGACAATAACAATATCATCAACAACAATAACAACAACAACAACAACAATAATAACAACAACAACAAAAACAATAAAAAACAACAACAACAACATCAACAACAAAAAAGACAACGATAACGACGACGACGTCTACGACAACGACAGCGACAACAACGACAATAACAACGACAACAGCAACATTAGCATCAGCAACACCAGCAGCAGCAGCAACAACACAAACAACAACAACAACAACAACAACAACAACGACAACAACAGCAGCAACAACACAGTGGTGTTAATTTCATTTAGCTGTCTGGAAATGTTGCTTGACTTTTTATTTAACAAATTCAAATACTTTGTTTTAATGGGATAATAACTCAATGACCATAAAATTTACTTTATAAAAAGCACTGCACCTGATAATGTACAACATTTTGAGAAAAAATTCCCTTCAATGGCATGGAATGTGGTTTTAGAGAGAGGGATTCAAAAACATTTCAATCTGAGAAACGTTTCTGCGGGAAACGTTTCTCAGATTGTGTGTTCCAATTACGGATTATTCTTCCTGCGTGGACATAACCGCTCCGGATTTTCGGCAATATGTGAAAACGCTACCACTTTTGAAATGAAAATTTCACAGGTTAATTTTATTGTACATACCTCCATTTATGTAGGTTTAAAACAATCGAACGTTTCCAAAATCCAAATGTATACTTTTCCTTTAATGACGTAGGCCTCAACCATAATAAAGAAACACATTGCATCCTTTTGAGTTCTCTTTAACTCTATAACACTTTTTTCGATTACTCATGTTATTGTAGTTTTATTATTATTATTTTTTTAATAGCGTCGTGTCAAAGTTAAAATGGCTTCAGCGTCTATATTACCGAGAGTATCGCTAAATCAATTCAACCTCAAAAACGATATGTTCCGAATTATGAAGTATCACTCGAGAGAAGCGACTCTTAACTCGATGAACGCCGCAATTTGAATCGATTACTTTGGTTTAAAGCATGGAGAGGAATTGAAATCGGAACTTGAGTCTAGAAATCAATGGACAGAACTGGGACACGAATGTATAACTTCCACTCAGAATTGACAGGGTCCAAGAACAGAACGTGCATTTGATGACAGATCATATTATGCCTTCTTTCTTTTAAGACTCGCGGAGGGATGCATGGCTCCAGGGAAATAATGTCCACTTACATCGTCGTCTTCTTATTGAAACCTTTGTCGGGCCTGAAATGAAGTTTTCGTATTCTTGCATTGGCAGCGCACAATCTCATGTTATACGGTGCAAGAACTTTAGGCGAAATGGTTGATATGCCGCAAGCTAACCACTGGTCAATATGTCAAAGTTGTTTAAAAAACGTTAGCCTAATATTTGATAGTTTCATAACTGTATACCAAACTATACGGAGGTACAAAAATGACTCCAAGAAATTTACTTTACCCAGCTTCAATTTGCCCAAACTTTTCCGTGAATGTGTAAAATTGGGGTTGCGGGGCTTTGTTTTACTTCCAACATTGGTTTGATTGGATTAAAAAATACACAAGATGCATGTCTGTTGCATAATGCTAAAAGTATGACTTTGTTGTCAGCTTTCAAATGGCTCTTATGCCGAGTTACGTCACAAGAAAACAGATACACGGCGGCTAACGGTTATATGGCTTCTGACTGGCACACCGGCTACATACATAGGGCTGGATAACTCAGTTGGTAAAGCGCCGATACGTTAATCCGGAGGTCGTTGGTTCGAGTCCCGCTACAGTCAATTTATCATTTGTTAAACCCAAATAATAAGAGAACATCGTGTAACGTCTTCACCGGGACCAGTTAGACATTTACACGATTGCATCTTCCGTTAAACACCCAATTGACACTCAGTTCAAACAACCTCTACACCTCCCGTTACCATCAGTTTGCTCGACCTTTGATCTGTAATTCCCGCCGTTTTCGTCGCGCCTCTGTCATCATTTGAAACCACCCAAACACAATGTATACAGAGATGCTTCATGTATCTGTTTTTAACAAAGCTTTTTCATTTATATTTGGATTTCATTTTCAACACAGTGGGATTGCAGCTCGACATTCGGGCATATTTTACGACAACAATATAGATAACTGTAAACATTTTGCATCCGTGATTTATGGTTTATGACATGAATCAATCTACAATATCCATTATAGGAGTCAGTAAACATTTCAATGCATCATTATTTGGCTTCAGTGATTATATTACATTCTGCACAATGGAGATGAAAAGTGTTTTATGATTATTAATTTTAACTGACAATACACTATATAACCAGCGATACAAACAAACTGAATATTACACGAGTTTTTATTCCGGGCACAGGCATCACTGAAAATTATTCATATCATTCAACTCCACATTTTTGTTGATAAACAGTTCCCCAAGTAATCAATCCATGTTCCAGATCGCGAATAATTTTCCAATAAGCCTTAATTTCCTTGACCAACATTTCGACCGAGTAGAGGGGAAGGTAACTTGATTAAAGGGACACACCGGTTACCTGTTTACGTAATTTAGTCATGTAGAATCAAAGACAATTATTTCTAGATGGTTTTTATATTTGTTTTATACAAAAATATCACGTAATTAACGAGAAATGACCGAAAAAAACAAAAGCGGTCAAAGGTCACCGTATACGCTTTTCCAGCCGTTGCAAGTGTCAAATTTACGGGACACATGATATGCAATGTTGCAAGTAGACTGGTGCTCTGTTTATGTAAGTGTTTTACTACGACAAGGCATGAGGATCCAGTCCACGTTATCCATCTGAAAGTGTGTATAAACAACGGACACGGAAACCAGTCAACTCGCCCCCCAGCAAACTCGCCAATTACAAAGTCCCCAACTACAAAGTCGCCCCCTAGCAAAGTCGCCCGCTCACATACAAACTCGTCCCCTCTCAAAGTCGCCCCTAATATCACAAAGGAATGTAACAAATTGGTGTGATTGGAGTTCAGGGGAACGAAAGCTATCTTGAGGGAACAAAATTAGCTATCTTGAGGGAACGAAAGAGGAATTCTGGAGAACAAAATCTCATAGCGAGAGAACGATAGCGTATTTTTAGGGAGCGAAAGCATATTTCGGGTGAATGAAAGTATATTTCGGGCAATAAATTCAAAGTCGTAAAATCGAAAGCTTTTTTTTAAGGAACGAAATCTCCTTTCGAGGGAAAGAAAGCGTATTTTGAGGAAGGAAAGCATATTTCGAGCGAATGAAAGTATATTTCTTGCGAACAAAATCATATTTCGAGGAAACTAATGCGTATCTTCAGAGAACGAAAGCGTATTTCTGGGGAACTTAATTGTAGTTCGGGGGAAAGAAAACGTGTTCAAGGGAACGAGAACATATTTTCTAGAAACAATCTCATTTCGTTACCTAGAAAAACACACTGCGTTCACAAATTGAAAAATAATTGTTTGTGAGACAAAATAATATTTTGAGGAAATGAAATGATTTTGTTGGAATTTTGTGTGTCGAGGGATGCAATAGAAATTTCGAGTGAGGTTTTTGTTTCCCACCTTTTAATTGAGTGTTAATTTCTTTTTCACTTGTCCCTTCATCGGATCATCAGGGCTCCGTTTTTTTTTTGTTTTTTTTGGGGGGGGCTCGTTTTTGGGAATTGTTTGTCACGAATTTTGTTTAAACTAATTGTACCGTCAATATAAAAGTGGTAGTCCTATGTATTGACATAAATCTTATTTAATTACCAAGAAATTCGGTACAAATCGGGTCAAGGAACGTACACAGAGCATTGAAAAGTTGCGATTTTGAAACAACGGATTCGATCAGCGAGGTGTATACCGACTAGCAAACCCGCGATAACTACAACGTAGTTGGTGGTCTGGCTCCCTACCCCTCGCATATGTTCATGAGCTTCCAGGTACAGCTATCTCTTGGCTAGTGGGTTTCCGTTGCTAGCACTGCCGAGATACTCTCTGCTCGCAAGCGACACGACTGCCCCGTGTTACGTGTAGTTAGCCCCCACGCTGTGCACTGTAAGACACGCTTCCGTTGCTCGGACTCTCTGAAATAAAATCTTACGTTCGACTTTTTGTATTATTTACAACTTGTATCCATAATTTGAATACGTATTTTTGTTTGTCAAATACTCATGAATTCTTGTTAAAAAACAGAGTTGAATTCGGTGTATAGTAATTATTTTTTATACGGCTGGAAGTAAAACTAACTCCGAAGATCACGAGGGTTATCCGAACCAAAAAAGTGGTTCGGATAACCCATGTGACCTTCGTTTTTTGAAAAATGCTCAAAAATGACCAAAATTGATGGTTTCTTTTAGGAACCGTTCTTCTCCATTCCTGGAAGACCTTTGGAGTCATGTTTTAGTCTATTTTGTAGCCAAAATAGCCCAACGAAGCCGGTGTGTCCCTTTAACTGCTTACTAATATTCGTCTGATTTGCAAGCTACTACTACAGCACTGTTATCACAAAGTCTAGCAAAATATGTATATGTTTACTTGTGCCTGTAAGCTAAATCTTGTGTACCAACACGGGCCGAACAAACTACGCTAGACAAACACACGAGGCAATTGATAAAAATACTGTCCACCCTGAGGGCGTGGACAATGAGACATTTCTCATCGGACACACAGGCACGAGACGGGTATTATTCGGAAATCTCGTAATCGCGTTATAAGTTATCCAAACACCCAGCCCCGGAGTAATGTTTTGCTTGCCAATGCACATATGTGTCGATTCTTTATCTTGTCACACTGGGGGTTTACTTTAAGCTTGGAACTCCTTTGTGGAGAGAAGGTTCAGTGGAACGTATTTGGAGCGCGAGAATCTTCAGCTGGAAATCCCATGGTAGATTCTTGGCGTTTGTGAGGGGGACCTAGTTTTTGAGGACAGTTCATTATTCATAAATAAAGTATTACTCATTAGAATTTAATTCAGTGCAAGAAAAAGTACATATTGGGTTTTCATTGAAACTGACAGATTTGCGAAGTAAAAAAGTTAAATGGCAATTTATACACAACTGGGAACATCGGTTCCTTCAGCAATTACATTTCAAACTTGAGCAATACCAATGGAGCAATACCAATGGCCCAACAATCTGCACGGAGTTAGACCGTGTGCTTGTAATGGTTTTGAACATCGACCATTGTTTCCCTAGAATTGCCTATAGGCAATTCTAGGGACGAAACATTAGAAGCGCACAACAACTTGTTTTGTTTGACTGCCTGTCGTGTTGCTCTTTCCGTTGGACCACTTCGTAACATTAAAAAGGGACAATACCCGTGTGCCGGTTCTCTAATAGTTTACGGTGATAAGTTTTAAAAAAATATAAAAAAATACACTTTTAACAACAAAGAGCTCAAAACGAAGGAGCTAAGGGGTCCTGAATGTGTGACAGACCTGCTGGCTGTGTATAGGCGTTTGTGTAGATAGGTTCATTGTTATGAACAATATAACAAAGATGTTATTTCGTATTTGTAGCGAATCATAATTTGGTGTTAACTTTTCAAGATTAAAATCAAAGCCAACCTTACCTGATCACATGATGGCTCCAGCACAGATAACAGTTTCCACAGGTATTCCGGACGCATTAGAGCTCTCCGGGTGGACGGTAAGCTAGCGATTGTCAGCAGGGCCCTTGCGGCGAGCCTCTGGGCCTGCTTGACCTGCGTAGCGCCGTTCTCCTCGGATCTCGATCCGGTCGAAGAAGGTGCATTATCACTCGAAGAATCCTCACTTGAAGAATCTGGTTTGGAGACACTGTGCAGGCAATCCAAGAGCATGTCCACGTCGACCGTCGTGAGAAGCCGGACCGCACTGGGAATTGTCGTCTGCTGGGTGGCCTGCTTCGTTTTAGCCCCCCGGCCAATACTCCGGGCAAACTTGCCCAACTTGGAATGGACACTTTTCCGAAGGACCAATCGCTTGGCATAGAATGAGTTGGAGCTATATCGGAAGCTGTGCTTCCTAGACAATCCGGGAGAAGATGTCTTTGGTTGAATTGAATCCATCTTCAGCCTAAAGTTTTCCATATTTGGACTTGAGGGGACCGAGGGAGACTCACTTCCTTTGGAGTTAGGGTGATGGTTGCAAACCACCCCTAGGGTTACTCCTGTCTTGTTGCATGTACTTTCAGTTTGCTGCCTTAAGGCACGTCTTGGAGAGGTGTTGATATCAGATCCAGGACGGGCCTTCTTGGGACTGCAAGCGCAATACGATGTTCGGTTCTCCTCCATCTTCAAATGCAGCTTTAGCACCGTGTTAACAACGCTCAGAGCCGCATCACGGACGCACTCCCCACACCTGACGAAATGAAGGGCGATCCGGAACAGTTTGCCGAGCCTCTCGCCTCGGATGCCCTCCAAATTGCCGGCACCATGGTGATTTCCTCCCGTGTCTGTTCCCTCGATGGTCCCGTCAATTCCAGATGGCGCCGTGCACGCCTAACGGTCAAAGAGGGTATATTGGGAGAGGTTTTGGTTATTAAAAACAGCTCTTCCAATTAGTAATTCTAGTACGATATCAAGCATTAAGTTTGTAAAGGAAATCGATCGATCGTTGCCTAGAACTACGAGAAAATTTGACACACATTGTCTTGATCGTACTCCAGGTATGTATAATTACGAAGACATTCGATATCTTAAAAAATGCGTGATCCACTTGTTGTAACACAATAATGCACATTCATTCAACATCACTCACGTAACAAGAACGTAAAAACCCAAATGGTATCTGCAGTTTCCAATGTCGATGGTAGCAAAAACTGCTATGTTAAAGATATCCGTCCACACAAAATAAAAACAAATACACGGCACAGACCTATGGCTAAACTCTCTCGATCTCCTGCGTTATTAAAAAGAAAGACTCCCGAAGCAGTGACTTTTAATTTGAGGGTATTTGTTCCGCCAAACGGAAGAGAGCAACCGACGACTACAATGTTTGATTTTCTCTATGAGAAACAACACGCCCGCACCTGCATAATGATTAAAGGCGAGCCTTGCTGTACAAGGCTCACCACCAAAATTAAAGGGGCTTATTTCTTCCATTAATTCCGTTTTTTCTTAGTCTTCTTTGTTTTTTGCCAGAAAGGTAACAGTGGTATAGCATTCGTATTTAGTCTGCCTGAAAATGTGTTGTCATTGAAAAAAAAACAAAAAACAGAATACTTCCCAATATTACAAAACGAATCATGAAGGGCTGATTCGCCATTAAAGGAAATGTTTTTCATTCTGCAGTTTTTACTTCTATATAATGCAGTTTTCAATATTTCAATTTTAAATATTTTGTATTTGTATTCTTTAATTGTTATTTTGTATTAAAGAAACGGGTTTTTGAAAGTATTTCCAGTAAAATATGTATTGCGAAACATGAACTGCAAATGTTTCATACAAGACAACAACCTAATATAAAGAATACCTTACTTCAAATGTTCGACTCTAGTATAAATTTGAACCAAACTGTCGGACATGCAATTTAAATAGGAAAGGAGCCAAACTTTACGTTTTGTGGCCAAGGTGATATTTATTTATTTAAAATACAAAGTGTGTCCTGTCGCCAGTGGCAAAAGCAAGGTTTTTGGGGGGTTTTTTCGGGGTTTTTTTTTGGGGGGGGGGGGGGGGTGCTTGCTATATACAAGGCATATTTTTAAAGGCAACACTGAAGAAACCAAGTGCACTACATACAGGAAAATTTCAGTACAGCACCAATTATATTATTTTGTAACGCTGTCTCTCTATCATCTACCCTGAAAGCAAATAATGTTTATTTTGAGTTATGGATATTTTTGAACACCTTGGACAGGTTGCCTGTTGCCCTGAGTCACTGAGTGGCATTATAATAAAAACAAACAATCTACAAACAAAACAAAAACACTTTGCGTTATTGCTGTTTACTTGTAAATAGTACAGTCAAAGCAATGAGCAAATATATTTATTTTCATTTTATTTACTAGGTTATTTAACTTTCCTTATCTTGGTCGTTTTTAAAATTAACTTTTAATATATACATATGAGAGCACCAGGTACACTTTCCATAACCCTACAACGTACACTCTTGTTTAAGCTAAATGCAATGTCTGTAAACTACAAAAAACATCATCTTAACTCAAAGGTTGTATTAATTAATTCAGTCTATACAATCATTATGTGTATAAAGGGTTTTATGGTGCAGCGAAGACATATTGGTGTCCTTGATCTGGAAATCCATTAAATTATACTCAAATTAAAATGTGCGAATCTAGTGTGTTGATTCATAGAAGTTGGTCATGGTTTGTAAAGGTTTTCTTGTATTATTGTCACTTCATGGTGCACCTATAATATAGAATATCTTAGGTTTCGGAATGCCATTATCTCCCTTTGAAATTCATTAAGATGCTCCATCAGATATAACTTTTTTCCATTCTCCATAAACAGAAGAAAACAACAACGAAAACTAATCGGCAGGCTAGGTGGGGGGGGGGGGGGGGGCGGGGGGTTAAATCCTCGTGCCCCCACCATGCACACTGCAAAGTTGCATTACAATTCTTAATTAACATATTGTTTTAATGTGGCTTTTACTGTCTGTGTTCGAACCTACACACATACCATTAAATCCTTAGACCCCAAAAAGGGACCAATTAATATTCCTCCTGTCCGATTTTGTTGAGGTCGTTTTCCGTTGAGGCCCTTCAGCTATCACCTTCTACAGATGTTCTTGTCAAAGATACCAATTCGGACTTCGCCTTTCATTGAGTTGAACAGGGGGAAATCGACATGGCTGCACCATGGTGTCTTATACTTTAGTTAACAACAAAAAATACATTTTGGTGAACGCTCTTTTCACCCCTTTAACAACATCACAGAATATCCAACGACTAATCAATAGCAGATAATAAACCGGCGTGATATATAACTTAACCTATGGTCCACTCCAGCCATTTTACCCGCTTCATTACCTCAATGACACTGCTCGATCACCAAGCAACCAGACTAATATTCAGCACTCCAACCACAATCATTACACGAGGAGTTTGTGGCGAGTTGATGCATGCAAGCGTGCCCTTGAGAACTACTTTCACTGCTGGGAGGTCACGGTGACGAACCTATATTTGAACAGTTGCCATTCGAGAGATGTATTTTGGAATATAATGTTTAACAAAATCACCCGGGATATATTACTAATTTATTATATCGGCCTTAAAGAGTCCGCGCAATCCAATGACGTAATTACATTACATCTTTGTAGTTGAATTCTTTTAATAACAACGAGTGCTTGCGCTGTTGTGTGATGGTAAAAGAGATGTAGACAATGGGGGAAAACCACTTTGGGTAAAAAAAAAAAATGTCTTTTGACATTAGAAAACAGCCTTCACGTTTGTGGAAGTTGCAGATTGTGGTGAAGATAGCTTTGGAGAACTTTGTTTTGACTTGGTTTGGGAAAACACAAACAGCAATGAGGACATGATGGCCATTACTTTGATGGAGCCAAGGATATGCCATCAATTAAGTTCGCTAGTTATGAATGTTACTTTATTTTTCAGATAATCTTGTTTTCATTTGGATATTTTAATGTGGGTAGGCCTACCGTTTCTTTTATTAAAAACATTATTAAGATACGGAGGAGGATAAAACCCACCCCTTAAATATTGCACAATGCCCTACATTAGGAGCTACCGCATTCAACTGTAATGAATTAAATACGTGCAAAATAGACTTGGTGGGGGTTTAATGACGTTTTATACTTTTAGAGCCATTATTGTGTTTTTACTAATGAGGTCTTGGCCTCACATACAGGAAGTGAGGCCTTTCACTTCCATTTTATTCCATGTAAAAGGCTCACTGACCTTTCGTGAGATGGATGTCTTGGCCTAGAAGCAGATAGGTTCTATTTTTGTTGAGCCCTATTTACCATAACTGTCCCTAGGTCTCATTATTTTAATCCAATTAGATCGTTGTGAAGGTTTAATTGACCTGAAAATAATCTGAATAATGAATAATTACCTCCAGATTCTAATCGAGGACTTGTAACTATAGGAAGACCTCGGTTAACACTAAAACCACAAAGGACGTTAAAAGGAACGTACCTTTGGTTTTTGGAAACGCTCGATTATTCTAATCCTATGTTAATGTTGATATATACAATAAAACTAACCTGTGAAAATTTCATTTCAGTAGGTGGTAGCATGTTAGAAATATCACTGAGCGGTTATGTCCACGCAGGAAGAATAATCCGTAATTGGAACACACAATCTGAGAAGCCTATTTGGCAGTAACTTTCTCAGATTCAAATCTTGGGGGATAAAAACTGGTATCTTGTCCATAACCACATTACTTCAAAGTGAAATGATTCTCAAAATGCATTATACCATCCAAAGCTGCTGTACTTCTAACCAAGTAAAGTTGTTGTTGCCATTAATTTAAAGACTCTGGGTGATTACCAAATTTCCCTTCAAAAGGTCATCGGTTTATATGAAGAACAAAACTTTTCACATAAAATTTGAATCAAAGTTGGTTAATGTTTATGTATCTCTGCATGTTTTAATTAAGCACATGACATATTCGGTTACGTTCTTGGTTGGTATAACAATAAAAAAGAACAATACGTTCTTTCTCATTTTCCTGGTTGGTGTAGCATGAACGATAAAACTCATTTCGCTAACTTGAAGCAGTAAGCCTCTGCGAGGAAAGTGATTGCACCGGGTTCAGAAAAAGGGCAAGTTTTTCAAGTAAGATGTTTCGCTATAAGTATTACAGACTTGGACCCTGAAAATGCCCTGGTTGTGCTCGAGGTCAGTGATCCTTTACGTGAAGTTTGACATTATCAGCGGTCCTATAAAGCAAGGCTTTTCTTCAGGGAACACTGGGACGCATCATGTCACGTTTAAGTCACTGCTGATACCTTTAAAAAAATATTTTACGATGCAAAGAAATTATTTTATGCTGATAACAAAATCTTTTTGTCATAATATACGTTTTACCTGTAGGATATTTCGGAGCAGTTTGGCAACACCAATGCCTATCTGGCCACCAAGGCTTGCAGTGAGGGGCTGGAGCTTAGGAAGGCACGACGGTAGGCGCTCCAGGAGTAATGGAAGACATTCCGTATTGGAAGAAAGACGCTGGAGGACCTGGATGCTCCTCTCGGCTGCGAACGTCTCGCAGCAGATATCTGAAGCCAATGAAAAATAATGGGATAATTCTAGTAGGACATGATAGGGGTGCCTATGTCAGATGTGGGCTGGGGCTATAAGCTACTAGGCACTCTATGCATAAGCAGCGGCAAAAATCAAGTACATATTTAGGGGACCACGGGGTTGCACCAATTTGTAAGGGGGTCCAGATTTCAAATGGGTGGGCATCCGGGGCGGCACGTGCCTCCACTGACTCGACCTATGTTTACGTCACTTTGCACAAGGTCAAACATTGAAAGTAAAATACAGCAAATCATAGAACAGTTTCACTAAACAACTGAACAATAACAACTACATTTCGGGCTGTAATTTTAACTTACAATAAATAATGGTATTTTTTGCATGAAGACTGCCACATCCGCAAGATCATTTTATAAATGCATGGTTTCTAAAGGTAAATTACTTTGACGAATAAGGAATCCATCGATCGCGAACTACAGAGTTTGGTTTTTTAATTTCAGCCGTCTTGGTGGTGAGGTGGGGACCAGCTTTGGGAATTCAAATGATCGGAAAGCAGCGAGTAATCAATGATGAAGTGTATTTCGTCAGTCATGATCACAGTTTCTTTATTTCGCTAAACCATTGCGTGTTTAATCCTTTGTAATTTATTTATAGGATTTTCACTTGGAAGGTAGCTAAAACAGAATCAATAATTAATCTTCACTGAAATAAGAGACCAAAGGCTGATTGTTCTCTCACTGTTCTTTAATTTAGGTCACCAAATTTAAGAATGTTTGCAACATTCTCAGCCAATCAATCTATCTGTAAAGAGCGAAGGTTGATTTTCATTATAGAGACATTATAATGCAAGATTGTCACGTGGTGAATGCGTGGGCAATAGACTTTGCAAGTCCTCTGCGTATTCAGAAGTTACGTCCATTCTTCGTAGTGGGACCCAAGGTTCCAATGCGTTGGAGACTATGAAGCCGCGTTCCAATGGCTGTGGCTGTTGGCAGAAACGACAACGTTGAAGAATGGGATGTTTCTGCGTTCCTGCTATAGCCAGAGCCCTTACACTGGGTTATATCAATTAAAGTGACACGATGATGATAACAAACTCATTTCAAATCTTTAAAGTATAAATATTGAATATTCCTCTAAATGTGTAGCTATCAAGCAAACACAATTATTATCCCGAGATTCATTGCATGAAGTGCTCTTTTCTTTGATCAAATTAAAACATAAATGAAAATTTCCTAATCATTTTCGGAAGCTTACTTACGCTACACTCTTATAAAGGCCCAGGTCGGAATTCAACGGAATTGATTAAGGGACAGAATATTGTTCAGCACGGACCGTGTTCGGTCCAACATGACCCGAAATCTGAGTCAAAAGCACGTATGACCCGGTTTCCGGTCAGTGTAGCCCCAAAACAGTGGTCACGCTGACCCGGATATTTATATGGCCAATGTTGGAACCCTCCTCTGATCCACTGCAATATTCCGACTCAGCCCTTTCTGGAGACTATACGAGCGGAATTTGCAATATTCCAAAGTAGTGTCGAACATGATCATACAGTTTAAATTGAGCAATAAGACTTCCTTAAAACCAACAGTTTAAGTGTTCGCATACGTAAACCTAGTCCGGATATAACTTCAATATAAAAGTGTTTAGGATTTAAGGCACTAAGACAAAACAACTCTGTGTTTGTGAAACGTGCCTTATCTGACAGAAATGTATCTATTATCTTATATTATCTATAATAATAATTACAACTAGACTTAACTTTTGTTGTATAACAAAAAGAAGGTGTTCGGAATGACGTTCAATTTGGTAGTACTCCGCTCCGAACACCTAATTATCATTTAACTTAATGGTGTATCAATTCAAGGGTCACATTTAAATTGAAGAGGTTTTTTCCAGACAAGAGAGACTAACCTTCATCTATATTCTCCATGGTGTGCGTTCTTGATCGACTGGGTCTGGGCTCTGCACATCCAGGTAATACGCTCGGTAGACTTATGGGAGCAGGCTCAGGTGCTTTCTCCTGCTGAGGGACTGGGTCCGAATGCTCCGTGTCACTCTTTCCTGGATCTTCCCTTGATCTACGGCGTCTATCCAGCCAGTGCCACAAACCAAGACTCATCTTTCGGTTCCTCTTATCTGCCGCAATCTCCTGGGACTCTCTCTCCGAGGATGAATTGGTCTCCTGTGGGATACACACAGTGGCGCAGCGGTCCCTGGAGTTAGGAGAACGGGATCGGGCCACTTTGGCTACAAAGCGCGGTAGAGCCAGCAAGCCAAGTGAGACCTTCCGGCTGTCACGCACTGAATTGATTCTCTGCTGCAGCACGTCCTCTTCCGGATCATTTGGACCCTTGTCAGGATAAAACACTTCCAGAGTCTCGTGAACTACTTTTTGTTGAAGGACTTCTAATCCAGGAGCGATGTCAACAGGACGTTCTCCCTTCTGATCTGCTAAAAATATCCTTGCACCGTGCTCGATGAAAATAGAAGCACATTCCCACCTCTCGAGAGGTGCTTGAGCGGCAACGTGGAGAGGCGTTGCACCTTGACTGTCCTCGGCCTCTGGATCTGCACCGTATCGGAGTAAGGTCTTGACAATCAGGCAGTTTGCCATACGCGTGGCGAGGTGAACTGCTGGTTTCAGAAACCACTCGCGGACCTTGTTGATCTGATTTGCGAAGTACTGGAAGCCGTCGTGATCGGTCCCGTTGTTCGGTTGATTAGCTGACAGCTCTAGGTCCGTCGGTGGATCCACTCCTTCGCAGTTGGGGTCAACTCCACACTTTACGAGCAGACGCACAACCTCCGTAGAGCCACAGGCAATGGCCATATGTAAGGCATTGGTAAACACAGAGGGTTTGGGTTTATCGTGGTGAGGCGAATCCTCAAAACTTCTCTCCCAATTGCTGATAAGTGCCGTACTCTGATTGAGTAAAACCTGAACAGTAAGGCTATCGCTTCGAGGTCGGACATTCTTTGTACTTGGACCGTCCACAACATCATAATTAACATTGAATAAGCTAAAGTGGGTGTGTAGAATCCTAGAGACGGTACCCACGTCGTTGAAGAGAATTGCCAATCGCAGCACGTCAGCATCAACCTCAGGGTTACCAGTCACAGACTGAAACTGCCTAACCAGCAGTGACATATTAATGGACAGGGCCGTAATACACGGTATAGTTCTCAGGTTTGACAAGGAGGCTTTCCGGAGTCGAGAAGGGAGGTGTCTGGAGCTAAGAAGTGGGCTTCGCAGTTCAACTCTACTGTTGCCGTCTGCCGAGAGCAGAGCTTTTGGGGCAAGTGTTGTGGAGCGTCGATGACTGAGTAGGGTGGGCTGTAAGGAGGCACGTCGACAAGGCAGATCTTTAGCATGCGGGTCAACTCCTTCCATTCTCATCGTGATAACATCCACCATTCGCCTGGCCTGGTGAGAAATTGAAAGAAAAGGACAACGTCAACAGAAGATAAGTCGTTAATCTTATTCTTTTAGCCATCGCTGAAGCACCTAAAACCACATGTGAATAGAACAACAGCTATAAATATAGACACGTTGTATAATAAAGAGAGGGATGTCTATCCATAATACCTCATGTATAAAATGTAGGGTTTCATGATGACGTCACAATAAATGCATCGACCATTTCATGGTGTACAAAAATTCATCCAAATTTTGAGCTATGCTAGACAATAATTATTTGCCAAATAATAGCGCTAATGGCAATTGAGTACAATACAATGGCATATGCTCTGTAATCAAACTGATGAAGTAGAATTGGCTTCATCGTGTAAAGCATATTGGTAAGCACGTTTGCCGTTCATATTGGTAATCACGTTTGCCGTTCATATTGGTAATCACGTTTGCCGTTCATATTGGTAATCACGTTTGCCGTTCATATTGGTAATCACGTTTGCCGTTCATATTGGTAATCACGTTTGCCGTTCATATTGGTAATCACGTTTGCCGTTCATATTGGTAATCACGTTTGCCGTTCATATTGGTAATCACATTTGCCGTTCATATTGGTAATCACGTTTGCCGTTCATATTGGTAATCACGTTTGCCGTTCATATTGGTAATCACGTTTGCCGTTCATATTGGTAATCACGTTTGCCGTTCATATTGGTAATCACGTTTGCCGTTCATGTTGAACTAATAATAAAACAGCATATTATACCTTAAAGGCACCTGGCAGTGGTATTTTTTCAAAATAAAGCTTTTGTCATTAATATATACATTTTTATGAGTGGAATGTGAATAAACAATTTACTAAGGTTAAACAATTGTATTTTTCTTTTAATTACAAATAAAAAAATAGGCCCCCCTTTACATGGCGCTGTTCGTGACGTCAATCGAGGCAGGAGAAAATGTGTAGTCTGGTCCCGTACATTACGTCTGGGTACCTGATCAGTATCATGCGTTTTCGTATTCGGACGTCACCACCCAATGCAATCCTAGGACAGTGTACAGTCGACTAATAGTAATACGAGACGCCAGTTTATACGAGGTTTTTCACCGGTCCCGAACTGTCCCATGCGCGTTTTTATGTCTTAAAAACGGAAGATACGAGCATGGTCATAACGAGAACACGGATAATACGAGGTATTGTTTTTCCACCAGAAACATTTCGCTGGTAACCTAAGCTTCACTGCAACTTCCCTTGCACGCTACTGCCAACGAAAAAATCCCCGGGCTATCCAAGTGTTCGCTGCACTAGCGCTGAAAACGACGTCGGACCGGACCACTTTGCCCTCGTTAGCCTAACTTTCGATGCCCGTAACTGCCTATTATTTGGGATCTGCAGGAAAAAAGTGCTGGCTGACCCCATCTTTAGTCGTTTTGCTGCATCCAGCAGCAATTTTCGCTGGAAAAATGCAAGAAAAAATAATTTTTGGATAACCAAACGAAACGTACAATCTCACTACTTGCACGTGTATATACAACGTAAATGCAGGCAAGTTCGAGTGGGGTCGATGTTCAATCGAGGCGAAGTCTTCCTCGATTGACGTCACAAAAAGGGATGGGCGGAGTCGCCCCCAAACAACTTTATCTATTTTTTTAACATATAAATACTGACAAACAATTACTCAAAAAATTGTTTTATTGTTAATATACATATACTCTTATATTAAAAAAAAAATAATAATCTATTTCCAGGTGACTTTAATTATCGAGACTAATGGGAACACAAACTCCAAGGCAATGAGAATTATTGTATGATTTTAACTATCCAATCAGATCTAATTGTGATGCATTTATAAGATACAAAAGTCTACATGGAATCATGGACCTATGTCAAAACTGTTACAACGATAAACACGCGACAGTTTCCCTTTGAAAAAGATAGCCAATATCGGTTACGTTAACAAAATGGTAATCGGAGCTACTTATTCACGTGTGAACATATAGCAATAGTGAGTCGAGAACGGGGAACTACTACTTTACTGCCATTATAGGGTGTAAACTAGCATCATTACTGTAGTAACGCTACCAACATGGACTCAGTGATTACTATGAGGCAAGAGGCTATGCATATAAGAACAAGGAGCGTCCTCTTGTTTACAGTTGCACAACCGCGTGTCTCTGGAAAATTGTTTAGATGGGTATTTAGAAGGAAACAAATATTACAACAACTATTATCAAAATAATGAAAAAGTTAAAATCTAAACGTATAAAGCTCTTAGTAGACTTGTTGACAAGTCGTTAATGATGGTCGCGGTGGGTCGAGTCGCGTGTGGTGCTGTAGCGTCATAAAGAATGCTCTCGCGGGATCACTGCTCTCGCGCGAAGTTGCTGGCTGCCGACTCTTCGTCATTAACGACTTGTGAAACCCGAATATTGTATATATTCATTTATTCAGGTACGAACGCAGTATACATTACGGTTGCTGTAGAGACGATCATTGAGACGAGTCCATTTTATATGAGGGTAGTACTAATTTTAGTTACTGTAAATGCGATGAATGTTTGCACTTGAGCCATCTGTGAGTGTGTTTTCTGTCTGTTAACTCCTTCATTAATTTAGTAACTAAAGACATAAAGTAAACTTATCTTAAAATGCATTATTATATAACTGTTTAAGATGTGTGTTTTGCATCATTAAAAAAAAAAAATGCCTACCGGGAATAGTTACTGATCTGCTCCAGTCCTTTAATCCGATGTGTTCTACAGTGATTGTGTGTATAAACAACGGACACGGAAACCAGTCAACTCGCCCCCCTAGCAAAGTCGCCAATTACAAAAAACACATGTACAAAGTCACCAACTACAAAGTCGCCCCCTAGCAAAGTCGCCCCCTGACATACAATCTCGTACACTCTCATAGTCGCCCCTCACAAGGGAATTTAACAAATTTGTGAGTGATTGGACTTCGGGCCAACGAAAGCTATCTTAAGGGAACAAAAGCTAGCTATCTTGAGGGAACGAAAGAGGAATTTTGGGGAACAAATTCTCATTGCGAAGGAACGGGAGCATATATTTAGGGAACGAAAGCATATTTCGGACGAATGAAAGTATATTTCGGGCAACTAATTCAAAGTCGTATTTCGATGAAACAAAAGCTTGTTTAGGGAAAGAAATCTCCTTTCGGTGGAAAAAAACTCATATTTTTATTGAACGAAAGCATATTTCGAGCGAACAAAAGTATATTTTGTTCGAACAAAATCATATTTCAAGGAAACGAATGCGTATCTTTCAGGTAACAAAAGCGTATTTCTGGGTAACGAAATCGTATTTCGGTGGAAAGAATGCGTGTTCGAGGGGACAAAAACGTATTTTCTAGGAAAAATTTATTTCGTTACCTAGAAAAACACAACTTTGTTTACAAATTTAAAAAAATATTATTTTCTGTGACAAAATTATATGTTGATTGAATTAAATAACATTTTGAGGAAACGAAATTACTTTGTTGGAATTTTGTGTGTCGAGAGATGAAATTCCGAGTGAGAAATTTGTTTCCACCTTTTAATTTGTAATTTCTTTTTCACCTGTTCCTTCAGGGGGCTCTGGTTTTTGTGTGTTTTTTTTTTTTTTTTTTTTTTTTTGGGGGGGGGGGGCTCGTTTTTGTAATTTGTCACAAAATTGTTTAACCTAATTGCACCGTCAATATAAGACTGGTATTCCTATTTATTGACATAAATCTTATTTAATTTCCAAATCGGGGGAAGGAACGTACACCGAGCATTGAAACGTTGCGATTTTGAAGCAGCGGATTCGATCAGCGAGGTTTACCGACTAACAAACCCGCAATGACAAGGTAGTTGGTGGTCTGGCTCCCTCCCCCTCCCACATGTTCATGAGCTTCCAGGTACAGCTATCTCTTGGCTAGGGGGTTTCCGTCGCGCTGAGCCCCGCCGATTTGCCCCTGTGTTGTACGTACGCGTGGCTAGTCCCCACACGCTGTGTACTGTCAAACACGCTTCCGTTGCTCGGACTCTCTGAAATAAAATGTTACGTTCGATTTTTTGTCATTATTTACAAGTTGTACCCATAATTTGAATACGTATTTTCTTTTGTCAAATACTCATGAACACAATCACTCTCATCACTCAGTGTTTGGGGTTGATCGTGCATGATGAAAGCAACATAAAACTCCATCCAGTACAGGATTTAATGTTTGATATTCATCTACAGTTTGAATATTCATAGTATAACGAAATTGACCAATCAGATGCATCCGTACGAAATCGGCTGAAGTGCTCATAGGCCGTGCACAAACCGCCTGCGGGTTTCACAAGTCGGTAAATGTGACCAGTCTTGAGAGCAGTAATCTCGCGCAGAGCAGCCCTCTCGCGGGATATTGCGAGAGAGCCGTTCCACTATCGCCGCGACAGACATTTAACGACTTGTCCACAAGTCTAAGCCCTTAGTGGTGGTCCGTAAAATTAAAACCAATGATGGTGTTATAAAAGTCACATGTTTTCCCAATTCCCATAATATGATCGCTGTCATGTTCCCTGTTTGAAGAGCACCTTTATGGATACTCGTTAGTATTATATCAAAAGGACACCTGATCATTTTGCTTTCCAGACTAAAGTTTAATTATAAGGTGATATTCGAATTGGCGGCTACATAATTATACGGCTACTTGCTAGATTGTTGCTTGAGACATCCTATAGACGATGTGACCTCTGTTTACATTCAAACCGCCCTCTGTTGACAAGGCTATTGTCCAAGTCATGTTCCGCCGGGCAAAAAGACGCGTAGTCATGGTAATATTGCGTGTACTTTCTAGCTGGCTGTCAAGTACACAAAGGTTTTGCCCGGCGACATGCGCGCGCATCATGTTATGATTTTCAAATGACGTCAGAGGTCACATCGTCTATAGACGATGTGACCTCTGTTTACAATCAAACCGCCCTCTGTTGACAAGTCTGTTGTCCAAGTCATGTTCCGCCGGGCAAAAAGACGCGTAGTCATGGTAATATTGCGTGTACTTTCTAGCTGGCTGTCAAGTACACAAAGGTTTTGCCCGGCGACATGCGCGCGCATCATGTTATGATTTTCAAATGACGTCAGAGGTCACATCGTCTATACTTCAACACACGATGACGCAGCGATGCAGCCGTGAGTCGCAGCCGGACACAGCCTAATAATATGAGTATAAAACTATAATCAGCAACAAAGCCACTCGGGAGACACCAAACTTAGTTTCATTACCAGAAATAAATCAAGAACCAAAATAATGAAAAATTCCCTTTAATAGTCGACAATCAGCAACAACAAGAGGCGATCATTCGGGCAACAATTCGTTGATACACCGATGGAGACCCCGTCTCTTCGTCTTGAGGGGTCGGTGGCTTGACTGATAGCATTTGAAGTGGCAAAGAGTGGGCCTGGGTTTCGTATATCAGTCAAATGGCTCAAGTATTTACTGTGCGCACAAAAAGACAAAAAACGTGTTTGATTTGAACAGCGTTTCCTTAGCTGCATCAATAATGCATTGAGATAGACCTTTAGACCTGTATCTTCAAGTTTGGATGGATGGGATGATTTTGTACTCGTGATCAAAGGTATACATGAGAAAGGCAGATATATCATACTGTTGTATTATAAAGAGTGTGTACACCGTATAGGTAAGCTTTGTAGAATTGCTACTTTAAAGAGCATTATGTTAGTATGGTTAAGAACAGAAATAAACGGTATAATGGAATGAAGGAAAAGACACAACCTTAAAAAAAACCAAAACACTTCATTGTGTACTATTTTGATTCACAGGGACAAGCCGTGCATTATCTTGATTCAAATATGTGTGGACAAACTTTATTTAGTTTACTTTACCAATGATGTACCTTATATTGGTGGTGGCGGTTTTGCCAACATAACCAAGTTGTACCCTAATGAGATTAAGCTTTATTATCAAAAGTAGCATTTTATAGTCAATTTAGTTGTTGCACTTCTTCCAGTTCGCTTCAAGAGTAATCATGCTGCAGTACGTGTAGCAGCATTGTGTCAATGACCAATGCTGCTCATTATCTTGATTAAAAGAGAGTACCAATGGTAGTAGTTCAACATAACAGATGCTATAAATCATACGATGAAATGTTCGGTTTGAAGGAACTTTGATTCACTTAATGAGGGTATTAATCTTCTTCTATATATCCGATATATCCAGGTATTGTCTAATTGTTTCCATCGGTAGGTAGTAGGAAGTGAGAGGGAAGAGGCTCAACATATTTTTGACGAAGACAAATACTTCATTCGTAATACGGTAATACCTTGCTTTCCGAAGTGTTTTATTGACGTATGCGGAGAGCTGTGACTCCAGGACAAAGTGAAATAAGAAAAAAAGAAGAACAACAAAAACACCATGTTGGCCCATTGACCCGAAATGAAAAAAACAAAACATTGTCTGCCAGTCACCGTGAAAAGTTCGATCGACCACTAACCCAAAATCTAACTACCGCGCTGCCATTTTCATTGTATGTAGAGCCCACGGTGTAGTCATTGATTCTGAGCGAACCTGAACTTTTCCGTTGTGCCTATTGAAATTGTCAATGGAGACGGAGAGGGCTTAAAACTATGAGGGTAGACACAGTATACATACCGGCCGGCCAGATTAAGGCACCAGTGAAAGACATACGTAATGGGTGGTAGAGTCTCTAGGCCATCGTAGAAATTGTTCATTCAATCCATCCCCGGAAGGAAACTATCACCTCACAGATACGAAAAGGTAAATAATTCGTCCAGGTTATGAAGTATCGCACCCGTGTCCACTTCTACTATCGATATTTTTGGTCAAATATAGAGCGCCCTCAACTAATTATCTGACCAAACACCAGCGGCTCTGCATACACAATGCGGAGAAAGCCACGGGCATAGGAACACGTATGCACGCAACAAATTGGCTCGCACATCATGCCGGAGTGCAGGAATTTGTGGTCTTCGGGTAATATAATGGGGAGAACAAAATGTTTGCTCGCTCGCCGGGCGGCTTATTTGTCACAGAAATTCCCGAGACGGGAACAGTCGGTGGGACATCAGGGGGATTTCAGAATAGATTGGAGTTGACAGCTGGGTAAAAGATGATGTCATCGTGGCTGGGTTCTTGTGTGGAAAACAAAATGAATTTGTTTTCATTCATGTACAAAAGATTGAATTAAAGAGACTGAAAAACATTTTTAGGTTTTAGAAAAAAATAAATGTTTAAAAGCTTTTGTATTTCTGTGTTAACCGAGACCAGTCAATTAGTGTTTCTTATTTTATTTGTTGTTGGTCACGTGGCATCCGAGTCCGACCGAAACCGATCTTGCGAAAAAAATAATTCCCCACAAGTCGGCGTAATTTTGTTTTTGCCCCAGTTTTTGACGATGGCATTTCAATGCACGTTTTCAGAATTTTGAGGATAACGTTAAAGCGGATAGCATAATTATGCTTCAGACAGCCAACCTGTCACAAAATGACTAGACTTAACAAATTAAAACAAAACAAAAAATTTCTGCAGGCTTTATTTAGACAGCATGCTGAAATAAACCACGGGATACGTTTGGTATATAATCTCTCTTTCAAAAATGTTTTTATGGCAATCCAAACTTATTGGTTTGAAGTACAGCAGCTTCCGATAGTATAAAGCATTTTGAGAAACATTTTACTTCGTAGTAATGTGATTGTTTAAAATGATAGACCTATCAATTTTTATGCCCCAAAATTTGAATCTGAGAAAAGTCACTGTCAGATACGTTTCTCAGATTGTATATTCCTGTAAGGGATTATTTTTTCCTGCGTGGATATATAATTCGCTCCTTTGGCGATATCTCAAAAACGCGACCACCTCAGCTGAAATGCAATTTTCACAGGTTAGTTTTATTGTAAATATGTAGGATTAAAACAATCGATCGGTTCCAAAAACCAAAGATATATTTCAAATATTTCTTGAAAGGCTTGCTACTGTTAAAACCCATGAGAGCTTTCAGACTGAATCTAATAATTCTTGCCAACAGATATCAACTTATTTCACTTCTCCTTCAAATTGTGTTAAAAACAGCCCCTGGGTTATAGTTTAGGTTACATTGGGTTGCTGATTGGATGGGCTGGGTATATAGTGCATGGTGTATCAATGTTGGATTCGGGTTAACGTGGGTTAAATTTGGGTGTTGTGTTATTTATATGGTTTTATAGGGTTGCATTTGGTTACATGTGGTGGGTGAAAAGGACTAAGGATACCAACCCAACTTAAATACGTACACAAAGGCATGTAGCTATCTGCTTAGAAATTTCTTCATACCAATTTTGTTCAATAATGTTATTACTAATTCAGTAAGATAATATGCATTTTAAAGTTTTATTTCAAGAAAAACATATATTTTCACTTTGTCCCTCCAAAGTAACCCGGCCGTAATTAATCGCTTATCTTATTTATCACATTACTGTGCTTTGTTCTAAGAAGATCATAATTTGCTAGCTATTGTCCCTTTACTACCTCATGTTAGTTAGTAATGGATGTCACTATACTGCCGCATATGCCTATAATATGTTCCTAATCTATGTCATAGTCGTGTGTGGTTATACTGAGGTATTTGATTTATGGATCCTATAATTATGTGGATGACTTGGGTTCACTCAATCATACATCAAGCTCAGAATACACGCGAGCACACACACAGACATCAGCCCATATATGATCACGGGACACTCACAAAGTGAAGAACAATGTCCTCGAATGTTTCACAATTAAAGTACATGGATGAAACCCAATGGAGACGTCACAAAACAGCAACAGCATCAACAACAACAACAACGACAGCAGCAACAGCAGCAACAACAACAACAACAACAACAACAACAACAACAACGACAGCAACAGCAGCAGCAGCAGCAACAACAACAACAAGCAGCAACAACAGCAACATCAACAACAACAACAACAACAACAACAGCAACAGCAACAAAGAGACAACAATTGTAGAACAACATCAACAACAACGATAGAAGAAGAACAACAACAACAACGTTAAAAGACCAGAGAGATGTGCTGGATGTACGGGGGGGAATCCCACGGCATTCGCACCTGATTGAGACGCGGACTTAAAACGCAATAAAAGGTCTTGACATCATTAATTGGACTTCCCAAAAACCGGGTTCTCTCAAAAGAAACAGAGTCAATGGTCGGACGCTAAGTACCCAGAGATATAAATAAGAACACTAAAGAAATCATAACGAAGGGATATCGAGAATGTGTCATTATGGTTATTTTTCAATTAAACATTATACATTATATATTTCTTTATCTAGGATGTACTTAAAAGGGGGTTTTATGCAAAGAGTCATTAACAAATCAGTCACATTAACATAATGAATGACTTCTTTAAAAAAAAGCATACGTCTTTATTTCCGTCTTTATAACTTGGACAGCGAAAAAAGTAATAACTAACTATAAGACATACTTGCCATTTTCTTTCACACTTGTGTAAATTACCAATTAGGCCCTCGATATATGTTGCACTCGGGGTCACCCCTGCCTTTAGAGCAGACGATTAATTCCAGATTCTCGTCATTCGTGAAATTCTTTTTCGTGTGGCTTATGGAATACCACAAGCTAGCGGCACCTCAATAACATGACCATCCTTCTATACCTTATCCATGTATCTATCTAAAACTTACACAAATATTATGGGTGTCTTTTATTAAACGGTTTTAAAAGAGGTTAAATGCTTTCACAGTGCTAAAAACGCGGTCTGCCGACAGATTATGGTATTAAGAAGAGCGCCCTCTGTGTTGAATTAGGAAGGTTTTTTTGGCAGCGGACAGCTGAGCATTAGTTTCTTCATAATGTTTATAATATGTAGGCTATTTCAGAACAGCTTTACACTATTCAACCGGACTTACGGGGGCACATTTTTTGCAGTGTTTTTTTTTTTCAAGCGAGGAAAGTTCCGTTTAATATAAAATGCTTGGTCACCGTCTTCGAGAAAAATTCAAGTGAGTAAATATCCATGGCAGTATACAATGTGTTATTTAGTTAAACTGGCTGGGCAGAATGCAATTTCTCCATTCCAACCAACCCTGATTTTGAGATAATTGATTGTTAGAATATTTTTGAAATTGATTAAATTGTATCCTTTCTTGTGCGACAGGACCGGCCTACAGCGATGAACAACCACTGAAGTGCCGAAGTGCCACAACAACGGAAGTGGGTATTTGAAGTCGACCAACCTTGATCCAAGGATGGTAAACCTGACTCCACAGACCCATAGCTAAGCGCGACAAAATTAGTTTGGAGCCATCTCTACACTGTACGGGACTTCTAATAGAGATCAAAGGTTTCTGTAACATTATAAGCGCCCTCTATTGAAATTTTAGTAAGTATTGTTTCCATGGATCCTGTTTTTTTTTGTATTTTTTTTTTGTATGAACAGTTCTGTGTTTTTGGCTACTGTGCTTAACAAAAGGGGATAAAAAACAGATTGACATAGCACACAGTATAAACGGCATTCAGTGTCACATGCAGTGATGCACGTTTCACGTAACCGAATTCAAAAGCTCAACACATCCAACATTGTATTAAAATGCACAAAATGACCGACATTTCAGATATAATCTCAACAAATATTTCCTAAACTATTAAAACAGACCCAAACCGATTGCCAGGATACGCTCAAAATAGACAGGATTTTTTTCTACCAACAGTAATTGTTAATCGTTTACACTTCACAGAAAACAGGACAACATCAAGGGGCCTAAAAATTCCATTTGAAAAATGGGATTTATCTCATTTCATGCGGCGGGATGCTCCGTCGTCGACACTAACTATGTATTGAAATTTTCTCTCTCAGTCAACCTTCCTCCCTTGTTGTCAACAAATCTTTGTGCGAGACTCCCAGCACGACTGTAAATCGCTCCCCAATAATTAATAACGACACTGCAAATTGGAACAAAATATTGCGCCGCCATAGCAACACTCTGCTCTGACGTCATTGATTGTGTAATCACTACAAAGCGCCAGATAAACACGGAAACAGCGTTTTGGTCAAGTCTTACACACGATTCTTGTAAACAAACTGAATAGCGCGAAGAGACGCCTGGTTAATTTACGTAAGTGGTTTTTACACGGGTACCCCCCCGCCCTCCCCGAGCCGCCTTTTCATGCGTTCCCTCCTACAGTAGTGAAGAACAGTTTTAAAAAAAAATTGTGATTTGTTTTGTTTCTTGAAAATTATTCAGGTAGTAAAAAACCAGCTATTGGGTTTGAAAAATGGTCTGTTTTGTCTTAATACTATGCGCCATGCGCACTAAGCTTTATGCACAATATATAAACAAATTACTATGTTTTGGGGGTAAACGAGCCCTAGCCCATTATTGATATTTTATTTTTGATTTTGTTTGTGTGTTGGGGTGTTTGTTTGTTTGTTTGTTTGTTTGTTTGTTTGTTTGTTGGGTTGTTTGTCTGTTTGTTGTTTTGCTGCTGCTGCTGCTGCTGCTGCTGCTGCTGCTGCTGTTATTGTTCTTCTTCTTCTTCTCCTTCTTCTTCTTCATCTTCTTCTTGTTGTTCTTGTTGTTTTGGGGGGTTTTAAACCTGAAGGATTCAGATTTCAGATTTAAAATCGCAATTCACTGTTGCGATTTACGTACTTTTTATCATAGTATCACTAGTACATTATGCAGAACTGAAAAGCACGATTACCTTCTATGTTTACGTGAGGTGAAAATGCACAAATCAAGTAACTCATGCAGAATCTAATCATTCACAACAATCAATCCAAATTTAATCTGCCCCCATCGAATTCACTCCGACTAAAATCACTTGAGATTAAATTAAACTTAAACCCATTTGACTTGCCACAAGTCCCACACAGTATCAGTAATTGTGCGATCGGTTCTTATTCCCAAATATTCGACGGCCGTAATCATTCCAGCGGTTGAAGGCATTTTATACGAATTTGTAAAGCAGAGGAGAGAGTGTGAGAAAAAAGGGAAAGAAAGAAAAAGGGAAAAAACGCCCAGGGACTTCCACGTGCTTTTTAGTCAAGCGCCCATTACTCGGACAGAAACCTCCGTGCATCTCCTCCCAGGAGCTTATAGCGGACGAGAGGTTCAGAAAATGTCAATATTTCCCGCTTTCTCTCCCCCTCTCTCTCTCTCTTTCTTTGTTCTGTTCTTTTGCTGTCTGGTTATGTTGGATGTTGCTTTACAAGGGCGGGTAAAATGGGGAGAGTGTTCTCAAGTGAGATGTGGTTTACTCGAGTAAATGGACATGAAGTCTCGGACCGTATGAACATGCAGCGTATTAGGAACATCTGCAATATGTTTTAAAGGAGCAGTCAGTGCTCCGTAAAACACTTAGTATTAAGACCATAGGCCGAACCTCGAAAAGCTTTCATAAGAGAATGCTGCAAGGGATATCTATGGAGATGTAAGAAAACAATCAATGTACTAACGGTAACAATACCATAAGGCATTTAATACACAGTGATTGCAGATGCAACAAACTTTCATTTTATTTTGCACTCTTTTAAACATGTTGGTGTTTTTGGTATACTGCGTAGCCAAACGATGTGCTGTTTTTTGCACCAGCAAAAACAAATTAACGCATTATTTCTCTGCCGTATTCGTCCATTTCGTTTCAAGTGCAAAGAAGTAATTGCCTTAAGATTTACTTAGGCCGTTTCCTATGACGTAAACAGGTAAATGGGATCTAGTAATCGTGTAGCCTTAACCTTAAATTAGCTTTCCCCTGTACATGATATATGTTTTCCATGAATTTACCCTGTCGTTGAAAAAGCAATCTAAAACCTGATAAACCGACAGTGTCAAAACCGACAAGTTGTCATAGTTTACTCTCAAATACATACTTAACATCACCATCTGCAGTGAACTGCCTATATGCAATAATAGTTTCCACTTTTTTAACGACATGACAAGTTAATATTCACTAAATCTATTATTTTATAACTTATTGTCCATTTTGTTATTCTTTAGTAAAATAAAGAGTAACTGAAGGCATGTGTACCGAAAGAGGAAGATGTGGAATTTAAGACGATTTTTGTAAACTACATCAAAACCAGTAAGTTTGTGTGTGCTGGGGGGGGGGGGGGGGGGGGGGGTATAGTGCGTTTGCATGACTTGACCAAAATTATTTGATCATTTATAAAATAATTACAGACAGCAATACAGACCTGTAGATCAATGTACACTATACTCCAATACCAATCTAAGCTGGGTGATCATTGTCATCTGCTATAGTGTTTTATGTTATCAGCACTGGACATTTTACACTTCAATCGTATGAAGTAAATAAGCCAGTCTGCGTGAATTATAAGTGGAGGATTATGCACAAAATAAGTCATTTATCCGATCTGATCCAGATTTCATAACAGATGGTGAAACTCAAAAATGTGCTTAAAACCGTTACCTGCCAAAATGCCATGTAATTCACATTAACTTTATTTAGCTCAGCTACTCTGCTCAACTGGTCATAAATATGTTTGCATCCAAGTGAACAAAAACTTGAAAAGCAAAGTTCAAAAAGCTAAAATCACTCACTGATGAAATGAGCATCCGCCCCAAAACACTGAAACTACTTTTCACAAAAACACAAAAACAAGTTCAACGGTTGTTTCTGTCTATTATATACTGCTTAAACCTATCTTTAAGGATTGAACCTAGACGATAGGCACGCCTATATAGTCAATAGCCTTGGGGAAACGGAACCCGTGGCTGTGTACGTATCCGAGTTTAAAAGCTCTGGCTGCAGTGGTATATATGCCTTTCTAACTGCACGTTTGAAGTCTATTAAAAAAAAAATAAAAAATGGGAAAAGTAATATTGGATGTGGAAAGGGATACTGTGATAATATTATTTGAAGGGTTGATGTTTTAATCGACAGCGATTTGTGCCTTCTGCGCTTTGACGGCTTGCCGTTTTGATTGAATTGAAGGTTAGCTTATGGTGGTGAAGCGTAATTAAGTTACTGATATACCGAGTCACCCACGCAGACTATTGGCTGGTTGCTTCATGGACTCGCTCGCGAGAACCTCATGGAAAAGATAAATTAAAGGTAGGTACATCGGGGGTTTTAAAGAGTCATTTCAACCCTCTAGTTTTCAATAAGACAAAATTCAATTATTTTGTGAAATTTCATCAAATGAGGTACGAAACTTTTTCGAGGCGGGTGGGAGTAAATTATGGTAAACGTTACGTTGTGCGTGTTGGTTGTGATGAGTCGAACTGTGAACTTATTCTTATTTATTTATTTATTTATTTACTTGTTTATTTAGGTGTAATTGTTTTAATGGGGGGGATCCAAATCGAAGTCTAACTTCAAAAGCTGCTGAAACCAAAATCAGTTATACAATTCAGTACGTTTAAAGATTGCCGTGTACTGTTTGACTTATAGAGAGGGACCACAACACGGCTTCATAAAGCTGAGACCGTCTTCCAAACCAGTCTGAGGTCGCTAAGCTACTGTAGTTTTAAAACTTCATCGTAACCATGACTGTGTATAATACAAATCAAGTAACCTCGGATCACTCCATCTATTCTAAAAACAACAACATGAAATTTGTTTTTTTAAATTATAAAATATCCCAATTGAATTGCTCACATTTTATGCGGAAAAAACACTCGGTTGCTACTTCATAAGGACTATTTGGGGTCTGCACTAATCTATTCCATGCTTTAAACAAATAATCTATAGAAACAAATTTGCTCGTTGACTAAAACCAATTATTAATAATTTGATAGTGGATAATCTACTAATCACAAGTCTAGCTTGCTTCTTCTACTGGAAGAGGCTGACATTGCACGGTGATTTCCCAAACATGATTTAGTATTGAATATTTCACATGATTGGAGTAATGTTTACGTGACGCTCTTTTTAGTAAACTTTTGTTAAGCAATTTTTACCAGCCAAGCATGCGCTTCTTTGAATTGGCCTTATCCACAGTGTCATCTACGAAAGTATCTTTGCTGATCAACATTCGAAATGCTTAGAATTTCTCTCGGACGCATAAGAAGCAAGGCAGTATACACTCCGTTAAAATATTCATCCTTATATGCTCCAACTGCTCGTCTAACCATCCAAGGGGTGGTGGTTTACCGTTTCGTGTTCGTCTAACCTGGCTCGTGATATCGAGGCGACCTCCGGATGAGACGGGACATAAAACACCGAGTGGGCGGTTCGTGACGCCGAATAATCGGGGGGCTTTAGTGACGGATGACGCTGGCTCTATCGAGGCTCCTCGTAACCCAAACCGCCCATGTCCGCTTCGTGATGACAACTTAACCCCTCAGGCGGTTGCCAGAGGGCTACGCGGTGCATGCGCAGATCATGTGCTTACAAATTTCCTGAGACTAATCAAATGTTGTATCTCAGATTGGGTTTTAACGAGATGCTTCGTTTGTGCCCAGCAAGGATTAAAACTCAAGAATAAACAAACTTTCTGATTCGCCAAACATAAAATGTCGAAGAAAAAAACCTTCGGGAAAGGAGAAACTCAGCACACCAATGGACTTAAGCGGTAGACAAGATTAATAAAAAAAACACCGTCTAACTCTCCCAACTGCGCTGACGACAGATTGTTTAAACCATGGCTGACTCTAAAAGTAACAAATCATTTATTACAAATGAAGATTGATGATACTGGGTTGTACCCTGCTCAACAAAACCCTATAAACATCACGTAGACCATCAAGAAAATCGCAGGCATTGGGGAAGTAAGGATACAGCTCTTTGGAGAGTACATGCACTCTTCCGAAACCCATAAAACGAATTGTCCTACTGGTAATTACGGCCACAATCAACAGAATGAAGTCCAATATTTCCCCATAGACACGTACATTACCGGTATATCCTGAAAGCCAATATTCGAATTGTAGGATTTCAAAAAGGGTATCTGCTCTGAAAAGACATAAAAAAGTTACACAAGAAGTAGCGTGAAATAAGAAAGGTTCTAAACCATAAAAGTTCTCATAAAAAACATTACCATTAATTGTATTTATTGTTTACTTTCAGTGGCAATAAATGCCCCGGGTCATATTTCTGATAGGACTCGAAGGACTTAAACCCAAAGGACTCGTTCCTGGTTAACAGGACCCAGTTCCGTCCGTCATCCGTCACTGACAATAGTTTCTATACGGGGCCCATGCATCAAACCGCATTACATAGCAAGGCATTTTGTTTGGTATCCTATAATTTTTTTGATAAACAAGATTTGTCTGCGCTATTTGTGTGCTTGAAAGGCTCCATAGAATATGTTCATGAAAGTGAATACCTTGCCTGATAAGATTCAGATACTCTATCTTCTTTGCCTGAGGGATCAAGAAGTCTTAGACAATCGGCTCTCCTTATATTCACGGATGCCGAGGGTCAACACGTCTTTTGCGGTTTTGTTTTCAATATACGACATTTTCTGACATTGATATACAGTGCATAGTTGATTTAACGCTTTATTATTGTTGAAATGTAGAAAAACCCAACAACAACTACAACAACAACAGCAACAACAACAACAAAACAACAACATGCAGTTATTAACTATAGCTTTTGTGAAACACCGCTCCTGCTGGTGTTATTAATTTATGCCGCATCAATTGTGTGCTTTTGTTCACTTAAAGTAACATCCTTGTCCATGATTCAGACATTACTTTTTCCTAATTTTGACAAAAGGATGAAACTGAAATGTTTGATTTCCTGCCGTCAGAGCAGTCCTATAAAGTTTAAATACTTGAACGGACGGATTGTTTAAATAAGTTGAGAATGAGTCCAGATGAGATATTTTACTGGAGTGGATAATTATCCGTTCTCCTTGCCGAATGACAAAAACAGAAAAGCTGTATATATCACCTTCAAGTACACCGTAGCCGTTGACTAGTCACTTCATGTGCCGTGGTTACGTTTCCTGTATGTTATATTGATACCCCATCTCCTTTGTCCGTTTAATGCCAATCGGTTAAGATTTCCGCGCCGGATTTTGCAATTGCGTTCTGGGCTTTTGCGCTTGATTAGTCTTCCCTAGGACGGCACGAATCAGGCAGCGGCCCACATGGTCTCTTACAGAGCGAAAAGGGGAAAAATCTTTCCGTTGTTTTAGTCGGCTGAATTTGTTTAAAAGGAAATGTGACTTTCCGTTCAAAGCTGGGTTATTATTAGATTTCCAAATTATCGATCACATTATTTTCAGCAAAACTTAATATACGGAGATACAAACGACGCATGTTTTATCGGGCGCTATTGGGGGGTTGGTAAACGTCAGTGAAGTCGCAAATGACCGTGTCTGCAGTAATAACTACTGCTCCAGTCATGATTTAGGAGTCATTTTTGTAGAAAGGATGCATACATTAACATTATATAATGGACTTGTTTCTGTAAAGTTGGTGTTGAATGTGGTACACATTGGTCTGGAAAAACGCTATGACACACATAATAATAATTATAAAAAGGAATGTTTATGCAAATTATTGTTAATATCCGATGGTAACTATACATTAAAGTTTTGTGAGCCATTTTGGAAAATGTATTAACTATTATAATAACACCCTCGTAGGCCGATCTTTGTCGCTTGATTGGAAGATTTATTGGTCACGCGACATTCTCTTATCAAATTATTACACGTTGCCTACGTCATAAACCGTGTACTTCGGTTCCATTCAGCCCACAGTTCCGTCCCATCCCATTTCGATTTATTGTACACTAGATCACACCATTAGTTACACACAGCAGTACACACACCCTCGTAGAGCTTGCCACAATATTATAATGATTATAGTTTTGTCTGCCAATCAAAATAGTAACAAAGAACTATTTGCGTGTTATGATGAGTTTTACATTCGGGTAATGGAGAAATTTTTAGAATTTGCTGAAAGATGGCATTGCCTCGTTGAATGGAACATCCCATACTTCGACTCATGGAAATATCCTCACCACTGTAGGCCTACTCATAAACATTCAATGTTTGTAAACTGATTTATATTACGGTTAAATTTGACAGGAATTTTAACGAGGTTTTAGTTAGAAAGTGCTATTGTTCTTCAGTCACGTAGCAATCCTGTCACGTGTCAACACTGATCACGTGCCAAAGTTTATTCAATGATCTGCCTTTCAAAAAATAATACGGGCACCAGTCACAAGCAGTTTACATGAGTGTGGTGTTTTGATTCAGTAACGTGTTTCTCGACAGCTTAAATAATACGTGACTAAGCATTGTATATTGTGCAGAGGGCGCTTTAGGTGAAACGGGTCATGCATTAATGGTTTACGTTTAGTAGCTCAAAAGCAAATAATTCGGCAGCATTTTGTATTTTGTTGGTTTACTGTAAATGGAATGATCAGTTAGAGTTTTCGTGCAGATAACAATATTAGAAACGGCACACTATTTGTTGTCTCTCTCAAACAGCGAAAGCGTGACTGACCAGGAAAAGGTTGCCAGCTAGAGTAGCCCGGCCGTAAGCTAATTTCCTGTCTTTTACAACCATTGAACAAACGTGCAACCGTTAAGGAATGGATAAACTACATTGACGCGACAACGGGACGTCGATGCACGCTCATGACTTTTTCCTCGCAACAATGAATGGAACTCGTTTCAGTACTCAGGGGCAATTTCCTGGGTACAATGTGCGAGAAGATCAGGACTAGAGGTTGTTTCGTTCACGGCGACAAAATTTAATTCCAGAAATCATCAATATTTCAATACAAACTCCCACTCTGCCGGCATGGGCGACTACCTCGTCTATTATACTGTATGTAGCATAAAATCTACACATGCAAGCTACGGGCAATTTGCACTATGGAGGAATCCGACTGCGTACAACTCCCTGTATCTTTTAGGTCTATAGCTATAGGTTTATATCATTGATTTTTGAGAGACAACATGCATTACAATTCTCTAGTTACAAACACATCACACAAATCAATAAAATAAATAAATACATGCATTTTTTTTTTTACAACTTATAGTTGTTGTTTTCGAGAATACAGAATAAATGTTTAATGTTTATTTGGGGATTTTGTGCACGTTGACTGTGTATATAATTTGGCAAATCGAAATGAGATGTTGGAAGAGCGTATGGTATAGGCCTACGTATTACACACGCACAATTTTGTCAAAGGTAAGTTGTTTGATCATCACTTATCAAGTATCATACGTAACTATTGTATAGTGTTGCTGTTCGTGTAACTGAAAAACTTGATTCACACAAGGTATCCATGTACTGCCATGCACTTCCCATGTTGTGTTGTAAATAGACCAATCCATTAAGCCCCGCCTCCTTACGAGTTGACCAATCACAGCCGCGAAACCCGATCACCATTAGAGCAAAGATCACCAAAGGGCTCAAATGGTGATCAGATTTCGCGGCTGTGATTGGTCAATGAGAAATGGGCGGGGCTTAATGGATTGGTGTATTGGGGACGGGTTGTATGGCCTTTGACTGGTACGCTAATCAAGATATTGACGGGTAATTCCGGAGGTACGTTCACTCAAAATTTAAAATAAAAAGGCAGTGGCATGATTAGATGCACACAATTAAATGCAGAGGACGGGTTGTATGGCCTTTGACTGATACGCTAATCAAGATATTGACGGGTAATTCCGGAGGTACGTTCACTCAAAATTTAAAATAAAAAGGCAGTGGCATGATTAGATGCACACAATTAAATGGCTTTGACTGGAAAACCAAGTAGGAATATTACTGAAACGTTCGAGAGAAGATTATAAAATAATGTATGTTTGCCGCATTTCATATACACTGAGTATTTTGTGCATAATGCATGCTAAAAAGCTGCAACAGCATGTTGGATATGTCGGAGAATCACATTTGCAATGATAGTTTGAAATTATTACAAGTAAGTAAATCGTACATTTTTGTTTTATTATTGATTTTTAATGATAGACCTCCATAATTATGCACCTATATGCAAAATAAAGAAAGAGTTCCGAACTATACTGGTCCATTATACCTGCTTTTCACTTGAAAAATAGGTTAGTACTAATTGTTTTTGTTTGATTTGATTTGACACAGTAAATAAATATTCGACCATGGCAGTCAAACAGCTAGTGAGAAACAAATTTACATAAACTTAAGACATTTCAAATCAGAAATTGACACAAGAGTGATATTATCAGGCGCGGATCTAGGGGGCCCAGAGGGCACGTGCCCCGGGTAAAATAAAATAATGGGGGGGGGGGGGAGAAAAAAAAGAGGTGAAGAGAAGCGAGGTGAAGAGAAGCGAGAGGAAAGGTGAGAAGCAACATTCTAAAATAGTAATATTTGTAGCTTTTTTCTTCTTCTTATTTTAGTTTATTTTTTATTTTGTTTTCACTGCCTGTCAAATTAGCCCACAGGCAGCCGGTTGTCTAGAGACAATCAGCCGGTTGTCTAAAGACAATATTACTAAAAACAAAAATGCTTGCCGACGATGTACAGCGTAGATTCAGTTTATTGTCTGCAAAAAACAAGAGGGAAGAGCATCACTGAAAGACGGCTATACATACAGACGCAAGCAGGGGCGTCGATCGCTACTGAAAAGTAGGGGGGACGGGCGAGCAAGTCTTGAAAAAATACATCGTACATTGCACTCCACACCATTACTTGTACATTTAATTTCATTTAATTTCTGTGTTACACTTGTTCCCTATTTTTTGTTTGACCAGGAGGCGAGTTACAGGGGGTGATATTTAACAATAAAATCATCCGAAATGGGGTTTGGGCCTGAGTTTCCTTTATGTAAAACCGAGATTCTACCAAATACAAACATCATATTCACAATCCTTTTTAATTGTAACAACATAGCGACAATTTATTCAGTAAAATTGAGAGAGTTTTTGATGTTCTTGTTTCTTCTTTCGTTTTTCTTTTATTTTAATTTATACCTTGTTTTTAGAATAAAAAATAATAACACTGAACAAACTGCTCCTATTTATTTTAATGGATTTTACTACATTTTGTGCGTTGTGCGATTGTAACAAAATGTAACACACTGAGTTTGCAACGCACACACAGACTTCCTTTTTGGAGGGATCGTGTACCGTACATTATAGCACACACAAACGACGCATAACTTGAATGCTAACAAGATATGTAAGCGGGATTTTGGCGTTCATGTTTTGGACGAAACTTGTCGTCTAATGTCTGTATTATAGAAACGGAAATTGGCCCAAAATACCATTCTGCGCGTAGTCCATCAGAAAAAAGATGAAAATGAAGAAAACATTTCAACGTTTGTTCGCTATTCTGTTATTTGAACAAAAATTGTAATGAAATATAAAATCAAGAAAATGGTGTATATTTTAATATTTTTGTGCATATCTCTAATGAACAGTCAATCAAAAAGTGGAGGGGGGGAGGGACATCTGATATGCTGTCCCCCCAGCCTAAAAAGTGGGGGGGGGGGGGGGGGGACATGTCCCCCCGGTCCCCCACCCATCGACGCCCTTGGACGCAAGAGATTTGTGGGATTAACATTTTCTAGGAATCCCGCGTTGATGTTACAGGAAATTTTCCAGTAAAACTAGACGATTGATGTGGATCAAAAGTGCTTAGAAAGTGTTTCTTTTCCTCTGTATTTAGGCACACGGAGGCTTGTTTTTTCGACCCCAAAACGCCAAAAGTTCAGAGCTCCCGGGGGCTGCGCCCCCTGGACCCCACCGGGGCTTCGCCCCTGGACCCCACCTCTTACATTTATTTGAGCCCCCTGGACCCCCACCGGGGCTTCGCCCCTGGACCCCACCAGGGGCCGTACGGCCGGCCCCTGGACCCCACCCCTTAAATGTATTTGAGCCACAAAATACAGAATCCTGGGTGCGCCGTTGTGCCCCCCGGTTAAAAAAATCCTGGATCCGCGCCTGATTATTATGTTAGTTTGAACACTGCGTTCGTAGTTCTTGAACTGAAACACATTATGATTGATACAAGAGCCTGTGAATGAAAAAAGATGCGCCTATTCCCCGTGGCAGGAGTCCGAAGGGATAGATTTCCGGCTACTTTTAACCACCTGCCTCGGAATCAATAGACAGAAGACGCCTTGGTTTTCTACGCTACAAAGTACAAGACGCCTCGTGTAAAGAGACACAACAGTAGTTGTCATTGAGGCAAAGTATGGAGCCACGGTGAGAATGCAAATACTCCAAGTTTCAATGCCCTTCTGGCCAAGGTAGAGCTCCTCGTACAAATTCATTTACACATTTTACAAACTTCATCTATAGTGACACTTTTGGGTTACTAAGGCAACGCGTATATATATGACTGCTAAGAATGTTTAATATTCGGGATGAGGTAGGTGGACATAGTTATTTAAACGACTACGATTGGGAAGACGGTCAATGTGAACATTTTACAGCAAATTTTGAACAAGACTGTTCTTTTTATATCAACATTTGCACTATTTTGACTCGGTCTCGGTTTCATTTAATCTGAAAGATGTATTGTTTTATTGATTACTTGTGAAATTTCTCCAAAAGTAAATATTTATTTTGCAATTATATTTGGTCAATTGGAGGTTGAAAAGTACGTGCCACATAGGCATAGGCCTTCAGATAAATAAAAAACAAGTTTGACGGGAATCCCTTTCACGGACTGGAAGAGTGGGGAGAAAGCAGTTTAATCACTCTGACTATAATTTTTTGGCTTAATGCTTTATCAAATTGAAAACAAAAAACAAAAACGCAAACAACTTATTCAGCTTCACTTCATAGAATAAATTATTGTGAAGCAAGTGTGCGAAAAGAGTCACCATCCTGAAACAGAGGCTTTACACTTTCACACGTCATCCATAAGGTAGGTGTCTGAAGTGTTTTGTACTAGATAATGACGTCATAGGGTATCGACAAAATACCAGGATGTAAATCATACCTGTCATGTGAGAGCTTCATTATACGAAGTGGTGAACTGTAGGGGGGGGGGGGGGTGTTACACGAGTATGTGAGACTTTAGTAAGACCGATCGATTTTAACCACGATCTCCGGCTGGTAGGATTGATTGATTAATACATATTTGATTCTCGGTGTTGATGGCATCGCGATCAATGATGGGTCTTGTGTAGGTAGAGTGGAGTTTGCCAGTGCCACGGCAGCGTGTCGAACTGACTTCTTATAGTTAAAAAATAAATCAAGTACTCGATGCTATGTCTGGGAAAATCCATGGGAAAAATCCCCATTTGTAACAGACAAAACAGTATAGACGACGTGGGTAAAATGAAATACTTTGAACTTGAACTTTATTATAAAGGACCTCACGAGCATGGAATTTTCATCAAATTTGGGCTTCACAACCAAACCTAAACATTAACAGGTAGTAATCAATAGCCTTCAGATTTCTAACCATGACCCATTTATAGAGTTGCTTAAGCAGACAATAACGATTAACAAAGTATGCAGAAAATCAGTCAGAAATTGTACTTATGACATGCTGTTTGGCTTGTAAACCTTACTCTGTTAATTGGTGCTTATAGTAACTGTTTTTGTATAAGCAGCTCTAGAATTGGACCTTGATGCTGAGTCTAAAATGGACTTTATCCATGTCGAGAGCACTGTCGTTTTAAAGATAATGATAACTATATATTCTCTTTTGTTTTTACTCCTTTTGGTTTCCAACTTGGAAACTAAAGGGGTAATTTAACGCTCGACAGTCGTCCATTTTGCCTCTGGCTGCTTTATTTGCATCTTAGGCCTAGGGTAAAATATGTTGGCTTAGCGGCCTCACACAGGAGATGTACCCAAACCAGAAACGCAGAACTTCAACACTGGGGAAAGAGAAAATAGACCAGGCTGGATTTGATGCGTCTTTGAGGTGATTTGGACTTCGAAGTTCTGGGAACCGTTTGAGGCGTCGGTGCTCTGCGCTAAGGTTAATGACCTTTATCAACGTGCCGCGATCTCGTTTGCTTTCGTTTTCTCCGAAGGCGAAAATAGCGCGTCTAAATAAGTCAGGCTCTTTTAAATTAACAACACTTAAAATGATTGCGGCGACGATAGGGAATCTGACCAAGGAGGCCACGGGGGCTATAAAAGTCTCGTCAGTGTTCACAAGCCGCACTCGCTGATGGTATGCAGCCAATTACTTAATGAAGATAGTTCAATATTATTAAAAGCGTACAAGTTTGTCGACAAATAATTTACTAAAAAGTCAAGTACTGATTGTTGAAAGCGACATCAGCTCTCGGAACTCTGTTCGTAACCCGAGGGCCGGGCTATGACAACACAATGTTTCATCTCAAATTCAAGTCATTTTTTAAAGCAATAACCAGCAAATCTTAAAGGCTATGCGTTTCTCTTAAGAATGTAGCTGCCACTGCCTTGTTGAAATGTTCACAGGTTAGTTTGAGGTTAGTCTGTTTTAATGGAAATTAGAGGACATACACAAAATACCCACCCAGTCTAGCAAGCAACCTCGAATCGTCTTATCCATAACTCCACCGATGTGAAACACTATAAATTTTACCAGGCACATTTTCTCCATGAATTACTAGTCAAACCGTCTCGGTGGCAATCTGGAAATGAAGCCAATTGCACCTCGGGGGCTCCGTAGTTAATCCTTTTTCTTCGAATGAAGTGAAGTATTACTTGGTGTATAGGCGAAAGTCCCGTGTTTTGTCGGCTTATTTCCCTCTTACATTATGCATTGCATAAGGCCGAAGTGCTTGGTCTTGAGGATCTTGTACACCAATCCAGCCAATCATTTTCTCGATTAGTAATTGCAAGCATCAGTTCATATGCCGTATTTCAATCCATTTTCTTCTGCTGTGTGCGGATCTAGCCATTTGGGGTGCATTACAACCAACGCCACAGATATAAAGCGCACTTCATGAACGGTTTGCTTCTCTCACGAAATCGTTTCAATATTCAAATAAGACCAGATACTTTCATGTTTAAGTAGAATCAATCCAAAAATGTTACTTGCAGTACACGTTTGACTTCTGGTTAATTGGTGAAACACAATATTTTTTAGAACGTTGGGTGGAAGCAGATATGCCAGACAACTTCGAATTGTTGTGACGTAGTTCTGAGCTTGCGCACATTTACCAAAACATGAATTTACCTGGTAAGTCTGCTGCCACCTATATAGTGTTCTCGTAACTTTCACATTTAAAATGAATTCTTTAAGAACTTACGTGGATTTGAATACTATAAAAGTGTTGAATGTTGATTCCTTCAGAAAAAAATGAAACATTGAAACAAAACAAAACATTAACATTTTGTGATAAATCATTTAACCACGAACGTTATTCCTCCCACAAAGAGGTGATTGTTTGTTTGTTGGGTTGTTGGGGTGGTTGTTTGTTGGGTTGTTTGTTTGTTTGTTTATTTGTATTTTTATATTTTTTTTATTGATTATTATTTTGTGTGTGTATGTATATCATTAAACAGAGTTGCTAAATTCAGCAGTCTCGGTTGTGATTATGGCCATTTTTTGAATTTAAGGCTTATGGGAAAAATTTGCAATCTAGCATTAGCAATAACCATGACAGAAGCCCTTCTCTCAAACAATACTTTGTATTAAAAGTATTGTGAGTATTGTTTTCTCTTCCATAGGTTTTATCCCAACCCTAGTATTATATACGTTTCTTGGCATTTGGAAACTCAGTGTGCTGTTTTGTATACAGCCTGGTCTGTGTAAAGAACTACACAATGTCCATGACACAACAAGGGATTGTGTGTGTGATCAGCCGTACTGTATCAATACACACCACAACGGGTTCATATTAAGATTGATCATCATGCACGGTCAAAGCCAACTGCAATAATGTATAGTCGAGGCTTTGTAAAGCGTGCATGCAAATACTCATTATGCAACCCAGTCTATGTATATATATTTGTAGGGGCAACCTCGCTTTCACATGATAATATGTATAGAGTGAATAAGTGAAGTGAAATGAATAGTGAAATAAACTTTATATCGAGTTCAAAATTCCACTCAAGAGCGAAAAAATACTCATTTAAAACTAACAGACCGTTAGGTCGATTTCACCAACGCAAGCAGCTTTGTGCACAGCCACACGTGAATGAGACGACTTTGTCTATTAAGACAAAAAGTCCATCTACATGAGAATTTCACCAAAATTCAAACACAATTTTAAAGTTTGCAAAAACCTTTCGAAGCGATGTTGCAATAGATACAGGTGAAGCGATATACATGTAATAACATGAAGTAGTATTGAGTATAACGTGGCAGTATTGACAGAAAACTATACTTAGCCCAAGGGTCTTTACGGTACGTATATACCTTGAGCAGGATCACCCCAAGGTGGACATTTGCTGAATACTTCTGAGTGTCAGAATGTATAGAATAGCTAAGCAAAGACAACCTTGGCAAATGTGCCTGGTAAGCAAAAAGGTAAAACTGGCGAACATATCTATGGCATGTTGTCTTAGTGTTTCTATTCGGCTGCTGTTTTACCTTTCCAAGGAATATCTTATACATTTTAGTAGAAACAGATTCAAAGCAAAATTATACGTTAAGTATGTTCCACACGCTTATTCTATGTACTAACTAGAATAATTTAGGAAACACATGTTTATCCTGTTCAGTGCATAGGCGAATTAGAGTCAAATCCACTTTATCCTAAGATTGAAAAGGTACACGATACAGTGGCTTGGCGGATAGTTTGAACAGTCAAAATGTAGGCCTATGCTATAGTTTGTGCTTTAGATTTGTTGATCAGAATCGTTCAGTAATAATACGCTGAGAATTTCCATCGCTGTATTTGATGGCTCTGTACGGTGTCGTCGATGTGATCATCTTCGTTGTCAACGGGATACGGCCGGGTTTGGCTATGTATAAGCACTGGATTTTGTTGTACAGAATATACTGGGTATGTTTTGGGGTTGTTGTTGGGGGTTCTTTTTCGGGGGGGGGGGGGGGGGTCTTCAAAATCTTAAACAAGTAAGGTCATTAGAACTTAGAAGTGCGGTCGGATTGTAAATATTTGAGTACACGAAGGGGGATGGAGTAGAGCTGTCTTTTCAAATTAAATTATCATTAAGTTCAACCGATCCGACTACCCACCGCTGTTAATAAGCAAGGCTTGAGGGTGGGAGATGCCATACTATAAGCGTGCCCGAAATATATTATCATCTTACATAATATCACCCGCCACGATTGTTAGCGAGGCATGTCATAATATGCAATGTTTACGTTCTCTCCGTGGATCGGTTGGTGGCGCTTTCCATCATGGCCGCCTCATGAAATAATGACTTCTTCTGCAAAGTTCTGGTTGCGGAAGTTTTCGCCCCAAAATGTCTCCGAATCATCAATGGATGAATCACATTGAACACATTCACTTTGTATTCAGGTGCTTAGGTAGAGATTCTGCCGATCAATGATTATTGGTAAGTTAATGGTGTGACTGATTCTCTACCGCGCGACGCCGGCCTCGCTTCTAAGTGTGCCTGGCGTATTATTATGTAAGATGATAATATATTTCGGGCACGCTTATAGTATGGCATCTCCCCCCTCAAGCCTTGCTTATTAACAGCGGTGGGTAGTCGAATCGGGTGTTAAGTTTTACTTTCTGTTCTATTACAGCTCTAACGGGTGGTTAAACGCTTTGGGACGTGTTCTCTCTTTTGTGTTTTATCATCAATAATAATAATTAGCAAAAGGTTTTTCTTTTAGATTTGCCTTCGGTAATCTGGTGGACGTTTACCGAAATCATATTGTTTTAACATTATGCAGATATTGCAATGACGTATAATCACGACACACTTCTTGAATATTCATCAAACGATCCAAGTTCTTAACCAAGTATCGGCAAACACTCAACTTTTAATCAGAAAGCACTAGTGCTGGCATACTCCTTGAGCAAGAATGTTTGCTATCACATTGGGGATCGGTTGGCACGGTGTATTGCTTCTGTCTATCCTTGTTCCATTCCATCTATAGACCACTGCAAACCTCGGATGTGGATTTGGGTTTACATTCTAAATACGGGGTTTACCCTCCTCACCCTTAATAGAGTACCTGACCTTGACTATCGTCATCAACTTCCATTCACATATATTATATTTGAACCCACTAAGGCTCCATCACCACAAAAATATGGAAAAATGAATACAATTACCCATTGTTGAACAAAAACCCCTTTAAAAATGTTTTCCCCGTCGGATTCACCTTACGGCAAGCTTTACACATTCGCACACACTTGACTAATAATCAGTAGCCGAGTCTGACGAATCCAAGTAAACCGTGCCTGGGCTGCTTACTGCCCGCAGACAAATCTAGCGAATTAGCGGACCCGACAAGCACAACCCCGCCGGGCAAGTGTCATCAATGCGGCGCGTTAATTCTGATTAATTGAAGTACGATTTGGCCATGCTTGTTGGTTTAAAGGTTTCGCGTTGGGTCTGAGTACGTAATTTCAACGCAGAGACAGGCAGCACAGAATAGGTCTAGTTCTGGCATTACAACGTTTTGTACATTATGTTGGGTGAATAAGATTTGGAAGGAAAGTCAAAAAACATTGACTCTGTTTAAAATGCAAAGTCTAATGTTTTGCCATTTTGACTCAAAAATAAAGTTGTTGTTATGGTGGGGTTTTTTCAGCTACCGAAAAATCCGCCAATGATTGGTGGTACGTTAATAAAAAAAATAAAAAAAAAATAATTATTGTCGAAATCCTGACAATGTCTCACGTCAAATGTGTGGTGTCATGGCCGAGTGGTTTAGATCATCGGATTCAAGTTCTGGTGGTTTAGTCATCGGGGTGTGGGTTCGAGTCCCGGTCATGATGCTTGTGTCCTTGAGCAAGACACTTTTCTATAATTGCTTCTCTTCACCCAGGGGTAAAAATAGGTACCTGCAAGGGTAGAGGTTGATAATGTGTTTGAAATAGCCTTCGGAGCGCCACGGCAGCCCAGGGCTGTATACTCCCCAGGAAGCTGAGAAAGATTAAAGGAGTGTTATTGGCCCAACGACCAGGGCACTAATGTAAAGCACATTGGTACGTTGTTTTGCTCGTTTCCTAAAAACTATAGCATTTCAAGCAATCTGAGAACATTTTTATATTTCCAATATTACCAATGTTGTACACACCCTTTAAGAACAAAAGTACATCTTGCTATAATAACCATGAAAAAAAAAATGATCAAGCAGAATAAAACATGCAATCGTCAAAACCACAATCAGGTAGTTAGTTGTTGTAGATGTTGTTATAGAGCTGACATTAAGTTGCCAGTACGATTCAACAAAATAAAAAGGATGAACATTTATTAATCCAAAAAATAAATCAGAACGGACGTTAACAGCATTCTCGTTGGCAAAAGTACTAACCGTAGGCCTACTTCATTACTAAACAATAAACTTTCCGTCCCTTGCAAAGACGACGTCACAGTATGTCCCCAGAACCAAAGTGAGGTCATACTAGAAATTAAAAGGGTACTTCAAATTGAGAAGCTACAATAATAACATTATATAGCTGCGTATCTTCTCAACGTTGACTTTGTGTTTGACAGTGTTACTGAATCACTCCACGAGATTTCCATACATTCTACACTTCTTTTACATAGAGTGTATTATACAACGGTAGATGGCCTACTATGCAAGTCTAAACGTTTATTCAACAATAAACCACAAGGGAAACTGACTGGGTAAATTCTTGTCAGTTTGGGGTTGAACAAAGAAAAAAAGACTGGAGCGGGATTTGAGCCTGCGACCTCCGGACTAACGTGCCGGCGCAGTACGAACTGAACAACCATAATTATGGAGAATAGGGAGAGAACCAACATTCGAGCTACATGGCTCATGTTGGTAGAGCGCCGCGGCACGTTATTCGGCACGTTATTCCGGACGTCGCAGGTTCAAATACCACTCAAATCAATTTCTCTTTGTTTAACCCAAAATAAACAAATTAGTCTAATTCACGCCATTAGATTGGAGACCAATAGGGGAAGGAACAGTTTTCTAATGCATCATCATTCACATTTCTTAATACTTATAATCCGAGGACTAACCTGTCGCCTGGAAGGAGCACTGAAGACATAGCATGTCCACTCTTTATCATCCGTGTAGCCAACCGTGATAGAGAACCATTGCCTTAGCGTGGTGCTCGCAGAGCACTGACCCACAGCATACCACTTCGACCCCAGGAAGGGCACCCCTGTCTCAGGGTCGACGGCCCGCAGGCCGCTGAAGTCTCCGCTCTGGAGGAAGTCCACTCGCCTCCCGATAGCCTCGCCGAGGGGTCTGCTAGGAGAAAATGCCTCACTACCGTCTGAGGATTGGAGCTCCTCTCTGAGGTGCCGGAGGAGCAGTAGGTGAATGAGGCTCTCAATGTGCTTGCCGGGGAGGTGACTGCACACCTCACCGCACCCCACGTAGTACAACGCTACCGTATTGGGGTCCCCCATGATGTTAAAGCAGTACCTCACTTGGAGGTACCGTTGCTATCAAGAGATGAGCCTCAAGTCAGCTTCCTCTCATCGTAATTGAATGGTGAAAGCACCTGCATGCAGAAACAATCACAAGGTCTGTATTAGATTCAACACATAAAGACTCTCAATTTGATCAAATAATCATTCCGCAGTCTATTCACTAAAACTCTTCAAAATACATGAAAAAAGGCCGCTGAGAAAGACAGGTTTGGAATTATGAAAGCAGTTGAGTCTTGGAGTGGAATGTCACTGATCAAGAGTTTTAAAAAACGCACTCTCAAAAAGGTTAGCTCAACACTCGAGCAAAGAGAGTGGACTAAAGTTTATCCAACATGACTCTGCAGTGTTACTGAGTGGTTAAGTGCTGACGGTTGCTGGTAAAGAGGTAATAATGTTGGAGGTAAATTTATGTGTGTTTTTTCTTGCATCACCTTTCCAATCCTAATTGTTTAAATCTTACCAGCCTGTGCAATAATCACTGTCCTTTATCCTAAGCACATAATTTAAATGACCATAATTTATTAATATAGGTTTTCCCGGCCAATTTCAGCAAAAATTCATTCAATTTCATTAACATGCATTCAAATTCACGCATTTTCCCCTAATCCTCTCAAACTAGGGTTTCTTTTTAGCTCTAAATGCATTCAATTTCGTTTTTGTGCACACATGATTTCGTTTTTCTCGTTCAGATTCGCTTCGGTCATTCTATTTCGTTTATAGGCATTCAAGACTACACTTTGACCATTCTTAAGTTAAATTTCTACTACGTATTCACAGTTGATGCATTCAAATTAAGACTCATTGAAGCGAACATGGTTTTGTTGCTAGTTTGCGGGTTTTTTTTCGTTTATGGGCAACGAATTTCAACTTCTTTGCATTCAAATTAAACATGAGTTATGGCTTTACGAGTAAGCTGGAAATTATAGCCCCTTTCTGGCACATAAGATGTCCTTTGTAAGAGGTGTTTCCATGTATTTTACTTGTTTTATTGTATCGTTTGTTTTTCGTTATTGAAACAGTCCGCTGTTCCTTTTGCTTTGTTATCACTTCGAAGTTAAAACCTGCACCCAATAACTTTAAAATGAAAACTAACTCTTTTGCGAAAGTCTTGATATTTTTTGCCCTGGTATTTATGTTCTTGTCTTTGTTTTCTGCTAATGCCCGGACCATGTCAAATTTGAACTTAACAAATGTTTTAAAGGAAACAAAAGCTTAAAATGATAAGGGGTCGTTATAAAATCTAAAGATAAATTAATCTTTTTGTTTTCTTGTGGATTTTGTTCACAAGTCCTTTTCTTCGTGTGTTTGATATACATTTCTTCTATTCGTTTATTTTTATCTGAAGTTGGTTTCTTTAACCTTCAATGATCTGACGTGCCAGACATCTCGGCATGTAAGTTTGGTTATGATTATGCCAAGAGTTATCATGGTAGTTGTAGGTGGGCCTAGTCATGCCTGGTTATTCTCGAATGCTTCAATCAGTGTCTCCCTGTTAACATTATTCACTACTCTGTACCGACCACGGGCAGCCACCTTTTCATTCAAAATCGCTTATGCCTATATTTGGAGATAACGTGAAACTAGTGTAGAAATGAGTTTTCCCTAAAAACATTTGCCTTTATTACAGGCAGCTACGAATCAGAAGGCATATAGTATAGAATTTGAATTTGAATGCAAAAATTTTGAAAAAGATTGCCCATTAATGAAATTGAATGGTTGACCACCTCTTGCCGCTGGCTTTTACGAAATTGAATGAGTCTTGCGGTCTGATGAAATTGAATGATCTTATTTGACCAGTGAATGCTAAACTGGTGAAATTGAATGACTCCTTTAAACTGTTGAATGCTGCTTCAACGGAGCATTCGTTTTCAAACGAAATTGAATGAGCCAGGAGTTAAAATGAATGGATTTTTGTTGAAATTGGCCGGGAAAACCTATATTAACCAATCTTTCAGATATATGCTACACAGTCATAACTTAAAGACGCCAGTAAACAGTGCAGTGAAAATGTGAAGTCAATGCACAAAGAAGCACAGTCGTCGTGAATAATATTTGCAACGAGCCTTTCCCTGTAGCCTTCGCTCAATACGTCATTACCCATTCCAACATAAATCACCGTAACTTAAACCATCTACAGTGCCAACAGGAAGCGACCGTTTTTACGTCTACAAACACTAAGTTCAGGAGAGGTGAAGTGGTGTCTCCTTTCACTTACGCCCGTGATGTCACATCCCTATCAGTCATTGGCATTTCTCTTTAGATATCTCTTAAATTAAAACCCCCGTGCATTTTCCCATTTCCCGGGGCAATAATTTAAGCCATCTGTTATCAACACTAATACCATAAGTATCAGATTTCATATGATTGCTTATATTTAAGTTTGAAACCTCTGAAATGTTAAGGTGAAGACCTTTACACAACATTGTATGTAGATTTTGTAAACGGTTTTCTCTTGAGATGTCATTTTCTAATTAATAGTTTTCAAAGATAACTAGTGAGAAAAAGAGACATCTCTCGGTTTACCAGGAAATTGAGTATTTTTCGTGACTGATCTCAACAAACTTTATGAATGTTGATACTAATTCTTTGTTCGTGTGATTTTGAAAAGATAGAATACTGTTCAACCTATAATCGATTTGGCAAATCGAAAAAGTTCAAATAAACAAAAACAGTCATCGAACAGTCACAATCAAATGGACAATTTTAGTATCTCTAATTCAAATTTTTTCAGAACAACAGATCCTAGTTTATTTTTAAAAAGTGAAACTTCAGACTAAAAATCATTCCTGAAAATGATTGTATTGTTACTGATCATGATATGTATTATACCCTTACAACAAACGGGATTAGCACCACCATGTACCCTTTCAGGCCTGGGGACCACAATGTGCCCCCCCGCCACCGTATTTTGCCCGTAACATATTAACGTTACATCCGATCAACACTAAACTTTCTCACTTTTCCCAATATTCATCTAGAGTCATATTGTTAAAAAAGCTGATGAATTTTGCATCGAGAATAAAGAATATAGTTTGTTGTTTACCCTTACACCGATGTGTGTTAAGCACTGAATACTCAGTACTTACCCGAGTTCTGTGAAAAAAAGGCGGAGGTCTAGTGACATGTCGTGGGTTTGAATCCCACCGGAGTGAACTGCCTGTGGATTTTATTTTTATTTTTTTACAGAAGGTAAGTTTCGCCTGGGCTCCGGCTTAGGTTTCGGCTTGGGCTTGGCCTAGGCTCCGGCTTGGGCTCTGGCTTTGGAGTCGGCTTAAGCTCCGGCTTGGGCTCTGGCTTTGGCTTCGACTCAGACTCCGGCTTTGGCACCGGATTGGGCTCCTGCTTGGGCTCCGGCTTAGGCTCCGGCTTGGGCTCTGGCTCCGGCTTAGGCTCTGGCTTGGGCTCTGGATTTGGGCTACGGCTTGGGCTCTGGCTTAGGCTCCGGCTTAGGCTTCGACTTGGGCTGCGGCTTTGGCTCCGGCTTGAGCTCCTGCTTGTCCTCCGGCTTGACTCAAGCTTAGGCTCCAGCTTGGGCTCTGGCTTTGGCTTTGGCTTAGGATTCATCTTTGTCTCTGGCTGATGAGGCTCTGTCTGCCTGTTTGAAGCCCTCGTTTTGTTTGTGCCCTTTTGCAGTTTCAGCAAATTGATTTATTACAAATAAAATGATAAGTTGATGAATATCTGCATGGTGTGTTTGGCATCAAATTACTCACTTAGGCCCTTATACTCTCCCGTCTGCCATCTCAATTACACACCTGAATGGGTCCGGTGATCAGGTTAATAGGCCTAGTTCTATATGGGGGAATTTTAACTCAATGTGATCATTTGGTAAAAAATTGCAGCCAATCGCATGTTATACTCTTAACCAATCAGAGTCAGGGCAGAAAATGCATGTGAGTTAATTATATTGTAGCTATATAATATTGCCCAGTCTGGTAATAATCACACACTGTGGACATTTTGGCGGGTGTTTGTCTGAATTAACAATTTCCAAACGACTGTACCACCCATCATATTCAAATCAGTTTTATTATATCAATTTTATGATACTACAACTACTGTACTAAAAACTAAAAAACATTAAACAACTCATAGTGTTTGTCACGGTGATTTGAAAAACCAATGACGTCAACTGCATTGTGAAAACACAGCTGTACGTCCATGCTGAAACCGTCTAGACCTTGGCTCGATCATATACAGACTCCATGGGTAACCAATCGTACATCGAGCAGCTCTTACAACCGACAGTCATTTTATTCCCCGCGATCTCCATTGTACTTGTTTAATCTTTGAAGATGTGCGCAGGAGATAACCCAAATATTACTCTGACCACCGGGTGATTACGCTGCGAATTAATTTCTAGCATCTAGACGTGCGCTACATGATGAAGGAATAATCCACATTGCCTATCTCCGAGGTATTTCACAATATTGGGGAGCTAATCAGATTTTGAATGGCCATCTATCTTTCTAAACTAGATTGGATTTGGTCCTGATACATTTTCAACTTAATAACATAGGTACATTTAAAGTCAGAATAAACGAGATTACTGTGATCTCTTGGTTGTCAGACAAAACAGAATGGTGTTTGTTTCTTACTTCAAACGCTGTCCCATGGAGATACCATCGCCACACCTGGCAACAACAAATTACTCCAACAAACAAACTAACATTTAGAATACACACTGAAGCAGATGATGACCTGCAATTAGGAGTTAATCAAACCCATCAACACCAACGAGTCCCCATTATACGCCTGAATGATGAAGAGATGCAACTTATGGTTAAGCGTTTAACCCACTTCATAAGTACCACCACTGGGTTCCAACTGTTAAACAATCGTTGCTTTAGAAGTATTTGTGTAGAGGCAAAAAACTGACCAATTACATTACATTAAATTGGTTACCGCAATTAGCAATATATTTCTTTTTTTTGTATGCTTATAAAAGCTCAATAAAGATCGAACCTGGATTGGAAACCCAAGTTCTGGTGACTCGACCAAGAACTCGAACTTCGGTGCATGAGACCGACCGGTGAACACAGGTTGCTGGGATGGAAGTTGTGCACTGTGTGTTAACGTCAACCTTTCCATTGAACGACACCTGGATGAGAACTGCATTCACAACGCACATTAAACAGACAACAACATTTTGATTCAAACTTTCGGGCTAGAATGTTACACTTAAAAGATAAAACGCTTTGAATTTATGCATGATGACAGTAACGTCCGCATCAAATAACACTAATTGAAGTATTTCTGGGAGCCGTTATAAACAGGCATGGTGAAATCGTCTGCGTCAAGCACGGAATATTCAGCCCGTATATTCAGTGAAGTCAAGTCATAACGTTTTTTATGTCAGCGATAGTACATCGTTGCCAGCTAGAAAGAGATCAATTCTACCGTCGTCTAGACACTGCACTCTAGCGTGGGATCTAATATTATCCAATTTATCAAAGAATGTCATGTTTTCATATTTTCAGGAAAAGTAAATGCATTCTGTCACCACCTGCCAGTGCCAGAAAGTATATAAATATCAGTTAACTCACAATTGCAGCAGCAGCGACAGTATTAACAACGCCACTTTAATCATTCACAACAACCACAACAACAACGACGACGACAACGACGACGACAACGACGACGGCAACAGCAATTTGTTTTATTTGGCCATTGAGCCAAAGGTACCCTATGAAACATCGCGACTCCTTTTAAGAATACAGTCCAAACAAATGAGCAAAAGTGTAGTGTATTGATCATAATAACTCATCCACGCAGTATACACATTTCTGTGTTTACCTTTATATTATAATGCAATGTCTTCTTAATCTGTCATGTATGCTGTCATATTTTATCTTAGTAAACTTGACTTGTTTAGTCTTCGGATTATAGCCCAGTTGTTTTCATAAACCAAGTTGAAATAGAAAACTTTTTTTTTTAACTACAATTTTTCACATTTCACTTTTTTGTTTAATATATAGCATTTTTTCTAGAAGTTGTCTCTAAAATGTTAAAATCATGCTGTTTTTCTCCATAAAATATTGCTGGAGGAAAGAATAGAAACTGGTGCACTTTAAAAAGTATGTTTAACAGTCTTTTGATTTTCTTCCTTTTTTGTTAGCAAACAATCTTGCCACATTTTGTACTAAAAACTATTATTGCATCATAATATCAAAGAAAAAACACACACCTTTTTATTTACAATATGTACTTCATTATTGGGAAAGATGACAAAAATAAAGTTTGTTGTGGTTCGAGTGGTTATAATTTAGGTAAGGGGATAGCCGAAAAGTGGAAGAGATAGATTTTGTTATCCTTTGCTGCTCAAACCAAGCGAAAAAAGAGGAGGGGATAGATTTGTTTATCCCTTGGACCTCAAACATGACAAAATGTGCGTTATATTGCTGACAAATAACTGGAATTTATCCATTTTTAAATTGTTAGCTTAGAAAAATAAGATTGATTTGTAAAATCTGGAGAATGTTTTTCACAATTTGGAGGGGAAAATGTTATAAGAAAAATGTGTCGCTTTAAAATTCTGTTTCGATTGCAATTTTCGGACTATAATGACAATTTTAACTGGTAAATTTGAAAATTAACCAAATGTGGAAAAATGCAGTTACATATGAACCTGTTTAAAATTTGAAATACTCTCAATGAATATACATGATGTGATGCAAAAGTTGATGAAGTTTCTTGCTGTGAAACACAAGTGTCTCGAACACGATTCGAACCTAAACGACTAGGCCTTTATTCAGAAGGGTCTGCACATTTACTGGACCAATATTGGATGCATTTGAGTGCACATCGCATAAATAGCATTACGATGCTCGCGATTATGTTCTTCGAGTGAAATGGAATAGTCCAGATTTCACCTCGTGATTATACTCTGCGACATAGCTCACATTGTTAGGCTGTTATGGCTCTCTTTTAACATCGGTCTTATCATACAATCGCCATTACAACCCGCCATCTATACAAGTCTAAAATGCTAAGTTTTCAAAGTACGAGCAAGTTTTACCACTATGATTGCACATTTCTGGCATCATATACTACTCTAACGTACTTAATTTTATTTCTTACATTTTGTGGAATTACTATGATACATGCCAGGGCTCACCAAATGATGACTTCATCCAAATGTGATGTTTTGAAAATGGTATATAAAAACGGTGTTTACTTTGAAAACTGAGCGTTTTAGATTTATATAGATGGTGGGTTGTAATGGCAACTATGATTAGACCGATGTTAAAAGAGAGCCATAACAGCTCAACAAGGTGGGCTATCTGCGACAATGCACGAACGAAACGGTCCTATATAGGACTCCTATATTGACTTTTTAAGGGTCGCGGCAGTACTAATTAATAGCAAAATAAAGGATTGCACATGACACGTGTCCCGCCAATCAAATGAGAAGGATCTGTGCGTGGTAAAACTTTAATAACTGGTGGGTTGGTACCCTTTTTGTTTCAGTAAGAAGTCTAAAGAATAGGCCTACATGTTAGTTGCTCAGCTGTCACTGCTTCAAAAGGTTAAATTCACCATCCAATATTTGAACTTGAACATGTTTATGGCGTTTGCGGTTTCGATGATTCTTTGTAAAGTTTTGTTTTTCCCATTGTTATCATTTTGAACCATATGTTATTTTAATTAAAATTACACGATTACCAAGTGCCGAAATTTTGTGTAATAATATTTAATATGAAAACAAAAGTAGTTTGTTAGGATCATCGTAGAGTATTCCTGTCTCAGGTGTCACACTCCTGGTATACCATGCCCGATATGGGGCAGAGGGAGGCCCCCCCAAACTAACCCTAACCCTAACACACTCTTCCCTCTTGTATACAGAAGCACCCCCCCTAAAATTCTCAAAAGAATTCCTGAGATTCCCAGAACACAATGAAGACACAATAGAGGGGGGGCCTCCCTCTGCCCCATATCGAGCAGCAATTGACTCCTGGGTGTGGGAAAACCTGAGCTATCGCAAGGTGGCTTTGCCTTGTGATCACTAACCATTAAATGACAACCTAGGTGCTTTGTTGTTGGTATGTCGGTCCTGGGAAGTATTTTTCAACATCCCTATCATCGGATTAGATTCCTCGGAACCGGAGAAACTTTTCAAAATAAAATCTCAAAATATTTCTGTTTAATGTGGGTCATTTTGTGTGGTATGTTGTTTGTCCCAACCTAGCTCCGCATTTGACAAACGTATGAGAGGCTTTGTTTTATCGATCCCCTTGGAATTATTAAAGAAAAAACGTCACCAAATAGTTTGCAAAAAACCAAACAAACATTTATTACTACATCCGCAATAACAATTACATAAACTGTTGATGTACATAATAATGGTGAAATTCGTTGACGATTTGAGAATCCATTATTAAGCTTCATGTAAGAATCTACGCCGAGAACGGCACATTATTGTGGATCAGCTACGACCATGCGTTGTGGCTTCAACAGCTTAACCTGGAACTGACTTGGTGCCCGTGACGCAATCTGAATTAGTCATAGAAGATAAATAAATGTGTAAAGCATTCCAGCTTTGATATGAAATCAAAATATTGTGTTTGGAAATAAAACGACGGTTTCAGGTAACCAGCAAACACAAATAACATATATATGCTTCTCTAAGCACGAGGCGATTTAGAATGAAGTAAGCCAAATAAACGAAAATAAGACGATATACTGATAGTGGATAATTGTTAATGCCAATGTTTATGGGACATTGAAACTCGTACGTGTCATTTAACAGAAATGCACATGACTCGTTTTTATTAAATTACCATTATACACACAATAAACAGACAACCATGCTGTTAGATTGAATGAACAAAAAATACAGATTGGAGTATTTTTTGCGTAATAATTATGCTTAATACGTAAACTATTCAAACAAGGGGACAAACTTGTTGGCAAACCTAGATTAAAATGTGCACCTCAATTATGTTTTTACATACATAAACAATTAAGCCGTGTATCTGAAGATGTCCCACAGAGAATCTCAAAGGCATCATTTAAAGAAGTGAGCAACTTCCTTAGCTGGTATGTGGGTTTTGTTCTCAAGGACCTTCCGAGTACCTTGATCATCAAAGACTAGGTGTCTGAGAGCATTGTTCACTTCGTGTAATGGCATCGGACCGTACACTAGCAAAATAAACGGAAGACAATCAGACAGAACATGCACACTTGACGCACACGCTCAAGTTACCAATTTCCCTTTTTTGAGGGAAAAACTATAACGAAACTCGAAGTAGTGCTTTAACCGTTAGTTCTCACGCGGGCACGGCGTGCGACGAAGAAGGCTAAATTTATTCATAAATAACCACAACCCTGTCCTGTCCAGTCATGCGTGTAAGTGAATATGCAAATTCAGACGCCGGGGAATTTGAAATATGACATACTGATCACGAAGTGGTTGCAGCCCTTTAGGCATATGTGATATTGTGAACGGTGAAGGGTTCTTGCATCTTAATTTCCGTTTAATTCCGCTTCGTGTCTGGGATATGAATGTAAGAATTTAGAAAGCAAAAATTCACATTATACAAATTTAAAGCATTAAATACCGTATGTATATTAAACCAATGTATACTGCATATGTTTTTGTGTAAGTGTGTACGTATGTCTACATACTTGTATGGATGTTTATGATGTTATGCATGTATATATACATCATATATATATATTTTTTTTTATCTCGTATTTTATCAATTGTGTGGTTTGCTGAAAGGGTGTGTAATTTCGTCCACGTTACTGTCCAATTTTAGTAACTATTTTCCCTTTTTACGCACTTCCTGCCAAGTCTTGTCACCTTGAGTATTTCATCTTTGATGTATTTTTATATAATGTAAGGGCCCCAAATGATCAGCTATGCTGGATGGTCACCCTCGTTAATTACGGTTTATTTTTATTTTTTTTTGTGCCAAATAATCATAGTAAACAGACATCATAATAGCAAAGGTCATGGTATAAGGCTGTCTGAAGCTTAAGCCAAACTCAAACAATTTTTTGGCAAATTAAAATTCTCAATAAAAAAATGTACTGATACCTCTATAGCTATGTGAGACACCTAATTAAGCCAAGACCAAAAGGTCAACGTGTCCTGGTTAAAGAGAAATTGTACGTTTTAAAATAAATCAATAAAATAAATCGCCTTCGAAACCGTAACCCATAAAACAAATACGGCGGAAATATTTTTTTAAGAATTAAGCTGCAATCCTTGTTTGTTTGTTCGTTTTTATTAACATTGTTTACACGTTTTTTTTTTTGTTTTTTTTTACATTAATTTATTCTACTGTTTATGCTTCAAGAAATAGAAACCATAGGGACTTACGATTGCATTCTATGTAGAGATAATTATAATGGAAACCAGAAATTACTCTTGGTTTCCCGAGCAAAAAATACCCTGGATTTCTCTAGCAAAAAGACCATGGGTTTCCCTATTAAAAAAAGACCCTGGCTTCCCCTTTTGAAAAAAGACCCTGGGTTTCCCTAATGAAAACAAATAATACCCTGGGTTTCCTTATTGAAAAAAGACCCTGGGTTTCCCTATTGAAAAAGACCCTGGGTTTCCCTATTGAAAAAAAACAAAACTGGGTTTTCCTACAAAAACCCCTGAATTTCCTTAGCAAAAAGACCATATGTTTCCCTATACACTGGGTTTTTCCCTAGCAAAAAGACCCTGAGTTTCCCTCGCAAAAAGACCCTGGGTTTCCCTCGCAAAAAGACCCTGGGTTTCCCAAGCAAAAAGACCCTGGGTTTTCCAATCAAAAAGATGGGTTTCCCTAGCAAAAAGACCATGGGTTTCCCTAGCACAAAGACCACGTGTTTCCCAAGCAAACAGACCATGGGTTTCCCTATTGAAAAAGACCCTGGCTTTCCCTTTTGAAAAAAGACCCTGGCTTTCCCTAATGAACAAAAAAGACCCTGGCTTTCCCTAATGAAAAAAAAAGACCCTGGCTTTCCCTAATGAAAAAAAAAGACCCTGGGTTTCCCTATTGAAAAAAAATCCTGAGTTTTCCTACAAAAACCCTTGAATTTCCTTAACAAAAAGACCATATGTTTCCCTATATTAATATGGATTCCCCTAGCAAAAATACCCTGGTTTTCCCTATTGAAAAAAAGACACGGGGTTTCTAAAGCAAAAAGACCCTGAGTTTCCCTCGCAAAAAGACCCTGGGTTTCCCTCGGAAAAGAAAAATGATCAATGAAAACAATGGCTATTTTGTAAGCTCTACCAATTATGTACATAACATCTTTAAAGGCACTGAACATGTTTGGTAATTATCAAAGACCAGTATTGTCACTAGGTGTATCCCAACATATGCATAAAATAACAAACCTGTGAAAATTTGGGCTGAATCGGTCATCGAAGTTGCAAGAAAATAAAGAAAGAAAAAACACCCTTGTTGCACAATTTTGTGTGCTTTCAGATGCTAATGTAGGGAGCCCAAGTGCGCCCTCAGTATTTATATTGTAAAAAGTTTACTTTGGGGTCGCGACCTTGAGACCCACTCTCTTTTTCATTTGGTAGCTTTTGCACGAGAGAGCACATTATTTGTTGTCGGTATTTCTCTCCATTTTGTGGGGAGCATGGCTCTGGCCATGCTCCACATGCTATTCATTTGGGAGGGATAGGGTCATAGAACTCTCTGTGAGTATTATATTATCTTAAATTACCTCTTGATTTGAGAAATATTGTCATTTAGAAGGCCATTTAATTCGGCATATTGTAGGTAGGCATACACATTCAAACCGAGGACTTTAACAAAAGAGATCCGGGAAAATGACATATCGGGACAAGTTTGAGTAGGTAGGCATACCCAGAGCTGTGGGGACTTTTATACAATGGAACAAAGGGTCCCCACAACGTTTTCTTTGTTAAACTGGGTCCCCACACCAGATTCAATAGAAAAGGGAATAATAGAACAACAATAGGAAGTCCCCACAAAGCTGTGCGCACCGGGAACTGTAAACTTGGGTGTGTGTGTGTGTGTGTAGCCAGCCTCGTGTTGTGCTGACCTTTTGCCCTTTAGCTGTACATGAGTAACGGTTTGCATTTGTAATGTACATGTATGCTATTTTGTAGTCTATGTGCTGTATTGCATTGGATAATTAAAATCAGTACAGGAGATCATTATTATATTTAACACGTCATCATATAGAATTTGTTTGTTGTTAGTTGTGTTCTCTTGGTGAATCCTCGTCCTTTATAATTAGAGGACCGGCCTCCTTCCCGTGTCTCTACACTAATAAAAGGCTTCATGCATGAAGTCTTTTATTATTTTAGTGAGAAGTTACCTCTTTCTCAAAAACTACGATACTTCAGAGGGAGTGGTTTCTCACAATTTGTTATACTATCAACAGCTCTCCGTTGCTCGTTACCAAGTAAGTTTTTATGCTAACAATTATTTTGAGTAATTACCAAACGTGTACAGTGCCTTTAAGGGAAAGCCAATGTAATATTACGTAAAGTTGTTTGATATTAACATTAATGCGAGAGCAAGTGACTAGTTTTGCTGCAGAGTTTTGTAATTTACTGATTTAAGAGTAAAACACGTTACGTTTCACAATCAATTTCAATTGTATTTCACGTGACCTGAAAATTACAGAATAACACTTTATTGAGCAGTGATTTCGCAAACTATTTCGATTGTCTGTTTGTCTGACCGTCCACAACAACTGTATACATTTACAGAGTAAAAACCAACAAACGTGACAAATTGAGAGCCAATCAAATTTACCTTCTTGCAAAGGCACCAGAAAACAACCCTGACAACTAAATGAGGAGAAAAACCGTATCCGCTCGACCTATTTCTGAAGCGGTTTCAACCACGCGCAGTCGTTGGAAAACGTTCGACTGCTAAAATTCAAAATTGTAAATTCAACAATCAGGTACGGTAGTGCACTCACCGCTACCCAAGATATCGTCGATAAACAGGTGTTTACCTCGGTGTTCCTGGTTCATGCGGTTTGAGGCACTAGAGGGTTAACGGATCGTGATGCTCTTAAAAAGGGGTCTGAACTCCATGTCAAACGGATCCGGGTCAATTCGGAACCATTTTCAAGAGAAAAAAGAGTGAAGACGTACCTTTCTCATCATTGTTGGACAAAGAACATGAAATGTAACTTCAAAGACCGGGCTGAAATGCGCTTTGGGTTCAGTTACCTTTTTTACAACTTTTTTAGTATAAAGAAAATATTCCTTGGTCTAGAGAAACGAATTCATGCAAGAGAAAAATCGTCAAAGATTCACAGTTTTTGATTCCATGAGACGATGCACGTTGGTGGGTCCTCTGTAAAAAGTGTAAGCTCGCTGCAACAGGAACTGGACCTTTGCCTGATGATAGATAGCCCCGTCCTGCTGGGAATAAACCCACTGGCATCCCCCCCCCCGTGGTTTACGCGCGTACAGGGCAGTCCCCCATTAAAACCAACTGGCACCCCCCCCCCCCCCCCCCCCCCCGTGGATGACGAGCGTACACTGCAGTCCAACCCACTAGAACCCGCTGGCACTCCCCTCGTTGATGACGAGCGTACACTGCAGTCCCACCCACAAAAACCCACTGGCACTCCCCCGTTGATGACGAGCGTACACGGCAGTCCCACCCACTAAAACCCACTGGCACTCCCCCCGTTGATGACGAGCGTACACGGCAATCCAACCCATTCAAACCCGCTGGCACTCCCCCGTTGATGACGAGCGTACACTGCAGTCCCACCCACTAAAACCCACTGGCACTCCCCCCGTGGATGACGAGCGTACACGGCAGACCAACCCGCTAAAGCCCATTAGCACTCCCCCGTGGATGACGAGCTTACACGGCAGTCCAACCCACTAAAACCCACTGGTACCCCCACCCCCACCCCCCGGTGGATGACGAGCGTACACGGCAGTCCCACCCACTAAAACCCACAGGCACTCCCCCCGTGGATGACGAGCGTACACGGCAGTCCGACCAACTAAAACTCACTTGCACCCTCCCCCCTCCTTGGATGACGAGCGTACACGGCAGTCCCAACCAATAAAACTAACAGGCCTGGCACTCCCCCCCCCCCCCCCCCACCCCCGTGAATGACGAGCGTACACGGCAGTCCCAACCAATAAAACCCACTGGCCTGGCACTCCCCCCCACCCCGTGAATGACGAGCGTACACGGCAGTCCCAACCAATAAAACCCACTGGCCTGGCACTCCCCCCGCCCCCGTGGATGACGAGCGTACACGGCAGTGCCACCCACTAAAACCCACTCGCACCCCCACCCCCCCCCCCCCTCCCCCGGTAGATGACGAACGTGAAAATGTGACAATTTGCTGGAAAGTGGTGGCACTTGAATGTTTTCTTTCTGAAGCGCGTAAGGTATGAAGGGATTACATAGGCCTATTTATTTCTGGTAATGATACTTCGATGTTCCCACCCTGAACGAACATCACTGTTACTCTCAAATTATGACGACACCTGTGAAAAAAAGACGATGAAGAAATGTGCAGATTTTTTAAATTGGCCTATATGGACTCGAACCATGGTTCATAGGATAAGCCGCTTTTTTTTATTCATTCTCTGTGAATTATGAAGCAAGTACAGAGGTTACCTGATTTAGGCGTTTTATTTGCAATATTATTTCTTCGTTTTTATCTTCCCATATTTTTGTTTTGTTTTATCTATTGATATTTTAGACCCAGTATTTATAATTTATAATTTAAATCTGTGAATGGAAAAACATTCGGTTTTTAACAAGCGAGGTAAATTTTGTGTACCTTTTCCTTTACAATTCAAAGAAAACCTAATTCACATTTTAAAAAAACACAGTCCGGAATGGTTTAAAGTGCTTTTCATAAATTGACCTTCTTATTAGCCTTGGCATTTGACTTCTACACAGATTGACGGGTTATTTCTTAAGACGTATAAACCTTTAATGCGAGCCATAGCGTCTTGGGAAATTAATACCCATCAGGATAGAAACGTGAAGGATGCGGTTATTTTCTTCAATATGCAGAAAGAGAATTAAGGGTTTACCACACTGTATAAGAACATTTGCACTGTGCCTGTGTGGGATAACGAGAGTCAATAATGTATGTGGTGTCTTTTTACCTGGAGTTACATCCGCTCTGTGCGTTTTCTATGAGGGCTAGGAACACGATGATAAAAGAAATCTGACCCATCTCAAGGAATGCAGGTTGAAAGTGTCAACTTGTAACGAACCGATAACCATGAACGACTCAATAGGTTTTGGCTTATTCCTGTTGCATGGAAGCTGTATTCATATAAAAATGGAATTGTTAACTTGGACTCGTTTAACCAGTGTCTATAAATGACCTGGATTAAAGTCAACTTATATCTGGGTACACCAACTCTGAGAAATTAATTTCTCTCCGAAAACTAGCCCCGGTATTCGTGCCAATTGCATGACCCTTCAGCTGTGTATACCTATAGTTCTGTAAACTTGAACTGAAATTCATTGTCCCGGGGAATATTTATTGGTAGATGTTTTTGACCAAAGCTAAAGCTTTGGTAAATTAAGTTACAGATTACGGAAAGAATCAAGAGATAACTCCAGGGGAAAATGTTCTGCAATTATGTGTGGCTTTTTACATTATCAAAACCAAACCAAAAACATTATGGGGTGTACATTAGTGTCAACCAATTTACAGTACGACATGGTGTACTTAGTATACTGGGTGAGTTTGCGACACGTTTACGTATTTTTTTCTGAGCTGTGAAAGATGTATAAAACAAAAACAGTTCTAAGATGGGCAAATTTTAAAAGGAACCATAGTTCTTGTTGCTTGGGAAACTTGGGTTATTTTGCTAGGGAAACCCGTGATCTTGTTGAATGAAAAAAAAACTTTTGCTAGGGAAACCCACAGAGACTTTTTCGCCAGGGAAACCCATGGTCTGTTTGCTTGGGGAACACGTGGTTTTTGTGCTAGGGAAACCCATGGTCTTTTTGCTAGGGAAACCCATCTTTTTGCTTGGAAAACCCAGGGTCTTTTTGCTTGGGAAACCATGGGTCTTTTTGCGAGGGAAACCCAAGGTCTTTTTGCGAGGGAAACTCAGGGTCTTTTTGCTAGGGAAAAACCCAGTGTCTTTTTTAAATAGGGAAGACCAGAGTATTTTTGCTAGGGAAATCCATATTAATATAGGGAAACATATGGTCTTTTTGCTAAGGAAATTCAGGGGTTTTTGTATGAAAACCCAGGAGGGTTTTTTCAATAGGGAAACCCAGGGTCTTTTTCAATAGGGAAACCCAGGGTCTTTTTTCAATAAGGAAACCCAGGGTATTTCTTTTTCATTAGGGAAACCCAGGGTCTTTTTTCAAAAGGGGAAGCCATGGTCTTTTTTTAATAGGGAAACCCATGGTCTTTTTGCTAGAGAAATCCAGGGTATTTTTGCTCGGGAAACCACAGGTCATTTTGCAAGAGAAACCAAGGGTCATTTTGCTATATAGGGAAACCCGGGGTCTTTTTGCTATAGAGAAATCGATCCAGGCCCCTTATAAGCAGTGCTCCCTTATACCTTAAAGTTGGCATATTTGAACACCTACAGCATATGTTTTAACTTAAAACAAATGCCACCATCGTGTAGGAATACTTGTAAAAACAATCATGAAAAACACTCTTGGGAAAAGGGAAACTTCTCGACTGCACAGTAAATCTAAAAGACTCAATTCGTTGAAATGATGGCAAAGATTCATATTTACCCTTTAACCGTATGTGTGTGTGTTCAATAGGCCTACATTGTGAATTGACCGGTCACCGCAAATTCCCTTTTTACCCTGGGGGAAATCATTCTTTGTGTTTTCTGATTCAGCGTTGCTGTTAAATATTAGTCTTAAAGTGTTTTAATCTAGCGAGGACGCGTGGAGCATGTTCGTGGCACGAGGATTGGACACAAACCAAATAACAGAATCTCATCGGAATCGATTTTCTACACAAGGTCGATACTTGCACGCCCATGCTCCCTGCCCACACACACACCAAGTATAGTGTGACCTTTTTGATTTTCTTCTTCAGTATTTGTATAATTGGTTGAATTTTGCCCGGAAAAGAAGACAAGCCTGTTGATGTTTTCAATCCTGGGAGGGCACATCTTTTTTGATGACAGTTTTTTGACTTTTGCCTTACCCTGGACGGCCTCTGCTTGTATATTGTATTGTCCAAAGAATTAAAATAAATAAATAAATAAAATAGGAGAACATTTTCAAGCGTCGAAAATTTGCTGCATGAAATTAAATAAATGCTTGAATCAGTTGGGTTCAACGAGGTAAAGATCATAAAACTTATAAATAAAAGGAGTTGTATAAAGTGCTATAATGATCATCACGTCAGAAACTTTCCAGAAAACGCATCAATGACATGTCTCTTACTAACCCTGGGGAAACTTAAGTCATTATAAGTCTGACTTTGTAAGAGCTACATTGGTGAAGTCTTTGACGGGGCGAGTCTGACGAGGGGAGACTTTGTAAAGGCGACTTTGGTGAAGTCTTTGACGGGGCGAGTCTGACGAGGGGAGACTTTGTAAAGGCTACTTTGGTGAAGTCTTTGGCGGGGCAAGTCCGACGAGGGGAGACTTTGTAAAGGCGACTTTGGTGAAGTCTTTGACGGGGCGAGTCTGACGAGTAGAGACTTTGTAAAGGCGACTTTGGTGAAGTCTTTGACGGGGCGCGTCTGACGAGGAGGGAATTTGTAAAGGCGACTTTGGTGAATTCTTTGACGGGGCGAGTCTGACGAAGGGAGAGGCGACTTCGGTGAAGTCTTTGAAAGGGCGAGTCTGACGAGGGGAGACTTTGTAAAAGCGACTTTGGTGAAGTCTTTGACGGGGCGAGTCTGACGAAGGGAGACTTTGTAAAGGCGACTTCGGTGAAGTCTTTGAAAGGGCGAGTCTGACGAGGGGAGACTTTGTAAAGGCGACTTTGGTGAAGTCTTTGACGGGGCGAGTCTGACGAAGGGAGACTTTGTAAAGGCGACTTTGGTGAAGTCTTTGACGGGGCGAGTCTGACAGGGGAGACTTTGTAAATGCGACTTAGGTGAAGACTTTGATGGGGTGAGTCTGACAAGGGGAGACTTTGTAAAGGCGACTTTGGTGAAGTCTTTGACAGGGCGAGTCTGACGAGTGGAGACTTTGTAAAGGTGACTTTGGTGAAGTCTTTGACGGGGCGAGTCTGACGAGGAGGGAATTTGTAAAGGCGACTTCGGTGAAGTCTTTGAAAGGGCGAGTCTGACGAGGGGAGACTTTGTAAAGGCGACTTTGGTGACATTTACAAAGTCTCCCCTTGTCAGACGAGGAAAGACTTCGTAAAGGCGACTTTTGGTGAAGTCTTTGACGGGGCGAGTCTGACGATGAGGGACTTTGTAAAGGCGACTTTGGTGAAGTCTTTGACGGGGCGAGTCTGACAGGGGAGACTTTGTAAAGGCGACTTAGGTGAAGACTTTGACGGGGTGTGTCTGACAAGGGGAGACTTAGTAAAGGCGACTTTGGTGAAGTCTTTGACAGGGCGAGTCTGACGAGGGGAGACTTTGTAAAGGCGACTTTGGTGAAGTCTTTGGTGAAGTCTTTGACGTGGCGAGTCTGACGATGAGGGACTTTGTAAAGGCGACTTCGGTGAAGTCTTTGATGAGCCGAGTCTGACGAGGAGAGACTTTGTAAAGGTGACTTTGGTGAAGTCTTTGACAGGGCGAGTCTGACGAGGGGAGACTTTGTAAAGGCGACTTTGGTGAAGTCTTTGGTGAAGTCTTTGATGAGCCGAGTCTGACGAGGAGAGACTTTGTAAAGGCGACTTCGGTGCAGTCTTTGACGGGGCGAATCTGACGAGGGGAGATATTGTAATGGCGACTTTGGTGGATATCTTGACGGGGTGGGTCTGACGAGTAGAGACTTTGTTAAGTCGACTTTGGTGAAGACCTTGACGGGGCAAGTCTGATGAGGGGAGACTTTGTAAAAACGACTTCGGTGAAGACTCTGACGGGGTGAGTCTGACGAGGGGAGACTATTTTCAGTCAGACCCTGATCCGTATCCAGAACAGCTCCCGGGGTCATTGATTATCTAGTACTAGACGGGGCGTGTCTGACAAAGGGAGATTTTGTAAAGCAGCGGCGTAACTAAGGTAAATGTTTAGGGGGGGGGGGGCACAAGGGGGTGCACCATTTTTTCTAGGGAGGCACTGCTGGCAAATCAACTATAGATTCCTATGCACTTTTAAAAAACTTGATCTTAATCTACGTAATGGCGGTTTCTAAACGGCCCCTCAATTAAACCAATAATATGGTCAATTTACAAAGATTTTTTCTTTTTTTTCTTTTCTTTTTCTTGTTTTCTCTCTTCTTTTTCGCACATCTAGAACCATGCAGTTACTGTTTGAATGTGTTAAAAAAATAAATCAAGGGATTGCGAGACATTTTTGTTTTTATGGGGATTTATGTATTTGAGGACTGGCACTAGTATTTATTTATTTCACACTTGGGGACATGCACAGTAGGCCTAATCAATGTTAAAAACTTTGATATTTTTTCGAATTCTTTTTGACCCATCCGACCCCCCCCCCCATTTTTTTATTTTTTATTTTTACATATTGACAAACTATTTAATATACCCTATACACTGAAGAACAAAGTAATGTCTCAAATGCAGCAGATATTTTAGATCAATGCTCTCACAGCTCAAGAGTTTTCAATGGCTTTTCCTCATGTACTTACGAAAAATACAACGGCACCCAGCACATCGTGTAGCTTCATGTGATACTACCGTACCGTATGCCCCCCCCCCCCCGTGACCCCCGCCCGCCCCCCCCCCCCCCCCCCCCCCCCCCCCCCCCCCCCTTAGTTACGCCACTGTTGTAAAGGCGACTTTGGTGAAGTCTTTGACGGGGCGAGTCTGACAAGGGGAGACTTTGTAAAGGCGACTTTGGTAAAGTCTTTGACAGGGCGAGTCTGACAGGGGAAACTTTGTAAAGGCGACTTAGGTGAAGACTTTGACGGGGTGAGTCTGACAAGGGGAGACTTAGTAAAGGCGACTTTGGTGAAGACTTTGACGGGGCGAGTCTGACAAGGGGAGACTTAGTAAAGGCGACTTTGGTGAAGTCTTTGACAGGGCGAGTCTGACAGGGGAGACTTTGTAAAGGCGACTTCGGTGAAGACTTTGATGGGGTGAGTCTGACAAGGGGAGACTTTGTAAAGGCGACTTTGGTGAAGTCTTTGACGGGGCGAGTCTGACAAGGGGAGACTTTGTAAAGGCGACTTTGGTGAAGACTTTGACGGGGTGAGTCTGACAAGGGGAGACTTTGTAAAGGCGACTTTGGTGAAGTCTTTGACAGGCGAGTCTGACAGGGGAGACTTTGTAAAGGCGACTTTGGTGAAGTCTTTGACGGGGTGAGTCTGACAAGGGGAGACTTTGTAAAGGCGACTTTGGTGAAGTCTTTGACAGGGCGCGTCTGACAAGGAGAGACTTTCTAAATGTGACTTTGGTGAAGTCTTTGACGGAGCGAGTCTGACAAGGGGAGACTTTGTAAAGGCGACTTTGGTGAATTCTTTGACGTGGCGAGTCTGACGAAGGGAGACTTTGTAAAGGCGACTTTGGTGAAGTCTTTGACGGGGCGAGTCTGACGAAGGGAGACTTTGTAAAGGCGACTTTGGTGAAGTCTTTGACGGGGCGAGTCTGACAAGGGGAGACTTTGTAAAGGCGACTTTGGTGAAGTCTTTGATGAGCCGAGTCTGACGAGGAGAGACTTTGTAAAGGTGACTTTGGTGAAGTCTTTGACGGGGCGAATCTGACGAGGGGAGATATTGTAATGGCGACTTTGGTGGATATCTTGACGGGGTGGGTCTGACGAGTAGAGACTTTGTTAAGTCGACTTTGGTGAAGACCTTGACGGGGCAAGTCTGATGAGGGGAGACTTTGTAAAAACGACTTTGGTGAAGACTCTGACGGGGTGAGTCTGACGAGGGGGGACTATTTTCAGTCAGCCCCTGATCCGTATCCAGAACAGCTCCCGGGGTCATTGATTATCAGTCTTGCAAGTGTGCCATTAAATGAACAATTAACTCGATAAAATTCAAACACACAGGTACCTGTTCTTTTGAGAAGCATCCACGCCTTGGAATCATCTAGTCGGTCTCAAGGACGACTTCTTTCAAATAGTTCAAAATGTGTTCTTCGTTTTATATTTTTAACTAAAATCCAGCAGGTTGCCTAAATCAGAGGATCAAAATTCACGTTCTGATTTATTGTAGATGCTAGATTGGGCAAGCTCGGTTAAGTCTTTGCATGAAAGCTTCGGTAAATAAAGCTTCCCTAAATATCCATAATTCTCCAGACAGGAGTAATTCTAGCTGAAAACAAATGAAAACGTTGGGCTAGAAAATTGAACATGAAAAGCCATATGCGAAATTTGAAATCTAAAAAACATCTAAGCCGGGTACAAATTTGAAAGTTTTCTTTAATAGGACCGATGGCTATTTTATGATTAGGTCCAATAAATATGATCAAACTTGCACCTACTGTGTGTTGAAAACTCAATCTGAAACGCCTTTTATTAACTGTAACAACAAACATGTTTAGTCCGTTATACCCGTCAGAATTGACCCTAAATCCGGGTAAGTTTGAATGTCAGTTCAGTTTGACACAGTACCGGGTCACACAGACCTAGAAATGGGTGCATATCCTATTTATACAGAAGCGTATTGCCGCCACAGGAATAACAAACATTTCTCATTTATCGTGTACATACACGATAACTTTTCGTTTACGTACAATGTCCAAACTTATCATGTACGGAAACGACATTTTATCGTGTCCGGACACGAAAAGTTTGGACTTGTCTTGTACGTACAATTTAACAACGAAATAACGTGCTTCCTAATTCTGTAATAGAAAACAATTGAAACTTTGTAAGGGAATATTGGACTTTGCGTGTATTAACAAATAAGGTACAACGCAAATTAACTGTTAAATTTCGTGCACATTACTGGGATTTATTATAGGAATTGTAACATGTCTCCGCGTCGTGTGTGAGATGTTGTCTTTCCAACTTTGTCTCAGTTTACGGCAACCGTAAATACCGGTACTGTATTAGGGATATGTGATATAATTTTTTTTATTTATTACAGATAAAGTGATCCGTCAGACACAATGGGTCGGACGTATTGGTTTAGTCATGATGAATCGTCGGACGTAATGGGCCAGACATAATGGCCCGTCGGACGTAATAGGTCGGACATAGTCAGACACAATGGGTCAGAAATATTGGTTTGTCGGACACAATGAGTCGGACATAATGGTTTGTCGGACACAATGAGTCGGACATAATAATTTGTTGGACACAATGAGTCGGACATTTATGATTTATCGGATAAAATGGGTCGGACGTAATGGTTTATCGAATAAAATGGGTCGGACTTAATGGTTTATCAAACAAAATGGGTCGGACATAATTGGTTAACATTTCTCGCATCACATAATGGTCTGTCAGATACAATTGGTGGGACATAATGTTCCAAGTTTCTAGTAGGACACAACGGTCCACGTTGGACATAATAGTGCGTAACAAACGGTCAAAGTCTCGTGTCTTGTTGTCTTGGACAAACTCAGGTTACTTTAAGTAAGAAACATTTTGTAAATATATGGATACTTCTCCGCTTTGAGAAGAACGGGGAGTGTGTTTTTTTTAGTTTTTTTTTAACAACCAACATACTAGGGGAGCCAAGCTTCACTGCCTCGGAAATCATAACGTCTTTATACGAAGGTAACATGGGTATCGCATATCAATCAATCAAGTGTCGGTCCACCTTGGTTCTTATATGAAACTCTTCACTAGAGAGAATGCGAGAGAATTTCAGCTGCCAATGAAATGCCGCAAGGTGCAAGAGCACACGAGAGGCGTTGCGGCAGAGGGTATAGAGTTGGCGGGCTCTATATTGTGTCTGTTTGTTTAATATCTATTCCGCAGACAAAGGATAGCGCCCTGTGGAACTTCCGATGCTCGTCTTTGCCAAGTATCAACTTTAGAAACCTGTCGTTTATCATTATGCTGGGAGCGAGTTTGTAATCAGAATTAAGAGTGCCGGGGTATTGTGCGGCCTTGGTGACGAGATTCGGAGGTCTTTCACCTCGTTCTCATGAGGACGGCCTCGGGTTTAACATGAAATCTTTTCAAATAGAGACACAGTTTTTGTTTTAAGGAAACTGTATCTAATTTCGCTCACAGTGCTCGGAAGCATAAACTATACAGCAGTATAAATAGCTACATAAGTGGAGGATAAACTGGAGTGGAATGTTGAATATTTCAGACGCATTGTGATGAATTGCTCCGTACTCTGAATACCAAGGTTACGAGAAAGAAAGAAAAAGACTCCCAATTGTATAATTACTAAAACAAAACAAGAGACAGATCTTCCCCCAATAAAGGAGCTTTAATAAGACCGAACTACAACAAAACAGAAACTGTCGATTTATAATCTGACAATAGTGTGTTGTTTACAGTAATATACAACTATTTCGCCTAGGCCTATGTTTCAGATCATTTGCCACAAAAACATTGTAGCCGAAGACTAATGTTTTGTTTTTTTTACATTTGTACACGTACAAATTACCTGGCCGCGTCCTAGTCAAGATGTTTTTATCGTCTGACGATTTAACATGAAGTACCCGAGTTCGAAACGCATAGCTGAAAAGGATCCGTCCAGGAGAGCGACATTTCAACCCGAACCTTTATTTCTCATGAGGGATTAAGCTTAGATGAACCGGCGATAGAATGGACAATGCGATTTTATCAGGAGAGGTTCCGTAAGAATTCAAAAAGTCGATCGTAACTTGGACAGAAGACCCCCCCCCCCCCCCGCCCCGCCACCTCCCGGGAATCTGGTTGTTCTATAGAGAAATACGGTAAGACTTGAACTAAATTATATACCCAAATTCAACTTGCCTCAAACGTATAAGCTTTGTGGCATGGCTTTCGCAAATATATTTATAAGAAGCATCGTATTGATTGATTACTTTCAAGAGAATCATCGTCATGATAGGCCCTAATATCTTTAATTCTATTGAAAAGCTTGCCGTGTGAGATATGTTTGGTGCTAGAAGTGCTCCTTATATTCCAGAAAATAACTTGACTGACTTTGGTGACTTATAAAACAAATATATCCCTAATAGGCTTCGTGTAGAGACATTCATGCATGTATACTAAAAACGTAAAATAAACAACATTGTCTTTCTAAGTAAGACTTGAAACTTTGCACGGTGGGAGTATAATGAGGTGAGGTTTGCAGTAGCACCATGTGTAAACCTCTTTTGAGTATTATAGTTGGTTCTGAAAAGAACCGGTTGTTGACAACTGAACGTTTCGATCAGTATGCTCTGATCGCTCCTGAGAATGTCACTACTTTTCCCAACCCAAGGTTGTACTTTCCCTTTAAGATGTTAATTCACACATTCTTTCACAACAGGTTCCCACTTTAAATTCTGCCAGACATGATCGACCCCGAAGGCTGAAAAACAATTACTTTATAATTAATGAGGAGAAGGACCTTACTTCTTTTCTTCAGCTCCTTCAAGACATTTCAAAAACTGCAGGATCAATTTGACCTGAGCGAACCAACCTATATTATGAGCAATGTGAAGACTGGGAGGATTAAAAGCGATGACTCCAAGGTCTATGGCAATTTGTTATATTGGTGTTAAATTATAAATGACAAACAATCATTCTGGCTGCTTGGTTACACGGCGAACCTGGCAATACCGACTCGGACTCCACGTAGCTTCGAATTCAAAATTATTGATGTTTATGTTTAACACCTTTTGTTGAAAAAGGTTTCAATATATCTCACATTTTTTGTGAAATGGCTTTATTAACCCTTTCACTATGGCTTTGAACAAATATTAATCAGTTATATAAGGCTCAGATATTTAAAATCTGTTTAGTTTTTACCAAAACCGATATTAAAACATAAATACTTATTGACGATTTTTTGTAAAATGATTTTACGTTGAATGATCCAACTTCCAGAAGTTAATCATTTATAATTAAACATCCGAAAATGAATCTTTAACTTATACTTTGAGAACAATAATTACTATTTGCATCGAAACCAAAAGTTATCAATTCTAGTCCGTTGGCTCTGCAGATATCGTCCGATATTGTACATTTTCTATTTGTCTTTCAATGAAAATGAAAGTGCTGAGTTTTTACCCAATTGTGATTCCTGTTGGAAGTTTGCGGTTAAAGTCGTAACTTTAATAATATTAACCAAGACCGTTCCATCAACCACAGAATGCATGCTCAGGTATTGTGACACATTCTCCGGGTAACTGGAGGGTTTTAAATGTGTCCTAAACTCTAAAATCTCCCGGGTCAGAATTGACCCAGATTCCCGGGGGGGGGGGGGGGGGGCTTGTAAACCCATTTCTGGGTCAGGCTGACCCGGAACCTTGAGATATAAACTGTATTTTAAAGACAGGGTGTGCTTTTGGTAATTACTCCACAAGTTAATGACCATAAAAACTTACATGGTAAAGAGCACTGGAGAGCTGTTGATATATTATACAATATTTTAGAAATAACGGTCCCCTTTGAAGTAATGAAGTTCTAGAGAATGGGTAATTTTTCACCCCAAAATTTGAATCTGGAAAAAAGGCTTCAGGAGTGACGCCATTCTCAGGCATCTGAAAGCATACAATTAAATTAAACAATTGTGTTCGTTTAATTGTATTGTTTTCTTGCAACTTTGATGACAATTGAGCCCATTTGTCACCGGTTTATTATTTTATGCATGTTGGGATACACCAAGTGAAGATATGGTTTTTGACAATTACCAAAAGTATACTCTGGTTCTGCGCCAGTTTGACCCATTTCTGGGTCGCTATCCCCAAAATGGGTCAGACCCTACCAAACCAGGAATCCTGGTCAATTCTGACCTGGGACTCGTATTTAGAGTTTGTGCTTAGCAAATGACTGTGGGTTTTCTTCATGAAGGAAATACATCTCAGTATTTTAATGCAACGAGTACTTGTAAATTGAGTCTGAGGATGATCAAAGGTAGCACTCCGTTAACAAAGAAACGTGACCTAAAACCGGGGTTCATTGATACAAATGCCGAGTGTGTGTTACAGACAAATTTCCAATGAGGGTGTTGTTTCATGCAACAACAAAATAATAAACGCACGTAACAATGATTGGTGTGTTTTTGCCCAGATAATGTGCAACGGCAAAATCAAAACCAAAATGTTTACAATGTGTCATGAGGTTTTACAGTTTGTTAGTAACGTTAGTTGACAAACTTTCGAGTCACTGCACTCAAGCTAGGCTTCGGCGTGCAACTTTATTTCTATAAAAAATCAGCATAATGTACTGCAATAAATCGAGCCATTTCTAAAACTTCTTTTACAATTAATACATAACAAAAATATACAAACGTCAATTTTGTACCACTTGACGCAGCAGAACTACATGAAACTTATTGGTTTACCTTGAATGTTGTTACACAAGAAGTTAACTGTGAAAAGTTCATTACATTTAGCGGTGGGTAGACTCTCCAAATACCAGTAAATCCTTGGCCTCAGAATCTTACAAGAAGGTGTAAAGAATATCCAGTTGACTTGGAAGGCCAGCCCCACGCGGCCTAGACCCAAATCAATCTCTCGCTCATGAACAACTTCACCAACTGCTGCTACCCATCCAGAGAAGAAGCAACGGGGACTCGTCGTGTCCTCATTGCCTTCTTATAAAGCCAATGTATCGGCACTCGACGGCACTATCTGCCCATAGTGTGGACAGCACACTGGTGCATCTGTGAATGATTACGCTGTCGTTCACCATCCTCGTGCACCAGCAGACGGAGAAGGAGAAAATTTTCAGATGCGATGTAGGGCCTACGGCCTATAGAATGAACGACCTACAGAGGGCGTATCCTATCCTGTTATTTTGCGGAAAGGGTTTGATATTTTTATCAAGAACAGGTGATTTGTAGTTTGGTTATAACGAAAATATTTTCAATTAGTTTTTTTTTAAATAATCTTTGTACGCAAGTGTAGGCTATACTCTATTCAAGTAAGAACATTTTCACAATTAATTTGCATGTCTCATCTCAGGCTAGCCAATTAAGGTTATTATGGCATGTACAAAAAATAGCCTAGAAAAAAAACATAAATGTATAAATGGAACCGTTTTCTTCTACTTCTTATTTGTTTTCTTTTAATGTTTGCAAATGAACACCTCAATATAGTACTCAGGCAGTTTGGCTTGCCTCATCTGTGGCCATCACCTATACCGTGTAGAGCAGTGCTTTTTAGTATATTATTAGTCTAGAAATGAACCCCAAAATGCCTCATAAGTGAACTTATAAAGCTCGCAAGCCTGAGGAAACCTGTAAACAAAGGTACGATGCTTGCTATGTACATGTGAACCAGAAACACCGGGGTTCGGGGGTTACCCCCTTATTATACTCTTTCACATTGTGTTCTGGGTTCTTTACGTGCAAACCATTGTAAACCATTACATGGTGCTATGTAAAGAAATAGGCCTCAAAATTCAAAAAAGTAGCTCCACATATATACCTTGCAGGAAAATATTGACTGTTGAAGCGCCTTGAGCGTCACTGAGTGACGGATATGAGCGCTATATAAGAAGCCATTATTATTATTAAACCAATTGTCTCAATGTCTCATCCGAAGGACAACATTTTTTCGTCATAAATAAAATAATAAGGAATCGTTCTCAAGAACACAGGTGCTACTACCGGGACTCAAACCCACACTCTGCTGATCAGAAACACCGGTGCTCCCGCTCAGCCACGACACCGCAACAATAATTGGCCTATAACAAAATTATTGTCAAATATTGTTTTTCAAAAATTAGTTAGTGGCCTGACTTTCGACCCTAGCAGAGTCTTTGTCGAAGGCTAAATGACAACACAACACAACACACATATATACATTGTTTATCATTCACCCTTTCCTGAATTGATATGTTGTCTTGGATGATAACACTCAAACTAGCTAGGCTATTAATGAGTATTATCCACATAGATATACGGTTAAATGCTGTCTGACACACATTCAATGCCATTTTCAAGATGTGTACCAAACGTGTACTGTACCTTTAACACACCATTAGGAATTGCAAAAGAATCCTTTTCACTTCTATGCATTTCAGAAATGTCCCCTGAGCACCATACTAAAAGTCAGACTAGAGCAGTGAAAACATTTCATTGCAGAGAAAAAATTATTTTGCAATTAGGGGTGGACTTATGTTGGTCAAGCACTATTTGACTGGACTATTGACGAAATCCCTAATAAACGCTTTCTATTAGAAAAATTGACAGGCTAAGTGAAATCAAATAATCTCATAACTTGGGTGACAGGAGGTATTTTATATATATATTTTTTACTTTGAATGTTCTTTAATAAGTCGTTAGGTCCCAGCGGTGGCGGAACACTTTTAAAAGTGGGGGGGGGGGGGACTTTTTTCCCCATGTATTTTTTTATATTTCCATTTGCACAACATAGGTATGTAGGCACACACCGGCTATGTTGGGCTATTTTGGGGTACAAACATAGACCCACACATAAACTCTGGAGGTCTTCCAGGAGTAGAGTAGACCAATCCCTAAAAGAATCCGTCAAATTTGGCCGTTATCGAACATTTTCAAAAAACTAAGTTCACGTGATTTATCTGAACAATTTTTTTTAACGCAGATAAATCATATGATCTTTGGAGTTAATTTTACTTCCAGCGATCTAAAAAGTGTATTACTGAACCAAATTCAACTCGGCTGGGTTAACAGTGGGAGAGATTGACGCAGCTGTAAGCCGAAATGCAATTTGCCCGTAAAGATGGCGTTTTTCGGGAACGATCGTTAGACAAAATTACTATACCTTATACAATGAACAACTACCACCATTCTGTGATTTGCCAATTGGCCATCAAGACGTGTTTTGTTAGTTCGTTTAATGCAGATCGTGTCTACGTCATTCAGCCGCTAAGCTAATCGGATAACGTGGCGATCGATGCGCATGTTCATAAAGACGCATCCCGTCTCGTCTGTACCTCCTAGAAAGGTGTCTTTATGAGCATGTGCACTTGCAGACAAGCATTTTTCAAAACGGCCGCTCAAGAAATCTTCTTTGCTGAATTATCGGAAATAGGTTGGTTTAATTGAGATGCTTTAACTAAAAAGTTCAAGTTTAAGCAAATACTTGGGCCGGTGTTCAACGGCGCACCCAGGATTATGTTTAAGGGGGGGGGGGGGGGGGGGGGGCTCAAACCAATGTATTGGGTGGGGTCCAGGGGCCGGCCTTACTCTGAGCGTTTGGCGTTTTGGGGGTGAAAAATTAAGCCTCTTTATGCATAAAATTAGAAAAATAGACATACTTTTTAAGCACTTCTGGTCCATATAAATCTTTTAATTTTATTTAATATTTTTCATTGATGCTCCTCCCTCTTGTTAGAACTTATTGCCACTCATCTGGGTTAGGCTGATAATGCCCGCATGGAGTCCCAGAATATTGTGTACAAGGTACATTGTCAGCAAAAGTTTTTGTTTTAAATAATAATACTGCGGACGTTGTTGATAAGAACATTATGGGCGGTGCTACCTATGTGCGGCAAATTCCATCAATAAGTGGGCGGCAAACCCATATCCTACAGATAAACATTTGTTTTGCGAAATATAGGCCCCTACCAGATTACTGTTAAAAAATGAAATTAAGCAGTTTAACCAGGGCATAAATGTGGTGTGTAATTTGGAAAGGGTATGATTGCAGACCCTTTTTAATCCCTGAACATAGCCGACTAATATGAAAAATGTGGAAAAGAAGCAACGCTTGATGATATTCATTTTGGATCTGGTCGGTATCTGGTTTCATGCATATTCATAAAAAAACATCGCGGGTAAAAAACATTACTATCCGGTTCTTAAATTCAAGTGTAGCACTACAGGCAATCCATAAGGGGGAAAACCATTGAATGCCGGAACGACGTGAGATATGTTTTATCCTGGACAAATTAGCCCGTTGGTTTCAAATGCTTAATATGTTATTGTTGCAAATTTAAACAATTATTACAAGTGAGTTATCATAAAATGTATGGTGTTCAATATCTGTCACCTCGCACCTCGCACCTCGCACCTCGCACCTCGTGTTATCGAATCTCCCGTATAAAAGAGTAATTTGGCAGGGGGAAAAATTGCGAATGGCAAAAGGAAGAAAATAAAATACTGCTACCGGAAATAAAAACCTAAAGCTACACTCACATTTGCGACTTTTCTCCCTCGGCTCTTTTTTTTCTTCCTCCTTCCTCCCCTCCCCCAATTTTCTTTAATTTCTTTCCTTCCCCCTTCCTCCCCCGTTTTTTTCTTCTTTTCTTTCCTTCCCCTTCCTCCCTCGGTTTTTTTTTTTTTTGGGGGGGGGGACACCCTCAAGCCCGCTCAAGCCCCTCACCCCACCCCTTGGGTGCGCCGTTGCCGGTGTTGGCCTATAAATTATTCTTCTACAAATCTTTATGTGATTGTAAAACATGTCGAGCAGTATCATAATATGCCGTTACTAAAGTCAAGTGGATGAGTTTTTAAAACGTTTTTAGCTGAAGCTACGTTGTCGTTTTTATTGAATAATTACGAGGCATAGTAAAACTAATATAACATGCTTTTATGGTAACTAGGTGGTATTAAGTCCCCTCGGTATTGGAAGTTAAAGATGCATTGCCCGTATTTGGACACTGCTTCTAGTAGTGGGAATAACGCACGGACACGTTGTGGCGCAGCCGGGATTCCGGACCCAGCCCGCTATAAAGTCAGCCTATGATTTTTACACCCGATCGCTACAAGTCTCGTGTGTGCTGGTTACGGCCCGGCCATGCAGTACACTCGACCAGCAGCACTGCAGGACTGGTGAAATGTGCATCGTGGGCCATTACTAATCTATTGTCCGGGGATGGCAACTCGCCTAGGTTTGGCGTTTGATTGCTGTTTTTTGTTAGGCCTATATGAATAAGATCATTGAGAAAATGTAAAGTGATAATATTACAAACGGGGTTGTCACCCAGCTAGCCAATTAACGTTTTTTAAACGTTAAAAAAACGTTTGCATTTGGTCAAAAAAACGTTTCAATATTACGTTTTAAAAACGTATTTCTGTGGAGTTTTTTATGGGTTTTAAAAACGTTTCCATGTAACGTTTTAAAAACGTGAATATAACGTGAAAATAACTATGTTTAATTTCTTTAATCTTGTATGATGTTTCGAATACGTTTTAAAAACATTTTTAACACGTTTAAATGGGGTTTTTCATACGTTCTAGTAACGTTTCCATGTAACGTTTTAAAAACGTGAATATAACGTGAAAATAACTATGTTTATTTTTTTTAGTCTTGTAAGATGTTTCAAAAACGTTTTAAAATCATATTATAAACGTTTAAAAAGGGTTTTTTATACGTTACTCACAACCTGTTAAAAACCTCTTAGTGACGTGAAAATAACTTATTGGTCTTTGCTTGAAAGACTTTCACTGTTTACTCGTTTTTATGTTTAACTAAGGTTTTGATGTAGCTTTTTTTTAAATTGGGAACTTTGTGTTTTAAAATGTTGACAAATCGTTACATTACTCAAGACAGAGTAAATAATCACTTCACAAGACTGAATTTGTGCATGCTATTCATTTATTTTCCCACCAAATGATACAAATAGACAACCTTGAAAAAGTTCAATGGAGAGCAGCCAGATTTGTGAAAAGCGATTACCGTAAGACCAGTAGTGTAACTGAAATGCTACAGGACCTCAAATGGGGTACTCCTTGTATCCAAAACAATACCAATCTTGAACTCACTCCCGCCACAAGTTTAAACAGCCCCTGACGCCTATAATTTAAAGTGACTCCTTGACAAAAATGAATTTTAAGTAGGAGCTTGCATGCATGCATGAGTGTGTGCACGTTTATAGCCCAGTGGCGGCGGTTTGTGCAGTAAGGACAAGACAAGTTTATTGTGTATACTTATGGCAATTGTGATAAAACTAAATGACAATTAAGTTCCTTTTAGTTTCAAAAATCAATGTAAACAGCGAGCATTAAAAAAATGCACATTGCGGGTGCGATCGTGTAAACACATTATCCGCATGGTGCTGTTTGATCGGTGTGCTGGTTTCCATAGCAGTGTGGTTTCTTATAAGTTAAAGGGACACGTTGCCTTAGATTAATTGGACGAGTTGGTCTATAAAAAGCGTTTGTAACCGTTTGTTATAAAATGCATATGGTTAGAAAAACGTTTAAAAAGTAGAATATAATGATCCACACAAATATGCCTCGAAATTGCGTGGTTTTCCTTTTACTTTGCGAACTAACACGGTCGGCCATCCGACCGTGTTAGTTTACGATGTAAAAGGAAAACCACGCAATTTCGTGGCATATTTGTGTGGATCATTGTATTCTACTTTTTAAACATCTTTCTAACCATATGCATTTTATAACAAACGGTTACAAACGCTTTTTATTAGACCAACTCGCCCGATCCAAGGCAACGTGTCCCTTTAACAACGCTTTGCTGCTGTACTAAAGGTGTGGGGGAGTTGTTGAATGTCAACTCCCCATACATTGAGCACTGTGGCAATAGCAAAGCGTTGTTATTTGAGATAAACCACGCCGCTAGAAAAACCAGCATGCCAGTCAAATGGCACAACACAAAAGTGTTGTTGCACTATACACGAATGGAATAATTGGAATGATCGACTTTTGAAACTAAAAGGATTGTGCTTGTTAATTTAAACGGGTTTTAATCATCTTCTTCGACATCTGGTGCACTACCGACATCTCCGCCATCGTTTTCTTCAACTTCCTGTAAAATGATCCATTCATTATTAACATAGGTTAAGGTGTGGCCAAAAGAAAGTAAATAAAATATACTGTTAATTTATCAATCAATTTTTGGGGGACACCTTTCACCCATTTCAGTCTTCTCAGGTGAAGCAGCTCACTATAGCGAGTATCAATATTCAGAACTTGACCATATCGTTAAAAGTTGTTGTTATTCCGAAATAAAGAAAATCAAAGTATTTAATCTATTCAGGCTTTTTACATTTCTTAACAGTCATGGTTAAGGATTTATTACAATTATGAACATGAATGTGCCTTCCTTCTTCAAAGTTCAATTTATAATCCATAAATTGTCCTTTATGTTGTATTTATACAGCTAGCTTTGGCATGGGGCGATCATATTATGAACGTCATATTAGGCATGTTCGGTACTCATTTTGGTATGAAATAGAAAGAAGATTATCATAACTTATCCACTGGTACCGAAATCATATGTATTGGAAGAGAAATCTTGTGAGAGGTGGCGGAGGGATAGGGCGTTGTGTTGCATGTTCCCCGAAAATGACCCCGGTAGAGGAGGGCTATAATAATAGACTGAAAAGGCAACTATACAATGTATTGTGTATAAAAATGAAATTATTGCATTCACTGGGTGTCATCATTCCAGTCTTGAAACATAAAGAATAAAAAAGGCTTATAACAATTGGGTTATTTGATTAAAGTACAGGTAATAATGTCCCCTGATTGCATGGATAGAAGGACACTTACTGTCAGTGTTCTGGCCTGGATGGTGATGGCGTGGTTCCTGAGTGGGCACGTCTTAGCTGAGTACTTGATGACGTGGTGGAGGCGGAGAAATATTGCCGTTCAAATGAGCGTGATGATGAGGTGGAAGCAACTGAGTGTAAAACAAGGGTTGTATAATACACAGAAAATACAATTATTGTTGTGTATAAAACAAAATTATTGCATTTACTGGACGTCATTCAGGGCTCAAATTAACTAAAGGCAAATGACTTCAGGCTCAAATTAACTAAAGGCAAATGACTTCCATGTCCCACCTAATTGCCTAGCCCTCAATTTCTGGCTTGTTTTTACTCCATTCAAAAGCACCTAATTGCTTTCTAGAAAGTTAATTGGTGCCCCTTTCAAATTGCCTTAAATTGCAGTGCCCTCTTCATTTCTTAATTGTTGAGGCCTGGTTTCATTACTCCCGTCCGTTAATCGTACATGATCAAAAAAGGCTTATACAAACATAAAGGTTACTAATACTTTATATAAATCGGGTATGTCTCCTGATTGAGGCACGTATGTGATTGCATGGATAATGGAACTTACTGTCAGCGTCTTCCTCGCTGGTGATGGGGCAGTTGGCAAGTTGATTTGGTACATCAGCCACATAGGCCTACTGGGTCGCGATTTCTGTTGCGATTGCAATAGCTTTCTTGGACTACAGTTCGGCTTCTGTGTTAGTTGTTGGCACTGAATAAATACAAAAACAAAAAACACATTACATATAATGAAACCAACAATCTGAGCAATGGAAAATATTTAAGATAATAGAGGGTGTGTAGGGGCAATTTGCTATTTTTGGGGGGAGTCTTCTCGTCTCCTGTGTATGCCCTAATCATGTGTGTCAATGTGACATGCGTCTCAAATTGCATTATCAGAACTAGGCCATCATGTATCTACCAGACCACTGATAATTAAAACTTCCATGAATTTGGAGGGAAACAAGTATGCATGTGATATTGATATTGTTTGTCCTTATCCATAATCACCTTCTGATTCCCCATCAGCGTCACTATCGATATCCTCAACAAAAAAAGAAAAGAAAACATATGTGCTAGCAATACTAATTGTACTAAACTTGCCTTCAAAATTTAAACCAAATATTGTTAAAAACAGTGCAAATAGTTAAACAATGTGGTCAGAGTTCATAATGTTAGTAATTATTTATTAAAGTATTGCCTCTGTGATCCATGGAGTGGATGTCACATTGTGTTATATTTTGTGAGCAAGAGAAAATATGGAACATTGACAATATTCTGTTAAAGTACATGTTATTGTTACTGAATATAGTTTGGTCTACTTACCATTACCAATGACCAAGCCAACCTCCTCCGGTCCGCCATTATCAGCCAGCCAGCCAGCCAGCCAGCACGGGACGGGTAAAGTAGATGGATGCATGTTGAATGCAAATTGCAAGTGTTAAAAACGACCAGCAAACAATAACTTTCTCATGCCGTAGATCATTCCATATCATTCATAGAGGAGGGAAAACTGATGTATCTCCAGTATACAATTACAACAATGTCCAGTACATGATTTACTTTCAAAGCTTTGAAATACACTTGAAACTGTTCATGCAGCAGTAGGCCTACATGTACAATTGCCAAGTGGATTATCCTTCACTGGTAGAGATCACTAACCGTTTGATTCAAATTGCTACATAGTCGATTCACCTGTAATTCGACCCTTTTGACCTGACCCACATGTACAGTACTTGCATAGAGGTTCTACAGTCAGTCAGTGCGCACTGTTAGCATGACCTGTGACCTGGCCCCAAGGATGATGAAAGACGCTGTTGTGATATCTTGGAAGGTAGTGCATATACAGTGTACAATGTACATGTAATGTACATTGTACATGGGGCTGGCGACTCTGTTCGTGTAAATAACTTTATGATACACATTTCAATGAGATTCAATAATGATACAGTTAATTATGTGATTTAAATGCTATTATAAAACTGTTAATACAGATAACAATTTTCAACTAATAAACACACACAGTACACATCCGGTTTGTGGGGTCCTGTGATGTGTTTGTTAATTATAGTATTGTCTTTTGACGTTATTTTAACGTTCAAGTTTATAATGACATAACAATTATTTAAAAAGAACATGCTTTTAAACTGAGACATTTTAAAAACGTTTTAAAACTGTTTTTAAAACGTTTCCTAAAAACGAAAATTGTGTCCATAATATAATGGTTTAAAATAGGTTGTGATATAACGTTCTATAAACGTTATGATTTCGTTTCAATTGTGTGTGTTTGTTTATGAGTATTTTGCAACGTTATTTTAACGTTTTTATAACGTTTTGATAGAACAATGATTTTTTTCTTTAAATCTGCTTTAAACTGTGACGTTTTAAAAACGTTTTTAAAACGTTTCAAAAAACCAAACCTAATTAAACCCAATTCAAAACGTTTTTAAAACGTTTTGTGTTTACTGGGCAGTGAACCCTAATTTGGTTTCAATAGCTCGATATAAAGTGGGGGAAAAAATGACTACCTTTTCAAAAGTGGGGGGAAACTGTCCCCCTTGCCCCCCTTGCCCCCCTTGCCCCCCTTGCCCCCCTTGCCCCCCTTGCCCCCCTTGCCCCCCTTGCCCCCCTTGCCCCCCTTGCCCCCCTTGCCCCCCTTGCCCCCCTTGCCCCCCTTGCCCCCCTTGCCCCCCTTGCCCCCCTTGCCCCCCTTGCCCCCTTGCCCCCCTTGCCCCCCTTGCCCCCCTTGCCCCCCTTGCCCCCCTTGCCCCCCTTGCCCCCCGGTTCCGCCGCCGGTGGTAGGTCCCTACATACGACGTGGGGAGATCAATGGGAGGGGAATCAGAGTGGACCCCAAAAATAATTTTCGAATACGCGCGAGACTTGCACGGTCTATAGGGGGCGCTCGCCTTGATAACCATTGCCTACTAAATCTGCGAAGACAGCGGCGCGTTTACACACAGTACAGTAGTATTATTGTTTTGTGCAGCAAAACAGCTGATAACATACATACAGCAGAATGCGGTTTTGAGTTGACATTGAAACTGACAGGTAAACCATCTAATGCCGGTTTGATGGGGATCGTAGGTAAGTATTTAGCTGCCTGCCATGCTTCTTTTTGAGGCATTGTTTCAAAGTTAACATTAACAATACAATAATAAACAACGTTTTAAACTGTAGTGTTGAGAATAAATATTGACCAGACCATCGAAGGACCGAAGACTAAAAAGTACTGCACCATAGCATAGAGCAGGTCTGTCCTTGCTCTATGCACCAAGTAAGTAGGCCATGTTGGCGGATGGGATACGAACAAAACTCATTGTTTCGGTCGTACAGAATGGATCATGTTTCGATCATGGTAGGCTATAGAAAGAAGTGTAGAATAATGGAGTTTGTAACCATTTCATGATTTCCTATCTTGCTTGCTAGAATCTTGCTTGGAGAAGTCTTGGGTCAGTAAAGAGCCAGGCTTATTTGACCTGTCTCGTCAAAGACTTAAATGTAATTAAGGGTATTAACTGAAGACAATAAAGTTAAAAGTGAGAAGCACTAGCTTAATAAAAACAATTTATAATCAAGGTTTTTCTAGTTTTGTTTAGAAAATCATCCTGATCATCAACAGATAATCAACCAATTGTGATCATGGGGGATGGTCGGTATTTTTTTTTACATACAGACTCCCCAATTTAGTTTACAATTGGCCCTAAATCCAAATCACAGACAGTTGGGAATATTGTCCATCATGGTATGAACTGCTGGTGACGATAGTACTGTTGTGCCCAACTTAACAATCGCCCCAAGGCCCAACGTAAGTTTGGACCGTCCCAACTGAAGTGTTGCAGTTGGGGCGCACCAATTATAGTTGGAATCGCCCATAGATAGAGCTGGATAGCCTCCACAAAAGCGATACGTGATTGATTCTGCATGGATTGCTGTGTGATGCACACTGCAGACACTCTACTGCTGGACTGCAATCGGAAATGGAAACCTTGGCCTAACACTAAAGCATGCAGCTTAACAATCATGTTGCCTTGCTCATTTTATTGGCCCCTGAGGTATTTATATTTTTTTCTCAATTCTTGTTTACTTACAATATAAACAACTGGACTTGTGCGTGAAATGCTGTAATTCGGGGCAAAACTATTTTCTCAATTTTTTTTTTAACTTGCATACAACTGGACTTGTTCACGAAATGCTGTAATTTTCGTGGCAAATCTTGAAAAGAATCCATCACTCCATCACCCGCACCAACTTGTAAAGTACACGTGTACGTACCCCCGGCCCAGTCCACCGTCAGACACCAACTAACTCACACAAACATGACAGTCAGTGGGGATGTGGGGAGACTGGCTACTAACTGCGATACTGTGATCCAAACTGTAGTTGGGGCGACCCAACTGTACACTCAAGTTTGGTCCAGTCCCAACGATACAGTATGTAGTTTGGGAGATTGTCAAGTTGGGGCTGAACAACTACTGTTGGTCTACACAGTCTTTAAAACCATTTTTAGCCTTAACATTTAAGCGTTGGTATCAGCAGATATGCACTGCGGTCAAGTGGTTAGACTGCAGGACTTGCAATCACAAGGTTGTGGGTTCTAATCTGACCGAGATAATCACTGATTTCACAATGACAAGAAGAAGTACTGTCATCTAGTTACTGAATTACAATTGATTGATTTGTGCATTTAATATGAGAGAGATTGACTGTTGCCAGCTTGGTGTAACCCATTGTGGGAGCTTTTCCAAGTTCCCTTGTCGAGAACATCATCCTAAGCAAACAACAAACAAAAACACGAGTATGTAGGTGTACACATAAATTTGTAGTGCGGCAATCTCTGGGGGTTTTGCAAAACGTACAATAAATTACATGTATGTCATTGATGACGTTGTTCGATGTTGTAACCAAAAAAAAACACACCTACAATATCTAACAAGTATTTAAAATTTAAAAAAGTTTGATGATCGGACGTCTACTTTTTGAGATAATAAAAAGTTCAAGAGTCATTTAATAATTGTATCTTTACTGTGAAAAGCTGTGAGACTTCTAAGTATTTTTTGTGTATTTTTGAATATCTAGCAATTCTCACTATAACCAATGAGAGTTGATTTAGTGGGGTGCAACCGTAAGCTTTGATGTTGGCTATTAACCAAGTATTGATAGGACATCATTAAGTTTAAGATTCTATCTAAACAAAAACTGTGTACAAAACCTATTGGAAAAGGCTGTAAAGAGAATTAATAGTGAGAAAAAAGAAATAATCTGGCCGAGAACAATAGGCCTGCTTTTCACCTATAAGGTTGAAACCCCTAAATATTTAACATGTTTAATTTACATGGTTCACCATGGCTTGAAAGAGTGCATGTATGAGCCAAAGCACAGCTGTACATTCCTTACTACACTATTATACCATGTGGGAGCTTAAAATTGTAAAGAAAACACAACCAACAAAAAAAGAAAGTTTTTTTAAGATGATGCAAACAACACAACATGCACTTTCGGTCGTTTGGAATACTGTTACGCTATTGCAAAGGTTATTTCCAGTTTTGAAGTTTTGATACAAGTTGTTTTGCAATCATTGCAAGTATAGATTGTTTCAGTTGTTTTGCTCATGCTTTGTTTCCCCATGCTTTGTTTCCCCAGGGAATGTATTTGGAGTAACAGTATTCATTGAAAGAGTAAGTGATAATGAGTTACAAGTCCACTGTGAGTGCTTCAAATCTCTCAGTTTCTCATCAGAGGTCTGTCCCATATGATCATGTGTCACTAGACTCCATGCTTCAAAGTTCTAGCAGTGGGTACCATCAGCAGAATCATGGGGGGAATGAGGGTCTGGCATTTGCTGCTAGTTCCCACAGCAGGGAGGACTTGGGAATGCTGTTTGAGTCCAGTGGGTGAGTTCAATCATATTTAACTTTTAATCTCAAAATTAAACGAAACTAGAAGTTGAAGTTTGATGGAGATTCTATGTAGTCATCATGAACACGAAGGGATCACATGAGATTGCACCACGTACCGGTAGCTTCAGTTTTTAAAGCCGAGCGAACACATCTTACATAAAACCAAACAAACTCCACACAGGGAGGGTATACAGGGAGGGTGTGATCCCTTCGTGTTCATGATGACTACATAGAATCTCCATCAAACTTCAACTTCTAGTTTCGTTTAATTTTGAGATTCTATTACGTCATCATTTCACACTTCAGTGACCACATGAGACTTTAAAGCAAAGATGTGTGAGAGAGTTCATAGTTCAGTATTCAATGTCATTTAATACTTGAAAATACATGGAAGAACATTGTACATGAACAACAGTCAATATTTTCTTGTAAATTATTTCAATACTTTAACACCTCTTCAGCAAAGGAAACATCCTTTTGTATGGTCCTGTCGTAGAACTTGGCAAACGTGCTTTGGGATGACCATCCTGCTGTTTTCAAAATAAGATCAATTGGAACTAAGCTCTGCTTAGCTTTAGAAGTAGTTGCTGCTCGCACACTGTGTGGTTTAAATTGATCAGTATCAATTCCTGACTGTCTCATTACATCTTTAATCCATCTACTGATAGTTGAGGTAGATACTGATTTGTATGGTTTAACATAGCTAATTAATAACTGTTCAACATCCCCTCGCAAAGGTTTAGTGCGAGCTAAATATTCAGTCAAAGTAACACATACACACAGTTGAAAATTTGGCGTGTAAGCCTTTAAGTTAATAGTTGGAGTAACATACCCCGGTCTGCTTTGCTTAAGCAGTTGATCAAAATGAAATCTAAATCCATCATCAGTTACCGTCATATTTGACAATCTCAATAAACTCAAAGTTTGGCTTCTGGCCGCTGTAGTTAAAGCAATTAACATAACCAATTTCAAAGTTAATTGTTTCAAAGGTAGCACTTCTACCGGTAAAAATGACCTAATATAGTCAAGAACCTTGTTGACGTCCCATGTCACACTGTAGCGAGGTTTTGTTGGTCTTAAATTAAAGACACCCTTCATAAAACGCCGTACAAGCGGATGAGTACCTAGAGGTACACAGTCATTTGTTGAACATAATGCTGATACTGCAGATCGAGCTGTGTTCAGTGCACTGTATCCAATTCCTGTGTGATACAGTTTAGTGAGGAAATCAAGCACCTGGCTTATATTTGGATGCATTGGATCCGCTTTGATCTCAGAGCAAAACTGCAACCATCTTTTAGCATATGAATGGTACTGTTTGTGGGTGCTTTCCCTCCATGATGACATGATAATGTCGGCCGTTGCTCCAGAAATGTTCTGCTTTTCAAGCGATTGCCTGAAACCAGGCAAGCCATCAATCTGAGTTTTGTCCTCAGTGGATGTAGTTGGGCCGTCCCTGGGAGTTGAAGCAACGTTGCTTTCATTGGCAGTAAAATTGGGTGGCTCACCAACATTTGCAATATTTGAGCAAACCATGGCTGTGTTGTCCAAACTGGGGCTATTATGATGCCTGTTGCTTGATCCAATGCCACCTTCTGCAGTGTTTTCCCAAGAACACTAAATGGAGGGAAAGCATAAAAATACCATGAGTGCCAATCTAATGTAAAGGCATCTATATATAAGGCATCAGGATCAGGCCGCCAAGAGACAAATTTGGTTAATTGTTTATTCAGTCTTGTGGCAAAAAGATCAATGTCTGGGAGTCCCAACATATCAGTGATTATTGTAAAAACAACTTTATCTAATTGCCATTCAGTACGATCATTAAATACCCTTGATTCATGATCAGCTTCAAAGTTCATTGTTCCTGGCAAATAACTTGCTGTTAACCAAATTCCTTTTGTTCTTGCCCAAAGCCAAATAATTTTGGCAATATCGTTACATGTTCTGGATTTGACACCACCCATGTGATTTATATATGTCACTGCTGTGCTATTATCAATAAGCAACTTGACATGTTTGACCTTTTTCTGGGCAGTCAATGCTTTTAATGCAAAGAAAGCTGCTTTAAGTTCTAGTGCATTAATATGTAGACTAGCTTCCATAGGTGTCCACCTTCCCCCGCACTTCAACTTTCCACAAATGCCTCCCCAACCTTTGTTTGAGGCATCAGATGATATAGACATCTCTGCATTTCCTTTTGTTATGTCTCGTTTTTGCTGAGGAAGATTTTCAATCCACCAACTCAAATCTTCTTTCATTTCTGGTGTAATTTTCATGAATGCGTCATAATTGCCACAGTGTGCTTCCAATGCATCCACTTTTTCCATTTCAAGAGACCTATAAAACAAAGGTCCGTATTCTACAGCAGGAAGGCTGGATATCAATAGTCCAATGACTTCAGCCACTGATCTTATATGCATCATATCTGAATGACGTAGTGCCTTGCATTCCTCAATAAGTTTATCAACTTTGTTTGAGGTAAGAGTAACTGTCAATGCTACAGAATCTATAGAAAACCCTAGAAAGGTGAGCTTTTGGCAAGGATGGTGTATAAATCCAAGTCGGTTAGTTAATGTTAATGTCTCATTAACATTCATGACACACTCATCTTTAGTGTTACCTAGTAAAAGGCAATCATCAATATAGCCTAAAATGATATGTCCTTGTTCACGTAACGTGGCAAACATAGGTTTCAATAATTTGGTAAACATTCTAGGGGCCGAGGCTAGCCCGTTTGGTAAGCATGTATACTGAAACAACGTATTATCCCACATAAACTTGAGATACTTTTGATGCTCCTCTGCTATAGGAACTGTGTAATAAGCGTCTTTAAGATCCACTGACGCCATGAAACAATTTGGTGTAATAAGTCTTACAGCCGTTTCAAAGGTATCCATCTTAAAATGACGGTATTTCACATGCTCATTAAAACCTTTAAGGTTAAGTATCATTCTGGATGTGCCCTCCTTTTTTGGTCGAGTAAATATCGAAGATATAAACTCCCCTGGACAGTGATGTGACTTAACAATCACCCTTTTCTCCAGCAATTTTGTTATTTCCAAATTGATAACATTTTGTACTGAAAGACTACCGATATTTTGCCAAGGTAGTTTACTTTGCGACGGTGGTTTATCAATAAACTCAATATGGGCATGTGCAACTATGTCGATTATATTGACATCTGACGTTACTTCTCGCCAATTGCTTACAAAATGTTTCAGTCTACCTGCTTCAAATGCCTCAATTTTTACTGAAGTACTTACAGCATCGCTGTAGACTCTACAGTATTGTGCTACTTCTGGCTTTGCTGACCTCTTGTCTGCGTTCTGGGGTACTTCTGGAAGTTTTTTACACCATCTCCGGAGGTATTATGCCCTTGATATGGCTTGCGAAAATAGCCGCGACCTCGTCCCCTGAATCTCATGCCTCGAGGTCGATTTCTACCACGGCTACTACCACCTCGTGACCAAGATGTACTGATCTTCTGACCTGCTCTGTTTACTTCTTGAATATCTTTAACTGTTTTTGAGACATCGTCCCCGAACAGATAGTCAGTAAAAGGTACAGTAGTGGAACATAAATGCAAGTAATCTTGCTTTAAGTCTGACTTCATGCAGTCACGCCTTCTGAGATTTAGAAGTCGGTTTGCGTTTCCGAACAATGCCAATGCATCAGTACTCAAATCGAGTAGCTTTTGTGTGCTCCCAGATTCGGCTTTATCTATTGTCGTTTGGGCTAGTTGTTCAACTAGTTGCGTAATAGCTGTGGACCCTTTCACGAGGGATGCCTGGATTGCTTGGAATTTAACATCCAAAGACCGAGTTTCCGGTCGAATAATATCCCAAACCAGCTGGTTTACACGTACACTGGAGAGCCCAACACAATTTTCAGGTTTATTGTACTTTTTTACGAGCTCATTGTATTTGTCATCAGGGATTGCATCTCTGAACAAACTATTCACCATGTCAGCCAAATCTTGGTCAACAGCTTGATCACAGCGTTCCTTATTGGTGAATTTCTCAGTTATATTTTTGAAAATGTTCACTGTCTCATCAATAGGTTTATCAGATTTCTCTGCACTAGTTGATGGTTTATCAGCATTATTCACATGCATGTGAATTTGAGGTTGTGTCTGATTATTCAACTCTAGTTCTTGAACCTCCACGGGTTCTTCACAATACTCAAAACTCTCTTCTATGTGCCCTACACGAGCACCGAGTTTATCCTGATTGTCTTTAATTTGAACTAACATGTTCAAAATGGTTGCCATTTGAGATGGTTCTCGTTGGCATTGCTTCCCTTCTGGAGCGGTAACACCGCTACTGGGATTCATATCTGATGTTTTTTGTCGTTTTGCTGGTGTAACTTCACCATTGCTGCCGGTTTTGGGTTCTCTGTGGCGTTTTTTGTCCATTTCCATACCTTGTGGACAGTCCGCCATTACAAACAATAATTTCACACCACGTGCAAAATTCAGAAACGTAACTTCGTTACAACCCAACTTTATAATTGATATTATAAACACAGCTTAAACAGCTTACCGCGTTGAAGTTAGATATAAATACAAGTTCCTTGTATGAAGCTCAACGCAAGTCCGATAGCTACACTTGACAGATCAAGAGCACAACGTGCTACTCTGTCAAAGGATTGTAGTACACTGAAGCTACCGGTACTGGTGCAATCTCATGTGGTCACTGAAGTGTGAAATGATGACGTAATAGAATTGAAATTCTATCTCAAAGGTTGTGAAGGTAAATGTACATAATGTGTAAATTTATTGTCTCTGTGAACTTCTCTATAGCCTGCTTTTCTTATAAATTTATATTTTGTAGACAGAACTGTTTCCAGGTAGTTAAAATTGCATGGCCCTACTATTAACCTATTAACTTTCCTCTATTTAAGTATTTACAAATTTTGACAGACGATCTTGCTGTTTCAAAAGGAAAAATGTACAATGCACAAGATGTAACATGCAAAATTGTTTATACATGGCTGATGGATGTGAGATAATATCGGGATCCGTGACCATAATTCATTTACGTTTTTAACTAACTACCGAAGTGCTAAATGACTAATCATTTAATTGACAGACTTTGATTTCCTTGTGAAGTACATGTACATTTTGTAGCAAGCTTTTATTTAAAAAAAAAAGCTTGCTACGTGTACTTTCATGTACATCATCTGTAAAAATAGCTATTTAAAATTTGATTCTAAATTTTGGGGTCAAGTCGGCCAAAAATCGGACCTAGTATCTTTTGGTGGTTATTATCATCTTAAGTTTAATGTTAATGTTAATACAGCATACATGGCATATGTACACCAATTGGTCATTACATGTAATCAGACTGAGCATTTTATAAAAAGTTGCAGGTTTTTTCTAATGTACATGTATGTAATGCTACGTACATGTTCAATGTCGCAGTCCTTCAATGAGCAACATTTCATCAAGGAGAGCTGCATAGTGTAAAAACACTTCCCCTTGAGTTATTGCACACATGTATGTTTTGTAGTCTTAAAAGTGAATTAAGATTTTTTTTAAATCTAACTGTTCATGATTTTTAATTTTTAAAAGCAAGTGCCTCTGACAATTAATTGTAGAATTGAAATGAGTGATTGCTATTTTTGAACTTGAACAAAACGCCACATAAGAAAAATCTGTACGTTTTTTTTTTTTTCACACATTTTCGAAAATCCACTCTCAATTTGAAGTTGTGCAATTTGCAATAATCTGACAAGGTAAATACATTTTTAGGAGTGTGGTTGCACTTGCAGTCCTTAAAAATGATTCTAAATGTAAACATGATTGGTAAGAACCACAAAAATTAATTTATATAAACTATCCAGGGCTCACAGAATTTTTCTGACACTACAGTACTAGACCAAAAGTCTTGCAACTGGACCAAACTCATAAAAAACACAGTTAGGCATCTTGTCAAAACCTCCAAGCTGTGCCAGGCCGCAGCCTTTCCGCGGAATTCCGCAGACTTTTTAATCTGTTGATAACAAAAGGACCCGTAGGAACCGGGCAGGTCCGCGACCAGAACGGTTCATTTACATGTCAATAAACATGAATATTCCAGCGGCTCCGCGGAGAGACCAGTCGGCTGCTGTGAGGTCCAGCTTATTTAAATATCAATAAGCATGATCACCACGGCGGCTCTGCGGACTCGCTGACCGGCGGATCCGCTGAGGAACGCGGGTGGTGAATAAAGGTTTGTAAAGTGAAGGTGGATGCCATAAATGATGCTAAAAGCAATTTTCTCCATCCACGTGTGGTTATTAAGACTTAGTTGGTTACATGACTAAAACATATGCATTCTAGAAATGGTGTTCTTTATTTCCATAGTTTGATTCACCAAATGCAAAAGTGGGCGTCAGAGTATAGCAGTGACAGGGGACAATTTAACAGTTGCGAAAATCTGAGATCACCCATGTATCGATCACATTATTCACTCATCCACAATGTATTATGCAAAATCGACCGCAATCTGCAGTTCATCTTAAAGAAAAATTGAACACACCAAACAAATATGATCCAAAGTCTAATATTAATAAAATAAAATGATCGGAATTGGTCGCCGGCGCAAAATTCAAAGGCAGCAACTGCAAGTTGACGCTATTGCGTGTTAAAATATGAAATTGCATGCATTCGGCTGGCAAGTATTTGACAGCAAGTATAACTTGAATCTAATTTTTATTTTTTTTTAAAGACTTTAGCTTATACATGTAGTAACCATTTTTAATTTTTTTATGACATTCACTCATGGTCCGGGCTAAGCCGAGGAAGTGATGCCTGGTATTAATTGATACGGGGTATTATTTCATAGTGAGGCCTACCATTCGCCTTAAAATACAAGCCAGGTCGGGCAGTTGAAGGCCTCTGTAGGAAAAGGGATAGATGTGTAATGTCAAAGTCGCCGAATTGGTCGACTATAACGTTTAAAACATGTTGTTAATAATAGCGCGTGATTTTCATGTTGTACATGAGGGTCGGACGGCACATCCAACGAGCCTGGTGCATTGGTCTTGTCAGCACGGCCTGTCCGCTTCCAGGACGATGATATTCATGAGTTGAAAATTTATTATTCTGAGACAGCACGGCCGGTCCGCGTCCAGGCCGCTGATATTCATGACCTGAAAATACAACATGTTTATTCATCAGACTTATTGTTATACCAACAATAGCGCCCGGCATGGATAGCTCATTAAACTTCGTCGCGCTTCAACGCACACGTCCGTTCCTCCGCTGACTGTCTGCTGTCCTTAGCAACGCGGTATTTGCCGTCCAGTCCGCAGCTTGTACGCGGAGGAACAGACATGTGCGTTGAAGCGCGGCGAAGTTGACAAGGCGCCTTAGTTGAGTCAGTTCTATTGGTTGAAATATTACCATTCAAAATGGCTGATAAAGACAGTACATGTAGCTCTGAACGCATGTTGGGCGCTCATAGCCATGTGTGTTGGCACACTATTGTAGCTTACTTGGGCGCTAACTGCAAACAGCAAGCGTGCATACATACATGCACGACTGTTGAGCGTGGTACTTTGACCCCGAGGAGGGTGAAACAGGTTTTGAAAATTAAGGCTTACATAGCTGAAAGTTTTACAGATTGTTCTAGATTGACGCTTTTTAACAGGGGCATGAATGGGAATTAGTGACTCAGTCTTTAACAGCAGGGTTGTGGCTGTGAGATAAAGGACATTTGCCTTCAATCTTCAGCTCAGTCCTTAATCCTGGCCACGACCCTGTCAGTTTTAACACCCCTTTTACATATATGTAGATGATGCCTGATACTAATACTGAATCTATTACAAATCCCTATAGTACAATTAACTACCTGTAGTAACCAATCTGGGCCTAGCACCCAGTGTACTACACCTGTAGCAACAGCACTGTCTTGGTACATGTACCTACAATATAGTGTATAATATCACACCCCTTACAAAGATTCTGCCTATTAATTGGTGTATAGTTTATCACCATGATGTCTAATTTTTGCTAGAAACCATTTGAAGGTAATTCGACACATAGCAAATAATGTACTCCACTTTGCCTCGGGAAAATAGAGCGCGCCGAGGATCAACTCGAGAGTCCTAGGTTTTAACCATAGCACTCAAAGTGTGTAATATTTGTACTCTAGACATAGTAAAACATTTTGCCTTTTTTTAATACATGTAAAGTCTGAACTTTTAGGAGGGGGTTTAGATCTGAAAATCTTTAAAGAATGTGTTTCTGTTGTATTTCAAAAACTCAAAAGAGTTAATTTTCAAAAGTAGAACCTATGTGTTTACTGTATGCCTTGTTTGGTTGTGGGCTTATTCACTGTACTAGCCAAATACTAAACTGGACACCCCATGGTCACAGTGTGAGCCCTAGTACCAAGTCCAATTGTATTCTGAAATATTGTGGGAGAAATTGGTCCCCAATACTTACGTATACATTTGCAAAATAAGGAAAAATATATAAATCCTCTCTTAGTGAGCTACATGTAATGTACATACATGTATGTTATTCACAGGTTGATTGCATTGTGTACTTATTGAAAACTGTGTGTTCATTGGATGGGATGACTGAAAACATTGCTATATTTTGTATCATATGCCTTTAAAAATAAAATGATGGTTTCCGTTTGTTAACAAAACAAATGGCCATTTGCAGTAAATTCAAATTAACAAACTACAGACATGCCAAGTAAACTTACACTCAAAATACACTGGGATAAAACATTTGCACCAACTCACAAAGAAAGAAACAAACAGACCGACAGACTGTGATGTAATAATATTTGTGTGTAAGGTGTGGGTACTAGTACATGGTATAACAATTGCATTGATTATGCAGGGAAATGAAAAGAGTTGTGTGCTGAGTGCATACCTTAACAGACCATGAGACCAGGGGTGGTGAAAGCTGCAAGCTTTACAAAAGCTTCCTTTTCACTTTCATTGGAGCAGAAATAGAAAAGGGACCCTGTAGATTGTCACTGTCAGTGAATTCAACCTATGAAGAATCCTGCATGCACTGCATGTGTTTTTAAAGTAGGACTTGTTGAAGCTTTGTATGGTACATGTATCTAGTGAGGTTTGGGGAGACACCATTCTACATCTCTTTGTGAACTGTTGTGGTGGTGAAGTGGTCTTTTAATACATTACTTTGTGCAGCGTAGTAGAACGTAAATTGTTGTTGTGTGCTGGATCATAGAGAAAGGATGGCTGGATAGATTGAGGGTGTGTGTTTTTGAAACTCTTCACCATCATTCATCCTACATTTACAGGTAAGGTGTGCTTTTTGTTGTTGCTCATAATAAATTTGGTATACAAACAAGTGAATAAGGGCTACATGTACATTATGTATGCACATAGCCCAGGTTGGACTTCTCTGTTGCATACAAATGGATACTGACGTCATACCACCAGGGCTAAATAGTATACACATATTTACATTTAACTGTTACACATGTTTCACAGCTTTTGTGCAGTGAAAACTGTTAACAACTACTGTACATGAATGTGAGGAATTTACTTTGTCCCTCTAACAATAACACTCTCCATAGACTAAGCGCATGAAAAAAAAGTGAGGACACAAAAATACAAAGGATTCCAATGTGAGGACAGCATTGTCCACGACAATACCAATACCATGTGCAGGGCTAGAATTTGGGGGAAAGATCCACAAGACCGCAGGGTTTGTTGCTCAGAATTTTTACTGGACCGGAACATTTTTTACAAGACCGAAGTCATATGAGAAGAAAAAACCCAAAACACAACAAAAACACACCAAAAGTTAACATGTTTTTTTCATACTTCTGCGCCTGTGCAAGTTTTTCACTTGCAGATCGCTTAGGAGGCAGTTTGGGCTTTAAAACCCCATCGAGAAATGTCCACATCTATAGAACCTTCTTTTTACATGACATTTGCTGCCACAGAAAAAATTTAATCAGTTTTGACAGGACAATATCAACAACAATGTCAAAATTCAGCATACGGGGAAGCAAGATGTGTGAAAACAAGACCTTACTTTTAATCCATGCAACACAGGGATGTGTGGTGTTGAAAGAGTACAACCTAGACGACATTAATACGATTTCAACACTATATAATTCGTTGGTAAGGTATCAGACTTTAAAGTGACTACATCCAATGTGTTGCACCCACCACGGCACGAAATGTACATGGTCAGTGGTAAACGAACGAAGCGCTGTACTGTCGTGTTCTGCCGGGCACCAACACAAGCATCACGCATGCACAGAATGGACGGTGCCGTTCGCTCGTCCCCCTCGACGCATAAACCTATGGTTTTAGCCCAGTGCAGTGGTGGCGGGCATGAGGATGGGAACTTTCAGCACGGAGAATGGTCGGCCATGTTAATGAATGTTCCGCGTTTGGAAATAAATTGACGACAACAAGTAAAACAAAAACTTTTTAAACTGAGATTTAAATACATTTATTTAATGAAAGATACATTTCATATTACTAGTAATATCATTATGTAAACAAAAATCACAGGACTTGTTCGTTATAAAGTTTACTGGACCGATGCTAAAATCATTGGCCTCGGGCCTGCGGTCCAGTGTTAATTTTGAGCCCTGATGTGACGTTTACTTGTGGTGTGTACTGTAAATGTGCAGTTGGTTTTGGCCAAGTACAAAACAAACCAGTTGATCATCCACCGTTATTTTGTTTTGGCCTCATGCAGTTCCTGAGCCATTCACTAGGCTCAACTACTTTATGCAATAATGAAACTTATTAGGACACACTGCTGTTTGTTTTAAGGTCAATTATTGGTTTTCTTTCATTCATATGTTACAACACTGCTAGATGGTTGTTGGAAGGGGATAGTGAACAACTATTACTGTAATCATATAGGGTGCGTTCGATTAGCTTCCCCGGGTCGACCCAGGTCTTCCCCCGGTGCGTTCGAATAGCTTTGACGTCATTCGCGGGGCTCACCCGGGTCAGCCCCAAGTGCCCTGCTCGTGGAGCGGGTCACTTGGGGCTGCCCCTGGTTCATTACGTCACGGCGAAAAACTTTCTCAATGGCCACCATTTTGTTTGTAATTCAGCGGGACATTTTAGGAAGTTTGACACACATTTTCGCCATTACAACAGCGTTTTTGTGAGCAATAAGTATTTTTTATTCGAAGCCGGGTACCTTTGTATCACTGTGGGGTTGTACAAATTGTTTAACGTTGCAGTTTTACCTTGAGAATAATTATTTTACGATGTTTTCGTGAATCCACGGAAAGTATCGGACATACGGCACAAAATGGAAGTAGTTCCGTTGGCTGTCCCAAGATGCATCGGTGTGAATGCTGGGGGAAGTTGGCGTTCGATTAGCTCATGGTGAGGGGCTCACCTGGATGAGCAGACCGGGGTCGACCCGGGGAAGCTAATCGAACGCACCCATAGTCATGTGGAACAGGAAAAGATTGTGACAAGAGGATAAAGGTCTATAGGGTACTCCATGCACAAACTAGCATATTTGGCCGGTGCATGGAAAAAGACATTCATTTGTTTATTTATTTAAATGTATTTCTATTAAAAAAAAAATTAAAAAATCAAATTCACAAAAAACTAGACATGCAGTTTTTGTAAACTACAAAAACAAGGTGTTCGTGCTGAGTGATTGAATAATGGTGATGACATTTTACCTTATCAATCCAATGTTTTGTTCAGGAGTTGTGAATTTTTCAAAAATTAAACATCATCGGAAGTCAAGGTCAAATGGGGTCACATTTTGTGTAGCGCATGATTAGTTTAATGAAGACCTTTTAGGTGATGTATGGATTGTAAACATCCGATAAGTGGTTCAAATATAAAGTTTCAACTTCCAGTTTGAACCGGAAGTCAATGTCAAATGAGGTCACACTTTATAGCGTTGGTTAAGTTACAAAAGCTTTATCAGATGACGTACAGAAAATAAACAACCAATGCGTGGATCAGAAGTTATGATTTTTTCAAATAATAAGTTTCAACTTCTGGTTTGAACCGGAAGGCAGAATCAAATGAGGTCACACTTGGGTAGCGTTGGTGAAGTCTTCGAAGTCCTTTCTGATGACGTAACGTACAACATCATGTATAGATGATAAAAATCAAATATGTGGTTTGAACAGGATTTATGATTTTTGAAACATTTAATATCAACTTCCAACTTTGACCGAAAGTCAAGGTCAAACAGGGTCACATAATGTGTAGCGCATGATTAGTTTATTACGACCTTTCAGATGATGTATGAATTGTTAAAATCCAATGTGTGGTTCAGGTTATTCTCTGGGGTGCAATAAGTTGTAATACCGATGCGAAACGTATTCCAACCTATACAGTGCAAACGTCTACGTGTAAAATAATCACACGTGCATTGAACATACATTACAGGATGTCAACGAAACCGCACGTGAGATGCATGTGTACAGGTTTAGCGTGTGTTACGTTGTCAATTTGTGGGTCAACAGGTGTGCTTGTCCTTTTTGACCAGATGTAAAGGTCAAAATGTTGTCCTCTCTGTGCAAAAGTTTGAGCAGGCTTAACGTTCAACAACATGATACAAAAATTAGGCTGAAATGATCAGTAGTTTTAAAGATATGAATAAGATAAGTTATTTTGAAATTTCAACTTCCGATTTGAACGGGAAATAAAGGTCAAAGGGGTTATGGTCCTGTGTAGGTCAAAGGGGTTATGTTCTGTGTAGGGTTTGTCCAACTTTTAATGACCTATCCAATGATATGTATAGTGTAAAAATCCAATAAGTGGTCCATGAGTTATGATTTTTTCAATTAATAAATTTTAATTTAATGTAATTTGATACCCGATGACATCATCATGACATCATCAAGTGTGTGTCATTTTGACAATGTTCAGTTGTCTGATGAGTTTTAATGTTCAATTCAATCTCAATCTTGGGTTATTCCGTAGATAAGCCCGAAATTGATTTTTTAAGGAAAAACAACGAAGGCGAACTTCGACCAAGGGTAACGACCCGGAAATTAAGGTCATGATTTTGGCGTTAACTTTTCAAATGTTGCCCCAGTCTTGATCTATCAGATGCCCAGCTACATGTATGAAGATCATAGCTTTCAAATTCAATGAGATACAGCGAATAGTAAATGTTCTTTTTTCAACTTTAAAAACCTTGTAATTCGACACCTGATGACGTCATGAAAACTGTGCTCGCCGTCTCCATATTGAGGTTCAAGTATATGCCAAGTTTCAAGGTTCAATTCAATTTCAATTTTGAGTAGAGCGACGGAGTAAAGTTGCATGGAAGAAGAAGAAGAAGATTCTGAAGAAGAAAAAAAACAAAACAAACAAACAAGAGGTGTTCGTGCACATATTGCATGAACACCTAAAAATTAAAGATAAAACCAAGTAGAATGGCCCCCAAATACAGGAGGACTTAAATTAAAACCAAAGATAAACACCAAATAAAAACATTTTAAATGGGTATTTTTAAGCCAAACTTTCAAAGTTTTGGTTTAGAATGCCCTCAGTTTGGAAAAAAAGGGGAGAAACCTGGGTTATTAAAATAAACATTCCTGAACCTTCAGGTGCTCTGGTTGTTGGGGTGCTTGTATGTTTGTTTGTTGTTGTTTTTTGTTTTTTTGTAACCCACTGAGAAGCAAAAAAAAACTACTCTTTTTATGTTGTTATGAGTCGTGTTAGTATTTCCAATACAGGCTGTTCACAGTGCACCTTCTGGACAGGCCATATTTGCAGTCTCAACTTGGCCACTGCAAGGGCAGCTAACGGCATAATTTTGAAAAGGTCTGACATTAACAGTTACCAGCCGCTCAAAAGATTTATTTTGTTAACACAGAAAAATACAGCCTTGCTGCTTTGCAAACTATGAGCAAACTTAAACAATAGTCATGTGGTGACTAATAAACTTGTTGACCTTTTCCCATGATGCAAAGCGAAAATGGCCTCTCCTGAGCAAACTGATAGAGGGAGGGCGCACTGTATTGCAAATTGTCCGTATTATTGCAGACATCATTTGTAGTGCACTGGTGAATATAAGAAATTGGAAAGAAGCTTGTAATTAAAAAGAAATCAGTCATGCATTTTATAATGCCTGACTGCGTTTCACCAGCTTGCCAATTCCACCCCTCAGCCATTACATCATTACATATAAACTGTATCCATGAAGCTACATGTAGGCTTTTTCCAAGATTTCCAAACAGGTGTGGAGTGGGGACGATCTCACAAACAATTTCTTGTATTTCTAGTGTTTAGGTTAAACTGCTGAATTGCATGTAAGATGACCCCAGGTTGGTAATCCATGAACTTTCCTTGGCTTGTGGATCAGGGTTCAAATCCCTAAGTTTGGATTTGGTTTGAAAACTGAACTTCTACAATGTACCCTTGACCAGTGTTGTGACTACACTGGTCGGGGCTGGTCGGCACTAACCAGTTATAAAAAATTCCGACCGGCTCTCAAGCAATGTTACGACATTGCCGACCGGTACTTTTTGCTACTAAATAAGCTTAAAAACTAAGGAATTCTTCTTACGTAACTGAAAGCTATCAAAATCAAAAGTGTTGTTAAATCTTGGCCTCGACGATCGCTATTGATCAATTCTTGTTGTGTCATTTTTATTTCAAGTTGACTGTTTGATGCAGCGATGTTTCCCCTTTCCATGTTAGCAGAAAAAAATATATTCTCACAGCGTCTGATTGCTGCCGCATCCTTTGAGTAAAGCATTAGAAAAACCTAGGAACCAGACGATAGTAGAACGTATAGCTCTACGTTACGCATCAGTACACGTAGCCAGACTTTCTCCTTTTGATGCATGTGTTTGATTTTTTATCTAACTCGCCAAGTTGTGAGCACACATGTCGTTCGTTCACGTGGCGGTGTTATTTTTCTTGTCGTTATTGTACGACAGATACCCTCGCTTCACGCCGCTCCGCCATACCAGTTGTTCACAAATCGTTCTCCACTGTTTCTTCATTATTTTTGTCACATTTATGTGTTCACGAGGGAGATATAGACAAGAAAATTATTTTCTTACGGAAGTATGAAGAAAGAAAGCGCACATCTCCGAGCAGTGCACAATCCAATAATTTTTTTTAAAGTCTGGACCGTACGTGCGTTACTGCGCAAACCACATTGACTTCTACTGTACTTGACTCACTGCACATTAGACTTGTTAAAAGGCCATCAATTTTCAAAGGTTTCTGCGTTCAGCGCTCGCACACCAAAATGTATCGCGATCTTCTGTCCCCATTTTTCTCACTGGATTTACACGATTCACTTTTTGGTTTAAAAAAAAAGAATTTCCGGCAAAAACCGGAGGAATCACATCCCTGGATCATTCTATGTTTTCTTAATACTAACTTGTAAGTTGCAAGAATTTTACACAACTTACATTTAATAAATAACAAATACTTTATTTGATTAAATTTGACACTAGTCTCATTTCACTTGTCAGCTCCAGATATGAAGGATATTTAGAATTTGTGAGGTATAAGCAGGCTGGGTATAAAAACTTGATATATGGCTCAACATGTGTACTTCTAATTCAGCAAAATACATTGTATGTTGTTAGTGTCTAGAACCCATAAAATATGTATTTTTAAGCGTGTAAAATGTAAACATTTTCGGGGCCACCCCCTTTGGACCCCTGATGAACGCCTCGCGCAAGCGCTCTGTACCTCGCTTAGCTCGCTCCTCTGTGAAAATTAACCGGCTCTTAAAAACTTCTGGTCACAACACTGCCCTTGACAGGGAGGATCATTGATGGGCTGCACACTGTTGATGATTCTTAGTCTTTTTAGGTCATGGCTATGGCTAAAAAAAAAATCTTTTTTAATGTTAAATTTATGTTTATTTAAATCTGCATTATCTGTGTAGAACAACTTGACACAAGACTAGCAAAGACGTGACTAGGTGTTCAAGCTTGGTTAATGGTGCTTTCAGTACCTAATATATTACTAAGAAGCCTATGATGCGTATGCAGTCATGATGTCTTAATTAAATCTGAGGCTGATTTATGTACAATGACCTAAAGGATCGTGTCAATTGAATTCAAGTTTCTTTCATTGTGGTTGGGAGTACATGTACAAATGTAGTCTGTCCTGGAACTGCATGCAAGATTTGTTTCATGGTTCTTTAAGAATTGTTTCATTGCTTCTGTGAAGGTATGTTTATTTAATCTTGCTTTATAGTAAAATATATTACATTACACATTGTAATTTTTTAAGGAACTGAGAACCACATTATGGTAATTGGAATTAGAGTTTTGAATAATTTGAGACAAATATTTGGTAATATGGACTAATATGTTATTCGATAATGTGAATTAAAAGAAGGTTTTGTTAAGATTTGTTTCAGATGTCTTGATCAGTCAAAATAAGACAATTGTCAAAAAACAAGAACTAGACTAAAAAAGATTACACCATTTATGACAATGTGTGTGTTTCATCTACTGAGAATAAATCAGGGTTAGCTTGTTTTCTCCATACTATGTTTAATTAGCGTCTACTAGCAGGGAATGCTAGTAAGGCTGTATGAAAAAACACAAAACTTGGAAATATTTCATGTAGAGCGCTGATCAATTTTCAGAAACTGTCAATGTAGAGAAAAAATAAAATGCCATGATTGTACATGTAGCATGCATATTGTTATTATGTTGTACTAAAATTTGTTAAAATGTTGAAGATGTTTGTTTTTTGGGTTTTTTTTTTGCATTAGTTCGACGTCCACGCACTTCAAGTTCAAGTTTGCGCTATAATTATTATTTTTTATCCAGAAAGGGTATCGCCACCAACGCACCACCTATGTAATCTCATTTGACTCTCGCTTCGCAGACGGTTTGAAGCTCAATATGTACAATACCAATACAGTTGCAGTATGCTACACACACTGAGGATTGCTTTGTTCTCCTTTGTTTTTAGCTACGTCTCCATTGGTTTTGTACATGAAAGCAAAGCGAGGACTGTCTTTGGTGTCATTTTCCCGGATCTCTTTCATTAAAGTGCTTGGTTTGAATGCGTCTGACATGTTCATGTACACGTACAACAGGTACATAGATGTACAGTATGCAATATCCACTGCTAAGACTGCTTGCTGGACATATTTTTTTATATCTAAGAGCGGTAATATATTCAAATGTTGTAAATAAACTAATCTTTTACACTACAGATACGTACAAACTGATTCAGTATTTTAATAATTTAATAAACAACATATAGGCCTACATGTATTATAACAAGTTTAATGACATTTATTTGTGTCAGGCATATTCTTGGAAATATGGACCATTTTACAACCTCAAATGTCATTTTTCAAAAAAATCTTTTCGACCTTGTAAGATATATTTTAAATAATTGTATACATATTTAAGTTTACCAAAATGTTCATGCAAGGATGGTTCAGTTAGTTTTCATCTTGCAGTGGTCATTTAAAAAAGTAGAGTCTCCAGCAGTGAAACCTGTGGTTATAATTCAAAGATAGCACTTAAGTAAAGCACAAGGAACATTCATTCTTTTCTATGGTGAGGCCCAACTGATGTACTTTCAAATAAAAATTTTTAAAACTCAACAAAACACCACACACAGAAAATATAAGCCTGACAGAAGAGAGCATAACATTGACGGAAAAACAAAGCAAATATTGTCTGTCATTAATTTATTTCTGGCACAACACTACCGTAATTTCTCTGATAATTTGCAGCCTCTCATACCTAAAATCTATCAAAAATAAAAACTTCTTTTGGTTAATTGACATGTTTCTTATTATTGACATTTTTTACAATTGTCAGATTTTTATTTTCTCTTGCTGTTAAAGTAATTTTGGCATCAGCCCCCACAACCTGAGCATGCCAAAGAAAATATGTACCTCTACATCTATAGAGGTAGTGGCAGTCCGTCAAAAATGCTGACGTTCGAGACTCCAAACCTTTTACCTTGATTTAGTTGAAAGGCATCGGTTGTCAATATTGTGTATGATAACATGTCAGGTACCTCGTAGTTAATTACACTATATAAAAATAAAAATTAGCTTTCACTTATGAAAATATCAGGGTCCGATTTTCAGGTTTGCAAATGGTGCATATTTTGAATAATATGCCGTAAGACGTATACGTTGCCTCAGAATTAATATTACCAGAATTATCAGAATTAATACGGAAAATGTTTCTGTCCATAACCGAAAAAAATGTTGCGGTCATGTCATGAAACAGAGTATGCCTACAGGCCGAAACCATTATTATTATTATTATTTTTTTTTAAACAAACCTTATAAACCCCTGCAATAAACCAACAAAAAAATCATTTTGTAATACTTTTATGCATTTGATATAAAACTAGCCAACTGTAACAAATGAAAATGCTTGTAACACTTACTAGTGTTGTTTTTAGCCAATACAGAGCATTTCAATGCTACGCAATAGTTTTTATATCTTTTTCTCTTTTTAAAATGGTAATAACCTCTTTCAAATGACTGTGTAATTCCCTGCTCCAGGCTGAAGATTCTTGGACAATAAACAAAGAAATAAATTTTAGGTTACTCTTAAAAGAGACCTGAAACATATTATTCAATAAAGTAGTTAAAACTCCAACATTCTAATTTCTAACATGTTAGTAAAAAAAAGTGGCAGATAGAAGAGTACATGAATTCCTTATAACTAACAATAATGGTCTGATCACTACCTCCATGGTCTGATGGACATTGCACTAGACAGCTGGCCTTGGTCCCATGGCAAGACCAAAGGTTACTGACTGATTAATTTATTTCAAAGCAAAAACAGATTTTGCCAAAGATAATTCCTTTACATTTGTACTATGTTATATCAGATTTGTATTGGCAAAAAGAAGAAAACAACAACTCAGATTCGCTGGAATGACAACAAGTGTGATATGGCAGTCCCCATTAAGTGTGTCGGCCCAACCTGCACCAAGCATGGGGTACAGTCAGTCTCAAATCTTAGAAGATTGTCTTTTAGTTTTACTTGGCTTTAACTTAGGACTGGTACCCCCCCCCCCCCCCCCCCCAATCCCACCACGACAAACAGAAAGGAAATAAATACAACAATAAGGACTGCATGTACACTGAACCTGTACATTGCTGTATTAACAAAACATGTGAGATTTGTATTTAAAAAAAGAGAGAAAAACAAAAGGGATTTCACCAGATTTTCACCCCCCTGATTTGAGTGGTAGCGTAGATGCACATTATGGCAAATTGGAAGAAGCCCATATGTTTGGCTTTTATTGCTAATCTGTATTAGTAAGTAAGCAGAACAAGGCTTGCGACAAGTTGCGAGTGTCTGGCTTGGTAGCATGCATTTTAATGACATGTTCCTTGGAATATTTTGTTTCACGGTTAATTGTTCCATACATGTGTGTAAGTGTACACTGTACCTTGTAAAACAAAAATAAACTAGACTTATTTGCATTTGTGAACAAATGCAGAGCTGTTTCGCTAATAATATTTTCAAATTACTCAAGTGAATATGAAAGTTTGTAGTGTGTACATAATCAAGTTAATAAATGCAATATTGAATGCCTTGTGAGATCCAATTCATTGTCTATATATCTTGTAAAACTGTACCTTTAAGGTAATATAACCTGACAAATGATGACGTCATGATGACGTCAATTATTTTTCGAATCAGTTATGACATATCAAGCCTGATAAAAAAAGAATTTGGATTAAATCATGTTCCGTTAGCAATTTCTGACTTAAAGGCGCAAAAAATTAAAAAATCATAACAAATCGTGTGATGACGTCATCATGACGTCATTACAGGTTTGATAGGAACTTGCCATTATCTAACGACTTGCCAGGTTTCAACAAGATCAGACCTATACTTTTGGCGATATACGACTTCAAAAAGTGCACCTTTAGTGTCACGTCACGTGACCCCTGATGACGTCATCAATCTAAAACTTCATACGTATGTTGGCTGCCTGACGGTCATCATGTGTATCAATTTTGAAGCGATTACAAAAAACTTCGCCACACACATCTTCTCAAAGTGCATTTTGAACAGTTTTCCAACTGCCGCTAGAGGGCGCTCTTGTGTATCGTGACGTCATCGGTATTTTTTTTTAACTGCACACCCTTGCCACACACTAACATTGTTGAAAGCATTTTCATAACATTTAGCACTTTTGAATTACAAGGCACTTCCGGTTTTGACCGGTTTCGACCGGAAGTAGAGGTCGCGTGAGGTCACGCACACTGAATAAAATGAAGACCTAATTTATCCCTACCCAATCCCCCAAACAGAAACCTACGGTCTCTTGTGGCTGATTTGATACAGATTTTCAAATATTTAAAATATAAACCTTTAAGATGATGTCACGTGACAGGTGATGACGTCATCATGACGAATTTGTTTTAGGACCTTCCTTGTACCAATGCCTTTCATCACTGAAAGTTTCGTTGCAATTGCTCTTTTGAAACTATGCAAAAGGCCGCTTAGAACGAGTGTGCGTTATCTCAATAGCTTTTTTTACTGAAACAGGAAAAAAAAAAAAAAAAAAAATTTAACAAAAACAATAGCTGTTTCGCTGCGCTGCGCTGCGAAACAGCTAATAAATACAACAGTTTTTAAAATGGAAAAGCTTCTAGACATCTATCGCTGCAAATGTTGATCCAAATTACATGTAATAATTTTAGTTTTGGTTTTAATTTCAGCATAATGCAAAACCCCCCCACACAAGTCACTCTGTTTTCACCACTGAAATCTACTTAAACAGAACATTCTAGTCCCCAAATCACCAAATAAATGAGCTGTTCAGATGAAACTTGCAAGCCTCCGAAAAGGAAAATCATTGATCCTAGGTTTAGTGATTAGAGATGTTTTGTTTTAAGCGCTTCCACTATTATGGCCTTGAATTAGGTGTGCATTATAGTCCTAAAAGTACTGCTCTTTCTCCTCCATACATGTATCATTGATTCATATTCAGGGAAAGATTTCATCCAGCATTTTGCATAGCAAAATATTTAGCCTGAACTTGTTTTGTGCACACTGAATGCTAATAATGAGTAACAACTCCTGATTTTTGAGTAGCAACTCATGCATTGTGTAGCAATTTGCTCTGCTATACAAGGGAAATCGTTCACTGATATTCAGTATCCATTATTTGTCATGTTTGCATTGACATCTTCCACTGACAAAGCAGTAAGCAGCTTACATGTTAGATGGGACATGGGGAACAGAGAGTGTAATGTACATTCAATTACACTAGAGCAGGATGACTTAACAGAAAAAGGTGTTTACTCTGATGTATAATTAATTCATACTGCGGAGGTATAATGCTTGTCATGCTAGTGCAGCAATAGTAACCTACATCAGAAAAATTATTGTCTGTAGTGGTGCTGCATATATTACCAGAGTGAAGTTAAGCTTACAAGTACACAATGTACAAAGGTGCACCCAATGTGCTTTCCAGTCAGTTACAGCAAGTAGATTGCCTTCTCACTTTCAATAGCTCTTCATGACCTATCTACTGACTATATATTGATCATCTCCATAAAAACAATCCTGTTCGCCCTCTTCGATCTGCTGGCCAATCCATACTGACGCAAACTACTTTTTCCACTAAAATCTATGGTCAAAGAGCCTTCAACTTCATTGCATCTTAGTTATGAAAAGAATTACCTCTTCATATTCGCCAAGCTGCCTTTCTTCAGATTTTGAAGGGACTTTTAAAGACTTATTTTTTTGAATGTATATTGAAATTTTGACTGATATATCGCCAGTAAAAATTTACGATATCGTCCAGGGCTACATACAGGTATTACTCGGATGGCGGGATTCGAACCTACGACCTTTGCCATTCTAGATCAGATATTTTACCAACTAGACCACTGTTGCCTGGTAGCCAGATATTGGTAAGACATTTGCTTTAGAATGGCAAAAAGGTCGTGGGTTCATCTCAGCCAAGTAATTGGCCTGTGGGTTTTTTCACAGGACTTGGGAAAGTACTGAGTAGACCTACATGTACATGTATGCAGTGCTTTATACACATTGTTGTATTACCATTCCGTTTCAGGGATGAAAAACCTGTTTTGTTTTGTCATAGATTTTCATTTATTTCTTTGGTGGATTGGTTTTGTACAAATCAATTCAATGAGCTTTCAGATCAAATCTTTTTATTTTTTACTTGATGGCATTCAATGCTGGTGCCACAAAGTGACCTAAATCTGTAGCCAATATAGTCCACGGGCAAAACAAATCTGTGTTTTTAGTAAATTGTGCTTGAAGATGGGCACTATTTTTCAAACTGCTGTATGTTTGTTATTTCTTTTTAAAGACAAAAATAAAGCTGACTTAATCTTCATTCGCACAGAACTGTCAATATGTTTTCATTCTTGTAGCTGTTTAGTAATGAGTAAAATTAATACATAAAACATCACTTCACGAAAGTAAAGAAACAAGTTTTGCCTGCAGAGTGCTGCGTACAAAACATATTATGGTCTTCTGTGCGACAGAAAGTTGTACACAAGTTTGGAACCCTGCTTTTTAGCACTACAGTGTATGTACATGTATACCATAATGGGTATACCAGAATAAGTGTAAATATAATATGCAACTATTTCATGCTAGGTACTGAAACTTGCTGAAAATGTTAACAGTTGAGTAAATGGTACGTATGTAGGCCTAATAATTTGTATGAACAGATTTGCAAAATTTTGCATTTTTTTTTCAGACATGTTACTTTGTGGGACCAGTGATGATACATGTACTTTGTCTTTAAATTAAAGATTTGACTTACATTGAATTCCTTATCGTCCTTATAGTGTAGTACACTTACACATGTAAGTTGGACTGTGGGAAAAAGTTGTGGTTGCACAATGACATGATGAATGATGACATGATGAATGAGGGCTTAATGCATTACGTACATCCCATTCATACATGTGTGCAACCATCTTACTGTCTTATATGAAAAATCATACAATTCCACAATACGATTGCAGCCTATAAAACCAAACTTGGGCTACTTTCTATTTGATGCTTGTGTAAGTGATTAGTGTGGACACAATGTACATGTACAATGTAGGCTTTGTTATTTGCAGCTCAAGTCAATAGACAATATCTTGAGCTCCATACATGTATATATAATTTTGAGTATCAATGCCTTTTTGTCTTTTTCAGGAGCAGTTTCCATGTTTCCAATGACATCCAGGATTATTTTGTGAAGAATATTGGGTAAGGGTGCACATTGTTTAATTGTAACAGACAATATTGCTAACACATTGATAAACAGATGAAGAGGTACAAATAAGGGTCAAGACAGATTTTTCCCATCAAGTAGAAATCAGTACAAAAATCATAGCATCAGCTTTACAATGTAATGCACAAATAAAAGAAATATTCTTTTCACGAGGCCAAAAATGACATCTTCTAAAAAGCTTTAAACTTTTGTGTAGTAAAAAAAAATAATAAAAAATTTCTTTTTTACTTTTTCATCATTTGATCATAGAGCTTAATGAGCAATTGGTCCTGCCTCCAAATCCTGTCCTACAGATATATTATTGTTATTTGTTCAAATGATCTATTTTCACAATACTGACATACTGAATTCTGTGTTTCTTTCCAGTCATGAAATGCCTTCATTTATCAATGGCGTGCAACCAGATTTTTTGTTTTAAAGGGGGGAGGGGGGCGGGGGGGGGGGGGGGGGGGGGGAATTGCTCTTGTTTATTATGCATTTGATACTCAGATTGTAAGTCAGTGGGTGTAAACTGAATTAAGTCTTTACACTGATCATTGACCATGTTGAAATACATTAAGAATTGCTAGTATTCTTAGTATTTCCGCATGTGTCCCCCCCCCCCCCCCTGTGTTCATGTTGTTTTAAACACTATCATAAAGAACATCTTGCGCAATACGAATGCTTGGCTGGAAAGTCCCCAAGTTTTGCAGGAAGAGGAAAGTTTGCCGACCCACTTGCTACCGCCCCATGAGGATCTGTAATTTTAATCCAATTATAAGTTTGTACAATATGTACATGTAGGTATGTAAAAGTCAACAAGTATTGTATCACCACAGCGGGCAGACATTCAAGGTTCTGTTGAAGGTTCAAGTGTAAACAACTAAGGTCAAAGGGGCAGCTTTGGTCCCCCCCAAACCTATCAGATTAGGTGTTTGTTGAGTTGAGCAGCTGTTGGTCTGTAATGTACAAGTAAAAACATAAGAAAGTTTTTGATATTATTTCATAGCATGCCCTTTCCTAGTCTATGAGAGTTTTAAGTAATTGTGAAGTTTTATCAACATTAACCACTGGGAAAATGCAGAACTTATTCACTCTTCATTTTCACGTCAAATTTTTGTTATTCCCATCACCAATATAACATGAATAATGAAATGAGAAGCTTTGAAACATTTAAATACCTGCATGTCTCTAAAACATCTGAAAGGATGAGTGTGGTGTTGGCCATCAGAGTGGTATCTGGCGGTCTGGATACCAACATGACCAAGGTGGACAACTTACAATACGTGTGAACTCATCAATCTTTCATTTGAAGTTTTTATATAGCCCTACATGTAGCTAAGCTTGATGAGCTGATCAGTGGCATATTTTAATTGCCTTTGTGAAGGACAGCTTTCAGTTTAATTTGACAAGACCCCCCAAAACCGACAAATTTGACATGTTTAAGGTCAGGTAACATATGTAGTTGAACTACATGCACAAACAATACAATTAGCAATACACATGATCTAGGGTCTTGACATGTAATACCATGAATGTTTACAAGATTTTGACGAAGAAAGTGAACAATTGTTTCCAAAAGCCAGCATGTGAGTTAATGTAAATGTTGGCTGGTGTGATTGATCTGAGATATATGTACTTGTCTTGCCAAAAGCTTAATGCAGTGAGTTAATCCACTTTATTGGATTCTTTAAAACCCTTCCCTGTCATTGCCTTAGTTTTGCCTGAGTTCCTTGCTCTATGACCATGGAGGGAAAGAAGGCTGCTGTCGTCAGGGCAACCATGATTAGCCAGGTTAGCAGGGAGATCCGCTGTATGGAACAGATCATGTCCCAGCCCTGATACTTCGGCTCTGAAGGGGCAAGGCAGTTTTGCCTTGACTTTTAGAAAAAAAATTAGTACACCAAGGCAATTTTCAGAAATTTCAAAGGGCATCAAGGCAATCGTAAAAAGTTGCGAAGGGCACCAAGGCAATATTGGAAAAAACACATATTTCATAAATTATACAATCTTACACAATAAAAAATGCACATCACTCAGTTCTTCCGTTCTGCTTGTTTCCTTCATGACATACATGTACATGTAGTTTATTTGTCTTCAAATAAAAACATATGATGGTGCCAATGATACAATGTAGATATCAATTCCGAATTGTCCGATTCAATACATGTAGGGTTGGCTTCTTACTCACCACAGACGATGGTGATTGATTCTGAAGGTGCTGCTATTGCGGTAAATCTGCTCATTCAAGTCACTGACACTGACACTGTATCAAGGCTTGATGAGAAATATGGCCTGGCTCACTTTTCAGTTCAATGAATACTGCTATAACTAAGGGAACATTACAGAGATAACAGGGACCATAATAGAGGTAAAGCGAGACTATACTCAGTGCCTGTAGTAATAATGCTCTGTTCATCGTGTGTTTTTGTATTCAAGATTTCGGCAATGTCGCACCAGCTCTGTCGGACCAACCCACACACCTTCAGTAGACCAGAGGCTACCAGTGGTACATACAGATGGTCAGGACTCTGGAGTAGAGGACTTGGGGATGACCAGTCCAATTAGCCCTGACGGGCTCGATCTGAGTACACGTACAACACTGCCACAAAAGGTATGTTTGTTGTACTCACAACCAAATGAAAATCAACCCTTGAACTGGTCATTTTTAATGATGGAGGATTTTTAGATGGTTGTATCACTGTACATGTATCACACAACGATGGTGATGTTGTGTCATTTGATTATTTATGGGGTTGAAATATTAATCTTATGTCCTTCAAAGTTCCTATAACAACCAAATATGCTTTGAAGTTGTTCAATTTGGAGCAGTGTGATTTGAAACTTTTGCATAACATCTTTTAGCATTACATCTCGTTCCTCTTCAGATATCATCCCTTCTGTAGATAGAGAGGCAAAGTTGTACTTGCGTATTTATTACTGTGCTAACATTCATTTGGTTGTTTGTAGGAGTTTATGGTATACAGACGTGCCCTTCTGTGTGCTCAGTTTCCTGTCCTGAGTGCTCCCCAGCAAGCATCTTCCCCTCTGTCCAACTCCTCTTACCCTCACACCTTATCACCTTCTGGTGGCACCTACCCATTCACAGGGTCCCATTTTACCTATCTGGCCTCGCGGAACCCCCAGGCCAGGCTGACTCTGGATAAGGTGTCACTGGCTGGAGATGATGGGACTGATGGGAAGAGTGACACAGAGAGCGAGGAGGATGTCTTAGTACAAAATGAGATGTTATCGGGTGTGGTGAGGAAGGCTTTTCAGCTTAGTGAGGAACGTCATCAGTACTACGATGAGGTGATCACTGAAGGACTGGGTCGTAAAGCACCAGCAAGGGTAAGGATAATAATTTGTCAGGTTCCCTGTCTGTTCAATAATAATGCTACTTCAAAATTTTACTTTTATTAAAGGAACAGACAATTTTTTCTCCTTTCAAATATTTGAGTTCACACTACAAAATAAGTAAAATAATTTATGTTGCGATAGCTTTAGATACCAAGATATTGTTGAGTGTAAGGGCCTAACATACTTTACATGTACGTGTAGTTGAATGAAGTCCTGTATTCATAAACCAATCTATTTTTCATTTTTCCATTTATGCCCTCTACCAGTTTTTTCCACTATTACCATGGTTGCTGGGACCCATAAAACTAAAGTTTTGGTCGTACGCAGGTTTTATCATGCATCAAGCTCGGCTCTGTAAAGTTGTAAAAATTGAAGATGCATGTGATGCGCAGACAAGTGAATGCTTGGTGCAGTGCGTATGGAGTAGTGTCTACCTAGTAATGGCAAAATCCAGATGGTTGTCACCCACATTCATCTGTAGCATGAAGGTAGAGCTCAATTTCATCTTGTCATCCATATGTACCTTTGCAGATTCTAGTTGAAGAGTTGGTGAGCAGGCTGAGTGTTGTTGAAAACAACAAGCATCCATTCTATCATCCACAAGCTTTTAAGGTAAGGAGAGATAATCTTATCACTTGAAACTAGGGTTAGCTTCAAAGACTTGCCTTTAACTTTTTAGTCCATTCGCTAGTTAGATGTTGTAATTTTAATAGTTCTCTTGTCCTCTAGAATTGTTGGTCCTAATAGTGAAACTATACATCTGCAATAGGTTGTTTGTTAAAAAAAATTATAAATCACAAGGGAAACTGACTGTAAATTTTAATAAATTTTTCGTTGAACAAAGAACTATTGACTAGAGCGGGATTTGAACTTCAGACCTCCGGATTGATAGGGCTAGATACATGTAGCTCAGTTGCTAGAGCACTGGCACAATAATCGCAGGTTCAAATCTCGGTTTTGTAAATTATTCTTTGGTCGCCCCAAAATGTTTTTTAAAGATGAAAACACATTTTACACCATTATTTCCTATTCAACTGACCACGCTCTCCAATGCAAATAAAAATTGTTCCATCAGAATCAACAACTATCTGGCTAATTCTTGGAAGGTTATCATGTGATTTGTTCACGTGAGGCAATAGTTCCTTGAGTGAAGCTTTTAAACAATGTAGACAGATAAAAGCATTATCAGCTTCTAGTTTTGTATTGATAAAAAAACAATGTTTGCTCAGGGCATTTATGGGCATTTATGACGGGCATTAAAAAAAGAGCTTATGGGATAAGTTTACCAAGAGGTCGAGTAAAGTCCACTGGATGATTGGAAGAAATCTTGACTCTTCAGGAAGAAATCTGGATTCCTCAGGAAGTAATCTGGATTCCTCAGGAAGTAACCTGGATTCTTCAGGAAGAAACCTTGATTCTTCAGGAAGAAACCTGGATTCTTCTGGAAGAAACCTGGATTCTTCAGGAAGAAACCTGGATTCTTCAGGAAGAAACCTGGATTCTTCAGGAAGAAACCTGGATTCTTCAGGAAGAAACCTGGATTCTTCAGGAAGAAACCTGGATTCTTCAGGAAGAAACCTGGATTCTTCAGGAAGAAACCTGTATTCCTCAGGAAGAAACCTGGATTCTTCAGGAAGAAACCTGGATTCTTCAGGAAGAAACCTGGATTCCTCAGGAAGAAACCTGGATTCCTCGGGAAGAAACCTGGATTCCTCGGGAAGAAACCTGGATTCCTCGGGAAGAAACCTGGATTCCTCGGGAAGAAACCTGGATTCCTCGGGAAGAAACCTGGATTCCTCGGGAAGAAATCTGGATTCTTCAGGAAGAAACCTGGATTCTTCAGGAAGAAACCTGGATTCTTCAGGAAGAAACCTGGATTCTTCAGGAAGAAACCTGGATTCTTCAAGAATAAACCTGGATTCTTCAAGAATAAACTAGGATTCTTCAAGAATAAACTAGGATTCTTCAGGAAGAAACCTGGATTCTTCAGGAAGAAACCTGGATTCTTCAGGAAGAAACCTGGATTCTTCGGGAATAAACTAGGATTCTTCGGGAATAAACTAGGATTCTTCGGGAAGAAACTAGGATTCTTCGGGAAGAAACTAGGATTCTTCGGGAAGAAACCTGGATTCTTCGGGAAGAAACCTGGATTCCTCGGGAAGAAACCTGGATTCCTCGGGAAGAAACCTGGATTCCTCGGGAAGAAACCTGGATTCCTCGGGAAGAAACCTGGATTCCTCGGGAAGAAACCTGGATTCCTCGGGAAGAAACCTGGATTCCTCGGGAAGAAACCTGGATTCCTCGGGAAGAAACCTGGATTCCTCGGGAAGAAACCTGGATTCCTCGGGAAGAAACCTGGATTCCTCGGGAAGAAACCTGGATTCCTCGGGAAGAAACCTGGATTCCTCGGGAAGAAATCTTCAGGAAGAAATCTGGATTCTTCAGGAAGAAACCTGGATTCTTCAGGTAGAAACCTGGATTCTTCGGGAAGAAACCTGGATTACTCGGGAAGAAACCTGGATTACTCGGGAAGAAACCTGGATTACTCGGGATGAAACCTGGATTACTCGGGATGAAACCTGAAATCTTCAGGATGAAACCTGAATTCTTTAGGAAGAAACTGGGATTCTTCAGGAAGAATCTAGGATTCTTCAGGAGGAAATTTAAAGAAATGGAGAACATTGAGTGATCCATATGATGGGGACAGGTCACATTTCAATGGTTTATAACAATGTTTTGTATCTACATACAATTGTTATGTTAAACATTAGATTACAACATGCAGGTCATTGAAAATAATACTTTTTCCAGCATTAAATGAGATTAATTTTGCAAAGATTGTTTAGGTTAAAATTTCATGTATGTGGGTAGTTGTAAAATGGCACTCACTAACCACTACCATAAGTACTCAAAACACTTTTCATTGTCATTCTTTTAGCTTTTCAGTTTAAACAAGACTAGCACAGTTAATCTGATGTGCAGGAAATAAGAATACATTAAATCAAAACATTGCAAATTTTTCTCCATGGCATCTTTTATTTCAATTTGATACATTGTGTTGCCATTCTCATACACGTATTATAGTTCACAAAACAATGAACTGGTACAGATGAAACAGTAAAACCAACCTCTGAGGTGATTCTTCATTGCATTTGAGGTTTTTCTCTTCAAACAGAAACAAAGATCTTAACTCAAACAGTAATTACACAGCCACATTCTCTTAACCAGTTCACGTTGGGATTAAAATCCTTCTGGGATTAAAATCCTTTTCAGGATTAAAATCTTTTTTTAATTACCCATGTTACCTGTGCGTGATTATTTTCAGTAAATGTTTTTTTTAAATGTCCTAGCCATTAATAATTTTGTTTGTCATTGAAACTCAGTTTGGGCACCCACATAATGACGTTTTCTCACTTACATTCACAGATTTTAATGGCTCATACTTGTTTTTAGGATGGTGTTTCTAACGCACAATCAGACCGTTGGAAGGCCGTTACATGTATGTGTCAAACAGAAGGCACAAGATTTGTACAAAAAATCACATCAAAGATCACAATATATCTCAACATTTATCAGTAACAATCATAAAGTTGGCCAATAGGCATGCAAACTCTATTTGACCTATTTGCTTGTCCAAATCATAAATCAGGAGACTTGTAACTGAATTGAGGTTTACAGGAAGAAAAATATTATAAAGTATTGATACAGAGGGTGCACTGCACCACCCCACTCAAGTATTTGATTATACCCAGTTTACACAAAATGATTAAATGATCTCTGAATACGATCAGTGCAGTATTTACACTGTGTTTTCAACAGATATTGGCATGGTTGGTAATGATCAGCTGATGTAGCACATGATTAGTGATGCTTACAAATAATTGGGGATGTTAAATCTGAACTCGTGCTTCTTATGACATGTATGATAGTGTGTATAGTAAATAGTTCCCACTTAACTCACACAGTGCAAAGTTGGACAGGCAAATCAACAATTTTTTTAAAGCACAACTATGCGTTTTGCGTTAGTACCGCATGCAGCAAGTTTTATCAAATTCAGTACATAATCGGCCGGTGAATGAACCACTGGCTGCAAAGAAAATTTAGAATGCTTGACGTGGCTCAGAGCCAAAAAAGTTTCCTTTAAAGATGGCATCTATTGGGAACTATTCAGAAGTTGTGAGAAATGCTTCCATCTAGAATAAAAATGCTTCCATCTAGAATAAAAATGCTTCCATCTAGAATAAAAATGCTTCCATCTAGAATAAAAATGCTTCCATCTAGAATAAAAATGCTTCCATCTAGAATAAAAATGCTTCCATCTAGAATAAAAATGCTTCCATCTAGAATAAAAATGCTTGGGATACCTGTACTGCACAATTCACATTTGGCATAACTTAGCCATCTTGTTTCCTTATTTTATAGAATTTGTGCAGGTTGGTTGCATGCAGTGTTCATCTCTTTAACTTCAGAGCATTTGTTTTGTTTTGACATGTTTGAGGGGATTCATACTTTTCGTATTCACAGGCCTTGTTTGAGCTTGATGGGGGTGTTTGTTTGTTTGTTTATTTGGTTTTGTTTGATTGTTTTGTGTATTGTCTGTTTATTTGGTTTGTTTATTTGGTTTTGTTTGATTGTTCTGTGTATTGTCAACATTATTATGGCTGTGCTGAATCTTGGATGTATAATGTTCAAAGTGCATTGAAACTTTCATATTGGAGAGCGAAGTCAAATCAAACCATTGTTCATAGTGATGTTTATTTAGCAGCATGCTAAGGTCAATTGCTGCAATGCTATGGAATTTCTGCAAGTCATGGTAGTCCTTATAATATTATAGGCCTAAGTATCTGAGCTTAACCATGTTAACCTGCCTAACTTCCTGAAATCAACATGATTTTACTTGAATTTGATGGAATTAGTTCTACACCCACGAACTGTCCTGAAGCCAGATACATACACATTCAGACATTTGGGATGCTCAATGTCAGCAGACTTATTGTCATAATTGTGTACATTGTACCAGGTAAATCCATAAGTTCTTGGAAGTGTGTGCTCAGATTTAAGCAAACAATGGAGAATTACCTGGTACTTCAAAGTACACACTGTGACACAAAACTCCAATGCAACACACAGGGACAGGCTTATAAACTGACATTCAAGTCTATTTGTCTGTTGGCGGTGGCCATGTCAACGGCCACTGTGTGGTGAGACACTGTCATAGCAGATTGCATGTACACAGGCAACTGTTTTACTGAGTTCATCTAGGGTCATGGTTTTGTGGCCCTGGGCAAAAGGTACTGCAAACAATGAACAGATTAACTCTTTGCATGGATTTGTGCCTCATTGTTTTATTGCCGAACTTTTCCTTCACATACCAGCCAAGATTTTGTGTTATATTGCACTTTATTGCATAGTCATGAGGCTGTCTGTAGGGCCATGGGTTTATGATTGGCCGTTACCATGGCGGCTAGATAGCGGCTTTCCAACGGTCTGATTGTGCTTCAGAAACATTAAAAAAGCATAAAATCAAATTTGAGCCACAGGAATTTGTAAAATATCTTTTGGGGGTGTCAAAACAGCGTTGAATTTCCAAAACAAATTATTAATGGCTTGAAGAAAAAATTATTTTTTGCCTGAAAATAATTCCACACGGATAACGACAAAAAGTTTCTTAAACCGAAACAAACTGGTTATAACAACAAAAGGATTTAGTTTTGGCTCAAATGTACATGTTTAGCGTGCTTTACATGGAATTCGAGCCCACCACCTTTCACCAGTTAAAATTTTCATTTTCTTTACTATTTTTGTTTTCTTTTAAATTAAAATTGTGATTAGGCAAGAGTGTACGATAATTGGCAGCAGAGTGAGAGACGACACATTGGGGAGCTCATTGAAGGGTTCTGGCAGTTTGCTCTTCCCTCACCAGTCAGCAGCATGGTCAAACCAATCTTCTGGCAGAGTATCCATGAAGAATATCAAGATCTCATGGTCAGGCTCATTAGGTATGGTTTAATGCCATGTAAATAAGCTCTTTTAGGAGTTGTTCAAGTTCTGGAAAGGACTTCTATTTATTTTTAATTTGGTTGTGAAACTAAGGGAAACCACAAACCTGAAGAAACCTGCGAAGAGAGGACACTGAAGAAATGCTCAATGATTGCAAATTTAGCCTCTTGTAATAAGTGATTCCTTAAGTGAGGGAAAACAGTGCATGAACACATGTTCACCATCTTTCAAAAGAGTACATTTTGGAATAAAATAGTTTTAATTTGAGTTATTTACATGTACAAGGGGTTTCTTAATACTTACATCTTGATATGTTTTCGAAAGTATTACAAATGCAAAACTGAAAATTACAAATGCACGATAATGGAATCGGTCAAGGGAAAACAGTGTGTAATAAGGCCTGTAATTCAGGAAGTCCTTCCTGAGATAGAGGTTGGTACTTCCTGAGATAAAGGTTGATAAGAAAGGAATTAAAGGACTAATAGTGGGCGTGTTTGATTAGCTTGCCCAGGTAAAACGGACTGAGCACCTGACAAGCTATTTGAACATCATCTTCCCTGCAATTCATCATGTGTGTACCAATGCATCCTGGGAAAGCCAATGGGAACTGATTTCATTGTGTTCATAATGTTGAAACTGCTTTATACATGTAGATTCACAAAAAGATTGTAAAATGAATATTTTGTGGCGTGTCAAGGTCGAGCAGTTAAGCTCTGGTGTCGTCAGCAGCAAAAGTGGGTTTGAATCCCGGTCATGACACTTGTTCCCTTGAGCAATGCACTTAACAATAATTTCTTTGTAAAAAGTTGGGAAGGTACATGTACATGTAGTGCATTCTGCTTTACTAGCCAGGCTCCTGGTGGCAATGTGCCTATGGTGGTGACAGTTGATTTGGGTCAATGCCCAAATCAGTTAAGTGTAGTCCTCACCTTGAAGTAACGGTCTGGCCTTGTGATGTCAGGCAATAACTCATTTTAAAAAAAAAAAATTGTGGTAAGACTGCAACTTTAAATAATGATACAAGCTCAGGTTAATACAGAAGTACATGTCTGCAGCTTTAAAAAAATAGTTAATGCTCACAGTGTTGCTGTTTTAAGGATGAAAATGTGTGGCAAACTTCCTGTACACCGCTGAATAACCCAAAACTGGTGCCCATTGAAAATTTGTTGTTGTGATGTTGTGCTTCCGGGTCAGACCTAAGTAACCTGCCTGACCCAAGTGAGCTATGACAATTATGTCAAAGCTACTCTAGAGCACTGGGGTCAGACCTAGGTCAACCTGTGGAAGCTAATAGATTGCATCCAGTAATGCACTCACCACAAACTACTGGCACCCCACAGTGTGCTTGTCAGTTGTCACTCAGTTGTGATGCCATTATTTCTCAAATAACAAAAGGGTAAATCGCAAGGAATGGTTAAAAATGACTACAGAATACAAAGTATAGAAAACCGAAGCAGACTATTGTTTCCTTTCAAAGACTCAGTTTGGTTGACACTGATATGAATGATTCTATTCCAGGCTGGATAAGAGAGAAGGTGTGGGTAGCTATTCAACCTCTATGTTCACTTCTGCATCAAGAAGACTTCTTAAAGAATTTGGTCTTCGCTATGGCGTGGTAAGATTATAAATAGTCCAATAGTCTTTTATTATACTGCAACTATCTTTGTCACAAGTATAGTTCTGAACTGAGACCGCATAAAAAGGTGATAGAAAGAATAAATGAATTTACATGCCAAGGGAGAGCAGCTTTTGCAACTGGAAGGAAGAAAACAAGACTAGTGGAAGAGAAAGAAAACAAACAACTGAACATAAAAAGCATAGAAAACCAACAAGTAAACCAAAAATGCATGTAATCTCTGGAGAATATACAACTGGAAAGGTATTTATTCCCAAAGTTCTCTTATGTTGAATCCAGAAAGGGAATGATGTGGAGATGTCTAAACCATCTAAGTTCTGTCTGTTCCAAAATGTGACTTTAATGATGAAAAAAAAAAATGAAAGTATTGAAATAATATTATAAATCCTTTTCTTTGTTAATTTTACATCGGGGATAACATTTATTAAAACCGTGTGGTACCTGCTGCTAACACATAGGATAAGAGCTCTCTCTAGCCATCGGGCTAGCTTTGTGTCTAGTGGTAAGACATTTGCTCTAGCAATGCAAAGGTCGTGGGTTCGAATTCCACCCGAGTGATTTGCCTGTGAATCTTTTTACACAGAACTCCGGTAAGTACTGAGTATACAGTGCGTAACACACATCGGTGTAAGGGGGAAAAACTAAATTATATTCTATATCCCTGATGCAAAATTAACATCTAATAAACATAAACCAACAATAATATATTTTTTAAACCTTACAGGGAGAATGGTACAGAAGGATTAGCTACCTGGAATACATGGCAAACACCAGGTATGTACATGTACAATATTAAGATTAATTATTCTTTGTCTCACCTTTTAGTAATGTTGGCATCATTGTTTCACATCTCATTTGTCAACTCATTTTTGATATCCTTCCAGTCATTTTGAGTTTCAAGTGTGGTACATTGAGATGATCTTGAGGGAGCTAAAACGACTGTCAAATATGTTGCACAGTTCTCTACATCCCTACACAATAGTCAGGCAAGAGGTAAGTGCATGTAGATGGTGTTTACAACAATATAATATGTAATGGTTTAGAATTGATTGACAAAAACAGGAGCCCAAGATGCAGTTATGAGTTTCCCTCGGGTAGCTCCTGGATTATATGTTACCATAAGGGAACAAGGGAAGACAGTTCTCCTGTAACAGTACATGTATTTAGTTGGTCTAATGCTAGTTAAAACACGATGATCAGTCAAAATGCACTCAAGTGGTCCGGCTGGCTAGTTCAGTGTTGAAAAGCATCCCCATCTCATTTCTAATATGGACTAGTGAAACCAAATCTGGTGGAGCAGTGAAATGACAAGCCAACTGGTCCTGCTGGCCCTGCTGGCCCTGCTGGCCAGTCACTAAAAAAGTTAAGGGCAAACCCTGTATTTTCAGTTCCATTGTGAGCTTTTATTTCTTGGACACCCATGTTCTGTAAGAAATGTTTGGTGTTTTCACTGGAGACACGTCTGTATTTTGGAAAATGTTCCTGAGCCTAATCGATACTGTTCTTCATCTATAGCTCAACTTGTTGCATGATGTTTTGAGCAAGCTACATGAGCATAGTAAACGTGGCCTGCAGGGTCTCCTCAGAGAGCAAGAAGATTCTAGTCACAAAGCAGGTCAGTTACAAATATTATTATTTTTTTTTTAATTTGCATGAAATTCTTAGCATGTAAGAAAATCAAATTAGAAGCACTAGTAGTGTTTGTTGCTTAAGCTCCTTAAACTGTTATTGTGTACAAATAATAATATTAATAGTGGCCATTTATAATGCTCCATGTCTGTCTAAAAAGACTCCTGGCGCAGGAGAGAGAAATGCTATGTTAGGTTTACAAATAAGCTGCCAAGAACTTTTCAAGACCATAAAGACTGCCCATACTCCCTTCGAAGCTATGATGCTATCTCCCTTGTGGTGAACAAGTCACGCAAACTAGCTGGTGAGAGAGCTTTTTCCACTGCTGCCTCCCGCCTATGGAACGGTCTTCCTGTCCCAATTAAAAACGCTAAGACTGTTTTGTCCTTCAAAAAGGGTCTCAAGACTAACCTGTTCTCCAACTTGTAGCTGGTTGCCCCATTACTTTGGTCTTTCTTTTCTCCCTAAGCGCCTTGCACCCTTTGGTAATTTGGCGCTATATAAATCCAGTTATTATTATTATAAATACTGTTTTCCCGTAACTTTATTGGAACTTCCCATGAAATTTAGGTGTCTTTGATGCATATACAATTTGGCAGATTGGTAAGTTTTCATACGATGGGTGCTTTATGATCAGCCTCATTCTTAATAAATTCCTATGGATTTTGCTGACCAATGATACTCCAGACCAATGGGAAACCCAGTGAGGCCCACTCTGTAGCTCTTTATTTGTGTTGATGAAGTGAGTCTGTAAATCCCCTGTCATGTTTTTCTAAACCAAGGAGGGTTAGGAGCTTAATCCTTCAGACTTGGGAGAGATCCAGGCCCTATATTCTATATTTGTTTTCTTATTGAGTGTCTGTAAATCCTCTGCAGTAACACCCAGGAGGGTTCTGGGAGCTTCATCCTCTAGACTGAGGGGAGACCCAGGCCCACACGTCCCTATTGTGGTTATGCAGAGAGATAGTAAATCCTTTATTTGTCCCAAGGTCCATGTACACATGTAGCTCTGATTTCATGGGAAACACTAATCCTAGCCAAGGGTAGCCCTCATGTTTGGAGTTTATAAACTGTACAGACATCAGTGACTGCTAATACATGAGATTTGAGGATGTAACATGACAGAAGGTTTCCACACTCTCTACGCCAACACATACATGTAAATAGGATGCCTGGGTTCTCACTTTGTTTAGAGGATTTATGAAGTTCCCTGGATTAGTGGGCCTAATATTAGGTATCCTAACATTACAGAGGAATAATACATAGTCTCTACTTATCACAAATAAAGAAACATGATAGTGTCCCTGGTCGAGTCTCCCCTTGGTCTAAAGAAATTAGCTCTCTGAACCCCCTGGCTACAAGATAGAAAGATCAACACACTCTTCAAAAGTCTTATGTAAATAGTTAGATCTGCAGATCATTACAAGATTGCAGCCTCCCTGCCCAACACACACACATTCAGTACATGTGTACTGTGTCCCAATTATGCATCCCTGTGGAGACATCTGTTCTTTTCTTTGTTCCTGTATTTAACGTCTTTCCATGGACTTTGTACACAGCATTTCTTGTTTAGCACCCCAGTCTTTAGAGTTCCAATATTAAGACCTTTTATTTTCCCTTTTTTGTTTTGGCCTTGGTCTCCATAAGGTTCAAATGTGTCTTTTTCAATCTCAGGTCAATTTTAACATTTAGGAGATTTATTCACCTTTTCCTCAGTTCAACTTTTTAAAAGTAATGGATATCCATTCTCAGTAACTGGGGACAAAAGAACTCAGAGAGAGCAACCCATTCCAGTTGTTTCTGCAAATGAAACACTATCAATAATTTCTGTTTTGTTTATATTATAATAGAAATAGATTATCAACTCAAAATCCATTTCAGATTTGATTTCAGAAAAAGTCAAGTAATGTCGGGTAGAAAGTTGAACTCCTCGTCAGTACTCCTTACTCCTCAATACTCCTTGTTGATCAGCCAATAAATGATAATTTCATCTCTTTAGATCAGCATCTTTTAGTGATACAAGTCCCCCTTTATATAACTACATGTACATAATTGATTCAGACCCGTTTAAATAAAATGAGCAAACTCAGATCCTTTGTGCTTGTAAATGGACATTATAAAGTAAAGGGCAATGGACTCTTATGTACTGTAGTCTGACTGTACAGAGGTTAGCTGGTAGTTATTTCAAGTAGTAACATATGAACTTAGATGATACATGTTCATGTACATGTGTAATACAGCTATGGGAAAACGGCTTGGTAATTAGATTGAAGTGAGTTATTCTCTCTCAGCTGTTTTCTTGTTTCTTGTGTATGCTGTACTTGTACATGTACATGTAGCTTTAGATGTTGTTTCTTAATAACATCTAGATAAATTTGAATATCGTTAATCAAATTATTTAATTAATGAAGATGTATCTTGTGGTATGTCATGTGTGCCGAGCGGTCAAGCACCAAACTAAAGTTCTGATGGCCGAGTCAGTAGAGTGAGGGTTCAAATCCCGGTCATGACACTGATCACCTAGGAGCAATTTGGTACCTGCGAGGATAAATACAAATTGCTGATGTTAATGATTTGTCAACCTATGCGCCAATTTGGCACAAATGCTGCATATATACCCCAACAGGAGTATAAAAAGGTTTCATGAATGCTTCAAGGTCCAATGAATAGGGGTAGTAATAGCGTAAGGCGCTTTGATGCAATGTTTAGAAGCACCTAATAAATGTCGTAATTATAATAATGAATTATCATTTGTTTAATATCCAAGCTATTCTTTAAGTGTGTATGCAGATTTTGTTAAAGTTTATTATGGTCGCATGCCACAGAAAAGACACTCCTTTTATGTTGCACTTAATATTCAGTTTGCAAAGTTTGGTTTTGTGTAATCTCTTTCACTCTCTGAATGTTTTCCTTTTTGTGCTGAATTGTTGAATTACTCAACACATATTTATAACACAATTACTCTGGTGACTTCAAACATTTTGTTAAATTATTCTATCATCAGTTTTCCATCTGTTTTTCTCTAGATATAATATTTAGCAAAGGGAAAAGGCTATGTCTTAATTTGTTGAGCAAGTGGTCCTTTCACTCCCATCAACCTTCCCATTTGGCCATATTGAACCCAAGAAAGCTTAGTCAATAAAAATGTCAGGAATGCAAAAATGTCTGTCCCCGAGTGTGTATATTGTGTTAAAAGCCATAGCAACCAACATGCCCTTCTATTCTCACAGTTTAGTAGCAAGTACTTCATGACCTTACAATGTACTTTCTCTACATACACAGATTAATCACAAGTCATTCTGTTCTGTTTGCCTCCATTTTCTTAGTTGCTTTGGTGAGTCTCCTGTCCTCTGTACTAAACCTTAAAACACAGCTTACAGATCAAAAAGGTTCCACGTTGGAAAGCTACTTGGATGGCTACATTAAGGTAATTACAAATATGTGATTCGGGGGGGGGGGGGGGGGTGGGTAATAATTATTTATCAATATTAGTTGATGAAAACGCAAGTAGCGCAGCAACATGATGCAATGTGTTACCTTTTCCTGGCTAAGTATAGGGAGAAACTATTACCATGCTATTACCTTGGCCTTTTTTCTCTTTTATCATGGGGTGTCATCATCTTTTGTTTGTGACACTTCACTATTGTCTATTGTGCAGCCCATAACAACGTTTCAGGTACGTTCTTGCAAAAAAACACACAAACCAAATACCTACAAGGGTCATCTCCTTTTCTAGCGTGTAATGCATCATTAATAGACTGTGCAAGTCTCGCACTTATCCGAACGAGAAAACACGTCAAACGAAGAACATTTTTATTTCTGAAATCAAATCTTTGTTTTAAATTATTTCTCATGACAAAATCTGAACAACAAAAATAAATCATTACAATTTTATGAAAAGTTTCAGCTTTTGAAAAAATTACACAATAGTGTGTTGATTATTATTGGAAAAAAAAATAAAACTCTGGGAGAAGGATGCTTATTTGATGTTAACTTTTTAGAAACCCCTTACGCGGATTCGTGGTGGTCAAATGGGTTTAAAATTGACCCGTATCGCAGTTTAGAGAAGATGTACATGTACTTTACTCTCTCCAATGTCTCTGTTTATTGTGGATGGCGGGTGTGACTTGGTCCGCTGGAGAATTCATCTAAATGTTTCTTGGCATAATGCATCGGCTTCAAGGAACAGGCTACCAATTGTTATGCACTGATATATTAATAGCTTTGGTAGCTTTATGACAGAAAGCTATCAGTTCATATTTTTACTGGCTATATTTTGCATCATTCACATCAATTAGTGTTCCTTGAACTACTCTTGACATCTGATCTTGGCTCTCCTAGTTGGTTTGTGTCTGGACATGTTCCCTCCACTGCATAACATTAAAAAGAAAACAAAGGAAGTGCTTTAATTAATTATGCGATTAAAATGAATATGGTGTTAATTTGTATGTGAAAAAAATTGTAGTATGAATATTGAAATAGATTTGATAAAGTATGTTACCTTACCTTTCTCATATTTAACAAACATTTTAAAAATTCATAGAATTACTTTTAGTCAGAGAAGTTACATTCATCATGCAATATTTGGTATGAAACTAGACAGCTTTGGTCATTGAACAGCTGTCAATGGATGACACAATCTTTGGTCTTCAGCCTAAGAGTACGTTGTTTCCAGTTGGTCAATTACTAAAGTCATCCATTTACCGTACACTTGTTACGATTGTGCGGATTGGCCAAACATAGGACCCCATTGGACGAGCCCATTAAAAGTTAAAATGATTATTTTTTAATTTGTTTTCTTCTTAATATATGGCTTAATGTGCAACTTTTATTAATGGGGACAATCAATTTTGGGACATTCATAAATTTGTTGCATGAAATTATGAGTTAATATTTGGAGGTGAAGCCGCCTTCATACAATGACATATATGTGTTTTTGGATTTTTAAATTTGTTTTCATATTTCAGGAGAGTGCTAAACAAGCTTATCACAGACACAAAGTTCGACTGGAAACTGAGCTTCATTTGAACACCTACATCTTGCCTGTAGCTGCTGAACTAGTAAGTCAAATCATAACCCAATTTCATAACAAAGTTTCCTCATCAATAAAGATTTAACAGTGGGTTTACCACGTCTACAATAGATATATGCATTGTTTCATCACTCTGCCATTCATCTTTACAAATACCTTCAATAAGTTAGCTGACCTTTTGCTTCACTTATTACAGAAAATAGGGGTTATAAAGTAGACATTGCTGTGTGAGCATTAGCAGAATATGTTTGCTTACAGGCTTTAGGAAAGGTGGCATCAACCTTTTGAGAGTGAAGTACATGGGACAGGTTTATTTATTTAAAGTTAATTAAATTAACTTCTCAAGGTTGACGAAACACAATACTCTTGGTTCCTGATAATGTTTGAGCTAGCCAATCACATGAGCATACTTCTAAACTCTGCTGATGCAACCTATTAGCTAAAGCATTAAAAATTGAGCAATGATAGTGATAGCAGAATTTCTATTGTCTCATATTACAGACACATCACACATGTACACTTCACATTAAACATGTGTACACCAGGCTTCTTACTGTGCAGTATTTGTGTTCACCAGCGCTAATCCCAGAGTTAAACACAGAGCTGGGAAAAGTAGATCAGGAGTATATGTCTTATCATTATGCAAACATTGCTTTGTTACTTGTTGTCAGGTGTCAAAGTTAGTTGGCTGTGTAAAGGCAGATGTCACGAGATGCCATGACTATTACCAGAGTGTCTTCAGCAGGTAAGGACTTAGTGAGAAGTTTACTCATATAGAATCCAATCCCAACAGTATTGTGCAGTGTAACAACATCGGAGGCTTGAAATGGCAAAATGGTACAAACTTGGTCTGTTAACATTTACATAAAAGTTGTTTAATTCAGGCATGCAACTCTTCCGCGGATCGGCGGATTTCCGCTTTTTATAAAATAGAATACCGCCGTTACGAAAAAAATCTGCGGTAAAAAAAATCACGCATGAAAAAAAAAAAATCCCGCTGAAGGAAACATTGCTTATTGAAAATAAATAAAGGTTCGGGATTCTTAAAGTCTGGCTCCGTGGAAGTTTACACATACAAAAGCATTACACAGTCTAGACACAGACACAAGTTCTACTCGTACAGCATACCTTTTACACTATTTTTTGCACAGTTTGGCTCCGTAGTGTTTTTATTGCTATTTGTGTAAGGGGATACGGGGGAAACCAGACGCTGTAAGAGTGCAAGTGAACCACGCGATCGATAGGTGTTTGCTCGAAAAATAACGATGGCGTCCACTAGGAAAGACATCGTTGATCGGTAATTTTCTGGGTTTTTTCGGCTGAAGAGTTGCATGCCTGTTAATTGTGGTCATGCTGAATATTCAGTGCATGATTAATATGTATTCTTAATCTCAAGCAATCATGCTTAGTGGGAAAACAGCCAAAATGCCATTGAAATTCACTTTGTTTTTAATGAAACATCACTTGCTGTTTTTCATCCTGCTTTAATAATTGTATTAAAATGGGCACTGCTAAGGGTTTCCACTGGTAACATTTCTCATGATGTTATTTTATATTGTAAATTTGTATACAACACTGTCATTAAGTGTACTCATTTTTTTAGATTTTGTTCTGTTCATTGTGTTCATTACACAGATATAAGCAGAACGTAGTCAAGCTAGCTGCTACAACCTTCTACTCCAGTCTTATGACAGACGTCAATCTGGTGTGTGAAATGACAGATATCAACAAGGTACATGTAAGTAACTCATTTTGCTAAACAGTTTGTTGGGGATTTGGCAGTCCTTTTTGTTTAATGTGAATCAACCCTTTCAGAATTAACAACCTAATCTTAAAGCATCCAACTTTGAAGTCTTGTTTAATATTGTAATCAAGTCACCCTGATGACAAGGTTTTCTCAAATGAACAACTAGGCTTTAGTTTTAATATTGTTACTGTGCATTATTCCTGCTATAAATTGAACTGATGATGCTTTTTTTCCTGTACGTTATCCTTTCTCTTTAGGATTTGCATCGTATTGATCAGGACTTATTAGCATTAGCTCAGAAGTTAAGTAATCTTGATGCAGCATGGCAGGACTATGTCCCACGAACGTAAGTCCCTGGTAGATGTCAACTCTTGAAATCATTTTATTTCCCAAAGAACCTTTCATTCTACCACCATCTTTGTCAGGTCTCCTGAATACCTAGCAATAAAGATCACTAATATTCCTTGTTGATAAAGGACTCGGACTATTTTACCTTGTCAGCCGCTGTTTGGTTACCCAGATTTGAATGGGAGAATACAACATGGCCAAACCATGATTACAGTGTACTTGTGTTAAAAGTGCACAATCACGTAGAGCAAAAAAAGAGGAACCAAGTTCAACATGTTCCCTCCTCATCACACAATATCTCTAGAAGCTGTAAAAACTGAAATGTATGAAAGCCTTGGTAGTGTTCTGTATAAACCATGTATTATTAAACAGCAGAATTAAAGTCAAATGTTCGTCATCCCTGATCTGAATTGCATCATAAAAAACTAATTTCAAAACATTTAAATCCTTTTTCTTGCTCCTCCCCCCCCCCCCCCCCCCCTAATGTCAAACCTTAGAACTCAGCAATGGAGGCAGCCAATGCTGGTCCAGGCAAAAGCTTGGCTGAAGATCATGACGAAACAACTGACTCACATAGTGGTCAAAACAGTCGACACAGACAAAGTAAGATAGTTTGACTTTTGATCACAGGGCCAAATTTGAAAGAGCTGTCTTACTTAGAATATTGCTTAATGAATTTATTTGCTTAGCCTAATTTAATGTCGGACCAGTCACAAGCAACATACATGTACATGTATACCATCACAGGTCTTTGATAAAGCCATTAGGCACTAATCTATCCAAAGAGTTAATTTGTTCATATAACCACGGGACTTTGTCAAATAGTTGCCTGTCATGCCTGTGTACGCGCAACCTACCACATTGCCTGATCACACACAGCGTTTTCACATGACTACCGCCAAACAACGAAACACAGAAACTTGAATTCTAGTTCATAAGACTGTCGCTGTGTCATGCGTAAGAGTTTTGTGCATCATTGTGTCCTCTGAAGCATGTTACAACTTGTTCTTTCAAGTTATTTTGAATAACAAGTTATTGTGGAAAGGGCAAGTTGATTACTTCTTGTTCAATCTTTATGCTCTTCTCATCTCACTTTGATTTCCCTTTGTGTCAATGTAAGCCTGCTTTACATTATTTTAAGTCTGACATGACAGATCCCTCATTTTCAGAATCAAAAGTATGATCTTAGGAATAAGTACAATGGCCTTTTCAAAATCATGGCTTTGGTTTTGATGGCTCCCTCAATGGCTCCATCCGGAATTTTGAAATCATGTGCTTTCAGCACAGGAATTCAATGGAGACTAAGCTGAGACAGCTGTTGGAAAAGGTCTAGACTTCTCTTGACTCAGTCAGATGTGTGACACATTCACCGGTTCTGGGAGTTTCTCAATGTTGGCAATTATCTCATCATCATGTGGTGAGTTACTTTTCCAGTCATTTACTGAAGGTTTTGCTGATTTATTTGGACTCATAGCACTATTATGATAACTGTATATGATTCTTTCAGTTTGAGCCTGACTTTATTGAAGACACACCTCAGCCAACAGAGCCAACATCACCTGAGCCTCACCTGAGACAATGGCAGAGTCCCTCCAGCATCTTAAGGCATTCCCCGGCCTCCCCATTCAGACCGGTGGGACCCTCAATGGAAGAGTCATTACCAGGAGGCAAAACCAAACAGGTCAGTTGCAAGCTTTGATTAGTAGCTCTTAAAGACTGTAGCTATGGCTAGTGGATTCCTACCCAAAGATGTTTAATGCTGACACATTTCTTTGTAAAACAAGAACACAATTACCGTAATCTTCGGAATATAGGCCGCGGCTTATACATTGATTTTGGCCCTTTTAAACATTTCGGCGGCTTATATCCCGGGCGGCTTATACACCGAGCAATAAAACTTTTAAAACTGGTTTTTAAAAAGATCGTTTGTAAAATATTTCTGCAACGAAACAATTTTCTAAAACGAAAAAAATCCCACCAAAACATGGCCTGTGTGATATAGTGACAGTTTTTACGAAATGTTGAAAATCCCAGCTTATCTTTTGAGCTGCGAGGAGTCGTCAAACTTGCGTCCACCATGCTTGCTTCGACTTTCGCTGGTGATCGCTTGCGTGTACCGTACTTAATGCCGTGAAGAAGCAGATGACCAGTGTGGTATCGCCATGCAGTGTTGTTTATTAACGTTTTTGTAACGTTTTCCATAAATGGTTACAAATCTCCGTTCTAACTAGCGTTAGCCATTCAGTAGTTAAGTTGTTCTAGCCATGGTTGTCTTTCTTCATAATTTTCAGGGCACGAACGTACTTCCCACAGGCCGCTTACCATCCCACTGCCATCCCATATTATTCATCACCTTGACCCCGCAGATGTGGTTGCTCTTTGCTATACTTTATTATCGGGGGATGAAGAAACGGCATATAGCCGTGGGAGCGAGGGTGCAAGGGAAATTCCCTTAGTGAGAAATCACCATGTGTTCGGGAAACGTCTAGTCTCGGTTCCAACACGCTCCAGTCGTGTAGTCACGAAAACCTAACCGCTCTACTGTAACCGCTACCACACCACGTCCAAGACGCTCCATTTGTGTAGTCACGAACCAAGACTATGAAACGTCACGTGCACGTGTATAAGAATAAAAAGCGAGGCACTAGCTTTCAGAGATCGCGCGCAACGTTCCTTCAATCGTGGAGGTAAAATTAATTGAGTCGGAACTAGTGAAAAAAGGCACATAAAAATGTAAAGACGTTCTGTTGTCATGGAATATGAATATTAAATTCAGTGATTTTACCTCAGCAGTTTATCAAACAGTCAAGTCTTGTTTGTTTATAATTGCTCACTTCCTCCCTGCGGGGTAAAACCGTTTTTCCGCGTTCGATAAAACTTCACGGATATCGAGATCTCGGCAATATTTACCCCAAAATATATCACCATTCAAAATTTACGAAAAGAAAATAGACCATTCTCATAAATTATTTCAATAACGATCGATACATGTTACTTCAGTACATTTTTACTTTAATGCAACGCAAGACGCACTTTGTGGCGATGTACAGTGACTGTTGTGCCGTCCGCTAGTCACTGTACATCACCACAAAGGACCGCCAAACACGCACACCCCCTGTGTGTGCGGTCATTACTGCGGCCTATACGCCGGGCGGCTTATACACTGACGCATAAATCTTGTTTTGACAAATTCTTGGCATAGCGGCTTATACCGCGGGCGGCCTATATTCCGAAGATTACGGTAGACATGTCCATGCATAGGAAATGATTATACAGAAAAACATGGAACCAATGTTAACATTTTGTAGCTAGTGATGTACCTACTAAAAAAACTTTGGGGTCATTCCGCACCAACTTGCTTTAAAAATTTGAGAATTTTTAGGTTTTTTTTTTAAAGAAAGCTCATAAGGGTCCAGTGTTGAAAACACCCCTAAATGTCCCATCATTCTATTTGATATTTGGAGATGTGGCACATTACTCCAGGACTTGGCAATTTTTTTTTTCGGGAAACATTGTATCTACATGTAAGTTGTGTCTGTTAGAAAATCCAGATTGGCTTTGTAAACTCTTCATGGAAAATAAAATATGTGTAAAATGGGTATTTTGCATTAATTGTTGTATACGTTACCATTATATTTGTATATTTTTTTTTAGAAGTAAAAACTTGAATTCATCTTTTAATTAATGAACACCCTGAGTGTCTCAAGGCTGCTCAAACTGATGTTTATGCCGTCAATGTCTTTGTTGCCCAAAATAGAGTTAATTGGATGACCCTTTAGTTCTGACAAATCATGAAGTTTCATTCAATAACTTGGTGCGCCACCTTCAACTTTTTGTGTATTAATGTAATTTGTAGAAATGCAAACATTTCTTGGTATTAATGTTGGTTCTGTGTTTGAATTTAGGAGACATCTAGTCAAGCCAAACCTACTGTTGAAACAAGCTCTTCAACCACTGTACCTAATCCCAGACTACTTCCCAAAGACCTATGCAATATTACCACAGCGGAGACTTCAAAGGGTACAAACCAACAAGGTGAGATCTGACGTCACTTGACTTAATTTGAATACTTGGACCCTCAAGGAGACACTTTTATAATCCCTGCTTTGGCCATTTATTATTTGTCTGGTATTATCTAAAAACTGCAAAGCTTGTTAGATGGTCAAAGGTCATACCCGAATGATCAAACCATTGTATTTGTCATATTGATGAGGACTATATAACTTTTATTCTACGTTTATTTACTGTAGTTATTCACTCTGAATATTTTGTTCATTATTGTTATACCACCCCAAGAGTACTTCTCATTTTTCTAAATTTCACTCTTAACACCCTCAGTGTCTTGGTCAAGAGCTGTCCAAAATCATTCAAAATATGCCATGGTAAAACTCAGCGACCAAATGTTTGAACTCAGATAAGATTGGTATGCCTGACCCCTTACTGGGTGGTTGATTTGAGGAAAGAGTACCAAATCCATCCAATTCAAGTAATACGTCAAGATGGATATTTTAAGGAATTAAGGAAGGTTAGGGTTGATAATTGTTATTGTTATGCATATTAAGGAAGGTTGGGGTTGATAATTGTTATTGTTATGCATATTAAGGAAGGTTAGGGTTGATAATTGTTATTGTTATGCATATTAAGGAAGGTTAGGGTTGATAATTGTTATTGTTATGCATATTAAGGAAGGTTAGGGTTGATAATTGTTATTGTTATGCATATTAAGGAAGGTTAGGGTTGATAATTGTTATTGTTATGCATATTAAGGAAGGTTAGGGTTGATAATTGTTATTGTTATGCATATTAAGGAAGGTTAGGGTTGATAATTGTTATTGTTATGCATATTAAGGAAGGTTAGGGTTGATAATTGTTATTGTTATGCATATTAGGAAGGTTAGGGTTGATAATTGTTATTGTTATGCATATTAAGGAAGGTTAGGGTTGATAATTGTTATTGTTATGCATATTAAGGAAGGTCAGGGTTGATAATTGTTATTGTTATGCATATTTTGTAGGTGCTGCTTTATACTTCAATGGCAGAGGAAGCATAAAAAGAATTTGGTCAATGCCGGAGATGAAGCCCCAGGAGACAGAAGACCCTGTGATCTGCCTTCGAAGAACTGCAACATCAGCTGACCTTGGCCTTTTGGTCACCTCAACCTCTGATATTATAATCGAAGATGTAGGCTCAGGTGTGGTTAGCTTCTCTGCCAAAGTGCATCAAGATGAAGATGCTAGTGACATAGACCTGGAAATAGAGACAGGCTCATTCCAGACAGAGGAGAGTACTTTCCCGCATTTGACAAACTCTGATAAAGAGATATCCTCAGAGACTACCTTACCTCTAGAGACTGGTTCAATGCAAGAAAGTGTATTAAAAACAGAGCAAGTTGATGTTGAAAGATCGTATCATCAAATCGCAATAAACAGTTCCACAGACTTGGAAAACAGCACTACGCAAACACCACCCGCAATGAATGACTTGACATGTGAAGATGATAACAATAACAGTACTGTAGATACCAAAGAAATGGACTGCACACAACCAGCTGCTCATCAACTTCCAGAGACAGATTCACATAATGAAAGTGATGTAGCTCCAGCCAGGACCACCCGACCTGATGAGTTAACTTTGGACAATATCAGTACTGCCCTTGGTGAATCTACTATTACTTCATCAACCACAGAGGAACCACCCAGACCAGAAGCATCAGGCCAGACAACTCCAATGCCGTCCTCCAACACTTCCTCCAGCATCCGTTCCTCATCAGTGACATCCACATCTACATCCTCAAACCCCCTGCCCATGACGACAGAGCAGCTTCGATCGCGTGGGGCGTCCGTGTCCTTTCAGTCAGATCACACACAGTACTCAAAGTCACATGGAAAGCATCCAGACCGGTTCTCCTCTAGCATGGTGGATGTCATGTTCATATCGCAGCGTATCATTGGCTTCATGCAGAAACTGATTGGGATTCTATGTCCGTCTGATGTCAATTTACCTGTGGGTCTTGACGGAGACTTCACTGCATCGTTGAATTATAGGACATTTGCAGAGAGAATGAGAGTCATGAAAGTGGAACTGAAAGAAGTTACTGAAGAGGTGAGCTTTTGATAAAAAACACTTTTGATTCTTTAAGCAACAGTCTTCACTGCAAACTTCACTGCCTCATTGTGCCTCAGTAAAAACCTGCATTTAAACAAACCAAGGCAAGAAAACAACAAAATGTGGTTGTGTTGTGTGCATTAGGGTGGAATTCAAAAAACAAAACAAGCGGTACCTTGGGCTTGAACCTCCTATAAGTATAGGGTTTTCCCCAAGATAAAATGTTGTTGATAATGAGCTCATATCTACGGGTCAATGAACTACACTGTAGATGCATTGCAGGAAACAAGTTCTATCCCTTATTCTTTGATACCTCCACTGGTTTGGCAGGCTCCAAGTCTTATTTGTAATCCACAGGTTTTTGAAAAGACATTGAAATGGTGCGCAATATTCTCTCGCACACTACGAGATTGTAGAGAAACAAATGATTTACCAAATGACTTTTTTTTGTCTTTCTTTTCCTCATAACAAAAACTGGGACAAACTGTTAATACGTTTTCTGTTTAAATTTCAAACAAGAAAAACAACAAATTATATAGGAGCTAAGAACCACTATTATAGGCCAACAGCAAAAAAAAAAGTCCATTCTGGTTTCCCGACCACCTCTAATTTTACAAGCAGCAAGGGGAGCTTTGTTTGTGTACAAAATAAGTATTTTTTCATTATGTGTTTGATAATGATTTAAAGGGTTAGACAGCGCAAGGTTGCTAGGATTTCAACATGGAGCTTGAAAATATGACCCATTTTGCTCAGAATTTTGGGGGGCATTCGACAGTGGCTGTTCAGCAGGACAGCAATTCAAGTGAATAAAATGTCTGAAACCCATTAATTTGAATTGAGTTCAACAATTTTTTGGGGAAAAAGCAGCCTGCCCTATCACCTTGATATCCACGGTTGCCCATCCATGATCAAGTTGATCCAGCGCTAGCAGACAAGTATTCGTGGTGCCATTGATCATATGTAATTAAAGGCTGTTAAACACACAAAAGAACTTAAGTCACGGCTTCTTTAATTTTGATTTTGTCCCTTTAGCCATTTATGATAGACATCTAGAAGGAGCACGGTATCAATGTGTCCACTATGGTATTCTTCTTGTTTGTTTATTTATTTTGTTGTTTACCTTTTTCTTGCAGGCTATCATCAAGGTGCTTTGTCTATATGCAAACAATCTTCTTGCCATGGATTTGTGTGCTGTGGAAAAGGACAGTATTGACTCCTTAGTTGAGTCTCAGGTAATGATTAATTCAATTTGAGACATTGGTGGCAATCCACTGTGTTGACCTTCAAGGTTAGAGAGAGGCTTTGGTATTTACAAAAAAATGATTTAATTGGATAAGTTTGTGCTGCATGCATACACTGGCACAGATAGGAATATATTAGTGTTGAGGTTGCTGGTACGTGCGTTAAATACATGGAAATAGAACTCTAAGAATGCTGAGCTCCACCATGCTCTGTCTTCACTGTGGACGCTGCATGTTATTACCAGTGTTGTAGTCGAGTCACCTGTGTCGAGTCCGAGTCCGAGTCTCAAGTCACTTGGGTCGAGTCCGAGTCCGAGTCCCGAGTCACTTGGTCTGAGTCCGAGTCCGAGTCACGAGTCACTTGGTCCGAGTCCGAGTCCGAGTCACGAGTCACTTGTTTAAATATAATGGGTGCGTTCGATTAGCTTCCCCGGGTCGACCCAGGTCTTCCCCCGGTGCGTTCGAATGCTTTGACGTCATTCGCGGGGCTCACCCGGGTCAGCCCCAAGTGCCCTGCTTGTGGAGCGGGTCACTTGGGGCTGCCACTGGTTCATGACGTCACGGCGAAAAACTTTCTCAATGGCCACCATTTTGTTTGTAATTCAGCGGGACATTTTAGGAAGTTTGACACACATTTTCGCCATTACAACAGCGTTTTTGTGAGCAATAAGTATTTTGTATTCGAAGCCGGGTACCTTTGTATCACTGTGGAGTTGTACAAATTGTTTAATGTTGCAGTTTTACCTTGAGAATAATTATTTTACGATGTTTTCGTGAATCCACGGAAAGTATCGGACATACGGCACAAAATGGAAGTAGTTCCGGTCGGCTGCCCCAAGATGCATCGGTGTGAATGCTGGGGGAAGTTGGCGTTCGATTAGCTCATGGTTGGGGGCTCACCCGGATGAGCAGACCGGGGTCGACCCGGGGAAGCTAATCGAACGCACCCATTTTTATGATTGCAAACCAAATGTCGTAAAATAAGAATTGGAAATGACAAAATAAAACACATTTATTTTAAACAAAGTTCTGTTAAAGTTTTTGTTAAAGTTGGTATAACCAAAAGAAACAATACGGGGCGGAACGGCAGATGCCATGATTAAAAAAATGTTGTACTACTTTTTACTAGTGACGTGACCAAGTTTGACGTCGTGTGTGTGTGTCGACCATGTGTAGAAACTGGTGCAAACAACACACAGCCATCACAGTGCAATATGCAGGCTGTGTTTTACAGGTACCAGACATGGCATTTCCCTGGTAATATGCATCAAGCACAAGCAGTGGCTATGGTGTTAACGTTGACAGAATACCAGCATAATACTGGTGTCGTGCATCCCAGTGTTATGCGTATTGAACATACGAATCGAACATACGTAGATGGCCATTTACACAATAATCACGAACACTATTAGTGAGTATTACTTGTAACACCATACGACAGTGTACTTATTTATTGTGCTAGACGTTAACTCCATGTGCACTCCGGGAATGACGATCGGATCATCGGAATTGTTTTTAATATTTAAAAAAGGTATTGTTTGTGAAAATACGTGACTCGAGTCACGAGTCCTCGGGGACAAGTCCGAGTCATGATAGTCGAGTCCGAGTCCGAGTCCGAGTCTTTTGCAGACGTGACTCGAGTCAAGTCCGAGTCACCGAAATTGTGACTCGAGACGGACTCGAGTCCGAGTCCTGGACTCGAGTCATACAACACTGGTTATTACCAAGTGACAAGTGTGTACTGCGAAATGACATCACGTAATACACTTTTGGTGAAATGTACATGTTAAACATATGTGCATGTACATGTAACTCTATGATGTAACTTGCAGTTTATTACACATTCAAATAGATAAGGACTCACTGGGCGATCTCCAGGTTCAATTTACATACTGTATAGTTCAAACCCACCATGCAATTTTCCATATGCTTCACAAACCAAACTGCCAAAGGTACAATAAGACCTGAGCCTGCCATAATTTGTGATCTTTGTTGTTTGTTAGACCAGAGCCGTATATTGAGAGAGTTGCGAAAAAGAAAAGAAAAAAAAAAAAAATTGGCAAATATAGGGTGCCAGACTAGTCTGCACATGGGTTGTGCTGCATTTGGACCGAAAATGGCATCCAGCAACCACATGACTGAAGAAGACTGGTCCCTCTGTGTTGCAACCAATACACAGCTCTACGTTAGACACACCAGGTATGGGCACATGTACTGACCATGCACTTATTTGTCTATTAGATTCCGTTGGCCTGCTGCCACCTGGTCTTCAAAACTCTCATTTTAATTTAACATGTTTAATAATACAATAGGAACAATTGTTTTATTATAGTATTTGCCAAGTATTATTTGATTCTTAAGCAGGTTGTCTCAGGAGTTCTAATGAGTCGTGAAGAGGCAATGCTTAGTCGGTGCAGACATGAACGAGAGAGTAACATTCCATGTGACTACTACATGAACAGAGATACAGCCCTGCTATGTGACAAGCATGAACCTATAACATCACAGGTGAGCATGATGCATTCTGTTTATTTACCTGAAACATCTATATTACATTGGTAAGATATCTTGGTCAGAGCTGCTTAAGCAGAACAATTGGCTTAGCACAGAATAAATTTTGCTCACCAGAAAAGGTTACCAGCTAAAATACCATACTGCTTGTGAATGGTTGGTCATAACAGATTTAAGAAGATTTACTAAAACTATAACCCTTTTTGTAAATAGCTGTAGTGTTTTTCACCATACACTGTACTTTGGCAAGTTCACAATGGTCGCTGTTCTTTTCAATGGTTGATTCTATGCAATCTTCTGAAATAGGAGTTGAAAGATCAGTAATGCCAAACATAGGCCTTCATGTAAAAACGTGTTTGAGTTTACCATGCTTACAGATCACACTTATGAAAGAAAGATCAATACATTTATTTACTGATCTTGAAGATTATTGGTTTATATAAAATGGAATTAAATAGTTGATTACTTATTTTGTTCTCAAATGAAATCTTCACATGCATGCTGCTGTATAAGAATGTGTCCTTCATGCTTGAGTGGTCAAACAATTGAGTCACCAATAAGGTTTATCGCGATTCAGAATCGCAATGGATCATGGGAGGGCAGAGGGGGCAAATGCTACAGTCGGTCATCGTGCGCGAGTTCCCGGGTTGCCCCCTTTCACTACACTATCATGCGCGGCAAAACAGCGCCCTCTCTTGGTATTTTGCTATTCGCGATAAACCTTATGGTTGTTTATATGACAAAGCAATTTGGTAACATTAGAGTGTTATAAGCAGATCTATGAAACGGAGGCCATGAATCTACATGTAAAGCCTGGCTCAAATGCGAATTACTTTGTGTCACAATTGGGAAGCCTGTTGGATGTTGCTTGCATCACATAATTTGTTTGAGCTTCAGCGTGAAGTATGAACCAGGCTTCAGTGTCCATAGCATGTACATGTACGTGTCATCTCAAAGTGATATTCTTTCAAACTAATAATCAGATAAATAATGATTTCATTTTTCCTCACCTATCCAAGCACATCAGAATAGCCAATAAGCATGTCGGCACTCTACTAACAGTGGATTGATTGATTTTGATTGATTGACTGATTGATTGAACAAACGATTGATCTTGATTGATTGATTGATTCAATCATTTGAGATTGATTGATTGATTCTTTCATAAACTGTTGTCTCTCTCTTGCAGATGTGCATTAGAATCAACAATATGTGGAGCATCATTTGTCTCTTACCAGAGCTGTCGAGAATGCTGCAGTCTCGTAAGTCTTTCCCGTGCGCTGTCTCACTATGCGCTGTCTCACTATTAGAGCATAGCATTAGACAATTTATAGTGGTAACTACATGTTTGGCCTCGGTAAAATCAGCAGTAAGTAGATGTAATTATGGCAGATGCTGATGCAAACATTACAACATCTGATGTTATTAAACTTGCCCAAGTTGACTATTCTTGGAAAGGTTTCTATTACTATAAGCCCCTTAAGTATTTTCCAAGTTCCAGAGCTGCAATTTAAAACATTAATTCCCGCCATATCTGTCAAGACAAAAACACTGTACTTCACAAACGTGACAATAAGGTATAACTGGTACTCCAAGCTGTGAATTTAATTAGCAAAATCACCTCACAACCCAGGAACGATACATGTAATATTGTTTATTTACACCGCTGAACAGGGTAGAAAATGTTGAAAAAAGCAAAAATAAATAAAGATCAATAATAAGTTGTTGATTTTATTAAATGTAGTATCTGTGTTATGGAAACTTACAAATATAGTACGTTTTTCATTGTTGAACATTAGAAAAATGAGAGCTGCTTTTAAATGTCTGTCTTAAAACAACATGGACAATCTCACTCAGCACTAGTGACATAGCTTTTGCTCAAAATACCCAGCTGTCGGACAACAGTCCATCAATGCGCTAAACTGCACTAGCAGTATAGTCAGTAATGCGAGTAAACATAAAACTTGGACATGTACGCACTCGTATGTTTGTAAAATTTTACACATTTGTCTGAGATGCGGATACTGATCTGCTATTTTCAGCATTAGTGGGGAGTGCTATTGGATCATTTCAAAGTGTTGACAATTTTCAGAATTGATGCTTGATTTTAAATCATCAAAAATGACTGGGAAATATTTGACTAGTTCTGGATTGCTGAGACACATATTTTTCATTGTAAATGACGTAGCTCTCTCGACTGAGAGATTTCAGTCGGTTAGAATAACATAAAATGTGCCTTGATGGTATAGTTGTGCTTTAAGTAGAAGCAAAGAATTGTTGCTGTGATCTGCCGCTTCGTAGAAAGTAGACATGTTGTCCAGGGTCTCAGATTTCCATCGACCAAATTAAGATGTGTTAGCAACCACCGCTTTTGAGTTTTATTATAATATGAAAAGCCTTTTTTGTGTCATTCACATCTATTGTTAACCCTGGACAGCAGTCAATGTTCAATGCACAAAGGTCTTCAAGCAAATCAGTTGTAGGATTAAAATAGACTCAATGTGTTAAATTATTATTTATTACTACTTTTGCTTTTTTGCATGCAGTGCTTTTTAACTGTTTCTATTGAACTTTTTAGATTAAAAAAATCATTTATAATAATAGTGGCTTCTTATATAGCGCTCAGGTCCGTCACTCAGTGACGCTCATGGCCAAATATGTAGCGCATCAAGCTAAATCAATCACAAGAACCATCTCTGCCCTCACAGGTACCCATTTACCCCTGGGTGATGAGAAGCAATTATAGTTAAGTGTCTTGCTCAAGGACACAAGTGTCACGACCGGGACTCGAACCCACACTCTAATGATCAGAAACACCAGAGCTTGGATCTGGTGCTCTTATCCGCTCGGCCACGTCACGCTATATCACAGCGAGACAATGAATATTATTTTGTTTTAAACATTGTGACCAATATATGAATGAATGGGTGAATGAATATAGAAATATTGATATAAGGCCGGTGTAACTATAGCAACTTGTTTTTGAGAATTAATAGTTTAGGGAGAGGGAACATAAATGTATTTGCTGGATTTCCATGAGAATATTAGTCAACTTCTGGACATATTTTGTTTATTTCTAGGACTGAGAGGGCGCCATCTCTCTGCGAGCCAGTCTATTGAAGACCAGCAGCAGAATGGAATCTACGATTCCCCCATGGAGCAGTTGGGTATAGACACGTCTAGCCTTTCTGAAGGTGATCATCAAGTCTACCTCAACAGTGTCTTACAAGCTCAGATAAACCTACTTGCATCAAAGGTAGAGTTTGTTAATGTAGGATACATTGTAGCTCTTTTTGGTGGTAGGTTAGGTATTCACAAGGATTAAGTTGGCACACCAGTATCTTTTCCTGCCTTCAACAATGGACGTGATTAGAGATCAAATCTGCTGACGGTCAAATGTTCACTGAAGTATCAGCAAAATTATGTGCACCCAAAAAAGAAAAAAGGAAAATAAACAAATAGGTAAGTAGGCCCTAGAAAAAATTATTTATAATATTGTTTTGTGAAAAAAAAAAGTTTGGTCCCTTTATATAAAATAGGCGTTAGAACTATCATTGTACTCGTGTACACTGGGAACCTGACAAGCATAATGGATCCTACCATTGCAGCTAAACCAAGTCCTCCAGCAAGCCCTGTATGTACTACTGTCCCAGGATTTTGACAGCCTGACCATAGCAGACAGACTCCAGCCACTGACCTCGTGCCTGTTTGACCACTGGAAGGCCCTGAACTGTTGGTTGACACCACCATGCCTGTCACTATTCATGGAGAATCTCTGGCTACGTCTGGTGGCAGATTTTGAGCTTGAGGTGGAGGGATTGAAGCTGCTGAAGGAGAAGGCTGACAGGCAGGCGTTGCTGTTATCACAGTCCATAGCGGTAGGTCCCTACAGCCTTTCCAACTCTTACTCTTGTTCTTTATTTTGCACATTGGGTAATTTAATGAAAACTGCAATTATGTCGATTTCCCAATCTCAACTATTTCTGTGTTTTCTTTCATTGCATTATAGTGTGTGGGTGTGTGTTAGCCCTATATAGGACACTTCCTCTGTGCTGTACACAGATACAGAGTCCTAGATATTAGGGCCCGTTTCTGGGGCGGAAAAATTTCAAAGCTTCATAACTCAAATCTTGCCTGCAAGAAGCCACTAATTTCACCAGATTCACATTCCATGGCGGCATACATTTTTCTGCGGTGGGTTTTGGACGTCATATATTCCTCAATATTCTAACATTTTCTTGAAATAATGCAGCTCTCAGCGTAAAAAAATTCTGCAAACTTTAAACACAGTTTATTAAGAAAAACCAAGACACGGACGTTTATGCATGTTCTCACATGTCTGCGTTGGCACTGATTACACATACCGCAAAATGTGCCAAAATGTATCGCATTTTTTGGTCACAGTATCTTGACATGTAAACGCGACGCACGATATGCGCGTCATGCATTCTGCGTTATACACGCGAATGTATGCATACGCACGACAGACAACTGTGAGAAGACGAACAAAACAGGTATTTTTTTCAGTTGAGAGCTGCATTATTTCACGAAAATGACAGATTTATGAGGAATGTATGATGTCAAAAACCCACCGCAGAAAAATGTTTGCTGCCATTGGAATGTGAATCCGGTCAAGTTAGTGGCTTCGTGAAGGTAAGATTTGTGTTATGAAGCTTTGAAAATTATCCGCCCCAGAAATGGACCCTGATATCCAGGATGTCACTGTAGTAAAAAACAAAAGTGAAATGCCGCCAGGGCTAGGGTGTGTGTGTGTTTGTGTGTTTTGTTTGGTGGTATTTTTTGATGGATAGTTTTAGCTTTCAGATTGGCTTGTTTGTTTGTTGGCTCTCTGGTTGTGGGTTTTGTTTATGTTTTTAAACATTTTCTATATATTTTGATATGCATTTGATGTTTATATAGTATTTTATCAGAACAAAAAAAGTTAATGGCCAGACCATAATTCTTTGCATTTATACCATAGGTGCTTTCGGATGGTAAGCAGTTTGCAACAGCTAATTCTATTTTCTCAATATTTTATCAGCATAGTTTTTATTAGGCTCAGATTTAAGATATCGTGTTGTTTTATCTGTTTATTTCATTATTATTTTATTTTTATGTTTTTGTAGCATCTGATTGAGTTTCTTCATGCTAGGGGTGAGGGACTTGGAATTGATCAGCTTGTCAAACCAGCTGTAAGTTGAATAATCCTAAAATAAATATTCACTTGTAATTAATATGTAGCTTTCGTCATGGTGTGATTTCAAATTGTGCTACAGCCCTTTGAGTAACTTAACACAGATGTGTCTGGTTTGGTTTGACTGTAATTTGCCCCACAGTTCCTTGTAGCCTTTGATGTGATAGAGTAGGGGCTTGCCATACTTTTTTCTTGTACATATTTGAATGATGGGACAAGGTTTGGTTATTTCACTCAAAGCAATACATACAGGAACCCAAGGTTAAAAAACAGGTATGTGCTAGACTTGCATGGTCTTTTATTAAACGGCTTTATTAACATATGCACACATACGTTTTTGAGACAACGTTGGTTGCACATACATTGCTTTAATGCGTGAGGGAAACAAACTCCCGCACTTTTACAGGTCCAAATGTTTGAATATGTGTGAGACTTGTGCAGTCTATTATTAATAAAGTTATTAGAATTAACAGCACTTTATGTTTGATGTCTATTAGGAGGTGGTACTGAATATGCTGCAGCTTCACAGCTTATCAAGCAAGAAATTGATTCATCTCTACCAAAAGACATTACTCAGTGTAAGATTTGATCTAGTTCACATACTTTATTCATTTTACAAGGTTTCGGACTATTGCACCCTCCAGCCTCTGAATAGAATAAAACAAAGATGGCTACTCATGGTCAATGTGTAGGCTTGTCACCACCTCAACTCTAAATACAGATAGAATAGGACAAATTTGCTCAAAAGTATCACACAATAATACTAATTGACTTGTGTGTGTGACTATTTGTGCCGTTTGGAATCTCTGCTTCATCGTTGTTGGCTCTTTTCTTACTTCTGTTTACCCCTACCAACCTGTATGACCCTGTAGGAGGTGGAAGCAGACCCAAGTACAGAACCCTTACCCAGGGAAATCCTACAAGCTATGTACCAAGCACTCCACAAGAAGCGCAAGTGTTTCACTGGACATCACATGGTCATGTGGCTTCTAGTGCATTACTACAAGGCTCAAGGTATGTGCGAATGTACCATGGAATCAAGTTACATCCTAACATACAAAGCTTGCAATAGTCACAACATACATTTAATTTGAAAAGATCAAGTTCACCTTGGACTGATTAAGCCTTAGTTTTATGATCTCTTTGTAGTCTTCATCTAGGTACCTGTATCCAAAGCTTAGAAAGGCTTTTCCCAAAAGAACTTTGGAATTTCCTCATTGGCTATTTGTTGAAAAATGACCTATGTGGTATAACTTCTTGGTGGTTCGTTACTATGCAGTGATTTGCCAAAGTTTACTTACAATTATTCTGGTTTGTTTGAGCAGAGAGGCCAACAAGCAAGAGAAGCAAGTACAAGAGGAAGGCTAAGATGATCGGTCAGAAACTCTTGGATATGAACTTTATCCAGCATGTCTCATCTCGAAGCAGAGGAACAAAGGGTAAGGCAAAGGCAATTTTCTCATGAAACTTATGTAGCAAAATGAAACTTTACCAAATTATAAAGGAAATATTGCACAAATATTGGTTTCATTTGAGTGCATTGCTGCAGAATATAATTACGAGGTGAAATCTGGCCTTTTTATTTCACAAGGCGAAGTCGAGGGAAATGGAATAGCCAGATTTCACCGATTACATTCTGCTATATTGCACGAATGAAATGCATTTAACATTTGTTTTGAATAACACACATAGATCTTTGTCATTTGATGATTTTTTTGTTTTCACAATAAACACAAAATAGACACAATAACTCGTCCTGCCCTAACTCTGAAAAATTGTTTTAAAAAACTTCTAAACACCGTGGACAAGTCCATGTAGACACCACCCTGGTTCACAGTGACACAACCTTGTTTAGTAGGGACGGATGGGCGGGAATTATTATTTTGGAAACGACTTTGTAAAGCTTTGCTTCGTAGTGTCCCAAGTGTCCTATATTTATCAATATAGGTCTCTTATAGGCAATTTTTGAGCACTACTCGTCGTCACAGCAGTAAATACATGGTAAAATAAAGTATGACACATGACATGTGTTGCACCAATCAAGCAACAGGGATCTATGTGTGCGATGCATAAAAGAAGTTATTTCATTGTGAATATGCCTTCAAGAAATGTGTTTAGTGATTTAGGTAACTCTACCCTTTGTTTTCAAAAATGTGTAAATTTCATTTAATTATTGTCCCTTTAGATATTCTATCAGATGAATTTGTTGACCTCTCCTCGGATGCCAGTGTAACAGACAGTACTCCTTTCCCACCGGTCACAATCCATAGTCTACCCACCACTTCTATCCACCGTTGCCAAGACATCAATAATGACAGCTCAGAAGATAACCTGGAGTCATCAACAAGTCAACAGAAGAGGCGGCGCTCCAAGAGACGGATTTCAGACTTCTACTCGGAGGAGATTGAGACAAGTGACGACAGCTCAACGTCCCGATCAGACTACGTTGTCAGGAAGACAGTCACTCTGAAGGTTGATGTTCATGTCTCCGCTGAGGCTAATTCAGATGGTGCTCCATCAATACCCAATGAGCAGGAACCTGCCTCCTCATTCAGTAAGAAGGGACAGAATCACCAAGAATCTGAAGGAGACATGAATTCCAGCGATGATCAAGGGATATCCCAAAGCTCAACAAAAGCACCTCCTCTCTCAGAAGGTCAGCCAACAGCCACCTCATCAAGCTCTAATATTAGGGAGTCCTCTTCCTCCCATTTTGGCAGGGCAGCCAAGGTGTCAGAATCCAAACACCTCTTCTTTACAGACTCCAACCACTTCTACTACTTCTGTGATATCGACGACCAGTTGTTCTATAGCGTGTCTGGAGATTTTTTGAGATCCAGTGAAAGCAAAGCTCCAGATGGCTCTTCAAGAAAATCTGACAAGCATCGACCCCACCTCAAATGTCCTCACATTAAAGCAGAATTCATCCTTGCCATTCTTCTCTGCAGAAGAAGGACAAGCCGTGTGGCTAAAGATTTTACTCGTTCCATTCCCACCGAGTTCTGGAAGGAAGACAGAAGGACTCCTTGCTGTATGTGTTTCCAGTGAATTAGCTTCAACTCTAAAGGTAACTCAACTGTTTTAGGGTGGTGTTCCAGGATTCCACACAGTAGGGCATCAAGCTTTGTTTTCACAGCAAGTTTTCACACTGTGTCATTTACTGTGCATCATCCTCCCCCCAGACCCTCAAACTGTAATGTACATGGAAGCTTTAGAGGCATATTTGAATAATATTTTAGATGTGCCCACTTCTACGTATCACACTGCCCAAAGTGCTTTACGATCTATTTTCCTCTAAGCCTTGTTCACGAATTTTGACTGCTTATCTTTGACCTTTGGGCCATTGTGAAACTTGTTTTTTTTTAAAAGATGTTTTGAAAGTAGAATATAATGATCCACACAGTGATCGACAGTTGCACAAAAAATTGCAAAAATTGTTTCTGTGACACTCACTGTTGATTTCTGTTTGTAATGTGAACACAAACAGTAAATATACATGTATGTACGTCTTCTTTTTAAGTATAATTGCATCATCAAAGAACAAAAAATTTGTGGATGATCTGAAAGTTTTGAACTTTTTATGTAGGAGGATTTTTTATTTAATTTTAAACATTTTTACGCAATTGTTTTAAAATGTTTATAAAGATTTTAACTTGTTTGTTTTATAACCTGGGCCATACTTTAAAGAGCTACTTAAGCAGAAAAACATTGCATAAAAAAATGTCTGTTAAGCAAAACTAGGCAGGGACCCACTCACAAACTGTGCAAATATCTTGGCATTTTTGGCTGGTAACCATTTTCCAGTAAGCAAAATTGTTTGATACTTAGTATAAAAAACAAATCTATTGCATCTTATTTAATTGTTGTTTTGGGTTTTTTTTTTCTCAATTGTTTAGACCTCAAAAAGTGTCTTTAAATATGTGCAATTTTGATGATAATATAATATAATTAGGTTGAATTTTTTGATGGCATAAGTGATTTTATGTAACTGAACTAGGCCAGATGGTCGCTGTATTGGCAGATATTGCATTTATTATGTGTTGATCATAGAGACACAGGTGATGTTTTTTATGGTGCAACATTTGTTTTTATATGCGAACGTTCATTTAATTCCTCCTGTATTCGAGATGTATATCAAAGATGTAACCTTATTAAAGTGTTTATTATGTAGGTGCCCTTGTTTGCGAAGAAACGACACGTACACCACAAATTTGTTTTAAAATTATTTCTGCTGCACCTTCCTTCGGTTAACCGAAAATACATTGTGTTGATGAGGTCATACAAAAAAATTATTCCGGCAAATTCCGGCGAAGATTACTCCTTGAGGGAAGCCGTCATAGCCCGTTCAATGTCTGTTATCAATGTTTGTTTATCAATTAACTATGCTTAGAAAGTTAACATACATAAAATGATGTCGACTGAATTTATATTTTCAAATTATTTACAAATTATCTAAGAATGTATTAGTACAAGGAAAAAAATACATATATTTAGGAAACACTTTTGTAAACATTACAATAAAGAGTACTATTATGATAAAATAAGTAAACTCACATCAATGTGTCTAATGGTTTCTTTATTATTGTAAGTTGTATGAAACGGTTGGTCGAAGTATTTCTCCGATAAGGTTTTGTTTGTTTGTTTGTTGTTTTGGGGGGCAGATTTTTTTTGTTTTTTGTTTGCTTGCTCGCTCGCTCGCTCGCTCGCTCGTTTGTTTGTTTGTATGTTTGTATTGGTTTTTTATTTTATTTTTTTAATTATGTGTTTTGAAGATTTTTCTTTGTGGGGGGGGTTTTCTTTTTCCTTCTCCCCTCTACCCCCCCCCCCCCTCCCCCTCCCCATCTCTCCCTAGCAAGGTGACAACATTATAAGAAGGTCAAAGAAGGTTCCAGGACATGTGAAGATCCAACTCGTCTTTGTTGCATCATTTAGATAAATATATCCTAATTAAGCTATGGGGTCGACACGCATGAACCTACTTGCATCCGTAACACACCATCTATGTGCAACTCATGCAGCAAAGCAAATTCCAAATTAAAATCGTGCATGCCTTGTGTAATTCTGTCTTTCCCGTAGTAATGGTATGGGACTGGATTGCCAATGGTGTCGATCGGGAACGGCCAAAATCCAAACAACTCCACAGAACCACAAACCGATAAAGCCAATGACGTCAGATAAAAACCTAGACGGGGAGAATGTTAGAAAGGACAAAAGACGATGGTCAAGCGTTTGAACATCATTTTTGATGACATTTTATTGACGAAGTAAGAGACTCGGGGAAACTGTTCTTCATATCGCATTGTCAACTTATGGGAAGTAAGGTTGATGGGATTGGTTGTTGGGGTTAGTATAAATGTTTAACATGGTTCTTTTGCTTGACAGAGAAATTAAAAATGATGTGGTAGTAATAATTATTGGCCAGTCGCTACAAGGTTAATAAAGGTAAACTTCGGTTGTATTATTTGTTCACTATCTCCCCATCCCACTCTACGTTCCCTTTTCATAGAAAGTACTATATTAGGCATTTTTCTTGGTAATGGGGGGGGGGGGGGTGTATATAAAGCATGGTTGGAATAGGGGCACTGTAAAGGCTTATGTCGGCAGTAGCTTAATGATTTGACAGCCATATAAAAACTCTGAGATCTAGCATTGTTGGGCCTACCTGTTGTCATGCGATCTTTCAGCCCCATCTCGGCCCATAATCCAGCCATAGCTCTGAAATGGTCAGGATTGATGATCAACATCTCTACGGGGGCGGATCTGCTAGTTTGTAGAAGTTTCAAGGCGGTCACACTTTGCATATACCCAGATGACATGCCGTATAACGGGACAAGAAGTCGGCCATATTTCTTCATATCATGGAGAAACTTTGACCTTTGCCCCTGATCCAGCAACCGCTTGTATCTGACGGTTGAAATTGTAATGTTTGTTGTTACATACAGAGATAAACAAAAACATTTTTCGTCTGAAAAATTTGCAGTAAATATTTCCTTACTTTGTGGCAATTACTGTATTAGGGTTGATTGAAGTAACGCTAGTCTTAGTTCCAGCATCCTCTTCGTATTCCCCCAACGGTGGTGTGTTGCATCTAAATATTTTTTTCGAAAGAGACATACAGAAAAGCAGTATTAATAATTGCATTGAAATGAACGCGATGATGTATTCTCTATCAGTATACTTTACAAATTAGACAAAGTAAATCAAAATAATTATTTTAAAAAGTGAAGAAATGCAATATCAATTCTGAAGATAATTATTTCCATAATATGCTGCTAAATGTTGTTTTTACTTATCAACAGGACCGAAAGTCAATAAGATACGATCTAATTACCGGAACACGAAATCAGCACTGTTTATTTCTGTACCACATCGGCTATTGGTGAGAATTCCTCCATTTCCCACCACAATACATCTCTGTGGTGTGTCATTTGCGAACGGGGATTGCTAAAAAGAATCAAAGCAATATGCACACCACACAAGTGAGCAAATAATGGATTTTTTTAAAGTTATAAAGACGATAGAGTGCACCAATGCCAGATACGATCCAAATTAGCAACTTAAAAATGGGGCTAACTCCATTGCATGCTGAGGGAGCAAATTCAAGAGAGTACCGCAGTTATTGCCTCCTAATAAACATGTTACGAGTCGGTCAGAGTAATCCAATGTGTCATTGTGCTCTAAGCAGTTTGAAAGTTTGTATGTTGAGTTTGATTTATCCTGTGGTATGCGGATCTCGTCTTTTATTAAAAAAGGCAAAGGATACCTTTGGTTTTTGGAACCCTTCCGTTGTTTTTTGATAATATAGGACCTAAGGCCTACAATAAAACTACCCTGTGAAAATTTCATTTCAAAAGATGGTCGCGTTTTGAGTGATTACCAATCGTAAACTTTCCCTTTACATCATACTACTACTCAAACTTGAAACAAAAGCATGTATAACACATTTTCACGTACAAAATAATCAACAATCAACATCCAACTCACCTGTTTCCATTCGCGCTACTAAACTTTCCCTTTACATCATACTACTACTCAAACTTGAAACAAAAGCATGTATAACACATTTTCACGTACAAAATAATCAACAATCAACATCCAACTCACCTGTTTCCATTCGCGCTACTAAAACTCAAAACATTCATGTTTTGACTTTTAACTCCGTCTTACATGCCTATCATAATGTTAACCAGTGGAGTGGAAAAATATATAATTGGACTGAATTGAATTGTAAGAGCTTTGAGATTCAATAACCGTTGGGATCTTGTCTCACGCCGTCTCCATCATCAGAAAAACGTGACTAAGAATTCCCGCCGTGCAGCCCCCACCCTCCACCCCACTCTCCACACCGCCATAGTTGCATTCGGGTTTACTGACAGGGGGGGGGGGGATCAGTAAAATTAATTTACCTCTGGCAGTGAAGTGTATACATCTTTCGTCAGTTCACGTGATGCGTTAGTGATAGCAAATTTAATTTTCTGTCCAATCTTGGCAAAACTTTTCGTCATCACAGCGAACTCTTTTGCGTCCAGGACGCTGTTGAGCTTCTTCCTGCGGACTCGTCAAGACAAGACAAGACAGTAGTTTTATTAATTCGTCAACCCCGATAAAAGATCGAGACCTAAAGGTCTGGTTACATTCACATCCCAACCACCCCCTCGGCCGCTGCATCTCAGCTGCCACAAAACTGTCTCTCCCGCAAAGAGACATCCTCAGCTGTTTGTTGGGCTCTCGTTAATGTTTTTTGAAGAAGAAATTCATGAACATTATTTCAGAACCAAACAACACTCACCGGATACCAGTTTTCCGTGTTTCGTTGGATACCCACACACGCGAGAATCCTTTCATAACCTTGTCAATATAGCGTAGTGATGAGGTATCAATGCCTGCCCGTGCTGTCACAAAAAGGGCAAGTATAGCATCCGTTTCAGACGCAGGTCTTGCTTCTTTAAGATTTGGCATATCATGTATTGCAGGAAATCTATTGAAAAATGAAATTGTTCAAAACAAAAATCCGTTGTTCATGTACTGATGACCGACCGATGTTGGCCTACTAAATGAAATTTTGGGATGGTTGTGTGTAATAATGAATATCACATCCACTTTGATTCAAAAGAAACGGAAGATAATAAGCACACTGAAATATAATCTATTTAGCACGCTGCCAATTATTTTGCCAGGCCTACCTCAATGTTCCACGTGTTAGGTGTTCATTTACAGGAGGGACAGTCAGCGTAGATTCATAAGTTACCAATTTCAATGTTGACTGCAGAACACTCAGAAATTTGACAAAGCATGCACCCACGATCACCACCGCAAAGATCGTCCTGAAATTATGGTGTCCCATCAGTCCGTCGGTTTGGTTTGGGTGACTGGTTTGGACCAATAAAGGCAATTAAGTCTAGTGCTGGTTTTTCTTTCATTCGAACGACTCAAACAAACAAGGCGGGAAGAAATAATACGGTACTCATTCACTTGAGTGATTAACGATGTTACTCCTAGCTCAGATGCTAATTCATGAATGAAGCATGATCCAAATAAATCTATAATGTATCATAATACGCACATGTGGCACCCCTTGAACAGCAACCCTATCATCGCAATGACTAGTATTAAAAATAATGAAGGCCTAATGTTTGCACAAAATGCTCAAAGGTCAGTTTCGTTGTTTGAACTTGGCTAGACTTGCCATAAGGTCGCTAGATTATACTATCATGAGAGAAAGGACCACCAAAAGTTTACCAACTTAAAAACGTCAACCGACAGGAGATCGGTATGGAGGAAAATCACTGATGGGTCGAAGGACAGCTGCGGTAACGGTAGCTTTTATAGTCACGTCCCTTAGACATAACAACTTCTTTGTCAAAGAGATTCAGTGTAACTGGTGGACCAATGATTTGAACCAATCTTCCTCCTTGGCCTTATAAAGGTAATCTGTTATAATAGTCTATCTCATATTCTGTATAAGCTAGCGATGTTCTTATTAATTTAATCAATTTTATGGCCGAGTAGACATCGTAGATACCGGTTAAATAACTCCTATTAATAAATAATTCAAGTCAAAAACTGCTTATCTAGGGCCTATATGATGTATGAAAATTGTTGACTTTATTTGTTCATTATTTCATTTCATCACAGCCTACAAAAGAAAGATCACATTTTCTTTTGTGCTGGTAACTCCTTGAGTCGGGCTACGTCCCGTAGCCTTAGATCTCAAGGGTCTTTCTCAGGATTCTCGCTGTTCCCAAAAGTGCTGCCTTCTGTAACAGATCTACCCTCACAGTTGTACCTATTTCATCTAGATGTTTCCCCAGTGCTTTCGGAATGGTGCCAAGTGCTCCAACCACCACAGGGACTACTTTCACTTTCACCTGCCAAATCTTACGAATTGTTCCCTGGCCAGGTCTTGGTACTTTTGGATCTTGTCTAACTCCTTCGAAGCTACCCTTATGTCACCTGGCACTGCTATGTCAATGAGATGACACATCTTCGTCGTCTTATCTAAGACTACAACATCCGGACACCTATGTTCTATAACATGATCAGTCTGAATGTTAAAGTCCCAGAGGATCTTGACCTGGTCGGTCTCTATAACTTTCTCCGGGACATGTTCGTACCATTTCGCAGTGACGTGGACACCATACTTCTTACACAAATCCCAGTGGATCACCTTGGCCAACTTGTCATGTCTTCCTTTGTACTCCGTCTGGGCCATCTTACTACATTCGCTGACAATATGAAAGTCTCTTCAGCCTTACACATAGGAGAGACGTTTGCTTTCTCTATCCTTGCCTTCATTACATTTGTCCTTAGCGATTGGTCTTGCGCCGCAGTAATCAAGCCCTCGGTTTCCTTCTTCAGCTCTCCGCTCCTTAACCAATTCCAGGACTTGGCGCCCGCCACTTCCTTCAGTGCATCTCAAGAATCGGCCATGGAGCGGTTTATTCCTCCAATCCTGTTGCCTTTCCCCTTTGGTTTTTGGAACCCTTCCGTTGTTTTTTGATAATATAGGACCTAAGGCCTACAATAAAACTACCCTGTGAAAATTTCATTTCAAAAGATGGTCGCGTTTTGAGTGATTACCAATCGTAAACTTTCCCTTTACATCATACTACTACTCAAACTTGAAACAAAAGCATGTATAACACATTTTCACGTACAAAATAATCAACAATCAACATCCAACTCACCTGTTTCCATTCGCGCTACTAAACTTTCCCTTTACATCATACTACTACTCAAACTTGAAACAAAAGCATGTATAACACATTTTCACGTACAAAATAATCAACAATCAACATCCAACTCACCTGTTTCCATTCGCGCTACTAAAACTCAAAACATTCATGTTTTGACTTTTAACTCCGTCTTACATGCCTATCATAATGTTAACCAGTGGAGTGGAAAAATATATAATTGGACTGAATTGAATTGTAAGAGCTTTGAGATTCAATAACCGTTGGGATCTTGTCTCACGCCGTCTCCATCATCAGAAAAACGTGACTAAGAATTCCCGCCGTGCAGCCCCCACCCTCCACCCCACTCTCCACACCGCCATAGTTGCATTCGGGTTTACTGACAGGGGGGGGGGGGGATCAGTAAAATTAATTTACCTCTGGCAGTGAAGTGTATACATCTTTCGTCAGTTCACGTGATGCGTTAGTGATAGCAAATTTAATTTTCTGTCCAATCTTGGCAAAACTTTTCGTCATCACAGCGAACTCTTTTGCGTCCAGGACGCTGTTGAGCTTCTTCCTGCGGACTCGTCAAGACAAGACAAGACAGTAGTTTTATTAATTCGTCAACCCCGATAAAAGATCGAGACCTAAAGGTCTGGTTACATTCACATCCCAACCACCCCCTCGGCCGCTGCATCTCAGCTGCCACAAAACTGTCTCTCCCGCAAAGAGACATCCTCAGCTGTTTGTTGGGCTCTCGTTAATGTTTTTTGAAGAAGAAATTCATGAACATTATTTCAGAACCAAACAACACTCACCGGATACCAGTTTTCCGTGTTTCGTTGGATACCCACACACGCGAGAATCCTTTCATAACCTTGTCAATATAGCGTAGTGATGAGGTATCAATGCCTGCCCGTGCTGTCACAAAAAGGGCAAGTATAGCATCCGTTTCAGACGCAGGTCTTGCTTCTTTAAGATTTGGCATATCATGTATTGCAGGAAATCTATTGAAAAATGAAATTGTTCAAAACAAAAATCCGTTGTTCATGTACTGATGACCGACCGATGTTGGCCTACTAAATGAAATTTTGGGATGGTTGTGTGTAATAATGAATATCACATCCACTTTGATTCAAAAGAAACGGAAGATAATAAGCACACTGAAATATAATCTATTTAGCACGCTGCCAATTATTTTGCCAGGCCTACCTCAATGTTCCACGTGTTAGGTGTTCATTTACAGGAGGGACAGTCAGCGTAGATTCATAAGTTACCAATTTCAATGTTGACTGCAGAACACTCAGAAATTTGACAAAGCATGCACCCACGATCACCACCGCAAAGATCGTCCTGAAATTATGGTGTCCCATCAGTCCGTCGGTTTGGTTTGGGTGACTGGTTTGGACCAATAAAGGCAATTAAGTCTAGTGCTGGTTTTTCTTTCATTCGAACGACTCAAACAAACAAGGCGGGAAGAAATAATACGGTACTCATTCACTTGAGTGATTAACGATGTTACTCCTAGCTCAGATGCTAATTCATGAATGAAGCATGATCCAAATAAATCTATAATGTATCATAATACGCACATGTGGCACCCCTTGAACAGCAACCCTATCATCGCAATGACTAGTATTAAAAATAATGAAGGCCTAATGTTTGCACAAAATGCTCAAAGGTCAGTTTCGTTGTTTGAACTTGGCTAGACTTGCCATAAGGTCGCTAGATTATACTATCATGAGAGAAAGGACCACCAAAAGTTTACCAACTTAAAAACGTCAACCGACAGGAGATCGGTATGGAGGAAAATCACTGATGGGTCGAAGGACAGCTGCGGTAACGGTAGCTTTTATAGTCACGTCCCTTAGACATAACAACTTCTTTGTCAAAGAGATTCAGTGTAACTGGTGGACCAATGATTTGAACCAATCTTCCTCCTTGGCCTTATAAAGGTAATCTGTTATAATAGTCTATCTCATATTCTGTATAAGCTAGCGATGTTCTTATTAATTTAATCAATTTTATGGCCGAGTAGACATCGTAGATACCGGTTAAATAACTCCTATTAATAAATAATTCAAGTCAAAAACTGCTTATCTAGGGCCTATATGATGTATGAAAATTGTTGACTTTATTTGTTCATTATTTCATTTCATCACAGCCTACAAAAGAAAGATCACATTTTCTTTTGTGCTGGTAACTCCTTGAGTCGGGCTACGTCCCGTAGCCTTAGATCTCAAGGGTCTTTCTCAGGATTCTCGCTGTTCCCAAAAGTGCTGCCTTCTGTAACAGATCTACCCTCACAGTTGTACCTATTTCATCTAGATGTTTCCCCAGTGCTTTCGGAATGGTGCCAAGTGCTCCAACCACCACAGGGACTACTTTCACTTTCACCTGCCAAATCTTACGAATTGTTCCCTGGCCAGGTCTTGGTACTTTTGGATCTTGTCTAACTCCTTCGAAGCTACCCTTATGTCACCTGGCACTGCTATGTCAATGAGATGACACATCTTCGTCGTCTTATCTAAGACTACAACATCCGGACACCTATGTTCTATAACATGATCAGTCTGAATGTTAAAGTCCCAGAGGATCTTGACCTGGTCGGTCTCTATAACTTTCTCCGGGACATGTTCGTACCATTTCGCAGTGACGTGGACACCATACTTCTTACACAAATCCCAGTGGATCACCTTGGCCAACTTGTCATGTCTTCCTTTGTACTCCGTCTGGGCCATCTTACTACATTCGCTGACAATATGAAAGTCTCTTCAGCCTTACACATAGGAGAGACGTTTGCTTTCTCTATCCTTGCCTTCATTACATTTGTCCTTAGCGATTGGTCTTGCGCCGCAGTAATCAAGCCCTCGGTTTCCTTCTTCAGCTCTCCGCTCCTTAACCAATTCCAGGACTTGGCGCCCGCCACTTCCTTCAGTGCATCTCAAGAATCGGCCATGGAGCGGTTTATTCCTCCAATCCTGTTGCCTTTCCTCTTTCATTACCCTTTTGTACTCCTTTGGCCCAACTTCGTCTGTCCTCGTATATCTTTGCGCAGCTTTCAACAACCTCTCCTCGGACCTCCCGACATGACATTGCAAACTCCTGCGTTCGATGTTAACGCTGTCCGCCACGCTCAGCAATCCCCTTCCGCCCTCTGACCTCGGAAGATAGAGTCAACTAACATTTGACCGCGGATGAAGCATGCCATGCATGGTCATTAGTTTTCTTGTCCTCCTATCAGTGACATCTAGATCTTGTTTAGTCCACTCGATAATACCCCCACTGTACCTCATCAAAGACACGGCCCAGGTGTTAATCGCCTTTATCATGTTACCCCCGTTCAGTTTAGACTTCAAACATTTCTTTACCCGTCTGATGTATTCTGCCTTCAGCCTTACCTTTGACTCCTCGTGAAGGACATGGTCCGAGTATGATTCAAGTACACCAAGATACCGATAACTCTCCTCCTCACCCAAAGCCCTCATCTGTGCACCATCTGGCAGAGCAATGCCATCGGAATGTACCCTCTTTCCCCTCTTCATGGTCATTGAAGCACATTTCTCCAGGCCGAACTGCAGCCCGATGTCATCGCTGAAAATTCTGACGGTCTGCACCAAGGAATCTATCTCTGCTTCATTCTTTGCAAACAACTTCAAATCGTCCATAAAAAGCAGATGGTTGATCTTACATCCGTCCTTCTTCAGTACATAACCTGCACTCATCTTCCTCAGAATCATCGACAGTGGCATCAGTGCAAGGACAAACAGCAGCGGAGACAGAGAGTCACCTTGGAAAATACCTCTTCTTATCCATACCTTGCCCAGACCTTCGTTGTTGGCTGTCAGATTTGTCCGCCACGTCTTCATGCTCTCACCTAGAAGACATTTTACTGCATCAGCCACTCCAACCATATCCAGACATTCCATTATCCATGTATGCGATACCATGTCATACGCCTTCTTGTAGTCGATCCACGCCATTGCCAAATTAGTCTTTCTGCTCCTGCAGTCCTTCAGTACAGCCTTATCGCCCCCCCCCTAATAAAAGTCCCAAAAATTAATATATAAAAAAAAGATCCACCAACTATTTGAAATAATGTGGGAAAATGGACCAAATTGCTTGAATTCGGGCCTTAAATTTCAAAAAATTGCCAATTCCTCCTTTCGCGACGGGCGGCGCTAAAGTTGACAACTTTATTTCTATTTTAAAATTTGTTAACATTTTTAATAGGGGCCTTTTCCACATAAACAAATCATATAAAAGTGCCTGTGGATTTTGTTCTCAGAACTCGGGAAAGTATAGGGCTGCGTTCTTAATTAATACACATCGGTGTAAGGGTTAGAAACACTATACATGGCTGCTCCTACAAATACACTGTGAGCTTGACCCCATACCCACTTCCTTAGAGGAGTTCAATGATGTACTCGCTCCCCATCACAGGTCTGGTAAAAACTGGCTATCTCCATATGTAGCCTCAATTAACATTACGTACGCATATCTACGAAAGCCCAATCGTGCCACTGAAGTATATATTATCAGCGGGAACTAATCCGTTATAACGAATTAATAATTCGTTATAACGAATTATGAATTCGTTCAAACAAATTATGAATTCGTTCAAACGAATTAGTAATTCGTTCAAACGAATTAGTAATTCGTTCAAACGAATTGTAATTCGTTCAAACGAATTATTAATTCGTTACAACGAATTATTAATTCGTTATAACGGATTAGTTCCCGCTGATAATAATACTTCAGTGGCACGATTGGGCTTTCGTACATATCAAACCACTGTTGAAAAAACAAACTTATAAGCATATGTTGATCGACGGTGTCGAAAGCAGCACTGAGGTATAATAAAGCAAGTGCTATAATTTTGCCTCCATCCATTTCATTCAAGATGTCGTTTCTACACGAAGCAAGGCAGCGTCGTGACTGTGGTTTTTCACTGTATATAGGCAGCGCGGGGTCCGTAACGGCATGGAAAGCTACATTAGAAATGACTGACAGTATTATTAGGCCTATTTGATTTGATACAATTCTTTCAAAAAAGTTTCCCAGAAGTGTCATAATGGCCACAGGACGATATTTTAATTCGTATTTTCTTTATGAATGGCCCAGGATCAAATTTCGGTTCACGTCTTTGGAATAGGATAGAAACATCTTCTTTTGAGTCGATCTGTTGCCATCATCACTCAAAGACTCGCGTCCGTACGGCTCTGATGACTCGGGGTGCATGCACCACACTAGATAGGCTAATACAAAAAAATTTGAATTGTAAAGTTTTTGGGGTCATGCAATTAATAGATGGTGTAATTATACGAATCTATAACAACCTTGGGGTTCTGTGCTTCTTCTTTTGAGGAGACCTGATAAAATTTAGGCGTTAGAGTTGGCCCTATTTTGACTTGCAGTGGGAAGTGGATACAGTGCTTCACGAAAACTGGCAGCAAGTCGGTTTTGGAAAAAGCACATTCCGGGGTAGTTAGCAAAAATTCCAAACGGCTGACCTGCCAAAAATAAAGAATTCTGAAGTTTAGTTGTCCAAAAAATTAAACGATGTTTTTAGTATTTTTGAATATTTTATAATAATTGGTTCCTGAATCCTATGGGAGTTTATTATTAGTGTGGTGCACCCCTCGTGTTTCTGAAGAACGCCCCCAATAGTTCAAAATGAAGCAAAAGTAGTCGAATACCCATTCAGGTCACATTATCGGCAAGATTTACCGTTAAGACGACTGGGTGCCGGATAAGTGCGCGAAATGTGCAATTTTTCGGTCGGTCCCTCGCTCTGCTCTCTGTGCTTGAACTTAACTCTGCCAAAGCTCTGGCCCTGGCATCCATGTGTCTGGAGTACGGCTGAGTGATCAAACATGATCAAACTAGCACAGGCAATTGGCGGTAGCAGTAGCACTACACTAGCAGTGGCACTATAGCAGAGTAGGGTATCTATTTTTATCTGTCTCTATCGTTCAGTAGTCCATTATTTAGTAATTATTACATTTTGTCGACTGGTGAAATTGCAGCTCGATTAGAGATATTACTCGGCATGTACACAGAATTTAGGGTGGATTTGCCGTATGGATTACCTTGCATTTATCTTCGTAAATGGTAGTTGCCACTTAAAGGCACTGTACACATTTAGTAATTACTTGGTAACGAGCACAGGAGAGCTGTTGCTAGTATAAAACATTGTGAGAAACGACTCCCTCTGAAGTAACGTAGTTTTTGAGAAAGAGGTAATTTCTCACTCAAATAATAAAAGACTTTTATTCCTACATGTATCTGAAAGCACACTAATTTGTACAATAAGGGTGTTTTTTTCTTTCATCATTTTCTTGCAACTTCAATGACCAATTGAGCCCAAATTTTCACAGGCTTGTTATTTTATGCATATATGTTGGGATACACCAAGTGAGAATACTGGTCTTTGACAATTACAAAACGTGTTCAGTGCCTTTAACATACCACTCATGGAGGGTGTTGATGTCCTGCTGTAGGGCCGCTGCGTCTACAGTATTATTTACAACTTGGTATTCTTTTGTGTCGTCTGCGAACAGCTTACTTTCAGAGTTGATTGTTGCCGGGAGGTCATTGATGAAGATGACAAACACCCGGGTGTCGGTTTTGGATGTTTAAACAAATAACCTTATAAAATGATATTTCAAAATCAAACAATAATTGTGCGGCTTCCTCCGAATTATTTTCCTTGATACTGAGCGTGGCCATTTTCATCTTCCTTTACTGTGCAGAAACCTCCTCTGGAGTGTACTCGCACATTTTGGAATGATCCCAACCATGCCATACATATCACAACCTCGTGCGGAGCGGATACGTATAAACGTATAGCAACCGTTGAAATGTTCGCACCCTCGCTCTTTTTGAAATTTTTACTTTGTGTCGTACTAGCACCCGCACCCCATTTGGTGAGATATAATAATGGGCAACTAAACATTTGAGCATTTTGTTTGTAATCCTTTTTGCAAATATGGCAGATATAGGCATTTTGTTTGGGAAGAAGAAAGGGGGGGGGGGAGGTTGGAATGGCCGAGGGCACTTTGGCCTTAGGGCATACTTTTTTTCTGAGGAAGTTTTTCTTTTCTTTTGTCGGTGACATTTTCGAAGAGTTGATGGTACTACAGATCTGATACTTCATTCTAGTAAGGAGAAGGTAGACCTACCTTTGCGAGGGGCACCTTTATTGAGGAGAATTTGAATGTGTACTGGAACATTTCAAGGGGTACCAGGGACATTGGGGCATTTTCCGTTGTAATTGTTGCCTGCTGTGATCTATCAAGCCTGCATGTATATTGTGTACAGTACAATGTACATTGTTTAGTAAACATATACAGTACATTCCATGATGTCGTCCTTTCAAAGTTTGTGCTTTATTTTCATTGTCTCTATCATTGTATCAAGCTGCAATTTACATTATGTGTCCCACTCCTACTTCTAATTGTTGACTCTTTCAATTGAGATAGATCATGTGGTTCCTTCAGCGGCTTGTAGTTACAACATTTCGAACCCTCAGCACTTCATCCCGGCTCCATAATGAGGTACGAGTGAGGTTTGCTCCAAGTCCAACTGGTCATCTTCATCTTGGAGGCCTCCGCACTGCTCTCTACAACTACATCTTTGCTAAGGCCCATGGTGGACGTTTTATTTTGAGGATTGAAGACACAGATCAGGTGAGATATCTTGGTATTTGATTGAACTCAAGACTTGGACAGACTCGGGTCTAAGGCTAAGAAATGGAGGTCTAAGAAACATAGACCAGATGGTCTGAGAATAAGACAAAGACATAAAGGTATGAGGTTAAGACAAAACCTTTAAGTCTAACACCCAGAAAATAACTCATCCAGGCATTTTTATCTCATAAAAAAAATAAAAAAAATAGAACTGAGACTAATCTTGATCCAAAGGCTTGTGATGGAAACAACACTTGAAGATGTAGCTACATGTTCTTTAAGGATAAACAAGGCCTAGAAAATCAAAGTTTAGTAGAACCAAGATCCAACAGGTCTTAAAACCAGGGCCTAAATGCAGAGGTCTTTTGTTACAACAGGTCTGAAAACCAAGGCCTAGATATGGAGGTCTTTGCTACAACAGGTCTTAAAACCAAGGCCTAGATACAGAGGTCTTTTGTTACAACAGGTCTGAAAACCAAGGCCTAAATACGGAGGTCTTTGCTACAACAGGTCTTAAAACCAAGGCCTAGATACAGAGGTCTTTTGTTACAACAGGTCTGAAAACCAAGGCCTAGATACGGAGGTCTTTGCTACAACAGGTCTTAAAACCAAGGCCTAGATACAGAGGTCTTTTGTTACAACAGGTCTGAAAACCAAGGCCTAGATACGGAGGTCTTTGCTACAACAGGTCTTAAAACCAAGGCCTAGATACAGAGGTCTTTTGTTACAACAGGTCTGAAAACCAAGGCCTAAATACGGAGGTCTTTGCTACAACAGGTCTTAAAACCAAGGCCTAGATACAGAGGTCTTTTGTTACAACAGGTCTGAAAACCAAGGCCTAGATACGGAGGTCTTTGCTACAACAGGTCTTAAAACCAAGGCCTAGATACAGAGGTCTTTTGTTACAACAGGTCTGAAAACCAAGGCCTAGATACGGAGGTCTTTGCTACAACAGGTCTTAAAACCAAGGCCTAGATACAGAGGTCTTTTGTTAAAACAGGTCTGAAAACCAAGGCCTAGATACGGAGGTCTTTGCTTCATACAATCTTAAAACCAAGGCCTAGATACGGAGGTCTTTGCTACAACAGGTCTTAAACAAGGGCCTAGATACAGAGGTCTTTTGTTACACCAGGTCTGAAAACAAGGCCTAGATTTAGAGGTCTTTGCTACAACAGGTCTTAAAACTAAGGCCGTGATAAAGAGTTCTTTGCTACAACAGGTCTTAAAACCAAGGCCTAGATATAGAAGTCTTTGCTAAAACAGGTCTTAAAACCAAGGCCGTGATAAAGAGTTCTTTGCTACAATAGGTCTTAAAACCAAGGCCTAGATACAAAGGCCTTTGTTCCCTCTGAGACAGAAACTTAAACCTTCAGACCTAAGACCAGTGACCATTTTCACAAAGAGCTAAGATTGATATTAACTGTGTATCAATCTTAATTGCTTAGCAAAGTGTGTTGTCAAAATACAAATCACTATAAAGGTGATAATTATTAACAACTCATCTTAAGATGAATCTTAGTGCTTTGTAAAATCAATCCCAGCATGGATACATCTGCAGATCTTGGTCAAAGATGTAGACCAAGAAATTTCCATACAAAGGTCTTACACCGAGCCTACGATCACAGCTTCTTTTTGTTTAAATTTTGTAAAATTATTGTTTAGATTGACTTGTAGTTAAAGGGTTTTGACACAACCAATAATTCGACTTTGTTTGTTCTTCCTGCAGACAAGACTTGTCCCTGGAGCAGAAGAACACTTACAAGCCATGCTACAATGGACTGGTATCTACGTAGATGAAGGTATGTGAAGTCTTGCAGGTTTCAAATGGGCAAATCCATTGTTACTCTCATTACACTAACTATAGGTATCAAGCATATTGTTGTCTGAATGATCTTGTGTTTTACAACCTAACGTAACTTTTCTTTCAACATACACTGGTTTATTTAACATTGTACCCTGCCTTAGACAAACCAAATGCTTTTGTGGGTGGTTGGGTCAAGAGAAATTATTGAAAATCATAACTATGTTTTTCAATGAAAATAATACAATAAACAAAATTATTCAAAAAGAACGGGAAACGAAAAGTACCCAGCTGCCTCCTTCAGATCATCTGTCATGTCTGTGCTGTTCCATTGTTATCAGTCAACCACTGTGCCCGATGGGGGATAGCATATTTTCCTGTGGAAAGCCAGGAAAAGCCATTGAAAATGCTGAGCTTCATTTGACATGTTTGTGGCAGTACGGTGATCTTCATTGATTGGATATTAAACAGTCTGTCAATATGTAACAATATACATGTTGTTAAAAAAATAGTAATAAATGCTTGTATTTCACTGACAAAAAAGAAATTAGGGCGGGTGACGTAGGAGGGCAATATCCTTTTTCTGTAAATGTACCTTGATCTTTGGGGAGTGGGGAAACTTCTCAATACACATGAAGCCATTATGATATCAAAAGCATATCTGGAGGATGGTGGGGAAAGGGTAGCTGTCTGTGATTTGGGTGGAGGCCAATCCTTTCGATGGCAGGCAAGTAAAAATCATCTTTTATGGCCAAATATTATCCTTCTGATGTCACCGGACGTCAAGTGAGTGTCAACTTCAAACTTTCAAAGATAACGGTGAAGTTTATAGATGTGCTCCAAGCTGAAAGCCTGTCTCAAGTGTGTATTCATAATTTAAATACATTGTGTTTAGAGGAAAACAATTAGTGAGCCCATTTTATGAAAGCCAATGCACAAACTCCCCACCAACCCCCAGTCTGTCATTTCTGTCTGCCATTGCAATTATCACACCTGGAGCATGGTGATGTTGTCCATATGCCAGACAGAGCCACATCATTATGTGTACACATCTTGATTGGCCAAAAGTTTTATTATTGAGAAAATAAGAATCTGCTAACCAAGTGCATTTTAGCTTCTAAAAGTTATCAGAACGAGTGGCCTAAAAAACATTTGTACATGGGTACATGGGGGAAATATGTAGCATGCACATGGGATACTATATTTGTATATGATGGTGTATGCGTTGTTTGTGTTCACGCTTGATGCTGAGCTGTGCATGATTTCATTGTTATTTCAGTTTGGGGCGCAGCAAGATCAAGACTGCATTGCCGACCAACTTACCAAGAAATTGATTTAAAAAAAATAATTACACATGAAGATAAACACACAATTAGGATAACGGTCGTCACCATAATTGATTTATTATCATTTATGTTTTAATGAAAATATTAGATTCTGCATGATTTTGTTGGACTAAGTGCTTTGAAACGCCTATAGATAAAGTGAATCTTATCATACAAAAATGTAGGTGTTTGTGTTTTGAATTCACATTGGATTGATCAGTGGCATCCTTGAGATACTTGTTCATGGACACTGTCATATGTAGCTTTTTAATCTTAGAATTGGGGCTCATTAAAGCATGTGTAGGACACTCATGAGAGTAATTTCGTGTACATGTTTATGTTTGATTGATTGTTTTAATCTCTTGCAGGTCCGATTCAGGGTGGACATTTTGAGCCCTACAAACAGGTATACATTTCTGCTTGCTGTTCTTAATATTTCATGGAATGATAATAATTTCAATGCAAAATAAACAAATTTGTATTTAAAAATTCACAAGGTTGTTAAAATAATTTACTTTTTCAAATTTGAAGAGAATTTCATAAAATGTCCACCAGTAGTGTGATAATTGGGAAGGAAATGAATGTTACCCAAACACCCCACTATCTCCCCAAGCTACCCACTGTACTCATAAGGCCAGGCATACCACCAACAATTTGTTCATACATTTTGTAGGCGAAAAATCTGTGTATTAATTTGTACTTACGTGGAATTCATCTTGTCCCCCACCATCGTGGTATGGTACGCCTGCAGCTGGAAACTACGTCATTACACCTGGGCATCCACCAGAGACCAGCTCGCGAGCTGATATTGTGGTGGCTTTCACTGTGGCAGACGGGAGTTACACGTAATGGCTAATCGAACACTCTCGTGTAGGTTTTACTTAAACACTCTCGTGTAAGTTTTACTTACACATGTGTAATCGAATGCTAATCGAACGCACCCATAGCATGTGGCCAGGCATACCACCAACTCTTAGCCTGAGGCCAGGCAAACAACACACTAGGTCAGCCATACAATTTTGAGCTACCATAGATGGGGTATATAATGGATTTGTGACAGTGCATAGGCAGAAAGTGCAGAGATTTTTGATTTTTTAGCATTTTAGTGTTAACATTCCTCTTCTGTGTTACATTCTTTTGGGAAGAAAGGTTTTGTTTAATTCATTCAGTCATTTTTGTTTCTCCTTTAGTCAGAGCGACTGAATTTATACAGAAGTCATATTGAGACATTAATTAAGGTAAGCCAGTTACTATATTAAGTTCTTTCCTTATTTAAATAGAAAGGTGGGATGCTAAATGGAGATAAGTTATCAAGAGTATTATCTAATCATTTGCTTGATAATGCACTTGTATTAAACTGCTTTGCTTTATTTTCAGTCTGGCGCAGCCTACCACTGTTTTTGCTCAGAACAAAGACTTGAGCTGCTCCGTAAAGAAGCCTTGAGAAATAGACAGGTTCCCCGGTATGACAACAGGTGCAAACACCTAACGCCTAATCAGGCGCAAGACCACTTACATTCTGGGAAGCCGAGTGTTATAAGATTAAAGGTGAGTAAAATCCGTTGATCAGTTATTCAATCAATCAATCAATCATTCAAGTACAATAAGTGTAGTATTTAACCCTTAGAGACCATTCATATTTCTATAATCATCACCATGACATGAAAAATATTGTTGAGTTTTTGACTCAATTTTTCTTGTAAAAGTGTCTGAAAAAAAACATGAAACATAATTATTATTTTTTTTTTAAAACATTGATACTATGGTAACATAGGAAATTTTGGTAAATGTCAAATCAGGACATGACTTTTACTTTGACCGTTTTGTTTAAGTGGAGGTAGGTCAGATCTTGCAGCCGCTTTGGGCATTTTGGTACAAGCCCTTACAGGCCGCTATGGTCTCTAAAAGGGTTAATGCTGCCACCAAAAATCAATCGGCCACCACATAATCATGTAATTCTGCCACCAAGTGTCCTCAGTCAATGATAATCTTTTAGACACTTCCATAATTACCTTACATTGACCACAGATACAAGAAAGCAGTGTTTTGAGGTTTTTTTTGCTTGAAAAGTTGTTCGTTATTGATTGTAGTTGTTATAAGTTACAACAAGCCATGAAAGTCAACCAGAAAACCAGATTTCTAATACCTGTGGTCATTTAGTAACCGTAGAATAATACTCTTACATTTGTAAGCAATATTGTTGTTTTAAACCTCAATTATGGTTGAAACGGTGATGAGAAACCTTTTAAAATGTTTTTTAAGTTGACATTATTGATTGATTTCCTCTTACATTTAGCTAGAGGTAGAGACTGATTTGTTTGAGGATCTTGTTTATGGACGAACTCAACATGACGCTCATCTCATAGAAGGTGATCCGGTAAGCTCATTTATGTCATTTACTAAATCATGATTGTGGTACATGGCAACTGTGGTTGACATTCTCAATTGTGGACACACCAAACTCTGACTGACATTTAGTTTCATAATAACTCTTCTACAGGTGTTGATTAAAAGTGATGGGTTTCCAACGTACCATTTTGCCAATGTTGTTGATGATCATCTGATGGAGATTAGCCACGTACTCCGGGGCATGGTGAGCTAATCTAACCTCTGCCCCATTTCATAAATCTCTTAAGCATGAAAGTAATCCTTATCAAAATGACTTGCTGAGTAAAAAATAGAGTCCTTGCATTTATATTTTCTCTCATATGTGATGCGATCAAGCTAAATGAGTCGTTTGTCGGAAATGTTATTACGGAGAAACAAGCCAAAACAGGCCAACAGGGGTAACATTTTCAATTTTTTTTTTTTTGTAAATTCAAGTGCCAAAATATATTTATTTTACATTGGCGACTTCTTTTCTGATAAATAACATCACTAAGGGGTTAAAATTAGCATGGAAACTTGCCGATGTACATGTGAGAGAAAGAGAAATCAACGAAAAATTTGAAAACATTGTTTGCGTACGTTTGTTACGTGGAAAGTTGTGCACACAAGTTCTCTCAACTGTGCTGTCATCTCAATGGGGAAAATGCTACAAAAGTGATTTAAAACAATCACAACATACCTTTGAAAATGAATACGAGTGCCTCTCTTACCTACAGATAACTTCTGCACCTCAAACCCTTTGAAAAATCCTATCAAATCACGGTATTCCGTGTGTAAAAACACCAATAAGTTTATCGCGAAAGAAGCGGAAGGTTGCCATTACTGTGTACATTGCGCGTGTGATACATGGTACATACAATACGGCCTGTACATCCATAGAGATTGAACAGCAACTCGTGCTTCACAAGCGTTGGTGATAATAGGACTTCCGACCTTTGAACCTTTGGAGGGGATTTTTGCTTATGGGCACCATGTGCTATTTTTAGACTGTTGTCATGTCGAGATAGCGTTCTATCTACGGCCGTTTGCTGCATGTTAATCGCATGTTTAGAACTAATACAACTTGTCAAACTTCGAAGGCGTTTCGGTGCCGGTATTCGAAGTATACGCAGGGCGCCTGCGGACTGCATGCGTGCGCGCTAAAAGGGTTTTAAACCCCTTTCTCTTTGTTTCATTTTCTCATATCACTTGGTGTTTCTGCTTTCATAACTTTTGAACAAAAGGTTTTATAAACATGTAGTTTTAAAAGTAGAAAAGCATAGCTTTTGCTCCTTTCAGATGTATAAAACAAAAATAAAATTACAAGGGTCGACAAACGACTCATTTTGCTTGATCGCATCACATATATGCTACTTACTAATCTTTGTTTTTTTATGATTAGCGATTTTTCTGTCCTAACTAGTTTTATGAAATTTAGTCCTTTAATACATTTTGCAAAGCTTGACACACAAATGTGCTACACCCACCAAAACCTTGCCTTACAGCAACAATCTATTAATATTTTGTTGTTTTATTATTTTGTTGTGATACACCAATGAGTATTGAGCAACTCTATACTCAGTACTTTCCCTGAGTTCTGGGAAATGAAATCCACAGGCATACTACTTGGGTGGGATTCAACACTTTTTAGTTTCTGTCTAGCAAGTAAATTTGTGAAGCTGTATTTTCCACAGGATCTGGAAGCAATGAGTATACTCTGCTAATACCTTAATTGATATCTAGTTTGATTGTTTGCGCTGCTAATTCAAACTGGCCTCTTGTCATTGGGCTGTCCAGTGGTTTAGGTTTAGATACCTGCTATAGAATGCAGGGGTAAGTTGTGGAGTCCCACCTACATGTAGTCTGGTAGTATGCCTGTGGATATTTGCCTTGCAGGACTTGGGAAAGCAATGAGTATACAAAGCTTTTCACACATCAACGCAGGGTAAAACCAACATTAAACCCTGTATCCTCAGTGAAAATGATTACATCTGCTAATCAGTATTTCTTTTAACAGTTTTTCTTCTTCAAATTTGACTCTGGCACATTCTCAATTTCAATATAACTATTGTAGGCACATAAGTTTGCTAAGCATTAACAAAATGTCTTAAGCAGAATAAGGTCTCCAATAAAAATAATACATCATGTCTGTTGTTGTTAACTGGTACCTAGCACAAATATGTTATCAGCAGTATTTCTGCTCAGCAAGACAGTGGAATTGAGCTCAATCTTGAATTATTAAAACATCCTTCATGTCCCATTACTTAACAAAAAAAAGTTAGCAAGCTACTTTCAAACCAGCTAAAACACAAACTTAACATTACACATTACACATTACATTGCTTTTCCAACCCACAAACCAAGCCTTGAATATATGTAATTTTTTTGTCAAGGCCAGGTCACATGCCTGACAGACAGTACCAATGCTGTATTATAATTGTATAAACCTTTGTCATCAGGAATGGTTAACGTCTACACCAAAGCATCTGTCTCTTTACAAGGCCCTGGGTTGGAGTCCACCTAAATTTGCCCATCTGCCTCTCTTACTCAATAGGTATGTAATCCTTCACAACATGACAACAGTTTACATTTATTAGCTTGTTAAAGTTGTGTTTAAACAACAGACCGTTACACACAGCACACATCTTAGTTTGCATATCATGTGCCTGTACTTCAGTCATTACATATACATGTAGGATCTCATCTCAGCAACTGAGAATCTCTGGAATTATTGTTTCAAGTTTGTTGGTTTTTATAGTTAATATGAGGATGTTTCAAGCTGTTAATGAATGTGCGGTTCATGATAGTTTAAAAGTCTGGCCCCATTAATCCTCTATTTGTTTGATCGCATGGGTTTACAAATAATTTGGGCTCATACCTATATATTTCTTAAAATGTTTGATGATCCGACAGCAATCTGGACTTTTTTCTTCGGTTTGACGATGAAGAAGGTTGTGATAGTAATTATCAGACAGAAACTGATTGCCCCAAGGACTATGGAGGTGACCACCAATGGACTGAGACCTGCATCGATACCTACATCATCTTTCATCATGGTACACATTGGCAGTGTAGATGACCACTGTCCATTACTCTGGCAGGCTAAACTGGATAATCCCTCCTCCAGAGTAAAACCATCATAGCATTTGACCTCCACAGTTGAGTTCACAAGATATACAGACCCGGTCATATTTGCATTCTTCACACTTCCAGGAAACCCACAGCTGACCAGTTTGACTGAAGATTTCTGAATTTGATCGATGATGCCAGTCACTAGTAGTGTTTCACCTGCAGGCTTCCAGTGGTCACAGCATCAAATATGCATTCAAGAGAAGTCCCACACAGATCTTTGATTTCTGGACTTACATCATTTGGGTTTGGGACATCAAAAGTTGGCAAAAAGTATGGCAAATAGTAAGTGTTGTAGTCATATGGGGAAAGATAAGTGAATATGGATTCCTCTTTTACCACACGCCACTCTAGCCCGTAGTTGTGAATTTCTTGCATGGAAGACTCGGGCTTCATGATACATGTAGTACCATTAGGGAATTGAAAGTCATCTTCTGGATCTCCATTTACATGTAGGTTACCCAGAAGTCCTTGGATTTGACCTTTGAACTTTTCATTCAGCTGTGCCGTAAATGACATTAAGTCATGTTTGATGTACACAATGATGGCAACACCAGCACTGAATGCAATTCTGATTTCAGAGAAGTCCGAAGTGAAACTTAATCGAAGGCCCCTGAAGTGGTGAACTTGGACAGGGCTTGACCTCAGGAGAAATAGCTCACCATCCACAAGAACCAGTACCTCATTGATGTTAGAAATCTGTACCTGGACAGTAGAGGAGTCATTCATCTTGACAACAAAAGCAGTGTATACAGAGGCATTTGTTTGGTGGTATACCTCCATGCGGGATTGGAAGATTAGGTCATGAAGTGTTGAGGATGCCATCAGAAACTCTCCAGCCCCATTGAAGGTGAACCTCTTGCCGTCTAGACTTTTAATGTGGGGATCTCCAGTCCCTGCTGCTGACAAAGGAGGGACGTACATAGTTAGAGCAGTCGTCAGATGGACGGTATTTGTAGTATGTCTTACAGTTCTTATTCCATTTGCAACAGCCAAACCATGGCAGCACGTCATACCATTGATGTTTCCAGAAATGATCCTCGGGACTGTAGCGATCAGCGGTGCCACCCCCTGGGGGACCAATGAGTATGTTTCCATCCTTGCCGTAGCAGCACTGTTGGCCAGATCCAATAGATGATGATGTGGTTGACCTAAAGCAGTTATTTGTGCCAGGATGGTAGAAAGAAATCAACTCATTTGATAAGACAAAGTTAAGAGAATCTACACTGGCCTGGGCAGAAGTGCATGGACATGGTGGTATGCCTTTAGGAACGTCCTTTAACTCTTTTAAGAACAATGAGCAGGACTTAGTCAGGAACTTTGTAACACGATTCACTCTAGAGTAAAGTCTGTTTGGGTTGCTCTGTTGGCCACTTGGTTTCAGGTAAAAAGCTACAAGTGATGGCCTTCTCTTAGTTAAGCTGTTGTTGTCATTAAACAAAGGAAGCAACTCTTCTATAGAGATCTGAAGCTTTCCATTGTTCAAGACATTCTTCTTGAGGGGAACTCCTTCTAAAAGGACTGGATGCCCATCCCTGTTGTAATCAGAATCTTGCATCATAATATTCACTGTCTCTACTCCCTCACCTACACTGTAAGGGTCCCATGTTAAGAGAAGATCATCATCTGTTGTTAAGTCAATGACGCTGTTTGCTGTTGATGTCTGCATCTGATTGACAGTGATAAGTGGGAGCAGATATTCTTCTGATGTAATATAGACAACACCAGAGTAGGGAAATGTCTTTCCTTCATCCAGAGACACATAGACTGAAGTAAGTCCATTCATGTAAAGGGTTGGTGTAATGCAGACAATAGTGTAGATGTCAACAAAGTATCCAGACACCAAGATCTTTCCAATACCTGTTGAAAATTGGCATTTTGAGCTTTGGTATAATTGAACATTATCTTGCAAGCATGGTAAAGTTATCCTAAATATTTCACCACCAAGTTCTCTCAGGTAGTGCGTTGAAAGGTGCAAGATTTTCCTGTTACTTGGAAGAGACAAACCTGCAGCATAGCCATATGATTCGTATTCTTTGTAGCCATAAACAATAACAGACAATGGTGATGACAGAGGATCAGTTTGCTCTACAAAGTACACCCCTTCTCCTTTAGGGAGTTGGACAGAGAGTACTGTATAGTTTGTGTTGAGAACTTTGCTTTCATGTATTTCAGATCCATTTATTGGAGAGCCATTGAGATGCACAGTCTCCTGTGCATTTGTCTTCACAACGATATTGATAAAATTGAAGTATCCTCCAGAATCTGCTCCAGCATTTGGTGGGGTTGCATAACCATACACATACCCAAACTGCTCTTCAGCAGGAACCTGTATCAGCGAAGGGTCTACATTTGTATTCTTAATGGATGCCAGCATCTGCATCATAAGAGTCGGCATGTTTGAAGAAACCAGACCAGATCCTGAAAGAAGACCCTCCCAAAATTCTCCTGTGTCCAAATTCAGTTTCCCAATCTTTGGGATGGTAACACTGGTGCCGTTGAAGTAAGCAACTATCTGATATAAATTTTCATCCGTACTTTGAAATGCTGTATAGATATGTTTCTGGCCCCAACTTTTCACTGGTACCAATTGTTCCGTCAGCGTATCGCATGCAGACCCAGGGTTTGATTCACATTCACTGCCAGTAAACATAGCAATTGGTTTGTTGGCTTGAATGACACTTCCAGTAAAGTCCTGTGATCCTTGTATGTGAATGGCTTCTAATCTGTCAACCAGGAAGCTCAGCTGATCACCTGGACTGTATGACTGCCCTTCAAATGTTACAGGTCCCTGTAAGGTAACTCGAACTGAAGTGGAATCTTCTGTACCTATTACAGCAAAGTTTGGTATTGAATTTAAGGAGCTTGGTGTTGCTACAACGTACTGCAAGCCAAGGTTGCTTATCGGTATGCCAAGAAAGCCATCTGTTGTGTATGGGAAGTATGATAAACCATAAAGTGAAACCTCACTGGAAGCTGTAACCTCAATACCTTTAAAGCTTCTCTCTGTACCATTCATAACCAGCTCTGTAGAAACATTTGTTGTTCTGTACCCTCTAGCCTCAAGGTTAAAGCTCTCGTGGAGAGGCTGACCCTCCACATGGTGCTTGCTGCTTATAGTTACAGTGGTTTGCTGATCACTAAACGCAACTACAACTATAGAAAGGTTTATTTCGTTGAAATTAGAGCTCAACAGGTTATCAGTGAAGCCAAGGATGAAATTCCTACCTCTGGATATTCCAAAGCATTTTGACTGATTGTCGAGAGTGGATGGATTGTCAGCCTTTACCTGTTGAGATGTGGCTTCATGTAGTATCAATAAAACTAGCAACCAGAGTCCTTGACGTTTCAGGCTCTCCATCCTGTAAAATATGAATCGTTCAAAAAATGTTGGTTTGATTTTAGTCTACGCAATCACCATGAATATACATGTACATGTAGTGTTTTGTTTTATTCTTAGTGTAACCTAAATTCAAAATCTATTCTATGCAAGCTTGTTTCATACAGGCGAATAAGATTTACAGGTACCCTTACCATTGGAGACTTTTGTCAACCAAAATTACACAGAGTATATTTGGAATCAAACACTACCAATGTCAAATTAGAACTTGTCCTGCTGTTAATCTACTGTTACAAAGTAGATTCAGGAAAAAATTAGATTTTTTGAACTTAAACTGCTGTTTATCTACCACTTCAGCAGTAACCCCGGACTTCAACCTTTGCTTCGTGGATCAGGGACTTCATGGAATTATCTTTGCTCTGCAGCAGTGAAGATAATTATGAGAAGTCCCCTGCTAGACAAGTTTTGATCCAAACGTTAGTCTCCCGGTTCTACAAATCTACATACTCTGTGGCAGTAGACAAACAGCAGGACAAGTTCTTATCTGAACTAGGTAGTCTCTCAATTCCCAATCTAATCTGCCGTCAGTGGAGAAACAGCAAGACAAGTTCTTTTAAGAACGATGTTTACTATTGTTTCATTGTATGGTTTATTCATTTGAATCATAAAACAACAGAAAGACTGACACCATTCAAATTTACATAGTTTACAATTTAGAAACTTACAAGTGTGTACACAGCAAAGTAGATATAACATGGTGTTACCTTAAGTCATACACCATCAAGCAGTGATGCCTCATATCATTCACATGTTGACCAAACGAAAAACACACAAGCCATATATATCTGAGTGGTCAGATGTTTCATTCACTTGCCATTCTCCAATTCAAAACAGTTTGGTATGATACAAGAATAGCAATGGCCCAAAACATTGTGTGAGAGTTTTTAGTCCAGAACATACATGTACATGTGTATGTATTACTTTTAACCACTTAAGGCCTGAAAATGTTTATACACGCAAAATATCTCTCAGTAGAAATACTTTGATGTTAGAAACACCCAGAACAGTTTTGAAGCGTCTTTTTTCGGTTGCAGTCAGTTGACCGGATGAAGTTGTCGAGCAGTTCATTTTGTAGCTGCACCGGCATGCATCTACCGTACTACACTTTATTTCCTCATTCAAAGAGGATTTCATGCTTGAAATCCCCTGTTCTGGTGGTTATTGTGTAAACCTAGTCTTCTTATATTCAAAGGAGGATTACGGGAGATTGATAGGCTGCAACCATTGTTTTTCTTTATATTTGCCATTTGGTACATGTACATGTAGGTAAGTCTGAAATTCCAGGATACCATGGTCCGGCCATGGCTACATCTAGGGTTCGGGGCCTAAATACAGTAAGACATTTCATAAATTCTTGAAAGGAAGCAAAAAATCCTGCTTCATTGTATGAAAACATTTGTTATCTTTACTTTATTTAGTCAATTGTAAAAATATTTGTAAAAAAAATTTGCCTTAAAAGTTCCAAAAGAATAATGCCATGCAGAGGCACGGTAAAGATTTGTTAATACTGAGGTACATGTAAAGTGTATAATTTGGTTCTGCCCATACACCGATGTGTGTTAAGCACTGTATACTCGGTACTTATTCGAGTTCTGTGAAAAAAATCCACAGGCAAATCACTCGGGTGGGATTGGAACCCACGACCTTTGCATTGTGCTTTAGCAATGCAAAGGTCGAGCGATTTGCCTGTGGATTTTTTTCACAGAACTCGGGTAATTACTGAGTATACAGTGCTTAACACACATCGATGTAAGGGCAAAAACCAAATTATATTCATTATCCCCGTTGAAAAAATTAACATCTATTAAATGAGGTAAAGCGGTTAAACAAATTATACTAGCAGATTATAAAACGATCCTATCTGAAGTTACACTATGTGTGAAAATGCTCTCCAACATTGAGACATTTTGATTTGCAGAATCAAAACAAACATGTATGAACCATTGCTTGTTCAAAGATGAGCCATTGCTTGTTCATTATCCTTTACTGAAAATTCTGACCTCATAAAATGTTGAAATATACAACTAGTACAAACTTCCTTATGGTTTTACAATGTACATGTACCTTTTCTGCTGACTAGCACTGTAGAGTTGGCTCACAATTTTATGGAAAAAATTGACTTATTGTGTGAAAGCTGTAGTTGAGTTCCACTACAAACTGTTCCTATGCAATCTGTCATTCCCAGATAGTGGGAACTGGGGTTTGGAAGAACTATGACCTATGAGGAGTGGGTGGAGTTTGGGGGGAAAATTCCCTTGTCATTGTTTAGCTGCCAAAGTTGTTCATCTTATCTCAATTATTAAGTGTAATGTACATGTGTGTAGTATACTTGATGTCCAAGTTCCAATGAACAAAGATCAAGTGTTGTTTAGTCTAACTCATTATCTTAATGTCATTCAGGCATGTGTGCATACAAGTGTGTGTGTATTGTGTGTATCCAAACATGTGTACCCATTCAAACCGAGGACTTTAACAAAAGAGATCCGGGAAAATGACATATCGGGACAGTCCTCAATTTTGCTTTTGTGTACAAAGCCAATGGAGACATTGCAAAAAAAAATACTAAGTCTAAACAATTGGAGAACAAAGGTGAGTCCTCGGTTAACACCACTTACAAACGTGTGTGTGTGTGTGCCATGTATGTGTACATGTATCAGTCTTAAGTTTGTGAAAGTTGTATGGAGCATAGATGATGATACCAGGCGTGTTATAACCTATGAATGAACAAAATCTGTTCAGAATTGTCCGACGCCTAGCCCAGGTTTCCTGCTTTTATGAAATAATGATAACAATAATTAATATTCTTAGAAGGGCTTCATGCACATTGTCTCGCTGGTACCGGCTGTCACCTCGCTAAGCGTGGATGGATTCAATGCTCTTGTGAAAATACAGTGACAGTTCTTTTGCTGTTTTCTCAGCAAGTAGACACTGTATTCATCTGAAACTTTCATAGGTGATTTTGGCTTACAAATCAACACTTCATTGACACCAAAAAAAAAAAACTACTTTTAACAACAACATTTTATTATTTTTGTGTTTATTTTCCTATATTTTTTTTCATGCAGAGATGGAAGTAAGTTATCAAAGCGTCAAGGGGATATCTATGTTCAACATTTCAAGGTTAGTCTTAAAAACAAACACAAAAAACAGTGATGAATACTTACAAGCTACAATGTGTGTCAGGTAGAGTTGTCATCAATTTGTCAAGTCTCAAGTTTCAAGTCTTTCAGAACAAGTCTCAAGTCAAGTCCAGGGTACAAAATAAGCAGTTGCCTGTTTGCCAAATGTGAATGACAACAGCTGCTGGCAAGTCCAAACCCTTCCTTTTGTAGTCCGCTGGATGAGTCAAAAAATGTTCTTTGTTACAATAAATAAGGGCTATGGTGGTAAAATCTCATAGACAGATTATTTCAAGTTCGTAAAATGTTTTGACAAGTCTTGATACTTGCTAGATTTTATGTATCTGTGATTGTTCACTACAAACACGCATGCACAAAAACCACATGGCCCCGCATTTATATTGTTACTGCTTGGTACACATGGTGTAATGTAGAGGTTGTTAAACAGGCCAAGACATCAGAACAATTCAAAACCCGTCTGAAAACATATATATCTGTTTACTTTGTACAATTGTTAATTTCCCTTTACAGCGCATAGGGACCTCGCAGTGATATGTGCAATATAAAAATGTCTTATTATTATTATTATTATTATTATTATACCACCATACACGCAAATATGATGTACATGTACGATCGCCCATCGGTTGTCCATGCACATCACACAACACATTGTGTACACTGTAAATATGCAGTGGGGCCAAAGCCCAAGCTAACCAGCAGTTAACACACTGTGCTTGTCTGTTGATATATAATCTATGTTCAAAGAAAGCTAGACTCCAACTCGATACACGTTCACGAGCCAAGTAAAAAATAGCTACACAGTGTGGTGCAGGCCTGTGGATTTTGTTCTATACACAGCCTTGGATCAAGGCTGAACTTAAACATCATCATAAGCTGATAGAGGGGGCCTTATTTTAATGTTGTGTGCAATGTGGGGCAAAGTTAATTAGTTTCAAAATATCCATTATCGACTCGTCAGATATATGTGGATGCTGCATTCAATTTTCACCATCAATATTGAATAGCAGCCGTTGAATCATGAAGATGTGAGTGGAAAAGAAGTTCTGATAAAATGGTTTCTCTGATCAAGAATCCATGGAATTGGAAATGGTTGTTGATGAAAATACTGCTACTACCAGTGCAGAAAGAAATTAGGAAAGTTTCAAGTCAATAGTTGTATCCAAGTTGAGTTCAAAGTCCCGAAATAGTGTGACTTGAGTCCAAGTTTCAGACTCATCAAGTTCCCAATTCTGGTATGATGAGGGCAGTCAGTGTTTTCTGACAGAATTCATTTCACCAATTGGAGTCTCGATATTTCAGGAGTCCATACCTTAAGGTTTCAATTAATTTCAATGGACATAATGCAATGACATCATGGACTAGAGTGTCGCCATCTTGGACATGAATCAATAAGTAAACAAAGGACGTACAGCATTGTACCATGTGTACATTGTAGTTTTGTACATGTACGTAGGCACATGAGCCCCCTACTTTTGACCTCATGTGAAGGTGCTTTAGCATTCTAGCCCAGTGACATCATTTGCATTAAGGTTTATTGTCATTTATATGAGATTTGAATTAAATCAAATGAGCAACCTGTGGTTTGCAAACATGCTGCTTAATACCATGCTTACATTGCTTAGGAGCCAGACCACTTATAGGAAATTTTAGTATCTTTTAAATAGAATTTGGCCTGTGGAACTAGGGTTAATGCTGTTTTGTTTTTTGTTTTCTTTTAAGGATGCAGGTTTCTTACCCGAGGCTCTTGTAAATTTCATCACATTTTGTGGCTCAGGCTTTCAGGAGAATAGAGAGATGAGACATATGCAGCAACTTATCCAACAGGTTGGTCCAGTAGTAATGAACCGAGATTGATTATAGGTCAATTACATGCACAAAGTGTGAATGGTCCAAAGGGAAAGAATGTCTTTTATGCCCCTCTGGTTTGCCTTGTCCTTCTTGGTGCATGTGTGCAATCATTCTCCGAGCGATCACTCGGGAAGGGATTGGAATAATTGGTCTTGAGAACCCCCAGAAACCTGTTGTTTTTGGACCTCAAAGGTCAAATGTCAGGGCCTTTATGGCTAAAACATTAGAAATATTGTCTGTCAAAAAGAATGAGATTAATGTCACCATTCTTGTCTTGTCCTTGAAAACAGGTTTTTCTTGTAGACATGTTTGTTTAGGATTTGCTCACATTCATGTTTAGTAGACTTTTTATATTGATTGCAGCTGTCAATACAAGCAGGAATTTGGGGATATTCATATGTTATTTTCTTGACTTTGACAGTATTTGGGTAGAGTTTGTTCCCACTTGAGGATTGGAAGTGGTGTGAACCTTGTGATCAGTAAGCTGTGTTCGATAATAACCAGTTCTCTAATTAGTCATTATAGGCAAACATGACTGGTACACATTGTTTATGAAATTAACTTCTGGTAAAACATTGTACAGTTATCTTGGTTACCTTGAATTGGTGGCTACAGCTATGGCTCTGACTGTTGCTAAGAGTATTGCCAAGGACGTCCTATACTTCGGCGATCCAGCTGTAGCCTGACACAGCCTTAGCCATTTCCAAATGTGCAGCTTTATGTGTGGCTTGGTCATTACATCATCATGGGTTTGTGGTATTAGTCATGTTAGTGTAGACCAATCCAAGCGGGCAAGTGCTGCAAGCCATGCTGCCATTGCTGAGACGCTGGCAGCGCAAGGTTTTGTACAAAACCGTTAAGTTTTTAACTTTTTATGTGAGTTAAGTGTCTTTCTCAATGATTTACAGAATTTTCCTGACAGGATAGCATAACAGAACAATGTAAAGAACACTGAACATGGATATTTGCAACTACACAGACACTGAATTCTGAAAACAGCGCAGACAATAGGTGATTTTTAGTTTGCTACTAAGCGGATATTGCACCGTCTGGTATAAAATGTGTTACATCAGTGAGGTTTGTTGACAGAATTTCAGTATTCACCATCTGCTTAGGTTCAAATAAAATAAACCTTTTCCTAAATGAACTGTGCGAAATTGTTGTGCGAATAAATTGTTTGGATACTTAATCCATTTTTTTACTTTAATAAACATTTTATGCATTTTTTTCTTCAAGTTTTCTTTAAGTCAAGTGTCTACCCATTCAGCTGTCTTGGATATGGACTTACTACCAGATGTAAACAGAAGTCACATGATACATCTCCTGACCAATGAGAAGGGGAGATCCAGACTTATTTCAGAGTTACGAGAGAACCTTGTCAAGCTGAAAACAGAGTAGGTGATGAAAATGTTATTGCGAGGCCCCAAACTGGAAAATACTCTCAAAAATGTGCTTTCTTTTTCTTAGCCTTTTATTGTTTTCAATAGAAACTAATGAATTGTATTCAAAATTGTGTTTTGGTAATTGATGAATGCAGCAGTCTTTTTAAACTTGGTCTTTCTACATAAGATAAGTTATGATTGTATTTTGCCATTTAAATATTTATGTGTTTTAGTCACTTTCTACTTCAGTTGAACTGATAGATATTGTTCTAGTCTCTTGCGTTTCTAGCTTGTGCTGTACATGTATCTGCATTCCCATGAGTTAGCCGTTTGATGTACTTGTCTCCTGATGCTCACATCGTGCTCACTTAATTACTGTAACCAGCCCATTTTTTTCTGTTGGTGGGAAAACTCGCTTTCAGATGTGGATGCTTTTTGTTGAAATATACAAAACAGCTGAATCCCTTTCTTTATTTAAGAACACTGCTCCAAACAAGGTGCCTGTCGCGGTAGGCACATCTTTTGTTTAAATCAATAACATAAAAACCGTTTGGTCAAATCCGGTCAAACTTCATGTAATCCTCTATTCGAGCCCCCCCCCCCCCCCCCCCCCCATTTGAGATAGTGTAGTCACACATGGGGTTGAATTCACTAACAGTTCACCATGACCCTTTGAAGTTAGCTGGCCACAGTCACCATTGACATGTACACACACAAAAACCATATGTTGTACACAACCATTGAAACACGTGCAGATTTTTCGCCTGTTATGCGTTTTGTACACGGACCGTGATTTTATTTATAGATAAGGTCTGCAGCCAACATAATGTAATATATCATCAGGCTACTACAAAGTCTTTCTAGCATGGGAATTAACATGGGATCACCCCCAAACATACTTCACTGCCCTGTAATTAAAAGTGCCTTCCAATGAGGCGAAAGTCACCAGAAGGCGATTTAATGGGACCCTTGGGACCCAGGGTTAAGAAATGAAATATTGTTGCTGTAATGACAAGCAGAGTATTAGTTACAAAGGAAAAATGTGTAAAGGTCTCACAATCGTGTCAATTGTGAATAATTCTAATGATTTTATTCTACATTTGATGGTTTTTAAAAAGTGTCTTATTTTTCCCTCTAGAAGAGAAGATGAACGTAGGGGAGAGACGATGGAACTTACAGATGAATATCTCCTGAGGGTTCTTGAAGCAAGAAAGGTACATTAAGCAATTGTTCATCCCCACCTTATCAATATGCTGATCCATGTTTTCCTTTAAGCTAAAACTGGTTGTTGGATATTTCAATAAGTCTTGTAACTGATCAGTTTGTTGTCAATCATCAGTTGGCTCATGCCTTTAAAAAGTTGTAAAATATATGCAAAAATAGAAAGTAGTAGTGGAAAATGTTTGTAAAATTTTTCCTGTTTTTTTAGCACCATATAAGCAGGATACCAGACCTATGTCACCCAGACTACAGTTATCTTTGGCTAAGACCAGATGGACGAAGGGAAGACTTTACTGCTGTTTCAGAGAATGCAGGTAGATAGATAAACAATGCACTGTAGGAAAAGACTTTCATTTCATAATGGATACACTTTTACAGACTCCAAGTCACACAACAAAAAAGTAGTAAAGGTTCGCACAAACTTAAGGCTACATCAGGCATTGTCAGGCCTGATAACTTCGTTCTTGTAAGCGCAAGGCAGTTTTCCTCATTAAAGGGCATCTCTTTGAGGTGAACTTAAATTTCTACTGGAACATTTCAGGGGGCACCAAGGCAATGGGGAGGGGCATGGAAGCAATCGCCTTTGTTGCCTCCATGAAGTATCAGGCCTGCAACTTCTCCCATGATCCCTTATAGCTAATTTCACATTGATTCAAACGGACCTCTCATCTCTGGACTCTTGGTAGTCTAGCATTCAAGATAGCTGCTCTAGAATGCCAGTATAATTATGGGCTCAAATCCCACCCAAATAAAATAGCCTGTAGATATTTTTGTTCACAGGCCTCAGTAAAGCACTGAATACAGGGCTTAGAAATAGAACACATCAGTGAAAGGTTACACCAAAATTATATTTAAGTTCATCTATTTCGAAAATCTTGACAAGCAGAGGCTTATTGACTTAAAATTAACTGTTCAAAATTAAGAGACAACTTTGTTCACCTTTTGTTCACAGAGATTATTTTACGTGAGGCATGCCAGGAGATTGAAGGCCTACCAGAGAGTGTCTTTGAAGATGTCAAGGAGTTATCAACGCAATTGAGAAGATCAAGTGACAGGCTCCAAGGAGTGCCTTATGCTGTCTACATGAGGGTGCTACGACTTGCACTCAGCAATCTCAAGGTTATTCAAGCATGTCCTCATTTGTAGGAATTATTGTAATAGCAAAATTATTCTATTTGCCGTACACTTAACCCTCAGCCCAATATCCGCTGAAGGGTATTGTCATTGACTACAGCGTCCGTCCAAACATCCGTCCGTCAAATTTTTGTTTCTGGAATGTGACTAAACTCCAGTTAGAATTGAAGTGACAATTGGACTAGTAACATGTGTAGCACTTAGGGAAAAGAAATGTTGGATTGTTATGGGGTAAAAAGGTCAGAGAACAAATGTCACAATGGTGAGTTACAGGTAAATGGTTTCTAGACTGTTGCTCCAGTTAGAAATTACATTTGGAATTACAAATTGGATTAGGGTTGACCTTGGGGAAAGAACATTTATGTTAAATTCCTTCCTGTTTGCTCTGCTTCATTGTATCCTATTATGAGGTTTTAAAACAAAAGCTTACACATGTAGAGTCAAGTTTAGGAAGTACTTGTTTCCTGTTTTTAAATATTATTAGTTTTTGTGTTTTTTAACAGAGAGGAGCAAGTGTGGCAGAAATGATATCAGTTCTAGGGAAGTCGGAGGTTGTACAACGGTTAAATGCGTCAGTACAGAGTGTTGTCCACGGTGCTACAGGAAGTGTGAGCAGGTGATTCCAGCTGCCAGGCTGCTCTTTCGTTGCAAGTACAAGACAGTTTAAGCCAAACAGATGGACTTATTGCCCAAATAACTCTTGGCCACAATAAAGGCTGGATATTACTGTATTATGCTAGAAGCTACTATAGGCCTGGCATTATCCGCTCTGTGTTTGAGCTCTGAAGGGCACATATGTTATTATTTCATAACTGATAAATTGAGTTGCAAAACAGCCCAAAGAACACAAGCCACAGACTGACTTTCTTGCCCAAATAACTCTTAGCCACAAGTAAAGGCCCATCACACCAAACTCGTTACGTTCTGAAAAATGTAGTCGAACGGGCTTAAATTGTTTGCAAACGGAGTGGACGTAGTAGCAACTTTTTACGGTCTGTTTACGAGCTTCATGGACGGGCTCGGACAGATGTGATCGGGAATGGTGCTCCAGAACTTTGAGCCTGCTCAACATTTTTGAGCGACCATCCCGTCCTGCAATTAGACAGAGAGGCAACGTACTTAAAATGAGATGGAAGTACTATGAACGGAATTGCCGTACTTGGATTGTACTAGGGACGTGCTATGACGTGCTGCGGTCGGGTGTCAATTGGATGTACGTGTGCACACAGACTGGGAATGTTTGTAGAAAAGGAAAAAGCTACAATGTCTTTCATCTAATCATTTCCAGGAAGAAATTAACTTAAAAAGCACAGTTGCCTACCCTTCCTCTAATACAGTTGGGGTTTTTTTTTCAACAAGGAAAGTACCAAATCAGACTTGGGACAACTCCTCCACTACCCTAAAAGGTTCCAATACTGACATGACTGAGTGACATTTTAAGACTCATTCTTACTGGTCTGTATTGCAGCACGTGTGACATTCCACTCTTGACCATATACCAGCCTAGAAGACCCTGCACACATAGACGACATAGCAAAATAAATAAAAAAGAAATACATTGCTGGAAATCTTCTCCATAACAATACTGTATTTATCTTTTTGAGGAAGCAACTGCAAAATGTTAGCCTCACAGCAATGTACATATAATGAAGCACTGGACTTTCTGTGTTTTTTCTTACTCAAGAATGTAACTGCTACATGTACATGTACATGTCAGATGACATGTAAATGTAAAGTGTCCATGTACGAGTTGCAGTTAGTATGATGAGAAGCCTAAAATGTTTTATTTTGGACAAGTAGACTTGCTCTGAAAGCTCATTGTGTTGCATTCACCATGAATGCACTCAATGCATCAAACTTCAGTGGCCTGTTACAGACAGGGACAAAAGGCACTGAAATCAATAGTTGAAATAATTCTCGGAATGTTGTGTTATGACCAATTCCAGACATTCCCTTTTTTGTCTACAAATCAAGATTATTAGAGATATACATGTACTTTCTCAGCACTGAGGCAAGATTTCAGCAAACAATGGCCGATTATTGAAAAAGGCTTACCGAGGGGAAGGCCAAGTCATGGTGAACAAAGAAGGTTTCCATGCAAAACTTCCAGAAATAGAACTGTAAATCCCAGTGCCAAATATCACATTAGCTGTATTCACTTCATTTAGTCAGGTTTTCATTTTGAAAACAATACTCAAAACAAAAACGAAACCAACATTCAACCCATGGGTAGTCACAGCAAATTTTGGAAAACCCACAGTAAACTAAGAAGCTTCATTTACTTTTTTTTAAAGTAAAGGATTATTATTTCAAATCTGAAATTCAGTGATTTATTTAAAGTGCGTACAAACACAAATTCTCCAGAAAAATATTCCCATCTGTTAAAGTTGACATGATTGCATGTCAAAGTCCCAATAGATTATTCAGATCAACACTACATGTATGCTAGAATACCTGGAACAGGAGGAGAGATCCATATATCAACACTCTTGGCTTCATTCCTTTAGACAGCCAACCTTTCTTCCAGAAATAAGCAGCTGGAAGAAGAAAGACCAGGCCAATGGTGCGCCCCCACATTCGATGAGCATACTCCATTCGCCATATCTATTTAAACTCACTCAATGTCACGATGCACACTGTATAAGATGCCAGATTATTTTGTAATAGTAGTTAGTACAACATACTTTTTTCAAACATCCCTTCTGCTTTTTGGTTTTTAAAAACCCCACAAAAATAACCTGATTAATAAATATTTGGATAATTGGTACACACTGGAGACTTTCAAATAGTGTAGCTTTTGTTGTTAGATAATCCTTTCTTTTGTACCCACTAAGTAGGGCACAATAACTATTCTACATAACTCTGAGAGAGATAAAAAGCACATTGCTTTTTCTCACTAGAGATCAGTCTTCAGCTATACCAAGTCTATACCAAGCTATACCAAGTCTCTCTTGAGTTTTACAACCTGAGTACAACTTTATATTTAGACAGTTTACTGGAAGCAGGGATAGGAACTGAGTTGGCAGTGTATACTCCTATACAGTAACTTTCCCTGTTGAAAGTCAACTTTACACGTAATTATATAATACACTCAATTTATCTTAATTTATCTAGCTTAAGCCTAAGTAACGTAGTTTAAGGTAAATGTAATATTAACTGAGCGAAGAAGTCCCACTGAATGACTACAACCATACAGCACTTCGTAGACATTCTTAAGCGGCAAATATATTTAAGGTAAGAGGTTATAATTTGTAGAACCTAAACCCTAAAACTGGTGATCCCGACGATTCGAACACGCAATCCATTTTTAGCTGAATGACTCACTTCCGTTTTATCGCGGGGACATAATTTTTAAAAATATCCAAAGCCTTTGGAATTTTCATTTACCGCAGAGTTTATTATATTGCTTGGTGCTAAAATTTACAATTTAGTCGGACCAGTCATCAACAAGCTAAAAACTTATGGTAGTTCTGATTAAGTTGTCACTAGATTGGCAGCTGGAATCAACGATTTAACTACTTTCGTTTATGATTCAAACCACGAGAAAAGAGTTCTCAAACCTTCTGCACATACAGCAGATAGTCTTTTTACCGAGCTCTTAAAATTTAAAGAGGCAATTTTGACTGATCGACCCAATACTTTTGTTGTTTTCACCACGATTCCACCCGTTTCTTTTTCCAAATTTCAAACGAGCAAAAAACGCACGGTTCCAATTATTTCAGTTGAAGATATTCACACCTTCCAGCTGAAACTTAATGACACTATATAATGTAAATAATAAGATTAAAGAGCATAATCAACTTCAGCAACAAGGAATTTCATTTACAAAATTATTTTGGCATAATTCTGTCAGAAAAACTGCAAAACGCACACGTCGTGGCAAAACCAAATACGTTGTTAGGAATCACTTTGCTCATTTGTATGATGGATTGCATGGAAGTTCCAAGTTAAAACAATGGTTTTTGCTAATGTACAAGGCTTTTGCTAAGGACCGCCAGGTTTTGTCCGAGATCAAGTCTTAAATTTGTTACTTATTGCTTATACATTTTGTACAGGCTAGCGTAGTTTAATTTAGGTGTAATTATGTCTAAGTCTGGTCCACCTGAAACCTCAGCAGTGCCTTTGTCAGCTGTTGGCCTTAAATTACCACCTTTCTGGCCACACGACCCCACAATATGGTTTGCTCAGGTAGAGGCAGTTTCAAACACGTTGTATAACACAGCAACTGACAAAATGTTCATATGTTGTCTCATCACTGCAGCCTGATATTGCTCAGGAGGTTAGAGATTTACTAATTTCTCCACCTGCAGTAGAGCCATATGACGTAATAAAATCCGAACTCATCAAACGTACGTCACTGTCACAGCAAAAACGTCTCCATCAACTCCTAATTTCCGAAGAATTAGGCGACAAAAAGCCTTCCCAACTTCTTCGACGGATGAAACAATTACTTGGTGAAAACAAGTTAGAAGAACACATTTTGAGACAGTTGTTTTTACAGCGTTTACCACAAAATGTACACTTAATCCTCGCTTCATCAAGTGATTCGGTTGATTTGGAGCAGTTAGCTTTAATTGCTGACAAAATCGTAGAAGTAGCATCTCCACCTTCAGTAGCTGCGTGCTCAGCATCAACACAAGACCAGACAGTTGACACACGCATAGGTGAATTACAAGCCCAAGTTAACCAGCTGACTACTTTAGTTCAGAGTTTAGTTACTAAAACGCAGCAAGATAGAGATAGAGATAGCCGTAGTCGTAGACAAAGCCGAGAATCGCTCTAGTAATAGAAATAGAGGACGTAGAAGCAAATCTAATGAATCAAAAGACATACCACGTGCAGGGTCCGAATGCTGGTACCACTGGCGTTTCGGAACCAAAGCAACAAAATGTGTAAAACCATGTTCTTTTGAATCACATCAGGAAAACTAGAACGCCAGCAACTGGGGACGACAAGTTCGTCTGGCCAAATTCAAAGTCGTCTATTTTATGTTACCGATAAGATCACTGGTACGAAATTCTTAGTCGACACTGGCGCGGAAGTTAGTGTTTTACCACCTACCAATAGAGACAAACTTAACAGTAGCCCTTACACATTACAAGCAATTAACAAATCTCCCATTGCCACCTATGAAGAAAGATCTATGACCTTAGATTTAGGACTGAGACGTTCATACAAATGGATTTTTATCATCGCAGCTATACCTTTTCCTATTCTTGGTGCAGATTTTCTAAGGCATTTTTCCTTAGCAGTAGATGTTAGAAACAACGTTAATCGATACTGTTACTGAGTTGAGAGTTTTTAGGATGTAGCTCATCCGTAATTTCACCTAGCCCTATGTTTGCTATACCTAACTGTGATAGGACTAGTTCTTTGCTTAGGGAGTATGTTGATATAACTTCAGCAGAAGACAGACGAAGAGCTAAAAAAGCTGCGTGAATCGTCTAGTTTTCATTTTGAAGAAATGCCAATTTTGACATCACAGAACACCATATTATGTGATACCTCTACTAGTCACCCACGTCCATATATCACTCCTGATTTCAGGCGTAGTGTTTTTAATGCAATTCATGCCATATCACATCCTGGTATTAGAGCTACCCAACGTTTAATCACTCAACGATTTGTTTTGCCATCCATTAACAAAGATGTTCGAACTTGGACTAAACAATGCATTCAGTGTCAACGTGCCAATTAAGGTACATCGTTACACAGTGACACCGATAGGTACCTTCGCAACTCCTGACGCTCGTTTTAGTCATGTACACATAGATCTTGTTGGCCCATTACCTTCTTCCAATGGTTTCTGCTATTTACTTACTTGCATAGACCGATTCACACGTTGGCCCCAAGCTATACCAATCCCTAATATAACGGCTGAAACTGTCGGTAAGGCATTTGTTGAAAACTGGATAGCTACGTTTGGTGTACCTTCAGTAATTACCACAGATAGAGGTGGACAATTTCAGCAAACTTATTTGCACAACTTCCACTATTGCTAGGTTGCAAGCACATTCACACTACTATGGCGAGCCAAAGTAACATTTATTAGCATTAGCAACGTCTTTAATTTCTGTTTAATGCCATCGACGATGTCTTCATTAAAGATATCTTTAAATGATTAAGAGATATCTCTAAATCATTTACAGATATCTCTGAATGATTTAAAGATATCTCTGAATGATTTAAAGATATCTCTGAATGATTTAAAGATATCTCTAAATCATTTAGAGATATCTCTAAATCATTTAGAGATATCTCTAAATCATTTAAAGATATCTCTAAATCGGTTACGGTTTCGTCGAATCACAAAATACCATGCTCTGCACAATCAAGTAAATGGAGTTGCCATGAGTGGCTTTCAAGTTACCGATGATGACAGTCAATTATTGCATTTTAAGTCAATGCTGATGCCAATTACTTTCATATCGTAAGTAATCACAATGTTGTCAATACAAATACCGTATTTTAAGAAGCCCGTGTTACCAACATTTTAACAACAGTCAATGCAGTTGCCAAATAAAATATGGGGTACAGATATCTGTAAATGATTTAGAGATATCTCTAAATCTTTTAGATATATCTCTAAATCTTTTAGAGATATCTCTAAATCCTTTAGAGATATCTCTAAATCTTTTAGAGATATCTCTAAATCTTTTAGAGATTTCTCTTAATCATTTAAAGATATCTTTAAATACATTGAAGACCTTGTCGATGGCATTAAACCCAAATTAAAGACGTTGCTAATGCTAATAAATGTTACTTTGGCTCGCCATATAAAATTGTTATGCACACATACTAATGGTGAGATGGGCAAAATGAGTGTGTAATATGAAATGTTGCATAGAGTTTAGGAGAAAAGAACATTGAGCTTGATTAAGTGCACCAGAATTGTATATGGCGAGCCAAAGTAACATTTATTTGCATTAGCAACGTATTTAATTTTTGTTTAATGCCATCGACGATGTCTTCAATGTATTTAAAGATATCTTTAAATGATTAAGAGATATCTCTAAATCATTTAAAGATATCTCTGAATGATTTAAAGATATCTCTAAAATATTTAGAGATACCTCTAAATCATTTACAGATATCCGTACCCCATATTTTATTTGGCAACAGCATTGACCTGTTTTTAAAAGGTTGGTAACACGGGCTTCTTAAAATACGGTATTTGTATTGACAACATTGTGATTACTTACGATATGAAAGTAATTGGCATCAGCATTGACTTGAAATGCAATACTTGACTGTCATCATCGGTAACTTGAAAGCCACTCATGGCAACTCCATTTACTTGATTGTGCAGAGCATGGTATTGTGTGATTCGACGAAACCGTAACCGATTTAGAGATATCTCTAATTCATTCAGAGATATCTCTAATTCATTTAGAGATATCTCTAAATCGTTTAGAGATATCTCTAAATCATTTAAATGATTTAAAGATATCTTTAAAACATTTAGAGATATCTCTAAATTAATTCGGGATATCTCTTAATCATTTAAAGATATCTTTAAATCATTGACAAAAAATTATGTTCTGTGTGTCACTTATTAAGAAAAATAATTTGTCTTTCAAACGATTAAGAGATATCTCTAAATATTTAGAGATATCTCAAAATATATTTAGAGATATCTCTAAATCTTTAGAGATATCTCTAAATCTTTTAGAGATATCTCTTAATTGTTTTAAAGACGTTGCCAATGCTAATAAATGCTACTTTGGCTCGCCATAATTTTATGCAAATCAAGGTTTCAGTCAAGGCCTTATGCTCAGTAATGAACATAGTGGTTGGCTATGCCTCGCTGTTGTTGCTTGCTGACACACGAGCGAGCGGGCTTGACCTCATCGGCTTTTTATCATTTCGGGAACATGTGTGCCATTCAATCAATCAATCAATCAATCAATCAGAATACGTTTATTCAATGTTGCACAAACTACAGTAATACAAAGTGAAAAATACAGAATGTTAAAATAATTATAGTCAAAATGAAAGTACACATACATTTTATAAAAGTGATAACAAATGTGAACTTTAAACAATGGCAACATCTAGGTCCGGGGAGAAGCAACAGCTTTTGTTCCCCAGCCTATGGACGGACAGACCAAAAAGACAGACAAACATGAAAAGACAGGACATAACGGGTGTAAGACAGAAATAAGGCCGTTGTTATTTCCATTACAAAATTTACATACAGTATTTTAGCGTTGATTTAAAAAACGATTTTTTAGTTTTTTAGTAAAAATAGAAAGAGTTCGTAACGATTTAAAAGAGTCATCCAGACTATTCCAGAATAAAGTGCCACGCTGGACAACACCATTTTTGGACAACGTGGTTCTACAATAATTAACAAAAAGATTTTTCCTAGCAGTGCTGCGAGTATAATAGGAATGGATGTTCGAGGTTAGTGTAAAACAAGAGTTGAAACAAGCAGGTAAAACATTATTCATATATTTATACATAAATTTTCCTAAGTTAAAATGATAAAGGTCAACGAATTTTAACAGTTTTAAATTATCAAAAAGCGGCCCAGAGTGATCACAATAGTCAGCTTTAGAAATGACCCGAACTGCACGCTTCTGGAGAGTGAGCAGTTTGTTACATTTAGGAGTTGGACTACCCCAAGTTAAAATTGAGTAATTAAGATAGGGTAATATAAAAGAGTTGTACAAGGTCAGTAATATGCTACTGGGAAGGAAATATTTAAGACGATTCATTATACCTATATTTTTTGATATTTTAGCTGTTATAGTGTCAATATGTTTCTTCCAAGTCAAATTCTCATCAATATGTATTCCCAGAAATTTAGTACCCTCAACCTGTTCAAGATTGATATTATTTAAAATCAAAGGAACAGACTGAGTGTACTTGTACTGGCTAGCACAAAATATAATATAATTTGATTTGAGAACATTTATACATAATTTATTAGCTAAAAGCCAAGTAGTGATTTCCCGGAGCTCAAGATTAAGGTTCTGCACAGCTAAGTCTACATTTTTATCAGTATACAACAAACTTGTGTCATCTGCAAATAAACAAAATGTAATTTTTTCTGATGTATTGCAGATGTCATTAATGTACAAGATAAATAATAAGGGACCCAATACAGAGCCCTGTGGTACACCACAAGTAATAGGCCGATCTGTAGATTTTACAGAATTACACAAAACATATTGGGATCTATCACATAAGTAACTTTTAAACAAGTCGAGGGCTATTCCTCGGATACCATAATGTTCTAATTTACGCATCAAGATATCATGGTTAACTGTGAAGATATCATGGTTCACCACAAGTGTAGCGTGGATGTCATACTTTAAGTTTAGGTTGGTTTGATCCAGGGCTTGAATGTGAAAAAGTTCTTGCTCATCCACGATAGAGTCATCCTCCTCTGAGTAGGAGTCGGGGTTGACGGTATGCGATGACGGTATAGATGCGGCGTCTGCCTCTGCAGTAATCACCGTAGTGATTCTTTTTGTTGCACTTGTATGTGACAAGTTTTGCCATAGGCTGGACAATAACGCCTCTAATTGTGAAAAGTACCGCAATTTCCACAAGGTTTTCTGGGCTGTTGTTGCTGTGTTGGTCTAGTGCGTGTAGATTGTTGCCATTGATTGGACTTACTTGGCTTTGAGAGTTGAGCTTGTTTCTCTTTGAAAGCATTGACGCTGGAACTTGATTCTGCAATGGCACTGGAAGAGGCTGTCAGCATTTTAGCCTCGTCACCTGCAAGCTGCATTGATTGTGCAAGTTCCACTGTGCGTTAGAGGTCGAGTTTGTCCTCTGGTTGGGCAAGCAGGGATTTCTGGATACGTTCATCCTGCACACCACAAACAAGCCGGTCTCTCAGCATCTCATCAAGATTTTGTCCATAGTTGCAGTCGCTTGAGAGTGCACGCAGTGCTACTATAGTGCTAGATATTCAGCAATCGTTTCACCAGACCGTCGGTATCGGCTGTTGAACTGAAAACGGGCGATGTTGCTAGACTTTGTAGGCTTGAAATGCTTCTCTATTCTATCTACTAGCTCTATGTGTGTAGCCTCGTTGGGTTTCTTTGGGGCAAGAAGATCGCTGATCAGCTTATATTTTCGTGAACCAACGACGTATTTAAGTATGGCCCGTTTGCAACATGTCACATTGCAGTGAGGGCGTTTGTCCTATCGCGCCTGGATTATTGCAGTTCTCTGTTAAGTGGTCTCAGCCAGAAAGACCTCGGTCGACTCCCAAACGCTTACAAAACAAGGCAGCCCGACTTGTGTTTGCCCTTCCTGCTCGCACTCATACCACTCCGCTAATACACGATCTCCACTGGCTTCCTGTACAAAAACGTATCACCTTCAGAATTGTTCTACTTGTCTTCAAGTCACTCATCCACCAGACTCCTGGCTATAATTATTGCTGACTGTTTGGAACGCCACGTCCCAACTCGCACCACCCGTTCATCATCTGCCATATCATTCATCCGCCCAATAACTAAAAAACATGCTGGGGAAATGTTCTTTTCTTCATCGGCTCCAAAGTTCTGGAATGATCTGCCACAACCTCTCAGGAACTCCATCTCCATTTCTCAGTTCAGAAAGAACTTAAAAACTTACCTCTTCAACCATTAAGTTTCTATTTTCTCGTATGCGCTTTGTATCCTTGGGAAAAGGCGCTTTAGCAAATTCCGCCGTTATTATTATATTATTATTTTTGCGTGTTGCGTCTGTGATATTGTTCGCCGTGAAATATTCACCAAGACGATCGGTGTACATTAACCATGTTTCTTTCTTGTTGAAAAATTCTCCAATAGAGCCGAAAGTGGCCATGATGTGTTAAGAAATAAATCCTGTACGTACTGACACCATATAAAGAAGGTTGACAACTTCGTTAAATTAGAGGCTAGTCGAGCTTTATTCAAGATGAAACGAGCATAGTAACATACATGTGAACAGCTATGCTATAAGGTGATGCATGATGGGAAATAAACATTAGACTTGAGTCAGTCTGCTAATGGCATACTGCTACAGGTCAGTCACAAACATACGCAAGCGTTTCACGGGGGAAAGTAAAATCCGGGTCACGCATTGCTGCTGTACTACTTTATTGATTTCTTCATGTAGGTTGGTGGTGTATCACAACAACAAAAAATAAAAAATGATACTTGTAGCCAATCATATCTCTTGCTTTATCGTCGGCAGTTTTATTTGGCGGGATAGTCGAGTCTGAGCATAAGCAACCAATCAGGGGAGGCAACATTGAGCTTGGCTTGGCTTTAGAGCACATGTGTCACTCTGTCACAGTTTTTCATGCAAGCTGGTTAAACATTTTTGTTCCTCGTTTGTTTTGGACACTTATTACTCATAGCAGGCCCACAACATTTAGATAGTCTATCTATGATTTAGGGCATCGTTATTTATCTGGTCGCTATATGTCCAGAGACGTCGCCACCCGGCGGGTGTTTGTGAAAGAGACACAGCACAGTCAGAAACATGAAAGCCGTGCACCATTAACAAACCAGTAGTGCACAGGTTTGAACTTTAACTGGACTGTTTATTGGTTGATCATATACCCGTGGTTCTAAAGAGAAAAGACAAATTAACCCCAATCAATTATACATATTGGGCATGTAACAATAATCATCTTGATATGCTATGATAGGGCCTTACATAGGTTTAATAACAGACTATGTATTGGCAACACTCACTGTTTACATGTAAACAAATCCAAACGTGAGTAACATGGAATAACAAATCTCCAGAAAATCATCTTTGGCAATAACTAAAATAATACTCACTGTTATGAAGTACGCACGGGGCAGTGATTATTAAGGGAAATGATTCGAAGATAAAATCGACCTGGATATTTAGGAATTATTTGAGGAATTTACGTGATTAGGATTATGACTTCTAAAATGGCGATTGGTATGATCATGGAAACATTGGACAGTTTGATTCGAGAGAGGGCGCTATTACAACAAATGTCTTAAGGTGCTTTCGTACAGCCGCCCGTAAATTTGGACGCCAAATTTAACTTTAAAAAAAAGCTCTTCTATGTAGATAACTTTAACTTATATAGGTCTCGGTAGGGACTTCTTCGCCATCTTCCTTGGCATCGGAATCGGTCATCTCTGGGAGCTGTATCAGCCTTGCAACAGGGCGAGTGTAGATCTTGTCTCTAATCCTCACGCTTGCGGTTCGGATGTGGCCATCTGAGCCTGGGAACGTTTCAACAATTCTACCAATGGGCCACTGAGCTCTGTTGAGGGTTGGATCAACAATCATAACGACATCATTGGGGGACACTTCGGCTGAGTTTAGTCTGCCACTTCTGACGTCTCTGTAGGTCTGGCAAGTAGAACTTAATGAATCTTGACCAGAAATGATCAGCGAGCACTTGACTATGCTTCCAACGGCGCCTGCCTAGGAGATCCCTTGATGGATAGACGACTTGTGGTAATGATGCGTCATAACTACCCATTAGAAAAAGATTTGGAGTGACTGGATCTGGGTCTGCAGTATCTGAAGACACGTACCCTAATGGCTTTGAGTTGAGAATGCCTTCAACCTCGATAAGAAATGTGCGCAGTACTGGCTCTGGAACAGTTTGGTCGTTGAGGGAGACCCTGAGGCCATCTTTGACGGATTTGATTTCCCGCTCCCACACTCCTCCGAAATGGGGGGCCTTTGGTGGGTTGAACACGAACTTCACTTGGTACTTGGCAAGCTCCAGTTGTAGGTTTGGCTCCATAGAAGAGAAGGCATTCTGGAGTTCAGAGCATCCACCCTTGAAATTGGTACCACAGTCAGACAAAATCTCGTAGGGTTTTCCCCGTCTAGCGATGAATCGTCTGAGAGCCATCAGGAAAGCATCAGTGTCCAAACTGTCAAGCAGGTCAAGATGTACTGCTCTGGTAGTCATGCATTTAAAAATGATGCCCCAACGCTTCTCATTTCTTCTGCCAATCTTGATAGTCATCTGACCAAAGCAATCCACTCCAGTGGAACAAAATGGAGGTTTGTGGATGCGAAGACGGTGGCAAATCACCCATCTTTTGGAATATGTGGTTTGGCTCGCCATTTCTGACACTCGTGGCACTGGCGCTGATGCTTATGGATGGCTTGTCTTCCGCGTAAAATCCAAAACTTGCGGCGAAGTTCTGCATGAAGACGCTCTGGACCATAATGCATGAGTTTCGTGTCGTAGTCTTGGATGATCAGTTGTGTGATTGGGTGAGCGGGGTCGAGTACAATCGGATGCTTAAATACTTCTAGTGTATCTTCAGCTCGTCTGAGACGTCCACCCACTCGGATGATACCACAAGTTTCATCAAGCTCTGAAGCAAGTTCCAGAAGTCTGCTGTTCCGTGGGAGCTCCTTGTTTGCTTTAAGGGCAGCGTACTCTTCTGGAAAACTGCTACATTGGGCCCGCTGATAAGGGCGAAGTTCAACTTCAGACCGCTGATCGGCTATGTGCTCCTTCTGAGCCGCCCGTCTTGACGAAGTTTGCATGCTGAGACAAGCTAGTCCCAGGTTTTGTGCTGTGATATGTCTGGTACGTCAGTTGCCTCTATTGTTACTACACCACAGAATGTGGACTTCTTCACCTCTGATATGTCCTGAGGATGTGCTTGTGGTTGTGCAGGCCATTGGTCTTGAGCTGACATCAAGAATGGGGGTCCATCTCGCCATCTGGAGGGCTGTGCAAGGTCAAGCAGAGTTTTTCCTCTTGTGAGGTCATCAGCAGGGTTATTCTTTGTGTCAACATACCGCCAATCATTAACATCAGTTAGGGTTTGGATCTCTGCTACTCTGGTTCCCACGAAGACCTTGTAGCGGCAAGATTCTGATTTCAACCATGTGAGAACAGTTGTAGAGTCACTCCACAGGAATACAAGTGGCAGAGGTAGAGTCAACTCTTTCCGAAGGAAAACACACAGCTGAGCCCCTGCCAGTGCTGCAGAGAGCACCAGGCGAGGCATGGATAGTTGCTTCTTAGGGGCAACCCTGGATCTGGCCATGACGAAGCTGACATGTTTGTTGCCCTCACTGTCCTCTGTTCTAAGATACGCTACTGCACCGTAGACCCTTTCAGACGCATCACAAAAGACATGGAGTTGGTGACTTGTTGTCTCCCGAGGAATGCCAATGGGTAGGTAGCATCTGCAGAGTTTGACGTTGGTCAAATTTGGTAACTCATTTTGCCATGTCTGCCATCGGTCTCGTAGGTCACCAGGATCAAGAACATCATCCCAGCTCTGTTTAGTCTTCCAACTCTGGCTCTCGCGGTGAATGGGGTGAGGTATCCAATAGGATCATACTGACTAGCGAGTATCCTGTACATATTTCTCATGTTGAGGTTGTCGCAGTCAACTTCCTTATGGCGGTAATGCAACTCATCAGTAGTACAGTCCCACTGAAGGCCAAGCGTAGGCTCCACTGTATTAGTCTCACCAAATGATAGCCATAGATCACATCCATCTGAGCGGGCTTCTGGGGGAAGATCCTCTACTAACCTCAGGAAAATTGCTTACCCACTGTCGTATCTCAAATCCCCCATCTGAGAGTAGGTCGCGCATCTTGTGGACTAGAGTTTTAGCTTCAGCTACCTGAGGAAGGCTGTCAAGACAGTTATCGACGTAGAATGACTTGTCCACTGACTCTGCCACTTCTGGGAACATCTCTTTGTGGTCGAAGGCGTGTCTCCTTAAGGCATAAGTGGCACAGCACGGACTACAGGTTGAGCCGAAGGGGAGAACCTGCCACTCATAAACGTCTGGCTTCGCATCAACCTTCATGTTTCGCCACAGGAACCGGAAAAGAGATCTGTCAGTTGGCAGTAACTTTACTTGATGGAACATTGCTTTTATATCTCCAGATATTGCTACATCATGCTGGCGGAAGCGTAGCGTTACACCGATGAGTGAGGCACCTAGACTTGGCCCTGGAAGTAGGTGCTCATTCAGTATCTGGTTGACGTATTTGAAAGATCAGTTGAACACCAATCGGTACTTCCCGTTATGTTCTACAAGATGATGTGGGATAAACCAGGATTCATTAGTTATGGATGCTTCTTTCTCTGGCAAAATTCTCACGTGTCCAGCATCAACTAGTTTCTTGATCAGCTCGTTGTGCTTCTCTGCAGACACCGGATGGGATTCAAGATGTTTCTCTGTCCTCCTCAAGATTGGCAGGACAGCTTCTTTTGGAGCATGAAACTTTATGTTATCATCTGATCGTAGAATAGGTGTAGCGTATTAAACGTATAGGACTCGGTCGTCTTGTATTCGCTTTGTGTGTGATTCAAGCAGTTTCACAGCTCGATGGTCTTGTTTTGAGCGGACAGCACTTTTCTCATTCATGGGTAGGCATGATACACAACATGTACATTTTCAAGGGAGTCATAAAAAGTGAGGGGTAGGCTTGAACGATAGATAAATAATACATTTATTTATAATATTTTATTTTACCTCATGTTGTTATTAAGGATTTATTTAAAAACAAAAATTTATCAATGTTATTGTTTATTATTTACTTATTTATTTATTTATTTATTATTATAAATATTTACTTTGGGGGAGGGGTTGGCATTAATACTTTTGAGAGAGTAGTTCAACAGTTTCCCAACCCGCAAAATGCCAAATCCTAGCCATTATACCGCATCTGGCATACAAACTTGAATAAGATGCCATCAGTGACAATTGCTTGGTTTCTCCCCGACGGCTTTTGCTGTTGAATCATTACAATTTTCAATGTTTTCTATTTAAAACGCTTGTTTCATTTTTAGTTTTGGTTATATTTTTGTCATGCAGATCTCAAACCACCACAAGAGCAGTAATATAGAGCAAGTTAACGGGCAGCTGAAGAACAAATTACGTTGTCTGCTTGGCCATATGGCATGCAAATTATACCCGAGAGAGCGTGTGATATTATTGTTGCCCTGTGTGCTCTTTAACATTAGCAAGGTATTGAGAGAACCTCATCTTGATCCCGAATGATCAGGAAGACGGCGCCGAAGACGACAGTGAAGACGATGAAGACAATGAAGATAATGACATTGCTGCTGCGGTAACAGGGGCCGCTGCCAGGGAAGAAATTATCAACAATTTCTTTGGCTAAATATGAAACTTTGTGCCATAACCCAACCTTATACACAGAATCGAATGAGACAAAGAAACAAATTGTTTGAATGAATGTCACAGCCTTGAAAAACTGTTTTATTTTCCAGAAAACTTTGTGCGGGATGCCGACAAATTGTTTGGCCATCCTGTCGCACGTAAAAACCGCACACGGGGCACACCTGCCCCCACCCGTGTCAGTAGAACTGACTTATCATGGGGGTACACCTGACCCCAACCGTGTCAGTAAAACTGACTTATCATGGGGGTACACCTGACCCCAACCGTGTCAGTAGAACTGACTTATCATGGGGGTACACCTGACCCCAACCGTGTCAGTAGAACTGACTTATCATGGGGGTACACCTGACCCCAACCGTGTCAGTAGAACTGACTTATCATGGGGGTACACCTGACCCCAACCGTGTCAGTAGAACTGACTTAAATCATGTGGGCACACAAGGCCCAATGAAATTTAACAACAGTAATATAGTAATCATACATATACAATGAGTTTAATAATCAAGTAAGTTGTGAGTTTCCACCTTGGCACATACGGTCGGAAATAGCCCCTGTGGTACA